>JAREIS010000032.1:1847500-3277500 GCA_030060385.1 Muscicapa striata striata | reverse complement strand
ACAACCTTCGAGTGAAGACATTTCTGCCAATATCCAACTCAGACCTCCTCTGGTGCATCCTGGGGCTGTTTGCCCTCATCCTGTCCCTTGCTACCTGGGAGAAGGGACTGACCCCATCTGGCTGCCCCCTCCCATTAGACATCTCTGTCTACAGTAAATATTAAATAAAGGATAAAATAACAACACAATCAAGACCCAGGGAGCTGTTTGGGAGCAGCTGATGGACACGGGCACTGCTCTCCATGTGGCTGGAGAGCAGAACAAAGGTGCCCTTTGCAAACATCAGAAACCCTCAGTGTGAGAGGCCAGTGTGCTGAAACTTCATGAAAGGAGCCTGGGATCGATTGAGCTGCTGAAATGATGAACAGCCCTGAGCTTCAAACCCGCCCATTTTTAACAGGTTCATCTCTTTTACTTCATAGGGAAAAGAATAACTTTCCTTTAAGGTACCATGTTGACTGTAGGGATGAAGTTTTAATTCCTGTTAATAAATGTTTTCACACATTTCCCGTGTGTTTCCTGGGGCAGGTTTGGAGATTTCTAAGAGAGTTTATCATTCTGCCAATTCTGCTTCTGAAAATTAATGAAAATTTTACCATTCCGTAGATGAAGCATTAGGCCAGCTCTGAAGTCTAGGTTTTATTGAATTCTCACTTTGTTAATTCTCTGAGATGCTGACAGAATCAATTTACATCTGAAAACATCTTTGAGACTCCTAAAGCATTATAACTCTAAATGACAAATATTTTTATTGTGAGTGGTTTTTAAATAGTCAGCAACTCAACAAGTTGTGCAGAAACTAGAACACTGAGATCCATTCTGATCAAAACTTATAATTATTGCTTCAGTAGAAATATTAAGTAAATTACTACCATGACAGCAAAAACTTGATCTTTTTCATGCCTGAAATTATAAAATTTTGATATGTAAATTAACTTTTGTAATACAGTGGTCACTGAATTTTGGGAGAAAGGCCACAAAGCTTTGATATTCATGTGTATTATTCACCTCACAATTACCAAATGAATCACTTGTTGAAGCACTAACACAATATATTTTCCAAATCCATGGAACTGAATGCAGTTGTCAATTTTCATACTGATTGAGGTATCTCTGCACTTCACATGTGGGTTTGTCAGCAAGAGCTCCACACACCTTCCCTGGCTCAGCAGCCTCACAACTGGGGATGCTCCACAAGGAAAGAAGGAGCTGCCAAAAATCTTTACTTCTATTAGCATCCCATTAAAGCAAAAAAACCCACCCAAAATACTGCAGAAGCAAATATAACTCAACTGTATCTTGAAGGTAAAAGAGAGACATTGTGAATGGAAAAACTGGATGAAAAGCTGGAGGTTTGGTCCAAGTCTCCCAAGTTTTCCAGACTGCAACTCCATCCCTGAAGTTGGCTGCTGCAGAGCTCAGGGATTTGAAGGCCAGGCTTCAATTACACTGGCCTGTTTACACACTTCTTTCTCTGCCTGCCCTTCTGCTGCCCCTGTGCTCAGATGTCATATTATCCTTATCAGCAGATTAAAAAACCTCTTTGCAGAAACACTTATCTGTATAATACCAGTGATGACACTTAAGCTTCAACTTTCCTATTTAACACTCCATGTGCCTTACTGATATAATTCTGGACAGATGAAATTATGTGTTCAAGACTTTCAGGGTCAGAAGAACAGCCAAAACAGGTTGGGATAATGGTCCATCCAGCCTAACCTCCTGTCTCCAATCTATTTCAGAGGAAGAGACAGAAATATCTCAAAGTCATAGGATAAATCTCCACCAAATGAACTTTCCTCCTGTCACACAAGATTTATAGCCTCACTTAAGGTTGGATGTTTGACAGCTCCCTCCTAAAACTCTTCTTTATTTCTAGTATTTACTGTAACAGCTGGAGACACTCTTGTTGATGTGAATCAACACCAAATCCTTCTCAAAGCCTGAGGTATAATTTTTCTCCTGAGCTTAAAGAAAAAAAAAAAAATCCCTTGTTCGCTCTTAATTTTGCAACTTCTTGCTTCTTGGAACTTCTCCTCATTCTGGAACTGTGATCCGCTGTAGCCAATAACTAATCTGAGGTGGCTGTTTCTGAAATGCAGGACACAGCTCCTGAAGGGTCCCCAAAGAGCAACCCTTACTCCTGATCTCACTGAAGTGAGAAAAGAAAGCCAGGCAGCAGGAAGGCAAACCCCAAGTCACTGTATGTCCCAATCAGATATTGAACAATCCTGAATGTACTTGCTATTGTCATGTATTTAACACATGCCAGGATGATGCTGTCCTGTCACGGCTGGGTTCTCATTTCCACATTAAATTAATACAGTACAGCTGATTCCAGTTTAAAAAGGATGAAAACTCTGCATAGCATTTCTGCCTTCACAGCCCACTGAGCAGAACACCACAGATGTGAAGATAACTGCTCTGTGCATGGCCTTGTTGGGGGTGCTGACATGAACTCCTCAGTCTGAGGCACAGTCTAAAGAAAGGGGACAAACCCCAGAGCAGCATCCCCGAGGATGGCCCAGGCTGCAGCAAGGTGTGGTGCCTTTAGGGAACATAGAGCAATATCTGCTAATTGCATTGGCACTCTGGGTGACCTTGTCAGGAAGGTAAAATCACTATATAATTATATTGGCTTCTTGGAATTTCCTGTAGGGATGTACTACTGTAACTTAGGTCAGAAAAGTGAGCAGGAAAATGCCATCATGGCCACACAGCTTCCGACCAGACCCCTGGGGGCAATCAGAGGACAGTGACCACCCTCCCATGCCTCAGCCTGACTTAAGCAGCAATTTTCCAACATGAGGAACCTGCCAGAAATGAAAATACATAAGGGCCAGGGAACCACCAAGGTAAAAGGCTCTCTTTTGGAATGAGAATGGAAATAGTTTGTACTGGACAGAAAATGTGCTCTGTAGACCTGTGTGGTCCTGCAGCACCACAGGAAGTTGTGGCACATGGGGATGTTGGTGAAAAAGACAGGGAGACAAATTATAGGAGCCTGATCTTTACATTGTTTTCCAAGTAATGGTTTGTTCTGACCAAAAATTTCCTGTCTTCAAAGAATGCCTGATCACAGAGTATACTTCTGCTCAGGGCATCCAGAGGAGCAGAGCTGATGTTAAGCCTGGACTGGAGCTGCAGAGCTGCTCTTCACTGAGACACATGCTAACAGAAGTTTGAGCTTGGTCTCAAGATGGGAAAATACATCAAATTCCCAGGACAAATGAAGTTTCGGCCAGCAATCACCTCAAGGCTGGTAAAGTTGTGTATACCTAATATCTGTAGTATGTATTGACTTCTAACTACCCATGCACCCCATTTATTTGAGAATTAGAATAAAGAAAATAATTAGCAACCTTATTTTGATGCATTCATTTTGCATTTTCCCCAGCTACGTTGCCTGCTGAAAAGAGCAATTACGAGTGACTTCTGAGTGTGTGTCCTGTTTGGAGGCTCAGCTCAGCAACTCCCAGTCCAGCAAAATGAGTACAAGATCCTTTCCTGCATTTTGGTTATTTCCTAATATACCAGTTTTATTGCACTGTACCAGTTACCTGCCTGTGTTGGTAACTGGTCAGTGATCTCTCCCTGCCCTTTTCTGCACCCATGAGCCTTTTGTTTTATTTCCTCTTCCCTGGCAGTAAAGGAGGGCAGTGACAGAGGGATTTGGGGGGGCACCTGGTAACCAGCTGGGGCAATGCACCACCATGGGAATGATACATGACAAAAAAAGGCAGAATAGCTCTGAATGAAACATTCAGTGAGGAAAGCACAGCCATCTTTAATTATCCTAGCTGCAGGTATGCACAGGAAATCAAACTCCTGAAACTGTGAACCTGACTTTTCTTTCACTGAAGGAAAAAGGTTCCTTTCAAGTATGTCTCAAAAAAACAAATTACAAACACCCCAGACAAGAGACATTCTCAGCCAACTTTCATTGCCTGGGAGTGTTTTTACAGCCAACTTACAAACTGCTCAAAACAGGTTTTACAGAGTAATGAAAACACAGCCAGGACCTTTGCAGGAGCCATGGCTAAAGGTCTGAGCACATGGAGTTTACAGTGAGCCCAGCCAAGCTGCAGCTCACCCAGCTCGCTGCAAACAGGCCAGCACTGCCTCTGCAGATGGTGCAGGGATGCAGCACCCAAAGCTGGGTGACATATTAAGCTCATGACAAAGCAATGATGACAAACCTCCAGACAGCGAGGCTGGGACCGCAAACACGGCTGACTCCCAGAACACAGACAGAGGAGCAAAAAGAGCCAGCCCAGACACTGTCACAAAACCCCCAGGAACTGCACCAGTCATGGAAAGATTTAAAGAATCTGTCTCAAAATGCAAACTGGGAGTTTTCTCAGGCAGCCTCTGAGACTGGGAGCACCAGGGCAGGCAGAGCCCAGCTCAGTGTGTGCTCTGACTCCTGCTCTGCAGTCACACGAGCCTTCAACAGCTGGGGCATCTGTCTCAACAGCACCTAAAACATAACACAGGGACTTGAACTCTTTCTTCATTTCTTTAATGCTAGATGTGGAATTTCTAGGTTTAATTTTAACATAAATCTTTAAAATTTAATATATTTTTGTTTGTTTTTTGATAACATGTATTTATTATTTCTTGGGAATCTACAGTTCTGTTTTCCCACCATGTTAATTATAGAATCAAGGAATAGTTTGGGCTGGAAGGGACCTTAAAGCTCATCCAGTTCCACCCCCTGCCATTGCAGGGACACTTTCCACCATCCCAGGCTGCTCCCAGCCCTGTCCAGCCTGGCCTTGGGCACTACCAGGGATCCAGGGGCAGCCACAGCTGCTCTGGGCACCCTGTGCTAGGGAATCACCACTCTCACAGCCAAAAATTCCTTCCCAAAATCTACTCTAAACCTAATGTGTTGTCCACTCTCAGCAGAACTGATGAGGAAAAGCCATTACAGCCAACTCCAGGCCCTTTGGGATCCCCACTTTGCAGCAGCCTAAAGACAACACTCACACTCTTCAGATTTGGCTCTTAGACTCGCAACAGTGAAGATTCTACCAACAGAAACTATGTACAAAGTCTATTTTCCACTAAAAACCCCAGTACTTCTAATCTTTAACCATTTTACAATGGTTTCTGTATTTCTTGGCTTTTAGTTCCACTGTCTTTTCCCACAAGGCAAACACAGCTCTACACGTGACTCTTTGCACAGTTGACTTCAAGCAATATCCCTGATTTTCATCAAGGTGGTGGAGGCCCCATCCTATTCCATGGATGACAAGGTCTCTGTGCTCATCTGGTACAGAGGTCTGCTGTCAGACTTCCCCCATGCAGCATCCATAAAAAACCTCCAGAAACTCCAGAAACCAAGAAAAGATAAACTCACAAATTACTGGGCTTCACCACTGACACACTGAAATAGCTGTTAAATACAAGTCCTGGTAGAGTAAATGGCAAATAAATGTTTTGGCCATTTAAAAACTATTTTGGGTAGTCATAACAGGTTGCTTGTAAAATGAATACATAAAAGGCACCCAAAAACTCAGATGAAGTTTCACTTTGAAATAAACATTGCATCAGTAACTTGCTCCAGGCCTTTTCCTGGCTTTCAGGAAATACCACATCTTTCTTCTTGTATTTAAAAAACTAGAGGGCTCCCTCAGATTGTCACTGCAAATAGAATAGGGAAAGGTAATTCTACTTGTGGTTTCTATCCCTAGAATGAAGCCAGTTCCCTGCTCACACAAATGTGAACATTTCAAAAGTTATGAATAAAATCAGTGAACACCTTCATTACTCTTCTGTTTCCTGGAATAATACTTACACTGCTTTTTACCAGAAAGTCAATTTATGCTGAAAAACCTATTATACATTGGATATTAATCCACAAACCCCATCTTATTTTGACCAATAGGAGATGAAAAGCTGATATCCAAAATATACAGCTATTTTGCTATAATAATCTTGGACTGATCAGTCCATGGAGGGCCACAGTGTAACTACAGAAATGCTCAGTGCCATCAGTATTCCAAACACAGGCAGACAGGCAGATGTCCCATTGTAGAGGGAATGCCAAATGTCTATCAATGAGATGTTACCATGGCCAGAAATAACCGAGGTAGGAAAACTGAGTGGCTCCTTTATGAGACAGTCCAAATGGGGGAAATATTTACTCTTCAAGTTGAGAAATCTAAAATCAACCTAATGTCACTTAAAAATAGGAGTTGCACTGTAACTGATATGCTGATCATAGAAACCACACAAGGAAGATGCTGCTATTTCTGTAAATACAAGGCAGTGCAAATGAAGTTCCACTGAATTCAGGGAATCTACACTCATTTATGGTAGATGAACATCTGGTCTTTTATATTTGGAGAAAGGTAGGATAAATTCTACTCCACCATTCCAGCAGGTTCCTCTTAACTCCCCCAACTTATATGGATTTACACCAGAATTTATTTTTTCTTAGACTCCCTACTTGAAAAACTATGCAGACATTTTAAAAAAGAAAAAAAAATGAAGCAAGATTAAAAGTAACCACTTATAAGTAATCACTGAAGTTTTCTGAAAATTCTACTACTGGAAAACTACATGGACAAAATTCAAATGCACATTAGTGCTCTAAAACCCAGTTTCTATTTCCATAAGCCATTTCAGCCACCGAGGAGCCTGACATTTGCTGTCCCAATGGAAAATTTAGGACTGCAAGAGACCAGCCACCTTTTGCTGAAAGCCTTAGGCTACTAAGCCCCTGCCTTTACAGATCTGAGCCACAGCTGAATGGTGAAGCTTACAGACAAAATCTGGTCCTTATACCTTTCATCAGCTGCAAATGTCCATTCACACCAACATTCTACTACGTTGTGCCAAGGAAACAGAGCAAAGAAAAAATACCCTCATCCTGAAGGCTGCTTGATTTGATGAGTAAGTGCCACCAAAAACCTTAAATGCCTTCAAACTCCCCCAGCAGCAGTGACAGCAGCGATCTCCAGCCCTTCTGGCAGGACAGGTGGTGTGCTAAAGTGTCTTGTATTATCTTTGCTCACATCCAAGTCATCTGCTCCTTTACTGAAGAACACAATCCACATTGTTAGGTTTTGTGTCTATCTGTGGTTTATGTAACATTTTGTGCTGTCTGATTGCTTCACCAGCCATTAAAAATAAACCCATGGCAAAGCTCCTGTTGCCAGTTTCACCTTGTCCCAAATGTGCTTGATGCTCACTGTGTCTTAAATAAAATGTATCATTGGGAGGGAGAGTTTTTTCCGTGGATTTTTTTCCACCATTTGGTATAATTATTCCTGACAATTTGCCCATCATACTGCAAGAGTCTTTCCAGAAGGAGAAAAATACTACTTTGTGTTCTTGTGATCACAAGTCTAATTGAGCGGAAAACAAATCTGTTAAAAAGAGAGAAAAAAAGAAAAGGAGGAAGAAAAAAAGGTAAGAATAATGAGAGATTGTGGAAAGACAAGCTAATCTTGCACTTGGTTAAAAAAATATGATGAGCAAAAGAACAAGGAAACATGCAACCAACCACTTCTGGAAATGTGAATAGATTTTCTTCCTCTGAATTTCAGAGGAAGTCTCTGCAGCAGATGCTGTTTTAATATTACTGATGGTGACGCTCAGGTCCATTTTGTTGTGATGTACAGGGGCTTTTCCTGGTTTTTAATGCTGCCTTTCCACATTCCCTCCAAGCAGGGGCCCGGCAGTGGCTGGGGCAGGGCACAGCTCTGGAGCTGAGTGGGCAAAGGGCCCTTCCCTCTCATCTGGGGCAGCACCAGCGAGGGCCACGTGTGTAATTCAAGCTGACAGGAAACATTAGCGTTGCTGTACACTTTGTCAATTAAATGATGGTTTAATCAGCACAAATCTGAATGGTCAAATAATGTTATAATTAAAAGGAAATAATGGAAAGTGGTGTGGTGATTAATTAAAAGAACAGCAAGTACCAGCAGCACATCTTGTCTGTGATATCACTTCTCCCCCGCTCCACTCTGGCTGGGGTGGGGGTGGTGGGAGGCACGCTGACCTTGCAGCCTCAGAAAATCCATTTCAGAGCTGCACATCCAGCAGCAATGGCAATTTTCACAAGCTCAAATAAATGAGGGGGAGCTTTGCCTCTTTACCTTCCCTGCAGTGCTCTTCAAAGCACTGCCACACACGATCACTAGTGACTCTTGACTCCTATTTTTTGTCTTCCTTTACAAACAGGAGACTGGATACCTTTTAAACCCTGGACACCTTGACATATATTCTGGAGCACCAGGAGATAATGCCCTGTGTTTATCTCCCACTGCCTGATGTGTTGATCAGTGCAGCAGCTCCGTCCATCTCCCACTGCCCTGGCACACAACAGCTCGTGCTGCAGAGTGTGACGGGCATTGTGACACACACAGGATCAAATACAAAATCAAATTGTGACACACACGATCAAATACAGAATCAAATTGTGGCACACAGGATCAAATACAAAACCAAACTGATCACCAAAGAACCGCAGCTCTCAGAAGGCTGCACTGCTCTGCAGATGTGCACTGTACATGGTAGGAAAAGACAAACTACAATGGGAGGAGTTATAAGATTCAAGAAAGAAAATAATCCAGTTTCCTTGTGGTGGGTGCTGAACAGAAGTGATTAACTCCCAAATATTCTCAGTATTAATGCCTCTAAAGGAACGTTAAAGCACCACGGGTATTGTGAGAAAGGCCCCAAATGAAGGCATATAAAATTTGAAACTGTTTTTTTC
The DNA here is from genome assembly GCA_030060385.1 of Muscicapa striata striata. NCBI lineage: Eukaryota > Metazoa > Chordata > Aves > Passeriformes > Muscicapidae > Muscicapa > Muscicapa striata. The sequence continues at coordinate 3,268,769 of JAREIS010000032.1, read as the reverse complement.
AGATGACAAAAACTTTAAAAATCTGTGCTTGATTTGAGCTGGGTGTGATCAAACCTTGGAATGGAACCTGCTGCTAAAGCTCAGTGTGCTGGGCTGTAATGGGATGCCAGCTCTGATGAGACTGCCTGGCCTCCAGCAGACAGAGGCTGGGATCACAAGCACCATCCTTTCACTCTGGGTCACCAATCCACCTCCTAAAGGCCACGAGTCATCAAAGCCCAGCTCCTGGCACAGTACAGCCCCAAGAAGCACAGGGTGGGATTGTTGGGGTACCTTGTGCAGGGACAGGAATTGCACTTTGATGGTCCTTTGGGTAGCTTCCAGCCCAGGATATTCCATGATCCTAAAAGAAGACCTGCTGGTGGATGTGTTAAAACCAAGGAATGGAGCAGAAAGAGTCAGGTCAAGTCCTGTTCTTCAGCACAGGGAGAGCTGCCCCAATGCCAGCACATTCATTTCCTGAGGTCCAGGCTGCTGAACAGCAGAGCTCCAAAGCCTCTTCACCCAAATTTGACATGTTTTGCCTGATTACAGTGAAACAGCAACATGCACATTCAATCACGGGTAAAATGAGGGTGGGATGTTTTATTTAATATTTATACGCATGGCATACTGGCAAAATTACTGGCATCTGTATGTGTGTGAATGACTGTTTTGAGGAACATGTGTTGTATGCAATGCTGTTTATTATCAGTAAATGAAGCCAAAAGCTAAGTTGAAAATGAATGCTAAATTAAAAATTATATAAAATGGAGTGAAATGATTTAATTAGCAGATTATAAGTGACACGCTTTACTATTAGAATTAGCTTGGGAGGGATTGAGGGAAGGGAGGAGGAAAAAAAACCCCTTGACTAGACACAGAAGGGTGGAAAAACATTTCTTTTTCCTCTATCTGTGGAGTTGCAAACACAGTAACATATTGTCCTGGTGTTTATAATCACAGACTCTGCTGCCGTCACAGTGCTTGCTTAATGAGGCAGCCAGTTAGAAATAATGAGACTTTGAAACAAATTGTTCTCGCTTCTGAAAAGAGAAAGAGAAAGATGTGTGGTACTCTAATACACTGCATTTCCAGCGCATTGCTAACATCTCTGTACTTAACTCCTCGTACTGCATCCTTCCAGTGGAATTTATGAGTGGAGAAATGTGTTGTAGTTTCTTACAAAACCAGGAGAAAGCTCAGACACTATTTATTGCCAGGTTTTGCCTTTAACTTGTTGCATGACTTCATTAAAAAAGCATTGCCCTGCTAAATTAATTACCACACGTGAAACACTTTGAACATTTTTGTTTGGTCTCTACCTTCAAAACAGAATATTTCACTCCTATAATGATCTTCTATTAAAATTGTCAATATTCTTTGCCAGCAGAAATTGATTTTACTTCTGTGAGCTTCCAGAAGCTGGAGAAGGACCTGTCCCCCCCAGCATCCCTTGGGCCATGGGGGTGTTGGGAGGTGGGAAATCCATCCCTGCAGCCTCCCGGGGCAGCTGCACCCCCTGGCTCCCCAGGCAGGGAACCAAGGCAGCCTTGCAGATCCTTCCCCATCATTTCCCTGGACACCCTGTGCTGTCCCAGCACTCTCCTCCTCCACACAGGCTTTCAAGCAGCATATGGAGCTCACAGCCCAGCTCCTCTGTGCCCAGCCTGCAGCTCCCCTGGGCTGCCTGTCAAACTCCCCCTCCCCTGCCCAGGGAGCGCAGCCATCCGAGCCTGCAGCACCCTGAGAACACTCGCTGCTCAGTACAGCCTGGGAAAACACACTGCCACACACAAGCCCCTCTTTGATAAAATAATCCTGCTTAAATTCAGAACCCACAAAACCATGACAACTTTGGTAAGCCTTCAAACTAAAAGCCTTTAAATTATTTTCATCTCTGAACACCAAACGGGCTTAAACGTAGATAGATGTATATGGGCAGCAATACTTGGATTTATTTTGGTAGAAAGCCACCAGCAGCTGCCCCTGGTGAGCATTACAAGCCCCCACTGCAAATCAGCATGGAGAAGTGACCCTGCAGAGCAGCTCAGCCTCACTGAACGCTGAAATCTTCCAGCAGCTCTTCCTGGAGCAAAGAAGAAGGTGCAGGAGGAAAGTGCAGAACCAGGGGGAGGGAGAAGGAAGCCCCTCAGAGGATCCAGTGAGGCAGGGCAGCCCTGGGAGGGAGCAGGGAGGCTGCCAGAGGGAAGCACAGGCAGCTCAAGGCTGCTCCAAGAGCAGAACAGCTGCTGGCTGCTCACACAGCCATACGGCTGCTCCCAGGGCTGAGCAGCACTGCACCCAACAGCAGACAGCAATAACAAGGGCTGTATATTATGTGTAGATTAAAATAAAAAAAACAGGTTCTCCAACTGAGCATGCCTGCACCTTTCACCTACTTCTTGGTAGCTGTGATCCAGGACCAGGGCTTGAATGAAAGCTCTGGCTCTTTCTCCAAAAGCCAGAAAAGCCACAAGACAATAACCCACATTACTTTCTAGGCATCTACAGGCATTGAGAAGCCTCTGATCAAGTTGCTAATTTGAAAAAATAATTGAAAAAAACAAGATGGAGAGTGAACTTAATAGAAACCACTTTAGATGTGTTTGCTTACAGAAAAAAAAAGCATACTGGAACTGGGGGGGGTGGGAGGATTTTTTTCCTAGTCTCCCACGTACTCCTAAAATGCTCTGTGCATTGCCTGGAAGTAAATCAATACTAAGCACAGTCCAGGCGAGACTGCCATCTTACATGAAGCACTGACTGTAAAATAGACACAAAAGACACATGATACTCTCTAAGGTCCCCAGCAGCTATAATATCCATCCTTGGCAGCTCGCTTGACATTTCCTTGCCCTGCTTCCCAGTCCTCTTTCTTCTCCCTCCTCCCTCCCCTCTCCCCCTCTCTCGCTAACAGCCATGCTCTGCTCTCAGGGGCTCCCGACCGGGTGAACAGATAACAAACCTGTCAAGAAGGGTTTAGCTGGGGAATAAATCCTGCGCTCGCCAGGAAATGATGTGTACAATGGGAAAATACAAGGGATGACATGAGCCTTCCCTTCTGAGAGAGTGGCCAGGAGATGCTTAAAATGTTACAGCTCGTGCTAAATGGACATTGGGATGGCTGATTAGATCGTATCTCAGACCTTTCAAGTGCCTCCCTTCCTCCCCACTTCTCACTGCTACTGAAGACACACAAAGAAAGCAGACAAAGCCCATCCCTGCTTCTACTCCTTAAAATATATATATATTCTTAGAGGCTTGGCCATGAAGAAGGTGGGGTTGGCATGAGCTAAGCTTAAGGTCAAGGCTAAAATCTCTTTTAGTGGCAGGGAAGGTCACACGAAATCACTGAGTAGTTACAATTTCCATTTATAAAAGGGAAATATAAAAGCAAGAACCTTTTCTTGGGGACTTAATACGTGCCTTGGCTTATTACAGTTTTCAAAGGGCCTTTTGCACAAATCTGATTTGCACTGGTGCAATAAAGATTCATTATCCTTTTACACAGCAGACTTTGCATTTCTGCTCAGGATTTAATTATGAAAAACAGAACCCATCCCATAAACAGATGCTAATCACAGTAGAAAAGTACTTTCATTTGAGTAACAAGGTAGCTGAGAAAGTTTGCTTGGAAGTTTGCTGTATCAGCAAGAAGAGCTATTAGGAAAGAGAAAAGGGAGGGAAGAAGTGATTCCACCCTCCTCCCAGCCAGCATTTCCTCACTGGCATCTCTGGGAGCCTTGTTTGTTGGAAACAAGGGCAGCTCCTTGTGGCAGTCAGGTCCCTCTCCAGCACGCAGGCCTGAAGAAGAACCTTGTCTCCAACTGCTTCTCGAGGTTCCAGCACTGGCTGCCTCAACACAAACTCGCAGATTCCAGGCTTGGAGAACTCTGGGATTCAGGTGGGATCCTTGCTTCTGGTCTCCAGTACAGCAAACTGTGCAGCTGCTGTTGAGGACTGTCCTCCACATCCAAGCACACACACCATGGCTCTGACAGGGTTTTTTTTTTTAAAGCAGTGTCATCCACCACACTGATATTTTACAGAGCTGGGGAATCTTGCAAAGTGACATTGCTGCCAGGGCACTTCCAGCCCTTGAAATCCAAGATGCTGGGTTTTACATTTTTACAATACCTTTTTGAGATGCTGATACCACAGTGCTAGTGGGAGTCCAGTGGATGGATATTACACAAATTGTGCCTGTTAAGGGCACAATGAGCAATACAGGGCAGATACTCTGGTGAGACAAGCTGTGAGCAAAGCAATGCCACTTGCACAGAGAATGCTATCTACATAAATTCTAAAATAGTTTAGTTATCACAAATAAATCATATAATTGTTCTTTAAAGTTTGATGTAACAATCAGGAAAAAATGGATTTTGGTAATTTTGCACAAACTGGTGTTTAAATACACACTACTAAGTTAAATCCACTGTGCAGTAACCAAGTAGATAAAAAAAAAAAAACCTGCTTGTAATACTTGTCAGTCAATGGCACCACCAGTTTACTTAAAGCAATATATATAATAATATATCAATATAATATACATATTATATATATGTATATATATACACACATATATATATATATATATATATATATATATATAGTACAGCAATAATAATATATCTATAATAATATATCCAGTGTCTTCCACGAGAAGGCACAGCCCAGGGTACTGTGGTCACTGACCAGCTCTGTTTAAGCAGATAAAACCATGTGAATGACAAGGGGCTCCTTGGGACTCGAGGCCACACTTGGCCCAGACTAGTCTTCCTGTGCCTCTTCAAACTCACAGACTAAAACTCTCTTTGTGACACAACACAATGCAATAAACCTTGTGTGCACCATCTCGAAGGAACAATGCCTTCACTAATGATATCTTAATGAGGAAATGCATAGGCTAATTACTGTGTTTTCCAGCTAGTCTAAAAAAATCCTGCACCCAAGAAACACAGTGGTGAAGGGCATTTTTCTGGAGTTTTGCTTTCTGTGTTTGCTTTGAGTTGGGGTTTTGTCCTCATTTTTGGTGGAGCAGGCAAGACTAAGCAGGAGTGCCACAGAAACGGCTTCAGCTAAGAGGAAAAGATGACTATTGAATAAAATCATATCTTCCATTTTTTATTATGTGTAAGTGTTTTCTTAATTTGCAACTGGTATTTTAAGGAAGAGACATATAAAGTACTTATCTATTATTAGAGGAGTTGAGCAATATAATATGATCCTGTTTATGCCCTAATAGCAACGAGTGATGGACTGCTTTGCCACAGACACCATTTTATTACTGCAGGGCCACATGTGCCGGGAGCTGCAGTGACCTTACACTCAGAGGTTCCCATCTTATTTTCTACTGCTAAGTGTTGCTTTTTTTTCCATTTCTGGAGGGGAAGAAGGTCACCTCTCACTATTACTGTTCCATTAACTTACACTGCAGCACACCCATTTTTAATCCAATAGCACCTTGCATTGTGCCTTTTAACTCAATATTGCATTATTTTCTGAAGTCTTGCCTACACTGACCAAATTAATACCTGAGGTTCTGCAGTCATCAAGAGCAGAGCAGAGATGTTTAGTGAGAGTACTGAGGGGCTTGGGCATTGTCACAAACCTCTTTTCCTTTCACCTTTGCAGTTGTTAGCAGTGAGTGATGGGCCCCCCACATGTCTGCAGATCTGCACTGGACCTGCATTCTCATTCTTAGACCAAATATGCCATTTCTCATGACTTACAGAATAATGCTGATGCCTCACAACATTCCTTAACATACATCAGACAAGACAAAACTTGCATTTTAGCAATGTTGCATTCTATAAATACCAGTTGGGTCAAGGTGTTGCTTGGAGCCAATGGGAATATGTGGGAATCCTTGCCACACACTGCTGGGAGTGCTGGGGCTCAGTGTGGGACAACTTTTACTGTGTTAAACAGTGGCTTTGCTCACCTGAAGGAAGAGACACAGCCCTTACCTATGATTCATGTAGCACTGCAGCCTCTCAGTAACACTGAGCAATTGGTCTAGGTGCAAAAAGTGGCTCTGGTTCAACTTGTTCTGCCATTTCTAATTTATCTCCTTTAATAAATAAATAAACAAATAAGCAGAGATGTTTTATTTAAGAATCTGATTCTAGACCCATCAATGCATTAACTCGCATCCCTGCAGATTCAGCCTTTTCTGATTGAATTTTGGATCATTTTTACTCAGTGAATGGAATAGGGAAAGTCCAGGATGCCAAGAGAATAAAATACTACAAGCTGGTGTTATGATGACATGCTTCAAATAATCTCCTGCCAAAATGAAATGTAATTATAGCCATTGTTTGTATTATTCAAACGACTATTGACAGTAAGTCTATCCAGCATGACGTTTCCTCTTTGTATTCACTGCAGCCTTTGGACTGGAAGGGAAAAAAAGAAAACTAAGAGGAAATGTTCTCCCCCTGCACTCCTTCCCTGGTATCAGGCTACACGAGGCCACTGAAGCCCAGTTGATTTCCCAAGTCCAATTATTTTGCAGTACACAATCCTCCAGAACAGCAGGGCTCACCTGGGGAGCCGGGCTGCCTAAACACGCTGCACTTAATGGAGTCCCTGAAGTTGTCTCCAATTCATTGCTTTCAACTAATAGGCTGTGATATTTTTTTTTTCCCCCCAAACAGACCACAGCTCTTCCCACTCCCCTCACCCATCCTCCACACAAAATCCAAGTGGCTAACGAGGCATTAGGAGACCACCTCCACTGCGAGCCTTCACTACCACCTACTGACTGCAGGGCTGAGCACTGCAGTGTGCTCACCTGAGCACCTGGGGGCTGCTCCTGCTCACCTGGGGGCTGCTCCTGCTCACCTGAGCACCTGGGGGCTGCTCCTGCTCACCTGGGAGCTCCTCCTACTCACCTGTGCACCTGGGAGCTGCTCCTTCACTCCCTGCTCACCTGGGAGCTCCTCCCGCACCTCCTTCACCTCCTGGGCTGCTCCCAGCTTCATCTCTCATCAGAACAACATAAAGAGGAATTAAAAATACACTTCTGTAACTGGTGCCTGCTGGCATGAACACTATTAGATCCCTTCAAGGCTTAAGAGGTGCTCTTTCTTAATGTGTTGATAATTTTAATGATTTTAGCATAATCTGATCTATTTTTAATTTTTTTTTTCAATCCCAACCTGTTTCTATGCATGTGCAACAGGCCAGGTCTCCAGTAACAGAAAGAAAACTGCAGCTTCAGAAGAGATACCTGTGTGATTAGTTCATTAAAACATGGTGTTCTGCCTCCCCTTTTCTCCTAAATCCCATTGCTTTTGGGTTTCTGTATCACCTCCCTGTCAGTGCCTGCCTCAGCCAGCCAAAGTCCAGTTAGAAAGCAGCCATTCCTGAAATAAAAACATTAATTAGAACACTAAAAGTGCCAATGTTTGCAGGAGCTGAGGTTCAAAAGTTGGAGGATTTTGAGGTGAATTTTATTGTCATATTTGGAAAGCCCCACACAGCTGTTGGGGACAAAGTAATTCTCACTGAGGAGTCCAGGCAGGGCTGGGGCTGAGCTGCCTCTGTCATGTGGAAGGCAGATTTTATTCCTGCTGGGGCAGGATGCAGTGACAGATCCTTACAGGCATCCACAGAAAGCAAACCATAATAATTCGTTTGTTTGTTGGTTTGTCTGGTTTTTTTTTTTTTTTTTTTTGGTGGGTTTGTTTGTTTGTTTGGGTTTTTTTTCTGAGTTGGGTTTGTTTTGTTTTTTGGTGTTTGTTTGCTTGTTTTTGTTTTTCTCTCCTAAAGTACTATCCTGAAGTTTTCTGTAATGTAAAATGATGAAGTGAGGGAAAAAATCTTCACGTGCCTTCACAGGGCAGGGCTGACCCTCTGCAAGGCCAGAGCTGGTGGCAGAGCCCTGGGGGACAGGAGGTGACACAGCCTGGCCTGGGAGAGCCAGGGGAGGATGAAACCCAGATTAGCCTGGTCTGATCTCAGAGCCTGGGCAGGGCTGGACTGGAGATTGCCTGGAGTCCCTTCAGCCTGAATTATTCTGCAATTCCCCAACTCCTTAGAGCAGCAGAGAGAACTGCACTGATGGTTCTGAAAACAACAACTGAAAAACAGCATCCCAAGGGCTGGAGGAGGTGGAAGGGATAGAGGGGCACAAAGGCTGCCAGGGCACAGCCAGCCCTGTTAGGGAGGGATTTGATTCTGCAAAATCAGCTCCTGAGCAGTAACCTCTCTGAAAACTGCAGCACTGAGGGGACACAAAAGGCAGAGCCTGCTCCTGCTGTGCCCTGCAGTTTTCAGGGTCACTGTTGTGGCAGTGCCCTGATCCCACAGAACAGGGACACAAGCTCAGGGTCCCTGGGGAGCTCTCTCATCACTCCTGACAGCTGCCCCCGTGCTCTGCTGCACCACTGCTCTGCAGGACTTCTTAAGAAGCATTTGAAAAGAAAGGAAGGAATATTTGATGGTTAGGCTATGATGGTTTAAGGTATTTTTCATTCATTACATTTTTTTCATTGAATTACATAATTATCTTAATAACAATAAATAAATACCATGAAGTAAAAATCACACTTTTTTATGACAAGCAGAAAACCTATCCTGGGTCACTAGTCATCTGATCATCCAGTAAAATTTTTAGCTTGATAATTTGTTGTGAAGAGGAAGTGAAACACTTCCATTTCCTATTTAAAATTCAGCCAAAATACTTAAAATCATAAGGACTGTATCATGTGAGAGCTATCTAGACAAGATCTGAGCAAATAAACAAGGTTTTGGAAATGAAAGTACTCAGACTGAAGCAATAACCACCAATGCATTAATTCAACCTAGGACAGTGGTTTCCCATGTTTTCTCCCCAGTATAGGACAAAATTCAGCAGAGAGAGGGATGATGTTGAGCTGGAGGTAACAGGAGGTCTCACAGCTCTCAGTACTCCAGACACCTTCACTAGTGGGTGTCTTCCTACAATAAAAAAAAGTAATATCTCATTTTATGTAGCCTGTAAGCTGTCTGGGTACATAATTATCTTTCCTAACAGCACTGAATACAGTGGGACCATATTTTTCTTCAGATCAAAATACAAGTGAAGAGGAGGAGTTGGAAACTGAGCCCATCCCCTCCCTGCTAGAGGCAGTGTGACAGGGGAGGAGGGGCTGAAGGGAACAGAGCTGGCTGTGGCCCCTTCTTGCTGATTGAAGCAAAGGATCTCAGCAGAAAATGTTCTGGACCCAATCACTCTATTTCAGTTGTTTGGAAAGGTTTGGGGCTAAAAAGGCATTCTAAAACAAACCAAAGCAAAATGATACTGGACTACTCTTCTTTCACTTTCTTTTTTTTAAACTTTCTTATGTCTGTGTGGGACAACTTTCTACCATCCTCAAAAGACTTTCAAATGTCTGTTAGGAAAGAGGACCAGGGCTATCCCCTTTGTAGTAAAAATATAAATGTGTAGTTCTTAAAAATATCCAATGCACAGCCACGGGAACATGCAGAGAATATGAACAGAATCCAGTACCAAGGAATGGTTTGGCTTGGAAAGAACCTAAAAACTCATTCAGTGCCACCCCTGCCATGGCAGGGACATCTTCCACTGCCCCAGGCTGCTCCAGCCTGGCCTTGGGCCCTGCCAGGGATCCAGGGGCAGCCACAGCTGCTCTGTGCCAGGGCTGCCCACCCTCATGGCCAAGAATTTCTTCCACTCTCTTTCAGTTTAAAGCCAATTGAGCTTCAATTCAAAAAAATCCCCTGTCCCCAATGAAAGGCCTTGGTTATTAAGGTTTTACCTACTGCACACATAAACCTCCCATCACCATGGCAATCTTGAAAAAATATTTGCTTAATGCCATCACAGGAGTTAAGGATGTCAGCTCTCTGCCCCACATACTGAATTTCTGAACATTGGCCAAAGTGACAAGAAACACTTCAGTGAAATTTGAATCTTCCAGTTACCACAGCCTGGTAAAACCAGCAGAATTCTTTAATGCACATGTGTGGCCACATAAGTAAATACTGGGATTTTCAAAAGGTAAGAACAAACTTTATTTTTAGGTGTCAGGCCTTTATCACAAACCAGAAACCTTATTCTTAAATTTGGTATTTTGGGCAGTTTTCTTAAAACTGAGATGTCGTGAATCACTAATCTCATCAGAAATTCTCTGCCAGACACATGGGACACACTGTGAATGCTCCAGGCTCATGTGTAAATAACAGTGATCACCAGTGATTTTGGAACAAACAAAGCCTTGGCTATCTCCTGGCTCTTTAGAAGTGGTTAGTGCTTCTCTCCTTCTGCCAGGCTCTGGTAACATCACTTTTATCTGTTTGTCTTCCATATTTTGCATTTTTAAACTGATGTTGATGTTGAGGGATACCTATTACTGGGTTTCTCAGAATAACCTGTGCAGGTGAAGCCCTTGGGTGAAAGATGGAAACTCCTGTAAGCAGCAAGAGCACTGCAGATGTGCTGAAGAGGAGCACATGCTTTTGTTTGGTTTGGTTTGGTTTTTTGGGGGTTTTTGGTAAGAAGCTTCTTCCATAGACTTACACAACCCTGCCTGCATCCATCCCACCTCCCCCAGAGAGGATCCATTTGCCTGAGGAAAAGGGGCTGTGCTGGCCAGCTGTGACAGCACAACATCCAGACTGAAAACCCCTCCATCCAGAGATGCCTTCAAGGCTTGCAGCCACTCCTGAGCTCCTGTACTTTGTCACTTAAAGCACGACATGATAGCAAGGTTTAATCACACTTGACATATAGCTTGAGGTACAGTAAGTACACCTAAATCACTGCTTTGGCCAAAAGTGACTTTGATGTTCCCATGGGAGACAGTTATTGTTGCCTTCAAAGGTTAAACCCTGCCTAGCTCCAGAGGTGGAATGACAGGAGCTCAGGGATGAGGCGGGAAAGCCTCTCCAGTGATCACCTACATGAACAGAATTTCTCCCACCCAACATATCATGACTGTAATAGTAACCTGCAAATATATCCTCTATTTGAGAAGATTTCCTGGAGAAGGGAGAGCTTTCCTGCTTTGCAGACATCAGTGTTACTGTGTTTTTGCAGAGCACATATTAAAATGCATTAAGACATAACTAGGGTTGTCTCCATGTTATGCTGCTATTCTTAAGCTGTTATGTTACTAAGCCACATTGGCATTTTTCAACTTTCCTTTGATGTTCTCTCTATTATCTTTTTATAGCATAATCACACATTTTGGTATGTTGAAGATCAAAGGGAAGCTGGAGCTTCTAAGGCTAAGCCTGGATATGGGGCCTGTAACTAACTGAATTCATTATATTTAATAATATTCTCTAAGGAATGGCAGGGTGAAGTCATATGAAATAATAAACATGAAGGTAAATAGTGAGAGTGGAGTAGGTTTAATGGCAGTTTTGTTTTATGCTTCTTTTAAGTTCCTGCACCAACCCTGTCACCCTGCACCACAGGAGTGATGAGACTCACTGACACTCAGGCCCTGACACCTGGCTGCAACAGCTCTTAATACTCCAAATTCTTCACTTGAACAGCTCTCTCACCTAAAATTATACAATTTTTAATAGACTGCGATACTCTTACAGAGATTGTTTTGGAAAAATGTTCTGCACTTTATAAACAAATTGAGGCACTTAAAAATATTCTCAAAGTTGACAGGTGTAAATAAGAAAACAGGTCTTTGTAAAGAACTTAATTCCTTTAGGCGCCCTGGAACTCCTATGTCAAAAATACTTCATCTTCTGGCAGGCTTGGTAAGATTAAAATTAGTTCTAGCTGGCGTCACCAGAAAGCTGTAACACACAGCTGAATGCCAGTCAAAAAGGTGTAAAATTCTCTTCTATTTTAGAGAGGACAAAGAAATGTATTCTAACTTGGTCCTTGTAGCTCAATGCTTACTGATGAGTGAAAGTGCAACCATATCAATTACCTGAGCACTGGATTTCAGCAAACAGCCCTCAATTGCACAGCCAGGTGTCATCAAGGGCTTGTTTTCACACTTACAAACTGGAAGTTAATCGGAATAAACTTGTGAAGTGTGTTAATTGAGCAGTGCTACAAAGCCCTGTGCAGACACCGTTGCTAAGGACAGCAGCCTTCCTCTGGCTAGAGATTTCTTGGGGTGAAACCCAAGCAGGTGAGGAGTTACCCACTCCTGAAATGGAGCTTGATAGAACTGCTCCCACTGGGCTGTTCCAGAGGGAAATGGAACAGGTCAGAGCTAATCACCTTCACAGCAGCCTAAGGGAACTTGCCTCACTTCCCACAGAGAGGGGCTGGAAGCTGTGCTGCCAAATCTTTCAATTCAGCAATAGGGGTGGGAGAAGCAGCTCTTCCAGGGCCTGCCAAAAATTAAGAAGTGTAGAGAAATTAGGAAATGGCTGTCCCCTGTTTCTGCAGGTTTTTGGACTATAGCACCAATGGAAGTATCAGCATGGGGAGACACAAGACACAAAAAAAGGGCAGAAATGGTTTCTCTTGAGCCTGAAACAACATGGAATGGCTTCATGGGTGGCACCTGCCAGCTGGGAATAGGTGATTTCTTAAATTATCCCAACTACACTGCAAGACAATACCTGACTCATGTGAAAGCTACTTAGGATGTAAACACAACTGAATTGACACTGCTCTAAACTGAAGAGTCCACCAAGGAGCTTAATGTGGCTTTGCCAGCACACTTCTGTGTAAGTCACACTTCTTGTAACTTCCTAGAGTCTCCTAACAGCCAAACCCTAACCTGAAAATAACTCTGCCCTTTCTCCACTGGCATTTCACGGATCAGAAATCACCTCCATGTGCTCAGGCAACACCCACACTTGCAGCAAGAGAGCAAACAGGACTCTGCTTGAGGCAGCCACGATATGGCAGCAGCAGCTGCAGACCATGGAATTGGATCACTGGGGAATCCAGGTGGAGCTCAGCCAGGATGAAGGAGATAACCACTGGTTCCTCAACTCTAACAACCAAAAGCCATCAGGCAATCCAGTGCAATCCAGCATCTGAGAGATGTCACTTGCAGAAAATAATTTTTGCTGATCTCTACCTGTGTGTAACTGAAATTATTGGTAATTATTGCAGAGATTAACAGCTCCTGAAACTTTGGTACTGTTCTGTTAGCCTGAATTTTCTTCTGAAGCCCCATAACCAATTACAAAGACTATAGTGACCTAGCTTTTAGAAACTGCAGCTTCTTTTATTACATTAATTACACAAGATCTATCCATATCTCATGTGGATATGACACATGCAACTTTTTCCTTGAGTATTCTTGAGAAAGCCCTTGAGTGCCTTCTAGTACCCCAACACATTGCACATACTTGGTCCTGTCTCAAAGCTTTTAAGATTCAGCAACAAAGAATAACCAGGAAATCAGCTTAATACCCCCAAGGGGGAAACTCCTCTCACCCAGGGTTGCTCTGGCTTGGACACAAAACCATTGGATCTCCACACGCTCTGAGGGGTGGAGTTGGCCACTGAATCCTGTCCCAAGTGCTGAAATTGTAAGAAATCCACATGGAGAAGGAATTGAGGGTTCAGACCAGTCTGGCACTGATGCCAAACATCCCAACCCCTTCATTCAGCTTCTCTGTTTATTGGAATCCAAACAGGGGATCCAGGGAGTTTATTTTTACAGTCCTGTTCAATTAATCTTGGTTTTCTTGATAGACAACAGTGAACGAGTCTTGCAGCTCTGCATTAAGCATGCTCATTTTTTATCTCTATTTATTGTACAATAATTTAACTTTATTGAAGTGAGGGTTTAAGTCCCCAAGGCAGATTGAAATGCTGAGCCTGGGTATTCCAGTGCAACAACAGTCCTTGTGCCTGTATTAGTGCCAAACTTCTCTGAAACTCTAACTTTCAACATAGCAGCTCTTTTCGAGTTGTAAAATTTCAGTATTTAAAGTTATACTTTTTGAAACATGCAAAATGTACACAATTTTCCACAGAATACCTGTTTCTCTTTAAACATCCACTGTTATTTGAATGGTTTCTCAGCACTGTTATTTACTTTACAAAAAGGATTCCCAAACAATTCTCTCTGTGTGATAAAATCTACTTGATGAGACTGGCAGATGGTACAAAGTATCTCTTGGGAATATTCCAAACTGCCATTGCACTTTATCTATGATCCAGTCAAGAGACAGAATTTAATTAATTATTTTCAATTCAGAAAGAAATATATATAACCCTAAACATTTGTAAAGTCCAAATGCAAATGGCTGTGTATGAAGATAATGATCTCAATACTAAAATTAGTATTTATCCAAAAAGGCAGTAATGTAGAATCTGATCTTTTCTGATGATTTTCAACTCTACACACTGGATGTGGAACAAGACAGGAAATGTTATTCTAAGGCTTTGAAAAAGAAACTTGAGTTATACCCTTCCTCAAAGGGAACTCAGATTTTAACAGGTTTTGAAAAGTACTGCAAAACACTCAAAGTTGCCTGTGTTCTTGGCAGCAAAGCCTGTCTTAAGAACATGAGTAGGAAATCATAATAAAGGGTAATACAGCCTTCTGTTGTACACAGGGCTTTTAGGATGGGATTAAAAGAGACTTTGTGTGACACATTGAGAATGGCACAGCCCCACAGTGAGGCCTGGGGAGTGCCAGTGGGACACAAAGGAAAAGCTCTGTGGTTTCTGGGGAGCTCTGCCACTGCTGAAGCTCTGGGTCACACCCTGGTGCACAGGTACCATGTAAAATGCAATCTGGCATTTTTGGGTTATTATGCCTAAGTGGAAAAAAATGTTACAATAAGGTAGGGATATGCCCTCCTCCAAAATAATGAGAATTGCTGTTTTCAGAAGAATATTGTCTTGCTTGTTCCTGTGGTAAAACACTCCTCAGGCACCTCCAAAATGTGCTGGAAATCAACCACAGAAGAAAACTGGGTTGTTGTTTTTTTGGTTCTTTTTGATGAGGATTTAGAAGTCACTTCTGCCACATCAGTTAAAGCACCACAATCCAATCCCAGCAGATTATTATCAATCCAGAGGGTGTTGTTTTTTTTTTCTTTCAAAGCTGCCAATGGGATTTAGATGCACAACCCTTATTTATTTAAGAGGAGGTGTAATGCCAAGTCTGGACTTGAAAGCAGAGTTTGTATCTATATATATATCTATATATGTGTACATAAATAGATACCTAAGTGTCTGAAAACAAAACCAAAGGCAAGGGAGGGTTGTTTTGACAAAAACAGTGAAGACGAGAACAACAAAACCCATAGGGAACAATAAATGTGATGGATTACTGATAATGTCAGAAATGTCTGGATGGCTCCAGCTAGAGAAACCCACTACAGGCTTGTTTATATGAAACAAAGCAATATATAATATATTGGGCATTTGGGTTTTGCTGTTTGTGAAAGAAACTCCAGCCATTCTGTGTTTTCTTTGCATCTCACAGAATCACCAGAGGTAATCATTAAGCTCATTTTACTTGTGAATAGGTTGAGACATAAATCCAAGGTTACAGACAAAATCTCTGATTCAGCAAAGCACTTAAGCACATGCTTAGCTGTAAACACATGTACCATCCCATAAAAGTAAAGATAATCATGTGCTTAAGTGCTTTGCTGAATCAGGGCCAAAGACAATAGCAGAGCCAGGAGGAGAAGCCAGGCATCACTAAAACAACTAGACAACTTTCCCTGCAACATAAATGTTATAAAAAGGAATAGATCATAAAGAGGATGGTTATGACTTTTTAGAAGAGTTAAGAACAGCTGTCACAAGGTGGGGGGTAGGGGCTGAGAATAAACAGGCATTTTAATATTGGTTTTCACAGCATCCTTAAGAAAGCAGAAGGTAATTTGCTTCCTATTCCATCTCATGCCACTCTTCAAACCTGCTTCCTCACTCGAGGAAAATCAGTGCATTAACTAGCAGCTCTGCTAATTGATCTAACACTGATCATCCTTCATTACTGTATTTTTGACTATTAAAATGATAAAGAAAGAGCAGACAAGTGAGTGAGAGCAGGAACTAAGTGACAAGTATAAAACATCAACGTTTTCTCACTGGGATTTTTATTAGGTAGAAATTGATCATTTCACTCAGCATCCCTTTATGTTCAGAAGTAACCAACACACCAGGAAGGACACAGGCAGTATTTTCAGCACATTAAAGCCCTGCCACAGAAAAATTCAACCATCAGTCACGTTGGGATGCTGCAATTCACAGCCCAGCCCACGTCAGGCTGCCCAGTCCTTTCCTGGGCACTGCCTCACACACAGCAGCTCTGCACACCCCAAGGGCTCAGGGCTCTGCTGAAGTCAGAGGGATGAAACTGGAGGTGCAGAAAGCTCTTGGGGAAAGCCCTGATTTGTTCAAACAACCCATGGTATGGTTTTAATGTATTTTCTGAATAAGTTTCAGAAACCTTGCAGGATTTTTTGGGGTCATGTATCTGCTCTGCATTTCTTTTAGATTGGAAACTGTCTCAAACTATCCAATTCAATGTTTCTCCTACAAAGCCCTGGCTTGCAATTACTCTCTCCTTCCTCTGGAGCCAAAAGTGCTGTTATCTGGATTCCCTGAGAGGAGCAGCAGGTACCACGGTGCTAACCACACATTTGGTTCAGATTAACTTATCTCCCCCTTGTGCAGGGCCATAAAAAGTTAATTGGAAAATGCAGCTCCAACACACACCACAACATGAGCAGGGCCAGCCAACACTAAAACCTGACCGTGTGGCAGCTCTGTTTGGAAACAAACTCAAACCTGTCAGCTCTCATTTTGAGAAAGCAAAAAAGGCAATGAAATTGAGCCAATATCTTGTTCCTTCTGGTGTAACCTTGTAACTTCCTAAGGGACATCACACATCACACAACCCAAACTCTGCTGGAGGCAGAGATGGGAGCTCCCCTTCCAGCTCTGCCCTGGGACACACAACAAAATATGATGAAATAGGTAAATCAGGGCTGCCAAAGCTGGTCAGGACAATCCAGACAGAGCAGAATTGAGCCCAGGAGACCCTGCTCTGCCTTCACCAGGGGTTTTCCCAGCAGCATTCCCTGGACTCCAGAGCCCTGACCAGCAGGGCTGTAAAGCAGATGTGCAGTTTGGAACTGGCTTCTTGAGTCAGCAGCAGTAATAAAGCAAACATCTGGGTTTAGGGGATGTCTCACAGCCCAGTTTATGTAGTCATTTCCTTCTTGGCATGCTAATGAACAGCTTCCTACTCTTCAAAATTATTTTTAATTAGTTTTGATTAAAGAATAAATTAATAATTAACCCCCCATCAGTGATAATAGAATTTGAAGTGCTTACAAATCCTACAGTTTGGGAGACAGAGGTTAAGCATAGCTCAATAAATCCATCATCCATCCATCCATCCATCCATCCATCCATCCATCCATCATCCATCCATCCATCATCCATCCATCATCCATCCATCATCCATCCATCATCCATCCACCATCCATCCACCATCCATCCATCCATCCATCCATCCATCCACCATCCATCCATCCATCCACCATCCATCATCCATCCATCATCCACCCATCCATCCACCATCCATCATCCATCCATCCATCCATCCATCCACCCATCCATCCATCATCCATCCATCATCCACCCATCCATCATCCATCCATCATCCACCCATCCATCCACCATCCATCATCCATCCATCATCCACCCATCCATCATCCATCCATCATCCATCCATCATCCATCCACCATCCATCCACCATCCATCCATCCACCATCCATCCACCATCCATCCATCCATCATCCATCCATCATCCATCCATCATCCATCCATCCATCATCCATCCATCCATCCATCCATCCATCCATCATCCATCCATCCATCCATCCATCCATCATCCATCCATCATCCATCCATCCATCATCCATCCACCATCCATCCATCCATCCACCCATCCACCATCCATCCATCCATCCATCCATCATCCATCCATCATCCATCCATCCATTCATCATCCATCCATCCATCCATCATCCATCCATCATCCATCCACCATCCATCCACCCATCCACCATCCATCATCCATCCATCATCCATCCATCATCCATCCATCCATCCATCCATCCATCCATCCATCCATCCATCCATCCATCCATCATCCATCCACCATCCATCCATCCATCATCCATCCATCCATCCATCCACCATCCATCATCCATCCATCCATCCATCCATCCATCCATCCATCCATCCATCCATCATCCATCCATCCATCATCCATCCAACCACCCATCCCTCCATCCTCCTGCAGCTCCCCCCTTTCTCACCAGCCCTACCCCTCACCACGAAGCTTTCATGGGTCAGACCTCAGGGAGCACCATCCTCTCCTGCATCCCCCCCATACTGAGTGACCACTGCCCCAGAGAGCCCTCCAGGAGTAAAGCACCACTCAAGCAGTGACTCAGCACCACAAATCAGGAAGAAACCCCTTCCACAGCTTTTGGCACAAGCAGAGATTTAATGATTTTGGCACTCAGACCTTCTAAATCAAAGTGTAAAGTCTGAGTTTTTGGTTTGTTTTTTACAGGATAAAAGTGTTTGCCATGCCCTGTGTGCCCAGCTCCTGACACACCCCCAGCTCAGTCATGTCAAGGCTCTCTCCTCATAGTGCTCCTGGGCAGGTACAACACCATCCTTCCCTTTCCCATCCCCTAAAGATTGCCAAGCTCCATGGAAGAACATCTTGCTCTGGCAGAGGAAATGCAGAGGACTCTCACAATAAAGCAGTCACTGTTTGCAGTGCTACAGAAATACAAACAGGCTGCACTAAACATCATTCAGCAAAAGGCATTTCAGTGCTCTTGCACACAGGAAGAAGCAATAGTAAATAAGAAATGTCCTGACAGAAAGGGAGCTGCTGACACCAGAGATGGAGCCCTGCTCTGGAGTCTGCATAGTGAGCAGCAGGGAAGGAGCAGGGAAAGCTTGTCCCTGTCCCTGCCCCTGTCCCTATGGAGCAAAGGTCCTGGGTGCAGGGAGCCAGGGCTTGGCTGTGCTCTCTGCACAGAAAATCCTCATCTGCCCACAAGATGTGTTTCATTAAATGAGATGGTGAGTTTTTATAGTCACTTCCAAAAGCATTTCCTCAAACTCCACTCTTATCTCTGAACACACAAGTGTAAATAACAATATCCATTCTGTTGGTGCATCATTCAACATACAAAGATAACTTCTCCCTTCTCCAAGAGGAGGCAGTGTGATAGAAGCTGAAAAGGCCAGTGGAAGTCATGACTCCAACAACTGTGGGAATAATCTCATCCCATCAGGTGAGAGCCCTGGCAGATCATCAGACAGCCCTGCCCTGCTCCTTGTTGTGTCACAGAACCATCACTCCTCACATGAAGGATGGCACATGCTCATTTCCCTTTTATTGAGTCAAAAATAAGACAGTAATTGGATTGAGGCTTTCAGGGGAGAGGGGAGGGGAAAAGGATCTTCTTAGACTCCCTAATGCCAATCTTCATGACCTGTCTGATCTCTCAGTAAATGCCACATATAGGTTAATCCTCACAAATCCTCACTACGACCTTGTCAAATCAAAGTGTTCATCAGTTTGTTCGGGGGCTACTAGAAAAGAATAAACAAATGAACTCATGCTGCATGTCTCCCAGCTGTCACTTAGGAGTGCTTATAGACAAGGTCTCTTTAGTGGGCACCCTGCAGGAAAAGAACTCTGGCTGGAAAATGTGAGAAATGAACACATTACCTGCTTAACTAACACACCTGTGAGCACCCTGCATGTGAAAGATACATGCACGTACACATTTCACACACTCTGTTATCTCCTTGATTTTCCCAATTTTAAATAACATTTATTTGTAAAAGACATGCATGCATCCACAGTAAAAAGTACCATAACCTAATGCTGAAGGAGTATGTCACAAGGATGTGCCTGAGACATCAAACTGCTCCTTTGCCATCCATCCCAATTAAAATGCAGCAGCTCCTCACTGCCTCTCTGCTTGGCCACTGAGCCTCTTCTGGGGCACAGGGGGTCATTTACCCCCTGTGCCCTCAGGGCCATCACAGGAGGTCCTGCTGTCTGCTCCACCTTTGCTGCTGCCTGTGCTTGGCCTGATGCCACTCATCTATTCCACACTGGCCTGCAGCCACCCAGCAGATGGCAATGACTTTCAGATGGAGCAGGGTCATTTTGAACTAGTGACCCAAAAGGTGCAGGGTTTCATAGCCCACTGCCTGCCCTCTGGCCCTAACATCTGTGAACTTGCCCTTTTCAGAATTAGGCTGCAGGCACTGAAAAATACACACACAGCATTATCAGAAGGTTTGGGTTTCTCCCACTTCTCACAACCTTCAAAACCCAGAACTCTTTTGTCACACTCCAACTGCTCACCTAACCACAGCTTGCATGATGGCAACACCCAAAGAGTGAAGTTTTAAATGTCTGCTTTTCATCTTGTCTCTCAAGCACCTTGGCAATTTCTGTCATGCTTTCTCTTCATGAGCTGAGGAAAGTCTAGACAAAATCCATTATCTGTCCCTCATGTCTTAGGAGACAGTTCACTGTAAATCATAAGCTGTTGCAGTTTGGATTTGGGTTTGGTCTTTCTCTACCATAAACTTGTTTCATCTATGTATGATTCTACCCAACAATTTTATTGCTTCTGCAAGTTCATCCTTGTTCAGATAGTGACTACAATATAATACATATTTTGAGGGTGAAAATTTGTGGGTACAAATACACTGCAAAGTGCCTGAAGAATCCAAAAACCTCTGTGCACATGTTCTTCCCACTTTAATCCCTAAAAAGCAGGTCCTCCTGTATGGCCTACCTTCTGTGGCATTCTCTGTGGCTTGGCTTTGGTTTTTTTTCTCCTTTTTTCTTCTATTGCAGAATATGTCAGACTTCAAAGATCTTTGCTTTTATGTATTTCATCCTCAAGACCACGATCACAGCAGTTGGTCCTGAGGCCAAGAAGCAAAAGAAGTTGTGATCTTTTCTGAACCATGGTAGAATTCTCAGGAACGAGTTGAAGATCCACTCTTTCAGGAGCTGAACAAAGGAAAACAACCCTTCTGGTCCTAAGAAACTGCTCACTAAATTTCTAAATCACATAAGGCTTTAGCTCAAAAAGCCTCTCAGCAGAGAGTGACAGGACTGCAGTGAGGGGCAAACCCCTGGATGTGCCAAGAGAATGGGAGCAAAAGGAAGGAGTGATAGGAAAAAAACCCCAAAAATCCCAACAAGCCACCAAAACAAACACCAACAAATCTAACACATTTGTCACCATGCTTTTTGAGGCAGTAAAACAGGCATGTGGAAAAGCTGCAGTTTCTGCACAACCATCTCATGTGCAGACTTTTCCAAGTCCATCATTAATCACCAGGTCCCTCCTCTGCAGTCCTCATAACAAACCCCAGCCCCAAATCCCAGCCTAAATCCTGCTCCTGGCCCAGCAGTGTGAAACACACAGCTGACTTTGGGATTATTCTTTATGTTCAGAAACATGAATAAATCACACACCATCAAGTTTATCATTTTTTCTCCTCAGAGAAATATGAAATATTACAGATCATCTTCACTACATCAGTTTCTTCACAGTCTATTAGCAAGCAAGGTCTATTTTTCATATAATTTACCAAGCCACTGGTCTAATTTCTCTTATTTCTTTTGGAGCAGGAAACATATACAGAGTGTATTCTCCTGTAACATATCACCCATGACCAACCTTCCTGTCTTCCATCCCAGGGTTTCAAGAAGTTGTTGGAGTTGGCCAGCAGCTTGAGGTGGTCCAGATCTTGGATTTCTTTATAGAGATTCTATGAAAAAAAAAAGCTGACTATCAAAACTAAAACCTATCATCAAATAACTTCAGGATGTTTCAAGCTGGATGCTCAGGAAAAGATCTATCCCCAAACACTCACCAGCTCTGGAGGGCTGGCAGGTTTTGTGGTGTAAGAGGATTGTTTGTGGGGTTTTTTTTGCAGGGAGTCAGAGTGAGGAATCTTTCTCTGTGAAGTAAGATTGTGAGGGCAAACCCCACAAAAAAACCCCAAACAAAAAAGCCATGACCATGAAAACCCCCACAGACCTGGAAATTGGCACAAACCCCCCAAAAACTCCTCTCTCAGTTTTAAAAAATACCTCAGACAGTTTCCTCAGCCAACAGACTGAGGGTAAAGGGCACAGGCCATGCTGGTCCCTTTGTCCCTGCACATCCAGGGAGGTGTGGGCTGCAGAATAGAGCACATCCCACTGGAACTGCACTGGGAACACTGAGAGGACTCCAGAGCCTGAGACCACCAGTTTGGTATTTCCACCAAGACCATGAGATCAACTATTAAAAAAAAAAAAAAAAAAAAGCAGTGGAAGTTAAGGTGAAGTTGGTACAGTCTTTCCTTTCAGCAAAGCCTTTGTATGAAACATTTTCTGCCAAAGATGGATGTGATTTCCCTTGCTCAGAACAGAGCAGAGAGAAACAGGTTAAATCACAACCAAAATAATAGGAATTAAGAGACATAGGCTTGCCTCATTTTTTCCCACTGCAGCTCTGTAAGGGGAAAAAAAAAAATCACAAAAATCTGCAGTATGTCAACCTTCCCCCCATTTTTCCCCCCTAAAAGATTGTTTTCCTGGAGAAGCAAAGAAAGAGGCTGAAAGGATTTCACATTGAACCACTGCAATAATTGCCACAATTTCTTCCCCAGCAGCTGAAGAGTGAATGGCATGAGTCCAAACGTGGGCAAGGGGAAGGAGGTGACATTCACTTCTCCAGTCTCTGCTGCAGCCTGCAAGAAAGGCTGGGCTAAGGAAACACTTTGGAAGATCTGCAGATGGAGGAAACTATCAAATGCCACGACTGCAGTAAGAAATGCCACTTGTGAAAAACAAATTCTTAACAGAGTTGCCAGGCTTGGACACTGAAATACCATATACATATGCAAAATACAAAGCCCCAAAACTTCAGAATTTTCTTCTTCAAAGCAAAACTGAGGCCCAGCTCCAAGTGTAGAAGGAAAACTCCAGTGGTAAATTGGGAATGTTTTTACTGCCTCACTTGCATG
Organism: Muscicapa striata striata; assembly: GCA_030060385.1. Taxonomy (NCBI): domain Eukaryota; kingdom Metazoa; phylum Chordata; class Aves; order Passeriformes; family Muscicapidae; genus Muscicapa; species Muscicapa striata. The sequence continues at coordinate 3,245,781 of JAREIS010000032.1, read as the reverse complement.
GGCCAGACAAGTCAAGCTGGCAGCTGCCAGCTCCTGGAAGGACTGGTGTTGGTGAAGCCTTGCACCAACTACAAAAGAAGGAGCTATTGCTTTTCTTCTTAGGACTTCTACTGGAAATACAGTGCAAATCTCCATTCCTTTCCTGCTCCATTCAGAGTGATCTCCAAGGGCATTTTCCCAGGTGGATCTTGGTGGCTGTGACACTGAGACCCAGTCATGCATGCTCCAAACCCCACAGAGAGCATTGCCTGCTCCTGACCCCGAAATGGGAGCAGTCACGCTGGATCTGGGACAGGGGCCCTCCTGTTCCTCTGAGCTTTAATCCACCCCAGCAGCATGTGCCAAGGCAGCAGAGCACCACAGGAAAATAAAATACACGAGAGCAGTGCCCTGCATTAAAGCATCACCAGTCCAGTGACTGCCCAGGGTCAGGTGGGGTTGTAGTAACCTGAGGTATTTCTCAGGATTATTTTGCTCATAATTTCCAATTCCCCTGAACTGTTGACTCTCAAAATCACTTTAGTAACGTAAGTCTTTTGCTCCTTCTTTGCGCAGGAACAACCACACTATAACATAAAACATTTATTCCAGAGTCAAACATGTATTCAAAACATTAGCTCCAGCAAAAGAAACAATCAGACACGAGAGCTTTCAGTTCCATTCCCAACAGAACACTTAGTAAGAAGAGAATGACTTTATCAACAAGCAGTAAAAACCTTAGTTTCCCATGTCTGAAAGATTTCATTAAATGCTTCCCTTGACTAGGTGCAGATCATTATATTTCTCATAGTCTGTAAGCAATGTGAGCCTGTGTCTGCACCTTGAAGCCTGAGCTCTGACTGACAGCTCTAGGAATTACAATAAATACTGCAGGAACAGAAGCAATGCTTTCCTAGGAGCCCACTGCCAAACTGAGTGCTTCCTTGCAGAGAAACAAACCAAACAAAAAACAAAACAAAACAAAAAAAAAAAAAAAAAAACCAAAAAAAAAAACCAACAACAACAACAAAAGCCTGGAAGAGCTGCATTCAGTGCTGTTTCTCAGATAAGGACACTCATCAGGCAAAAGCCACTTCCCATTCCCATCCCGGCAGGATTCAGGCTCTGACCCCAGGACATGCTGCCCCCTGTCCAGCCACAGCTTCTGAGGCTTCTCACCTTCCCAGCCCCTCCCAGGCCACCAAGAATGCCTCAAAGGGGGTCCCTGTCCAGCCTTGAGGAGAGCTGAGCCTCCCCAGCCCATCCAGCCTGTTTCACACCCTGCCAAGCCCTGCTGGCACTGGGGATGGGAAGCTGCCCAAAACATCTCCAAGGATTTGGCTGCATTATCCATGCACTGACTCCCTGGCACTGATAAAGGCCACAGTGATGGGGAAAAAGCTAATTGACAGCCTGAGAAGGATTAATCTTGCTACTGTAAAGTGCCTTGGCTACAGCAAGGGTTAGTCAGCCATGGGACAGACACAAGTCAGAATTAAACCAAGTGCATACAGAAAACGATGCTTTTCTTGCAAAGACAGAAGGGGGCAAATAACTGTTAAATGGCATTCTTTGCTCCATGTTTTACTTAGTATTCAGTGATACTCTGAGAGCTGTGAGGGTGGCAGTTTACTGTTCCTACTCCATTTCCTTCCCCACTCAGAGCTGCTCAGGCAGTCCTGGTTCAGGCAAGGACACTGCACCATCCTGGGTAAGCAAGTCAAACCCACCTCAACTGCAGCACAAACAAGAATTGTCTTAGAAGAGAATATTCAATCTTTTCCAGCCCAATTGTATTTCTCACTTGCAGATGAGTTAATCACTAATAGCCAGGACCACTTTCTGCCACACCTGCAACACAGCTGGGTCACAACAGCTCCTTCCCAGACCCAAAAACTGCAGCATTGCCCAGCAGATGAGGGAACATCCTCCAGCACAGCTGGAGAACTCCAACACAACCCACACCATTCCCACCAGGAAGGCCAGGCTACAGCTCACAGCCATGTGAGGAACCTGAGCACTTAACCACTTGCACTCAGTTTGCAGGAAAGATTTGTAAAACAGCAAAAAACAACTTGTAGACATCTGTTAAATTCCCCATTTCTTTACAGCCCTTTGTAACCAGTGAGTTCCTTTAGAAAGGAATGTGAGTATTGCAGGTACGAGGCAGTGCTGGCAGGGAAGGAGCAGCAGGACACCTACACCTACATGAGCAGCCTGGAGTTTCTCCATGGATTTTTCCAAGCCCCCAGAATCAGATCAGCAGAAGGAAATGCAGATGCAGCAGCACAGCTGCAGCACTTTCTGTTTTAGTTTCATTTTTTTCACTCCTTAAGGCATGTTTAAACACTATCTGTGAATAAACACCAGTAAAAGTTGTATGTGTGCATGAAGGAAAAGCTCTTTCCCTTTCTTTGGTGCCAGCCAACATCATCAAAACACTCCACACACACCCACATCTTAGGAGAAATGAAAGCAAATGGAAAATAGTTCCATACTAAAATACAGTCAGTGATCACTCAGAGGCTCTTAATGCTGCAGCTCTGATTGCCCTCACATGCCAGCAGAGACAAAGGAATGCAATTTGGCTGTGCATTCCTAAGAGGAAATTATATTCCCCTCTCTCTGTCTTTCTTAAGCATTTCCAGTTTTTCAGAAAATGACATCAACAGTATAAATCACCTGGGCCTAATACAATGGACAAAGTCAGAGTAATCAATTCTTATTTATTAATCAGCCTCTATCATGATGTTCCATAATGATTATACCCCAGTTTGGACACAATAATAAGGAAGCTAACAGAAGTAATGCAATTTGTGGTAAGATGTTGGCAGGCAGTGGCAATAACATTGCTTGATAACAATAGTCAGGCAAGCAGGTCTTGGTTGCAAGAAAAGATATTAAAATGGACAGAAACACACCAAGGAAAGGAGGTATCAGATGTACATATTTTCAAGTTGTTATTAAAAAAAAACAAAAAGGAAAAAAAGAAGATAATAATGTTAAAGACCAATCTGCATCATCAGAAATGAAGGGCTTAGGGTTATATAAAATCACAGGCACAGTAACAGCATTTGAACATCCTCACAGAATCTACATACAGAGTGAGGTTACAAGAGTCAGATGAAGGAAAAAGTGAACACTTCTCTTGGAAGAGAATTCTTTAATTACAAAAAGTAATCTGCCTGGGACAGTGCCACGGTAAGGCTGCAAATCCCAGCTATTTGTGCACACCAAAAACAAGAGCCACCCCCTAAACTCTTGGATACTTCATTTGCTTCGTCTGTGTGAATGGAAGAGCTTAAAAAATGGACCAGGGAGAAAACCACAAAGCAAGGAATGGTGCTTAGATCCTTGGGAGCAAAGTCTGCTGCAAACGCCACATTGCTGGGGGTGCTTTTAGCTCTCAAAAACAACCTTGTTCCAATGATCAGAGGAATTTCTGGGTGAGAGGTATCACTGCACCACAGAAGGCACAGTTCAAAGGGACAGCAAGCCACACAGAATAATTCTGTGGCAATATGACCCCTTGAAATGCTCAGAGCACCAGAGCCCTGCACCTTAAAAATCTCAACTACTAAAAAAGACAGGGTGGAAAAAAAAGGAAAAGAAAGGAAAAAAACTTGTTTATAATAAAGACTACATTCTGTAGCAATTTCCTAGATTCCTGGGGTTAGAAATCTAGATTGCCAATGGATAAGTGAGCCTTAAAATCACATCCCTGCTGACAAAAATTCATTTCTTATAACCGTCTCCATTTACCGGAATGTTGAATCTTTCCCATGGGGAAGGAACAAATGAAAATGTTATTTCTCTGCTCATGAACTCATACCTTTCTGTCTGCTTTTCACTGTTGGCAATTTCATTCTCTTCCAAATTTGACTAAAGCCCATGACCTGGGGGAAATAATGTCTATATAATAATCTTCTGAAACTCTAATTCTGAGTCATGTTTTTTTGGATGTTGCCTCACACTTTATGAAAATTGCACTGAGCTATGAAATGTAAATGATGTGATGTCTCTGCCTTAACATAATAATTTTGTCTGGTGACCATGTTAATAATAATAATAATAATAATAATAATAATAATAATAATAATAATAGAGTCTCATTCAAAAGCAACAAAACTAAAATAAAATTAGTAAAAAAAAAAAAAATCCATGCCTAATGGCTAAAAAGATGTTATGGCACCCTATTCCATAGGTTTATTTTCACTGCTCTGTGGAAAGAACTAGTCACAACTGGTAGCAAATTAATGGTGTGAAAGAGGCAAGCAGAAACATCCTGATACTGTGGCTGGGCAGCTTAATAGCCCTAAAGCTGCCCTGGCTGTGCTTGGGGGGACCCCATAAATCCTGGCACTCTGCTCCTGGGGCCCTGGCCAGGCTGAACCCCACATCTGCATGTGGGGAGAGAGAACAAACACCTCCATAAAGCACCATCATTGGCTGGGGCCTCTCGAGCAGCTTGCTGAGCAAACTCAGCAGTGGGGATGTTTGCAGTTGATCAACTCTTCCCCCAAAAGCAGAAATAACTTCAGTGTCTGTTTATTGGCTCCACAGCCACACACTGGCTGCATCCCTGCCCAGCTCTGTAAATCTACCCAAAAAAGCTGTACGTTACCAGATGTTTATTTTATTTTATTATCCACACTGACCCATAAAATCTACAATACAGTAGATCAAATGGTAGAAATCATTAAAAGCTTGCTCTGAACAAAATTGGTACTGCCATATGTTTTGGGCCTTCCTCCACGTGAAGTTCTACTTAGCTCCACAGGTATAAATCTACAATAGCCCCATTTTGAGCAACAGCTATTTCACATCTGCACAGGTGCAGCCTTACTTGTGTTGGTATTTGGGCTCTCATATTTCTGGGATGAATAACTTATTTATTCATTTATTCCTTTATACACACATACATACACACACACACACATATACATACATACATACATACATATATACAGATGATATACATCCAAATGAGAAATGCAAAACAAATGACAGATGTTTCATTGGTTGGAAAAGAAAAGCCTGGCTATGACAACCTGAGAAATTTTTACCTGATGTACCTGAATATCAGATTTGCAGTGAACCAAAGCCCACAGCAATGCATGTTTGCTGCCAGGCAAATACCCTGTAGGATTTTTACAGTGCATCCTAAATCTGCAAATTGGTAGCCATAAAGTGCATCTGGAATCATGAAGAACAGGGAGAACTGAGAGCCCAGACCTTTGACAGCAAACAGCATATTCCAGTGTCATGTAAGAATCCATTTTGTCACTGAGAGCATCTGGAAAAGGGATTTCTCAGAGGCACATCCTGCATGGCCTCAGGCAGGCTGAGCTCAGACAAGGCTGGGTCCCCACTGCCCCATCTTTCTGTGGCTGTTCTGCAATGAAGTCAAGCCCTCCATCACTTCAGCAGGCTCAGATTCAGAGTTCAGGAGTGCTGCCTGTGAGTGTGTGCATGTGCCTGTCAGGTACCCACGAGGGACACAACCCACTGGAGTGGGTGTCTCTGGGGACACCAAAGGCTGCAGGAAGATGCTTTTGTGAGGGAGGACCCTCATCCATGGTCTGCTGCACACCAGCACTGGCATCAAGGGTGGGTCTGGGCTAAAAGCCCAGGGGAGTGCCCTCCTGCAGAGCTCCCCAGGGAAATGGGTCCAGCTCCTGCCACCCAAACCTTGCAGCAGTGAATCCCCAAAATCTGGGACACGGCTCCGAGCGCTCTGTCTGGGGTAAGGACTGCACAGGGTCTGTGCAGGTGGGTGAAGCCTCTCAGGAGCCTCATCCCAAGCCCCTGAGGGGACACAAACATCCCCTGACTGAGGCACACTGGGGACAGCTCAGCTCAGCACAAGGTGCCGCACTAATACATGAGATACTATGGACTTGAGCAGCTTTCCATCAGGCCTAGCACAAGAAACAGCCCTAGTTTTAAATCAATCATCTCTGCCATTTGCCTCTCCCACACAAGAACTTTAATTTGGATATTCTTCCCAAAGCACCTTTAGATCCTTGGATGAAACCATCTGAGAAGTGCACACTCTCAATCTGTTGTTGTTGTTGTTGTTAATGGTGGTGCTGTAATGTATTTTAAAAAAAAACATCTTTACAACTTCCTTACATGGCAGTGGTAAAAGGTTCATTTTAAATAATCAAGAAAGAAATCATTCCCATTAGATAAAGCAGTCAATAGCATCAGGAATGTGGCTGCAATTACTTGTTGCACTTTACAATGAAATCCTTGTAGTATAATAACCACAAGATGATGAAACACGTTTTGTCTCCATTTCACATGACTGACCCCAATTTTGCCAAGGACATCTGAACACATTTAACATACTGAAATCTTCCATTAGGATAATGAAAATACACATTATTGAATTCTGTATTTGCTTTATAGTGCTACAAATAGCAAATTCAATCTTTCTTACTTTTGGTAGTGACTACACCTGCATAATTGTTCACATTTCTCAGAGGCTGAAATAAGCTACAAGATGAAGAAAGAGAAAGATGTTGACCCCACAATCCATTATGCAGAACTCAGGTGATTTTATTTGCTGTATGTGTTTAGTTAAAGGATTGTGCATAACTTAGCAACTTACAAAAGATACCCAACTACCCTGCCCAGGCTGCACTAAGCCAGCTCAGCTCTGATGAGTTATCAAGAGGTGCTGAGTGCTCCCTGGGAATGCAGCAATTGCCAGTGCTCACAGCCATGGGGTCAAATTCAGCTTTGCTTCAACGTACAAATACCTTGCCTTAAACTTATTGTGCCATGGCCAAGCCCAGCATGGAAACACATGGTCAGCCTTTTGCTATCCCTTTTCAAGAGGGGAAATTTCAGCCACAGAAAACTCCTATCAAAGTCAGCTCCAGCTTTTATCTGCTCAGTGCAATGACACCTACCTTCTCTGCTCCCAGGTCTGTCTCTGCTTGCATACAACAACTTGCTGTAGATCAAGATATTTTCATCTCTTTTCTTATCCATAGATCTCAAACCACTGAAATTGAAGCCCCACAACTGAGATGCCCAAGGCAACACTGAGAATTGATTTATATCAGACAAAGAGAAAAAAACAGTCCTTTAGGGTTCTGGTTAAATACAGTAAAGATTTAGACTTTAGATTTAGACTACCAGATGTAATAAATACTCCTGCCTCTTTTTTAAGCCAGTGGCTCATTATTTTCTTTTCATTAGCTTTAAACTTCACTGCAATGCTGCAATGCTAGGATTGTGAGCTATACTTGCAAGGTCCCTAATGTTTCATTTGGCTTCTCTTTCTGTGGCTGGCACTCAGACCCCAGGAGGAATTGAGTAAAAGTCACTCATCACCCCACTCCTCTCCAGGAGCAATGCTCCAGGTGTAGTCACTCCTTACTCAGAAATAAGGATCCAGTCATGGATCACAGCTTTCATCTGTTGAACTCTGTTCAATACAATCTGCTGAGACATTTACAGGTTATATATTCCACAGTCACTGCTCAAAACAATGCAGTAAGTGTGGATCACAGTGAAATTTGAATCATTAACATCAGCTCCTCTCAACCAAAGAGTTTCCCAGTCCCCACGTCTCCCCACCATAATTTCAGAACCTCGAACAATGGTTCCCATTGCTCTCTGAATATGAGGGATTTAATCTCAGACAATTTTTTTGAAGTCTGCTTCACACACCGAGCGCTCCAGTGTTGAAAATGACAACACAATTCAACAGGGAAGACATTCCACACTCTGACTGCAATCCCAGCACCTTTCTGTTGTACTTGGCTGAAAGACAGGTATGAAGTGACAATGACATTCACAGGCCAAAGAGGAAGTCTGAGTCTCCAAAATTCCAGAAGCATATTCTGTAAATTGTTACCCCAGGTCTGCAATGTAACCAGGAAGGAGAGATGTTAGAAGATGCTGCAGCCTCAGGACTCAAGGCACCTCCCCTCCAGCCCAACTTCCCCAGAGCAGCTGAGGGGTCATTCTGAGTAAGCACCAAGAGTGCACAAGCTCCTACAAGGCTTTGAGGTCAGTAGGGACCAGTAAGGCCCAGGATCACTAGTGTGCACACAAGTGGTGCCACAAGCCACATCTTTCCTGGGACAGCTGGAGGGACAGCTTGCTAACAACACTGAGAATTCAGAGTACTCCTGTGGCAAGGGTTCTAGATGCTGCTCTTCTTCACAGTCACTCCTTCTGCACAGAGCAATAGAAAAGATGGAGACCACAACCATGTCCTGCTGATGACCTGCAGCCTCTCCCAGAGATCTCAGCCTTCTCTGCTGGTTATCTGCCCTACATGGCTTTGGGCTTGTGCAACCACATGGCTCTACACCAGCATCGTGGAAAACACAAGCTTCCTCCCAGAGTCTAATGCTTCACAGTTATCACAGACAAATGTGCAACTGCAAACATCTAAGCACAAAGCATTGGAGACCTTGGAAAGCAAATTGCCTTCATTTGGGCTTCTGTTTTGAGTCCCATGATCCGATCTCTAACTGTTAGTGCTGCAACAGTCTGGAAGATCTATTATAACTTGCAGACTCTGGTTCTCTGACTTCTATCAGAATGCCAAATTTACCTCCATCTACTTCATCTGAAGGAAGCTGTTACAACACTGATGCATTTGGAGAAGATGCTCTCAAGGCAAAAACCTGTTCCATAAAACACAGAATCTGAGCTGTGATGAAATGCTGGCTGAATTTCCAAAACCATTCAAGTTAAATGGAATGGTTAAAGAATAATTTCCACTAAGGAAATTCAAGTTAGAATGGTTCTTTAGCAGTCATTTTGACTGACAAAGGATGGATTCTCCATGCCATTACACTGCTTTTACTCCAGTGCAGTTCTATCCATTTCAGTGTTTACTAATTCCAGTTCAAGGGAGATGATCAAAATTAGAGTCAATTGAGTCTGATATAAAGAAGTTCTCAGATTTCTCCACTCCATTAACATCAATTTCTGCACTCCATTAACAGCAGCTTTATTCTGGTGTAACTGCATTGATTTCAAAAGAGTTACACCATCCTGATGTCAGTATAAAAGAAATAGAAAATCAGACCCTATTTCTTTTACAGTTTTATTATTCTGGAAAATATCACTTCCCTCAGACTGCTAGTGCAAAAGAAACACACAAATATTCTTGTAAAATGCAGCAGCTGAACAACCCAGCAGATAAGATCTGCATTAAGGTTCTGACCCAAAGCCTACTGAAGTCAGTGACTTTTCCATCAGACCCTCTGCCCCCTCTTTAACCAAAGTTAACACACCCAGCACCAAGGATGTTGCAGTCCTGCCCTGCAGTGCTAAATGGACTGACCTTTGAACCCCAGTTGCTGAAAATAATTGCACTGAGCCACATCAGCACTTCCACTGTAGGCCATTTACAGTGAGCCAGCAGCTCCCACATCAATTGGATTCCAAGAGCAGGAGCTGCAGAGCACAAGGCTCTGAGGTTTGCTGTGTGCCTGTGCACACTCCTGCAGACACATAAATACCAACTCCAGGTATCACAGATGATGATCTGCTCTATTAACTTCCAGTCACTGAGAATTATATGTACTGAGATCAAACAAAGAATGTGCATTGACTTCAATATGCTTTAAATCAGGCCTAAAATAAAGAGATTGGTAGGACTGAAGTACAATAGCCTCTTAAATATTTCAAAAGCTACAGTTTAGCAGAAAGAAAATGTGCCATAGCAGTGCTGTTCCTAGAAAACACACACACACCACTCTATGCACATGGCTGTGAATAAACAGCTGACAGTCTCTACATTTACTCTGAAGCAATTGCTTAAATAAAAAAAATTGTCTGTGACATAAATAATCCACTAGGTTAAATTCCCAGAAGTGTCAGCTTTTGTATTATTGATGTCTAATATTTTAAAATAAAATCAAGTACGATTAATCTTCTTGTATTACTATAACGAGTGGAAAGAAATCACTGGCAGAATGCATTAGTGGTTATCAAAAACAATCAACTGCATTTTCCACATTCAACCAAAATGAGTGGATGATACTAGAAGAAAGATTAAATGGAAAACTGATCATAGGATATGGAAGCCTCTCTCTGTTTTTAATGGAAATACATATGAAAATATCATTACAACTGTGCTGCTAAGTATGCAATATTGAGGTTGCTGAACCAAAATAAATTGGTATTGAAATGCCTGACAAAAAGGTAATAACCTTGAAATGGGTTTGATGGTTCACTTTGAGCTCTGGTTCTACCAAATCTTAAAAAAGGATAATAATCTAACAGAGTGCTGAGATACCACCCACTCCCATTGGTTGTAATGTACTGCACATTCTGAGTAAGTCCCTGACCCTTCAGTGCTCATCAGGGTGTAGAGGGCTCATGTAATGAAAATAAACCCCTGACAACCACCAGGGGAAGGTTCTCAATCAAATATTGCCACACAACTAAAACAGTGCATTGTTTCTGAGGTCAGAGGATGTTTTTCAGAGAGCCTGACGATGCAAAGCTTTACCCACACCAGCTTAATTCACAGCCACACAGAAATACAAACTAGAGTATACACTACAAATGAACTATGTACAAAAGTTACCAGCTCTGCACATGGAAGTACAGCTCTGTCAAGATTGTATAAAATACCAACCCCCCAAAAAAGTATTATCCCTTCCCAGGAGGAAAAAGAAAAGGTTTAAATAAAAATAAATTATTAATTCACATGGAAATGTAAAATCCATGGGATTAGATTCTGCAGTATTACATCAGGAATGCAAAAGTTGTGTTTCAGTATTGATTAATGCCAGCAAGGCTTGAATTTGCTTGTAATTTACAATCACTTCCTTCAACAAATGTCTTCATTTAGTATTATTATAAGTTTGGCATGACAAGATTATTACAGATCACTCTCTATCAGGAAGAATCACCGAGAAGCCCACCATTTATTTGGAAATACTGCAACAGACATGATTGGGTGAGGAGGTATAAACATGGTTTATGTACAGAGTGCTGCACATTACTCAAGTGCACTTGTGTCACATGGAGATTAGGAAAATTATTAGTTCTGTTCTGATGGTGTTCACAATATGCATGGAAGGTGTAGTCCCTCCAGTCTGGAGATTCCAGCTAGAATATGCTGTTTGCTGTCAAAGGTCTGGGCTCTCAGTTCTCCCTGTTCTTCATGATTCCAGATGCACTTTATGGCTATCAATTTGCAGATTTAGGATGCACTGTAAAAATCCTACAGGGTATCTTCCTGGCAGCAAACATGCATTGCTGTGGGCTTTGGTTCACTGCAAATCTGATATTCAGGTACATCAGGTAAAAATTTCTCAGGTTGTCATAGCCAGGCTTTTCTTTTCCAACCAATAAAACATCTGTCATTTGTTTTGCATTTCTCATTTGGATGTATATCATCTGTATGTATGTATGTATGTATGTATATGTGTGTGTGTGTATACATGTGTGTATAAAGAAATAAATGAATAAATAAGTTATTCATCCCAGAAATATGAGAGCCCAAATACCAACACAAGTAAGGCTGCACCTGTGCAGATGTGAAATAGCTGTTGCTCAAAATGGGGCTATTGTAGATTTATACCTGTGGAGCTAAGTAGAACCTCATGTGGAGGAAGGCCCAAACATATGGCAGTACCAATTTTGTTCAGAGCAAGCTTTTAATGATTTAATGGTCCTGGGCAGTGCTGAAGGCAGGAGAGCCCCAGCAGGGCAGGGAGGGCAGGCAGCAGCACAGGGGCAGCCAGGCTGCCAGGGATGGCACTAACACTCTGCTCTGCATGCAGTGAGGGGTTAAAGTGAGATGGCCAAAGCAGTTCCCATCCCCTGGAGCATCTCCCCATCCCCTGATGGCAGCTGTCCTCCCACCACAGGCAGACAATGACACAGCTCATGAAGCAGCTCCTGGAGTGCTCAGCTTTTCAGCTTGGAGTATTTTGTCTCCAATTTGAGTTTAACTTAACGTGCTTTAGCAGCCATTCGTTCACCTGCCTTGCAGAGCAGTAACCTCCTTCACAGGGGCAGGACACACAGCCTGAGGGCCACAAACTCTTCAGCTGGTTTTGCCTTTACTTTGTCACAGCTTGCAAGTCAGGGAGCTGAGGCAGGACCTAAGTCATGGGGCTGGATTTCAACAGAGCTCTTAGGACCAGTGAAATCTGTGGAACAAGTGGTGATTACAGTCAAGCAGGTGCCTAAATGCTCAGCCAGACTGAGATCATTTAACCTGCACCAAGACTCTGGACTTGCCTGGACAGCTCAGTTGACAAAATTCATCCACTGGATGAACGCAGTGCCTGTCCCAGCCTGTGTATTAATTATTGACATTGACTTGGGTGATTTTAGATTCTTACAGAGAATTGTTGTTCTGAATGAAAAGCTTTAACAACCAATATCACCAAGCACACATATTTCCACTGAACAGGCCAGGACTGTAAATGCAACATAAAGCAGAAGAGAACACACAATTTTTCCAGCCTTTATAATTCACACTGAATTTGCAAAGTGCAGATCATAGCAGACACTGAAACATTTTGTCATTTTGAAAGAAGTCCAGGCAAGCACCACATGCTGTGAAATATTATCTTATGGGAGTTGTTTTGATAAAAACAAATGGCCAATCCTAAAGATTAATGCTTCATATGATGTATTCAGGTTATTAATCCCACCTTCTTCTTTCCACCAGCTTGGTAGTGAGTGTTTTCTGGAAAACTGCACTGAGCCAGATGGTTAACTATTGGAAATCTATACTAAAAAGATTAATGTTACCCCATGACAGGGATCAGTCATTTGTAGAGATTTCCTAATACAAACGGTGCCATTTGTTTATTCAGACTGGGTGGATGAGCCGTACTCTGAGGAGAGCCTAATTAGTTCTCAAAGATTTTCAAAACATTGGGGCCCAGCTGCTGAGCTGCAGCTCCACATCTGAAGGGAAATTACAGAGGTATCCAAGTACCACCAACACCCAGGCAGGCAGGTGAGAGTGACTGTTCTTCAGGTGCCTCTGAGCTCTTCATTCTAACATGGTCTGGGGAAAGGTTCTGCTGTCCTGGATAAGTTAAATATTCACAAGTGGTCCTGGAAAGACTCCAGTGCCAGGCACAGATTAAACACTGCAGTGCTGGGTGCCATCATGTTTTAGACAGAAGAGCTGGGTATGACCACAGTGTGAGCATCCACCATCAGTCTCAACACAGCCCACTCAAAGGCACAGGAACAAATTCCAAACCCCTTCACATGGTTCTTTTGTAAATAAACTTACTGCAAGGGAGATGGCCAGGCAAGAAACAGGTACACATTACACAAAAACTTCGAAGTGTGAATAGTACTTACTAAATTTCACAACAGCCCTTCTTCTAGATGGATAAAAGAACCAATACATGCAAGGCCACTGCTATTTCCAAAGCACTCAGATTAAACCTCCTGCGTTCAGGGGAGCAGTGAAGCACATGCTTTAAAGTGAAGCACACACTTAAATCCCATTGACTTCAGTTATGCATATGTGCTTACACGCTCTCCTGAATAAAACAGATGTAAGCATGTGTTTAAACTTGAACTTCTGCTTTGTTGAGGTGAGACTGTGAAGAGGAGAGTGAAATTTAAGCTGATGCAAGAAACAGTGCTCTTATCTCCAGGCAACAAGGCCTTTCCATCAGCAAAGAATAGAGCCAGGCTTTTTGGGGGGAAAAAAATCTACATACAAGTGCTTTTCTTTTCCTTCAAAGGGACATAAAGAGTTAAAAAAAAAAAAAAAAAAAAGAAAATTATTAAAATTATATGTTTTTACATAAACTCTCCAAATGCTCAGTTCATCAGTTTGAGAGCACTGACAGTGACTGGCTGAGGCCAGGCCAGATGTTGAGTCACAAACAGCTGTTGCAGTTGAAGCCACTGCAAGCTCCCCACTAGTTGTTATTGCTCCCTCATGGAAGTTACCATGTGTGCCCTGCAGCCAGCAGAAGGAATCTGCTCATGCACCTTCTTCTACCACCAGCAAAACCAACCATGTCAGATTAAAAGAGCAAAATGAACTCGAGGTGTGATTAAATCCATTCAGTGCTGGGTGGGGAAGGAGGTGCAGGAACACTCCCAGCACTGGCAGGAGATTTCAGACAGTGAGAGCAACTGCAGCTGACATGGCCTCAAGATTCACATGCATGCTCTATACTTTGGAGCTATATACGATACTATATCAGGATTTTTTTTCAAAAAGTAGCACTTGACAAAGAAAACACATCCAAAAAATGGTATGTCCCAAGAATTACAACCATTTGAATCATTCTATTCGGTGTAAAGAAAGGTCAAGTGTAATGGGCTAGGCTAAAAAACAAATTGAAGAGCACATGAAAACAGTTTTGTTGTACATAAACTTCTTGAGTAAAACAAAACAAAAAAAAAAACCAAACCAAATAAGCACATTTTAAAAAAGCATTTTCCTAGAAAGCTACACAGATTTGTGAAGTGTGTCACACATCTAGGGCTTGTCTTGTTACCCACTGACCCAGCCAGAGCAGCTCAGCAGCTGGGGCACAGCCAATGCAACCAGGGGAGCTGCTGGGAACTGGGAACTGCAACCAGACCTGCACAGCTTTTCTTTTGAATCCTGAGCCTTTGCACATGCAAACCACACTGATGCCTATGGACAGCAACTGTGAACTGGCTTCTGATTTATAAGATCATGTAGTTATTTACACGTAATATTTTTCCATTATATTCTTTTCTCTCCAATGGTTTTGTTTTTTTTTAATTTCAAACTTCACAGTTAACTTCTCTTATGAGCTTTCTGAGACAAGGACCATTGATATATAGAAACTAATGTACCAAAATCAAAATAATTCTGGCACTACATAGAAATTTAAACCACAATGTTTTACATCTCCTCCCGAATTCACATCTCCTTTGGTCATGTATCACTTATTCCATGTGTCCATTCATGATGCAGGAAAGTATTTTCTCCTGATGTATATGCAAAATCTGCATGAAACAAAGGAGGATTAACTACACTTTAATCAAGTCACCTTAATCTGGAGAAGTGAGGGCTTTAAAAACAGGTATTTATTAAGAAAGCGAATTTCTAAATAGTATCCTACTTGGTGGTATAAATATCCAACATAGACTTAATCAAGAGCACATCTTGGAGGAAATATTAAAGCAGCATATGATTTGATACCAATGAAAAAAAGCAATCAAAGCAGAGCATGGCAATAAATTAATAGAAAAAGTTATCTACCCAAACCAGACTAAAAGTAATTTTGTAAGTCAGCAGTAAAAAGTTGAATAAACACTAATTTAATCTATTTTAGATGCAGCAGTCAACAGATGAAATATTTTACTGCTCTCTAGCTATGTGAACACAGTCAAGTGACACAATAATTGAAAAGAAGTGAGAAACAGAGACCCTGTGCAGGCAGGAGCACAGGAACACGGGGGGACACAGCCCTCCTGTGCCAGGGAAGCTGCTTGTCAAGGCAAAGCTGCAAACCAGACTTGTGATGCAATGACCTGCAACTAATGGTTGTGACCTATTTCTACCATCCTGCCTTTCCATGTGCTTTTAGGCAGCTCAATCATCCCTTCATTAGGAATAAGCATTGCCCTTCTTCTGGGGTATGCAGAGAAAGGGAACAATTAGCTCCTCCAAAGGGGTATCCTGTATCATAAGCAACAAATTTCCTGGTACTGTGCAATGGGGAACAAATAGATGGGAGAAACAGAACAGGTTGTCAGCAGAATTTCTTGGGATTGCCACTTCTCAAAGCCCTGTATTCCAATTGTTCCCTTACATATTCATCACCAGCACCAGGCAGAGGCCCCTGGAGAGGACGGGAGAAGTTTTAGGAAATCAGGCTACCAACAGCAAAAGACTGCTGTGATTTATTTCCTAGCTGACATTATTTATGCAAGTGAGCATGTGACAGCCTGAGTACCCACAGCTCTCCCCCATGCTGCCTGAAGTTCTCTTTATCTTTCCAAACAAGCTGCAGCAAACCCACCTTCAGCTGAACATCCCAGGTGATATTTTCAAGAAATAATAAAGAGGCTTTAGTTATTATCACTCCAGGCATTTGTACTGCAGATAGGCAAGGAAAAGGACTTTTTAACTGAGCTCAGAAATGAATGAAGAGCAAATTCAAAGCAGTTTAATGACACTCAGACAATGATAGCAAAGCAGAGGAAAGAAAAAAGAAACACCAGGAACTGAGCTGCAAAGATGAAAGCAAGAAGTAATCAATGGCTAATGATGATACAAGCAACAAAATTAAACCTGAGCTTTGACTCTGAAAGGCACCTAAGCAAGTGAGCTCCTAAGCCTAAAGCCAGGCACAAACTTGAGAAAACTGTCAGCTGCTTAACTCAACCACAAGCCTTCCTCAAATCTTCCTTTTAAATAAATGAATGTAGACATTAGAACATGGTTTCCAGTTAAATACAACAAAATTTCCAGTGATTCAATGAGAACAAGGTCCTTTGAACCGATGAAGTACTCTCTAAGAATGAATCTGGTGCTCAGAGGGCTGTCAAGTGGCCTCTTGCTATGAATTCATAATGATGTCAACCTTTTATTTACTGTTTCTATACCACAGGCAATTTAAGTAAGCAAGATGTACTTAGCAAACCAAAACCATATTAATATCTGCAAACTGCTGGGAAACTGGGCAAATGGAGGGCACTGGGGATGATTGAGGAAGGTTATTAAGAAACAGAGAGGGAATGACAAGAAAGTGTGTTCTTTTGCTTTCTCAGGGTCAAGGAGTTGTTCTACCACAGAATAAAATGCAGTGTCACACCAGCTGTCATTGCATTAATACATCACAGAGCCAAGGAAGACACTCTGTTCTCACTGTCATTTGCAGGCCTTTTTTTCCTTTTTTTTTTTTTTTAACAACATTAAATTTGCATTAGCTTGGATGGGGAAAAAGGATGGCATATAAAGGGAGAGAGGGCTGAATTAAAATTCATAAGCAACATGTTGGAAGAATGGAGAAGGGATGATTTGAGGGAGCTTGGAGGAGGAAAGGAGAGACAGACATCAGTCCTAGAGACCTCCTGTGTCACACACTCTGCTCCCAAGCAGGAACTGCTGTGTCTCTTCCCATCCACACTAAATATTGCCTGCTCTGAACAGCTTTTGGATTCCCCACTCCAGGGCACTCCAGGGAGGAAACTGTTTTGGCTGAAGTTGGGCAGGAGCAGGTGGCACTCAGCAGCTGTAAGTAATTCTGCTCTTGTTGGCACCACAGCAGTTCCGTGCTCAGTGGGGCAGGGGAGTGGGGAGGGAGCAAACAACTCCTCAGTGGTGTTTAGAGCATCCCAGGCTCCAGGCTGCCTCTTCCAAGCTGGCAGCTGGAGGCAGCAAGGACAGGGAGGTGGCTGCAGGGATGTGCCAGCAGGGTCAGGTTTGCTGAGAGCCTGTCAGCCTGGCACAGCTGCCACAGGAGGGGAACAGCCAGATGTTAATGCTGCACAGGAGGCAGGAAGGGAGCAGGACTCACCAGCAGGTGTGAGTGATCTCTGCTCATGGACTGGCACCACTGGCACCATCACACATCCCTTTTCCCAGCATCTGTGCTCCCAATTCTCCAACCTCTGCATGTGCCCATCTACAGGAACAGGGGCTGCACGTGGAAAATTTCTGGGGCTACTGCTGCTGTGCTAAGGAACAATAGTACAACACTTCAATTGTTACATTTAATGTGGCATTGTGTCAAAGAAAAGAAACAGAACCTGGATACCGTAAGTGTGGCAAAGCCATCAAACTGTCTAGAATCAATTACTTCCATCTTCAGAAGCCACGAGAAAACAAGAGTTAAGCATGGAAGCAGGACAGGAGGCAGCAGCTTTCTCTCCTTCTCCATTCCTCACCACAACAGAGGGAATGTGCACTTGCATGACCATCTCTACTGGAAGACTCTTTTTTTTACTTGCTTGAAAGATCTTAAATCCCTCTCTTTTCTTTCAGCTGTGCACCATGAAACCCCTTACACCTGGAGTCAGAAAGATTTCTTGAAACTGCAACACATTCCTCTTGTATCCACTGATCTAACCCAGTCCAGCACTCGGTTTGAAAGGTTCCTTGCATTTTCAAATGGCACAAGTGTCACCATGTGCTGTGCCGATGCCACTCCAAACATAAACTTCACTCTCTGAACCAGCCTGGCACATGCACTCACCAGAACAGTTATTTTTTCCCCTCCAAGCTCACCTTTCATCACCATCCCTGACAGACAAGTCCTCCTTGGCAAAGATTAACACTTTGCTAATGAAGTTATCTCCTGATCTCTTATTTTACCTGGTATCTATTCTGCCATTTAACAACCTCTTTTCAGCTGCTAAGGTGGAACAATTAGCCAATGCTATCAGTATTAGGAGGTTCTATTACAGTAATAGCTTGAAATCTGTTTGCCCAGTACTCCACAAACACACAGGTGGGCACTCTGTGATGAACAGCACAGTTACACAGGCCACAGAATGAAATGAACAGCTAAAATATTCAGAATAAATTCTCACAGAAACTGCTCTCTTTTCATTCATAGACAACTGATTTTTACAGGTTTTTCCTATAAATTATTTTACAGTGATGCTACACAATATGGCCAAGCCCACTGGTATAATATGCCAACCTCGAGATTGTCCCAGCAGCACAGCCAGGGATGCAGGGATGTGCTGGCACAGCCCCAGCAGGTGAGCAGAGCCCCAGCAATGGCACTGCAGCACTGGGACTGCAGGAGTCAGAGCTCTGCTCACCTCAGCCTCAAACCACCCATGGCTGAGCAGTGCTGTGGCACCCACCCCTCTGTGGGAGGGAGAGCTCACAGCATCAGCAGAGATGAGATTTCAGGAGGTGAATATAAGCTACTTCAGCTGAATGCGCATTAACCCTCAGGTGGAGTGAAGATGAAAATATTTCCCCTGATTTTTATTTTTAAAACAGATTTGCCACTGCTAAGGAAAGGCCATCAAAAACCTTGACTTCCTAATGGTCTGAGAACAGCAATAACCTAATAATCATTTTCTTATGGACAAAATACTCCCAAATATTTCTAATGAACCATTACAGCATGCATTGCAAATTTACAAGCCTTCATTTAATTACTTCCACTGAAACAAACACACAAATCTTCCAGCTCGGTGCTGCCACACACATAGATTCTCTGAGCACCAAGCCCTCAGCAACCTTCCTCTGATGGACATTTTTTTTCTAGGAAATGACACAGAGACATAGGTAAAAGGTGATTTAGATAGACTGCTGTGTCACAAATTGTCAGGATCTGATTTAAAGACCTTGCCTTTGTCAAGAAAGACAGTTGGGTGTCTGCTTTAAAGAAGTACTGGGAATATTTTCATCAAAGGTTTGAATTGAAAAACAGTGGGAGGTAAATATCTGAGATGTTGCCAAGAAAGACCGCTATATCCGTGCAATTACCATTAACAGGGGACAGCAGTGGTTCAATGAAGTAATTCAATCTGGTGTCCTACATTTTATCAGACAGCAATTTTGAGTTCTGACATAAAAGGCTGAGAAAGGGGATTGGACTCTTTTCTCTGAAATTCAGCCTTAATTCTTGCAATCAGGAGATGTGTCCTCTGCTTCGGTACAAGCCTACTATGTCTCCAAGGGACTCAAAAGAATAACCCAATATTCATCTTCAAAAGAAAAATAACCCAATATTCACCTTAACACCACTCATTCGCACACGAACAAGTCCTTCTTTGGGCAAGTTTCAGAGCTGAGTGCCTGCACTATTACAGCAGTGTTCTCCTCCTGAGTTAATTGTCTCAGAATTTCCTTACTTTTTAATTTTGCAAGAAGAAAAAGACCTATTGTTTTTCAAAAAATAAACAGTATGATGTATCCTAAATTAATAAATATATTCTTCCAAATTTTGAGAGGAGAGAGACTGTATTTCTCAGAAAATGGCAAAATGAAAAGCTTCTGGAAACTGCCATCAGAATAATACCATCCCATGGCTTCTTCTCATCATCCATCCATGCTGCACACTCCTGGCTCCATGGAGGCTTTTGCATTATCTTTCTCCACAGCAATCCTATCAGTCAGTCCAATGACTGCACTGGTGCTTGCAGAGCAGCCCTGCATTTCTCCTCTGCAAGGCAGCCCAGGCTGGCACAGGGCTCCCACACTGGGCTCAGGATCAGCTTCACTCCCTCTCCACACAGAGCCCACCAGACAGGCACCACCAACCCCTTTCCAGGGAAATCACCACATTTCAGCCTTTCACCTTCCACCTTCACCTTTCACTTTCTACAACAATGCTTTTTGCATAAGAGTGTGCTGATCTAGAAATTCTTGTGTTGCACCATGCAGAGATCTTGAAAGGTCCCCCTGTTAACAGCACATAGTTGAAAATGTTATTTGTATTTTACTGAGCAAAATCTCACCACAAACAATAATGCCATGAGATAATTTGCAACAGGAACAGTCCAGCGTCGCTCTTTCCACTGGGCTACAAATTCCACCAAGTTCCAAAACATCACAAGCAAAAGCAAACTGGCTCTTGTGTCACACAGAACATGGTCAGCCCCTTTACACATGGCACAAACCCACTGCAGCCCTCCAGGAGGCAATGCACAGCCCTTTCCTTTCCATGAAAGCTTATAGAACCTCCTCTAGGGACTCAACACTATCTTTCCTCCAAAATATTCAACATACAATTCATGCAATGCTGCTGAGCATTGTCTTGCAATGATAGGAAACTGAGACCCTGGGAAGATGGAGGCTCTGTCCATGACAGCTTAACTTCTTGCAATAGAACTCATTTGCAGTACAATGACCTGAAATGAGTTTAAAAGCACCATAATGCATGTTTAGCAATAAGTGAAGCAATCCTTTATTATTCAGGTTCACATCTGCAATTTGTGTCACGTGTTAAGGGAAAGAGAAAGAGGGGAAACACAAAAAAAGAATCCTTTTGGTTTGCAGGAACTGATGAACAAAACATGAGCCACAGTAACATGGGGGCATTCAAGACCAAACAGACTGACAGAAAATCTTAAGTCTTTCTGCTACTTATAAAAATCTTATAATGTCCAGAAGAAGAAATTATTAAATTAAACACTTGCCTACAAATGATTATGTCTTGATTTTTCTAAATCGATTTTTGCTGGAAAAAAATGATTAAGCAAGTTCACCTGAAATACCAAAAAAATATGGATCAAGAATGCCTCCAGGGATTTAAACTGTAAATGAAGTTATCAACCAGCCACTTTCAATACTCCCCTCTCAACTGGTTAGAGAAGAGGAAAACCCTTCTGGTAAATAATGGAGAGTTTCATATCACCCCTCCAAATACATAAATCCTCTTATTTCCTTCCTTTTTTTCTCTCTCTCTCTCTCTCTTTTTTTTTTTTTTTTTTTTAAATGGCATCTCCATTCACCACACTTGTAATCCTTGGGGAAAAGGTGGCTCCAACAAGGTAAGTGGGGAACCATGGCCAGAAGCAGGAGGAAAAGGGACCAACAAGCTGGAAGCACTTGCTGAGGAAAGGCAAGAGCAGTAAATGTAACACCATTCCAGAAACTAAAAGAATAAAGTAAAAATAATAATTTAAAAAAAAAAAAAAAACATAGGAAAGACACAGAAGTGCAAAACCGAGGCAAAGCCACTGGAGAAAGCAGAGAACTGCTCAGTTCTGAGAGCTCCACAGGAGTGGGCAAGGAAAGGGAAGGTCCACCCTGAGTGACAACTCCTTGGGGATATCACCCCCTGAATCACTTAAGAATCTGAGGGCTGTCCTGAAGAAATTACTCTAAAGTTATTGAAGAAATTTCATTGTTCAGACAGAAGGTGAAAATCTGTGTTTCAGCAATGAGGGGACAAACCAGAATCTGGTCTCAATTCTGTTTGGTTTGTGAGAAGGTGCTGTGGTGCCTGCTCTGCTTCTGTAAGATTTGGACAACAGAGTTTCACACACACAATCCAAGAATTATTTGGATTAATATCTTAAATTCAAAGCATGTTATTCAAAAAGCATGAGCATGCATTATGGCAGGATTCCACAGTGTTTGAGGAAATACCATCCTGTAATAAATAACTCTGACCTTCACCCTCTCTGTTCAAAATTATCTAAGGAGAGACCTATCCTGACCAAATTCCACCCCAGGTTATTTATTCTGCTTGCCTAATTTTTCCCCAAATACTGGATTAATAATATGTGAAATGCACAGTTTTCTTCTGCAAAAACTGTTGTTTTGCTCCAAGTACTCTTATTGTGATGAGCAGGATGCTGGAAATGCAGCTGCTCTTCTTCTGGCTTTGCTGGTCATGTTGTTAGCAAACTCTTTAATGAGTCTCAGTTCTCTGTAGGAACAGCACTGTGGTTTATAAATGCTAAAATTAATAGACCTGGGGTGGACTTTATTACATGCAATGTATTTAGCTGGCAATGATGATGCCTCCCTTACAGCAGCAGTTACAATAAACTGCATTTTTAATGGCTCCTGGAAAACAAAAGACAACACCTAGAAGATTTTAGATGAAGAAACACCATTTCCTGGTCTCAGTGCACACACAAACCTGCTCCACTGAGGGCTGCAAACACTAATGAGTAATTACAGCCCACAGAGAGATTTCTACTGGGGATCTTGTCCACTTTCCTCAAATCTGAATTTACTATCAGAAGATTCATAACCTCTGTTGTCAGCTTCACTTCTGCAAAGAATGGGCACATGGAGAATTTAAAGTGAAATTAAAATGGATTTCAATATACCCTTCACAATAATAGTTGGTAAAACTAATTACAGTGAGAAAATTGGAGATCATTCATTACCCTACTAAGCAAATTAGGATACGTTAACAATGATTTATAGTGCCAAAGAGAGGATAACAAGGATCCTCTTTCCAACTCAATTCACAGGGGACATGACAGTTTATGGTGTGGGGCCATCCCAACAGCCACTATGCAGTGCCTTTGTGGACCTCAGGGTATTTCAGATGAACACACACTTTTACATCAGCAAAATACATTTAAATGTTTGGCTTCTGAAGTCAAGCTCTAAAATTACCTGAGCAACTTCACCTACTTGCAAGAATAAGAGTTTTTTTATTTACCAATACCACTGTGCACATGATGTGGAGTAAAGCACTACATCCCTTCTGCAGCTTTAGCAGGTTGGATTTATTGAACCCCTTCCAAATGATTCTTTTGATTTAACCTGGTCTCTCCTGGGGAAGCTGGTGGGTCTCACTGCACTCACTGGAGTGGAGTCTCTCCACAGCCTCTCACAGGAGTCACCAGCAGCACAGACCTGACCACCCCAAGGAACAAAGCTCAGCTCCTCAGGATCACTGCCAGAACACATGGACTAGGCAAGGAGGGAAAATCTACTCTTTGAAGGGCTCTCTGAGAGCAGAGAATGTGCTGCTGTAACTAATTCCACATTTCTTCTGCAAGATGATGCCTTGGGTGAAAATCAGTCCCAGTGCACAGAGAAATAGCTGGCCTTACCTAGGCCAAAGACTGGTTTTCCATCATACCCATACTGACCACCACTGATGCTCCCCTTATTCTCCCTGGGATGGGTTTTTAGAGCTCTGGGTAATGTAATGCAGCACTGCACAAGGCAGTGTCCCAGTGGCACATTGGAACTGCACAAACATCTGCTGAACCCAACCCACCCAGGGCCAAATTGGATAGCACAGCTGATTAGCCAGAGCCTTGGGGAATCAGCTCACAATTTATGTTTGTCTGAGTCACCAGCCCATGTTCGAAGCACAGTTTTTAGCTTTCCTTTTTTTTTTTTTTTTTTTTTTTTAAGGTGGAGCAAGAGCACTGTTTGGAAAAGAAGGAACACAGGTCTTCTGCCTTCCCAATGTTATTTCCATCACCAGCTTATTACCAAATTCTACCCAGTTCTGGAAAATTCACAAAATCTCTCTGCATTTGGAGGAAAATAAAATAATACAAACCTACAATCCAAAAAAAAAAAAAAAAAAAAAAAAAAAAAAAAAAAAACAAAAAAACCAAAAAAAACAAAAAAAAAAAAAAAAAAAAAAAAAAACCAAACCAAAAAACATTAAAAGAGGATCAGAAAACACTCAGAAACTGGAAGAAAGACTCAAGAAGCAAATAAAAACAGAAATGGAAATAAAAGAACCTGACAATCTTTGGAATCAGGGTTGTTGTTTAGAAGCAAAATACTCATTTATTTAAGTTTTGATTTTTGTTCTGTTTTCTGTTGCAAACCAATGAACCACTACCTACTTTAACAGGAATTTGGCTGGGTGCAAGATACACAAATGAGCAAAAACCATTCTTCAAAGCCAGGTAACAGAAAAAGCTTTACTGTTATACAAGCTCCAAATGTATTCTAAAACATCTCAACCTTCTGAAATCTCAAGACAATTGGACAACATTAAAAACTCCCACAATTCAAATCCCTTTCCTTTTAGAGTTAGAGAGATGGTGAGTTTTTTTTCTAAAATTCTAACTACTTTCCAATTATCTGATCTGACATCTTGATGAGATGTAATTCTACCTTATAATCTGTCTTTGATGAGAGACAATGACAATTTGCAATGCAAAAAATATCAAAGACAACTAGGAGATCTTCCAGGAAGTATTAAGTTATGATTTCTTAGGGTATACCAATATTAACAGCATGCCTAAATTTTTTTTCACATGCACCAATCATAGACTGGACTGATCCCATAGGAAGCAGTAAAATCAAGCCAGCACAAAAGGCTCCCAGGAGAATTAGAATGATTTTTGTCTCTTCTTTTCTGACTTCTGGTTTAATAATACACAAAAAGGATGGGAAAGTGTCTCTTCTGACAAGGAGCACCAAGATAGGTGAAACAGACTCTAACAAAATTGTCTTTTAAACAGAATCTACAGAACATCCTAACACCTGAAAGGAGCAGAAGACAGCTGCTCTCAACTGAAAGCCAAACTTGAAGGTGTATTTAGAGCTCCTCAAAACTTTGCACCATCCCCTCTCCTTCAGTGACCACTTGCACTGATCCCACTTTGCTGAAGTCAGCTCATTACAAAGTTTGCTCAATCAAGGGCAGCTCTATCACCCCAGATGGGTGTGGGTTAGGCTGAATTACTGATGGAAATTCCCAACCCTCTCCATTGCCCAAGCAGGCTCTGGAATGCCCTCCCAGAGCACCTGCACTTTTCCTTTCCCTATTGCTTTTCCAGGAGCACTTCCACAGAGGCAACAAGAACAGAAGAATTCATTCTCCACCTTTGCCATTCAGAAATTCATCTACTTACAGTATAAAATCAGGCAAGATTCCAGCCTTCACCACTTCTACTGAAGCTGCATAATGAATTATGAGGATGGAGCTACCACAGAGATATTAGAGGAATGATTTTGTGTTACTGGGATGTGTTAGCTTTATAAATGTTTCCTTAAACACCCAGTGATCTCCAGAGAGTCTATAATAGAGTAAGAGGATCTAAAAGCCATTTTAGCTTTGCTGTAGTATGTGCAGCACCACAAACATTGCAGACCCATGACCCATCACCCCTCAAACCCAAGTGCCTGGCACAAGCAGGGTCCTCAGAGGGGATTCCAAGCTGGACATGGATGCTATGCTAGGCAACATGGCCTAAACACATGAAAATTCCATTAATACTTGATTTCAACTTGATTTAAACAGCAAACATGTGCTACTTAATCCATACCTCAGTGTTCATTCCTTTCTGAATAAAACCTGCTTCCCTCTTCAGTAGATGTCCATCAGTCCAATTTCACCTACCTGGTTCCTCTGTTCCCTCTGGTGAGCTGCAGTACAGAATATTTCACAGTCCAATGTACAACATACACCAAATAATTTCCAAGGGCCAAAGCTTTATTATTATCTATTAAAACAAGATATTTTTACTGTACTTGAGACCAATGACCTCTGTTTTGATGTTCTGGGTTAACACCAAACACAAAAACTAACAGTCTTTTCTAGTCAAAGGCTTTGGAAAAAAGAAGTCAATTCAAGTGCATATTCCTTTGCACATTGATAATACAATAATTACACTGATCAGAAACACATGCTAATTGGATCATTCTGGGGCATTTTTCTCATTGTCTGGTACCGCAAAACACATCTGGGTTTTATTTGCCCCATGTAAGTTAATAAGAGTATGGGCTTTTTTAAAACAACAAGCAAGATAATCCTACAAACAATTTTCCAAAGTGGAAAGGGAGGAAAAAACTCTTCATGTATCATTCAAGACTGTGTAAGTGTAATAACAACTTTAAGATAGAAACTGAAGGATGTTTTCTACCTACTTGGCTATTAGTGAGGAAAGAAAAAAAAGAAAGTTAAAGAGTCTTAATGCTGAGACTATAGAAAAGAAACAGCTCAGTTAAATATATATTAATGGCACCAAGAAGGGATATCTCCCCCACCTACACAGACCCAAATTGGAATGATTTAAGGTGCCAATCCATCGGCCCTGGAAGATGTCAGGCTGCTTCTCATTACTAAATCCCTTGCTCAGGAGAGCTGGAAACTTTCAAGCTTTCCCTTGGAGCATAGGGGATGCTGACACCTTCCAGATTTTCACTTTAGTGGACCAGCCCACAGACAGTATGGTACAAGGAACAGCAGATGGCTTCTCTTCTGTTACCTCTGCTGCCTGGAGAGGAAGCTGAGTGCTGCTCTCAAACCGTGCACATTCAGCTCTTGCTGCAAGAACAAGGATCATTTATCCATGGCACAGTCCCCCAGCCCATAATATACCTGCCCCATTCCAGAACATATCTGTAGACCTTTGTATGATTGGAATTTTCCCAGACAAAGGAAGGCAATTCATTCTGAACTACGGAAAGACATTCAAGGTTTAGTTTTAATTCTAAATAAAGGTTGAGCCATTTGATATCATTTTTCCTTTCATCCCCTCCCTCTTAAAAATACTTATGACACAAACCAGGACAAGTGATGAAAAAAGGAAACCAGCTTGTTTTTTCTGTTTCACAACTTACCTTACACTGATCTGGGCCTTGATATAATTAGAACAACTACCACAAAACTTTTTCACTTGAGGATGCTCCTTTCATACCTCTCCCCAGCAGTGTGAACATTCTGTTTGTGCAGAAGCCCAACGTAAATCCAGCAGGACACAGCATTTCTCCAGGTATTAAGCAATTTTTGTGCAATTTTTGTGCAATCACATGTACACAATTTAATCCCATAACTTTCTTACAGGATCACAGACCTCTATGACAAAAGGCTAAATTCACCATGAACTAATAGAAGAAAATTACTTTCTGGGAATGTGACAAGAGTGCAACCAAGTTTTTCCATCATGTAATTGAACACCATAGAGTTTACTTTTCCCCAGAGTTCAATGAGAAGATAAAGCAGGCTTTGAATATCCTGATAACTTCACAGAGCAGTGCTGTGGGACAAAGCTTGCTGCATTTTACCCACCTGTTTTTGGACATACACAATGCTCTGGTTCTCCTACAGTTATTATAAAGGCAGAAAAGATGTGCTTAGAGAATACAGCATAAATTACAAGAGAAACGGGATATGAGCAATTTAAATAGAAATCTTGGAAGAAAATAAGCAGTATATTGGATTGACTGGAAAACATTTTTTTACTCCCAAATTTATCTGTGCAAGTAAAAGGTATATTGATGAATGTGGGAATGAACAGAAAGGTATGAATATAGACTGTTAAATCAATACAGGTGCATGCAAATAAATCACAAACCCAAAAAAACTGATCAATTTTCAAACCAGCTGGGGCCTGATCTGCTGCTCAGGACATAAAATGTAAATCTAGCATAAATATAACTAACTTCCGTGTTTTCCAAGAGTGTTCATGAATCATGGGCTTTTAAACAACAGGTAGAAATCACTGTGCCACGTTCTCTGGGCTGTGGTACACAGGAGATGAGGCAAGACAATGTAATGGGCTCTTTAAAATCTCTGAATCAACAAGATCTGGTGCAAGGGGGAATCAAATCCAACCACCTCCCATTAGAGAGCTGGTGAAACCATGGCTCACTTTATTGGCTATAATTGTGTAAATTTAATGCTTTTAAAATGTATGTAGTAATTAACATGACACCTGATTAGTTCCAGAAAACACAGACCACCGTGTTGGAAATATTACTTGCAATGCATTTGTGGAGGAAGAAAAGGGAAGGGTGCACTCAGCTCTTGGGCAGAGGGGGTTGGTGGGATATCCCTGTGTCCATGCATTTTGTGTGAGGCATCTGGTGTGAGGAACACTCTGCTGCTCAGAGGCACAGTGTGAAAGTGGAGATACACTTACAAAGTAGCCTGTTCCCAAGCTGGAAGGAGCTGAGCTCTGCAATAAAACACAAAGACAAAGTGGAAAGTCAGTGATGGTTTTTAACACGTTCCAATCCACACAGCTCATTACCAGCCCTTTCCAAGCTTTTCATCACCACATCACAGCCCCAGCTCCTGCCCCTTGTCATCTGCTACTGAAACAAACACGCTGTTGCTTAATTTTTCCCTTTACATCTCTCAACGACTCGGAGATGGTAACGTGCTATTTACTGAATTCCAAGCTTCTGCGGTGGACGTAATTGCCAATTTATTTGACAGGCAGCTGGGTAATGAATTAATGATGGCATTTCGCCCTGCACTGAGACTAAACAGACACTCATCAAGCAGCCTCCCTGACATGCTGACATTCAATGCCCTGGACTCCAGCTCCTCAGCTTCATGGCCACAAAGGGGCAGGCGGGAGGGGGAGAAAGGGGAAAAAGTAGACTGACTTCAAAACAAAAAGCCCGGTGGGTTTGGATGACTTTTTCAGTGTATGACCTGTTTGCCAATTTATTCCCGAAAGGCCCTGGTAAGTACACACATAGTGCTTTTCTAAAATGAGACATTTTGTAAACATAATTAGTAGTCTGAAATGTAAAGAATGCGTGGGCACAGAGAAGCTGCTTTAGTCGATGTACCATTTTCTGGAGAATGCAGTCACTACAATTTCCCATTTGGATGTCCACATTGTTTGACAAACCAAGGATTTAGAAACAACAACAACAACAACAAAAGCAAACAGAAAATATCTACAGTGTGAAATAGATTTCAAAACTCAAGCCTATAAAAATAATTAAAACTAATATTACTACCATGGAAAATAATCAATTTGTTTTAATGCTTTAAAAAAAAAAAAAAAAGCATCATGAAATTCCACTTAAGTGGGACATGATCACAACCTCTATATTCACAGGAATTAAGGAGCTAAAGGGTTTTGTTTCATTAGTTTTTCATCTAAGCAATGGGGATTACACAGCAGGTTCTCCCAGAGCCATGGGGGAGCCCGAAACATCCCGGTGCTAATCCAGGTCAGGCTGTTCATGCGAGGGCAGCAGCTCCCAGCTCCATGGACAGCACAGAAGGCACAGGACCTTCCCTGGGGCTCTCCAGACAACCAGAGTGTGACCCCTGCACCCAGTTCCCACTCTGTTCCTCAGCACAGGGGAACAGCACTCGCTTCCCAAGGTGACACAGCTCCAGACCTGCAGAGGGGCCCCAGCTGCCCAAAGCACTGGGAAGACACAGAATT
This sequence comes from Muscicapa striata striata, assembly GCA_030060385.1. Lineage (NCBI taxonomy): Eukaryota > Metazoa > Chordata > Aves > Passeriformes > Muscicapidae > Muscicapa > Muscicapa striata. The sequence goes on along the minus strand of JAREIS010000032.1, from coordinate 3,216,291 downwards.
TTGGTCACGTCATCCCTGTTCTGAGACAGGGGCTGAGATTGCAGATGTGCAGTGCACAGCTCTGGCCATCAGCAGGCAAGGGAACTCCACACAAATAGAGACATTCCAAAATCCTCCTGTCCCCACTCTTGCTGTTCCCTGTGCCACCATCACCCACAGGAGCCCCCTGTCCCAGGGATGCTGTCCCTGGCAGCAGCTGGCCCTGTTTGTGACCATCCTGCTGGACTGCCCTGCTCACTGACACAGCCCTCTGTGGGCATTGGCCCTGCTTTGGAGATGCTAAAATTATTTTTGCTTTTTATATGTTTTTCATATATTCATAACTCTGCAGACTACTACTATATAGCTCTCTATAACTATATAGTTATATAGCTCTTTAACTAACTCTGATCCTTCTCCTACCCTTTCTCTTAGAGTTTAAAACAGTAAGTTCACCTTCCTGGACTCTTAGTCTTGCCTCTATAGTGAACACTTTATTTTTTCCATATACCATAGACATAATAAATGCGGGGCTACAAGCTGGGGGGGCAAGGGAGGTTTCAGTGGAGGGCAGAACCAAAAGGGGGGACTACTTAATTAACTGTTCTTCTAATTGGATAATTTCTGTAAAGTATGCTAATTTATTAAACTTATAAAAATTTTCAAGTCCTGTATTATGTGTACATTTTGCCATACTTGCACCTGGAGTACCTTCATTAAAGGTAACAGCTTTTTATCATCTTAATATTGTTTGTCTTGTGATTTTTGGCATCACTGGGAGCCCCTGTGGCCCAGCAGCTCTGCAGCCCTGGCACAGAGCACCGTGCAGCACATCCTGCTCAGTATCCAACACGACACACACTGCCTTCCTCTTCACTCAGCCTGCTCTCTGTTTCATGCTATTAAAATTCCTTTCATTTAAGCTGGAGTTCTACCCACGAGTACAACATGTGCAATCATTATAACCACTTTTGTTTCAGCTATGTACAGATGCCAAGCAAGTCCCACTCTTTCACTCACAGTTTTTTTAAACTTACTTTACTGGCTGAAAGCTCCAAAGTTTGCATTCTGCATCTGTGTGTAATTTTTGTCTGCTTTTTATTCCAAGTTTTGGAAGGATAGAGTACCAAAACAAAACAACAAAGAGGAAGAAAAAAGAATAAGCAAACAAAATATTTCCCACTGAATATTTTCATTCCTTCAAAAGCAATGCTGCAATGGCTATGGGGAGGACAGTCGAAACATAGCAGTCAAATGACTTTCACTGAACAACTGTGCATTTTCAGGGAACTTGAGTTTGCTGGATGGAAATATAGCCCTTCACACATTGCATGCTGCATATGGAGAGTACAGTTTGCAAACTCTGTTTAATTGAAGTATGAAAGACTGTGTTGCACATGCATGAATGACTGTCAGCTGTGTTGTGAACTGTGTGTTGACAGAGCACAGAGGCTGAAGCGAGGGCTATGCAAGAAGACAACTTCTCACCTTTTGGGTAACTCCCAATAGCGAAAGGATCCCACTACCCAGCGCCCAGCCTCGGTACCAACTGCACAAGCATCTTTACAAGCCCATGCTGAGTCGTGATCCTGCACTGCTGGCTCTATAGCTCTTATATAAAGTGTGCCTATAATAGAGGTAATGGTTTCACTTTCCGAAACCCTTTGCACAATAGGACATTAGAAATACTATTTGATATTCACACAACCACCAGCAGAAGCCTGCATCAGGTGCCCATCAGCAAAACATACTTGCTTAAAATTGACAGGGTTCTGGGCTTTTTCCTTGTTTGTTTGGTTGGTTGGTTTGCTTTTTTTGTTTCCATCCTTTCTTAAAGAGAAGAACTTTGGCCCAGAAGCAAAAATGTAGTAACCCTCATGTAAGCATTAGTTTATTGTGTACCAAAGAAAATTACATCCTTGAGGTCTTGGAAGGCACAGTTACATCCATTTTGCATATATATTGTGCATTACTTGGGGAACTGGGTGGGGAGAAAGACTGTGTTGTACATATTTGTTCTGGCTATTGTTTATGCAGGTCTGACTGAATGAAGGAACAGTGGGTATCATTTCAATTTCTGATGTCAACATCAAATTACTTATTTAATTTCATGCCTGGCGAAGCATTGTATAGCTACACGCAGAATCATTTCACTTCATTTGTTATGCTGTGTTTTCTTGGCGATTGGCTTGCCTTCCAACTGACAGCTTTAATTACGACATGAATTTGATTGCACTGCCGAGGAATTAACATAATGCAACAAAGCATTTAAGCACCCAACCTTAGACACACAAACACACATCCCCACCCTCAGCCACACGCACACAAAGCACAGGCACTGCTGCTGAGCAGCTCCAGGCACAGCCACAACCAGAGCTCTGCTCCTGGGGCTGCACTGCACACAGCCCAGAGCACTGGGGATGTTCTGGAGAGGCAGCAGCACTGAGGATTGCAGAGCACATCACCCAAACATCGTCCCTCAATCTGTCTTGGCTCTGTATAGGTGGGAGGGATGGGAGACAAAAGAATTGAAAATATCTTGTATTTGGGGCTGAAACCATGGGGATTACACTGCTGGCAGGGTGTAGACATGTCTCTTCCTGAAGGAAAGAGCACCAGCCCTGGTGGGCAGGGGACTTCAGGATTTCAGGAGTTGATCCTCGTTGTGACCACCTCGCTGTGGCCACCCCTGAAGCACAAAGTGCCCAGCACAGGAGGAGCACACAGCTACAGAGCACTGGGAACAGGGCAGCACTCACCAAGAGTGCAGCAGCTTTGATGAGCTTTTTTAACAGCCCAAGAGAAGACCTTTACTGTAGGAACAAATGGGAAGATTCCTGTCCCACTCCCTGTTCAGGAACTGGAAAAATATTCCAGACAGAAAGGTGCCAACTGCAGCAAGAGGTGATGAGGTGCTGAATCCCATGCAATGACCATGTGGGAAAGGCTTTTGCTGTTCATCCCTTCACTGAGAGCCTGCAACCAACACCAGAGGCAGCAGGCAGGGCTGAGATCAGGCAGATCAGGAATTTAGGAATGTGCTCCAAAGAAATCAGGTGGTTTGATTTTTGATTAGCAAAGAGGTGGCTGAACCCCTGAATACTCAGTGCATTTACCATCCAGGTTAGCTGTAACTCTCATGTTTTCCTCAAGTAAATCTCCTGGCTGTTTTGTAAAACATGACTAAAATGTATTCCGAAGAGGGAAGACTCAATTAAAAATAAATACATACAGGAAGATAAAGAAAACAAGTTGACTGAGCTCCAAGCTGAGCAAAAGAGAAAGCACTGCCATTTTGTCTCCAAGCAAGATCTCAACAAAATGAATTCTACTACTGGCAAGATTTTGATGAGATTAAACTGACTACAGCACCCTATATATAAAGGAGGAGCAGCTCTCCAATTTCTCTTTTAGGCCCCTGGAGCTACCTCTGCCCATAAAGGAAAAAACAAGTTGTCATTCCTAAAAAAAATATATATATATATATGGGGGGAAAGGCAGAGAGCCATGGGTTTATGAAATTCAGAGGGGGAGCTGGATTGGGGCATTGCTTGCACTGGAGATTTGAGCAATCATTATCCCTAATCTAGCAGAGGTCAAATTCTCTGCTAATTATTTTCTCTCACAGAGGGGTGAGTGTGTGCACACATGTGCAGGCGAGGACAAAGAGAGGAGTTGATGGAAATCAGTCTCACTGCATTGCATCTGACAAGAACAGAGGATATTCCCCTTCCTACTGTCTGATGCTATTTCAAGCCTCATTATGAGAAAAGTCTCCAGTTTAACATGGTCTTTTCATTGAATTATCTTCTTTTCATTTTTGCCCACCTCTCACAAATGCTGCAAATTACCTGCTTGGATCTCATTAGCCTGGAAAGGAGCCTTCCCTTGTAAACACACTTTGCATCATCCAAGGACTGCAGGTATATTTACAATGGGCAGAGTTGAAAAATACCTGACAGGAGAGGGAATGAAGCCACTGACAAGTCAGTTTGCAACTGGATGTTCATTATCCCCTCTCCTTCATCCTGCATCTGTCACTGAGCTCTCACTAAGCATCTGCACTAAGCCCTGTGAAGCTCTAACATTCCTGTTTCACCAGCCTGCTCAAACTGGGGATGGGAAAAGGGATCATCCACCTGGAGAGCATGCACTTCAGCCATTATCTGCATTTCCATCCACAAGCCATGCTTAGTCTTAGTGTTGCCAGGTGACAATAGTGGAGAGTCATTGTATTTCATGGCAAAAAAATTGCTTTCTGACCTCAGGGTTAATCTGCCTGCAATGTTTTATATTTTTTGTTTGATCTTCTGTTGGTTACACAGCTTTTTGCATATTTTTTCTGAGAAAATAATTGTGAAAGCAGAAGCAAAACTTCAGAGAAAACTTACTCTGTTGTCTGCAACTTTTTCTGGACAGTAAATAGTGGGCATCATTAGACACTGACTTCTTCAAAAACTATTATTTAAAAAAATTATTTGGAAGGTCTTGTCATTTCAGCACTCAGGGTATCTGACTTTCAGAGAGGGGAATGGGATGGAGAGCTCTGAACTGACTCTGGGAGAAGGGAATGGGATGGAGAGCTCTGAACTGACTCTGGGAGAGGGGAATGGGATGGACAGCTCTGAGCTGACTCTGGGAGAGGGGAATGGGAATTACTGCTCTGAACAGAAGGAGCCTGGGAAGGGTCACCACAATCCAGGCACAGTGAGAGCTGTCTCATACCTGTTTTTCAAATCTCAGCTGAGCTGGTAATGCCTGACCAGAGAGACAGGCTTGTATTGCAATGAACTATCAAAGCATAAATGAACTTTCCTTATTAAGCAAAACATAAATTATGTATAACACTTTAAAATATACATCTCCACATACATTAACATAACACCTTTTTTGAGCAACCTGTGAATCCCTCTGTCCTCTCTCAGGTGCATTAGGGAAGTTGTATTTGCTCTCTACTTCCTTTTAATTTGTCACAGTGCCAAGACAAAGGAAAAGTGTTGTAAAAACACCAGAGAAAAACTGGATTTGATGGGTGGAAGGGGAACTAGGACTCTGCTCTCACTGCCAGGTCTGGCAGTGCAATGCTGTGAGCTGCTGAGAAGCCCAATAAACCTCAGAGCTCTCCACCCCGTAGATTGCAAGGGAATGACAAAGCCAAGTTAAAGCCATGTTTGTCAGGAGCTGTGAAATGTTTTGCTGGAAGGTGCTGTGTAATTGTGAAGTTGGTTGCAGTGACTTCCCAGCTGCCTCAGGGCTCAGACAGGCCAGGATGATGATGATGGTAACAGGCTGACATCCAGCTGCCATCCACTGCTACCTGTACAGAGCATTTCCTTACTGCCTCCTCTGCTTTCACTCTCCTTCCAAAGAGATCTTACAGCCCCGAGACTGACCTCAGCTGACAGCTATGAAGGGCAAGCTCTGAAGTGTTTAGCTGGATGTAACCCATTAAGGCTGGCTCTGGGGAAGAAATGGACCTCTAAAATAATGTGACAAAGGGATATGGAGAGAGAGTGCTACAGATTTCACACTTTCACAGAAAAAAAAAAATCAGGCATCTGTTCCAGTGATATGCACAATTCAGCAAAAATTGCTAGCTGTGTGCCTTCAGGCTTAAATTTGCACAAGGAAATGTATCCTTTACGAAGGTATTTCTTTTAATGCCTGCTCAGTTCAGTTTTACTGGATTGGCCTATAGAGGACACCATCTGGCATCTGTCATCCAGATCTACACAGACATGCTATCGACAAAATCCCCATTTCCAAAATGTGGGTTAGTTAAGAGTTGGGCCAGATTGCTGGCTGGTACAAATTGGCCTGACTGATGTAGCTATCCATGCTTTTACCAGCAAAGGATCTGACCTACAAAATCCCCAATTTAGATACTCTTTTGGGACAGGACTTTCTTTATATTCTGTGTTGTAAAGCATGTGGCACAGAGGACACAGAGCCATGAATAAAACACTCAAGGATTGTGATGGTACACATAATAAATAGTAATCTAATTGCAGCAACAGAAAGATTTCTGTAGTCATTGCTCTGTCAGAACAACTCGTGCGTGTCACTGGTGAATGATCAGCATTCTCCATGGAGAAAAACACTCTCACGGGGCTGCCACCAAAGCCCTTCCACAGCACTTTAGGTAGAGCAATAAAGGCAGAGCTTATGCTATTGCTGGCCATGTTATATCAATTCATTATACATAACTGAGTCTCTCTAGACACTCAAATACTTCTCATAAAGACAATATGTAGCCCAAAGAAATACATTCTTTTTCTCCATCACTTGGGGTAAAAAGAGGCCATCTCATTTCCCAAATATGCAGAACATTTTAACTTCTTTAAAAGGCCTTTAACTGTTTCCAAAGAGCTGAGTGTTTGCACACAGAAAGACATTGTATCAAACTTTAAGAACTTTATTAAACCGGGTCAGGAGACCTAAATTACCTGTTCCTCTCCTGAACCCCCAAAGGGAAGGAGATTTTACCACAACCCATCCCAGCAATGAAGCCCTGCTCTGCCCCACGCCCCCGGGGAGCTCCAGCAGGGTCACCCCGAGTTTCCCAGCGCAGGAGCTGCACTTACATCGCTGAGCCGTTCCCGGGAGCTGCTCCGCTGGAAGCCCTTGGACTCCCCGCTGGCGCTCTCGCTGTCGCTGTCCCGGCAGCTGTTCTGGCCTGCCTTGAGCTGCAGCACACAGGAAACACAAAGAGAGCAGGAGTTGAGCCTGGTCCAGGCAGGTGTCCTTGTCCCACTCTCCTTTAACCCCTCCCAGGCCCCAGCAGGTCCCTGTGCCAGGGCACAGCCCCAGGGACACCATGGACACAGCCCAGGGACATCATGGACACAGCCCTGGGGCACCATGGACACAGTCCCAGGGACACCATGGACACAGTCCCAGGGACATCATGGACACAGCCCAGGGACACCATGGACACAGCCCCATGGACACCATGGACACAGCCCTGGACACCTTGGACACAGCCCTGGGGCACCATGGACACAGCCCCAGGGACACCATGGACACAGCCCCAGGGACACCATGGACACAGCCCAGGGACATCATGGACACAGCCCTGGGGCACCATGGACACAGCCCAGGGACACCATGGACACAGCCCCAGGGACATCATGGACACAGCCCTGGACACCATGGACACAGCCCCAGGGACACCATGGACACAGCCCCAGGGACATCATGGACACAGCCCCAGGGACACCATGGACACAGCCCTGGACAGCATGGACACAGCCCCAGGGACACCATGGACACAGCCCCAGGGACACCATGGACACAGCCCCAGGGACATCATGGACACAGCCCCAGGGACACCATGGACACAGCCCTGGGGCACCATGGACACAGCCCAGGGACACCATGGACACAGCCCCAGGGACACCATGGACACAGCCCCAGGGACACCATGGACACAGCCCTGGACACCATGGACACAGCCCAGGGACATCATGGACACAGCCCCAGGGACACCATGGACACAGCCCCAGGGACACTATGGACACAGCCCCAGGGACATCATGGACACAGCCCCAGGGACACCATGGACACAGCCCTGGACACCATGGACACAGCCCCAGGGACACCATGGACACAGTCCTGGACACCATGGACACAGCCCCAGGGACACCATGGACACAGCCCCAGGGACACCATGGACACAGCCCCAGGGACACCATGGACACAGCCCCAGGGACACCATGGACACAGCCCTGGGGCACCATGGACACAGTCCAGGGACACCATGGACACAGCCCCAGGGACACCACAGACACAGCCCCAGGGACACCATGGACACAGTCCTGGACACCATGGACACAGCCCCAGGGACACCATGGACACAGCCCTGGGGCACCATGGACACAGCCCTGGGGCACCATGGACACAGCCCCAGGGACACCATGGACACAGCCCTGGACACCATGGACACAGCCCTGGACACCATGGACACAGCCCCAGGGACATCATGGACACAGCCCTGGACACCATGGACACAGCCCAGGGACACCATGGACACAGCCCAGGGACATCATGGACACAGCCCTGGGGCACCATGGACACAGCCCAGGGACACCATGGACACAGCCCCAGGGACATCATGGACACAGCCCCAGGGACATCATGGACACAGCCCCAGGGACACCATGGACACAGCCCCAGGGACACTATGGACACAGCCCCAGGGACATGACAGACACAATCCAGGACACCACAGCCCTGTGGGAGCTCCTCATGCTGCAGGCAGGAGGAGGTAACACTCGCATCCCAAGGAAATCACAGCCTGAGACATTGATCTAAAACTTTCAGACTTCTCAAGGTATTTCTGCCATGGATGAAGCTTTTAGAGTTTCCACCACAATGCAGCATTCACAGCATCAGTTCCTCCCTCATCACAGAATAAGAGCATTAAGGAGCTGAGATCCATGGGAGTCTGCCCAGGGGAAGAAGTGGTCACCACTCCAGAGCAGCCTTTCTTTTGCTGGACTAGCCCCAAACCACACTGCCTGGTACTCTAAACAATTCCCAACTAACAAACCTCAATGTTCATAAAACAACAGGATTTCAATCAGTTTTAATGAACTTTACTGGCATTGTAATAAATAAAAAGTACAAAAAAATCCTCTTCTAAACTATATTTTCATCACAATTGAGAACACATCTGCTTTCTCTTACACTTTGGACTGTTCAGGTCACCACATTACATAGCAGTGTACTGAGAGAAACATTCACCACAGACACCCATTACATATGTCCATGAGCACATACAGACCTAGGCAGCAAGAGGAAGATATGATCCACATCTACTGCAATGCTGAAAATGATTGTCTCTGTTTTAAAATCTCCTTCCCTATTTTTTCCTTGAATGTACTAAAATTTTCATTTAGCCTTGCTGATGTTTTGTTTGAACTAACTCTGGAGGTTAATACTGGCAAGAAGTCTCTTTCAGAAATTTAGACTTAAAGTCACACATGTAAATACTGGAAGCAGAGGTAAATGCAGAGAAAATACTTGGTGAGGTACCTATGAAATATTTTATGAGAGACCTACTACACTTATCAATATCCATATAACAAACACTAAACAACTCCTGCTAACTTATTCTAATTGTTAATATGATGATGGTAAGTTCCATTCAGACTGTACTGGAGCAGGTATTCATTCATCTCCATGTCATGACTGGAGACCAAAGCTTCCTCCTCCAACACTCTCCATCACCTTTCCCCCCACACTCTTTCTTCCTGTCTAATTTATTTCCAGTTCTTCCAGAAACAAGCACACACAAAAATTCATACAAATGCACTTTTACAGGTGCACACAAATAAAACCAACACTTCTGCCATTGTTTTCCACCTGAACACTCTGTTCACCCCCAGCCACAGCTGCTCCCTCCCAGGGTCACTGAAGGAGCACAAAAAGCATCCTCACCTCAGGTATTCACTTTCTCCCTTGCACTGCCAGAGCAAACTGCAAGTTTGGTATTTGTGTGCCACTTCTCCTTAATCCCTTACTCCCTTCACTATTAAAGGGAAGCTTTGGGTGCTCTCCATCAGTCAAATCAAAGTAAGGACATCAAGTCCATGAAACTAAAAGTTCCAATGCACAACTGAGTTGCAATGCATGAGCACAACTGCAAAAAATGGCACAGGAGTACTCTCAGCTCAAAGAAAATGTAGCAGAAGGACCAGAGCTATTTGTCAGACACTTAAAATTCAATAAATAAACTAAATCTTCCACAGCTCAGCCAGAACATTTCCAGTAAAATGATTTTTATTTCCAATGGAACAGTTTATCGGTCAGATCTGAGAGATTCTGGGAGCAGTTCTTGGAGGCAGAGGGGAGGATAACGAATTCAAGAAGTCTTACACTTCATATATAACTCACTGATCTTATCTAGGACCTCTGTGTCCTGTAATTTTATGGCCCCAAGTTTAAAATTTAACCACCCAAAGGAGAATGGATCAAGTTTCCCTGACTTGGTCTTTTGTCAACATCCACCCAATGATGGAAAAACTCTTATTGCAAGTGGGGTGTTAAGTTTTTTCCAGTCTCAGATTGTATTTCTAGAACCTAATTTTAGTTTGTACACAACCTTCATGCATTAGTTATTTGCTAACTAATCCTAACAGTCCAGTTTTATAATTCTTCTACATCATGAATTCAACCTCTTTACAGAGAAGAGAAGAAAAACCCAGCATGTGTCATTTTTTAGACACAATTTACAAGGAGTAAGAGAACATGATGAAGATATCTGAACCTCAAACTCTGCAGAAAAAAAGTGAACTGCATGGACTAGACAGCAAACTCAGAAATAAGTCCAAGATTTATAAGCTTTCCATATTTTCCTTTCTTTTTTTCCAAGTTGAGTTTCTCCATGTGCCAAACTCTTGAGGGTTTACATTTTATTCCAGAATCCATCAATCTGTGTTGAATTAAAAAAGTAAAGCATGAAAATGTGCTCGTTGTCTTCTCTTAAGAGAACTTAAAGTTACACTCAAACACACATGAGAACACTTAATGTAGACAGGCCATGGGTCATTTCATTTCAATATATTTGCACTGATTCAAATGCTTAAAACAATGCTGAAATAACACAGTGCTGCTAAAAAGGTCCACAGATAACAGAGGGGATCTTTAGTTACACTGTGTGCATCTGGTGCATCACCCTGGGGCACACAGGAACTCTAAAATCAGTTTCCCCATGGAAATGCAACTGCTCTTGTTAAAGTTTAGAAGTGCAATGTTGACAACTCTTGTTCCTCTATGGTTCCTGGCAGGGTACCCCATGCAAACAGCAACACCAGCAGGAAAATCCCATTGTGGCTCCTCAAGGCACCTGGAAGTGGCAATGACACTGAGGAAAGGGCTGGAGCTGTGCCAGGGCAGGTTTGGTTTGGATTTTAGGAAAGGTTCTTCCCCCAGAGGTGCTGGGCACTGCCCAGGCTCCCCAGGGAATGGGCACAGCCAGAGCTCCAGGAGCTGCCAGGGATGGACAGGGAGGGATTGTTGGGGTGTCTGTGCAGGGCTGGGAGCTGGGCTGGGTGATCCTTGGGGGTCCCTTCCCACTCAGGATATTGTGTGATTCTACAAAGGTCTCACTGAGGAACTTCCCACATTAACACAGCGTTAATTTTCTAATTTGCACCAGGCAAGGACTGGGAAAGTGTTTACAAAAAGTGTGTTTGACTCTGTGCTTCCACTGCACAGTGGGAATGAATTTATCCATGAAGGGATCCATCTGAAGGGATCCATCTGAAGGGTCTCACAAAGAGGAAATAGAGACATTTTCTAGACTGAAAGCCCAAAACCCTAAAAACTCAGAGTGTCTCTGACTCTCAAGGAATATGCACAGCCTCAGGGACTCCTCTAGAGGGAGATGGGGTATGTGCAAAAAGGCACCTCGAGAACACTTGCCCAGGCTGAACAACACAATCCTGGGGCACACCTACAGCTCCAAAACTTCTCTAGTTTTTGGTCATTCTTACCATTGTATTTTTTTTTAAATCTTTCATTGTACTACAGAACCTGTTAGTTTGTAATGCCTTTGAATCTGCTGGAGGACACCAGAAGTCAAGCAGAACTGGATAAAGTTATAACTACATTTCTTTTAAAGGAAAAGGTCAAAAAAGCAGATTTGGAAGGGTGATTGCTGGCTGAGGGCTGGGCTGACCTCAGCAGAGGGTTTCCTTCTGACTCCTCACCACACCTGCCCCAAACAGTGACAGGAATAGATCTCCCCTGCTCTCCAAAACTGGACTGTTTGGAGGATTTTTCCATCAGGGCAGTTTCCCCAGTGGTGATGGTGGATTCCATGGCATCACAGCCAGGGTCACAGGGATGCAGGAAGGAAGCTGAGTTGGGGAGGCAGAGGCTGGCATTGCAATTTCTGCTGTCACTTTGACTACTCAAATTTATTTTTATGGACAATAAATTGAATTTCTCTTCCCCGAGTGGAGACTGTTTTGCCCATGTCAATAATGGGTGATTTCCTTGCCTTTACCCCACAAGCTGCTTCTTCCTTCCCCTGCCCTGCTGAGGAGGGGGTGGGAGAGGGGCTGGGGCAGTTTGGCCTCAGCCAAATGTGGTTTGGAGCACTTGCTGCTCATGGACTGAGTGACAGAACTTCAGCCACAACACTGCTGCCCTGCAGAGCAGTGAGGAATGGAGCTGGAGAATGGCATGAGGGACACAGAGCACAGACAGGAGAGGCACAAGGTATGGAACACCAAGAAGGACCACTTGATGAAGAAAGAGAGACTTGCTCAGGCCTGAAGGACACACAGAAACCATCCAGAAATTATGAATAAACCAAAATAGATGCAGAAGCATCAACATAAAACTGCTGTCATAGCAAGTGCTAACAGGAATTCTGCTTTCAGCCTACAGAGAGATTTTCAGGTGACTTGGAATATAGCAGAACTATTTTTGCAGCAGGGAAACACTCAGCCCTACTTTGTGACAGTGAAAGTGCAAACTGAATATTCCCTGTGTCCAGGGAAAGCAGCTCTTTGCTCTGCTCCTTCTGCCATTCAGTGTTACAGGGTAAAGCAGAGCTCAGCTCTCAGGCTGAGGAGCAGGACAGACCTAGAGGAACAGTGCCAGAGTTACTGTGCCAGCCAGACATTTCTGTGACATGAGAGGAGAGGCACAGAAGCCATAAAACACTTGTAAGGTAATCCATGACAGCAGGGCTCTCTGTGGCTTTTTCTCTCAGACAGGAAAAGAAGAAGGACAGAGAGTTGATCATGTTAAGAGATGCAATGGAGGATGGAAGGGCAGCTGAGCCCCAGGCTCCAGGGAGCAGCATCCTCTCAGGACCACACTTGGCTGTGCTGGATCCCTAAACCACTTCAGATAACTCCATACAGCACACAACAAAAAGCAACATAAACAAATCCACTGAGAATTTGGCAAAAGCCTTTTTCACAGGGCTTATATATCATGTCAAAAACACCCTAATGTGGCTCTCCTGAGCTTTTTTTATTTAAAAATATATTTTAATTTAAAACCCCCACACCATTTGGCAGCAGTACATCTATAATATAGTTTCAAGGTGCCTGAGCTTCTACATCATATGGAATTAAAGGATTATTTCACTACATTATACTTGAAAGTTATGAATGCTAAAACTTCTCCCTGTTACAGCACAGCCAGCAAGCTGAGCCTTTAGCAGAGTCCTAAAGGAGAGGACACCTGCACCCTGAGAGATGGCAGAACCCTGCTGTGGGGAGGAGAATTCTGGGCTTTCACTTCTGCCTGTCATTCTTTATTTATCCAGCTTTTGCAAGGGTGAGGCAGTCCCAGCTCCTGCCTGGCTGAGTGCACTCCCCAGCTCAGCTCAGCTGACCCTACATGTGCCATTAGGAAAGCTTCCCAACCCCAAAATCCTGAACAGCTACAGCCCAACCACTCATGGCAGGAGCTGGTCCTGAGCAGGGCACCACGCATTTCCACCTGCTCCTCTGGGCCTGCCTCCATTAGCTCTCTGGGCTTTTCCCAGCATGGAACAGGACCCAAGGATGGGAATTTCTGTCCCTTCTGGCAGGCACACCCTTTTCCTCAGCAAGGCACACATGGATCCAGGCAGAAGCACAGACAAACCAGACAACTGCTGGGGAGTGCAAGCTGCTCCAAAGGCCAGGGAGCAACAGCCTGGAGAAGAAAGCCTGGCTGGACCAGTGAGATCCCAGTTATCCCAGTTATCCCAGCACAGCCCAGCTCTGCTGGGCCATCCCAGGCAAGGCACTGACACCCAGAGTGGCTGGGCTGCACAAACAGCCCAGACCCTGCCCGGCAAACACAGCCCTGACTGTCTTCAACCAGCCAGAAAAGAGCAGCAGCAGATTTCATGCAGAACTGAGTATCAGATTGCAAAGAAAACATATTTTATCAATGATCAAGAACAAATCTGGCTGTATGAAAACAAATAAAAGGAGAACTGCATCGCAAGAAATAACAAAAAAACAACACTGTAAATCAAGGTTTATTACTTCTGATTTCAATCATGATTAACAGCTGTCATTTCAAAACTTCTATTTGTATCTCTCTTGCTATTGCTAGACAAAATACTAGAGAAACACTAGCTGGACAAACACTCCTTATCCAGCACTCCCATGTCACCCACAGCATTAAAGGTGTCCAACACAGTGGTTTGGGTCTGGAGCAAGAGCTCTCCACTGCATTTCTAACAAGGCCATGCACACCATGACTGCCTAAAGAGGGGAGCAGCACAAAAAAAGCAAATCAGAGGTGAGATAATGAGGAGGGAGAATATTTACAACACATGAGTTTAGGCAGTAAATATGAAAAAGGAATTCACACTGTGTGTGGACTACAAACATTATTAATACAAAGACATTTTTCACCTCAGGGAAGAAAAATCTTGTTACCTGAGAGACACAATAAAACATTAGGAGAGGCTCTCTGTTTGCCTCTTGATATACAATCTTATGACAACCAATGCAGATGCTCCAAGAAATTGCCACTTTCTGAGAATCCAGGCCTCCATGCCACTATCCTGGGATCTGACATGCCTACCAGAAATGAAGCTTTTTTTTTTTTTGCTTACTTGTATGGCAAAAGTGAGGTAAACCAACAAAGACATCTTATCTCTTGTTTCCTTTCTACCTTTAATTAGAAGAAAAAGTATTTTTTTCTGTTCTAAAACTCTTTTTTTTTTTTGTGAAAAAGCAAGAACAAACACTTGTATATTCTTTCAATTTCCTGTTGACAAAAAAAAAATCTAAATTGAACAAATAACTAAAACCAATTTTCAGTTGTTTCAATTTTCTAATCAGCTCAATGATACAGAACAAGGGTGTCTTTAACTCACTTATTCTACAGCACTGCTGGTCATTTCCTGCAGCCTCTGAGCTGATCCAGAGCCTGCTGCTGCACTTGCTCAATAAATTGGAGTAGAGGAACTCATCCCCTATGGCCTGAAGTGGGGGAGATCCACCAAAAGAGCAGAGCTCCCTGCCTGTGCTCCTGGGGAGAATTTGGCTATTTAGCATTGTTAAATTGCAGACACACCAAGTGATGGGGCTCTGCTGGCAGGAGCAGGAGCTGAAGCAACACAGGCTAAGAATAAACAGCATCCTTGCCAGGCGGGGGTGGGGGAGAAAGAAACAGGCATTTATTTCCAGATCCTCCTCTCCTTCATTATATGCTTGGGCACCCTTAGATCCACAGCACACAGAAGGTACTCTGAAGGAGGTCTGTAGCTCTGTTTTATCTAAGTTTCACAGAGAATGCAGCCCATCATTATTTCTGTGCTGTTTATACAGAAATCAAAGATAAATTTGGCATAAACTCATCACACCCCAGAATCATACATACATTATACACCATGGAAAGTGTAACAGACTCGCTCTGTTCCCCAGCTCCTGTTAAGAGCAGTATGAAACAGCAAGCTGTTGGCAATTGCAGCAAATGAAGCGTATTTCAGCACACTTCAAAAGCTGAATTGCAAAAAAATACAGGCTTCTCCTGACCCTTTGCATTTTGATGGTTGCACAGTGAGAAACACGGCCTTTAAAATTACACCTTGCAAAGCTCTCCATTGTACCAATCAATCTGTGCAAGCAGCCTGCACAGCGCAGGCTGGGAGCAGAGCGGGATGAGGAGCCAGGCTCTGGCTGCTCAGGGACCCAGAGTGGCTGCAGGCAGGCTGGGACCCATCTGCTTCCAGGCTTCACCCAGCACTGCTGCTGAGCTTCTCTGAGTCCCAACCTGGGTCTCCAGGGTCCTCCCTAGGCCCTGTGTAAGGAAAACTAGTCTTTGTCTGGTTAAAAACCACCTCTCAGAAACACAGATGTGTAGTGCCACAGGAGTGCCATCCTTGTCTGCATGGATATACATCCATCCACATTCCCATCCATCCATCCATCCATCCATCCATCCATCCATCCATCATTCATCCATCCATCCATCCATCCATCCATCCATCCATCCATCCATCATCCATCCATCCATCCATCCATCATCCATCATCCATCCATCCATCCATCCATCCATCCATCCATCATCCATCCATCCATCCATCCATCCATCATCCATCATCCCTCCATCCATCCATCCATCCATCCATCAATCCATCATCCATCCATCCATCCATCCATCCATCATCCATCCATCCATCATCCATCCATCCATCCATCATCCATCCATCCATCCATCCATCCATCCATCCATCCATCCATCATCCATCCATCATCCATCATCCATCCATCCATCCATCCATCATCCATCATGCATCCATCCATCCATCATCCATCCATCATCCATCATCCATCCATCCATCCATCCATCCATCCATCCATCATCCATCATCCATCATCCATCCATCCATCATCCATCCATCCATCCATCCTTCCATCCATCCATCCATCCATCATCCCTCCATCCATCCATCCAACCATCCATCATCCATCATCCATCCATCCATCCATCCATCCATCCATCCATCCATCATCCATCATCCCTCCATCCATCCATCATCCATCCATCCATCCATCCATCCATCCATCCATCCATCATCCATCCTCCATCCATCCATCCATCCATCCATCCATCATCCATCCATCCATCATCCATCCATCCATCCATCCATCCATCCATCCATCCATCCATCCATCCATCCATCATCCATCCATCCATCATCCATCATCCATCCATCATCCATCATCCATCCATCCATCCATCCATCCATCCATCCATCCATCCATCCATCCATCCATCCACATTCTCATCCTTACATGTACAGTCTCTGGCTGTTATTCAGTGGGATATATTTACGCCATTTACGTCCCCGAACCAGATTTTCAGTGTACTGAGGAGAGTCATGAACTCTTGCTACAGTGCCTGTCCCTCTTTCCCCAGAGGTCCCCAATAAGGAGCAGTGAACGTGCACTGGCTGACACCCTTTCCACCAGGGACTGCTTTTTGTGGTCCCACTTAGGATTGCTCATTTAGAGAATGAGAACCAAGTTGGCAGTTTTACCCCACATTCTCTGCTTGTTTCAGAGCATGTGGCAATGATGAGTTTCCAAATCCCTGATAGACCATTATCAGCTCTGGTTTTGGTGGTGGCAGTTACCTGGACCTGCAAGGACTTCCTATTTCTGTCATACAGGAAAGGTCAGGTCAGGTAGAAAAGTGAAGGCAAACACCACTTTTAACCTGAATCTTCAGCAAGGGGAGACAACAGAAATATCCCACTGAGCCCAGTGTCTGAGATCCAACTTTCTAAGGAAGGCCTCTTGCTGCCTTTGAAACGTGTAACTTAGTGAAAGAACACTTAAGTAAGAATATCAGCTCAATCACATGATGGAACAAATAGCAAACAGGCCAGGCTGAAAACTCTAACAGCACTGCAGCTCTAGAACTGTCCACAAATCCAGCTAAGAGCCTCCATCTGCTTTGAGAGGGGAAGCATTGTCGTTGGATACTACTGGGAACCAGGGAAAAAAGTAGCTTTGAGGCCTTGCCTTTCTCAGGCCTTTACAATGTCAAGAAGCTGTAACAATGATTATGCGTGAGGGATGTGATGTTTTGTACAAGTATGTTTTTGAGGAGGTGTTGCCTTCTTGGACCAATGAGTCTTTTCTATTCTGTTTTGCACAAACTACCCTTTATATATGTGTAGTGATTCTTTAAATAAAGCTCTTCCTCTCTTGCTTCTCTTGCAACACGATGAACTGTGTTGCATTATCCTTTTCACTGCTCTTATAGCCTTAAAATGCAACAAAACATAACCCCAAGGTAGCTCCTGTGGAGTTCCACTTGTTTCAAGCCCACAGGCTGCTACTCATGTGCAAATGAGATGCAAGAAGGGATGAGACCTTTTGGAATATCCAGAGGTGAAGCAGTGTGAGCAGGAGCAGACTGTACTCACTGGCTTGAATTAAGTCATGGTGACCACCATCCTTTCCTTTCTCAGACCACTAATGTGACACCCAGCTAACATTACAGAAGTAAATAAATGCTTTGAAGGAGGAAGTATCAGTATTCACGGATGGACCTTGAGATGCTTACCACTGCTAACATAAAGGAGCCCTGTTATTTCATCGTTCGATATACGCCCAGAATAAATATTTAATAATTTGGTTGCATAAATAATGATTTGAAGGTTGAGCTATTGGCTTAAAACTATAATACTATTTTAAGCCATTTAACTGCTCAGCTAGATAAATTATTCAAGACTTAAAAGTCATCCTGTGGTCTCTGTACAAGGAGAAAACTAGGAAGTTGTAACAATAATGACAAAAGCAGGGCAAGATCAATCAAACCACATGATCGCTAACACAAACAAGCAGCAATTAAGCAGCAATCAAGACCAATCTGACTGGGGTTGATGTCCTTTTATGCCAATACTCTCAGCCCAAAGAGCAAAACTTAATAATGTTTTGCAATTTATCAAGGGAGCCATAACTCTGCTCTCAGTGACTTGGCCAAGAGGCTATTATGATAGTATTTCTCTATAATTTAATAATGTGAAGGAAGGCGGGGGGAGAGGGAGTAAAAGCATTTTGACATATAACTCACATCTATACATATTGTATTTTCCTCTTGCTTGAATGATAGAAGCAGAAGTCACAACAATATACCTCAGTACCAATTTGTTAGCAGGAAAGGGAAGCTGAAGTATCTGGCAAAGAAAATCTATTTGAAGCAGCAGAGAAGGGAAGGGAATAAAGCATCTGAATTCATTAGCAGCTGTCATTGATGTGGAGATGAGTTTAGTCATCACAAATAACTCAGGAGAAAAACAAAGGGAGGAACTGTTGTTGAAGTTGTTGAAATCTGGATTAGTTCTGATAGATGGCAAGGTGCCACTGGGGGAACACTTGTGGTGCACCCCCACCCTGTCAGAGGGAAGCTCTGAACAGAGTCAGCATCTCAGCATTTCCAGGGAAGCTCTGAACACACTCAGCTATCCCAGCGTTTTGGATTTCCATTTTTCTTTCTGCATACCTCCCTTCCTCCCTCATCCTAATGTAAAGTATATTCCAGCACCATGCCTTCGCCTTGGACTACTTTTGCCAATTGAAATAATGAGTTCTCCTGTTTGTAAACGTAAAAAAAAAAAAACAAAAAAAAAAAAAAAAACAAACCCAAAACCCTAATCTCCTGACCAATCTTGCAGTCTGTCCCCTGTCAACAGTGACCACAGGTGATTTAATGCTTGATAGATCCGATGAGCTGTTGCCTCAGTCCAAATCCAAAACTATCTTCATTTCCAGAAAATCATTCTGCCAGCCAGTGTTACTTGTCCCTGTGTTGGCAGCCTCAGCAGAGAGTGAGGGTAACACCCAATGCCCACCAGAATCCCAGGGGACAAGCCCAGGCAATCCCAGGATTGCCACCAACTTCAGGGGATGCAGAAACCATTTAGGGAACTGGGTGTCCACCAAAAATACTTGATAGACTGTTTCTGTACCGTATACTGATAAAAAACCCTAATTCAACTTCTCTTTTCTATGCTTTAAAATTGTACTAAACTTATCCATCTTGAAAATATACTCATATATTAGATAAGTGGAGCTTTATTATTGTTTCAAGATAAGTGCAAAAAATCTATAATAGAGGACTACTATCAAATTACAGTTACTTGAATTAATCCTCATCCTGGCATGTAATAATTTGCAAAGTCCTTATCCAGAAAAAGGTCAAAAATCACTTGGAAAGATATGTTAATGGCTCTCTAAGTAATGTTTGGACTTGCTGAATAAATTTTCACACTTAAGTCACATATAACAAGCATTACAAAATGCATTATAAATCGTGCTCTTCACACTGGAGAGCTGTGTGTACACACATGTTACAGCCTCCCCAGCACACAACACTTCAGCACTTAGTTAAATTCACCTCAGCTGAGAAAAAAATTAAGCTTATCTCTGGTTTTATGCCAGAAACAGATTAAACGTATGCTCTCATAAAGAGATGTATTTACCTGAGTCAGGGTCTGCAGGAGCCCATCATTGTTCACTTACAAGATTAAAAAACCCATCAGAAATTATAACCCAAATAACTGTCAACCCTCAACTTCCCCCAAAAAATTAAAATTAAAATAGTTATAAATAATTGGAAATGGAGGAAGACAAAGCCCTGGGCTGATGGATCAACATGGAACCCTTTCCATGCTTTGAAATATTTGGGCTTTAAAATGACCCACAAGACTTAAAAACTAAGTATCAGCATGTGAGAAAGTACCATATTATAGTTTAAATCAACCATTATACAGGCTCAGCAAGCATCAGCACGCTCCTTCCATGCACTAAAAAACGTCAACTTCTCCTTGGTGAATAATAATTTGTGAAATAAAGCAGGCATGCAAAATATGGGTGGCAGGCAGCAAATGCTGAGATTTGGGGCACCAAGGTGCTTTAAAATTGTTTTTCACTTTTGCATCCAGCATCCATTGAAATCTCAACAGATCAAAGTTTTGCAGACAAGGAAAAAAAACCCTACAAAATTAATAACTATTTAAGTATTCTGTTTCATCATGATAACAAACAGATGGTTTTAATATTCTAGAGGCTAATTTCTGAACAATTAAAAACACAGCAAGACATTAACATCTAATGAAACATTTTAACTACCAGTATATGCATCTGCCATTAATTTCCACACAGTAAGGTCTTGGTTCTCTTCAATCTGTTCTTTATTAAGGAAAGTTTTTCCACTCTGAATTTAGTGAAGTAGAGAATTAACAACTGTTTTCAATCAGCAATCAGCATGATATTTCGCCAGTGTGCACTGAAACCGTCCACACTATCAGACATAAATTTACTCCTATGATGGCTTTGATCTGCACACCAAGTGGAGATGTTAGAGGGGAATTCATTCCCTAATTCCATTTTCATTTAGAACATAGGAATTAACTCCTCACAGATCTCATGTCTCTTTTTAGCTACTTTAGATAAAGGACACCTATATAAAATGTTGTGCCTTACACATTACTTACAACCCAGCCAAAAACAAACTCTTTTTTTCTCTAAATCAATGAAAGCATTCTCATGCAAACCATATGGAAATAAAGTTCTTCAAAGGACGGGGGAATCCTATATTTATGAGCCTGTAATTTATATTTCATTTGCTCATCTACGATAAGAACATGGGGTAGTATTCATCAAAGCTCTACCCATGCAAACACTAGTTGCTATTAAAAAAATCTCTATGCCTCATACAAGCTAATTCCTGTGTCTTCTCTTCAGATATGCAGCTTAGAACCACTGATGAATTTTTCTGCAGGTTTCCACAAATTTAGCAGGTTATAATTTAAATTAAACCAAGGCAAGTCCTTCTCTTGGCTCCCAGGGTGCAGTAAAAGGCTGATGTTATTCAATATTTGTTGTCATCGCCTGGCTACTGTAGGAATGAAGCCAATAAATAAATATCTTGAGGAACAACCCCAAACACCTCCCTGCAGGGCTGGAACACAGGCTCCCTGTTCATTAAACACGTAAGCACCTCCCTAAGTGGCTCTGGTTTTCAAAAGGGTTAAGTTAGCAAGGAACTGGGAATGATTTTACCAGAAACCACATTCTGTCCAGGTTCCTGTTTTGCTTTTAATCATGTAATTTATGTAAACATGGAATTGCAAGGCTAAACTAATAAACATTGAAAAAAGCCTTGAGAAAACATAGATTTAGGGAAGGAGCCAGCTGCAGGACTCTGCTTCCTGGATTCACTTTGTGGTGTTCAGCAGGGATTTCATGGTGCACCAAGAAATGTTTGTACTGCAGTTAAGAAGAACAAGAGACTTCCTGGTTACTGCTTCAAGTCAGGAGAAACAGGGCCATGAAACTGGGGCTTCTACCTGCAGCCTGCTACCCTACCAAGGGGTATTACCTGTTCCATTTCCCTCCCTCTAATTTACACCAGAAATAATGTTCTGGGCTCAACATACTTCCAACAATAATCACATATTTCCATAGAAATTTCTTTAACAGACTACCTACAGCAAAAACATCTCCCATGCCTGTCACACCCCAGTCTGAGTGCGTGTACCCTTCTCAAAGGCTCACCTTGAACAAAGCTGGCTCTGCCTCAGAACTCGCTTTTTTCCTTTTTCTAAATAGGCTATTACAGGTTTAAGGCCAGATCCAAAGAGGCTGAGAACACCCACAAACCTATCTGGAATTTGGGTTTCCAAAGTCTGGAACCAGAACAGTAGTTAGGTAAGAAAGATTATTTCTTTGACTTCAAGTACTGTCATCACTATGAATTTTGGGGATTAGGGCTGGAAGTTTCCGATGTGCTGAGCAGAGGCAGGGGTGTAACCTCACTGAAAGACAGTGAGCTCTTGGCTCATTTTATATCCACTTTTGGGGCAGTGAAATATGGCTGAAGTGGGGTCCCAGGAGATGCCAGATGGGATTTCAAGAGACCTTTCCAGCCAGTCATATCTGGTTCAGAGAAATGTGCACACTGAAATGACTGTACTGGGAGTTTGCCATGTAACCATTAGCTCTATAACCACCATTAATATACCTTGGAGGCTTTCCCTTATTTTTATATGTCAGACAGTTTCAGGCTAGCACTGTATTTAGTGAGGAGAGCACAATATTAAAATGTGACTTTCATACTTTTATGCTCCAAGTGCCTGGATCTACTCTTGGCACACTACAAAAATAATACTTTTATGATTCAGTTTTTCCATGAAATATTTATAATACAAGTATTGAGTAATGGAAGTGCCAGAATACTACGATTGCTGCACTTGAATTCCTGGAGATTGGAAGCTTTTGTTTGGTCTAGCAGCGTGAAGGAAAAGCGTCCTGCTAAACATCTGTCTCTCCTTGCAGAACCACATGGGAAATAAAGATTTTGGGGCAGCACTGCCTGAAGTATTTGAGTCCTCAGCTTACCCAGTGCAGTCTGAGTGCTGAGGAGTCTCAGCACTATAAAATCACAGGGCAGAGGAAGGTGTAGACCCAGCCCAGCCCAGCTCTCTGAGCCCAGGGGGACCAGGGTTCCTGCATCCCTGCTGACAGGCAGACACTGAGATAACCCAGCCCAAACTGCTGCAGCCCTGCAGCTGCATTGGTGCAGTGCTGCACTGCCCACCCTGCAGGAGTCACCTTCACTGCAGCCCCACTGCAGGTCCTGCCTGCAGCATCACCTCGTCCCACCTATCATGGCTCTGCACAACACATTTCTCTGCTCTCTGCAGCCCCTTCCTGTGCTTGAAGACTGTTGACAGTATCTCCACTCCACTCCCTCTTTTAAAACTAAATTGCCCCAATCCCTTCAAGCCTCTCTTTCAGACTTTCTCCATGTACTCCACGTATTTCTTGCATCGATTATTTCCTATTCTGAAGGGAAACTCCTGCAATATCCATTTGAAAATATAGAATCATATAAATCACACTGATGCAAAATGAGTATTAAATGAAATATATAAGGATGAAATGGATACTGAAAGATGTGGCCTGCATTTAGCCAACTGCCTGGTCAGGCAGGTTCACTTCTGGGTGCCAGTCTTGAGACACCTGAAAATACCTGATCACCTGAAGTGTTCTCAACACAAACCTTTTGAATTTATGTCGCTATTTCCCTCCTGGAAGTGCTGTTAACTTCTTTTCTAATAATACCAGATCTGTAAAAGATATTTCCTGAACAGAAGTAGTTACAAGTACAGATACAATTTACAGAAGAACTGTTCAGGAGAGGCTTTGTTTAGTTCACTGCACCTTGATTTAGATCTCTCCTCATTCAAAATCTTATCTGAAACAGGTCTTTTTCTAAATCTTAAGAGCTTTCAATAGAAATTTTCCTTTTTAGTAGTTTTTTTTTTTCCTGAGTTGGAGCTGCAGGGACCAGTTGTAACTCCTCATGATGCTTCCACAGCTGGAACTCATCTGCTGTAAGAAGCTGTTGTTGAAGTGATCTGGAGAAAGACTTCTCCAATCCATTTAAACAGCTTTTAAAGACTGCTCAAAGATGCCCAACAGCCCCGTTTTCCTTGTCAGGCCCTTCTTCCTCACTACTGCATTTAGTTACAGCAGGATCATTGATTTAAATTAACACTTAAGTTGCTTTTAAGCATCCTGGTTAAGCAATGTGAAACTGTGAAGGTTTTGCTGGTGTTCATAAATGTATTTTACAACAACTAAGACAAGGAAGGATGGAAGGAGATGTTGATGTTTCTGTGACAGGCTGAGGACTGGCTTTGAGAGCTCCACATGAAAGCTACTTGAAAAAAAGAGGAAAAGGAGCAAGGCAAGGAAGGAGCTGCAGGGTGGGTGAAAAGGCAGCGTTATTCCCTTCTTTCTACAGCCACAGAAATGCCATGCTGTCAACCTCTGGCATCCCCCAGCAAACCATGGCAACAGCTGCCTGGCTCTCTAGTAATAAACTGAACCAATTTAATAGCTTTTATTGTTCTGCTGTGATGTTTGAGCACAACCACTTCTTTCCTCCCAGGACTCCTGAGCCCGCAAGGGCAGCAATGAGAGAAGATCTCATTTACCTAAAAGCGCTTATAAATTTTTAATTTGCTTTAACAAGTAAATTAACAAGTCCCTCATTCAGGCAAGTTTTATGGCCTCTTGCCACTTGGGGAGGGCCATAAAAGTTTTATAGATAATCCAGAGCTACCGAGATTGCTCATAATAAATTGTCTGTTTCCTGTTATTTTATCAAACCATTGGGCTTCTAATGACTTAAAGTCACAGCTTCTTTATATCTACACTTTTTATGAGCCCATATTTATAAACTGTAAAGAATATCTTAAATTATACAGGGCCCCTGCTAATCATTACAAAGCCAGTCTTTTATTGGAGACAACCTTTTTGCTCATGCCCACCTAATAAATTTTAAGAGATTTAAGGGGGAAAAAAAATTTGGAAACAGCACACTGATTGCACATTCTATTTTAAGATATTGCTTTAGCCAAATTTTCATTAATGAGTACTTTGAAGTGCATGGAACTCTCTACACTCTGATTTCTAACAGTTCTTGAAAAACTTCTCAGGATACCAGGCACTTTAGGAAAGCCTGGCTCTGGGATTCAGGCTTGGGAGGAGGTAACAGTGGAAAAACACCATCTCTTCCCACAGAGAAAATGCAACCTCCAGTGGGAGCTCAGTGTGTGCCCTCTGGAGCACCACAGGTGGCACTGGGACAGAGCCCTGAGCTGTCCCCACCACGAGGTGCTGGCAGCAGTCACTGAAATCAGAGCTGGCACCACGGCAAGGACATGGCAGCACATTCAAACCACAGCCCCAGCACTGCCAGGCCAGCACCAGCCCTGTCCCCAAGTGCCACATCCTTACACGTGTTCAACCCCCAGGACAGTGACCCCACTGCTGCCCTGCACAGCCAGGGACAGGCTGGACAACGCTTTCAGTGAAAACATCTTCCCCAGTATCCAACCTAAACCTCCCTGGTGCAACTTGGGGCCATTTCCTTCTGTCCTGTCACCTGTTCCTTGGGAGAGGAGCCCGACCCCATCTAGAAAGGGAGAGCAGGCTCTGAACTTGAGCGGCCGTAAGAGTTTTGAGGGAGTTTGGTTTTTATCTCACTGAGTACACAGAATGCAGTGAAACTCTAAAAGAGACAAACTGATCTCACTCTTCTAGTGAGGTGAACTCCCCCTCTTTTCCCTGATTTATGATATAGGAACTATGTGACAAAACTATAGGGAAAAATCACTGGTTATGTTTCCTGATGTGACATATTTGGGGTGGAGGGGAAGGAGAAGAGAAAGAATAAAACTGCTGCAGATTCTGTCCTCCAGAGACTTGAATATTGTGACTGGATTAAAACTGGACTTGTCCTGAAGTTTAGGTTGATACAAAGCTACAAGAAATGGGACTGGTGTTAATAATATAGCATAGGTAAAAATAATCAGTATTTTCTATAAATACAGAGCGTTATGAATGCCTAAAATGACTTCAACGAAACAGGGGACTTTGCATTTGACTTTCAAATTCCCCATTACCTTTCAGAGAAATACAAGTCTGTGGAACTGGAAACTCCATTTACCCTAAAGGAGAAAAACACTACAAGATCAGAATATCATCCTTTACTCAGCAGAGCTTTACTGCTTAATGGGAAATTCCAGCAGGATAGGCAAGCTGTAAAAGCTCAGGATACAATTTTCGAGAGAGATGCCAGAGCTAGTGCTAAATCCTGGAATATGCCCATTATCTGAAGCACTGAAAGTGCTTGAAGTTTTATTTATTGATTTTTTTTTATTTTTTTTTTTCAGTTTGAAAGTGCCATAGATTCATATCTCACAATATCAGTCCAGATTAAGATCCATTGTGTAATTACAACCGTGCTCATGTACTTTCATTCTTCGGTGTTATGGTTACCACAGGCCAGTAAAAATAGGCTGCTGGAGAGGATGAACCTGTTGTTCAGGCATCACGGTACACTAAAGGAGAACTCAATCAACTCTTCTGGCAATAACTGTAAGTACAGTGGAAACAACATAAGGAAAAACAAGCTATCAACCTCTCACCAAATGACAATCATCTTGTGTTTCAGGTTGCAAATTCAGGGCTCTGCTCCTGCAAGCTCAGAAATCCTTGAGATGGAGTGAAAACAACTGCAGAGAATGCCAGAGATCACATTTTTCCAATTCCCTGGAGTCCTTCTGGGTGACTGAAAGTCTATTTTATTTAAGAAGCAGAACTTAACTCTATAAATTGCCCACCACAGCAAATGCAAGGCCCACCTATCCGTGCTCACTAAAGATGCATCTTCCCTGCATCAAGCATTTACCATTGTCTCATCATTCCACAAAAGAATCTTAAGGTCACAAGGAGAGTCATACAAAAGAAAAATATCCAAAGGATCCTACATTATAAGAGGCCTCCAGCCCAAAATCCTGTTGACTGCTCCCAAAGGGAAGAAACCCTAAGGCTTGTGGTATGCAGAGAAAAAAGAGGAAAAATAAGTTCTGTGAGCCTTGTAAAAGACTGAGGGTGTCTCAAAGAAGACAAACCCATCATCCACAGAGCCTCTGTCCAAATTACATTTATCAAGCTGCAGTATTAGAAAGATGTCAGCAAGAGAGTGTGGATAGAACCCAGTCAGACTGGCATGAGCTTACATGGAAAAGCCTGACCCCACAAGGATATCTCAATCTGTAGATTTGAAGATTTGAAAATACAGCTTCTGCTGATGAAAGACACACATATCGTCGGCAGCAATACTTACTAAAAATGGACAAAAATACCCTGGTTCAGAGGAAAGGCTTAATTTCCCCCCCCTATACTTCTTTCAAAAGTGACAGTAGATGTTCTGCCCCATCTCTGAAATCTCCTCATGTTTCTAAATGGATGCAGAAGTGACAAAGAAGAAATGCAGCAAAAGGCTTTTTTGTCCTGGAAAAAAACTGACCACATATGATTTCCAGACTTTCTCTAACAACAGTTACAACTCTTTCTAACTCTGAAGAGCATCCAGTCAGAAACTCATCTTGAGAGAATTGCTGTGCTTTCAAGATTCACCTACTTGAGCCCTGGCTGTGGCTTTTATTTCTCTATAAACACATACACATTACTTCTCCAACCAAATCCTTGCAAAAACATTTGCCCGACTCTGCTACAAGACAGAAGATATTTCCATTAAAGCAAGCAAACTCATCTCTGGTGCACCTAAGGCCTGCAGAGCTCCTAAGTTTCAGTTCACATTTCAGGTTAATCTTTTCCTTTCCTAAAGAACAGAACATCCTTTTTCCTGCTGTCCCCGAGGGCTCAGTATTTGCAACATCAAACAGAACACACAAACCATCGCGCCCCCTCCAAAAGCCCATTACACTGTCAACTGCCTTCCTAACTGCAACCAGGGGAGAAAGCTTATATACTGACTCCAGAGCTCTTTTACTGCTGGAAAGTGGCCATGATTTCTTCAAGCTACTGCTGCATTTCATTTCTCTAAAGAACTCATAATAAGATGGGCAAAGTTCCAGGAAAGAAAAAAGAAACCCGACCAAGCCTCGGCACAGAGCGCGCTCCCCCCACTGCTGCTCCCAGCCTGGCGAGGGCCAAAGCCACAGGACCCCTGCAATCCTGCCAGGGACCTCCTCAATAAATCAGATATTAAAACACAGACACATGAATCAGGCTGGGAAGGGAGAGCAGGACAAACGTCTGCTAGTGAAGATCATGGTGTATCTTGCAGTGTATTCCACATCCACCAAGCATGGGGAGAAGTGAGAGACTGGGAGGAAAGTCCTTATGGAGGCCACATACAAGCTACATGAGTTCAAGAGAAATCACTGTCTATTTAGGAATTTTGCAAGGAGAGACCAGGTTGTTACTCTGGGAGGAACGCCCAAGTGATGGCTGTGACAGGGCTGGGATTTGGGTCTCAGCCTCCGTGGCTCAATAAATGAACATTTGCAAGGCACAGTGTGAACCGTGGTGGGAAGCTGCTGCTGGAGAGTAACACACTATTACTCTAATTAGGCAATTTTTAAAAAGGCAATAAGAGAACATAAATCAAAACCAAGGGTGTCTGTGTAGCTCTGCCGCATTGGGAAAAAATGTTTTGATGTTGACAGATCTTACCAGCTATTTACATTTTCTTTCATTGTGTTTGAAGAGTTCATATCTGCTTTGGCAGATGATTGACTGGCCCCAAGCCTGGGTTAACAGGACAGGGGTCTCATTTTTGCTGGGGGAGCTCATCTTCAGGGACACCATCCCAGCAGAGCACAGATTTCCTTCCTCATGGCCCACCCCAAGTGCCCTCTCCTGCCATGGAGCTTCTGTCCAAGGCTTGACCTGAGCAATCCAGCACAATGCCTGCCACAGAGCTCATTGAGCTCTCATGCAGAGCTGGTTGGACAGAGGAACACTAAATCCAACTTCCAGCCAGGCAGCCAGCACCACCCACAGCTCTCACCCCTAATTTCTCAGTGAACTCCTGGTAAACTATAGCTGCCAGTGGCGGCAGGCAGGTGATATTTACAGCTGCACTGCTATGAAGTCAGGAGGTTATGCCAAGCTGCAGCATCCAAGTGATGGTAAATGGAGCCCTGGACCGTGAGGAAATGGCTCCAGATTGGTTACAGTCAGGAGAAATTGATCTGTCTGAAAAAACAGCCCAAGAATCACAGGATTAATGTTCAAATTCCAGCTGGGTTGCATTGTTCCCTTTCCTCCAGCTCTCCAACAACAAAGGCATGCCTCCTCCTCTGGAGACCAAAAAAGTTTTATTAAAAATCTTCATACAACTGTTGCAGCAGAGGCCCTGTTAAAAGCATCATCGGAGAAAAATGCAGGATTCATAAAGAAACCATCCTACAATTTCCTTTCTATCTGGCATTGATTTCAAAGGGGCTACCTGAGCCAAGTGGCTCTGGCCAGCTCCCCCCTCCCTGCCCAGGGCAGGGCGAGGCTGAGCCTGGCTGGGCACGAGCAGCGCGGGCACTGAGGGCAAAAATAACAACATGGGAACACTTCCAAACCTGCAGCTGTGCTGGCCCATTAAAAACTGAAACTCATTCTACTGTTCGACCTCATACTTATCACCACATAACTATTCATCAAAGAAATTTCGGTGCAATTAATTAAATTATTCCCCTGCCTGTGCCACAGAGTCGTTATTCCAATATCAGCTTTCACTCGCACTCTCTTAAGCTCGTGTCT
Organism: Muscicapa striata striata; assembly: GCA_030060385.1. NCBI lineage: Eukaryota > Metazoa > Chordata > Aves > Passeriformes > Muscicapidae > Muscicapa > Muscicapa striata. The sequence goes on along the minus strand of JAREIS010000032.1, from coordinate 3,186,685 downwards.
CGATGCCAAGTGACATCTCCAGGGCTGTCCAGCCTCAATAAAGCTCTGCTCCTCACCACTCACAGAGCCCATCATTTCTCTCTTTTATTGCCATTTATTTTCCACTAGGATTTTGCTGCCAGTATATTGGCAGGACTTCCAGTATATGGATGTAATGAAATCTACCACAGACACTTAACATCGGGTCAGGCTGCAGCTCGGCTCATGTGAAGCTGTAATATGATAAACAAACGCTTCCAGGAGGAGGATTTTATCCGCTCCAAAACAGAATGAGGACTCCTTTGGTACCCAGGCATGAACTAGGAGGGAGTCATTTCAAAATCCATACGATAATTAGCTTTATAGCCAAAATGTGCTCAACATGAGAAACCTGAGTTACAGCACAGATCAACTTCTTTATAAAAAACCCTCAGTATCATATTCCAGTATCAAATTCCTCAGTTTGCATATTCTACTCTTTTTGTGTGTGTTTTGCTTGTTTGTGGTTTGTTTTGTTTTTTTTTAAACAGCACTGTTAATATAACCCCCCTGGCTCAGCACACCAAAGTGTGGGGGTTTGGTGGCTACTGCAGGGCCCTGAATTGACCTAGTGCAATATCTAAATGTAAATGCCCTGATGTCAACTCCTCCTCAGCTCTTCTGGAAATTTTGCAGGACCTGATGGGTCTGGACATGGTCTGTCTGTGTCTACTGCCACAACAACTCATATGATGACACCAGAGCATCATATCTGCATCCTAATCAGTCCAGGTCACAACTGCTGCCAATGGGATTGGGCTCTAAAAATGTGAATTACACAAGATACCGACAGTCATGTCCCAGGCACCTCTAAGGGGACTTGTGGCTGGAGCTGAGAGATGAAAGAAACACAAAAGGAAAACAAAGTGTTACTTTTAGAAGGAGAAGGATAAAAATCAAACCTTAGAACAGTTTCTATCAGGGCACAGTAAGTCTTGCACTACCTGGAAGGCTGTAAATCAATAACGAAGACATTCTATCAGAGAGGCTTTATTTCCAACATGGTTAATGGACATAAATCTCCTCCAGGCAATGGATGTAAAACATCAGACTGTGTGATCAAAGGCGTGGGGGTTTTACCCTGGGTTGGTTTTGTGTCTAAAATAATCTTCTCCCAGGAGAAATGGAATTTTGCAGTTCTCTCAGGGAGAGAAGTTTGGTTCTCCACCAGCAGCTGCCCTGATGCCCTGCTGGCTTCCAGCTGAGGCATCAGTTAGAGGAGTTTGTAGCATCTGTGTGAAGGCAGCAGAACCCAAATGTTCCAAGATAAATACGGGGAACCCAGAACTCTCCTGGTAAAGAGGGCAGGATTTTGCCTGAGTAGTGCCTATCTTGAAATCTGTTTGCAAAGTTATTTTTTTTAATAGACACACTAAAATGTAGATGCTTTCCCTGCTTGCCTTGAACAAAGGCAAATGAAACCTGAATCAAACCAGGTTTGAACCAGCCGTGGGCATCTTCCACCTCATCCTTCAGTCCAACAGTCCAGGTTATCCCCAACCACACTTTTATTTTGCAGACTACACCACGTGTTTTGCCAATTGGTAAATGAGATCTGGATTTGCCTCCCCAAGCACATATCAATACTTTCCAAATGAATGCAATCTAGTCCTTGGATCTGTTTTCCTAGGATCCTTCATTACAACATGTCTCTTCTTTCTTAAAAAAAAAAAAGTAAATGCTTCTGCTCTGGCATTATGACAAATGTGAAGAGCATAAAACAAACAGGCTGTCCTATCAGGAAACATGAAAATCCAACGTGAGCAGCAGGGGCCAAGGCAGTGGCACTATGAAACTTCCCCCTCCCCATTCTGTATCAGCAATTTAGCTGTAAATATACACTAACTATTTCCTTTAAAAAAAAAATAGGATTCAAATTTCCAATGTCACAGATGTGAAAGGAGGTTTGCATGGCACTTCACAGAAATCACAGAAGGTATGTTTTATCACAGTTGCTTTAAATTTTTTGAAACATTTAATCTCTTTCCAAAAGCTATTACAACATCTTGAATCCTTCACTTACACGTTCATTATCTACCCTAATTTGAATATGGCAAATAGACTATATTGATTTAGCCCAGGACAATCCAGTCAATACCAACCAACACACTTTCAAGTATTTTAATAAAAGAAGTAACCACATAACAAATATAACTCTAGATAATTCTTACCTTCTGTTTTACAAGCACATCTGAGTGCATGTCATTTTGTATTTTTAAATTTTATTTTACTTTTTAACAGGAAAAGCATAAAATTAATAGCTTATGACAGCAAACCCAATTGCCTGCTCCCTCTGAATGTTGTCCTTCACCTCTGGTGCACATTCCAGCAGGACAGTGCACCCCACCAGGCTCCTTTGGGCAGGAATTGGGCCAGATCTGCCAGGCTGGGGCAGTGATGCCCTCAGGAAGGCACCGAGGGTGGCAGCACAGGACAGCTCATGTGTTCACATCCTGCATCTCAGTCATTCCTTCCCTGCACTAAGAGCACCATGACGACCTGAAATGCTCCAAACACAACTTTCCAAGGGCATCTAAAACCATTCTGTGTGACAGAGTGCTGTTGGTGACATGTGCCAATGGGTTTGGATCTTTGCCCAGTGCCAGGCAGGATTGCCCAAGGTCATTGGTGCAGACCTGCAGGTAAACCCAAGGCTCTCCCAGCTGCACCACAGGCTCTGATCACTCTGGCCACTTCAGGCACATCAACTCTTCAGCAATCCAAAGGAGCTGCAGCACCTGGATTATCCCAGGGATGTGAATATCTCCAGACCTCTGACATAACAGGTTTTAGCCCTTATCATAAACTCTGGTCCCACAGCCTATGCAGGATATCAGAGAGCAGATGTCCATCCCTGGGCTGTGCTCAGTGGGAAAAGCCCATCATATGTTTGGTTGACTTTCCTATAAGTTGCTAGTGTCAACAAAATTAATGTGACATTTACAACTATTTTGAGGATAAAATGAAGTTGCTTAAATTATTCTGCAGAAGCAGCATGAGATGGAATTATTCAGTTGACAAAATCTAATTAGGTGTAAATTATTTCAGGTTATATGAATTATAAAACCTTTCATAGAGAACTCAAACTCAAGGCTCAATGTGATACAGTGAATTAACATGCCAGGCATCTGTTTGCCAGAGCTGGGCTTCAGTTGGGGACAAAGTCACCAGATAATTAATTTCTTCTTTCCACCAGCCACCATGCTCTGGCAGGAAGAGCAAGGCATGCCCCATACAACAGACATTTTATTACAGCTGGAAGGCTTTTTTTTCCTCAGAGAAGACTGGAAGAATTTGAGAGCTGGTCAGTAGATGCAAAAAGCAGCTCTTAGTCTTAATCCTGAGAGAGAACTGAGGTTCCTGATGCCTGGGGATAGCAAGGAGGGAATATATTGGCAGCAAGCTCTCCTTGAAGCTTGGTGTCCAACTCCATCCTTCAAGCAGAACATTCCTGAGTAGCCACACTGAGAAATGTTTCAGCACATGGTGAAGTTTAATAACCACACTCACTTTTGCAAGTGTGCTTTGATGCTCTGCAGGATCAGCATGTCCAGAAACCTGCCAAATTGCCTCAGTGTTTACTTCTGCAAAGTTTAATTTTTGCTGTTTAGATGCAGAATTGCCATCTACAAAGCCAAGCAGGGCATCTTTGAACCCAAATTGTTGGTGATTTTAATGGCTGAAAAGCAGAATACTGGGAAGCTCCAAGGATGACAGGGTGTCCTGTGCTGGGGCTGTGGAGGAGAAGGAATGATGAGCAGCTCTGTAATTAGATGTTTTGGGTGGGAGAAGGCAGCTTTATGAGCTGAGCTTCAGCTTTGCTCTCTTGCTGTCAGCCTGGTGCAGAGGGAGGGTCTGGGCACTGTGGGAAAGAAGCAGATCCAGTTCCCACAGGAGGTTTAGCAATACACACTGGGATTTGACATGATCCTGATTTTCCATTTAAATGCACCACGATTCCACATGGATTACTGGATCTCATATGGGACTCAAACTGCTTCTCACACTGCTTTCCAACTCCATGAAGAACCCATTGCAAGGAGACACAAGTTATTTACTATTGCTCACACTCCCTCTGTAAGGATCAGAGAAAATTACTGGAAGCAAAGCAGAACATTTGGTCACAAAGCCTTGAGAGGATGCATGCAAAAACCCCACAGCCCTGATTTTCTCTTTCTCTTTAAAAAGTTCAGCTGTGCTGCTAAGCTCCAGCTGGGGCCTTTCTCAGTGGATAGACATTGCAGCTTAGTTAAAAACAAGATGCAATGCTATCAGCTGCTCTCTTGCTCCATTTCTACACAGAATGCATTTCTTACACAGTGTTGACCACAATCCCTTGAAAAGGCTGGTGAGGATTACATATTTTAGATGCCACCTTTTCTTCTACCTCAAACAATAGACGGTAGCAAGTGAATTGGGAACAAAAACCAGCTAAAAAAACCCAAAAAAGCAGACACAGAGAGAACATGTGTACATCAAACATTTAACAATTATTTGCACAAACTGACTCTTCATTTGCTTTAGAGATTTAATAAATAAAGCTTGATTCCTTGCTGTCTCACACTAGCTGGAGCCAGAGGAGCACATGCTGCCATTCCAGGCAGACATGAGCTGGATCTGAGGTGTGGGATGGACCTCTGCTCAGGAAACCCAGCTGGCTTTCCTGCATTCTCTGAGGTCCCCACATTGGCAATTTTCTAACTGAAATCTTAACTGCAAAGAGGTTGGAAATACCAAGAATGGCCTCAGATGCAACTGAACACTTAGGCAGTGTCAGTACCCTTCTGTGTGCAGATAAACTGCACATTCAAGAACAGATTAAATAGATTAGAATGGAGAGAATCTTGCATTTAGAAGGGGCATACAAAGTCATCCAGCCCAGCTGCCATGAGCATCTCCTCTTCCTTCCCCCAGTAAGCACATATATGTGTGTATATATATATATACATATTGAATAGTCAGTCCTAATCCTACACCAAGATGCCAGGGAAGATAAAGCCAAAGCAAGATAAATCCAGCACTCGCTGTTTCTATCTCTGCAACAAGAGCTGGTGGCAGTGACAGAGACCTGAGGATAAACACAAATCTGCTACGGTTCACTAACCTTCACTCCACAGTGATTGATAACTGTATTTTTAAGTGCTGCAGGTATCAGGCTCAGCTCTGGCCTCTGCATCTCTCTCTCTCTATATCCTGTTTGTAAGAACATGTTGCAATATACTGAAAGACTGAGGGACCAGACAGCTTCTCCAAGACCTCCCATGTTCATGCCAGGACAGGACATGGCAATGGAAAAGGTGAATATCTGAAATCTGAATTCTCTGTCTCAGCAGCAGCAGCGCGGCTGAGGAGGACAGCAGGGAAAAGTAAAGGGAATTAAACCCAAAACAAAGCACAGAGCAGGAAAGGGCGTTTGTCAGCACAAAGTGATTCCCTCCCTTTTGTCACACTCACTCCCAGGTCTGGAGAAGTGAGGGCTGCCCTGTAATAGGCAGTGTGAGCAGTCCCCGGGGTGGCAGCCAAGGCCACTCACCCCACGATTAGAGCCTGACAAGCTCTGTCAATGCAATCTGCTGAACGCCCTGAGTGACAAGAGATCAATATTCCCCACTCTCATGGGTCATCACAGGTGACAGAGGTCTAAGTAATAAAACAGCCCTGCCTGCCTCCTCTAACTTAAATGCTTCCCCAGCCACAATATTTCTTTTTTGTCTAAGCGCCTCTAGCTAAATTCCTCACAGATCGAACCATCGGATGGGCTGTGGGTTCTGAGGAATTGCAATGTGCCAGGATTGATGTGGGCCTGGGAAGGCTCAGCAGGCTGGAGACACAGGTTCAAATAAATCACAAACCAGAGCTCAGTGCTGGAATCTGCCAGCACCACACCATGTGGCAGCGTGGGGACACGAGGAGCGCGAGGGGACCGACCTGCCAGCCCAGAGCAGCTCTCTGCAGACACCCACCACTGCAGCCCTCCTTCCCTCATCTATGAGCTGCTCCAAAAACCAGCAGGGGGAACTACAGAAATGGCATTATGGTGTCAGCAGAGGACAAAGGTGCTATGCTGGAAATCCGAGGGAAGTGCTGATGGGACTAACACTGACCAGTGGGTCTTTACAGCATGAAAAAACCCTCCTCCCTTCTAAACATTGGAAGTGAGCATGCAGGTTTGTTATAAATACATATTATGGCATCAGATTTTCCCAAATATTAAGGTGGATACTGTATGTGTGGTGTTGAAATGGTTTTTAAGATACAGTTTTCTTTAGGAATAACACAGGCTGATAAAGTGTGTTTGTAGTTAGTGAACTGTCTGCTTGGTTGGATAACACTTAGTAAAGACACCTGCTACTGATATACCACCTACCATTCTACCAGCCTGTAGAAATTGAAGACCACAGCCCAAATTAAGACTGATAAGAAAAATAAATTAAAACCACAGCCAAGAAACATGCATGCTTTAAAAGGTGGACCCAAGGAGTAGCCATGTAAAACAGTTCCTGGAATATGGAAATTAGTTTGCAGAAAAGTTTGAATAAGCATGACAGGTCTATGAATATGCAACGGGCTGGTGAATTTAAGGGGTGTCCCTAAAACAGCAAGAATGGTCTTGGCTGAATGCCAAGCACCCAGCCATTATAACCTTTTGTTTTATTGTTTGTCTCTTACTGTCTTATATTAAACCTTTTAAAATCCACCAGGAAAGTGAACCTCGTTTTTCACAGGTTTAAGGGAAAGCCCTGCTCCATTCCAGTCACTCACCCTCACCCCTGCCACTCCACAAGGCACCTGGTGGGACAAGCAGCTGTGGCCTGGATTTGTTCTGTGCAACTCTGCCACAGCCAACGACCAAAGAGAATCTCTTGTTCTTCTAAACCTACAGACTACCTCACCCTTAAACTACTTGTTTTACAGCTGTGTGCCAAGGAAGAACTCATGCTTTAAAAAACCGCAGTGATTTACAGCTCAGAACCCAAATTTAAGGCAGATGAGGAAAAACCCCCATGTTTTAGCCCTTAGGAAATTCCTGCCCCAATTCCTGCTGTCAATAATCATTATGGATGCAAGCCATTGATGTGCATCTGGGATCTGAATGTCATCCAGTTTTTCAGATGTTTAGAACCAGCTTTTATTGGGAATAATCTCTTTAACCAAACAGCTTTGCAAACACTGCGTTTCACTACATTCCTGGGAGACAGGCAAGTGATACACACCAATTTATAGGGAATAAATGGAGACAAAAAGCAGAGCCAGAGGCACAACTGGACACAAAACCCCATGGGAACATAATTTCACACTTCAAACTCTGGACAACAAAAATGTCCTGGAAGAGAGTCTCTTCTAGGGGATGACTGTTAGTTGTGAAATTCTGTTTAAACAGGTGGCAGGATGATGCTGGGTTGTTTGGAAATAATTTGGGCACTGTTTACACACCACTTTCATGATCTAAGCCAGGATAAAAATAGACTATAATGCTCAAAATCTGTATTTTTAAACAAGTTCATCCTCTTTCACTACAAAAAGCAAACAAATAAGCTAATTCTGCTTAAAACATGCATTTATTCTGACAGTTATTTATAATAATTACAGAACATTTCTAATTCAAAAAAAGCAACCCAGTTCACCTATGCCAGGGTGGTTTCCACAGGTAAGCGTTTGAGAGCTGAAATAATGTATCAGCAGGATTTTTTTATCTGTGCATGGGACACCTGACCTGGAATGGCTTGGAACAGAAAAAAAAAAAAAAAAAAAAAAAAAAAGATACTTGGGATTATGCCAAAAACCTTTAAAGGCTATCAATGAAATCATCTTCTGTCCAAGGGAAGCTGTGTTCTCTTTATGGCCAAGGAGAAAAAATGGAGATGGGAACTCTGTAGCAACATCTATTGGAATACACAAAAACAAATGAGGAAGCACATTTCCTGAAGAAAAACTGCCCTAACTCCTGGGATAAAATTAGATGTCTCATAAAGAAAAGGTCAACATTCTAATGTAGGATTTGGTTCTTTAACACACTTGACTAGTGGCCAACTCAACCAGCTGGACAAGCACTGGAGAAGAGCATGTGGGAAGGATCTATTTCAGACCAAAGTAATCTTTTCAGTCACTAAATTCAGCTGATTTTCTGAATGATTAGAGCAAGGCTTGGCTGTTCCCACATCAGTGCTGAGGAAAGGCTGCAGGACAGGAGCTGTGTTAGGATGTGAACCAGCAGAGAACCACAGCCAGCCTGGGGACAGCCTGTGAACTCCCAGGACAGCGTGGTGGCCATGGAGGGGAGGGCAGAACAGAACAGTGCAAAGCAGAACCAGAACAGAGCAGAGCAGAGCAGAGCAGAGCAGAACAGAGCAGAGCAGAACAGAGCAGAGCAGAGCAGAACAGAGCAGAACAGAGCAGAGCAGAACAGAGCAGAGCAGAGCAGAGCAGAACAGAGCAGAGCAGAGCAGAGCAGAGCAGAGCAGAGCAGAGCAGAGCAGAGCAGAGCAGAACAGAGCAGAACAGAGCAGAGCAGAGCAGAAAAGAGCAGAACAGAGCAGAACAGAACAGAACAGAGCAGAACAGAACAGAGCAGAGCAGAACAGAGCAGAGCAGAGCAGAGCAGAGCAGAACAGAGCAGAACAGAACAGAGCAGAGCAGAACAGAGCAGAGCAGAGCAGAGCAGAACAGAGCAGAACAGAGCAGAGCAGAACAGAGCAGAGCAGAACAGAGCAGAACAGAACAGAGCAGAGCAGAACAGAGCAGAGCAGAGCAGAACAGAGCAGAGCAGAACAGAGCAGAGCAGAACAGAGCAGAGCAGAGCAGAACAGAGCAGAGCAGAACAGAGCAGAGCAGAACAGAGCAGAACAGAACAGAGCAGAGCAGAACAGAGCAGAGCAGAGCAGCAGAACAGAGCAGAACAGAACAGAGCAGAGCAGAACAGAGCAGAACAGAAACAGAGCAGAGCAGAACAGAGCAGAACAGAGCAGAACAGAACAGAGCAGAGCAGAACAGAGCAGAACAGAGCAGAGCAGAGCAGAGCAGAGCAGAACAGAGCAGAACAGAGCAGAGCAGAGCAGAAAAGAGCAGAACAGAGCAGAACAGAACAGAGCAGAGCAGAGCAGAGCAGAACAGAGCAGAACAGCAGAGCAGAGCAGAGCAGAACAGAGCAGAACAGAGCAGAACAGAGCAGAGCAGAAAAGAGAACAGAACAGAGCAGAACAGAACAGAACAGAGCAGAGCAGAACAGAGCAGAACAGAGCAGAGCAGAACAGAACAGAGCAGAGCAGAACAGAGCAGAGCAGAGCAGAGCAGAGCAGAGCAGAGCAGAGCAGAACAGAGCAGAGCAGAGCAGAAAAGAGCAGAACAGAGCAGAACAGAACAGAACAGAGCAGAGCAGAACAGAGCAGAACAGAGCAGAGCAGAACAGAGCAGAGCAGAGCAGAGCAGAACAGAACAGAACAGAACAGAGCAGAGCAGAGCAGAGCAGAACAGAACAGAACAGAACAGAACAGAGCAGAACAGGAGCAAAGCAGAACAGAACAGAACAGAGCAGAGCAGAACAGAGCAGAGCAGAGCAGAGCAGAACAGAGCAGAGCAGAGCAGAGCAGAGCAGAACAGAACAGAACAGAACAGAGCAGAGCAGAACAGAGCAGAGCAGAGCAGAACAGAACAGAACAAAGCAGAACAGAAGCAAAGCAGAACAGAACAGAACCAGAACAGAACAGAACAGAACACAGCAGAACAGAACAGAGCAGAGCAGAACAGAGCAGAACAGAACAAACCCAGCCCAGCCCTGTCTGGGGCACTGCTGAGGGGATTCTGCCAGTAGCTTAGAGAAAGGAGGCCTCATTTCTGTGCACAACTGCCCTCCTGCTTCTCCTAAAATGCCCATTTTACACTGCACTGTGTGAGCTCAGCTAACTCCATGCCGCACATGGAACACATTTCTCCTCACACTGGAGTTTAGATGCAGATACAATACACAAAAATCGTGTGAGAGAGAAATAAAACTCATTCATTTCTTCTCATCTGCTATTCTCTCCCAGTCATCCATCCAGCTTTTTTTTTTTTTTTTCCTCCTTTGGCCTCAGAGGCTTTTGACTTTCTCTAGATACAACTCCAGCGTCATTAAAAAATAGAGAATGAGAGCAGTATAGCTACAATGATCTGATAGCATCACATACAGCTCTTAACCTAATTTATTACTGATGATGTAGTCTTTAATGTACTCTGAACATGCACTATACACTCCTCTTTAATGAAAAAGTAGCTGGGGAAGCTCATCCAACTTGCTTCAGAAAGTTGACTCCCTAGAGGCTTACATGTCATCTACCCTTAGATTTATCTAAGACTGAAGAAGATATTTTAAAATATATCTTCTTGTTTTTCTTTTAAAAGATAGTTCCCTTGATGCTGAGCCTTGAAAGTTCAGCAGATCTTATTACCAGGAGTGAACTAAACTAAAGCAATTGGTATAATGGCTGTTACACTGTGGGTACAACTCGCTTGCCATGTTCTCTTCTCATCCACTTTCATCTCAAAGTGTTTATATGAGCAGGAAAAGTTACAGCAATTTTTCTTCTCATCAGCAAGGAGAGAAAAAAACTCTGGCAAAACTAGACTGGAGAAAGCACAAGAAAAGGAACTATGGAAATAAAAGCCATTGGGACAAATTCATACAGTACTGTGGGAAGATAAGAGGAAGTGCAGAGACAGAAAGGCAACAGAGCCCCTCTCCAGACTTCCAGCAAGGATGGAAGCAATTGGCTAACACGAACAATGGAAAGGAACTTTGTAAAAGTCATCACACTTCTCTCCTCATGACCCCACTGACCTGCTGAAACCTCTGGCTCCAGAAGCTCCCAGCACACCCCAAGTCTGCAGCCACAGCACTGGGATGATCCCATCCTTTAGAAATCCCACAGCAAGCTCAGGGTTCAGGAAATCATGAGCTCCAGGCCACAGCAGTGCAACAGAAACAACTGCTAGGGAAGCACAAGGCTTCATGGGGAATGAGGTAGAGGAAAAAAAAAAACTCAGCAAAACCAAAAGTGTGAGAGAAATATAAATCCCCTATCCCAGAACCAATGGTAGATCATGTCTCATGCAGTGAGAAGGCAAATCATTCATCTGGAGAAAGACCAACGACAAAGAAAAACAAATGAGCAATAGGGGATATGAACAGGTATGTGAGCCTGGAAAGTGCTCAGTGGGATACATGTTTCCATGTATCAGAAATTATATAAATCATCCCTACCTGTCCTACAGGCATGCTAACACCTGTAGAGCAACCACAGCTCTTCCTGCAAAGGAAAGAGCAGCAGGGATTAGCTGGATATGATGCTCCCTTCTGCATGCCAATTATGGTGCTAAAAGCCAGCAGAAATATTAAAGATGGAGGAAGTCAACACCTCTTCATTCCTGTCTGGTGAACAGCTCTTCATGCTTTTCATGCTTTATCAAATATGGATCATGTCTGCCCAGGAAGGTTAAGTGCAGTGCTAAGGTTTCCAGGTTAACTGCAGTGTAACTTTGTCAGCATTTCCATTCCTGCCTCTTCTAAAGGATTTAAATACTCAAATCTAAATGTGCAACTCAAAGCCAGTTTCAACCTGCAGGATCTTAGGCTGGGGGCAACTTTTTTCCTTCTGTGGACACACAGCAAATTCTTACTATTAATTTATTATAGCAGTTCTTTTCTTTCTCCCAAGGTGTAAGGAGCAAAAAGACAAAGATCAGGTTATTTTCAGTGTGGGAGCTCGGACATGATACAGCCCAGGCAGACCCCACCCCTGTCTGGAGGCTTTGTTCTCTGTGAAACCCTTTGCTGTGACTGCAGCCACAGTCTGGAGGAGGCTTCTCTCCTGCTGGAATCCTCTCTGCTGACACCAGAAGGACCATTAAATGTACTGTGTTAGTCTAAATGCCTTTCAGGTCCCTGTTTACCTAAGGTAGCATTATTTGAACGTGTGTATTTGTGATCCAATTCACCTGGAGCGCCGCTGCATCCTACAGGAATAAGACAAGGACGTCCCATATGGTAGCAAGGTAGAAAATCTCCTCCAATGCAAACCACCTCTGACCTCTGGGATAATAAATTCTTCTGCAAATGACTGGGCACAGTCCTGGAGCCTGTGTGCAGGGAAGATAAACAGCCCTCTTTGTCCTCGGGGCCAGAAGTGGCCATTGTGTGGAGCTGGCCCAAAGGATTAGCACTGCCATGATTATTTGTGTTATATGAGCTATTTCAGGAGCTAATTGACCCCAGCACAAAAGCCGGGTGAGAAAGGCTTTTGTAGCTAATAGAATGAGCAATACAGAAAAGGGTAAGGTGCTTTGAGCAATTGGGCCACAGTACGCAGACACTGACTCAGTTTTAGCTGACAGCATCAAGCAGGGCAATCTAATCTCCCCAGTTAGCACTAAATCAGCCTAGTATAAATGAGCCCATGACAGAACACAGAGAAATGGGACTTGCTAAAAGGATAACTGAGGATAACTGCCTCGTGAAGCATAAATATTGAAGATGTTCAGAACTCTTCATTGCTGGAGCTAAGCATGCCTGGCAAGAGCTGTGCAGGCAGAGCTGTTGGATACTCAAATCTCTGCTTTTGGAGGGCATGGTGGTAAATGTCAGTATCGACACAAAGTATTCTGAAATTATAGATATATGTTCCCTCCTTCCTTCCTTCCCTGTCTTGAGTGCTTAATGGCAAGGGAAGGTATTGACACTGAGAAACTGATGGGACACTTTAAACATTAAATCATAAAGCAACAACAACAAAAACCAAAGCCATTTTCTCCAGTATGACAGGCATGAGAAGGAGGATGGGCTATGGCTGTAGTGTGCAATCATCCCAAAGTAAACTACTTGCCTCTAAATTCACTTGTGAAGAGTCATAGAATCATTATGGTTGGAAAAGACCTCTAAGACACTTGTGAAGAATTATGTATTTAAGGGGGAAAAGTGAAGCTGAATTTAGAACTGAACATATTTTTTTTTTTTGGCATTTAATCACAACTCAGCAAAGCCGGTTTTATCTCAAATTCAGAGCTAAACAGAATAAAGGATACAGTGAAAAAAATTAAATCACCCTGACCTTTCTAAAGCCACTAGAAAAGCTGCTGCAACATAATGCCTTACAAATTCTGCACTAAATATGGTGCACAAGAGAACACAGCCTTGTAAATATGCAACAGAAGAGAAATAATCATATTCATAATTTATTTATTGAACCTACATGGACCCCTTACTGCACTATCCGAGGCCACCACAAGCATAAAGGAATTAAACAGCACAAAATCCCAGGCAGGAAAAGCAGAATTTATAGGTGCTTCACAAATGGGGTAATGAGGCAGAGAAAAGAGAAGGTCTCTGTGGGCAGACTGAGCCTAAAGCAGAGACAAAGTCAAGCCTGTGTCCCCTGAGCTGACACACTTTAGGATTATTGTTCCCTTCATGGGCTCCATCAGTGCCCTTGCCCAGGAGGAGCTCCCTGCCCAAAGGTGTCCCAGCCTTTCTGTGAAGCAAAAGGCTTTCCAGAGCTTTCTGCAACCTTACAGCAACATCCTGAGGAGCAGCAGCTGCCATGACAGGGCACATGTCACTGTGATGCCCAGGGGGTCACTGTGATGCCCAGGGTACCCCCTGCACTCTGACAGCCCTTCAGCCCAGGACACCATCCCAGGGGTGTTCCAGCTGTGTTCCACAGGAATGTTCATTTCCAAGGTCTGCACCTACAGCTCAGTGCCAGCAAAGGATGTTTGGCTGTACCCAACACCCCCTTTGGCTGTGCCCAACACCCCCTCTAGCTGTGCCCAACACCCCCTTTGGCTGTGCCCAACACCCCCTTTGGCTGTGCCCAACACCCCCTTTGGCTGTATCCAACACCCCCTTTGGCTGTATCCAACACCCCCTTTGGCTGTGCCCAACACTCTCTTTGGCTGTACCCAACACCCCCTCTGGCTGTACCCTACACCCCCTTTGGCTGTGCCCAACACCCCCTCTGGCTGTGCCCAACACCCCCTTTGGCTGTGCCCAACAGCCCCTTTGGCTGTGCCCAACACCCTTTTGGCTGTGCCCAACACCCCTCTGGCTGTGCCCAACACCCCCTTTGGCTGTGCCCAACACCCCCTTTGGCTGTGCCCAACAGCCCCTTTGGCTGTGCCCAACACCCCCTTTGGCTGTACCCTACACTCCCTCTGGCTGTACCCTACACCCCCTTTGGCTGTACCCAACACCCCCTTTGGCTGTACCCAACACCCCCTCTGGCTGTACCCTACACCCCCTCTGGCTGTGCCCAACACCCCCTTTGGCTGTATCCAACACCCCTTTGGCTGTACCAACACCCCCTCTAACTGTACCCAACACCCCCTTTGGCTGTGCGCAACACCCTCTGGCTGTACCCAACACCCCCTTTGGCTGTACCCAACACCCCCTCTGGCTGTACCCAACACCCCCTTTGGCTGTGCCCAACACCCTCTGGCTGTACCCAACACCCCCTTTGGCTGTACCCAACACCCCCTTTGGCTGTGCCCAACACCTCTGGCTGTGCCCAACACCCCCTTTGGCTGTACCCAACACCCCCTTTGGCTGTGCCCAACACTCTCTTTGGCTGTACCCAACACCCCCTCTGGCTGTACCCTACACCCCCTTTGGCTGTGCCCAACACCCCCTCTGGCTGTACCCTACACCCCCTTTGGCTGTACCCAACACCCCCTTTGGCTGTACCCAACACCCCTTTGGCTGTACCCTACACCCCCTCTGGCTGTACCCAACACCCCCTTTGGCTGTACCCTACACTCCCTTTGGCTGTGCCCAACACCCCCTTTGGCTGTGCCCAACACCCCTTTTGGCTGTGCCCAACACCCCCCACATCTCAGGGGCACAGCACCTTTGAGCACAGCCTGGTGAGTGCACAGGGCTGGGGAGGGCTTTGGACACAATCCCACCTGTCCTGAGCCAGCCAGCTCAGCCTGGAGCCACAGCAACCAGCACTGACACACCCCAGAGACTGGGGGGTTCTGCAGTTACCTCCGAATTGATTTTAATCCCTTGTACAGAACCTTTGCTCTAAGCTGTGTAAGAGCCTCCCATGTGGGTGCTGAGCACACCTGCCTGGGCACCCACAGCTCCTGAATGCCCTGGTCAGGGCCAAAGGCAGCACAGATGGCAAGGGTTAAAGTCACCTGTTGTTCCTGGCCCCTGCAAACAATGCAAACCTACTTAGCTGAGGTAATGTTTTAAGCACACTTATTTCCATGAAGCAAATCCAGTGTGTAATTCCAGGATTAGTCCAGAAACTAAGAAGCTTTCTGTTTTCAGCAAAGTTAGTTTCCATTTCAAAGTTTAGTTAGCCTTAGAAGTTAAACAAAACACAGGATTTCACAGCTCCACATACACTTGCTATAAGCAGAGAGATCACCAAATTAAAATACATCAATTGTAATGCTGAGAGAGGATTCTTTACCATTTCCTTTTATTCAAATAGATGAGGAGCAAAGAAGGGGAAAGGAGGAATTAGTACTAACATGCAGGTTCATCACTGACACTGCAATCCTTGTGGGACAGCTTTTACAGGCCATGAGGCTTGTAAAAATCTACAGAGATTTAAAAAAAAAAAAAAAATCTATTTTTAGTGCTTCCTTAGGCTTTAATACCTCCACAGACATTAGACAATAAGGAGAGAGTCTAAGGAGGCTCCTCCAGAGCACCAACATGTGTATGAACCTCAACTTCCAGGAGGGAGAAGGGAAAGAACCAAAGCTGAATTTATCTCAAACCAGATCCAAACTATGATCCAAGAAATACTACAGTTGGTTAAAATTAAAATGTCTCAGGTTCAATGCTAAAGTTAGCACACTCATAAAAATTAAGGGTCTGCTTTCTTTGGTGTATCCTTCTATAATCAAAACCTCAACATTTAAAAGAATAACACAGCCATGAGCATGTCTTCTATTCCCTTAAACATTTCACAGTATTACTAGAAAGAACTGGGATTCTCTGCCTAGATTTTAAAAAAGTATTGATGTGTCTTTCTACACACCCAAACCAACTGAATCACTACTTACAATCCTATTTTAAACAAAGAAATTATTAATGCTCAAGTCCAAACATCCTCATGGACCAGGGAGGCTGCTGGGACCAAGACAGGACCATCAGTATTTGGGACCACAGGCTCTGTGCTCAAGAAGTGGCACTTTATAAAGGGTTATTCAAACAGATATAAAGGATAGCAATACAAATATTACAGATGGGATTTTCACAAGGATGGGTGGACTTCTTGTAGTTCTCTTTCTAAAGTGCTCACACACAAACAGTGATAAACATTGAATTGAGTGAAGAGAGTAAAAAAAAAATATTGGAAAAAAATAAGCAACTATTCTTGAGCCACTTACTGATGTCCTACAGGTCATTTCTCTGGTGAAATTCACATTTATTGGCCTAAAACTCCCCAAAGAGCAGATCTGGCAGTGGAAGGAGCCAAGTGCTACTGCTCCTCTGCACTCACCAGAGAGCTCAGCCATGCCTACCACAGTAAATAATGTTCCTTGCTTGAAAGGTTTCCCTGGAAGCTCCAAAGGACCTTGCTCATGTTGGGCTGCAAACACTGTAAGAATTTTGGGAAAAACCTTTCTCCTCACTGTTGAGGCCTGCAGGCTGTGTGCCACTCCACACTGCATTTTTCTCTGCACGAAGGTGCCTGGTTTCTGAGAAGCTCAAGACTTTAATGGCAGGTTACATGAGGTTTCTTAAGGATTTTCCATCCTCCTCCCAGCTGGGTGGGTTCCACAGGATCAGCTCCCCTGGCCCAGAGCAAGGCTGGTTCATGCTCACTTTAACTGTGCTCTGTCCAACTCAGCTCTGCTGTGTTACCAACTGTGTGCCTGCAAATCAAAGGCACAAATGCACACTCCACAGAATGGCTTACATTAGTGCCATTAATTCCTACTTTCAGCATAATCCTTCATCTGGGAGTTATTCCAAAACATAGGAGTTAATGACACTAATATAAACCATCCCAATGTAGCATGTGTTTCTTTAGCTTTTATTCCCATGACTAAATGTCTTTTTAATGCACTTTTATTTACCGTGATGGAAATAGTTTTTCCTGCTTTACTCCATCAGAAGTCTGGCTCTGTCACATTAACCCTTTTCTGGGCAAAGCTCTGTAGATGTATTTCTCATAATGACTCCCAAATTAAAACCTTCTGCTGACATTCCAGCAGAGCCCTTTCAAGAGCTGGGAGTCCTAATGGAAACCCTGCCCAGAGGGATGGGGACAGCCTCAGCAGGCTGTGCCATCTCCTGGTGACACAGTGCCCAGGGCTCAGCCTGGCAAAGGGAGCCTGGGGCTGAAATGCTTTGGAGCAGAGCAGAGAGAGGCTCTGCCCTCCTGGTGCACATCATCCCTGGCTCCCATTCCCTGGTGACACTTCCCCCCAGCTAAGGAAGCAGGGAATGAAGTGCCTCTGGATTTCCTCAGAGGTGTGAAATACAGGAGAGGGGGGAAGTGGATTAGAGGGATGGAGAAACATACTGCTACTCCCCAAAGAAGGTATGGGGAAATTCCTGGTGAAAAAAATGGTCTTTCACTGGAGGAAGTAGACGAGGAGGGAAAAAGCTCATAAAAAGAGTAATAAAAAGAAAGCCAAGTACATTATTTTGTCTCCGTTTTGCTTTCCCTTCACTCCACAGCAGAGTGGGAAAACAGAGCCCATCCTGTTCTTCGCCTTCTAAGCTGGAGTCACTTTAATGTCCACAAAGTTTTCCTTTTCTTTTTTTTCAAAATCATAACTTTTAGAATTAGGGTTAACTTTTCTAACCCATTTATATTCTTCTATGCCCTCTTTCTGCTGAGCACAAGGCAGATGAGGAAGAGCAGGTAGGAGAGGAAGGCCTGAAAAAAGGCTGAGAAATAAAACAAAAGCAATTTGCCTCTGGAGAGTACAATAAGAAACAAAGTTTAAACACTCTGAAATGTTCTGTTCTCCCTTTCAGGTTACCTAATGCTGCTCAGTACGCAATCTCCTTTTTAAATCCTTTAAAATGAAATACAGAGAGCCATCCTTAAACAATCCTCGGGGATTTTCTAGACTGTATCCACGAAGGAAATACCTTCCTGCAGTGACACTGCACTGCATTAACCCAGCAATTCAGCAGACAGCACTTCTCCAGAGTTACACAGTATATAAATACAGGGCATATGAGCAGCATAAACATGGGACACTTGCCAAAATATAATTCTGTTCCCTAAATCTGAGACTGTATCTGAGATGTTCAAAGAGTCATAAATAACACAGGGGGACCAGCTGCCCCCAGAAGTCAACAGGCTCAGGCCTAATAGCTAGATTTCAATAAATTCAGGCTAAATCCTTACCACAGAAGATGTCTATTGATACCTTCTGCTAAGACTTCAAAAAGCACAAAAGTGTTTTGAGGCTCTCACTTTTTATTGTCAAAGAGATCCATTTCAAAAAATTTCTCTATTAAGTAAATTCCTCCATCTGATTAGTTTCTTACAGAAAAGATCATTTACCCTTGGGTTTAGATTTGAAGCATAAGAGGCTGAGCCTAAGATTTTTGTGGGGAACGGAGAGATTAAGGATAAGTAAGTTTTTAATTTAAATAGAAAATGTTTTGAGTATTAACTGGTTGATCTGAAGGTTGAACGATGAGCGCCGTAGGCAAAGAGCTTGTTCTTTGGCATGGACACCCCTGAGGGGAGGGGGAGCTCAGAGGGAGGGCAGGAATGCAAACCTCTAAACATCACAGATCTGTCACCACAACCACAGAAAATCAGTTAGCATCAGTATGATTTTAATTTTGGCAGCGAGAGAATAACGCCACAGTGAGGGTGAACATAGTGAATTCTGACAGGAAGAAAGAAAAAGATGTGAAAGTAAATCTAGCTCTTCTAGCAAAGCAATCTTGGCTGCAGAAGTTAATGATAAAATCATGCATTTCTACTCAAGCGGTTTTCTCCTGCCCATTAGAAGCTGAAATGGAACCTGCTCAAAAGAAACAGACCTTGTGAAGAACACCCCATCATGAACATTCACATGCATTTAGCTCCAGTAAAGTCCCCCTGATGTGGAGAGGCTCTGGAGCTCCAAGGTCTGTCCCTCCCTCATTCCAGGCAAGCCTGGCACAAGGGAGAGGTGCTGATTCCTCACCCACAGG
Organism: Muscicapa striata striata; assembly: GCA_030060385.1. Classification (NCBI taxonomy): domain Eukaryota; kingdom Metazoa; phylum Chordata; class Aves; order Passeriformes; family Muscicapidae; genus Muscicapa; species Muscicapa striata. The sequence continues at coordinate 3,167,505 of JAREIS010000032.1, read as the reverse complement.
TCCCAGCTCTTTGTGCCAGGCAGAAGCACTAGTGAAAAGAGATATAATAAAAACCATGTTTGAATTATTCCAGCACAAGATATTATCTCTCCTTCCAGCCCTTGTCCCACTGTTTTCTTGGACCACTGCAGCTCCAACACTACTGGAGCTGTGTGTGGGGCTGAGCTGCCTCTGCCTGCAGTGGGCAAAAACAAAGCCAGCTGATAACAAGAGAGAGCTGCCAGCACGGAGGGGAGTCTGCAAATATCCAGGCTATATTTTTAATGATTTTTTTTTTTTTTTTTTAATGCCATGAAAGGTGGTTGAGGGACTTAAAACCATCATGAAGTACAGTGTATTTAACCTTAGGCAGTGCAGCAATGCTTGAGATGCTGGAGCTCCAGGTGGGCAGCCACAGACAGTTCCCTTTTGGTGAGTGCAAAATGACTTTCTGACTCCCTCTGACCACCAGTCAAATTGTTCTAGCTCTCCTGCTGATGCAATTTGAGAGTTTGCAGTGCTTCCTTTCCAAGAACCGTTTGAGAGCAATATAAATGGTGACCTTCTTTGGAAGGAAGATGCAAGCTGTAACAAAGGTCATATTAACCTCCAGTGGGGACATGCTCCTGAGCCCCTGTGGGACACTGGAAATCTCTCCCTCCAAAATTAACAAAGAACCTTGTGACATTGTGGAGTGAATTACACTTCCTGGACTGTTGAGATCACAGTTCTGGACTTCTCAGAAAGAAAAACTCAAGAAAATAAAGGAAAAGGCTCGATCCAAGCTCATGCAAGCACTTGTGGGTTTTCTTTTTGGGGCCAAACACAATAGAATCAAGGCTGTATTTGCCTGCTAAGGACCAGGAGCAGACTGGGAGCTTGGAATACCACATGCATGGGTAAGAAATACTCTTTTGGTTTCACCCATAGCTCAGTATTTTATTTGGAGAGTGCAAGCCCAGCAGCACTGTACAGCTTTTACACTACCCACGTGTTGTACCAGGTAAGTATGGTTCCCTAAAGCAATCAGGAAATGGAGATTTAGGAGCCTGCTACTACTTTAAATAACACATCCAGCCCTTGATCAATCAGTAGAGACTTAGGTTTGAAAAAGTAGAAATCTTGGATGTATTTTCTTCCCAGGAACAACTCCACTCAGGGAACTATTACCTCCACAGCTATGTGTCTTCAAATCCCTCCTGTTACCTGTCCCCTCTCCCCACATGTTTTTCAAAGTGCCCCCTGACCTGGCAGTGGAGTGTGGAGCACCTGTGTGACCCAGGATGGAATCTGACCCTTCCTTGGGTTTGTTTTGTGTCACTTGTCTCTCTGTGGCAGCACTAACAATACCATGTTTCTTTGCAGATGCTCAGGGAAGCACAGCACTGCTCCCAAGGCCCTTAGAATCAAAAGGCAGACAGGCACCCAGCTAAAAAAGGGGAAAAAAAGTTAGGAGGGAGAAACAAGGGTGGTAGAACAGAAAGTGGTCGTTGTCTTCTCCCTGTTGTCACTGATACCCCTTTAGAAACAAGATAAAAAGCAGCCAGTGGGGTCGGGGAAAGAAAAAAGAAAAAAGCCTTACTATTCATTTTCCTTGGTAGTGAAATCAAAATAAACCAGTTGTGTTTTTTTCCTAAATAGACATACCATAACCTTTACAAAATAAAAAGGAGATGGGATTGCTTTAGGCTTCTCGAGGATTTCCTGCAGGAAGTGCCCTGGAAAAGGACGGAGATGACAAAATGTGCTTTTCAAAATATGTCTCCATGGACATTGAGATTTTACACACCACACTCATACTCTAAAAAAAGATGACTAAAAAACTAAACTAAAAAAAAAAATAAATAGAACCAGAAATCCCCACAGTGTGTTTCTCCAGCAAGCTGTAAGTGCACAGTCTATCTTTCTTAAGTGCAGTACACTCCACTATCAATTTGTGCACTGGACCATTTTTCCTGAAAGTAATATCCCCAAACACAATACAGTGTTTATTTAGCTCTACAATTGCATTACCAGTGCTTCAGAGTTTAAAACAAAATGAAGACAAATCAAAAGCCCTTGGTAAAAGAGGAAAGAAAGTATATTACATCAGGTTCAGGAAAGCTCCAAGAGGCAGGGAGCACAGGATTTGTATCCAAAAAGGCAACACAGAGAAGGACCAAGCAAAAGGCTGACCAAGATGTGCAGGCAGCAGACTGAGGCTTCTATTACCATGAGAACACATGGACTTCTTGTCCTCCATATGGCAGCTCTGCTTTCCCCAGAACTCTACCTGTTGGCAGATGAGAGATCCTGCTGTTTGCATCTGAGCTGCATCCTCAGGAGCAAGGGAATGGTTTGATGCAGAGCAGGGAAACACTGTGGAACTCTTAAAGGTGTTGGCTTGATCAAAGCTTCTCTCACCAAAGAGAGAGCTCCATTTTACACATGGGAAAAACTGAGACTCATAAAGCAAATCAGAATCAGGTTTAGAGTTTTGAGCTAAGCGTCCAGGACTTGTTTTATGGATAAAATCTGTAGCCATCCTGTGCTTTGGTTTGATTGTCTACAGGGCTACAAATATCACAACCTGAATTTTCACCATTGGTTAGCAAAATTTACACTTCCTTTGAAAAGGGAGGTGAAATGCAATGAACAATTCTTTTAAATGAAATATGAACAGCAGGGCTGACTGCTTTCTTACACCACCAAAACTGAGTCCACTCAGGAATGCTCCAGCAGAAACTACCAATAATGCTAATAATAATCCAGAGATTCTGTGTACAAACTGTCTAGAGCCCAAAATAACCCAAAGCCATGCTGAAACTTGTCAAGTTACAGCAAGTTTATTGTTTTTGCATTGCATGTTTTGCAAGGCAATTTTCCTTTTAAATATGCTAAATTCCACCTTTAATTTATGTATGACCAAACATGTCTTAAAAAGTTTTAAGAATGTCTCCTTCTAATTATGGTCCCATCTTCAGCTTATTTACAAAGTTTGCTTATAGGTCTGTACAGGTTTAAATCCATTATAATTGCAAGGATTATGTTCACCTGAAGGGCAGGTTTGTTTCTCCACAAAACAAATCTCCATGTAATTAAAGAACAGCTACTTCACTTCTGCACCAGGCACCAGACACACAAGTGTTAATACATGCCAGGAATTGATATTGCTGGTGAAAAATAGCATTTGGTGTAGGAAACTGCAGCCTTACAATGCAATTAGACCTATTAGTGAAACCCCACAAGGATGCCAGCCATGGTGATGCTCTCTGCCATCTGAGCACCTGGTCCTCATGTGACACACATCCTTCTACAAATCCAAATCACAGCTCCGTGACACATGGGAAGCAACTTTCTAGGTTTTGAGCCTGCATTTCTACTCATCAACAACAACAAACATACTTGAAACAAAATATTTGCTCACTGCCCCCACAAAATCATAGAATGTCCTGAGTTGGAAGGGATCCGCAAGGATCATTGAGTCCAACCCCTGGCCCTGCCAGGATATGACCAAGAGTCACACCCTGTGCCTGTGAGCAGTGTCCAAACACTCCTGGAGCTCTGGCAGCCTCGGGGCTGTGCCCATTCCCTGGGGAGCCTGGGCAGTGCCCAGCACCTCTGGGGAAGAACCTTTCCCTAAAATCCAGCCTGAGCCTGCCCTGGCACAGCTCCAGCCCTTCCCTGGTCCCATCCCTGGTCATGAGAGTGAGGAGATCTGTGCCTGTGCTGCCGCTCATCAAGATGTTGAAGACCACATTGAGGTCTGACCTCAGTCTCCCCTTCTCCAGCTGAACATTCCAAGTGTCCTCAGCTGCTCCTCATGTGCCTTCCCTTCCCTTCAGACCCCTCCCCATCCTCGTGGCCTCCTTCAGTTGCTCCCTGATGGCTTCATGTCCTTTTCACACCGTGGTGCCCAAACTGCCCCAGCTCTTGAGGTGAGGCTGCCCCAGCCCAGAGCAGAGCAGGACAATTCCCTCCCTGTGCCTGGTGCCCCAGGACAGGGATGTCCCTCCTGGCTCCAGGGCACTGCTGGCTCAGATCCCACTGGCCATCAACCAGGACCGCCAGGTCCTTCATGTTGAACCACTGCTGGCTGAATCTTTTCAAATAAATCATGACACCCAGGAAACATCCTGCATCTCAGCTCAGAAAGCTGGCCAGCAATGCGGAAAACTACAGAGAATCACAAAATGCTTTGGGTTGGAAGGGACTTTCAAGACCATCTACCTCCAACCCCCTCCTATAGGCAGGGACACCTTCCACTAGACAAAAAGCCAATCCCAGAAGCTGCCCTCTTGTTGTCCCTCACCCTGATGCGCTGAGATTTTCAAAGATCATCAGATAAAGTCCATTTTAACTCTGAGTAGAGCCACCTCACCAGACTGTGCATCTCTGGTATCCCCTCAGCAGTGTCAGCTGAAGATGTATCGAGGCATGTAAATGACTGAGCAGGCTTGGCACCAGGTCCAGCCCTCTGGAGCAGCACCGGTGGCCACACACAGCCCTGGCCAGCTGGCACATGCTGCTCCCAGTGAGCCTTCCCCAAAACACCCGGGTGCTGGGAGCAGCACAAAGGCAGCTGCTGCAAAGAGGTTCACAAAAGAGCTCACAGTGTGTGCACTGGCACTGCCTGCCAGGCAAGGCACCCCCGGGCACAGGAACCATGCAGGGAGCACCAGAGCTGGGCAAGGAGAGCTGGAGATGGGCAGGGAGCACCAGAGCTGGGTAAGGAGAGCTGGAGATGGGCAGAGAGAGCTGGAGATGGGCAGGGAGAGCTGGAGATGGGGAGAGGGAACTGGAGATGGGCAGAGGGAACTGGAGATGGGCAGAGAGAGCTGGAGATGGGGAGAGGGAACTGGTGATAAGCAAGGAGTGCTGGAGATGGGCAGGAAGCACCAGAAGCAGGCAGGGAGAGCTGGAGCCGGTAGGGAGAGCTGGAGCCAGGTAGAAAGCACCAGAAGCAGGCAGGGAGAGCTGGAGCAAGGCAGGGAGAGCTGGAGCCAGGCAGAAAGCACCAGAAGCAGGCAGGGAGAGCTGGAGCCAGGCAGAAAGCACCAGAAGCAGGCAGGGAGAGCTGGAGCCAGGCAGAAAGCACCAGAAGCAGGCAGCCATGGGCAGCCCAGCGCAGCAGCAGCAGCGGCTGTCCAGCCACAGCCACCATGCCAGTGATTTCTGTCCATGCTGACAGCATGCAAGAGAGCACAGCAAGCCTTGCTTGGAGCATATCTAATCCAAATGGCAGTGTGGAAGTCTGGAAGCCTATCTGGCAATTTTATATCCAGACATGAGGCATGATGAAAGCGTGGTGGAAGGACAGTGTGAGAGAAAACACGCCAGATTCTGCAAGTGTGGACATGGCCTTAAATTTGTATTGGCCAGGAAAAAACAAACTGTCACCCTTCTAATAAGCCCTGCTCAAAGCACATCCTTTTGGAAAATGAGCTGGCCAGACATTTATCTCGGCCAGGGCAGAGATGACTTTATTTTTGATGGAAGCTGGCAGGAAGGAAGCCAAGGAGGCTGAGCTGCTACGTGTTTGCAATGAGAGAAGCAATTGTGAATGTCCATCTTGCACCCTCTTCCACAGTCCATCAGAGGGGGAATGCTGCACCATTCATCGGCACGTCAGGACACAGACACGCTTTCCCACATTACACCTCAGGGCCTATAGATCATTTTTAGCTGGAAATTGTTTCCCAAAGCCTGGAAGATCTCAGAACTTTGGAGCAATTAAAATTCACTCAATTTCCTTCACCTATTCTGTTATGTTGTCCAAAAAACCCTGTACAGTTTATTCAGTGAGGCTTACTTGCCTTAAACACAGAAAGAACTGTACAAACAAATCCTTCTAAGGAAATCTATGGGCTTTAAAAGACTGGACTACAATAACCTCTGGAAGAGAACAGTGATAGCTGCAAACTCTTACACTTAGAAAGTAGTTAAGACTGAGTAAATGAAAAATGCTCCAAGATCTCAGTACTCCCAGCAGCCAGGCCTTCTTTTTGGCATGAATTTTCCCTTTTTGCAGTGTGCTGAGAGGGACTGAGGGACTGGAGGGGTTGCAGAGGAGGTGGGGGGTGCTGTCAGCACCTTGGTGCAGATCAGGAACCCTCCAGGGGAGAAGTCCGTGCTGGAGCTGCTGCCTGACCCACCTCCTCCCCACCACAGCCCCATCACTCTGCTCCCCCTCTGCCGTGGTTCTGGGGATTGACTGATTATATTTATCACACTTGTAGTTCACAGGGCAATGGTTTAAATTTCATTCAATACACTCCATCTGGGAGCGCTTTTAAAACACACCCACAAGCACATTTCTCCCTCTCACCCCGCACCCCCGCAGCGATCAGCCATCTGTACTCTGGAAACAAATCCCAAAAAATTATTCTAAATTAAAAACTCATTTTAAAAGAAAAGTAGTATTAAACTGTTTTATAAACATAATAAACCACAGTAAGCCTTGGTTGCAATAAATATCCAACTCTTGCCTACAGCTATTAGAATCCACAAGCGTATTTTTAAGTTTGCTAGCAAACAGTATATTTATTCTGACCATGATTTGTCTTCTGTGGTTTAATGCTCTCTCATGTTTCTTTCATATGTTTACAGAGGTGGGGGGAGAGAAGAGAGAGAGAAAGCAGGCTGTCCTGAAATCTGTTACAGACTCTTGTAAGGCCTGATGGCTCCTGAAGGACTGCCACTTCTGCACTGGGCTGGCTCAGCCTGGGGACAGCAGCATCACAAAGACATGCACTGTCCCCTTCCTGCCTCAGCTACCTTTGGTTACATGTGGTCAAACTGGTCATAGAAAAAAAAAAAAATAAAAGGAGAACAAGAGCAAGTTATAGCCCATAATGCAGAGAGGCACTGCAGTAGGAATTTGCTGCCTCTAGCAGAGGTGCCTACACATAAAAATAAGGGTATTTGTGGGAGGATGAAAGAAGGTAAGAAAGAGGAGAGGCAGACGGAGGCAGTGCCTGAAGACAGAGGCAGACATGGTAAAGGAATTAACATTAAAGAATAGGGTCATATGTGGGGTGGTTTAGCCATGTAGCCCTCAGATAACACCCACGTGCTAGTCTCTAACACCAAAGAAATCAGCATGCTAATTATTTCTGTTGTATGGGAGAAAACACCATATTTAAACATCTCAAAGGACTTCTAATCCAGCAGACCTGTTGGTTCACCAGGAAGTGTTGCTCACTGTTGGTAAGGAAGAAGCTGATGTTTCCCCCAGGCTGATGTGAGCTGGGCAGAACATGGGGCATCGAGTGGGGCAGAGCCTCAGCCCCCACAGGCAGGGGTCAGCACAGGAGCTCCCCCAGCCCAGAGCCCTCCCAGGACTCTGCAGCAGCCCAGGGATGGGAGGTGTGGGACCATCCCAGCCAGGGTGTGCCAGGGCACTGGCATCAGGGAGGTGCCTCCATCCTTCCCCCAGCGCCCACGGAGCCAATTCCACTGCAGCCCTGTGGATTTATGTCAAAGCACTCTGCATGAGGCCATGCAATGACTTCAGAAGAGAAGTACACTTGATTTTTATCAGATGTTTGAGGCTATGGTTTTATAAACTGATGGAACACATGTCAGCAAAAGCCCCTAAGCAGTCCTTCAGAAGTTACTGGCAGATGTATTGCTTTCAGAGGCCTTGTGTGGAGAACCTGTGCTCCACCTTGTGCTTTGTGCTCCCTGAAATCACCAGATTTTTATTGGATTCTATTATTACTAATTATCTTATGAGATGTGATCTGACCAAAACTAAACAGGTCCACTCAAAGGTCTCCAAAGAGGAGGACACCTTCCATGCAAGAACTGCACCAAGGTTTGAGGGATTAGGTACTTCCAAAGTTTCTTTACGAGCATTAACAGAAAATCAATGCAATCAGGTTAACTACAAAGTTATTCCTTCCCAATTTCAAGACAGTTATAGCTCATGATGTGTGAGTAACTACTACAAGTTAAGTTTTAATGACTGGAATGTATAATGCTACCAAGTGCTACCCAAGAAAAGAGGAAAGGGAAAGTGATGGGGGCAAAGAAGTCCTAAGCAAAGCTCCCATACTAAAGAATTTATAAGCAAGAAGAACAAACATTCTCTTTGGGAATTACTCAAGGCAACACAGCAAAGAATTATAGCACATAAACTAAGGTTACATAAACAGTCTAATAAAATCCTGAGACTGATTTATGGAGCAGAGACATCTTGTAGTGCACTTCCATGGACAGCAGTTTCTGCTCAGAACAGCAACCATGTTGCAATTAGTGAAAACCAACAGAACATCCCATCTAAGAGGGGACAATTATAAAAGCCAAAGATATAAATAAATTAATAGCCCAAAACAATAAAATCAGTCAAACTCTTCTTCCTCTAGGCAGATACGTAAAGTACTGGTTGGAAAACTTTGATCTTCCCTGAAATAACCTCTGTAAACATGTGCAAATACAGATTTACCTAATTTTCAATGCAAAATTTTGGTTTCTTGGGAGTGGTAACCTCTAAAATTAAACACAGGGCAGAAAGGATGCCCAAGGAGCCACAGCTCAGTGTGTCACATGGGATGGAGCACATTTTCCCAGTCCCAGGGTGGTACCTGCTTTCCATACAACATTTTTCTCATCACAGAATATTCCGACTTGGAAGGAACCACAAGGATCATTAAGTCCAACTCTTCACTAAATGGCCCATAAAGAATCAAACCTCCATGGTGTTTTTAGCACCAGACTCTAACCAACTATTTTATTGAGATTTGTGACAAAGCTGGCTTTGGTGCCAAGCTCAGAGATAACATCATCTCAGGTACAAAGCCAGAAGAACACCAGCAGGCCCTCCTTGTCCAGCAGCCCAGCCTTTCCAGCCCTCTCTTTTGCTCTCCTTGCTTTGCTCAGCAGCCACTCCAGCCAAGTTCCTGACTGACACATTTTACTGTCCCCCATCCTGCCAGCCCAGCCACCAGCTCAGAGAGTCCCTTGTGCAGCCTGACAGTCCTGGCCAGCAGCCTCTCAGGGAGAGGGGCTGGGAGGATGGCAATGCACTGAGTGTCCCTGCAGTTGTGTGAACAGGATTCACATCTTCCCATGCTCTCAAGGCTCTTATGCAGTTTAAATATAAGCCTTATTCATGCAGATAAAGTACAACCAATGCCACAGCCTTAAGTGATGGCTTGTTTAGGTTGTTGCTACTATTTTTCTCCCTTTCATGATACAAAAACTGGTAGTGGTGGTGGTTGTACTGTTACACTACAATAGATCTGATGCACAAGGTGGGATGGGAGCGGCAAAATAAAGGTGGGTCAAGAGCACACAGGGGTTCCCCTTGTCCACTGTGGATTAAAGAAACCAGAACTGTACTGGAGCAACTGGGTGCCAAGAGGGCTTCCTAGAGGGGCTGGTGTTACTGATCCAGGAGCAGAAGGACAAAAGCAGCTGAACTTGTGCAGAAGTGCAGCCAACACACCCCTGGGGCTGGCAGGACCCGCCTGCCACCGCCGGCTCCCTCCAGAGCCAGCAGCCTTTACAAGCTTTCATGAAGCCTCATGGAGAATAGGGCTGCCACAGTGCTGAGGCCCCTTTAAAACAGATTCTCCCAGAGAAACTTCCAGAAGGAGAGGGCTTGAAACAGAACTAAAGAGTGCCATCTGCTGCAGAGAGCTGGAGCAACCTCGGGCCGGGCGAGCGAGCAGCCGGGCAGCGGCAGTGGCAGGGCTGGCACCGGGCTGGGGCAGGGGAAAGGCTCCCAGGGGGTCGGGGAGAGGGCTGAGGGTCAGTGTGGGGTTACTGTGGGGTTACTGTGGGGTTTCTGCTCCCTCTGCTGTCCCCAGTCTGACCCACACTCCCTGCAGCCCGTGGGTCTGGGATGCGCCGTGCCTGGGATGCTGTGGAGGCTGGGTACCAAGCTGTGCCCTGAGACACCTGGAGCTGCCACAGCCCCGCTGGGGCCAAGCAGGGATGGTGAAACCTCTGCAGCTTCATGTCCTGACCACAATCTGCTCATGCTGTCTTTTACTCCAGCTCACAACGTGGCACCTCAGAGGCCACTTGCTGAAGAAAGACTTGAAGAGCAGAGTTTGAACTTCAGACAGCTCACAAGGAAAAAGTCCCCAGTAAAGCAGTGCTCGGAGCAAAGACAGCCATTTGGGACAGCAAAGGGGCATGCTATGCTGGCTCAGGGCAGGGACAGGCTCAGTGCCAAGCTCCAGGCACTGCCTGACCCCACTGCAGCGCTGTCACCGCAGCTGTACCTGGCGCCTGTACCCGCTGGGGACAGCACGGCACCGCTGCAGCTGTGCCAGCACCCACTGAACGCGCTCCCTGGCCCAGGCCGGCCCTGGCACAGCCCTTCCCTTCCTGCCTTCCTTCCAGGGCCCTTTGGTCCCGGCTTTTCCCCGCGAGTGCCGGAGCGCAGCGCGCCGAGCGCCCGCCCCGGTTCGCAGCCTGCAGATGGTGCTACCGCCCTGCTTTTCCCGATCCCAACTGCTGCCCTTCAGCCTGAGGAAAAACACCCGCCCAGCTCCCCCCGAGGGCTCTGGGCCGTGCCAGGTGTCCCCAGCCCCTGTGACACCCCTCCCTGCGGCACCCCGTGCCCGGCAGTGCTGCCGTGGTCCAGAGGAACTAAGCCAGGCTTTGAAAAGCCCTTTCACAGGGGCACAGTCACGGCTGCCCGGCTGGAGCCACGGACAAATCGATCCCGGAGCTTGCAGGCACTGCCCTGACCCAGCAGGGATTCTTCACCCCCGAGGGCTCGGAGGGCACCAGGGGTCCCTGTCCTGCCCTGACCCTCTGTCACTGCCGCCCCTCCATCCCTCATCCCTCCCTCATCCCTCATCCCTCATCCCTCATCCCTCATCCCTCATCCTTCATCCCTCATCCCTCATCCCTCATCCCGGGCAGCACAGGTAAGTAAAAGTGCTTAGAGCTGAGCCAGAGCTCTCTGTATTGTGCCCATCCGTATTAGGACTCCGATTTAAGCCTATTAAACCCTTGTAACTCTAAGATAAAGTTCCATCTATTTCCTCCCCATCAGCGTTATTTTTTTTTTTAAATTTTTAATTAATCGAACTCACAACCCAAGAAGTATTACAGGCGAAACAGGTGCCAAAAAGATCCACAGACAACAGAATGCCCCTCTTGGGTTACAAATTTCAAAGCTGTGACCTGATCAGGATTCTGATGTTCACAAACAAAAAGGAAAAGGCAGGTTTCTACTCTAAGGGAAGAAAATTCTTCAAAATTTCCAGCACTTAAGACATTTTATTTAAGTGAAAATCCTCCACCTTTTCTTTAAAGTCACTTTTCTTGAAGTGTGTAACAAAATGTAGGTTCCATGAGTCCAGCTGGAATACCTTTACAGCAGCAGCCAACACAGTAGGCTTCCCAAAAGCAAAGAAAAATTCTGTGTTCCAAAATCCTCTTAAAACTAACGAAAGCTGAAGAAGCTGAGCTTCCTTAATAAACTGGGCTGGTTTTATGGCTTTATCCTTCAAGATGCCAAGTATTCCTGCTCCAGTTCAGCAGAATCCTTCAGGACAAGCTTAACTTTTAAGTACAGGGAGAGTTTTGTTGAAGTTAATGTTGCTGCCCAGGGGCTTAAGATTAAGCACATGCTTAAGTGCTTTGCTAAGCCTGGACCCATACTTAACAGAGATCAAGCTCTTAAATTTTAGAGCCTGAGTGGATATTTAACTGTTTATGTTGAGCCTGTCAAACTTTTGGCTTCTGATTATTCCTGCAAGAGAAGTATTACATCAGACCTAAAATCCTGAATAAATGCTGGTTTGGAAAATCTAAAGACAGGGTGACTTGAAGCAGAGACTGTTAAGAGTAAATAGAAATTTAATAAAAAGACTTCTAACAAAATTCCTGTGGAAGTTTTCTAAATAAAACAAGTTGTGACTTTCAGTGTTCACAGGAGGAGAGGGGCACTGAGAGTTTGTTGAACTCCTGCTCTAACAGGAGCTGGGCTCAGAACAATGCAGTAACCCAAAGGCCAGCCCAGGGAAAACTCCTCAGGGAAAGCCACAGGCCCAGGACACCACAGGCAGTGCTGATTGTGCCAGGGGGACAGTTTCACATTAGCAGAGAATCACAGAACCATTAAGGTTGGCAAAGCCCTCCAAGATCGAGTCCCCATCCCCAGCACTGCCAAGGCCACCCCTGGGCCAGGTCCCCAGGTGCCACATCCACAGAGCTTTAAACCCCTCCAGGGATGGGACTCCACCCCTGCCCTGGGCAGCTGTGCCAGGGCTGGGCAGCCCATTCCATTAAGAAATTTTCCCTCATGTCCAACCTAAACCTCCCCTTGAGAGGTTCAACTTGAGACCATTTCCTCCTACTCTGTCACTTGTTACCTGGGAACTTTCCTCCTCCTTCATCTCATCCTTCCATCCTCCTCCCTCAGCACCAAGGTTGCTTTTTTGCTTTTCTCTTATGACCTGTTTTAAAGCTCTGAGGAAAACAGTCGTGCAGAAGAAGTTTATGTAATACTTCATGTAAGAGAACTAAAAATGTGAGAGGAACTGTCATGAAACGTTGAAGAACAACCAATGTAAATTGCTTTAAAGCAACCAGGACCAAGTGAGGTACTACTGGTAATTCAACTGCCACTGGTCTCCTTAACTTCTTTTAAAGCAGGGGTGTTTTAGAGTCTCTCAATTTCTGTCTCTTTTTTTTTTTTTTTTTTCTCCAGTGTACTGGAAAAGTAGGAAAATGCTATCTGATTATTAATATTTTTATTTCAGTGACCTGTACTAGTATTCATTGACAACCTTTGAAAGGGAATATGAGATTTGATACAGCAAAAGCTGTAAATACATTCTTAACTGTCAGCAAACAAGGCTTATCTCATCTGAATAAGCAAAGTATTCTGGAGCTGGGGTTGACATTCTCAGCATCTTCCCAGATTGAATAGACAGAAAAAAAAAGGACCCAAAAAGCAATTTAAATGCATGGGGTTATAGGTTTGTCAAAAATTATTCTTCACAAACTGGGCATCAGATTTGTGGGCAGGATAGAGGCTGACACCCAGAGCCTTCTCAGCTATCAATGTACAAAGATCACAATCAATTTTATATAAATTATTTACATCGAACAAAAACCACTACACTAAAGGCATAAATCCTTTCACCATTGGATGGGACAAATATAAACCATGTTTGACACTTTCCAATCTCTTTTCCTCTCTTTAAAGGCAGGTCAGCAGTGAGGGAGGGCAGGTGACGAAACTTTTTTATCTGCAGCTGAGCCAACCCAGTGCATTTCGTCAGCGTGGAAAAAAGCAAGACACCCTTCATCTCTGCAAAAGGCCAAGCCAAGGACAGCCCTGAAAGCCTGTACTTCCACTCCCATGCCTTTGTCTCACAGGACAAGGCCTATAATTATATAAGCTTGTAGAAACACTTTAGATGCAACTGTCCTGAGGCTTCAGTCTCAATAAGCTGCATAAAATGAACTCGACTAACTTTAAAAAAAAACGGGGGAGAGGGGGGAGATGGGAGCAAGAAAGAGAATTAAAGGTATGTGAGGAAATGTTTCTCAGGCTCTTTATGGCTGATTGAGCTAATTTACTGTGGAATGGGCAGCAGCCTATCTTTAGATAAATGCTAATGAGGGCTTTAATGCTTTCTTCAGTCTGGCTGCTACTATTATGCTGAAAGGGAAGGTCAACAGCTAATAAACCCAGTTAACAAGCCATTCTGAACTTCACTTTAGCTTAACGCTCTTGAAAGTTGCAGTCATTAAATCCATAGACTATTAGGAGCTGCCCTCCTGTTTTCACTACGAGCAAAGGCAAACTTTCAATGTAGTCATTAATTGAATTAACAGACTCTAATCCAATTTGATGTCGTGTAAATTGAAACGCACGTAAGAGTGAAGATGTGTGTAAAGGAGTTCCCCCTTTTCAGGCAGCTTTGTGTCAAACTACTTCTGTTATCACTGCTACATGCCTCCCATGAAGGGTGCTCTCATGTACATAACCCTTAACATTAGCTACTCTTTGATATGAATATATTTTGCTCTGAGAAGACAGAGGCTGGCAAGACAAAAACATGTCTTACAGCTTATTAAACTCCTCAGCTCAGTGAGACAAGCTGGTTAGCAAGGATCTTAAAATATATTGCCACCATTACATTGTGTTAGTCTGCTTTGAAGTAAGAAATATCACACAGGCTTGGCAGACAGGGAACCTGGGATAGGGAGATGTTAAGTGAAGGAGGTTGGGGAAAGAGAAGCCTGAGAATCTTGTTTGCCAGCCAGAGCCACAGCTCCCCTTTAGGCACTGGGAAGTGGAACCTGTGCTGGGCACACTGGCATTTGGCCACCAGGAAGAGCTGGTGGAAAGCCCCACAATTACCAAAAGTATCTGAATTAAAAAAAAAAAAAAAAAAAGAATCCAATTCTAAAAGGACAAAAAGTGCTTTGCTTTCTAAACTCGTGCATTTGACTCGGTTGCAAGGGGCTGCTCAGCTTGAGCAGCACTGAGCACAGAGCTCCCAGGCTGGTGGGGACATCCCAGGTGTGCCTGGTGTGGAGCCCCCCTGACTGCCACAGAGCTGAACCCGAGTGTGAACAGCAGGAAATCAATGAGTTCTCCAGCTCAGACAAGGCAGGGGGAGCTGCTGGATGATTCCACACCTCGCCTTTCCTGCAGGAGCTGCTGGCACGAACCTCAGAGCCCACAGCCCAGGACACTGGGCTCCCTTCAACACTGAGCCCTTCTCAAGGGTGCATATTACTGCAAATATAGCAGTACCACCATTGCAAATTTAACAGGGAATTCAATCCTAGAGAACAAGAACTTCTCTGGTTTCTTACAGAAAGAACTGTATTACAGGCACTTGAAAATATCTAGGTTACCCATTAATCCAAATAAAACACAAAGGCAAGGAAGCTAAGACAGTTATCCACATACAAAGTACTGGCAAGAGTGAGATAAAGCTATTCTAAGCCTACAGAGACCATTTATAATATTCCTTTAATATTGACCTGCATAATTGGCACACTACTGGAGCAGAAATCCAAGCTTCCATTATTGGAGATATGAAGATATAAAACCACATTCAAGAGGCAATAGGACATCTGGAGAGGAAAATGCATACGTATCCAAATCATTGTGTTCTTTCAGACACAGAAAAATACAATGGAGCTTTAGAAATAACTAAATATAGTAATTTGAGTTCAACTGTAATTAAGGAAGAAAAAAGCATGACTTCCCCCCATCCTTTTAAGAGTCATTGTTCAACGTCACAGCGATATTCAATTATTCCATATAAAGAGCATTTACTTTCTTTTCTGCATCATTATTATATTATCCACTATTTGTATGACTACAGAATGAGTAGTAATACAGGCCCCCAGCTGAGACTGACAGCCCCCCTCTGCTCAGCACTGTGAAGACATACAGCACAAAAGCATCCCCGAGCAGCTTTGTATTAGCACAGATAAGAAAGCCTGGAAGAAAGGGAAGGTTGGTATTTTTATTTCATGGGTGGGGAAACGAAGGCAAACAGAGAAAAAAAAAAAAAAAAGAGCCAGGAACTTTATAATAAATGATTTCACACAAGATTGGCTCTGTCTATCATCAGCAGGCAGGGCTTTGTGGGTTTCATGGACACATTTTCAAGGCTTAAGCAGGAATTTAAAGCACACATCAAACAGTGCTCACCAAAGCAGATTTTGGCCACAGACTCCCAGCCAGCCTAAAAAAATCCTCCCACCCACCCCAAGGCTATGTCAGCACTGGGGGCTCAGCACCAGCTTTTGACTCTGCTGCCATAACAAGGACTAGGAATCCAAAGGGTTTGACTCTGGCTCAGGGCATGGCAGCAGGTGCTGCAAATCCTCCTCTGTCAGTAAAACAAATGAAATACCAACAGGCAAAGAATAAAACCCCAAGACTACATATCAGCTGGACCACACGTCTGTATTTTCTGACTGCAGCAACGTTTCAGCTGTCACTGCCTAGAGAAGTCCAACATGCACCTTCAAAACGTGAATATTCTGTCACATCTGATAAATCTTCTTTTCGACAGACACTTTTATTGGGAAGACTGCGACAAGGAAAAATACTTTAAAAGGCTAAAGTGACAATGGTGGCAGGAGCTGACACTGGAAAAGCATGTTCATTTAAAATACCAGTGAAAACACAGAGGGGGAAAAAAAAAATCTCTGCAACCGTTTCCAAGTTCCAACAGACACGAAGTCAAAGAGGAACAGAGGTGTCCATCTCACTGACCAGCAGAAGCCCCTGAAGCTGGCATTGCCATCTGCTGCCCAGAGCCTCTGCAGCTCTCCATGGCACAGCCCTGCAGCTGCAGGAGGCTCTGCACAGGGGGAGAGCCAGAGCCCAGCCAGCCCCAGGGACAGCAGCAAACCTCAGCTGGATTGAGCTGACCCCAGGGCTGTAGGGGCTGCTTTGGGGTTATTTACACATAGCCTTCACCACAGAGCCCCAGGCTGGGCCAGGCTGGAAGGGAGCACAGAGGGTCACTGGTGCCACCTCCCTGCTCAGGCAGGGCCATCCCAGAGCACAGGGCACAGCACTGTGTCCATGTGGCTCTGGAATATCCCTGCTGAGGGACGCTCCAGCCCCTCCCTGGGGCACAGGGCACAGCAGTGTGTCCATGTGGCTCTGGAATATCCCTGCTGAGGGACACTCCAGCCCCTCCCTGGGCAGCCTGCTCAGGGCTGGGCACTGCCCAGGGCAGAAGTTGTGCCTCCTGTGCAGGGGCAGCTGCTGGGCTCAGTCCCTGCCCGTTCCTCTGGTGCCACTGCTGGGCCCTGGAGCAGAGCCTGGGCCCTGCTCTGCCCCTCCCTGCACACAGGGACACCCAGGGCTGAGGGTCCCTCTCAGCTGGGGCTCTTCTCCAGCCTGAACAGCCCCAGCTCCCTCAGCCTTTCCTGGGCACAGAGATGCTCCAGGCCCTCCTCATCCTCACACCCCTCCAGTTTGTGGGAGGTCTGTGGAGCTCCTAAGTAGGAAGAAAGCAAGGAGCAAATGCTTTCAAGTCCATCTGGCAATTTCTGGATAATTTAAGGTCATGAAGACTAAGGAATCCACATACCATCCATATCTGCAAAAGCACAACATAGACCTTTACTAAGGTCACCATTTTTTAAACACAGATTGAGTAAATCTGATGAAAATATGTTTTTTAAAGCATTTGGTGCACAGAATCTGGTTCTGGCCTCTTACAAAAAGGGCAATTTCAGTGCAGGTTTGTGAGCACAGGAGTCTGTAATTGCCAGCCACCAAATGACATCCCAGTGCATGAGACCATGACAAGTGCAGTGACAAGCACCTCTTCCTCCCTCTCACACATCATTGCTGTTCCTGTGCAACACACAGCTACAAAGTCTGTAAGGCTTCTAAGGAGGTGAAACCACAGAGTGACTGTGGAGCTCGTTTGGTTGGTGCCTGCAAACCCCACTGTGGGAAAGGCTGTGGCTCCCCAGCTGGCAATGGCACACACTCAACCCTCACCTTCCAGCAAGGGCATTTTCCTTCTCCCCCAGGTGTCAGTCCTAGGAAAACAGCATCAATATTAATAGAAGACAAAAGGATGCAAGAAACCCTGCTGAGTGTACACCACTGGGAGGTACAGAAGCTCACACTGGGAAAATGGATAATTAATGGATCTGTGTGAAATTTGTGTATTGTAGCAATTTTCACCCAAGAATCTTAGAATGCATTTCAAATGTAGTCCAACCTGGGGCAAAAAAACCCAAAACAAAAACATATTGCTGTAGCACTGTTGTATCTACATGGAAGTGAAAGGAGATGTGGAAATTATGGAAAACATGGAACAATACCCAAAGAATGGGCTCTTTTGGCATGATAAAATCCAGTGGCTGCAAGCAGAAGTGAGGGAAAAAAAAAAAAAAAAAAAAAGTTGGGTTATAAATAGGATGCTAATTTTTAACTGTGTGGGTAATTAACCACTAGAACAACTTCCTAAGGACTGCAGTGGTTTCTCAATTACTGGCAATTCAAAGTGAAGACCAGATTTATTTATTTTAAAGATATGCTTGAACAGGAATTAATTACATCAACTCCTGCTTCCCGAATGCTACAGAAGCCCACTCAAAATGATCCAAATTATCTTTTTTGGCATCCTGCTCTTGGATCAGATTGGACAGCAATACAGAACAACTGGGGGCACTCACAAGGAAATGCAATTACAATTGCACTGGTGCTGGCCTGGAGACACCATCCCTGCTCTCAAAGGGTCAACATCTGAACTGAGCACAACACAGGGAAAACAGTCCTTGGATAACAATTTATCCACTTGGGGTGCCGAATTCAAATTCTCCTTTACAGCAACTGAGAACAAAAGTTAGATGGGGCAGCACCAACTTAAAATGTAATTATTTTGTAAAAGGCATAGCCATAAAATACCTTTTAGTAAACAAGACAGGTATGAGACTCTACATCCATTGGGGGGATGTTTTTCTGGGGCTTTGCTTGGTTTCCTACTCCCACAGAGGTGGTACTCTTCCCACATCTCAGAATGTTGTTAACTCATAGATTGAAGTTCACCTTGATACAGTGGAACAGAGAGAATTATCAAAGAATTTACATTTTTGGGGGAATGGAACAATAACTGGGTAAAAGATGGAGTTCAGCAAATGCCCCAGATATGGTGTGAGCCCATGTCTCCCCTTTCCTCTCCATCCCTCAGAGGCAGCAGCAGGCCCCAGGCTGTCCCACTGAAGGAGCTGGTTTGTGTTTGTAGCTGTGTTTGGTTGTTTTTATTAAATGATACAACACTCCTTTATTAACAGTGTTCAAACAGCAGGACAGACAGGAGCATCTCCAGCTGGATGTGGCTGACACACTGCAGACACACTGCAGACTGCAGAACCCAAAACTGAAACCTTCAATTCCAAACTGCTCTCCAGCTCCTGGGGTGCTTTTAGAAGCTCTGTGATGGCACAGTGATGCTGCCTGTGCAGCAGCTCCCTGCCAAGGCAGGCAGCAGCTGAAGGGCTCCACAGCAACATGCCAAGACATTCTGTTTGCATTTCCATTGTCACTTGATGTAATAAGTGTTGATCTCAATTCACTAAACACTTGTGTCAATTTGCCACTCCATTTGGTTTAGTTTTTAAGGCATTTCTGTTGCATTAAAAAATGGAATTAAATTATAAATTAATTAGTTGGTTTCCAAACTTAAGGTACATTTTTATCCTTCCATCTCTCTTCTGAAGCATCTTCACATTTTTTCAGTGATGTGCAAGGAACAATTTTTACCATTAAAATGTAACTTTCAGGAGCTCTCAGAGAAAAGCCCATCAGAGCCAGCAGGTGCTGGCGCATTCCAAAGTGCATTATGGACTGTATTTATAGGAGCTGTCTAGCCTTTAATGGGTTCTTGAATGATTTGCTTAGGTGTTTACTTTTCCTAAAAGCAGCTTATAACCTCTGCTCTTGTCTCTGAAGTCCCTCTTAAATTGCTGAGAAAATGCACCACGGGGCAATGAGAGGGAAGGGCTGCAGTTGCCCACCTTGGGCTCTGGGCTGTGTTTGCCCCCAGGATGTGCAGATCTGGTGTCAGAAATAGGCCATGGCTGACCTCGATTTGGGGCCGTGTAATTCCCAGACGGATTCAGCTCAGTAATCCCCAGTGGAGACACTTTCACTCCATTCAGTGGATGCCACTCCTACACCTCCGTGTTTCACAAACCTGGACTGTACACAAAGGCATTCAGCAAAGTCAAATATTGGCTCTTTACACCCAGCCTTCAGCAGATGCTTTTCTAACCACGTTTTCTGGCTGTGGCATGATCCCTTCTGGTATCAGCAAGAAGAGTTTGGGGCTGCTCCTCTTCCCACCTCCCTCTCCCCCATCCATTGAGAGTGAGAATCTGGCAATGGCATTGCTGCCTCTGTAATCTATCACCTCGAGGCCCTTTCATATATCAATGTTTGACTGCTTTCTATGTAAAACAGGTCATTAAGTTAATCAGAAATTGACTACTACTACAAACACCTTTTGAATAAGGTCAAATTAAGATAAAAGTCCTTGCTCTTTTCGTCTCTCAGCAACAAAGACTATAACCAGGCTGCTAAACCCACCATTAATGTCAGTGTGCAGATTAAA
This sequence comes from Muscicapa striata striata, assembly GCA_030060385.1. Lineage (NCBI taxonomy): Eukaryota > Metazoa > Chordata > Aves > Passeriformes > Muscicapidae > Muscicapa > Muscicapa striata. The sequence goes on along the minus strand of JAREIS010000032.1, from coordinate 3,147,454 downwards.
TGTCATTAAAGGCAATTTGTCACTTACATACACACTTATCTCAATCTAATAATTAGCAAAAGGTCAGGCAGATAAACCTGTGTATTTCAATCCACAATAAATTTTAGCTGCAGGAAATGACAAAATAAAAGTTTAACCATATATACATGTATTTATGTTTGAAATATATCTGCATAATAAAATCCAGGAGAAAAGAATAATCTCTGCTAAAGACCTAACTGGTTTTGAGCCCTACTCTGGCACTTTGCTTAAGGTGTGAGGGAGCCAATTGCATGATCATGGCTCAAAGTAATTCCCCCAAGGAGCAGAGCAGCCCTTGCTGGGGGTGTGACAGGTCTCAGGCACTCCCCAGACCCCATAACCAGCGCCACAACTGGCACCCAGGTTGATCCAGATAAGATGTGAGCTCAGATGAATAAACAGCAGGGACTGAATTGCCTCCTGACCTGCAAGGTGACTCCTTGCCACTTCGACCCCATGTCAGGAGCAGCTGCAAAGGACACCCAAGTGACACAGCAAACCTTCAGTTCCTCAGCCTGTCACCTCCACACCCCACAAGGCTCAGGTGTGCCTGAGCTGTGCCAGCTGCAGCTCTGCATGGGTAAGGAGGACACCAGCACACCCCATGCCTGTGCCTCCTTTTCACCTCAGTTTGCAACCCAAAATTCCCTGACAGAATTCTAAACAATCTGTAGAAAATGGAATTGCTACACCTCAATCTTGGCAATCATGACAAATCTCCTTTAAATGATGCTATGGCAGCGTGCTTGGCAGGTTTGGCTCAGTGAGGAGCAGAAGGGCAGGGCTGGCAGCAGACAGGGAATTCTGCCCCTCAGTCCCACCTGTCCCATGGCACAGCCCTGCTGCAGGGCCTGGCACCTGCCAGTGACCAGCTCCAGTGTGTGCCAGGCTGGACACGAAACCATGGGATGCTCCTTTGTGGAAAAGGATAAACTTCAAATCTCTCAACACTCAACAGACAAAAACCAAACAGCTTCCAAAATAACGCACTCCAAAGCTGATAACATTACCACGACCTGACTCCATGCTACCACTGCATCCTTTCCAGCTTTTCCCACCCAGGTGTACAAATTCCTAAGCCCTGTTCACAGACCATGCTCCCATTGAGTATTTCAGACTTTCCTGACTCCAGTGACCATTAACAGTTCATTTTCACTTCCTTCCTGTGAGGATATAGCTGTGATATGGATATTGATAACTATATAATGTACAGAGATAGAGCTGTATTTTTCGAAGACATTTTAAATTATTCTGGTCATGTTTTGTTTGTTTTATTTCACATTGGCAGGACTTAACCCATCTTCAGTGTCTAAATAGGTATTTCCTCTGGCAGTGAAATGGCAAATTGTCAGCATTCAGCCTCTCCCTCTACTTCTAACAGAGCAGGGACACCTAGTTAACTCAGGGTGATGATGTGTTGTTTTAATCATTCATAGCAAAGAAAGATGGTTTCAAGGAATCATACAATTTACCCAGCTTCTTGTCACAAAGGTACTTCATGATTAATGGAAAGTAGATGTGTGAAACAATATATTACAGCAAAACAGGATTTTTATGTCTCTTAGCTGGGGAAATTTTTGATACCTTATTTAAAAAAGAAAAATAAATCACAGCAAGCATGAGTTTTAAAAGCAATGACAAATTCCTCTCAGCACAGGTTTTTAAAGCTTCATTTTAAAGCACTGGATTTTTTTTTTTGGTAAAAGGTTTATGTAGGAATGGGACACAGCCTTAAAGAACAACTCAACCTACTGTTTACAGAGAGAACTGCTGCTCTGACTGTCTGACCATCATCAATCAAGCCCAAAGCCTTGCTGGGTGGAAAACTCTGCTCATCCATTATTCATGTGCTGCACCATACATCCCCAAAAGGTGAACAATTAAAAGGAGAAAATACAAATGATGGTAGGGGACAGAAGCAAAGTCATCTTCAGATTACAAGATAGAATCTGAGGGAGAAGATGTAAGGAAATGAGTGGAAGAGCTGAGGACAGATTCAAGTCTGACTGCTGGCTAATGAGAGCAGGGAACAGATCCCAACAGCAAACCACATCCACAGGTGGGCTCTCATCTCTTCTTCATGTCCATACAGAAGATGATATTCCTATATTACATCACAGCAAAATATCCCCAAATATTTCTACAGTAGACAAAAAATGCAATTTAAAAAAAAAAATCAACATCCAACACAACTGCTTCAGCACTGTCTGGTCCCTTTAACTTCAGGCTCTGTTCACAGTGTGGAAAGAAAACCCATCTGTGCCACCTCTCATTGTTGATGGGGAGGCTCCTTTTGGCATTCCAAGAGCTGGCTGGAGCAGCTGAAAGCTTCAGGAAAAGGCCTTGGGTTTCAAGAGAAGGATTTTGAATTTCTCAGAGGTTTGGCACATTTTATTAGAGGATGGACTTTGGCATCAACACTACAAAGCAAACACCTGAAGGACACTGTACTCACAGTCCCCAGCTCCTGAAGGCTGGAGTGTGTTTAAAACCTGCCTGCTTTTCCCCTTATGCAAGTGCATTAGCTTTCACCACCTGAGCAAACTGATCTGCAGGAGACTGATCTGAGGAAGCACAAGTAATTTTTATCTGGTGTTTGGTTTTCAAGATCATCTATGGGCTGGAGACTCTACCACTGGGATCTCAGTGTCCTACAATACTTATCTTGGTGGGGAGTGTGTGCAGGTCTCAGTGTCCCCTCTGTGCCCAAACACATCTCTGCCAGAAACCTCACTCTCTGCTAATGTAAGGAAGAAAAGGAAGCATGTGTAGGCTGCAGGATTACAAGGAAAAGATTAATCCTTCAGCCTGAGGTCCATGCACCCCAAAGGCAATGAAGAGCTGTGAGTGGAGGTGGATCCAGGGTCATTTATTTCACAGCCCTCAATAATGAACTGCTCTGACCCAGCACAGACAGAGCAGACAGTGTCCTGACTGACACTGACATTATCATTTGCTCACCACGGGTTTGTAACCACAAAGTATGAATGTTTTCCCCTTTTCTAAGCAGTGGAAGGATGTGCAGGTCAGGCTGAAGCAGCTTTCATTGCCCCACTCATACTGCTCTGCCTGAGAGCCCCAGCGCCTTGGGAAGGTCAGGAGTGTGTGAGAACAATGTGCTACCCCACAGCTGTGGTCAGGACTGCTATGTTTAAAGGTTACAGTGATTAAGAACTGTGATTAATTTAGTCACAGCAGAATCAATTCCATTCAACTACTAATCTAATTTACATCCTGGAGAGGACTCTGCTTTTCCCTGGTCGGCGTGGGTTTGAATTTAGATTCATTTTTCCCTAAGAAGTATGTTTTGAGGGATCACACTGCAATTAGCAAATGTTTTGACAAAGCTAATGGGAGAGTTCTGTCTCTGTGTCACTGCTTCCTGTCATCTGCCCTTTCATAAACCACAGTTAGTTCCCAAACCTCCTGAGTGTGATCTGGATTAAACCACCTACAGAGGAGCATGTCTGGTGTCACTACCCCACTGTAACTGCACTATGGCAGGGAAACCAATGCCATAACTTCAAAATGCCTGGACAGCATCAAAAGCAGCACAGGAGCCAAGGGTGGGGTTTCTCCCCCTCTATCCTGTAATTGTGAGGTCCCACCTGGAGTCCTGTATCCAGCTCTGGTGTCCTCAGCACAAGAAGGACGTGGACCTGCCAGAGTGACTCCAGAGGAGGCCACAAAGATGCTCCAAGGGCTGGAGCCCCTCTGCCATAAAGGAAAGGCTGGAAGAGGTGGGATTGTCCCACCTGGAGAAGGCTCTGGGGAGATCTTAGAGCCCCTTCCAGTGCCTAAGGAGCTTAAAGAGAGCTGGAGAGGGATTTTGGACAAGGGATGGAGGGACAGAACAAGGGGAATGGCTTCCCACTGCCAGAGGGCAGGGTTAGATGGGATATTGGGAATAGTGCTTCCCTGTGAGGGTAGGCAAGCCCTGGCACAGGGTGCCCAGAGCAGCTGTGGCTGCCCCTGGATCCCTGGCAGTGCCCAAGGCCAGGCTGGACAGGGCTTGGAGCAGCCTGGGACAGTGGAAGGTGTCCCTGCCATGGCAGGGGATGGAACCAGATGGGCTTTAAAATCCCTTCCAAGCCAAACCATTCTGTGAATTTTCCCTAGTTGAATAGGATTCCTCAGGAAAGATTTATTACTAAAAAACAAGATATGTTTTTCAGATTCAAAAGAGTGATTAAGATTACACAGGAGGTGTAAAAGCAGCAAATGCAGGATAAGTGTAGGCAGATGAGTCTACTAAAGCAGGATTCTGGTAGCCACAAAGAGAAAGAGGGGATACATAGTGAATTCCCATTAAAAACAAACCATAGGACTCTACATGTCAGCATGGTAACAGGCAAATTATACCATTATATTCTGAAAATTCAGTATTATTGTATTCTGAAAAATCACTGCTTAAGTTAGAGGTGAGTTCAAGACAGACCTTAATGCCACTCAGCCAATCATTTAGGTTGAAAGATCTACAGCTCTCAGGACTGGCAGGAATGTGTGATCTTGAGAGAATCCCCACTCAGGAGACAATACAAAGAAATTACTTTAGCAGCTATTATTTGGTCAGTGTATGACTGGAAGCCACTGGAACATGTATACCTGCTAACTTCCAGCTTGCTTTCTGAATAGTCATTTCCAAAATTTATCAAGAACTTTCCTTCTTTAGGGAAGCACGGGAATGGCTGAAAATCACTTGTGTCTCCTCTGAGCAGACCAAGGGGAGAAAACAATTGCTCCCTAAACCTACAATGGATTTGCTCCACCACAACTGATACAACATTAGGATACCTGCAGCCAGTGCAACCTGAACCCTCACAGAAAACCCCTGCTGAGCAATCTTTACTGTTACCTCCTTCACCTTCCTGCAGAAATACCTTAAATTATAGATACATCAGAGGAATCTGATCTGCACCGCCCCCGGCACATCCTGATTCCCATCACGTCCGTCTCCCTTTCAGCCCAAGTGCTCCTGTGTTTTGTCAATACCAGCCTAGTACAGCTTCAAATATTTAGCTTAACTTGATCTTCCAAGCTGCAGGAGAGAAAAGCCAGAGTCTCCTAACACCATTTGTTGAACAAACAATTGATCCCAGCGAGGATGGCGGCGGCTGCTCTGCCCTGGGCCGTGACAGATGCCAGCGGTGACAGCTCTGTCACTTGGCAGGGGAGGCTGCGGCGGGGTGACAGCTCCTCTGATTCCTTCATCAGCCAATGTGACTGAGTGACCTTTTCCAGTCTCAGCAGCTGCCTCCCTTCTTTACTCAATCATGGCAGAAAATAAGTCCCTTTGGGGAAATCCTGCCCTTTCCGTAATTTGAAATGACCGCGATTGTCATTAGGCCTTGTTTGCTAAATAGGCTGGTGAGTGGTGGCGAGTCCTTGGTGAGAGCACGTGCCTGGTGTGCATGAGAGATGGGAGAGCTGGATGCTCCTGAGAGAGTCTTGGGAATGCTCTGAAATTCCTTGTCAATATTTCACCTACCCTCGAGGGAGTTTCTACAAGATCCCGGGTGGGGAGGTGCCCGCTCACCTCCGGGTTTTCAGAGAGAAGGAACAAAGTGCAGCAGTGTGAAAAATGGAATGTGTTCATGCAGCTCCACAGACACTGTTCTTCATGGTGGGAAAAGAGAAATGCCCTTAATTAATAATAATAATAGTGACAGAGTAAAGGGGTTTCAAGTAGCTTTGCCATAAGCCTGCTTTGCATCCCTGCTCATTTGTCAGGCTCACTGTGGCTGCAGGCACAGGGAGATTGCCATGGCCCTCATTGCACCCCAGCCATTGGAGAAAGCAAGTGACATTAAAAAAAAAAAAAAAAAAAAATCCACACAATGAGCAGTCAGTTTGGAATTGCAGTAAGCCTGCTCTGGCTCAGCCTCTGTCTGCTCCATGCCTGCTTTCCACATAAAATTGAGCAATTGGATCTTACCAGCAAAAATGCTTCAGGAAAGTGAATTTCTCCCAGTATTAAAAGAATCATTATTTACATCTTCACAGAATTACTTTTGCTGAGAAATCACATCCACACAGCTAATCACAGCACAGATTTATTTTTGGCACAAGGACTGCCTGTCTTTAAGTATTACCCTGGTTCCCTCTCTGGCACTACGTAAGCTCCTTCCACCCACAGTAAATTGCAATAAGCTTCTATTGGGCTGTCTCACATGCTGTATAATACCTGTACAATCACAGAGTAGTCCTACATGACAACACATCTAATGCGACAAGTGAAATTTTAATATTTGTGATAAACTCACAGATTTTAAAAAATTATTTGTAAAACAGAAAGTTTGAGCAACAAAGAGGAAATTCTAATAACAGCCCAGGCTAAGGGTAAAACAATAGGCTAAAATTATTCAGTGTATTATTCCTGTAAATCATGTACTGCATCTGGCAGGTAGTGCAGGACAGGACAGGTAACTGCAGGGCCACAGGAGCAGCTGCAGAGAGAGAAAGAGCCAGAGGAATGTGCAGTGCCCAGGCTCTGCCCTGCCCAAAGCAGTCTCAGTCATGACTCTGAATGCCATAGTTCCAAGTGCCCCAAGGAATTCAATCTGCTCTCTGCTGAAAGCTGGTTCCCCAAAAGCATGATCTGTGTTTACCTCCTGGAGCCAGTAAATGCATTTCCTTCTGTGCATTTGACACAATGATGGCAAATGGTGCCCGGTGCCCACTGCCCACCCAGGCTGGGCTGCCTTTGGTTTTAAGCTCCTTCAGGGTCATTCCTGCTCAACTACACATTCTGTGAACCATCAGGCTGCTTCACAGCATAAGAGCTTGAAGCTGCAGTGGCCCAAATTAGAGGGAGAGATGAGAGAGGGATGGTTGCCAGGCAGAAAAGCAGAGGAGAATTTCCCAGCACAAAGTGCTGATGGTGCTCGGTGCCGCCGGAACCTTTGTGCACCTTGCCATTACTGAGGGATTACAGGACCTTCTGTGCAGCTGCTGAGCCTGCCAAGTCCCAGAATGCTAACCAAAATCCCACACAAGCTGCTAAAATCTTCAGGGGGTTTTACAAGACAAATTTCAATAATCCTTTTAAGTGCTTCTTTAGAATCGAGCATGAATTTGCCAAATCCAGGGTAGCTTATTCTTCTTAAATTCATAACACAACTAACTAGTGCTACGTGCCTTGCAAGAAACTCTTAGTGCTCCCTTGAATAAATGCTGCAGAATTTCAATATTCCCCAACTACTTGATATGAGAAACTGGGCTGGAAATCTTGGGATTGCAGACAGCGTGAATGGTACTGTATATCCTGACTTTGATCAAACAGAAAAAACAAGGATATTGATGAACAAGGATTACACTCAAGTTCAGTGTTCCCATCCCTTCAAGGAAACCATTAGCACTGATTAACTTTGCAGACCAGAAAAGTCTAGAAATACCAGAAAGCAGTTATCTGTGAGGTGAATATTTTTTGTCTAATTCTGTTTCAAATTAATAAATGCAAGAGTAGGTGAAAAAGGAAAATATTGTTCCATCAGGCACTAGGAGGAATTCTGAACAAATGAAGGAGAGTGAGGGAGAGCAGGAACCTAGAAAAATAAGGTGGAACAAATAGGGAGGCAAGGCGGGGGGGAAGAAAAAAAAAAATTAGTAAATTAGTTGGTGGAATTAAATTTTGTTACACTAAAGGAGGAAATTGAAAGAAAGCCATCCAAACCTCTAAGTCACTCCTGCAACTCTCTCACCCACATCCACTTGACAAAGCACTTGAGAGTCATTTGCATCCCCTTGGACTCTGGGGAATCAATGTTCCCCTATATCCAACCCCCAGAGCACACAACTCTGTGTGCCCTCCCTATTTAGATCCTCCTTGTCCCCTCTGCCAGCACACACAGAAACATGCACTAACACACAAAAATAAACTCACAAACACACATGCATTTGATACAGAACAAAGCAAACAAGCCAGCACAGATCCATATTTCTTTGAGACTGAAGTTTAATTTAGTGTAGTGTACAGGTCCTGATGTGGACACTGGGTCCCCAACAGGGAGATCTTGACCCCTCACATGCAGGAATCCTATACTTGCTAAAAGTGAATTTTTTGTTTTCCATTTGATGTCTGGATGCTATTTTCATCCTGCCTGTCCTTACAGAAGCAGCTGGGATTGGAATCTGCTTCTCCTACCACATTTCCAGTACAGGAAAAAAAACAGAAACAGTGGATTGGATCACAAGGAAAAAAATCCAAAGAACAAACATAAGGAGGGAGCCCTGTGGGTGCCCTTAAGAAGCCAACCACAGTCATGGTCCTGTGGTGGGAAGCAAAGGGAATGTGTGGATTTCAGAGTGCTCCAGCTCTGAGCTTTCCAGTTACATCATGAACCTGACCCTGTGGAGCTCACAAAGCTCTGATTTTCCTGCTGGCAGCTGGAGACTGCAGCACTGGTAGCTGAGCTGAGGAAATGTGCTCTAGAAGGTCTCCAAGACAGGGAGAAAAAGAAAATAAACAGTGAGCCCCATGGTGTTGGTTTTATAGCCACTTCTGTGACAGCAGCCACACTTTTATATGGCACTCAGTAAACAATTCAGAGCAAATGTTTTTTTGGCTGTGGGAAGAGGATGCTCTTTTCAGCACAGACAAACACAATGCAAAGGCAAACAAAGAACAGAAAACAGGATGGCTCATTACTACCTGTGTTCTTCCAATTACACTTATTGCTCTGGAGGTGACAAGACCAATAAATGGGCAACACAGTGCCAAAAAAATACATATTCACTCTACAACAGTATTTTCTGAAAGAAATATAGAAACATCCAAAGTACCATTAGATAAACACCACTCATTAGAAAAATGGGCTCAACCCTATAAATCACAGATCTCATCATCAAAAGACCATTGCCATTGTATCTTTAATAATAAATATGCATATTGATACCTGCAAAACTAGACAGCTAGGATTTATTTTCCAATTTAAAATGTTCTTTAATGCATTTTTCCTTCCTCCAGGTCCTGCCTGTGCTGGTGTCCAGGGCTGGGGCAGTTCTGCAGGTGGGGTCTCACCCGAGCACAGGGGCACAGGGGCTGAATCCTCTCTCTAAAATGGACTGGAACACACCTGTCCCAGCTCTGGTGCAGACATCCCATCTCTCACCCCCACTCAGGCCCATTCCAGCAGCTTGGCTGCTCAGGATTCACTAATTTTACCAATTCTTCCCACCTTTGACACAGCTTTATTTGCACAGTTTAACTCTGTGAGGTAGGACCAAGGAGCAAAGTTTGTTGTACAAAAGAAACCACACCAGGGGCTCATCATGAATTTGCCTCTCCCAGATGAATCTAGCCTGAACGAACGAACCCCCAGCAGGGGTGTGGGGGTATCTGCTCATCTGCAGCTTCAGGACCTCCAGGGATGTCCAGTAAGCCTCAAAAGCTTCCAATCCTGAGCACTTCAGAACATTCAGAAGGGTTCCATTCCAACCCTGCAAAGCAGGTGGAAGTCAAAGGGAATAAAGTAATTACAAGGATTACGTGCAGTCATTTTTGAGATACGAGAAGTCATTTCCATTTCTTTCCACATGTAGCTGCATTGGAATTATTTGTAAGAGTCCAAGTCTGTATTCCAGGAATACAAAGCAAAAATGTACTACTGTGCTACAATACCACACTGGAAGGGACAAAACCCCCTCTAATTCCCATAAAGCTGCACCAAATTCACACAAGCAGAGCAATCCTGCAAAATCACAGCAAATATTCTGGAATCCCTCAGACAGGAGTACAGAAGGCTTCTGGAAACATTTGTAACTGCAGCTCCACAGTGTATTTTCAAAGCATGTCAGAACACAAGAGGAGGATTAAGTTCCTTACACCGCCACCTCCTCCTCCTTCTTGCAGAGATGACACTGCTAACAGGATAAAGTGAGTGACAGGGTTATATGATCATTACATAAAGGTAGTACACATGCAAAATCCTCAGAACATGGGAAAAAATTATCAAAGAGGTTGCACCATCTGTCTGTGGAGAAAAAAACAACAGCTGGTGCAAGGAGCTGCAAGATGCCAGCCTTCCGAGTGACAAGATGGGAAATGACAGGAAACAGCTTTTCACTCTTCTAACAGCAAAAGAAACGTACAGCCCGTGTTCTCGTGTTTGAAAACCTCCAGATGCTGCCCTCTTCTCACATTTCCATATCTTTGTTCATGCAACATCTGAAAGCTTTTCTATTTTTACAGAGGGAGGGGAAGAAAGCACAAAGCCATCAAATGTATATATATATTTTTTTCCTTGTGAGAGGATGTTGAATGAATTTTAATCATGATCATGAGAAAAAAGAAAAAGAAAAATCAGCAGTAATTGATGTGAGAAACCTTTGAGATTTTCTCCTCCTCAGAAGAAACTGCAAAGTCCTTTATAAAGGGTTGGGTATGATAAATATTAGCTTATTCGGAGGCTGATTAGGCCATTAGATTGATTCAGGACAATGCTAAGGGTCACCATAAATCAGAAAATCATGGAATCCCAGGATGGTTTGGGTTGGAAGGGACCTTAAAGATAATCCAGTTCTGACCCCCTGGCATGGGCAGGGACACCTTCCACCAGAGGAATGTTTGTGACAGCAGCAGGCTCCTCCTGAACAGGTAACAAATCCCCTGTGCCAGGGGTCCCAAACATCCCAGACCCTCGACATGGCCCTGGGCTGAAAGTCCCAACCCTCCCTGTTTGCACCAAGTATTTTTCCAAGGTGTTTGCCAGCACCAAGCTGTGTGCTGAAGGAAGGGACACCACCAAAAGCCATCCCACAGAATCCCTGGGGCCCGGCTGGGACCAAGGGCTGGGACCCAGCCACGGATCCTGGGAGGAGTCGGTCAAATGTGACCTCATGTGACCCCACAAACCCAAAGTTATTTTCCCTGATACACACTTCCCAACAGAAAACACGCTGGGAATCAGTGCCCATGAAGAAACCCTTGCCATGGGGTGAAACCCGAGGGCAGAGCAGTGTGGGAAAGCACAGAGGCTCAGGGAAAGCTCAGTTTGAGGACAGCACTGATCTGCAGATCAGGATGGATCTGGACAGCCTGGGACTGGTGATTTCTGCCTCCCCAGACAGATTAGTCCTTGGTTCATCCCAGTGTTTTGCAGCAGGAGATAAACTCAGATTATTCACTGCAGAAGGAAGTGAGGTATCTGCCCACAGCAAAGCAATATCCCAGTGCCAGATCTCAGCAGGGATCACAGCTTCACTTTAACACCACCCTGCAGGACCACTCAGTGTCTCACTCTGGGCTTTACCTTTCACCCTTCACCAACAAAACACTGCCTTTCTGGGGTTTTTCTTCTCTCCTGATAGAAATCAGAGATCACTGCTGAGATTTTTGGTTATTACATGCCAAAAAGGCTCTGTTAGAAACCAGACTAAGACAGCAATGCACAGATAACTGAGATAACAGCCCAGTAGCTGGTGGAAAATCCAGGTGGAGCAGGTTCAAGATACTCCTCCAGGTCAGGCAGGATGGGTGTGAAGGAGGCAGAGAACCAGTTCTGTTTTCCTTATCTGACCCTTAAGCTTTTTCCAGCTAATCCTTCTCACAATAGCAGTTGTTTTTTGAGCCAGGAGCAAGGTTCCCAAAAGCCATCATGGCATGAGCACCAGTCCATGCAGAGCAAGTGAAATCATAAAAAAAGCACTTTAAGCATCATCAAGCTTAGAGAGAATTTACAAGGTGCTGTTTATTTCTACCTTTGATTCTCTACATGGTCTCTACAGATCAGAGTACTTAGAAAACATAATTATTTAAATTAGGAGTAATTCAATTAGAATATCTCATTGCCAATAACATTGCTAATAAGAAATGAACACACTTGACTTTTTTTTTTTTTTTTAATCTTACCTTTGGGGCCTCTCTGAACACTTTCCCAGATGTGGAAATACTGCTTTGATGTTGCATGTCTAATTCTTTTCTCCTGTAGGGTCTGATTCAGTGTATACTTAAGTCTACTCTAGTCTTTCCTTTGCTTCCAGAGGGCACAGGACTGTGCTGTTCCACACTGCTTTATGTCAGGAGGGATATGTGCTGTAACTCCCTCGCAGGAGAACAGAGAAATGAGCACCCTGTCTGTGAAAATGGTGATGCCAATTAGGTCTGGTGGAGTAACCACATCAGTAAAAGGGTAAAAACTACCTCCTGGAGATCCCTTGCTGGTGGGTCTTTGACAAAAATTCAGGATTGTGCTTTAGGCCTCTTCAATGAGTCCATCATAGTGAGTGACAAGAGTAATAACAGTATTTTGCCCTAACAGCACAAGCCAGGCCAATCTGGGAGTGTGCACGCTGTAGTATCAAACCCAGTGCATCCCTGGAAGTGGATGCAGCACTGCTGGAGCCACAGGACAGCACCCAGTGGTTTCCAGCTGTAACAGAGCTGGTTTATCCCCAAGGAGATGGGCACCCTTGGGTCAGGGAGCTCATCTGCATCTCTCACTGGGGCACCCCAGCAGTTCTGGCAAGCAGGAGCCGCCATCCCAGCACCCAGGTGCCTCCAGTGACACAGATGAACCTGGCTGCACACCAGGTTGTGCTGTGGGGGACAGGGCTGGCTGGCACATCCTTCCAGGGCTCCTCCTGCAGCCACCCCGGGCAGCCAGGCTGCTGTGAGTTACAGCCACTGGCAATCAGCTCAGGAACCAGCGACCTGAGAGCTGTGCTCACATTTGTACACCCTTAACACCAACAGAAATCACACACACAGAGAATGTTCCACTATTTCTAACCACTTTCTCTGTGATCCAGCCAGCAAGGCTCTGAGAAACTTGCCCTGGCAAGCAGAGCTCAGCTGAGCTGTGGACAATTAGCTGCTTTACCCACTTCATGCTCATCCTCTTAACCAAAGAATACTTTAATGCTGATCTGTCTCAGCCTTAGCTGTGACACTCTCCAGCACAGTACAGCTCGTTTTAGATTGTACTGAACAATAAAGGGTCCTGTTATCCAAGGGTGGTACTTGAAAGCCTATCTGCAAGAACAGATCTCATTATTTTAATTAAAAGCTTCCACGTATTATTTTCTGAGCTAACAAATATGGCCATAGTTGTAATTATGGAATCACCAAATATAGTCTCAAGATCTTGTTAATAATGATATCCTTTTTAAAATCTCATAATCTTAAAAAAATGTTGTAATTAAGTCACCAAGCAACTATATTTGTCTCCATGAAATAAAGCCAAATCTACAGATAATTGCAAATAACTCATTTCCCAGTGGATTAATTTTTTTGTATGCCAATTAGGCTCACAAATCTCAAGCTGTCACCTTCATCTCCAGACATGCAACCGGCTGCGAACACAGCTATAAACAAAACAGCCCAAGTGCCTCTTGTTCCCTCAGTAAGAAAGAAAATGAAGTTAGCAACACTCATTTGTAGATGTCAGCCCCCTGAGAGTGGAAAAGGAGGGAAAAATAATCTTTGGATGTAGGACAATTAAAACGCTCTGTCTGGCTTTTAGGAAGCGTTCTGGGAAAGCTCCTGAAAGACTTCTGTGGTTGCAGTTTTGGGTAACAGCTGCCTGGAGACTCAAACCCACCATCCCCAGCCATGGATGGTTTTCTCCACCATGTCCCAAGTCCTGGGAGCCCTTTGTGAACCTCAGCCAGACATGGGCACAGATTGTGGCACTGAGGGCTCGTGGGAATGAGGACTTGGCACAGGCAGGGCTGGCAGGAGCCACAGCTGGAGCTGCTGCTGCCTCCTCCTCTGCCCAGCAGTGCTTTGGGGGCAAAGCTGCTGTGCCCCATCCCCAGCACCTGCAGCACCTCCTGCAGTCCCTCACTGTCACCTCTGCTCTTCCCAGTGCCCACCGGGGATGGTGCTGGGAGCTGCTGACACCTGCTTGGGGAACATTCCAGAGCAGTAGCAAACAACCATTTCCTCAGAACATGTTGGCAAGACTGAGCAATTGTCCCAATCAAATCAACAAACCAGCTTTGCAGCCTAAAAAATTCAAGTGTTTTGCAGCTCCTGCTTAGGTGCAGGGGAGTCCCTTTGCCTGTCCCTGCTGAACCTCCTGCACTCAGACATGTAACCTGCCCCAAAACAGCTCAACAACAGCAAAACTGCCCAGAAGCACCAACTCAGGGTATCTGAGTGGTTACACACTCATAGAAAAGGGGAACAACTCTGTGACAAGTCTCTGTTTCAAAAAATAATGACACACAATTCACAAAACTTGAAATTGAAAAATCAAGATGAGAGCTGGTGGCCCAAGCTGAACACACCTCTAACATCTGGTCCTTGGTGCAGTGTCTTCTCCTGGACAGGTCACTTCCAAAGCCTTGAAGGTACTGAGGTGAGTGTGTGGATGCCTGGGCTAATGGGCCTTGGGGGACACAGGCTCCTTTGACTCACTTTGTCCTTCTCTGGAGTGGAAATTAAATGTTCCCTCACAAAATCCTCATGCCTGACAAGTAACCAAAGCATTTCCCATCAACACTATCCCTGTTCCCATCCTCAAGTCACCTAAGATTCCCTTCAGCCATGCAGCTTAATTCCTAATTCTCATCCCATTCCTTTCAAACATACGCTGACTTCACTCCTGCAGGGGAAGGGCACACCAGGTAACCTGGACCTCTGCCCCCTGCACTGCTTCTGCACCTAAAACATGCAACTTTTCCATCCTTGTCACTGTGCAACCCCTCCTTGGCCTGCCCAGCTGGATGAGGACATCACCATGCACATCCCTCTATAAACACTGCTGCCACTGTGACCCTGCATTTGGCTAGGAAGGGGAAGAGGCCAATTCTTGGGGAGAGCTGCACCTAAAGGACTTAAAGATTGCACAGAAGGAAAAAATAAATCCTGTGGAAAGCAAAATTGCTGAGATGGGATATACCCGTACATCTATACTCACAACCAAGGTTTCAGAAATGCTGATTAATCCCTGCAGCCTTAAAGCATTGGAGGTACATCTCTGTCACATTTCTGAAACCTTGGCCACAAAGTACCTTTGTAAAGATGCAAACAACAGCCTGAAAAGCACATTCTCCCCTTTGTCAGAATCACTGTAGGGAAACAAAAACCCCAACCACAAAGTGTTTGTAAAAAACCACATTGATAGTCATGTAGATATTTCATTTTTTTCCTTCCTGAATTTAACAAAAGCCTGGATCTACCACTCAAATTAAACACTGTGCAGTAAAGCATAAAGTCTGCATTCAACAAGTTTAATTACTGTGTAAATGAAAGAAATTATTATTCATTCATGACATTTATTTCAGTTCCAGTGCTAGCTGCCTTTATAAAAGTGAGATTGGGGGTGCAGGGGGAGGAGGAGGCTGGGTGTATAATTACTACTATATTTCTTTGCCAAACATTAGTGAACTTAAACAAAAAGTGCTTGTTTTCCTTGGAGAGGAAAAAGCATGTGAGCTATCAATGCTGGATCTCAGGGACGCCCCCAGCCTTGACAGGGTGCCAGGCTCTGCTAGGTACACCAGTGCTGGGGAGCTGATAACACAGAGCTCATTGAGGGACAGCCCAGCTCAGGACTCTGGTGGGTCAAAAGCCACCCAAACGATGGGAACAATCCAAGGCAGAGCCCCTGGGCAGAAAGGGGAGCCACTGTGTGACATGAAAGATAAACTGGCAGCTGATGCTATCGGGGCCCAGCCAACAATGCATCTTTTCTCATGGATTTTCACAGGGCTTAAACTTCAAACAAAGCAAAGGGAAAATAAAACCCTCTAAGCTGATTCAGATCAGGCATTTTTGGGAGTTTGAAGAAGGCAAGGGAGAGGCTGCAGAAGGATTTCCTCCTTAGGAGACACCATAAAGCTGGAACACTTATTCTGCCTCATGCTGCACGTTGTGCTGGTCCCAGGGGAATGGCTGTTACCTGCTCTGATCCACCCAAAACACCTGAGCTTTCCAGAGAGCACTGTAAACAAATTCTAGTGATTAATCAAACCACATCTTCCAAAAATGTGCTTTTCCTGGGAGAAGCAATTCCTGTACTTTCCTGGCCCTCCAACTACCAGCATTTAATCACTACACTACAGGAGAGATTATGCTCTGGCAGAAGTGGCCTCGGTTTACTTTAGAAAGGAGAAGAAAAAAAAAAAAGGAACAAAAATCAGCATTGGGCCACACAAGTTGTATGTAAGAAATTGCAGCTGATGTATTTAGATAAGTGGAAGGAGCAGGGATGATCCTGGAGGTCGGCCTAAGTGGGGGAATGACTGCAGTGATGTTTCACATCCACATTTAGACATTCCACTTCTCCTGCTGTGCTAGCCAGAAATGCATCCTTTTTAAGAGGGGCTGTACAGAACTGCCAGGGCTGCCTGCCACAGCCAAGGCCATGGGGTGATCCTCCGAAAGCCCATGAAGTGTGTGCACTCAGCTGAGGGAATAAACATGACTAATTTTTTTGCATTTCAGAGTAATACATGCCAGTCAGCTCTGATCTCAGTCCCGATTCAAAATGAGTTGCTCTGAAGTTTGTTCCCAATTCCTTGCTGAACCTAATCAAGCCAAATGGAACAAGCCATAATCCAAGCAGAATTCAATGAACTGCACCCTTTAAGAAGGCTATTAAAGCTTGTTCTCAGGGTTTAAACCAGGAGAAGATTTAAGGTGGAGAAGAGATTATCCCACATCTGCCTCCCATGACCTCCCTCTGTTGGCACCAGCCCTGCCAGTGTCAGAGGGAGCAGCTGCCAGAAGGGTGGATTTGAGACACTGACCTATTCTCTCACATCCTACACGCCACTGACATCACAGCTAATTTTTCTGGCCCCAGACTGCATCAGTCTCCCCTCAAATGTTTGATTCTCTGGTAATTTGAGGCTGAGAGCTGTCAGAGCTGCTGTTTTGGTTGGAGCACTCTGCCCCTGCCATGGGTTGGGAGCAGCCACAGCGCAGCCACTGCTGCAGCTTGATCCTCCCTCCTGATTAGAGCAGGGCTTTGCAGACACAGAGCACTATCTCCTGCCAAAACCTGATTACTGCTGCACCCTAACAACCACACTGATAACAGGCAAGGCAATTACACCCAGAAATGGGTTACACACCAAAGCCAGGTACTTTGGCCAAGCCTGCACAACAATATCTGCATTTAGTTTTTCACTGTGGCTCAAAGTAATTGCTGAATTTATGCCATTACTAAGAGGAAACCAGCAGCCACATCATCTTTGGACTCTTAAGCATCACTGAGAGCCAAGGAACAGACAGGGACAATGTCCATCAGCACATCACCCCATGGTCAGCCACCTGGCTGGGGGAATGGCTGCTCCCTGTGCTGGGTGGAAACATCAGCTATTCACAGGGCAAGGGGCACTGGGGGAGGTGAGGAGGCAAATCCACTGCCCAGGAGCTGAGGAGTGACTGCAACATGGAGCAGCAGCTGAGGGAAGAGAAGCAGCCCACGACAGACACATCAGCAGAGTCATTTCCAAGCAGCCCCTGCTGCTCACCCCCTCCTGGGCCCCTGTGCAGGAGCTGCAGGACTCCAGCAGCTCCCCAGGGAAAACACTTCCCTGCACACTGCACACACCTGCATGGAATGGCTTTGCCAACACCTCTGACAGCCTCATCTCAGCCAGCTAGGAGTTTTTAATTGCTTACAGAAAGGAAAAGTGGCAAGGGATCCTCTCTGCCCACCTGCCACCTTAAGCATTAACTTCACCATCATTTAATAGTAAAATGGGCATGAAAAATTTGTTGCATTGCTACTAACAGTGATAATTTGTTATATTACTATTTCTTGCTAGGAGCCTTGAGCTCCTGTGCTGAGTGATGCAGGATCCTCTGAGCACAGAGACTTTACCAGAGAGGGCACCAGCATTCCCCAGGAGAAGGGGGAGAGTGCTCAGTGCATGTCCCATGGGAAGAGGAAACTCCTGCACTGACACAGGCACTCACAGGCAGTGGCCAAGCCTGGAAAGCACACTCAGGCTGTCATTAGGCATTTCCACAGCCAGCTGAGATGCACAAACAATTCATATCAGGCAACACCAAAAATAAAGCTAATTACTTGAGGCTTATGATAAGAGAGATCTTTTTCTACAGGCAACTTTGCAAGGTCACCTTCCTTGCTTTAGTCTCTCGTCTCTCTCTCTCTCCTTTTTTTTTTTTTATTATATGACATTGAGCTGCTTTCAAAGCTTATCTAAATCTGCCTCAGGGCAGGAAGGGGTTAAGACCTTAAAAAATACATAGAGATTAATAGAAAGCCAGGCTGGCAGGGCAGTGTTTTAAAAAAGGAAGGAGGGGGGGAAGGAAAAAAAAATAGTATTTTCTTACAGTCCAAAGAGAAGCACAACCCCAGAGTTTAAGGTCACTTCCTCTCCTGCAGTGCTGGGAGCAATGCTGTCAATCAGCAGTGCTGGCACTGTCCCTCCCTGCGAGGACACTGTGGCACAGCACAGGAGTAACATCTACCCGCTGGGAAAGGGGATGGAGGACACAGCTTCCAATTGATTCCAAAGGTCCTTTGGGAAAGATGGAGCCTCTAGTTTATCAGCACTGACATTCAGCTCTCAGAGTAGCAGGCTGATACCTATTTAATGTAATGCCATTTTCCAGTAGGGAAATCTGATTGTCAGGCTCTTGCCAGGGAAGCCCAGGCAGCACCAACCCAGAGCAGAGCTCTGATGGGACAGGACACCTCCAGCACACAGCCTCAGCTGCAGGAATGTTCATCTCCAGCAGGAAAAGAGGGCACTGTGCTCCAGACTGTCTGCTCCTGAGTTTGCTGAAGTGTTGATCCAGTGAGGGGGAAAATAACAACACAACCACCTTTGTGTTTCTTTTGCAGAAGAGTCTGCCATGGACAGACACAACCCTGTGTGCCCAGGCAGAACCTCGCCCTTGCCTTCAGTCTGTGGCATTTCTTCGTCCAAATCCCTCAGGCTTTTAAACTGGAGCTCTTACGTGCAAAAAGGAGGTCTTGACTTCATTTTAGAAACAGATTAGCTGCATGAAAGACTAGAGTCTTTCAGGGTAAGATATCATTATTCTTCTGTTAAAAATTGCTCCTCAGACGATGGCACTGACCTGCTGCTGCCTGGCTGCCTGTCTGTGTGACTGTGAGTGTGCACTGGGCTGGGACTGTGGCACTGCTGTGTGTGAACACACCAGCAAATGACAAAATGAGGACAAGGTCTGGGGCAGGCTCAGGAAAGCCCTGGGAAGTGAATGTGGCTTTGGCTCATTAACCAGACTTGAGGTTACACTGCTGCAGTGGAGCCAGAGGAGCTGCACAGATCTCCAGTCAGGCTCCAAAAGATGCAAATACCAGCTTGGTGTAATACTGAACATCACAAAAGGAATCTAGGCATCTGCTGCTCACTGATCCCTTAAAGCTTAACTCCTTCATCTGTCTTGGGAACTGCAAGGATCTGTCTATAAGCAAACATCCTGATGAAGCTGCTCCACAATTTTCATTTTAGTTAAATCCTAATCCAGACTAAGAAGATCTATAGAATTATGCAAAAATGTCCCCACCACAAAACAGAAGCTATCTCAGAAAAGGTTTCCATGGAATTCCCAGTTTTTGCAATGCTCCTGAGGCAGTGACACAAGCACCTCCAACCAGACACATTGGCTTTCACTGCACTGATTGTGGGAGTCAGGATTATTGCTGTAAAGGCCATTGCTGTTTTCTTATATACAACTCAGTGAATGATTCCAAAAAGGAAAAATATGAGACTATCTATAAAAATCATACAGATCCAATCAGTGTTGTACCTATGTCTGTCTGTGTTTAAAAACAGAGGTATTATATGTCTAATGTAATTATACATTAAACACTACATGCAATGTTCAGACCTACAAGTATTACATTACATACATAAACATGCCCACACACAGACACTTCCAGACAGATCTTTTGAGTTTTGACTATGGTCATGATAAAAATCAGTTTGCAGCTGTGCAGGGAAATCTCCCCAGGTCAGTACTGAGCACTGACTGTTTCACACAAACTCCATTCTTGGATAGAAATGGTTGTGGAAACACAGGCTGTATTTTGACTTTTGAAGAGGATGAAAGCAATAATGTGACAGCAATGGATATGCTGGATTTCAGAGGTCACACATTTCCTTGTATATTTATACTCTGCTCTCAGAGGTGCCAAGCTCAGCGTCCCCTGATGTGCTGAGTGCCAGGAGGGAGGGCAGGATGTGCCCAGCACCACCCTGGGTGACCTGCCAGCAGAGCCAGCTTCCCCTGCCACTGCCTGTGCAGTCTGGACAGCAATCCACGCTTGCAGCAGCCACTTCCATCCCTGAGGGGCTGGTTTGTGTTTGCTCAGTGCTGTGAGCAGCCCTGTCCTGTAAGGTCCTTCCAGTGCCAAGCTCTCAGGGCAGGCCAAGCGTGGCTGCAGTCGGGCTCTGACTTTCCTAGGGTTCTCCAAGTGCTTCTCTGGGTGAAAACAACATAGGCAAGTGTAAAGCTGCCAGACTGGGGGCCAAGGAACTTGGTAGGTGCTCGTTCATTCTCACAAACAAGGGTCACTCAGAGTATCTGAACAGACACTTCCTCCTGTGTTGGAGGCAGACAAGGAGCCCATCTGTGCCCCCACAGTAGCTGAGCACCCCAGCACCTCTGACAATCCAAACCTGATCACCCTTCAGAGATAGAGAAATTTAAAAATACTCCTTTTACACAGAGATGCAAAAATTTCACCTATGTATAAACAAGTGTCTTTAAATTAAAAATCTAACCTAGAGACCTCACTGCCTGGGCTGCTGCACTATCAAGGACAATCAAGAACTTTCAAAAGCCACACAAGCACTGGAGTGGGCTCATTTCTGTCCTCCTGGAGCCAGGGGCCCTAAGGAAATGAGACCCCCAGTTCAGATATATTACATGCCTGAAGTTAGAGGAGAAAGGATCCAAATCTGAGTTGCCCAGAATGAGAAGGGGAAGTTTACCCTGATTTTGAACCCACAAATTCTTAGAACAGCTCTCACTATCCCTCCCATTCTGGGTGCAGGACCCCACACAGGACACTCACTGCATGGTACCCTACAGCCATCAGCTTTTGGTACCTCCCATCAAACAGCCATAACTAATGGTTTTAAATATTTCTCATCAACATGTAAGATATCCATGTAACCAGTCCACTGCCCAAGGCCAGCAGAGATGTGGTTTTAACAGAGGTGTCTTTCAAAGGACTGAGATTTCATGTTAAACCATATCCCAACCCCACACAAACCTAGAAGGCAAGAAGAATGCAGTAAGAAATCTCTGGGGAACTATGCCAAGGCACTTTTTGGAACACTTTTCAGTATATCTAATATTTTTTAGATTTACACCTTCTTTTGTTCTGAGTGACCACTAGACGAGGTGACAAAAGCAGCACCTCTTTCAATAATCTCCCTCCACAGATCTGAGAGGACCCAGATCTCTCTCTGTCATCTTCTGTCTGTGCTGAGGAGAAAAGCAGGATTTTGTGCTCTCAGTTTCTCTCACAAACACACCACAGTGTTCAAGCACTGAATGAGCCTGTTTGGTAAAACAAAACAAAAAACCTTCAATCTGAACCTTGAGCCAAGGAGGGAGATGATTTTGCCTTGTCTTTGGCTTCCCCTTTTTTACATGGGTTGGGGGAAAAAGAAGTCTGGGAAGCTGGTGAGGACATAGCAGGAGCAGGAACCCTCCCTGGCACCAAGTGCTGCCTTCCCACAAGGCTTGCCAGGATGTGCAGGAGCACAGGGATAACAGCACACCCAGAGCTCTGACACACCATCAGGGCCCTGATGGGGAGAGCAGCAGCAGTGCTGCCAGTCCCTGGGGAAGGAGGGGGTGCTGCTGGCAGTGTGAGGTGTCCCTGTCACCTCCCACACACCATATGGGTGCCTCTCTCCCCAAACCTGCCAGCCTGACCCCCTGCCACCCCTCATCCCACTGCCCTCCCCGTGTCCTGCTGCTGCAAGCACAGCTCATTTCAGAGGGAATCTGCACATGGAGCAGAGAGCACAGCAGGTGATCAACCTCACTGACACGGAGGTCAAGGAATCCAAGCCAGGTCACAAGAGAGGCAGAATGGAACCAGCACAAATCTGTCTCTGAGAAGCAGCTGATTCTCTCCGTCCAGGCAGTGCTGTTAATGTATTCTAACACAGTTCCAGCTTTAACTCTCCTGGATTGACAACAGAATTGAATTACCCTTCCAAATCTCTCTCTTTCAACTTGTCATAAGATTTTTTAATCCGACAAGAAGCATTTCCTTGGCAGAGTTGACATTGTTATATTTTTTCCAGCTTTTCTGATTTAAGGATTTAATCTTTTTAGCCATGAATTGACTTCTCTGAAGTAGCACTCACAGAAAAAAAAAATTCAGCTCTTGCTTGCCATGCAAGCTGCCAAGTTCCTAGAACCAGATGGAATGGATCCTGGGCTTTTAAAGGAAGATCACTGACAATCACAGAGAACACAACAAACACAGGCCTAGTTTCAAGAGGGCTGGACAAAGATTGACCAGAACACAGAAATGACAGAACACTAAACAAGGAAATAGAAGCACTATCTGTTCATCTCCAACATCTGTCTTGTGTAGAACAATGGAAGCTGCAAATCCTGCTTGAATAAAGCTACAGAGTAATGCAAGCCACGTGCACCCCTGAGATGGGGACCCACTGCCTGCCCAACACAGAGCTCAGCCTCACCACCCCTGCCAGCTCTCACTGCTCAGAACTAATTTCCAAACATGCACAGCAAAGCAGAAACATCAGCTAAAGGGGAAGGAAAAAGGAGACATTTAAACCATTGCTGAGACCTACAGATGATGTTTGCCTTGAAGTGTAACTTTAACAAGGTATGTTAGAGCTGCCACACAGGTGAAAAGGGGGGTAAAAAGACCAGCTACAGAGCTTTCAGAATATTTCTGTGATTATCACAGAGCTATAGGCAGCATTTGTGCATAGGCACAGCTTATTTCCCCTCCTTTAAGCTCCTCTGCCTTCCTTCCCAGTTTATATTTGGATGCTCAAGAAAGAAACTATTTAGTTACTGAACTCAAGTTTATGATACAGGCAGTGAAATTCAATCCCATCTTTTAAGCAGATTAGGACCTACACACAGACCTTTGAACCTGCTGTGTTACCGTGTTGGCTTTCACAGCTCATCCCCAAAGGAATAAAATTACTCCATTTAATTAGACTCCAACTATCCTCATCTCCTCCAGAAGTTTCCTGTCACCTCATTCAATTGTGAATGCAATTTAGGCTTAGAGGTTGATCCTGATTTTTCACTGGGGTGCTGAAGAACTTTGCAATGCAATAATTCACCCATCCTCAAACTTTTCTGGGGACACTGCAATGGAAATGCTGCTTGCCTTCCCTGGTTCTGTGCCTTGTCCAATGGCTTCAGAGAAGTGCATTGGAATTCCTTCTGAAATGCTACACAGACATTACTCCTGATAACACATGTGCCTTCACACCCATTTTATGGCTGGAGAAAATGAAGCACAGAGAAGAGGAAATGTGAGATTCTCCTTCCCAGACCCAGAGCACCTTCAGCAAAAATTAGGAATCCAGCAATTAGTACCACTCTGCAATCACTGTGTGACATGCCTTTGTCAGAAGGTAACAACCACAGCCAAATCCAAAGCTGCAGAGCTTGGTGAGTGTTGAAGAACAGGTGTTTTATGCAGCAGTCATCACAGGACAAGATGTTTCAGAAAAAGCTGCCCCAGTGCCACCAGCGCAGAGAACGGCTGCACTGGGCCAGATCAAAGGCTCAGCTTGCTCAGCATCCTCTTCCCAACAGTGGCCATAAATGGGTGTCCAAAGGAAGAGAATAAAAATAGGATAAGTACATATAATACTCCTGTCTCTCTATTTATATGCCTACATCTTTCCCCCTTGCTTCCACTGCCAGTCACTCCCAGCTCACTGAGCTCCTACAGGGTTTCTGCCTGTTCAGTGCAATCCATTGATTTATTTTCCATTAATTGGCTCACTTTCCCACAAGTGATGTAAACTTTTACCATCTACAGTTTCCTTGAGAGCACCCAGTTGCTCTGGCCAACACCCTCCCAAAGAACCACCTACTTCTGATCTCCTTCAGCTGGGCCCTTACCAACTTTGGCATCTCTAGGTCCTTGTGTCACAAGGCAATGGACAATTCCCATCTTCCTGGTGTCCTGCCTGAATTCACAGACCTCTGTCATATCTCCTTTCCTTATCAACCCAATGGAGGGGCTGTAATTCCTTCAGTTCTTCCTCACACAGAGGCAGTTTGACCCCCCTGACCAGCCTTGCATTTCTTCTCTGAGCCCTCAGTGTCTGCAAGTCTTTGGAGAGGGAATGTCAGGAGCAGCACATGACACAGGTAAATCAGGAATTTCTGATCCATCACAGCAATGCTCCCTGTTCCATCCTTAGGACACTCCCTTATCTTTAGCTGGTTATACCACTACTGAGTGATGTGCTGATGTTTTGATGGGAATATCCATTATAACCCCAAAATCTGTGCCTACAAATGGAGTTAGAACCTCCCTAATTTCACTTTTGCACGGAAATCAGCTCAGAGTCCATCATTTCATTAGGACTCTTTTAGGGAAGAGCCACCAAAGTCCCTAAAAGCAGCATAAGGCACCCATGCTTTGGCACAGGCTTGCTGCTGAAGTGAACTTGGACACACTAATCCCACTCAGAATCCCCTCTCCATCCCGTGCTCTGTCCCTGCACCTTCCCCACACTGTAATAAAACAGGATTTTAACAGGCCTGCTGCTGTTTCATACAACCAGTGTCTTCAAATTTGCTAAAAGCACATATAAATATTTTATAGAGCAGGCAATGCTGCTCTCACATCTGATTGCAAACAAGATTATTTTTTCTCCCAAACAAATCCAATAACTTGATTATCTTCTCTGGTCTGTTCTTATTTTTTCTGCTGTACAGTTTTCAAATATTTGCAGTTGTAAGTCTTTCAAAGCTTTAATTTGCTTAAAATGATTCACAAGCACCTTGTTAATCTTTTATCAGTTTTATTACAAACTGTAAACAAAACCCAGTTCTTAAATAATTAAAGGACAGAACTAGCCCTCAGGCAAATGAAGTCCAGGAGGGGAGAATAAAAAATTTAAAAATCAGAGTAAGCCTGTAATTTTTTTTTCCTTCCCATCTACAGAATTGGTGAATCTAGCTTCAAAACAGGGAGGAATTCAAAAAGAACAGATTGTGTGTGACATCCCCCCAGCCAGTTTCTCTCATCTACTGTGTCCTGAATATTAATCCATCAAGCACCTACATGTTACTGGTTACAGAGTTAAACACAGCACAGGCTCTCGAGGCAGAAGCTGGGTCCCAGACAGCTGCTCAAGAGAATTCCTGTGCAGCTCTGCGTGCCCAGCAGTGCCTGAGCCTGCTTCCTCACCACCCCTAAGGGTCCCTCCCAGACAGCAGCCCCAGGGAAGGCAGCTGGAGCCCACTCCTGTCCCCTAGGGACACCCAGCACCTCCCTCTGCCAGCCCTGGGCAGAACTCACTGGGCACAGAACTCCTGCCCACATCCCTGCAGCCCAAAGCTCCAGTGCCTGCCAGCTCTGCACAGTGGTGAAAGCAGCCCCTGCTTGGTGGAACCCCACAGAAACCCCCAGAAAGGAGGCACCAGGATGATCAGAGGGATGGAGCAGCTCTGCTGGGAGGAAAGCTTGAGAGAACTAGCATTGTTCAGCCTGGAGAGGAGAAGCTTCAGGGTGACCCCACTGTGGCCTTCCAGTGCCTGAAGGAGATACAGGAAAGATGGAGAGACCATTTCCAAGGGATGGAGTGACAGGACAAGGGGGAATGGCTTCCCACTGCCAGAGGGCTGGGGTAGGTGGGACACTGGGAAGGAATTGTTCCCTGTATCTATCTGGCACAGTTTGCCCTGAGAAGCTGCTCCATCCCTGCCAGTGTTCAGGGCTTGGACAGGGTTTGGAGCACCCTGGGAGAGTGGAAGGTGTCCCTGCCCATGGCAGGGGTGCAATGGGATGTGTTTTAAGGTCCCTTTGAACCCAAATCAGTCCATGACTTTATCAAACCATGAAGAATAACACTGTTAGGTGTTCTCACCATGGCCAGTGTTGAATCAGAGCAGGCTCATCACACCAAGAGCAGGAGCCAGAAAGGTCCAGCCCAGGGGGCAGGGGCAGATCCCAGAGGGGAGCTGGAGTCCTGCACCTCAGACAGCCTGGGCAGGAGAAACTCCAAACAGGGATGCTGGAACTGAGGAAAAACCTGCTTGGAGCCAGACATGACCACAGGGGATGGCAGCATGAGGCAGGATCTGGGCTGGAAATGAGGGACCCCAGGCAGGAGACACACACAGGGTGATGGCAGTGCTGAGTCTGGTCACCTGGAAAAAGGATACTGCTACATCCACACCTTGCTGTAAAACTCACCCCCAATCACTCACATGGAGAACTGTTATTTAATGTCATTATCACTGCTATTAAAACCTCCTGTTATCTATCAACACTTCAGCCCAGCTGTGCTGCAGAACAGTGCTCACCGTGGCTGTACAAGCATTTCAGAAATTTTGATACAAAACTTCCAGCTTTCTAATGTATTAAAAATTTCCTAGGGTGTTCAAATGGCATTTCCTTCTAGTTACAGAAAAGACCACTTCTAATGAAGCTTTCCAAAGCATTGCAATTGGAAGAAAACCTAAGGAACTATGAAAGCAAGACTGAGCAAATTCTAATTATCTTTTGAAGGCTACACTACCATGCACACAAAAATGGATTTAAATGCATTACAGACCTAAAAACGTGTAATGGATGCATTGCTAGCCTATTACATGCAGTTCATTGTGCAAAGGTTTTTGGTTGTATGTTTTGTGCAGTGGGCTGTAAAAGTTGCTTAACAGAAGAAAATACATTTGATTAAAAATTTACATCAGAAGAATGTAACAGGGTTTTTTTTTCCTACTCTGCTATTTTATCTGCCACTGACTATTCCCATTAATATTCAGTTCTTCTCAGTCTCACAAGAATATGCAAAAAACAACGACTAAATGGAAGAATTTGAGGTCTAGATCCCAACCCATATTAAAGACAGAGCTGTCCAGAAGCTGGCTCCAGATGGAAAAAAAAATGCACATATTCCCATTTACAACTGAGAGGACCCTAAAGTGTCACTGAGATGCTTAAATAGTTCTGCTCCAGTGACTCCCTTTGTGGGAAATATCAAGGGGAAAGCAGGTGGTGCTTGGACTTCCTGATGCTGTGAGTCCCACGGGGCTCCCAGCACCTGCCTGGGCAGGAGCAGCCCTTGAGTCATCCTGGCACACAGGATGCAACCACTGCCCCAGATCAAGGAAGAAAAAGCCCTTTACACCTCTACAATATTCCTAGGAAAGCCTAAAAACCTTAGAGGCCCTTGCTGAAAACCATTTAGAGCAAAAAGCAAACAGCAAATGTTCAGTCTGCAGCATGGAGAGAAATCAGAAAGATTTTACAGCTTAGTTAAACACCCTTCTCCAAAACCACACAGGAACCAGTCCAACTACCAAGAACTGGCAGAACTGAGAAAGATCCATTTAAGTCAAAATAAACGGGCAAATACATAAATAAAGCAAAAATAAATAAATAAGTGCTTCAGTCGGTTCTGCAGCACAGAGCAAATGAAAGCTCATCCTGAGGAGTCAACCTCCCACCCCTCTGGGCTGGAGACTGGACAGGAATGGAATTCCTTCCTCTGGCTTCCAGCCCTGCCTGCTGCTCACTAAGTGTGATGTTAAACCTCCAGTGCTCTGGGCACCAACTTTGTCAGGTTATCTTAAATGAGCAAAGCAGCTAATAGTTGTTAAAAGGTTATTTATTGCAGAAGCACATCAGTCTCAAAAGTACAGTCACAGACAGCAAAGTCCATGCTGAGTTTTAGTTTAGAGTCCCAAATAGAAGCAGAAGCTGCTCCTGGAGGTGCCAGTGGGGCTGATGTTGCTGTAGTAGCTCTTTATCTTTTTTTCAGGTGTTGATGGTGAACAAAGGCAGAAAAAGCAATGGCAGAAAAAGCAATGGCAGAAAAAGCAGGAAAAGCAATGGCAAAAAGCACCACCTTTTTTAATACATACTCTTATACAGAATTTTCTCAACAAGCTAAGACACAAACTCGGACTACTACTTTTTAATTTATTAGAATTCTAGTTTCTTAGTATGCTAGGTTACGTATAGACTATGTATACAACCTGTCTTGTTCTATCTGAAAAATGTCAGCAATATTCTTACTAGAGCTCTATTATGTCTAAGCACTGTTTACAACCACGGTCTTGAAGCCTCTACTGAAAACATCAGTATGTTTTTCAACCTTCACTAGAACTCGCACTAGAACTCTTCACTAGAACTAGATGCCACTTTGGCATCTAAACTTTTCACTTGCTGAAAGCATTAGCGCTCACACTAAAACTTATTGACTTATTTATCCTAAAACTTAAACTTACACCTCTATCTTATGTGTAATTTAATATACTTCAATCTGTCTAAAGGCTTTAATTCAATCCCTGCACTTTGATTTCTCTATGAAGAATTAAGAGACCCTCAACTCACTGACTCCAACACGTGGGCTGGCCAGGCCATGGGGACACAAGCCCATGTTCACTGCTGGTGCTCCAGCCCAACCCAGCCTGCGAGGGTGCACGGAGGGAAAGCCTTCTCAGAGGCACTGCCAGCCCCAGGCAAAGCACAGCAGCTGTGCAGGCTGCAGCCACCATTGGCAAGCTCCTGTGGTCACTGAAAGGCCAGAGAAAATCAAAATGCAGTAATGAAAGGCCAAAACACAAAGCAAGGCAGCTCTGTGGGAGAGGGCTTAGTGGCAAAAGGGAACATTTGGATCAGAGATTAGGACAAAAATATTCTTTTTGCAGGTGGGCAGGCCCTGGCACAGGGTGCCCAGAGCAGCTGTGGCTGCCCCTGGATCCCTGGCAGTGCTCAAGGCCAGGTTGGACACTGGGGTTTGGAGCAGCCTGGGATTGTGTAAGATATCTCTGCTCATGGCAGACTGGCAGGGGATGATTTTTAAAGACCTTTGCAAGCCAAACCATTCTATGATTTTATGATTTGTAGTAATCTGTATTTACAAGTAAATTAAATCCCTACATCTGTTTTCCTTGATTATGCCCAATCTCTGTTCACAAGAATATAAAATGACAAATCTCACCCATTTCCCTAAAATTGTGTCAAGCACAGATGCAACATGATTTTAAAAATGCAAACTTGTACTATTCACAGGCAGGAAAGGAAAAACTGAAAAATTTTAGCAGCTAAAAGTGACAAAATTAGTGAACCAGGTGTCTGCTGAGTAATCCAGGACAACACAGCCCTTTGCTGATCATTCCCATCAGTTTAAGGAGTAACATCTGATTTCACACCTGCAGAAATCCCTCTACAAGGCAATGAGGAAAAGAAGTAGCAAAGATAAATAAATAAAATCAGCAAAATTATCTCCAGCAAACACTTTTGGTGAAGAAACGGGTGAGTTCCCACCTCCCAGGCAAGGGTGGTTTGAGTGCCAGTGAACAGGGAGCTGCTCTCAGAGCAGCCTGGTTGAATCCCTGTACTGCTCCTGTGCCTCTGGGTATAGCTTTGGGCCCAGAAAGTCACCCACACACAGGGATCCCTGACTGCAGCCAGCCAGGGGACAGATTTCTGGGAGGGTTCATCATTCCAGGGAAAATGAATGCTCTGGTGAGCACAGGCTGATTTATCACCTCAGCTGTCAGGCTCTTCAGAGCACTGTATTATGCACATTTCAGTATCTGGACTTATGGAAAGGTGTGGTTTCCTCCCCAGCAGGGGTAGGAAATGGTTTGGGATGAAAAACCTTGTTGTGGGGAGTGGGAGGGAGAAGAGGTTGTGCCACACAGGAGATAAAAAACCCAATCTCTGTCAAACTACTGTGAAAAGGGACAAGACAAATAACGAGCAGAGTCAGGGATGAAAAAAACCTAAATTCTCTAAAAATACAGCCAACTCATGAATTTCCAGCTGCAGAGCAGCCCTTTCAAGTTGCAACTCTCAGTGCTTGTCAAGAAAGATGCTTCCTGCTTCGATCCCCCGCAAGAGCAGCACGGTCTAATGGAAGTCACATTTGATGTGCTCCGTGCTGCTCAGCACAGAGTGCCTGAATTACCGGGTGCAGACCTCATCATACTCTTAAAAAGTAATTTGGAACCAGGGCTTTGATTTAGATGGGCTTTATCCTTTACTTTCAAAGTACAACTGGTAATAATGTAGTCTGTGAGTTTAACATTTGAAACAGGGGTTCCATTTACCTCTTTGTACTTACTGGAGGAAAATGACTGTAATTGAAATCTTTCTGCTGGAAATGAAGCCCTTCTAACATTCAAAGTGGTTGCTTGTCCTTCAGGCTTTTTATTTTAGCTGTCAAAACTGTAAACTGCCTTTCAGAGTAGTGAGAGTCTTACAAGAGAGGATGAAATGAATGTACCCTGGATCTAGGTAGTGGGTGTTTTAATCTAATTTTCTAGCTAGAAATACAGCACTTCTCTCCCTTGGGCACTGCTGGGAACAGGAAAATTAAGCTTTGCTTCAGTTCAGCAATATCTATCAATGAACCTCAAACAAGGGACAGGGCTTTTCAAGGACAAAGCAAAACCTTTCAAGTCCTCCATTTTCATCCATAAGCTCCCTCAGATCCAGGCAGCAAGACGTGAAGCCAGACTGCCCACTCACGCTGCCTCCCTCCACACGTCGCCCACACTTTCTAGAATTTCACAGATTTTTTCCAAGAGCTTGCCTTTTTTTCTTTCCCCCTCAGATTAAACTGATTTCCTGGTGTCAGCAATATTATTCACATGAAGCCTTTGAATCTTAATTCCGGTGTAAATGCGCTCAGACTGAATATGGGTATTGTGTCCAAGTGGCTCGTGGCCAAATGACCTTATATTAAATCTTTGAAAGGGTAAACATAAAAACTTTGGGGTTTATCCTGTAGGCTTCCTTTTAGTCTGTATTATAGAATGTTAGCAATTAACTTGGTAATAGACTCAAGATGAAGTTGTGGAGATTTCTGCTTTAGTTAGTTTTATTATCTGGTTATTTTAATCACAACTGAAAACCTGCTGCTGGGAAAACGTTTTATGGTGCTTGTCTACACAACTTAAAAAAAACTGTTTGGATGACTTGAGCAAACTAACACACCAAAGTACATCAATTTAACCAGTATCTTTCTCTCCTGTTTCCAGTTCCAACACGCCTTTAGGATAAAAGGTGACCATTTTTCAGGCTTTGTGTTGCAGCCACAGGTGCATGACCACCTCCTACCAGTACAAACCAGCCACTGAGCAAGCAGGCAGATGACAGGGATGAAGAGATGTCAAGGTTCCAGGCAGATGTGATGAGTTTGGAAGCTCACAGAAGACTGATGAGAGTTCAGTCCCTGAGGTTCAGGCCAGTTCTATCAGCACACCTCAGTTCAAGTCTCTCTGCAGATAACCCAGCTGGGATGAGCAGCATTCAAACACAACCAATGGAACAGTTTATGGCAGGAAAGCACAGTGATGCCAAGACAATAAAACAGGCTGACAATCCATATGGGAAGGAAGATTTTACAATATACAAGTTTCCTGTAGTTACCTCTGACACATATATAAATATATACACTCAATCAAAGTGGGTCTTCAGACATCAACATCTTCTGAAATTAACCAAAAGAAAAAAAAATATTTGTGATGGCCAGAGGCAAGGACGTCAACTTCAGCAAAGCCATCCAGCCAGTAAAAATGTCAATGAACTTCTTTACAAGAGAAATAAGAGGGAACAATGCAATGTCAGCACACACAGGAAGAGCAGCTCCAGTTCTGATTGACTGAGATACTGACGGGAGGGTACAGACCCAACCTCTTCCTCACCTAAAATGACCTCCCTTAAACAGAGATTATATAACACTTCCACATGAGGAGAGCAAACTTAAATTAATTTGGTATTCACAGGCTGCTGCCAGAAGAGACATCACTGTCCTTTCTGCTCATCCAGGTGCACCCCACAGGGCCATACCCTCGCAGTGAACTGGGACACATTGACCTGCCTGGAAACAAAGCCAGCACAAAAAAACAGGAGTGAAACCAGCTCAGGTGGAGGTGGGATCACCTCCCCATGTGGCTGCACAGGCAGGGCTGCTGACAGCATCCTGCAGCATCCTGCAGCCCACACTTGTGTCAGCTGAAGAGGAGAAACTGCATCTCCAAGTAAGACTTTAAATCCATTTACATAAACTGCTGTAAAAAGCTGGTTTGAGAATTTCAAAGGTTCTTCAGCTTAGTTCACATAAACCCAATTTCTAAGACCATGACAACACAGAGGAGATGCAAAAGAATTTGACCTATTTTTTTAAGCCAGTGTGGTTACACTATTGCAGAAACACTTTATTTCATGGAGTGTGTACCCAGAGTGTCCAGCCAGAGAACTGCACTAGTTTAATAAATTCAGAGTCAATTCACACCTAAGCCACACTAGCACAGCTTTCACAGGCAGACAAGACTGGGAGCTAAAGCAGAACAAGCCAAGCCCCAAATGCAACAAGAATATTGACACAAAATCCTGTCTTCAGCAAGGGGGTACCACCCTCCCACATTGCCAAACCCAAAACTTCTCAGGAGCCCTCCATTAGGAAACCCCCACTTCAACACAAAGGGTTAACAGCCCCTTATCACACATGAAATCCAGTAAAAGACCAGGCATACACTTCAGCTTTTGCCTTCCTGCATGTGTGCAGGATGGTTTGGGGCTTTTTTTCCTCCCCAACAGATGAGCAGACTTGGCACCTTCCCTGGTGGATCAGAAGAAAGTCTTGTAAGGCAGAAGTAACTGTAAGAATACAGATTAAATGGGTTTCCTGGATTTCATCCATGCTCAAATTTCCCAGGTTGTAGATCTCAAAAATATCTGTCTCTGACAAAACTGGTATGACAGGTTATGTAACACTCCACAGAATCACCCGGTGACAGCAGAGCAGGAACATTATCTGCTCTGCTCAGGGACTCCAGGGCTTTCTGGATCAACTGCAAGGGGTGTCAAAAAAAAAAAAAAACAAAACAAAAAAACTGAATCACAAAATGTGCAGGAAAAAGAAATCCCCGTGTGTTTTAAATAGCCAACCTCACCCACTGGCAAATAACTGGTGATTTCTTTAGATTATTTCCAGGAAGTTCCATATGCTCAATATGCTGAGGTGATTTAATTTATAGATTTTTATAGGTCTGATATAACTTTAAAGAATGCGGAACTATTGCAGAGAAATATCAAGAAGATAATAACTGCCTAATACAGCGGATTTTGGAGCCTTTTTAAGACTGCCCAAAACAAACAAAATGGAACAGTTACATCTGAGACTGTTAAATATGCTATTTGCAGCCTGGGATAAATGCTAGGACAATCTTGTTAAATGAAATATATATGCTTTTTGTTAAATGAAATATATATGCTTTCACTGAGTGTAGCATAATTTGAGGCACAAAGACAAGAAATAAATCAATGTGGGACTATTTGCCAGAATAGAAAATTTCAATCTAACAGCACATGCATGAGTTTTCCCTCTGTTCTAAGAGGAGCAAGTTGCTAACTGCTCAAGGATATTTAGGGAACAGACAGCAAGGCTGCCTATTATTTTCATAAAAAGTTGTCTGGCTCTTTTCCCTATTTTGCTGGACTAAGGAAACAGGAAAGCTACATCCACACTCAGCCTGCACCTCAGCACTACTGGGAATTGGATCAGCCTCTAACCGGGGGCAGGAAACCCTCCAGGAGATCTCCAGTGAAAATGCACCACTGCCAAGCAGGTCCCTGTGCAGCCTTGGTCCATCCTCTCTCCCTATCCCTGTTCCTCGCTTCCCCCAGGCATCTGGGTACCGAGGCACAGGCGAGACAAAGTGGAAGCTGAGTGTAAGAGGAAAATCCCATAAAAACAGTCTCTGTTCTGTGCAATAGGAAATACAGCAAATCTCACACCAAAGAGTCTTGAATACATCTTGCTACTTTTTGATTAATAAAACTTCTTTCTTCCAGTAATAATTATGGACAATTAAATACTTAGCTACTAAAGGAGAAGAAACAACTGACCTTCCTGCAGAAGCAGATCACAACTCATAATGGGCTTCACAGAACAAGAAATATTCCTCTCTTTCAAGCTTCACATGAGGAAAACGAACACACTTCTACCATCTCTTTTTTTTTTTTTTTTTTTTTTACTGACACAGCACACAGCACTTCAGGAATCAGATCTGAGCTTTCCTCCTCCACCTGCACCGAGCTGAAGTTGCTGCCACATCTGCAGCCCGTGCCCGGCGCTGCTCCAGCTCTGGGCACAGCCTGGTCTGTAGAGCCACGGGAAAAGCAATTCCCGGTGCCACTTCCAGGGGCACAGCCTGATCTGTGGAGTCACAGGAAAAGCAATTCCCGGTGACACTTCCAGAGGCACAGCCTTAACTGTGCAGTCACAGGAAAACCAATTCCCGGTGCCACTTGCAGGGAGGGGAGCAGCTGAGCCCCACCGGTGCCCGGGGAAGGGCTGCAGCACAGGCTGGACTTACCTTCTCGGCATGCTTGAACTTGACGTAGAACCAGCTCGACTTGATCATTGTGTCACCTCCTGCCCTCGGCGAACGCCAGAAAAGCGACCCGAAGCTGCGCTGCTGTGCGGGGCTGTCCGGGAGCGCGGCGCTCGGTGCGGGGCAGCGGAGCCGAGGGGACGGGCGGGGAATGCGCTGTGTGCCGCGGGAGCTCCGCGAGTGCTCCTTCGTGCCGTGTCCCCCTTCGTGCCCGTGTCCCCTTGTGTCCCGAGGGTGCCCGTGTCCCCTGCCCGTGTCCCCTGCCCGTGTCCCGGCCGTGTCCCGCCCGCCGCGCTGCGCTGCGCTGCCGAGCGCCCGGCGCCGCTCCAGCCCGGCAGCTCCGCGGCTCACGGGGACTTCACCGCCTCCATCACAAATGGCACATGTCAGTAAAGCCAGGAGGCTGGCTCCGGCGCTGGCAGCCGCCCAGGACCGTGACCTCCCCCAGTGGGATGAATAATGAATTCCAGCACTTCCCTCCAGACACAGATTAACACCTGGCTAAACATTATTCTGACAATGAGCTTGTCCGCTGCGAGAGCCCCGCACCCCGCGTTAACCCCTCGCTCGCCCACCAGGCAGGGCGGGGATGCTTTGGAGGCTGTCCCGCGATGCCCTCCCCCATCGAAAGCAAGATTACAGGACTAAATATAGTTTAGAAACAATAAAGCCTCTTAGGCATAAAGCAAATATCTCCTTTCCGATTCTGCAGCTGCAGTAACGCTGCCGTGGAACCAGAGCAAGTCCTCAGGAGCCGGACTCGCTCCTGGATCCCTTTCTCAGCCCCGCCTCTGCAAGTACCCTTGGTAAGCTGTGATGCTGTCAGGCTCCTGTTTTAAAATAACATCTGTAAATACATCTGTAAGAAAAAAAAACAAAAAAACAAAACAAAAAACAAAAAACAAAACCACAAAAAACTCCCAAATCAAACCCAACAGAACAACCACCATGACCAAATTAAGCTAATGCACAGAAAACCCTGGGAAGTCACTGGTCAGTGTTTGTTCTTCTGTCTGTTCAGTAACACTGCCCAATTCCCTGGCTCTGCTTTAAGGAGACACATTGATCTGGCTGCAAACCTCCCAGCTCTGTGCATCCTCGGAGCAGTGAATATCAAGTTACAAACTAAAGGATGGATATAATCAGCCCCCTGTGTTTCCGCTGTACACAGCCAGAGCTATCTGGCCCAGCATCCTGTGCCCAAACACTTCACGATGCACAAGGAAACAATGTCAGGAATCTTGAGTCCAAAGATGTGCCCTCAGCAACATATGGAATAACACAGATGGACATGAATTTGTCACATGGATTCCTGAACTTCTTCATGTTTCCATACAACGACGAGTGAAGTTCAGAATTTCATTACAGAAGTAAAAAATGTCACCTCATTTTGCTGCTCTAAACAGCTGTCTGGTTATTCAAGTGGGAGCCTCACAGTATCCTATCCCAACAAAAGAGGATCATTTGCTTCTCATCATCTTCAGATCATGGCGTTATAGATTTTTCTTGTCTCCCACATATCACACCTCCCAGACTATTAAATTTCCCCTTGCAGGGAGGCTGTGCATGTCTCCACAAATCCTCTTCATCACTCCATGTACCTTTTCTAAGTCTAGGTATCTTTTTCACGGGCAGAGTGAGATAGAATAAATACATTTACCACTGACTTACAATCTCCTACTGTATGTGCACACAAGAGATATAAAGCAGGTGAAACAGACCCTGAAACCTAGTTTGTCAGTATTACTCACCTAAAAACTACTGTCAGTGCTGATAACAGTGTCAGTGCATTATCTGAAAGTGCTGGTTTTGACAACCTGGCTACTCATTCACCTGCCAAAAGAGATTTTTAGAACTTTTCTTAAACTAGGACTTACACAAGGGATCCAAACACCAATATTGACCAATAATGGTCACTGCATTAGGTGAAGCTGAGGTTGCTCTGTCCTGCTTTGCCCTGAAACTCCTTCCCTGCTCACCCACACTCTGTGTTTGGTCCCTGTTTTCATCCCTTCTCTGCTCAGACAGGGAAATGGGATGAAGCCCTTCCCAAGCCCCCTCACTGCTGTCAGCTGGGCTGGTTCAAATCATGGCCGTCAATGGCCGTAGCTGTCAGGAATTACTTTCCATTAATGTCACAGAAAAATATTCCCACTCTCCCTTTAATTCTGCATTCCTGTGGGAGAATTAACCTATGCTAAAAGGGTGGTAAAATACCCCAGCCATCACAACTGGAGATGTTAAAAATGGATGAGAAGGTCTCCTAAGAGGGAGCAACATAAAAAGAAAATTAAAATACTTTTTTTTATCATTTTTGAAGTAGCAGATGAATAAATGGGACAGATCTGGCTGTGGATTTGATTGAGATCAGGTCAGTGCAAGAGCCTCACTTCCTCCCCAGCTGCTCCTGTTCCTCCAGTCACTGCAGCAGCATTCCCTGCAGCCCCAGCAGCACTGCTGCACACAGCACACTGGAGCACAGCCATGGTGTCAGAGCAGGACCCAGGGACAGCACTGTGCTGTTCAGTGGCACTGCCACATCCTGGGCACTGGGCACAGCACAGGGCACAGGACAGGGCACAGGGCACAGAGCACAGCACAGAGCACAGCACAGGGCACAGCACAGGGCACAGGGCACAGCACAGGGCACAGAGCACAGCACAGGGCACAGCACAGTGCACAGGGCACAGCACAGGGCACAGCACAGGGCACAGGGCACGGCACAGGGCACAGCACAGGGCACAGCACAGGACAGGGCACAGGACAAGGCACAGGGCAAAGGGCACAGCACAGGGCAGAGGGCACAGGGCACAAGGCACAGGGCACAGGACAGGGCACAGCACAAGGCACAGGGCAGAGGGCACAGCACAGGGCAGGGCAGAGGGCACAGCACAGAGCACAGGGCACAGCACAGGGCACAGCACAGGGCACAGCACAGCCGAGAGCCGGCACTGCGTACCAAGCACAAACAGCTGTGGCTCACAGCAATCACCAGGCCCTGGATGTTTTCCACTGGTTCATTAGCATCTGGCAGGACCTAAAGTCCCAGGGTCACAAAACACAGAGCTATTATTTCATTTCAGGAAAATGCACAGCGACATCCCTCGAGAGCTGTCCTTTTGTAATCAAAGGACAAGTGCAGCGCGGGGAATGCAGAGGCGGAATTTGCAGCCATCACAGCCCCCAGCTGGGCAGGGACGAGCCCATCACGCCACAGATTGCTCATTTTGTGTCTCACTGTTGAAAGCCCCCACATCAGCATCACCAACAGCCCCTGGCAGCACAGCAGAGCCCGGTGATTCCTCCCAGCACTGACAGCTGCGTGGCTTTGCACGCACACACTAAGTACACACCAGCTTAAGTTTTCAACACTTCATTCATCTTTGCAGTAGGACAAAACACACCATTTATTTTCAAACCTGCAGCGTCAGCGTTTTCTGTGAACTGTGTTTGGTTCTCCTGGTTTATAGAGCTGTAGTCTTTATGTGCATGATACAACAGCTCCACTCCTGTTTGCCAATTCACCTCCTAGGGACATGGTGCTGGACAAACACCACGGTGGATGGGGACCCACCCCTGAAAGTGCTGCACTCACCTCCAAAACCCTGTCAGCCCACACCTTCTCTTTCAGTCACCCATTAATGACATAAAATAACATAGTATTCCTGTTCTGAGTTTGTACAGCCAAAATCTCCACTTGTTTTCATATGACCCCAAAAAGGGAACCATGCTTTGGTAGAATATTCAGAATTCTCCCAGAATAATCCTACTTTGATGATTCAGCAGGTTTTGCCATACTCTAATAAACCATTTCAACTGCGAGACAATGTAGAAAGGAACTGAAATAACTTCCTTTTTAACAGACCATTGGTTCTAAGCCTTTTAATACATCCTAATGTATATTTAGATATCGATCCACGTTCATTTCAATTATTCCCCATGACAAAGCTGATCACACACTAATGTAATGTGCAGTGTAAGTCTTGGTGCCACAAGGGAGGGGGGAAGGAACAACAAGGCACTATTTCACCTATTTTCACTATTTCCTGAGGCAGCAGAAAGGCCTTGGAGAATCCACTTGTACAGCAGAGCCAATGCTGGAGGAAGCTAAAGAACCCTGACCCTTATGCCAAGCAAATCTCTGTGTGTTTGCAGGGGGACTAAAGCTAAAGCAAGATGGTGCATTTGCAGCAGGGACTACATCCAAGACAAATTACAGCCATTCCTGTGTTCTTGGCACTACAAGAGCAGAAAATCATCTCCCTCCCTATTACCATAATAGCTTTCACACTTCCCAACCAGCAGAGTGAAGTGTGGTAATGCTGAAAGAAATAGCACATAAACAACAAACAGAAACTTTAGATACATAGGAAGATCCCATCTCCAGAAAATGTTTACAGCAATTTTTATAATTAGCCTGTAGGGAGGGGGAGAAAAGGGTGGGAACAAAAAGGCAATTTGGAATAAGTATAAATAAAAAGGATTTTGAAATGTTTTTCACAGTTCAGAATGGCTCCTAATGTAGCAGCCAAAGCAGGGATCCCTGGGAGATTAAATGGAGCTGAGAGCAAAGCTTGTGGGATCTGCAAGCCTACTAAGAGGGAAAGCTTTTCCCAAATTCATAGAAATGTAGAGTAGCTTGGATTCTACAAATGAAGTACAAATGCTGAAGCTCCTGCCTGCCTCTGAACGTGCCCAGCACTCCCCCAGCTCTAAACCAGCAAACACCCAGCTCACTTCCACACACCCAGATCCCACAGCAGCCTTTCAGCTTTAACCCAGAACCACTGCAGCTTTGGATTCCAACATTTTACATCCTAACAAGCTTCCAGGGCACGGGCAGTGTGGGAAGGGTCAGACTGCCCAAACTCAAATCAGTGGCTACATCTCAGAACCAGCAGAACAAATGAGGCACCCGCAGCCTCCCGGGGCCAGTGCTGCCAGACCTTTGTGGGTCACAGGGAGGTCTACAGGGAACTCTCATCTTCCAGGCTAATAGAAAGCACTGTGGGATTTGCTGTCTCGTTATTAACATGGTAACAATCCCATCTTGTACCTCAGGACCTCGCTTGCCCATCAACACCATCTGCTCTTTCATCTTGAGTGCTGCTGAGTAATCCCATCATGAACATGCTGCTGTCAATTCAGGCTTCTGTGCATGTCTGCAGAGAAACTCTCCAGGTCACTGGTTTGAAGCCAGTGTGGGCTGGCAGGATTCAGGAGCTCTGGTGCCTTCACCCCACTGAGAGCAGGCACAGGATGGGCTGCACCCCGTGTTTGGTGTTCTGGAGCAGGCACAGGATGGGCTGCACCCCGTGTTTGGTGTTCCTGGGACTGGCACAGGATGGGCTGCACCCCATGTCTGGTGTTCCTGGGACTGGCACCATTTGAGCCCAGGAGACCAACACCACCACTAGAGTCACCCTTTACACAAAGATTTTTTTCTTTTTCTTCCCAGTGACTAAGAAGTGCAAGTGACATTTTCCCTGGCAGCTCTAAGCCCTGCCAGGTCTGTCAGTGCTCTAACAGCTGCCTTTCCCTTGGAATAGGATAAAGCCTAATAAGTCAGACCACCTGACTCAAAGAGAAAGAGCACAGATTAACGTGAGAAAACCAGTGTGAAGTACTTTATCTCCCCCAGCAAAGTGCCAGTCTGTAATGAGTTACAGCCAGGGGTAACCCATCTGGGGCACATGCTCAGCTTTCCAGGTGAAATTATGGCTATGAGGCTCAACCACAGACCCCTGAAGGATTCAAAGATACCTCAAGGCAGTCCACAGAGGACAAGAAACAGGCATTTGCTAGTGGTTTACAGCCTGCAAGAGACAGACTGAGCCAGAAGCAGGACAGCCCATGAGCCTGGCACACAAGAGCTGGGCTCATGATGGCTCACAATCTGCTACTTCTGCCACTCTGAGTTAGCTCAGGGTGCAGAAAGGAGAGCTGCTGATGGTATATGATATATATGGAGCTGTCCCAGCAAGTCACGTGTGACTATCTGCAGCAGTGGGAGGCAAAGGTGGCTTAAAATGTCTTTTTGACCTCTCTGAAAAAGAAGGTGCAGTGCCATCCTCTGTAATTTAAAAAACAACAAAAATTGTCAGCTGGACAAAATCGTTTAAGATATTAAGAGATGAAATGATACTTTGGTAATCCTACACAATGGTTCTGCATTTTGTTCCCTGGTTTCCTGGTTTCTAGAGCTCTGTTTGGACAGAGTTTTATTACCCTGAGAAAAAAAAAAAAAAACTTCTGAGATGACACCAGAATTCAAAAGTGTTTGAAATGACAGGATTCTCAGGTGCAGAAAGCAGTGATTTCTGTGACACTCCATCATTTCTTCCTACTGAACACAGCTCTGCAATACACTACAGAGCTGTGAGTATGGATCTCCCTCATTTACACATGGAACAGGGATGAGGGAGCAATGCATCCAGTGGGGAAGGTGGAGCAGATAAATCCCTGAAAAAACAGAACCTTTGCATGCAGTGTATGTATTGACATTGGAGCACTAACACAAGTTCCCTTTGAACATAAAAAGGGATTAGATGGCAGGGCACTAATGCCCACAGCTAAATCAAGTCCTGCTCAGCAAAACGTTTGACACTAAAAATCCCCAGCAGCAGAGATTAGGCTGCAGTGCCAGCAGCTCCTGCAGCAGCCATGGCCACAGGGCAATTGACCCCTCAGCAATGAGTGCTGTAACCTATTTAACACCCACCAAGGCAGCAGGCTGGGCACAGGACAGTGACCAAGGACCAAGGAAGGGGTCACACAGAGCTCTGGGGTCCCAGCATCCAAACAGGTCTCAGATCCCAACCCCAGCTGCCCTGGGCAGCCCAGTCATGTCCTCACCACAAGTGACACCTATAAACACAAGGCCACCTCTGACATGATTCAAAATTCCTCTTGTGTCAAACAAAACAGGAAATCCAGCACACTGCAGGAAGGCAGAGCAAAGAGACAACCAGTATCTCCCCAGACATGTGGCTACACATCCCAGCTCCCCAGGACCAACACCCTGAAAGCTCCTTACTGAGGCATGGCAGGTGCATCACCCATGTCTCTGGGAAGCTCCAAAGTTCCACTCACCAGGCTTGGATCAGTTCTGAGGATGCCCTGTACTCACCAAGCAGAAAAAGCACCCAGCCAGAGGCAGCCTGGAGCCCACAGCCAGAGCACACGAGCTCACACATGAGCATGGACACCCAGGCAAAAAACAGCCAGGCCCTTGGCACCACCAATGTCCTTTCATTTTCAGAATAATTATAATTCTTGTGAAGTTTCCCTTTAAAAATGAGATTTTGTTCTTTAATATTCATTGACTTCTAGTTTCCTTCCCACACACAAGGCATTATTTACTCTACA
Organism: Muscicapa striata striata; assembly: GCA_030060385.1. Taxonomy (NCBI): domain Eukaryota; kingdom Metazoa; phylum Chordata; class Aves; order Passeriformes; family Muscicapidae; genus Muscicapa; species Muscicapa striata. The sequence continues at coordinate 3,105,558 of JAREIS010000032.1, read as the reverse complement.
GTGGCTTGGTGCATCAATTATGGTAATAGTTTGTGAATAACATTTGCATTATGGGAAAATGAGCCTGGTTATTTAGCACTAGCCGAACCATCCCTCTGGAAAATTGTCACAAACATATGTATCATATGCCTCCACCTAAACAGATCTGTAATTACTCTAGTTTATTAAAAAAAGCCAGCACTTTTATCCCTTTTTTTTTTTTTTTTTCCCCTAAATCTTCTTTCTGAGAGAAGACAAACATCTACAGGGCCCTTTCCCTTCCTCAGCCAAAGGTAAAGGCTAATGACTGCTGCTACCATGTCCTCTTATTTTACACTGAGATGTTAGAGGTGAAAAGCATCTTCTACATTGGTTTACTCTAATGCAGAAAGTGTGGCTCAGTAATTGTGGCATTTGATTAATGCTCCATTTCAGTCCCTTCGGCTAAATTCCAGGCTCAGTTCAACTACTGTAAATTCTGATTAACATCTGTATTACATCAGCACCCAGGGTTTGCAGGAGCAGGGCTGCCTGGTGCAAGGCACTGAGCACAGAGCACCACAGTCTGTACTTCCTCCAGAGCAATTGCTCTGCTCTTTAGAGAGTTTAAAGTAGCAAATAAAGCATTGCACCTTGTGTAATGTGTCTATGAATACCTGCCTAAAGGCTTGTCAACTTTTTTAAGCACCTGAGAAAAGCTAAGAAATATAATTAAAACGGGTTGTTCAAAAAACCCACAAAAGCACCCCAGCAAAATGAATATCTTTATACATTGAGGACCTGTAGCACCCAAATTCACAGCATTTCTAACACTCAGACTCCAAAAATTCTTGCAAATCAGCAGTTATGTTAGTGCATAACAAGCTGTTGGCTTGCTTTTACAGTGCCCACTGTCAGCTCAGGTATATTTGGAGAAATTAATCAAGGCTTCTGGCTTTCTTAGAGCACCAGGGCTTTCCACAGAGCACCAATCCTGCTGTCTTTGTACATAAGAAATGTTCAAAACTGCCCCTTTGCGTGGAAAGGGAAAGCAACACAGCCAGAATGATCCCAGCAAACTGGGCTTCCAAGGTAAGAAATTGTAATGTGGACAAGAGAAGCTGATGATGACATCAGATCTCCACATGCAACCCTATAATCAGAACTGAACTTTCATGGGGAGAGTACACCACAAAGAGACTTAAAACAAGCTAAATGGAAGTAGGGAGAGGGTGGCACAGACAGTGTAGCACAGTGGTACCTGAGATAATGCACCCTTCGCTGCACACAAAGGGGCTGGCACTGCTCTGTGCCAGCAGCTCCTCCCCAAGCTGCTGGGCAGAGCTGGTCCAGGCCAGTAATGAGACAGGATAGTTGTTACTATTTAATAGTTCTTTCACAGCCCGTGGCTTGGTGATGTCAGGCCAATTCCAAAGTTTTCAGCCAAGAAATCCTCCTAATGAGCCATCTGAAAATACAGTCAAAGGTTACATAGCTGCTGACACCCAACTGCAGCCTTGTTATTCAGCCAGATGTGAAAACAAAACAACAATGTTGGACAAGCTTAGTTTGCTCTGCCTCTGTGCCACCTTCCCCCTGAGCTCTGTGCTCTGTACACGAGCAATACCAAACCCCCTTTACATCAGCACAGCACACCAAGAGGTTTTTCCTCTCTTGTATCAAAATTGAAACTGGTCTTACTCTGTACCAGCAGATGATGTGTGCATTTGGAAATTGCTCTAATGCCTATATTCCCAGCTCTGGTATGAAAATCTCCACAGCAAAAGCTCCAGCAGTGGCACAGTGGCTCCATGTGCTGTGTGCTGCACCTCACACGTGGGCTTTTCCAAGACAGGTGAGTATGGAGGTATAAAGCAAAAATTGATTATTCCTGTGATACACTTGAAATTTAAGTATTAGCTTATATTGAAGCTCTTGATCTAACAAAGTACTATTATAAAACAAACAGTCAAGCCCAAAAGCTCACCCCCATCCTATCTAGGCAATGCTACACTCACCATAGCAATTCCAAATCCCACCAAACCTTTTGCCTTTATTCTGGCCAGCTGAGCAGCACAGCAGCATGTTTGCCACAGGGCTCAAAAGCACTGCTTTGTGTCCTGCCTCAGCAGGAGATGTGTGCTTGTTTTAACAGCAAAGGGAACAGGTTGGCAGTGCTTGACAAGGCTGAATCAAAGTGTCTGCAAATAGAATGGCAAAGGTCAGTGATGCTGCGAGCTGGCACTGCAGCCACGTGCCACGAGCTCTGTCTCTGCTGGAAAAACCTCCAGCTCTTGTCTTCAACACTCTCTCCTGCTACATGTTTATCTTCCCCATCCGAAGAGAGGAAAGATTAGAACAGACATGTAAAAAGGATGAGGAAAAGAAAACTGCAAAATAGTCCCCTCCCTCATTTTAATTATTGATGCAGACAGCCTAAGCAATCTGTAAGCCATATACATAATGTATTTACTTGAAAATCCCAGCAAATCCACACGGTATTACAGAACAAACTACAAGCTGATCTGGGAGCACTGTCTTAAGAACTGGGTAAGCTGTCTCCATGTACTCAAAAATCTGTTTGACAAACGGAAAGATTAGATTAATGTTAATAATGCTAACGTGCTCAGCAGCACTCCCTGCCCCAGCAACAGGGTTTGGATGCCCGGGGTCTTGTCTTTATCCACACCAGATCAGTCTGTGCTGACAAAGAATGACAAAGAATGACAAAGGCAAGACTGGCTCACATTCTTGAAGCCCCCCCTGCCCATTTGATTATACACCCCAGCAGTAATGTTTAGAGATCAGACAGAAATCAGCAGATGTTTTACATAGCAAAAGACCATGTTTAAAAAAAACCAAAACCAATCACTTCTAGCTGCTTCTAGGTTTGGGGCCTAAGGAGGGTGGATGTGGTAAAAGGGAAATGGGGGCAAAGAATCAGACTCCAGCTTGAATTTGGTGAGGGATGCTGTGTCCCCTCTGCTCAGGCACTAACTAGAATCACCTGGACAAGAAACACATTCATTAAAAAAACATTCCCTGCAAAGCTGAACAGACAGTATAAGCAGCAGCAGGCAGCAGTTTACTACAGCATGAAAATGCAGATTCTGTAGCTCATTTGGCCATTTATTGTTTTAATTCCTGAGTTGCATCTCACTCCATAAGAGGCTCTGGACAGCAAAGCTTTCTGCCTCTACACCGCCCATCACTCCACGAGCTGTGTGCCACAGCAGCGAGCAGGGCACAGGATGGGCACTGACACTGCCAGCCCACAGCTCTGGGAGGTGACAGGGCAAGCCCAAGGCCAGGCTAAGCCCTGCAGGTCCCAGTGAGCCCCACCACCACCTCCTCATGGCCCAGATGCTGAGAGACCCCTGCGGCACAGCAGAGCCTGTTTGCAATTTTCTTCTCAACCACCAGTATGAAAACACAAACCTTCAGACAAACGGATCCTTCACTTCCTCCTTGCTGCTTTTAGTGGTTTCTTTAATCTTTTAAGCTTCTGGGTCTAATCCAGCAGCTGCCATCAAAAGTACTTATACAACTGCAGGGGAGGGAGGAGGGAAGGAATGGGATACACCAAATCATGAAACACATTTGCTGAGCAGCCTCTTTGTTCTTACCACAAGTGAGTGCCTTTGGAAGGTATCTGTTCACAGCCCAAACAGATTTATGTACATCTACCTGTGATGTCCTCTACTGCCTTATCTCTAAAAACACACTATAGAGAAATGCCACCAAATGAATCAGATGACACATCTGAGCTGGCACGCTGCAGCACAGCGTGGGCAATGAAATGGGGGATCTCTACTGTAAGGAGCTCATGCATGAATATGCTATAGACAGACAGCTCCCCAGATGATAAATGCTGCTCTTTTCTGAAACCTGAAAATATTTAGTGGTGTTCTTCCTGGAAGGCTCCAGTGAACATGCAGTGGGTCTCTTCCCATTTCAACAACGGCAGAAAGCACATTTCAGATCTCCTGGCAAAAAAAAGTTTAACACATGGTCTAAAAGCACAGGAAAAGTTCAAAGTCCATTGACTAAAATTAAAAACAAACAAACAAACAAACAAACAAACACCCTCAGAGAACTCTCATATTGAGCATCAGGATCTCGCGATTTCTGCAGGATGCCAACAGTTGTCTATGTGCTAAACCCACATTCAAAGGGGCTGGAGGGTTGGAGAGGCACCTGGTGGGCAAATTCCAGTCAAGGTTGTGCTTTTGCTCCTGTTTTTCCCAGGACACAGCACACACAAACTCTCTGTTCCTGCTGTGAAGTGAATTTGCTCGTACATCCTTCTCTTCAAGCAAAATCTCATCCCCCAGCATACTGACATCTATGCTAAATTTCTAAAAATAGCATGCCCTTCTTACATAAACATGACATAGAGGAATTAGGTGACAGCTGACCAAAAGCATCCCTTTAAAAGGCAAACTTTGCTGAGCACCAAATGCAAGCAGAACTCATAAGCAGCCAAGCTTTTTGTATTAATTGAAGACAGAAGAAAGCTTCTAGATTAAGTCTCAGTTTGCCTGGAAAGGAAAGATATTTCCTCTACACACTGACTCAATTACTCCTATTCCCATTTATTTATAAGTTAATGAGTTTTCCAATGGATTTCTACTCCAGGAAAAGATCTGCCATGAGCACCCTTCCAGCTGCAGGTCCCACAGGAGCTGAGATTCCCATCGTGATGAACTTTGTCACTCAGGTAGAAGTACCATTCAGGCTCTAAAAACTCACCTAGAATTTCTAGAAGGAAAAGCTTCCAGAATTTCCAGAGTAATTTTACTCTACATGAAGCTATCCAAACACAAGACAGAGCAGTATTGACTTCTTGCATCTGCAGGTGTTCTGAATAATTCTTCAGTGTCTCAAAGCTTATCCCTCCTAGCAACATAATGAACTTCACCAGAACCAAATCAGCAATGCACAGGAAAGTTAATATGCAAAAAGTCTGTGGAGGAAAAAATAGTTTTAGCATAACCTGGGTAATCCCTAAATCTCAGGGCACTGAATTATATATGAATTACTAGACCAGGATTGGTCTCTTTGCCAGTGCAGAATATGTCAAGGAGGTGCAAGGCACCAGGCTGCCAGGAGGTCCCTGCTGCAGGGTGGAAAGAGAATTAAACAATCACTCCAGGGCTGTACAGCTGAGAAAGCCAACACCAAGTGTCCTGACGCCAGCCAGGAGGGGCCCTGTGCCATTTGCTGTTGGTCAGGGGGGAAGCACAAACCTCAGCTGTTGGGGCTGGAGCCGCTGAGGCGCTGCCTGTGCCCCCACACCGCTCTGCAACCCTGGCCTGGCTCCTGCTGACAGCTCACAGGGCTCCATTCCACCCCGGGGTCCCCTGCAGTGTCCCCACGGGCACACAGGGCTGTCACCAGGGATGCCCTGGCTCTGGGAGCCTCCTGAGCAGGGCTTTCCCTGGCAGCTGTCACAGTGCCATTGAAGTCTGCATTAGAAGCCAGCACTACAGTAGGTTCCAGCAGTTCTGTGCTGATGGCAGCACCACTCTCCTGTTGCCAGGTAACAGGGCTGGGGCAGCATTTCCCCTGCTGATGCACAGCCTGCCGTGATGGCCGGGCAGGCCCCTCACCTCCTGCCCTGCTGCAGGCTGTGCTTAACTCTTCGCTGAAATTTAAACAAATAGACTGAGATCTCTCCTGGCTAAAGGGGTATCTAGGCCACATTACTTGGAAAAACTGGTTTGCAAGCCCCTGCAGAGAGACATTAATTTACCTGGGTGTTCAACACGCAGGTCACCCTCCCCTGCCAGCACATCCTCACAGACTGGGCCAGACTGCATCCTCCCTCCTGGTTTCTCCCAACCAGCACCCTCCTCCTCCTCACTGCTGTTTGCACAGGACACAGGTACAGCACACAAACAATGAGCTACCAAGCCAACAGCTACACCATCATCTGACAGCATGACCCCAAATACTCATTGTTAGGGTTAAATATCTCTCAGTGAAAGTAAGGCATGCAAACAGGACTTTTTCCCATCCTCAGTAAGTCACGCTGCCAGAAATCCTGCCCATCTGCAGAATTTCCTAAATTCGCCCCATTCCTGAAATTCAACAACATCTAGCTTGACTTGTGAATGGTGTTGGGTGATACCAGAATCAGGTGTTTTGGATAAGCCAGGACTTACAATAACTACACCTTTTAAAGTATCTTTGGAGCTTTGTTTCTCACACATGCTATTCTTGCAAGTGTTGAAGCCTTCAAGGCTTCTCCAGAGGCCTCCACTTTCCTCAGACTCCATGCCAGGCAACTAAACTTATTTTTCCTTGTAGCAGAGCAAATACCAACCCTCTGTTGTAGGTTTTGTGCACTACTTTCTGATGGGTATTAGAAAGCCCTCAATAGTTTCTAGCTCTGGCCCAGGACAGTCAGTGCAGCAGCAAGCGTTGCTATTATTTTTTCCATAACAGAACACATTTTAGAACCAGAAAAATGGAATTCAGAATATGTGTTTCAATATTGCAATGGGCATCTGAGTCTTCTTCAGCCACCCAGCCCTGAAAAGGAGAAGGGCAAAGAGCTCCTCACAAATGACTCTTGTTTCCCCCCCTGAATGTTTTTATTCATAGGCTTCAGCACTGCTGCAAAGCACATGGGAGAGATGGCCCAAAGGAATGGGATAACATCCCCACATAAGCTGCTGCTGATAAAAGCAGCATTCAACAGCATTGCCACTCGCTGGTCACATTTTCCAAGGAGAAAGGCAAGAAAAGAGGACCAGCATTATGTGTGTGTTCAGGCTGTGTGACACACAGCTTCACACCAATTCTGAAAGGAACCCTGACAATCAGGCTCTTTGTGAAGCACAACATATTTTGGGTACATCCACACACTTAATGTAGTGCATCCACAGCACATATTGTATTGAGCCAACAAATTCTACCAGTCAGCTGTGAAGTCCAATATGAAAATTACTGAATTACAGCTCCCATTAAAAAAGAAGTAACAAGTCCTCTTACACCTTACCCAGCAGGACTGCAGAGCTTGAGTTGAATTAAAAAAAAGCAGCACAGTAAATTACTGGAGACGAGCTTTCAAGCTAAATTAAAGAAAAATAAACCCTTTTCTGATATGATTTCCTCCTTTTATCTCTCGTTTTATACACTTATGCACTGATGGATTTTAGCCAGATAAGAAAGATGATCTAGGTCAATACTTCTCTACCCTTTTTCTACTGAAGGACCAAGCTGTTTTGGAGAGGTAAAAATAAAATCTGAGTCCATATTATATTCCACATTCTCCCTCCAGCTGGGAAGAAAAGGCTGCTGCTGGAGCACCTATAGTTTCTTTAAACAGAACCATATTGCTTTATTTATATAATAACAACCTTAGTGTTATAAATCGGTACATTTTCATTAGGCTAGCAAGCAAATGCACACAGAAACATTTCTCCAGGAATGTGTCCAACTGCACTGGGGTGAGGGTGTTTACACTCTTTTTTTTAATTAGTTCTTTTGTGGAGCCTCTCTGTTGGCTTAGAAACCCTAGTTTAAACTAGCTTGAACAAAGCTACTCTAGTAGAAAACAGACCAGGAATCAGAAACTCCTTTGTTATAGTCATGCCTAAGTTTTCCCAGCTCTAAGACTTTGTTTCACTCCACTTTTATTTAATTGTCTGCTTGAACCATTAGTGTTTGCTGTGCTCTGAAATGCCCAGACAGCAAACCCTGATTTTTGGGCAGCTGGAGATTCCCATCAGCCTGGTCCACGTGACTCCCTCAGACACCCCAGGGCACAGCTGGAGAATGGAAAAACAGAACACACATAGAGGCTCTCTAAGAAATGGATCTTCCATCCCCGTTTTCACTGTCCAAATGGTCTCTACAAATGGCCGGTGCATCATGACTTTCGAGCAGAAAGGGAAGCAGCACCCTCAGGACCCTGTGCTGCTCAGAGCCTGATTCCTGCTCCTCACAGCCCCGGCCAACACACGTGGGGAGTGATGCAGGCACAGGATTGCTGGTGCCAGCACAGCAGCTGGGATCCTAAAGGAGATTCAGGGGCTGGAAAAGCAGGAGGGGGCCAGGTGAATCAGTTCCATTAGCTCAGCAAGCCCCACAGGAAGAACAGGGGGTGATCCCTCAGACTCCTGTTTGCATTAACAAAGTGAATCCACACATCCCCTCCAGCAGCTTGAGCTGTGGCTCCCCACAGACCAGAACAGAGTGTGGGGATTTGCTTGTACAGCTCTGCCTTGTGTGGAATCTGTGCCATTCACACTGTCTGGTGAGTGCTTTTTCTCTGGGGAAAGTGTAACATATTCCCTAGAAGGTTTGGATGGCTGCCTCGAAATGACTGTGGGTTTGGGCTCAGACAGCCAGGGGATGGAAGCACAGCCATGGGGCTGCAATGACACCTGCTGATGAGGGAGCCTCTCAGAGGGACGTGGGACAGCAGCCAGGATCCAGAGTCCCCAAAGCAGATTGCACCTCTCTGAGTTCTGGAAACACCAGGCTATGGGTGGACAAGTACATCAGGGGATGGAGGAAATGCTGCAAGGTAAAAAGGAGTCAAATCACTGTTTCTAGCTCCTGTGAGCACAACACAAGGCAGAAAGCAAGGTACCTACAAATCTGAGCAACTGCACACACTGTGTAAAACACACATTGTATTTTTTTGGCTTGCAAAAAAACCTCCTCCAGCAAAGAGGGTATCACAAATATTTTGGCAATACTAGGAAAAGAAAATGAAAGCACATATTCTGTTCTTGGTATGATGTCACATAAAATGCTTTCTTCTCTTCTTTCCACATCTGCTGGTCACCTCCTCTAACCAGGCACAGCAGGAAGCAGGGAAAAGAGAGGCACCATTCACCATTTGGACATGGGCAGACACACTGCAGGTGAACACAACAGCTCCAATCCAGAATACAATGAGCAGAGCCAAATTCAGATCAATACACTGCACTTCTAGCAAGACAGTCTGTCTTTATCCGCAAAACACCAACAGACATGGGATACTTAAATCCTGTGTACTTCCTAAGGATTGCTTCTGCTTTTTCCAAGTGAAGAAATCAGGATAGAGGTTACAGCTTTTCCGTCAAGTAACCAGGGCCCTGTAAACAGAGAGGGGGACAACAGCTGCTGCTCTGCAGCTTTAAAGGATGCCATTCATAATGACATTATACTGTCCCTTTTACTCAATAAACACCAAATTTAAAAATAAAACAGAACTCTCCTTTGATCTGTGGAAGCTCAGGAGGCTGAGATGGAGGGTGAGGGGAAAGAAGGGAGAAAATGAGCACTTCTGTCAGGCAGTGATCCAGAGCACTTGGCAGGACTGGAGGCAATGGATCCCCAGAGAATGCATGGAAACCCATATAACACAACAGCAAAACCATGAGACATGGGGAGATAAATATGCTTCACTTTTTTTTTTTTTTTTTTTTTTTAAGAAAGTAAAAGCTAATAATAAAAAAAAAAAAATCTGTATATCCCAAACACAAGACATTTTCAGAAGACTCCAGGCCAGGCAATTTGCTCTGCTCATGCACTCCAGCAAGCAAACATGAAAAGCTTTTCACATGTATGCCTTGGCCCAAACTGGTTTTCCTCCCATTGAGCCACGTCCTGCTGCCCTTAGTGAGAATCAAATACTGGAGAAAAGAGGAAGCCAAGGTAACCACTCACACGTGAAAAGTAACAACAGGAAGAGCAGCAAATGCAGAAAGCAAACTCCCCTGCTCCCAGTCCTGAATGGGAACCTATGCCTGCTGCAGGCTCTGCTGCTTTGTGTTTGCCTTGAAGCTATAAGCGTTACAATGAGGTCAATGTGTACATCACCACCTCTCTGACAATAATTCTGTGCACCCAGGGCCTCTAAGCCCCTGTCTGACTACTCATGAGCCTCTTGTGAAGTGAGGAGCCAGTGGGAGGCAGGGCTGCCTGAGGGACAAGCCTTCACCTTCCCTTCAAGCATCTCCCACCTGCAAACAGGGGAAAATGCAAACAGACAACATGAACAGGAAAATAGGTCACACTTGAGTGACTTCAAACTTCAAAAATAGGAAGAGATTCAACACAGGAGAAAGGAAAGTGACAGGAGAGCGTATCACACACTTCTGACGAATCCATTTGATCCTGTGACTGATCAGACTTTTCAGTGAGATTGCTTTCTAATTTATGCCTTTAAATGGAAATAAAGACCTTGATCTTAGCATTAAATCTATGCAGATAGATCCTTGAGGCAATACTTCTACAGAAAACACTTCTACAAAGTGCAAAGACATTAAATTAATAATGCAAACACTGTATGTGTGTCTAGAGTCACTCTTGAGGATTCAGCAGCTGTCAAATCCTCTGGTAACTCCTGCTCTGTCATTTTGACTTTAGTAGTAATTGGAGATTTCCTTAAAGCCTGCAGCCCAGGTGCCTTACCCTGCCTGGAGAGGACTGTTTGGGGTGGGTGCACTGGCAGTGGAAGGTGGGAGCTGTCCCCTGCCCCTGCTGTGCTGCAGGGAAGCTGTGCAGGCAGCAGACACCTGACGGGCTCGGTGCCACATCAGCTCCCCATCAGTGCCATAAAGTGTCAGTGCCAAGGGTTGCTGGAATTAGGATCACTGTTAGATTAGTTAACAGCTGTATAATTAGCCACGCTAAGCCTAGATGTTTCCCCTTGAAACCCAGTTTTTACAGTTATAAATAGCAGTGTTAATGATCTCCAGCATCACTGCTTACACTCGGAGCCCTCCCTCCTCCACCGGCTCTGGTGTCACTCACTGAATGTCACATTCTCCTGACTTCCTTGTAACAGCTATAGAGGGAGATAAAAAAAGAACTAAAAAAGACAGAAACCAAAAATAAACCCCAGATTGAAGTGGACCAAGAAGGATTTTTTTCTTTACATGCATTAAAATCTTAAGAAATAACAGCTGCAGCTTGTACTTAAACTGTACTTTCAAGCATTAACTTAATTACATTTCATGAGAGTGGGAGGAGATACTACCAACATTTCATACCCAGGTAAACTGAGACAAAGGAGTGCAATAGTCTGGAGTCGCATAGCAGGATGATGAATGGGGCCCAGAATGAAACCTGAGTGCCCAGCACATCACCATGCTATTTACCAAATGGGATAAAACACCAGGGCACTCCAGCACTGAGATGTCTTTCATAAATCTGTCATGTCACACTACATGCTAATGAAGGGATATGAAGAGCATTTTTCTTTATTTTGAAGGCATTCAGGGCAGGAAAATTTCAAAAAATAGAGTTCACGCTCTTTAGATAAATTTGATTTGCCAGTCTATGAATGCGGCAGAATCCAGATTTGTCATCTCTGAAATCTGAAGTTCAGACAATACAATCTTTAAATCCTTTCTATACTGTTAATTTATCACTAGTAATATTATCACCTAACCAAAAGAATCCACCCTTTTCACCAATGATAAAAAATATTTCTTTTTAAACATTTAATCTCAGCAGAGCTTTCTGAAACTCTGCAGTGCAGCAACACAATCTCTGGAAGTGTCCGTAGCACAGATTACAGATGCAGTTACAGTAAAAAATTTATAATACACAGATATTTTCAGCTGTTCTGATTTTTTCACCATGGCTAGCATCACACATCTGAGAGAAAGAGCATCTTTGGAGGTATAATATAATATAAAGAAGTGAGAATTTTAAAAGGCTGTTTCTAGGAACACTGTCAGCACTTTGATGGGGTTTAGAAATAAAAATGTGAGATAAATGTGAGATAAATTGAACAGTGCTGCTCACAATTCCCTGTGTGGTTCCAATCAGAGGTGGTGGCCTGTGCTTTTGCAGCCCAGGTTTGCAAAGGGGGTTCCTTCCCTTCAGCAGCACAGAGCCCCAGGCTGGCTGAGGACGGATGGCAGACCTGAAGCAGAGCACTAGGCTTCCAGGATATTCCCTTCCAATAAAATCTGAGAACATGTCCTGTAAGCAAATCATAAACCCCAGAAAATAACTATTCTGTATTTTATCCACTTGGTTGCTTAACAGAATTGTGAAACTCTGAACAAAACCCCCCAAAACCAATCTTAACTCCAAAATTACTGGCTCATGTATTTTAACAGTGGCTACTGATTTTGCTGACTTTGTTTTCTGGTTTCCCCACTTCACTCATATCCCATCCCAACCTGGAAATATTTTCAGACAGAAAACTGCTCCTGCTGAAGCCTCTTTCAAAGGGTCTCATCACAAGTTCCCACTAGTCCCTTAGAAAAATGTTGCTTATTATTTTGTAGTGAGTGGAAACTTCTCAACTGGGCAACTATGGCCAGTCGATGAAAACTGTGGCTCACTTCTACACTTCTCTTTGAAGGAAACATAACAAAACAAAACAAACAAACAAACAAAAAAAGGAAAGAAAATAAAAATTTAAAAAACCCCAAATAAATTGGAGAAGGAGGGGGAAAGGCAATAAATTAGCTTTCTTAATGATCTGAAAATTCTGGTGGCAGTCCTGAGCAGAATGCAATAACCTCTCCTGCAGTTTCTTCTCTCCTCCCCTCCCAGCTCTCATGGTGCCATCCCAGCTCCAAGCAGGGAAATCACAAAGAAAAAGCCATTAGAGAGGCAGCAGGCCATTACACTTAGCTGGTCAAGGGTAATTACCCTAATTAAAACACTGGTAGAACTTGTAAATAGAAACAAGTGCCTTGCCAAAGAGAAATCCCTGAAGAACCCCTCTGCTCCTTCTGCCATGTCACTGGTCAGGGCAGGACCCAGGCCTGCAGCACCTCTGACAGTGCAGAGCCATCTGCCACGGGGACACTCCTGCAGCCACACCAAATGGAAAAATGCCTCAGTTCCTGGAATGGTTTCCCAAGGATACACTGGAAGAGAAATTCTGAGAGTGCCCAAGAGCTGAGAGGAAACAATTCAGGCTCCCATGCAGAGAAATCTGCTGGCCTCAGCAGCTTTGGTCCTGTGCAGGGCCAGGAGCTGGGGCTTTGATGGTCTCTGTGGGTCCCTTCCAACTCAGAATATTCTGTGATTCTTTGATTTGGGTGCTGCCTCCCTTTACCCAGGCCCCACCCAAGTAATGCCTTTGGGTCTACTTCAAGCATCTGAGTTCCTGGGATAACCAAGGCAAAACAACACCTTGAATGAATTTCTGATGGAGTTTTTGCCCTGTGAAATCACCGTGGATCACCCTCATGCTTTGCCAGAGTTGGGGTTTCACACCCAAAGCTGGTGGAGGACTCATGACTATGGATTTCACTCTGCTCTCAATCCCCTGTGCCCTGTGGAGACACGAGGCATTGCTCTGGCTCTGCAAAGCTCTCACCTCCCTGGGACAAACCCTGCAGAATCTGGCTGCAAGTGCACTGGATCACTGTTCCTGTGAGAGCTGCTGGGTGAATATCTCGCCCCTCACACGAAGGAAGGAGGAGCAGAGGGCCCTTTGCCTCATGGCATCACTCCAGGCTCTCTCAAAGCTGCAGTGGTGCTGCTAAAGAGCCAGTGATCCAGGGCTGTAAGAGCTTTGGCAAAAGCCTGCTCTGCATGGTGCTGAGCCAGGGAGCGAGGGAAGGACTGCTGCACTGGGTGCAGGAGCCAGAGCCCTGCCAGCACAGCTCTCACCTGTGGTTCCCTGGCTGCTGATAGTTCTATGTGAAAAGCAAGGTTCATTTTCCCGGTTTAACAAAAGACAGTAAGAGACAAACAATAAAGCAAAAGGTTATAATGTCCGGGTGCTTGCATTCCATTCAGCCAAGAGCACTCGATGTTTTGGGACACCCCTTAAATTCACCAGTCCGTTGCATATTCATAGACCTATAATACAGTCTCAAACTTTTCTACAAACTATTTTCCATATTCTAGGAACTGTTTTACATGGCCATTCCTTGAGTCCACCTTTTTAGTGCATGCGTGTTTCTTGGCTGTGGTTTTAATTTCTTTTTCTTATCAGTCTTAATTTGGGCTGTGGTCTTCAATTTCTACAGACAGTGCTGGTAGCTGGTGTATCAGTAGCAAGTGTCTTTACTAAGTGTTATCCAGCCAAGCAGACAGTTCACTAACTACAAACGCACTTTATCAGCCTGTGTTATTCCTAAAGAAAACTGTATCTTAAAAACCATTTCAACACCACACATACAGTATCCACCTTAATATTTGCGAAAATGCCAATGCCATAATATGTATTAATGCCATAATATGGATTTATAACATTCTAGGACAGAAACCTTTCATCGGGGAAAAAAAAATCCCTTTTTCTTTGCACAGAGGGACCTTTTGTACTGGGAAAACAAGCACAGAAGATGAGGACTTGCTCGACATCCTCACCAGGCCAACAAAAAGCCTGTGTCACCTGAGGCAGATCCAACACTTAAAGCACATGGAAATGAGTGGAAATGTCTACTCTTGGTGCTTTAGCAAGGCTGTGCTGCAGGAGAGGGTGGCCACAAAATAAGAGGTGTGTAAAGCAGAGGGGAATCCCAGAGCATTCATCAGAGCAGGTGCCCAGAACCAATCCCCAGCTCCATCAGGGACAGGGGCAGCAGGGCTGGGTCACTGCGGGGACACCCCGAAGTGCTGGGCAGGGCTCGCACACACGGACACGGGGACAAAGCGTGCAAGGGATGTCATCCACCCTTCCCGCATGTGGCTGGCACACAAACAGGGCGTGCTCTCATCCCCGCGGGCACGGCTGGGATCCCCGCTGACTACTTTTATCATTTCCAATTGCTCGCAAAGCCGAGGGGGCTGCAGGGCAGGAGCCAGCCCTGCTCTGCACACGGAGCCTGCCCCAGTCATTGTCCCCACACAATGGATGTCCCCGAGCCAAGCGCCCTCCCAGGCTGCGCAGACCCAGGGTCCCTCGGCAGGGACTCGGGAACAGCCCGGGATGAGCGGAGGCAGTGTGCTGGGATTTGCAGAGGTAAGTCCCTTTATCTAGGGACAATCCCCCTGGAGTGACAGAATTTGTGCCTGTGAGGCAGATTCAGTTGAGAACTCGCTTCATGCCATTCTGTCTCCCCGTTTGTTTCACCATCGCTGCCATACACTGACACTCTTGGGAGAGCAGCCAGGGGTGGTGGGAGAGAAAAACACACAAATAAGGCATTTCCTTATAAGAGGGAAATCCAGTTGTCACTCCAAATGGAGCAACATTTGCTGGTATCTGTCACCATAACAAGTGGACAGTTTGAGCAATGATCTCTCCAAACTACTAAACAGTTGGTAGGATGAAAAAAGCTCCCAGACTGCTTGATGTAGGAGATGCATACCCTCAAAAGAAATTCTTTTCTGCTCAATAAAAGCACTCCACCAAAGCAGGAGAAGGCAGGAGCTGTCCTAAACCACAGCAGCACAGTCTGGCTCACACCTATTGCTGCAGAGAGGCCACTACAGTCCTACACCAAACCAAGCTGCCAGGCACCAAGGCTGGACAGCAGCTACTCCACAGCCAACCTGTAAAAGTGAAATTGAGGAAGAATTTAAGCTGCACCAGAGCAGCTGTGTTACCCAGCCTTTTCCTTCACAAACCCAGGCTCCACCCCCTGCCACATGAAATTGCAAGTGAATGTTTAAATACACAGGCATATGTGATTCCTTACTTGGATCACACAAGGCATCAGTTACTGATCAAGGAAATGGCTGATGCAAAAAAACCCAAACCCCCAGCACTCACCATCAGACATGCTGTGATACAAGCTGGCCTCATCCCATTGATTTTAAGGCAAGTAATTGTCTCTTTCAGCGAGGACTGACCCGTGATACTTCACAGGAATGCGCTTCCCAAAGTGGATGAGCATTTGCACAATCAATAAAATGCACACATTCAATATCTCCCCAAAAGAGGGTCAATAATTGAAACAGGTATTAAGTTAGAAGTCACTCTCGCAACAACATTGAAAGGATTAAAACATTATTCCCTTATCCCTGTATTCTTCTCCTTCTCACATCACAGCATGCAACTAACCTTCAGAGACTAAAGCAGAAATAAATAAAGAAGCCAAGACCAAAGATCAACTGAGATTTTTACTTTGCAAATTCACAGTATCGACAGCACTGCCCTTGAGCACAAGCCCAGGAGTTGAGAGGGATGGGTTTACACTCAGCCTCTACAGAACCCCTCTCTGAACCTTACACCCTAAGCTCTGCAGTGAGCAGGAATGAAGAACCCTTATTAAAATGAGAAGCTAGCACTTAGGACTGTTAGTAAATACAAATTTAGGACTCTTAGTAAATACAAATCCATAATAAAATGCCTGTGACAGCAGGTTAATTCACAATATGCATTTCTTTTTATCTTGATTTGTATTTTCACACAGTTCCTAAAACCAGGACAGATTTTCCTCTAACACCTTGATATTTCCATTGAAACTGTTGTGAAATGCCACTACACCTTTTTTTTTTTTTTCCCCAGAAATAAACCCAAATGAATCCAAATGGGAATCTTTCTGCACACTGTAACACCAAACAAGATTTCAATGTTTGCCAGCAGGAACACAGTACGGTGTCTTAGTTCAGATGCTAAACCTACAAATGGAACACTTCCAGATTGATACCAACATGTCCCACACTCCCAGTGCTGCATTTTGTGTTATTAATGAAAGACTATTATTCATACATACAAATGTGTCCCACACTATTTCACCTAAAACATCATTTGGGTGTTGCAAATTGCTTGTCTCTTTGTAGAGCACAACTTGCTTCCGTTTCACACAGATTTGCAGGATATGGAAACCACAGGACACATTTTAGAGGTAAGACAGAACAAACTGTAAACCTGGCAGTATTTATCACAAACCTCACATTATCTACTGCTCTAGCCACTGCCTTTTTTCTTCATAGTTGTTATTATTTGCCCATATATAATGGAAAGCTAAATACCCCCATTTTCTACTAGGCTTGTATCCTGCCTTGGCATATTTAACCTGACAAAGAACAGCATGAGCTGGTCACAAGTGTGCAGAAGAATTAACTATTTTAAAGCAGGTTTTCAGTGGAGAGCCCTGGCCCATTCAAAAATGCAGTTCTCATTATTCTGCTGGAAATTATGCTTTCCATTAACACCCATACCTGTGTGTGCCAGAGGGGCACACACTGCAGCTCATGCTCTGAAATGACTGGACAGGGCTGTCTCAGGTGTGTCTTGCAGCACAACGTACAGAAAACTCATATTTTCTCATTATTTTCTAAATATAACATACAAACACCACACATCCAAAGATGAAACACTACCTTTGTCAAGACAGCCCTTCAGTAACTCTGTTAGAAATACACATTAAACACTCATATCAAATGACCACCATATCAAACCCCCTCATCTTTAACTCATCTAACCCAGTGTGGCCATGGCAAATTACTCACATACACATTTTAAAGGCATGTTACAAACCCCAGCATGAGGCAGTTCACATTGGATCTTCCAAACTTAATTCTGAGCCACAAGACAAACACTTTCAACATAATTATCACTACCATATGGGCAGCTCTGCTATTGTGCTGGTTCTAATTAGGATTGTATATGTTACACATGTTGAAAGAGTTTGCAAATATGTTTTGTGGTTGACAGTTAAACTCAGTATTTAAAGTAATGTGAACTTTTGTATGTTTACATTGCATTTGATGTAACAAATACATCATGTGCATAATAAACATACATATGTGCACATATACATGCATACACACTATTTTGTTTTAGTTAAATAAACATAAAACAGGTGTCAGAAATGTTAAAACTCATAACTGGAATAAATATTTTCACCAAAAATTTAAATCCGGTGCAGAGCAGTTCTACTCAACTATTGGCTTCTACAGGCAGGATCCAGAAGAATTTCCACTTTCTTACTAACATGCTTTATTCATTGGATAGTGGCATTTACATCTTGTATATGCTACTCAAAATTTGGAATTAACTTCTCCAAGAAGTTATCTGTGTATCTAACTATTGAGACATAGGGTTTTTTTGCCACCAAATGAATGACATAAGCAATTCAAAGAAAGAAAATAAAATTTGAGTTAAAATCTCGGAATGGTGCAGCACAAAAGCCACTGAAGTAGAGGCGTAGAGAGGCAAAGTATCAACAGCACACAGGTAAAGAACAAAAATCAATCCTTTACAAGTACAAAGCCTGGGGCAATTAATTTAATTCTAAAACCTTATACAAATATGCCAGGCATGCAGCTGCTCTCTGTGAATTGCAAGCAGGGCTTTGGAACTCTGCTTTCCCAATCATTATTTTATTAGATGTGTGCACCTCTCCCTTTTGATTTGTGAGAGCCTTACAAGATGTAAGAGCAGTACACAGACACATTTAATTGCTAATGATACTGTGCTCTGTTTCAAGTTTCAGCATTAGCATCTCAAGGTAGAAGAGCATTACAACCCTTTCAAAGCTTTAAAGCCCACTTTTCACGTAAACACATTACAGCCTGAGCTTCCCTTTCGAGTCTTTTGTCTTACTCTCACCCTTCAGTTCAAAGTCATAAAATAACAAGATATCTCAATATTAGATAACTCCTGATACTGCTTTGAAGCAAGAGGACAGCAAAGCACCAACCTCTATCAGTAACACACAGACATCTCTGAGCACAACCTGTCTGCCTGCACAGGGGTAAGACACCACAATTTTCACTTATTCAAAGAGACTTTTAAAGGCTCAGGCCACTTAAAAATGGATGGAACGAGTTGTCTTAATGCTCCTTGTCCAGGGCAGGCTGCAGAGGGCAGATGTGGGATCTTTACATCATCTCTGCCCAGACAGATTCCATTGTCCTGGTGGGGATGGGACAGAGCACAGGGCAGGGCAGCCCCTGACACACCTGACCACAGGCATTCTCCTTTCCCCAGAACAGAACTGAGTACTCACAGTGCTTCTAACAGGCACAGAGATGCCATCCAGACCCAGCAGGATGCAGGCAGCCTAGCTAGAGTCCAGGGAGCAGAGCACAGATACACAGCAAGAAAACCACAACACTTCCAGAAGCAGAATTGTCCTTGACATAGTAAAATTAAGTACTGATGCACACTTGAATGCACCAATTTAATCCTATCAGTCACCTGGAGCACTTGCCTCCATCATTCCAATAGGCTGAGATGAAAAGCTCAGCCTAACACATTAACTGTCAATCTCAGGTTTTCAGCTGACATTCCCTATCATATTTAATGCAAGTTATGCTGATTTGGCATTATAAAATTATTTGCAACCACATTTGACTGATGAGGAGTAATCAAGATGGAGGAGAGGAGCATGAAGTGCTTCCATGGCAAAACAGACCACAGTGTAAGCTTATGCTTTATTAGACAGCAGAGACTCATCCAGGAGGGGAAAGTCTATAGGAAGCCATGCTGTGCTGGATGTGTGCCAGGACTCTGCTCCTCATCAGTAAAGGGAAAATGAGGGAGAAAGATGAGAAACAGCTATTCTTTAGTTGTAGGGGTTACAGGTTTATTGAAGAAAGACCTGCCCTTCAGCAGAGTTAGGGCAATTCTCTAAATGCATGCAAAACAAGAGAAAAACATTCATTCCCATTTATCAGTACACTCCACAGATTTAGTTACTCCACTGGAAAAGACACATAATATCTAACCTCCAGGTTAATCCATATTTACAATGAAGATGTTATAATCAGTGATCTCTACCACTCCCATCCAGCCATACTGAAACATTTCTAGACTTCTTAGTCCATTAAAACATAATCACGGCTGAATGATACATCAGTAAGGCTGATCACAGGCAAAATAGAGTTTGTCAGTTCTCCGGCTCCTAATCTGCTACAGCAGTGTAACAGCAGCCAAACCTGTTGTATTTCACAGGACCCAACAGAATTGGAGTTCCCCATTTCAGCTGCTCTGATGGCTGGTGTTTGAGGTGATGACAAGGAGGAACACTGCTGCTTTTGTAACCTTCAGTCATATACAGTAACACCAAGGACAACTGTGAAGATGCTTAATGGGATCACATTCCCTCTGCAAATTCTCTTGCACTTCAGCAAATAGGTTTTAATAAGAGAAGTTTTCACAAGCTTCAGAGGAGGAACAGGGAGACCCCAACAACTTCCTGGGCTCTCCAGGACTTCCCTGCCCCTGGGTTTCTGTCATTTCCTGGCAGTGGCCCCTCAGGTCACTCACAACAGACCAGGAAGATCTTCCAACACCAAACCCTTCATTCTTTTCCACAACCACAAAAGCAATTAAAGCATTGCCATTCACAGTCCCATTCTGGGGCCCCACTGAGTGCCCAAAGGAAGCAGGGGGCAAGTGACACCTTTAGAAGTGTAATTTCTGTTTCTCTAAGAAAAGTTTCTATCCCTGTATCAGAAGTTTTGACAAATTTAGTGTTAACTAAAGTTTTGCTGGATGTGGGAGAAGGATTCATCACTCACTGTGAGCTAGTTACAGCCAAACTAGAGTGGCTGACAGAAAAGGGGACAGAA
Source organism: Muscicapa striata striata (assembly GCA_030060385.1). Lineage (NCBI taxonomy): Eukaryota > Metazoa > Chordata > Aves > Passeriformes > Muscicapidae > Muscicapa > Muscicapa striata. Next base: position 3,085,206 of record JAREIS010000032.1, on the reverse strand, counting down.
GCAGTACACAGGTCTGCTTTTCTCTCACAGATTTTCTATTTTCAAATAGAACCACAGATGGTTTGGGTTGGAAGTGACCTTGGAGATAATTTAGTTCCAACCCCTCTGCCATGAAGAGGGACAGCTTCCACCAGACCAAATTGCAACACAGAGCATGTTTGATCCACAGCAAGTCACACCATCAGCCTCTTGCCTCCCAGTTCCAGTCCTGCCATCAGACCTGTGTGAAGGCTCTGAATGTTTTCAGACTCTCACTGTGTGGAGTCACACAGCTGCTCTGCACAAGCAAAGCCAATAAAAGCCACTTTGGTGAGATAAAAGAATAAACCCTGGAACTCTTTTTTGAACTCTGATTCCCTGTCAGCTGATCCCATGGCTGCCTTTGTTATCTCTCTGCCTTTTCTTCTGCTTGTTCAAGTGGCAGGAGAAAGCCAGTGGTGACTAGTTAATGTCTGATCAAAACTGGAATCTGCTACTTGTTATCTACAAAACCAGAACACACCCCAAACCTTTCCCCTAAACAAGCATTCTTTGTCAAGGGCAATAAATCACAGAATCACAGAATGGTTTGGGGGGACCTCAGAGTGCACCCAGTGCCACCCCTGCCATGGCAGGGACACCTTCCATGGTCCCAGGCTGCTCCCAGCCCTGTCCAGCCTGGCCTTGGGCACTGCCAGGGATCCAGGGGCAGCCACAGCTGCTCTGGGCACCCTGTGCCAGGGCCTGCCCACCCTCACAGGGAACAACTCTTTCCCAATATCTAATGTAAATCGCTTCTCTTTTAGTTTAAAACAATTGTCCCTTGTCCTATCATTATGTGCTCATATTAAAAAATCCATCTCTTTTATAAGCTCCCTTTAGGCGCTGGAAGGGGTTCTTAGATCTGCCTGGAGCCTCCTCTTCTTCAGCCTGAACACCCCCAGCCTTCTAATCCTGTCTGCAGAGCAGAGGAAGAAAATGAAAAAGGGAGGAAATGAAAAGGGAGAATAGAATCAGCCCGGCCAGCCGAGCTGGTTCCCGCAGTTCCGCGGCGCGGCCCGCAGGGGGAGCCCCAGCGCCGCCCAGGACCCGCCGAGCCCGGCCCGGGCGGGCTCCGAGCGCCCCGGGCCTGAGGGGGAACGGCAGCGCTGGGAGTGGCCAGGGGGGACAGGGCCACACAGGGCCACACAGGGCTAGGCAGAGCCACACGGGGACACACAGGCCTAGGCAGAGCCACACGGGGACACACAGGGCCACACAGGGCCACAGGGCAGGGACAGCAGAGAAATCCTTCCCTGTGAGGGTGGGCAGGCCCTGGCACAGGGTGCCCAGAGCAGCTGTGGCTGCCCCTGGATCCCTGGCAGTGCCCAAGGCCAGGCTGGACAGGGCTGGGAGCAGCCTGGGACAGTGGAAGGTGTCCCTGCCATGGCAGGGGTGGCACTGGATGGACTTTTAAGTCCCTTCCAACCCACCCCTTCTGGGATTCTACCATTCTATGAATAATTTATTTTTGTTAAATAAGGAGAAGGGAGTGGGAAAGAGGAGCAGGTTACACAGAGGGGCCATGAAAATGGTTAAAGGTCTGGAGAGGCCACACAAGGAGGGACTGAGGGCACTTGGAATGTTCAGCTGGAGGAGACTGAGGGAAGTGAGACCTCACTGGGGTCTGCAGCTTCTCCTGAGGGGCAGCTCCCATCTTTGCTCCCTGTGACAGGGACAGCACCCAGGGAAGGGCTGGGGTTGTGCCAGGGCAGGCTTAGGAAAGATTCTTTCCCCAGAGGTGCTGGGCACTGCCCAGGCTCCCCAGGGAATGGGCACAGCCCCGAGGTTCCCAGAGCTCCAGGAGCTCTCAGGGATGCCCAGGGAGGGATTGTTGGGGTGTCTGTGCAGGGCTGGGAGCTGGGCTAGGTCATTCCTGCAGGTTCCTTCCAGCTGAGAATGTCCCGTGAGCAGGAAAGCCGAAGCATGGGGAGGAGTGTTTTCCCTGCCTTATGGACTACTTTCAACTACAGAAGTCACTACAGAATGCTTTAGTGGAGATCACCTGGTGGTGGAGAAAAGTGGCTGCAACTCCCTGTGCCCAAGGAGTTCATGCCAAGGGCCCCAAGTGCCCCAGCACAGTGACTGGTGGAAACAAATCCTCCTCCGTGCTCCTCAGGCCCACAGACACCCTGGGAAAATTCTTTCATAAGCACAAGCACGCTTTGTGTTGATGGAAAAGAGCAAGCAACAATTCAACAATCTTCACAAGAGTTACAAAGTCTTGCCTAACAATAAAAATTAAATTCTTTCAATCACAGATAAAAGAGCTCTTTTATCTATTTTATACATATATAAATATATATATTATTTACATCCTATTTATTAGCTTTTTACATCTTTCTGACCTAAACCCATCCCTTTTAGCACAAGACTTCAATCAGGACATTGAAAAATAAGAGGGAAGTCAAAGTAGTACTTAAAATTGAATATCCAAATCACTGAATTAAATGAAACATTAAAAATATTGTAAATAATCAGAATTGTGTAGTATATTGGATGGACAGAAATGTCAAAAGGATGACTGCCCCACTCCCCACATGCGCAAACACAACTCTCCTCTGCTATCAGCAAAATCTTTTCAAGTACTTTAACAACCACTCCTTCTTCCTAAAAAGCCTTTCTGGATAGAAAACTAAAAAGGTTCTTCATTTCACCTAACAGAAGTCCCAGTTCAAAGGTGAAAGGAAGGACAGGGAGAAAATTGCCTTTCCTCTCCAATCCAAGTCAAACATCTGAAATGTATTCAAAACAGCTTTTTGCTGCAGCTTCTACGCTGGCACTGCCCTGTGCATTGCTGGGCCATGGGAGTGCCTGCAGGAGTGCCTGTCCCTCTCTGCTCCCACCGCAGCTCAGCAGCAGCTCCACAGGCTGAACCCTGCAGGGTACAACCCCCCAGAGCTGTGTCACAGAGCCCCTTCCAGTGCCCCTTCTCCCACATCTTGGGATGCTCCAGCCACAGGAGCGGGCAAGGAGCTGAAGGAGAGCTGTGAAGAAAATCCATGCGTCTCCAGTTCTCTTTGTTTCAGGAGAACCTTTTCGTTTCGTTGTGCTTGGCTCCGAGTCGCTGGTTTTATCTTGCATTTCACACTTAAGGAAACCCAGCCAGGCCTGCCAAATACTACAAGGATTTCTGTCAAAACTTGGACAAGCTGAAAAGTTTTACATTCTTTTAACGGTAAACCTTAAAGCAACTCAGACTTTTATTTTACTCGCAGCTCAGGTTTGAGTGTTCCATGACATTTGGCCAACCTGGCTTGAGTTTTCTGTTTGAGGTTTCATTACTAGCTCCTAATTCCAGAACAGAGTAATTAATACTTTTATTAATAGTATCTGTAGTAAAAGATTATAGGACTTGGAAGAATGACTCTGAGTGCAATTTGCTGCCCAGCAGACTACACGCAGTCCAAAAAGGAGATCAGTCCTCTAATTCAACTTCCAAAGCTGTGTGCTAACAAAAAAGCAAAGGCCTTTGGAGACCCAACTGCAGGACCATTCCCTGGCTGGCCTCAGCAGTGCTTGTTCTCCCTGTTACAGTAACAGCCCAGAGCAGACCCCAGGGAGCTGCAGTGGACTGCAGGGTCTGTTCCCAGAAATGACTCGCTCAGTGTGACACAACAGCTTGGGTTGGAGGGGCCCTCAGGGGTGACCTCATCCAAGCCCCACTCCAAGTAAAGCTTATTCAGGAGAGATCTGGCTGCTCAGGGGAGAGGTGGATGATCCAGGATGCAGATCCCACAGCCTCTGGACCAAAGGGACCTGCTTGCCTCCCTGGCAGATCTGAGCAGAGCACTGCTGGGTTCTGACCTCCTCAGCTTTGTGCTGCCCGTGCTCCTCAACACTCCTCTGCTGGCACTGCACCTGAGAGCCAGCATGGAACCACAGCGGGGGGATAGACCACACCCAACTGAGTAGGGATGCCAAATCAGAATTTCTGCTGTCCATTGCCCCATTTTCTAGTCTGCTCCAAAATATGATGATGCTTTAGAGCCTGAAGATTAAACAGGAGCAGCAAGAGGTGGCACCCTGCAGGCTGGGCTGAACAGAGTGCAGCAACACTTCTGAAGGAGGAGCTGCCAACGCCCTGCCAGGTGGGCTTGGACTGTGGCAGCCACTCAGCTGGGTATCAGTGGTACTGGTAGCATGAGGAACTGCTACACAGCCTTGTTATGAAGCTCCAATGTTTTCATTAACATAAATGAGCAGAAGTTAGGTTAATAATCTGAACACACTGACAGATGTTCAACAAACACTTGGCATTGCTGCAGCCAGAACAAGAAAGAATTCAGTGTTATCTTGGAACAGCCTGCAGAACAACACAACGCGAAGCAGCAAAGCTCTGGTACCAGCTTAGACAGAAAAATTACACAGAAAAGCCAGGCTCTCTCCTAGCACAGCCCCAAGAGGCACCAGGATACAACTCAGCCCTGTGTGCTGAAAATTTGGGAATGTATAGAAAAAGAGATTTTACTTACAATGCAAGTAAAACAGCACTACAGTGGGGGCAAGGGGCAGGCTGCTCTTGCAGGAAAGGAAAGTCTCCATTGGTTTACATTAAATTAAGACATCTCCTGAGTTTTGTCTTAAATTCAAGTTCTGTTCAAGTTCAATCCAAGGCAAGTTCTAAACACAACAAAGGGCTCTTACTCCCCTCAAAATGTCCTTACTGTATGGAGACACAGGATTAGTAAAAATGATGAATTTGGGGGGAACAGTGACATGAATGCATTCTGGTCAAAAATGCTAAAACCTGCTAAACTCTCATTCAACAGTTAACAGAAAAGCTCAGAGAACACCGAAAGTGAGAACTTCCATCAGGATCAGGGAACTGGGCATGGCTGGACAGCACTGACCTCATTACTGCTGGTTCCTGGAGGGTTTGGGGTACCTGTGTTGGAAGGCTTCAGGTGAATACACTGGTTAGGGATTTTTTAATGTGTTAACACTATTCACAAGTGTAAGGGAAATACTAGGATCTAAAGCTTGTAAATGAGCTACAATCTTGGAGGAGCTAAAGATTAGATCGACCTGTGTTGCATCACTTTACAAGTTAAATATTTTTCTTAGAGTGCTAATCCAATCCAAACATGGGTTTGATTCTAAATTAAACAAACTCCACTTTTATTGGTATTAACAAAAATATGCAATGCTAATTTCAGCAGGCAAGCACTAACAGGAGCAGCTATGCAGACTGTGCTTTCTCCAGGGCAAAGAAGGAAGGACATTAACTTCAATTTCCTTTTTTCCAAGCAAAATGCATTATATTACAAAATCCACTGTGAGGTCTGTTAGGGAAAAAAACCCCACGAAACAACAACAAAACAAAACCTCAAATTTCCTACACACCCATGTTTTTAAAGAGTCTTCTAAAAAACCCACTTTCATTGAATCTCCACTTCTGATTCAATTTGCTGTCAAAGGTCATGAGCTAAAATATACAGTTTACGCTAAAAGCAGGAAGCGGGGTAAGTAATTGAATAACATCAGGAAATGGAAGAATACTGCCATTTTCCTAATGGATATAGTACAAGGTTTACTCTCTCCAAATTTAATTCTAGGAGCTCCTGTAGTAAGGGCTTTATTTTTCTTCAGCTTGAATTTTAGCCTACAAGGTTTAAAGCAAAATCCTCGTGCAATCAAAAGAACAAAATACCACAGCAGCTTTATTTTCTAACAGACAAAGATGATCATTTCTGCAGGAAAGAGAAACCCCCCATCAACAGTGTCTGAAAACAGAACTGGCATAGCAGGTTGGCTGCTTAATATACATGGGCTGGAAATAATTCTACTAAATCAGAGTTCTGAATTATTCATGAAAAACAGATTTTCATGATTTAAATTAGAAAGACTTAAAATTACAAGCCTTGCATTGCTATTGATAGGTAAGATCTCTTTCCCCCTAAGCGATGTTACAGTCTCATACAGCTCTACTGCTGGAAATGCTTTATGATCACTCTAAAATAGTACAAAAGTCTCCCGACACTCACTCCTTCTGGAAACAACACACACTCTGGTACATGCCTTAGACCAGTAAGAGTCCACCAGTAATGATTATATCAAAATATATCATTATGATAATGAATAAAGTTTGAAGGGATCGTTTTCAGTATTTATTGCATATTAAAGCACAGGTTCATTTAAAACATTGGAAACATAAACCTTAGTACTGCAAATAAACTCTTTCCACCATGGAAAACACTGCACTTCTTACAGGAAGCATCAGACCACAGATCTGACTTCAGATCTTTCCAAAGCATTTTGTAACAATGCACAACCCAGCCCCCGCCCTGTACTGTTAGTGATTTATAAAGACAATGCCATTAATAAGCTGAAGGTTTGCACTGCTTCCTGGGAGCTGCTATCCAGTCATTCCACACAAATCCAGTCAGCTGCGAGGCTCCAGCAGTTTGCATTCGAAATTATTAATATTCATTCATCACACAGGTACAGCCTTTCATCTGCAGATCTCCAAACTCTGCACAAATTCTCCAATTAAACCTATCTGCCTTGATTAGGAATTGGTAGACAAGTTCTTCCTGATTAAACACCATTTCCATGCAGGATGAGCAGAGGCTGTGGCAGGTCCTGGTGCGGCTCCAGCCCAGCCCCGCGGCCGTGCCCCTCGCAGGGGTCACGTCTGGACACTCACTGAGCACCTGGCAGGTCCCTGCAGAGGCTGCTCGAGGCTTTTCTGCATTCTAGGAGTCTTTTTTGGAAATCCTCAGCCTGAGCTGCAGCTCAAATGTTAATGCCAGCAGCACCTGAACTGAATTGAGTAAGTGCAGCTCAGGCTGGGGCAGGGCCCAGAGCAGTACCAGTGCAGCAGCTGGGATAACCCAGCATCCAAAGGACTCATTAGTAACAGCTTCTGTGGGCTAAGGCAGAATCCCTGCTTCCTGAATCTTTTACTTTGGCACAGGAGATATGGAAACTCACTCCTTTTCCCATTAGCAGGATCAATCCTCAGCACATCATTCTGCATCATCAAGACAAGTGAAGACAACCAATATCAAATCTTGCAAACTGAGAGCATCATGCCACCCCAATATAGCTTTTATTTGACAACACTACACTAAGTCATAAGTATCCTGTAATTTCCTTCTTCAGAACCAAAGCACAGAGCACTTGTCTGGATATTAATTTTCTTAAACATAGGAGCTATTTTCCTTCACCTAGCAAGCCCTATTGAGCAGGTTATATAATTAACATCAAAGCAATTTGAATGCTGCTTGATTTGCTAAAAGCTGGTAAACAAGCAGGAAGCAATAAGATGCTTTACAAGAAAAGAACATGTGTTGGGGGAGGGGAGACAATAAAACATTAAACAGATTGATTAGTGATTTTAACAGAATTTCCATTTTTATTAGCCCTCTGCGTGCTTTGGGCACTCGATTTTTATTTCATTTATAAAAGTAGAAGATTTTTTTGTTCAACTAGATCAGAGAAAAACCTGTTCAGATGGAAATTATGAGCATGGTTGGCAAAAATAAAAGTAGCATGGAAAAACTTCATGTGCCAAATACCTGCTGCTTCCAATGGCTAGATAAAATCCACCTGCTTTATGATTTTTTAATTAACATATTTTAAAAAAGCCAACCTGAAATCTCAAGGAAAAGTATCAAACCTCAGCTTCCAGTTCTACACCCATTCTTAGCTGTATTATTTTTATTGATTTAGGGACTTGAGCCTGAGGACAGGGTTAGCAGGGCAAGATGGGCTTAAACCTCACAGCATTTTATGAGCAAACCTGGAGGTTTCTCTTTTGTTTCTCTGTTCATGCAGAACAGAGTTGCATGAGAGGGAACTTGATTCTTCTTTCTCAAGGCCACAGGTCCTTTACAATTTGTAACTCCATCACCTGGGAAAGGGCACACAGGACCTTTGAGGTCAGTGACTCAGTCTTTGCTGTCAGAGACTGGAATGGCCCATGGCTTTTTATATGACCTAAATCAACTTGTGCCTGCAAACCAATTATGTTCCTGCTTCCTTCTCTGACAATTTCTTGCAGGACCTCAGCAGGCTTTGGGGTGAAGGCTTAACTTCCTGCACTAGTTTACACCTCCGTCATATTTTGTCCAACTTTACCTTAAATAGATCTGAGATGTCTCAGGATGTTCACACATGGACAGATCTGGAAAGACTAACACTCTATTCCTGTGTCTTTGTTTTCTGGATTTCAGAGAACACAGCCTTCTGGTGTCTTCCATGCTATGAGGAATTGTGATTAAACTGCAATAGCAATTATTCTTTAATTGGAGAAAGTGGAGATTTGAATTTTCTTAAAGCAGGTCCCTACAGCTCACAGAGCCCAGCAGAGGAGGAAGGCAGGGAAGCAGCTATGGCCAGGAACAGGCTCCTACATCCTCCTGAGTAAGGGGGGACTTTGCTAGAAGTTTAGTTTTTCCAAGAAAGTCCACTCACAACAGAGTAACTCATTTCAATAGTCTTCAATAGCTGATCCAATACAGATGGATAAATCTGATCTTACACTGACTATTAGAAAATGGGAAATTAGACACATCAGGAGTAGGTATTTTGTCACAGCCTGTATGATGTTGCTGATATTAGAGACAAACTTCCAACAGCACTGGAAACACAAAACCACAGTAACTTTTGCAGACAATCTTCTATAAAAATACTTGTATTCTTGCAGCAAATTTAATAAAAATTCTTAAGGGTAACTCTTTCATTTTTGCTCACAGAACCTCACTGTATTTTAATATTGAACAGCGAAAATTGTTGCAGGGAAAGGTCAGGAGGAAAGGAGAAGTTTGTTTTGTCTGTTTTAGGAGTCGTGGCCTTACACAGTAATGGCCACACTGTGTTCTTCAACTGGCTCCACAACTGATCCAAATATCCATTGGAATTATCCAAGAATACAGCAAGCTTTGAGAAAACAATCACCTATGGCACATTTTGCTAATAGCAGAGGAGCCCTTCCTAGTGCACAGAGCTCATATACAGTTGATAAAGCATTAAACATAAGAAATGGGCAACTTAGATTTAAAAGTTTCTTCCATTTCAATGGGTTTGGGCACAAATGAAGATGTCTTGATTTTATAAAATTGCAACATTACGACTTTTGAAACTACACAAAGCAGAAAACAACTTTCTCCAGGCAAGGAAGATCATCAGTAATTCTCCTAAGCTGTATACCCAGGTCATTTTTTGCTAAAATGGAATAAACAGCAGAGAGTTTAGAAGTGCACCCTGATTCTTCCAGCAATGCTGTGCCACCTCTGGGGACACAGGCAGCCTCTGGGGCTGGCCAGAGCCAGCCAGGCTAAATCCAGGGAAAGCTCAAAAACTTCACAATGGCACTCCCAAAGCACTGCACCCCATGAAAGCAATTGTGTGAGCTCCACCCTGGAGTTTCACAGGGATTTATTGCAACCTGCCATTCCCCGGCCCTCGGCTCCCCACTTTGTGATAGATCCCAGCCCCAAACGTTGCTGTTCACACTCAGGACAGTCACAGCCCCCTCACATCCGAGGGACTGGAATCATGCAGCTGTAAAAGCAGGAGTGCTGCCTTTAGTCTGCCAAGAGACAGAAAACCATCCCACTTAGGCAATTCAAGGCACTGCTGCTTCCCTTGGGAAGGCCAGAGGAGCCTTCCACACCCCTTGGGAAGGGAGCAGTTATCTCAGTGCTGTTCACTGCCACTTTGAAAATGTCCTTATGCATTTTTCAAAGCCATGGCCTGGGTCTGTGCCCCTGAACACATGGAGATACAACACTCAGGAGCTGGACCTAGGGGTACAAAGCCTAAGCAAGAGAGTGAGCATCCATGGGAGGCTGTGATGCTCTTGAGGCTGCTCTGCTGCTCCTGTGGCTCCTTTGGCTCCCAGCACTCACAGTGGGGCACCATAGCAGCTCCTGCCCCAGCCCTGCACACCCCAGCAATGCTGCAAATCCACCCTGAGCTGCTGGGAGACACAGCCACAGCCAAATCCACACCTCCTGCCCTGTGAAAACTGATTCTGTAGAGAGAAAAACAAGAACCAAGTAACATAAATTCTACAATCTAAGTTTTCATAATGAATGTGAAGATGAACTTCTGTGCTTACAATTAATCTGCAGGCAAACTCATAGGTTAGAAGTCTTGGCCTAAATTTATTTCTAGAATACAAAAAAATATTTTTAAAAGTTCTGGATGACTTCCTTTTCAAATTAAAAATGGTCACTTTATTATGCTGCCTTATAATACTTAAGCTAGCATTTAATTTATCTCCAGGCAGACTCAGTCAAAATTAATTTTTTGGTTAATTCCTTACTGGTAACACGCATGGAAACTTTTAAGACAGCAATTGATTGCATTGAACATTTAAAATATGGTTCACTTCCTGTCACATTTAACAATCATTTAGGTTTTCAATTAAAGTAGGGTGCCAACATTAAAAGAAAAAAGATAATCCCGAGAGACAATAGCTGCTCTGTGCACAAGAAACTATTTTATTTTTTTACTAAAATTCTCAAGATGCCTAATTGATTAATATAATTAGGTTAGCCCAAAAGTGACTGCTTCTAATCTCCTTTTTTTCAGTTGGAATTTGCTGGGAGTTGTGCACACAGGAGCACTTCCTCTGCCACAGCATTGCCTGATCAGGTAACAGCACAGTGACATCTCTGCAACTCTATCTCAAAGCAAACTGGAGCCAAAAGACAAAGTGAAATGCAGCAGGGCAGAGCAGAAAGAGTGGCAATATTTGCATTAGAAATAAAAACATGCCAACATTGCTCATTTTCTTGCAAGCCTGATCACACTCAAGCACAACAGCGATGGCAGGCGCAAGCACAGGAGGCAGAGAAACCCTTCCTGTGCCTCAGCCTGGGGGTGATCAGCTCACACCATGAGCTTCAGATAAACAGGGGAGATCTTTTAATATCCCACTGCTTATTCCTCTGTGCAGTGTGACCTGTGTTCCTCCACTCCTTGGCTGTACCAGCTCTACCAGCCAGAAGTATCACAACAATCACAGTCACCACGGCAGGTGCTAATGGCCATTCTGAGTCCTGGTTAAGGGACAATCCTTATCAGCTGCCCAACAGCTGATATTTCATCCAGAGTGGCCAAACACCAGCCTCTAGCCAAGTCTGAAGCTTGTATTGTTCTGTGCCTGCACTGGGGGCTCTGTGCCTGCACTGGTGCTGAAGCTGCTCAGGCACAGCAGGCTGTGAGCTGGGCAGTGCACTCAGGAGCACACAGACAGGATCAAACCATCACACCAAATACAGTGGTTCTGAGGCTGAGGTACAGGCATTTGCCATTACAGCATCAATAAACAGTATCTGGAAGAGTTCCTCTTACCTTTAGGCACGTACACTCATTGACAGGACAGGGGCATGGCAGAAACAAAGCCCTTTTCTTCCACCCTCATCAGCCCTGCAAGGGAAGCTCTCCATGGAGGAGCCATTTTGAGTCCCTGGGACTTCCCAAAATGTATTTTTAAGCCTTCCAGCAAGGATAACATCCTTAGTAATCAATTTGACTCATGATTACTATTTCAAACACAGGCTCATACCCAGACGAAAAAAGCACACTTACATGGCAATATACACAGAACAATAACATTGCCAGATGGTATAATACTGAGCAGAATTAATTTCACACATGATGTTTTCAAGGTGTTAAAATATGTCACAGCTTCTGCTAATAAAACATCTTCCTCTTCCCTCCTCCTTTTAAGAAAACACTCCGTTCCCACCAGCCTGTATTTTACATTATATGTGTTTCCATCCTGATAAGGGCAGCTGATTGCTTGCAAACCTAATTACAGTCAAATGAAAGTCTTTCAGAACCATCATTAGCAATTAGGACCTGCTGGATTTGCAGTGTATCATTTAGAGAGGTATAATTCAATAGCTTATTGAAAAATTGCAGGTGAAACTGGTGATTATGAGGGGGGGACGCCTGTGACACGTCACTGCAGGCGAACATTTGGTGGAGTAGCAGCTCCCTGAGCACTGATCAATGACTGCAGGGGTTTGTTGTGCCTGAGCACAGCCCTGCCCTGCCCTGCCCAGCCCAGATTGGTGTCCCAGGACCAGCTCTGCACTCCCCCAGCCTGGCTTTGTGTGTGCTCTCCTGGAATCCAAAGTGCCCATTCAGGAGCTCGGGGAAGTCATGGGGGATGTGCAGCGCGAACAACAGGCACACGAAGCCACACACATTTTTCAGTCCTTTCTGCAGAGAACAACAGTCTTTTCTGTGCCCATTGAGCTCAATTATGTATTATCAGGGCCTAGAAGTTGTTTGGATGCTTTGGAGCAGCTGGGTGCCTTCAGAGATGACGCACTGGATACGGTGACTGCGGGTTAAGTGCAGCTGGAGATTTCTGTGGCCTCTGATCAGAGACAAACGGCAGTCGGGAATCACAAAATGCTTGTAATTCAAGCACTGTTTGTCACCCACGGCCTTTCCAAATGGGAAATGAGAAGGGGACTGAATGGCAGCCCAGCTTTCAGCACATGCTTCCACACAGACAGGAATCCACACACCAAGCATGTGTGAAGATAAAGTGTGGGTTCCTGCCAAGGGTGAAATTACCAGCTGGCCAGCACGAAACACTCAGCATGTCCACAGCACATGGTGGACTGGATAAACTGAGCTGGACATTAGCAGAGACAGAGAATATTCACTCACAAAACCTGCCCCTCTCTAGGTATCCCCCTTGATTTGCACACCACGTGTAACATTCACCCCTCAAAAACCCCACACAGCCCAGCCCACACCTCTGCAAAGCCTCACCTCTTCATCCCTCTGCCACAGATCTCTTTCCTATTTTCTATCCTGCAAAGGGTTCTCAAAGTCCAAATCTACCCATTCCCTTTATCACATGAGCATCTTCTCCCACTGTATTATTACACCCACTCATGCTGTGATGTAGCCTCAAAAGCTCAGTTACCCAGATATAGTGCTTTATATTCTTTTAGGGCTGTAATCTGATTTATTTTCATCATTCCATGGGTTATTTTTCAAATTGAATGTTGTTTGATATGCTAGATTAATAAACAGTGTTTGAGTGGCAGGGTACCAACACAGTTTTGTTAAACCAGTGGCCCCTGCAAGTCCTGTTGCTGGTGACATTTGCTATAGGTGCCTTCACAATTTTGGCCACATTGGCACGCTGTGTAGGCTGCAGGACAAACAGCAAATCCACTCATTTCAAAGTGGCTGCACTAGCAGTTTGAATCTGAAATAAGCCCTTTACATACAGAATGGGAACATTATCTCCCTTTCCATCAACGTGTGGCCATATCCCTGCTGGCCTGATCCTGGCTGGTACTGCTCCCAAGGCATGTGGCTTTGTCCCACATTCCACCAGTCAGTAGTGATGTTTCCTGTCACTTCATACAGAGACAGACCTCTGGCAGTGCAAAACCAGATCTAAAATCCCACACACAGCTTCCAATCCTCTGAACGAGGTAGTTTCACAGCTCAGGTTCCTTCCTGATCTTCCGCAGTTTTATAGTCACTGAAATCCACTGGCTGCCAGTAAAGGAATCCCAAATCCCAGCGGCTACGTTCAAGCCTTTATCACTCACTCCGGGTGATGCATGCTGTAGGCAGGATTTCCAAGGTGTCTGACCTCGCACTGCAGAAACACATGCCCATTTCTTCCCTTGCACAGAGCTAGAGCAGGGAGCCCAAGAGATGAAACACTTCTCCGTGGCTGTGTATCGTACTTGCAGCTGCTACAGCACTCCCAGAGCCCACCCACAATTTCATTCTCAATTAGCAGCTCTTAGAAAAGTAGTAATGAAGGCAGTTGCTAAAGAGCACTCGGATGTCATTGAGAGCCTGCAAACCCAAACTGTAAATAGCACATTGTAAATGGCTTGTCAGCACAGTGAGCTCTCCCCGGGATCACAGTGCCGGTGACAATGCAGCCCCATCTGCTGCGCTCCCCATCTGCCCGGGGGCCCCAGCCCGGGGACCGGAGAGAGACCTGAGAGCTCCGGGAGGGCTGAGAGCCCCGAGACCGGAGAGAGTCCCGAGGGTCCCGAGAGGGCTGAGAGCCCCGAGAGCCCCCAGAGCCATCCCAGCAGCAGAACAGCCTCAGCCACAGCAGGACTGCACCCTCTGCACCACAGCTGTGCTGCGCTGAGGAACACCAGCACCTCTGCACCGGGGACAAGTAAGCTGGCAGTAAGGTGACAACGCGAAATGTGGTGCTCTCAGGTATCGATGGCAGGGACAAGGATGGCTGTCCAGATCAGCCACCCAAAGGCTCAGAAGTCTCGAATCTAAGATGCAGAAATTCAGGGTGAGACTGCCGAGAGGATTGTGGACTTAATTCTGAGAAGGAACAGCTTCAACACTCCCCTCCCTCCCCTTTAATTGATTCATGTAATGGACTTCGAGGTGAAAGCCAATGGTTTATAACACATGTAGCTGGGGACTGCCAGAGTCAGCAGTGTATCTTCTGCTGCTGTTCTTCCAATTTTTCCTTTATCTCATTACAGTTTACCTCCTAATTCATTTCTCCATCATGAGTTTTCTTCCCTCTATTTATCATCCGCCTCCTATTTATTACCATTTGTCTCTTTCCCTGCACTCCGTCAGTATCTGGGGTTGGGATTTGATATTCTGGAAGCGTCTCTGCAATCAGGTGGTGAAGGCAGAGCCCAGCAGCCGCTGGCTCTCATGCACATGTAAGCCAGCCAAGGCACCCCTTGCCCAGCAGACACACTGCTGGTTTAGCAGCATATGCAGAGATGATCCTCTTCTGCAGGAAGATGCAAGAACCTCCCACCAGATAAAGAAAAACGGTGAATGAAATGGTGGAGGTAGCAAAAGTCAACGTCTTCTGCTCTTTCCAAATCACACACCCACTGAACAAAGAGAAATGACCTTCCCCCTCATTATCAAAATACACTCAACCCTCCTTGTGCCCTGAAAGCTCATTGTTTCCTGGTATGCCCCACTGTGTTCAGACCTCGAGGAATGAAATCTCATTAAAATCCATTAAAAAATGTTTGCCACCCTTTTACTAGTTTAAAAATGTTCACTTTAAGATTTCCAAATGATTTTTACAGAAATCACATAAAAACATGCCATTACCAATTAACGTAAAGGAAATTAAATTTAAACGCTGGAGAAATATTCTGATGAGCCTTATGTTTGCTTAACGCTAAAATTTCCTTGAGGCATTTAATAAGTACATTTATAAAAGCTCACAAAGCAGAGTTCAAAAGTCTTCTCGCTAGTAAAATATGAGCCTTAATTAACCTACAGTTTCACATTTTCTGGATTTCAATAAACCTGTAGGCATTTCAGCAGAGCTGGATAAATACCTGCATGAATACTGCAAGGATTTTCTCTGAAAACTAATTAGCAATGCTTTCAATAGCTGACTTCAAGTAAATCTGTTTGACAAGGGAGCTTCATACCCTAAATCCTGCAGTGAGAGCTACTTCCAGCAGATAACAGATTTCACAGGAAAGCATATCCAGCAGGACTGTCAACCACTGGAAAAAACTAAGAACGAGATCTCCAGGTATAAAATGTTTCCCAGCAAGGACAGACTGCAGCCAAGGTCTTATGTGAGCACAGGAATGCAAGTGACAGCTCTGAGATTGCATCCTGACATCCAGTTACCCTAATCACAGCTGACAATTCAGGATTTCCCCAGGCACAGGAGAGGCAGGATAAATTGTTTATGTATCAAATATAAAGTCCTAATACAGCAAAGATATTGTAGACACACAGAAACCTCCTGAACTTGATGTGGCTCTGGACACTCGTGCTGTGTCACACACAAACCACAGTGGCCCCAGTTCTTGGCTCGCTGCTGTCTGAGAAGGTTGACAAGCAAATCTACTTTCCCTTCAGGAGCCCAGGGATTCAGTGGGATGGACCTGGGTGAGGAAAGCAACCCAGGGTGTGCAGCCAGGAGACACTTGAGGTGGAAGAGTGTAACATGATCAGAAAAAACCATGCTCAGAATATATCAATCTCCTCCTTCTTTTGTGCTCTTCACCATTTGTCTTGAAAGAGGTCAGAAAATGCTTACCCAAAACTCTTTCTATAGGTGGTGGGCATGTCTTTCCAAAGAACTTTGTAGTCTTTTCCATTACATCCTTTTTCCATGTTAAGTGCCAAAACTGTATGGGTTTGTCAGGACCTACACTGTTCATAAGACTTAAATGTTCTTATCTGAGAAGCTCCACCCCTACCAAATGTATTACATGTATATTGAGCAAGATACCTTATTTCCTCTCAGTCTTATGCCTTAGGAATTAGGCAGAGTACTCAGATTCATCAGCCCAAAGGAAAAAGCGTTTTCCATGACATTTGCTAACTCAATACCTTTCAAGCCAATGCATATTCATTCCCAAAAACAGAACCTCACAAATAATCTCCATCAGCAGAGAGGCTGGTTTCCTTTACAGATGAAATTCTGGGCAGAAAGGTTCCACCTGACATTAGGCCCTACTAGGAGAGTTCACAGTGCACAGTGCACACAGTCAGTTCTGTTGCCCAAACACATCTGACAGACCAAAACAGAATAGAGACCACAAAGGTGAACACAAGAAACAGTCAAGGAAACACAGCAACCTTCAATATCTACTGATAATGGAATCATTGCATCAAGAATCCTGAAGAGTTTTCCCCACCTTCCTTTAAAATACCAAGTAAAATTAAATCAGAAGAAACACCTTTAAAAGTGCTAAAGTGTTGTATAATCTGTTACTATATTCCTATATACAGCTTAACATATAGGCTTCAAAATTATCATGAAAACCTATTTCTTCCCAGCTTCTCTAACTCTGCATATCAAAACTGAATACAACTCAGCATATTTGTCATCCTCAATGTTCCTTCCACATTCTTGAACTCACAAAATGAGAAGAAGTGAATTATTACTATTTGCTACAAGTTTCCCTGCAAAGCAAGGTTTGGTTTGCACTAAACAAGGATGAAAACTGATTCCATGAATATCAACCATCTCCATTAAACAGTTAAATTTTGATTCAAATGTCATAAATATCACTCAAACACAGGAAAAATTTGACTTGATCACTACTATTATGTACTATTAGCAGCATCATAGAAATCACACTTGTCACACTTTCTTCTTTAAAAAACACAGCAAACACAATACTGCACTGTCATGAAATCAAACTCAGTGTTTAGAGCCTCAAGCTTTGCAATCCTGGATGTCCTGCTCACTTCCACCACTATTGGGAAGGCAGTTCTTGCTTAGGGCAGGTGATCAGTAACCCAGGAGAGCAGACACCAGCACCACTGACACCTCACAAATGAGCTGCTCACACTCTAATCAGTCTTAGAGCTTTGCCTTGATTAACAGCTGCCCTTCTTGCCATTACCTTACCCTACATGTTCAGAGGCCTCTTCTGCTTCTGCATACAAAGCCTAAAGACAAGAAGGTCTTTATAGGACAAAGCTGGCCTTGCAGTCACAGAGAGACCCCATTTGTTTGCCCTGACAGCCTCACAGCCAGCCTGTGGAAATCACTTCCCACCTTCACACATTTATTAATCAGATCAGCAGCAATGCACCACTTGCTCTCCCTCTCAGCCTGCCAGTGGTAGGACACTGCACCACATCACACCAAGAGCCCAAGAACAAAACAACTCCAAAGCATTAAAATAAGCAATCCCACAAAATGAGAAATTGGCTTCTACATACCATGAGCCAACGGGCAGAGCCCTCCCTCCCTGCAGCAGGAAACTTGTGTCCCACCTGTCTGAGGCCCTTGGGTAACTTCTTCCTTTTCCCAAGGTGCTGGCACAGGTTTCGGTCATTTTCCCGGTCGGAGCTGTACTGGTGGTGGTGGAGTCTGTTCTTTTTTGGAAGGTACGACAGCCCGTTGGTCAGTGCTTCCCGTTTCTTCTTGGCTAGAGGATTCTGTCGCTTCTCCACACGTTCCTGAGGTTTCAGAGCTATGTCCTTCTGCAGAGGGAGGAGAAAAAACACACTGGTCAAACTACAGCTCTGGTTTGGTTCCAGGTGACCAGCAAAGCACTCTCAGGGCAGTGCTGCAGTCACCAGAAAAGGAACAAAGCTTCTCTTCACTGATGTCCTCTCAATCAAAAGATAGGCAAATGCTAAATAAAATTGGCAGGATGAAGTGAGTGCATGGAAGGAGACACATCCCCCTTGAGACTTCACACAGTCAACCTCAATTCTCTTAAGTATCTCATGTATCAAGACAGCACACATTTAGAAGACAGCATTTGTTTATAATGCTTAAATGCTTGACTTTTCAATATTTATTATTATTTCTTGTATTGGAGAAGCCAAGGCACCAGCTGACCTAAATCCAATTAGGGCCAATGAATCAGCATTGACTTCAGGGCACACTTCCCTCAAGCCTGACTTAAGCAGTAGATTTCCAGATCTCAGGGAGAAGGGTGAAAAGTGCACTAAAAAGCAACTTGTATTTGAAAACTTTGTCACTGACCCTTTAACTCCCAGAATCAACGTCTGTCTATAAAGAAATACTCCACTCTTGTAACACAAATGTGAGTTTTGTCACTTAGCCCACAGCTGTTTTCTTACAAATAACCTGCAACACACAGAATCCCTATTTTCATTTCAGGTAAGTGTTACTTGAAATGAATCTTTTTCAATAGCACAGAATTAAAGGCAGAGGAAGAGGAGGCTGAAAAACTCATTAGGAGAGAAGAATGAGAAGCTATTGAGAAGATATTAATTACAGTGCATATTCTGCATTTATTCATCCAATAAATGCAACGTGCTGAGTCACATCTCCTCCCAGAACTGCCCACACTGGGGTCTGGTGCTGCCCTGGGAGGGGAATTTCCTGAAGCAGGGTGGTGCTTTCAGCACTGGCTGCTTGGGCCAGAAGCTTCCATGCCCACCATGAAGTGCTGGGTAATCTTGGGAGCCTTTCAGCTGTTGTTTATAGTCACTCGATATAATAACTGACAGCAGGAAGGGCTATTGGTCCCTGTGTCACATAAAGACTGAGGCTCAGGAGAACGTAATTCAAATTATGGCACCTTTTTATGCAAAAAAAACATGCCTAAAGGCAAAAAGCAGTTTGGCTTTAATTAAAGACTGCTCCCTAAATGACTCTCTAAAACACAAGTGCTTCACAAAATTCATAACTGAAACCAATGAGATGATTAATTAAACTGAAGACAGTCATTGTTCAAATTTGATATTTAGCAAAGGGAATGATTTTACAGATATTAAAGGTGGGAGTACTGAACAGAAGCTGTAAGACATTTTTTCTACCTTTTCTTCACCTAAGATACCACAGGACTTTTCCTTGAGGTTTTCTTCACAGTGTTATCAATACCCAAAAATTTAGGAGCCTTATCCAACCTCATGAAAGAGAATTTGAGCACCCTCAGCTACAACACAGAATTAGTAATTTAAGAACCTTCTGTGTCTGCTCGCTGGTTCCTCCCTGGCTCTACTGGAAAAGAGTTCAGGAGTAGCACTGATCTTCCTAAAATGCTTTGGGATCTCCTTGTGCACAGGCTGGGGGATCCAATGGAGCTGCCCAAGGAAATCAAAAGCAAGAACAACCCCTTTTCTCAGCACACCTTCTGCCTCCCTTCCCAGGAAGGTTTTAGTTTAGCTGCACGCCATAAATGCAGGAAGGCAAATTCTCAGCCATTTCACCAGTGCTCCCCATCAACAGTCGTAAAACTGCAGCACCCACAAACACACCTGGACCTCCTGGATAGCATGGGCAGGTTATAAAATAGCAGATATTATATGTTAGAACTGATTTGTAACTTAGGATAGCTATCATGCTGCTGATTCAGTTCAGCATTAAAAAAAATCCAATGTTTTATGAGTAGAACATTATACCAGCAAAGACTTCTGTTAAAACACAGCTCATGTTTGTAGATACAAATGCTGTTCAAGAGGATTCATTCTAAATGTGAAAGGCTGAAGGAGTCAACAAAGGGGAAACTTTCTGGAAAAAAAAATGAATTCTTCTAATGACTAAGTAGCTTTTGTGGGATTTTTTTTTCCCCAGCTGTGAGTGATCTAAATGAAACAGTGGCAGGCTTCCAGAAGCTTATAAAATGTCTAATGGGGCCAGGCGCTCCCATCAAGAAATAACTTGCTCCTATTAGCTTTAACGAGGGTGTGAGATGGGTCAGACTCAGCAGATCACTGTGGATGTTCCTGGGATGATCCCTCCTCAGAGCCCATGTTCCAGACAACTGCAGAAGGCTTCACAAATTGTCAGAGTCACCTAAAGAAGGTGGAGCTCAGGAGAGCTGGAAGGAAGGAATCTACTCACACACTTGTGGCAAACATGAGTGACACCAAATCCACAAAGCCTTCCCCAACCTGGCTGGAAGGGCACCTTCCAGGCAGAAGGAATGATTGGCAGCAATGTTCAAAATTAAGGAATGTTCAAAATTAAGGAATGTTCCTCTTCTGCTCACAAGCAAAGAGAAGCCAAGGAGCTCCAGACATGCCTAACTTGTGAAAGGGGCCTTAAATCCTGTTTGGTAGGAAATTTAGTCATAAGGATTGGTGTTTAGACAACCCTGTTGTTCTTCCAGAAGAGCTGTCTGCTTTTCAGCAGTCAAATTCTGACAGAATTCTGGGGATCAAACCCTTTTGAGAGACCTGTGGGGTAGAGCCTCTCATGGATTTAAACAGAGACAAGACTTGGCCTGAAAATAAATATGTAGAGGGAAATCTGTGTTAAATTCTTCATCTGCAGACTAGATGAGGACATGCAAGAGGACACGGATGATAGAAGAATAAAACTCAGACAAAGGTGGACAAGATGCATTCAAAGTAGCTTGAAGAGAGCTCTCTCAGGGTGTTCTGCTCATGTTTGAGGGTGCAGGACTGCCTGGGATTATCTCAGATTGTGCCCCATGGAGCCCTGGGCTCTGTGGAGGCAGTGCCTGGCTGGGAACCACAGCCCTGCATAAATCACTTCCCCACTTGCTGCCCTTTCTCACTCATCCCATTTTTATCTTTCCCTTGTTTAGATAGGACAATAGCTGTACCACGCTGTGTGCTAGTACATTAGCCAGCAAATCTTAATTACAGACTTCAGGCATCATCATGATTAGAGTAATAAGCTGTAATTACTCTAAGGTGACAGGACTGCACAGACCTTATCTACATAGATAAGAAGATGTAGTAATATTTCATGTCGAGACACATTTTTCAGCAGCTACCCATGGAGTGGATTCAGCCTGAGCAGACCCCATGAACACTTCCAGTCTCTAATGGAGGTTTTTCTCCTCTCCTGCCAGCATACAAGCCCACACATTATTAAGTAAATCCTACAAACATATTAGGCACAGTTTAAAACCATCTCTTTCAGAGATATCTTTCATCAGTAAAGTGCCTTAAGTGTACCAGGAAGGTGACTTAAATGTATAAATATGCAATTACACGCAATTCAATATAAAAGTGCATTAATATTTATGAGTGTACTGTATAATCTAAAAAAATTTCCATTTGTTTTATTTCTATTGGGCACATTAATCAGGCTGATGCTGCTGCAGGTGCCCTGGTAGGGAAGGGCCTGTGGTGTTGAGCAGGCTCCTGCCTGGCAGGGCACTGCAATCCCCTGGCTCCAGCCCAGCCCTGCCCAGCCCAGGGGAGGAGCAGCAGCCCCCGGCTCCTTCAGGGCACTTCTCAAGGCAGGGGGTTTGAAGGACACACTGTGTTCTCATCAGGTCTTTCAGGGAGCTGTGCCTGACTTATTTCAGCAAAGTCCATCTTCTTGCTACATAAATGACAACTCATTGATTAAAATCAAACCCTCAGTGGCAGCAGAGCAGGGCTTTGTGGGGTACACACATCACCCCCATGAGCCCCACCCCAGAGCCATCACTGCCCTTCCCTCCCACCCCTGCCCTCTGACAACAACTGAAAAACCACCTGGGAATAACTCTGTTCCACTCCTTATTACAGGGTTTTTCTATGGGAATGCTGGATGAAAAACAACACTGTAAATGCAGTGTGTAGCAAATACACTGCAGAAATTTCTCTGGATGAACATTTCAGCTGCTGTCAGGGACTTCAAGCCTTGACCTTTCCAAAACATCCTTGTGGATTAGCATTACAATTCCATTGTTGTAAAAGCTTACTTTCTGAATTTGCACTGAATGTGACATCAGTAAAATAAAACTGATTTTTAAACCTGATTATTAAAAACAGGAGTAGTTTACACTGCAGTGCTAGTTAAACCAAATTACAGTTTCAACAGTCTACAACTATATTCCAATTATTTGCTACTGAGGTTCTTGTAGGTCTTCTACAGCTTTATATCAGAGCCCAACAATTTATCCTTCACTCCAAAAATAAAGAAATTAGACATTTTTTAAAACATCAAATAATTATGAAATATCAATGTAATACTCCACTTTAAACACAAATAGTTAGAAAATCAAGCTTGAAGCTGCCAGTCTGCCCCATTCACTGTTCAGACATCCAAACACCCTTGTCAAACAGAACTGAAAGAAAGGCACTTCTGGAGCCTTCCAAACAGTTCCCATTTGATTGGGAACACTAGTGCAGAAGGAAGAAGCCAATGAAAGGAAAAGAAAATACATTTTCAGTAGCTACAAAAATTCTTTCCCAGTTCCATCCTGAGCCTAGGACAGCCTGGCCCCTCAGCCTGGGACAGGACATGAGGGGAAGGAAAGAACAGGCAAAGGGAACAGAAACAGAAACAGAAACAGAAACAGAAACGATGGCAAAACCACCACCCCCACACTCACCCACTACACCGGGTACAGAGGTTTAGCTTGCAAGAAATTAGCTGCAGGATACAGCTGAGAGAAATGCTGCAGCTTGGCCAGCACAGGATCCCAGAATGGTTTGGGTGGGAAGGGACCTTAAAGCCCATTCAGTGCCACCCCCTGCCATGGGCAGGGACACCTTCCACTGTCCCAGGCTGCTCCAGCCCCAATGTCCAGCCTGGCCTTGGGCACTGCCAGGGATCCAGGGGCAGCCACAGCTGCTCTGGGCACCCTGTGCCAGGGCTGCCCACCCTCACAGGGAAGCATCACAGAGGGGGGAATTGTCAGCTGGGAATCCAGGACAGCAACCTCCACAAAATGAACTCAAACCTGCACACACTGAGCCCAAACCTGCACACACTGAACCTAAAACTGCACAAACAGAAGCAAACCCCTCAGAAACACTGCTAGTCTGAGGGTACCCAGTTTGCCATTACATCTTGACATTCCCCATCAATTCCTATTGTGTTTCTGTGACACTGGAGGATTTTTACAGCTGGTGGATGAAAATGCCCCAAATCTTCAGTACCTGTCTCATGTTTCATAATTTGCTGTTTTAATTCCAGCAGAAACAACAAGATGTAAAGGTCAAAAAATAATGCACTGACCAGTCTTCTAATCAAAATCAGAAAATAAAAGGAGATGCTTACAATAACCATTAATTTACCTCCAGATAAAATAGTTAAATGTACTGTGTATTCTGATGAATGACTAGTTTCTCAGAGGCATTTCTTCTGGGAAATTATTCAGAATTTCTTCTGGGAAAAAATTGCAAACACTCTTAAAATAACACCAAGGAAAAAGGAAGGCAGGTGTAAAGCACAATACAAAAGAGGAAAGGATTCTCAGTGTCACTATGATGGTATTTTAAAACACAAGGGACTGGTGAAGATATGTGATGTTAACTATACTGGGTGCAGTAGCCCAACCACTAATCCCAGCAATTCCTTCAAGCCACAGAAAGTTTGTTTGCTTTGATTGTGTAAAGTTGCAATCCATTGTCTCCTGCATCTCTCTGGAATATGAAAGCACAGTGGTTCAGTGTTGTGCAAAAGCATTTGTGCAACAGAGTGGGGGTGAAAGGCAGTGCCAGGCTGGGGTGGCTGCAGAGGAAGGAGAACAATAGCAGGGCAAGTTGCTGTCTGCTCCTGATATGTTGTGTGAATGCACTCTGTGGCAAAGAGATTGCTTTGATTTTTCATCCCAAAATCATTTGTTAACAATAGCATTGATAAACAGAAGGCTCCTTTTCAGGTCCTGCTGATTTAAATTACACACAAAAATACATTAAGGCAACATTATTGAGGTTACAAAGTCAAGGGCTTGGAAGTTATGAAAGGCCAGGATTAAGGTTGCAGCCATCACCTTAATTCAGGCCTCTTGTGCATGCAGGCCAAGATACAATCTTTAATTACATGATCCCATGCTCCTATTTCCCTACACAGAATGGAAGGTGTTCAGCTAATGAGCAACCACTCAGGATTTTGTTTGCTCCTCTTTGTCCATAGTGTGGACCTGGGTCTTGTTTACTGACACTCCATTCACACCCTCCTCTGCATGCACAATGATTAATTTCCTCAAGGGCTTTTCTGTACAGCTCCTCAGATAGTATCAGATAGATGCTCAGCAAATACCAATGGCCTATTTTACAGTTGTTTTTCCAAAGGTATTTCACTATTCCTATTTTATAGGTGACAACAACAGTCCTGACATGTTCAGGTCAGAAACATCTGCTAATTTTAAGCATTCATTGGAAAACACCTGAGATTTGATTTTTCAGAGAACTTGGCTCCACAGAGCACTTTCTCTAATGAAGCACAGCCTGCATTGATTTCAGCAGCTGCCGGGAGTGCTGAGCACTCCTGAAAATTGGGCTATAATGTGTTATAAGATACAGGGAAGAGCTGTTTCAAAAATAATGTGCTGCCATGGCCTCCCTCAATGCCACATATCAAATACAAGTTGGAGGTAGAGGAAATCTAGGACTGGTGCCAGCTGTTGAGCTGGCAAAAGCTGGTGTCATACATGAAGATGAGCATCAGAGCAATTGATTGCTATTCATTTATTTCACGTTCTTCAAACATGATGTGGTATTCTCAGCCTTGTTCCCCCTCCCTTCTCTGTTTTGTCACTCAAATACTGTGCCATTACATGTTACAGTTGTGCAAAACAGTCAGAAATTACTGGAGCCTGTGCAACCTGAGTTAGCAAAAACCTCATCTTGGAGCCGGTGCTGAAGAAGTGCTGAGCAATGCCAGCCTCGATTGCAGAGCCATGGATTTGTTTTTCTTGAAGCTGCTGGTTTTGTGGAAGGCAAAGTACACACAGTTGATTCTGCTCTGACTGGTTCTGCCAGAAGCCTGTGTGATCCTGCCAAGAGATCCTGGAGCTCTGGCTCCAGCCAGCTTCTGCCAGCCTAGAAGTTCCATTGTGTTTTCTCTAGAGACTTTTCTAGATCTAACACAAATTGCCAGCAAAGTCCAAGGTTTTTTCTTTGCTGCAGATTTGACTCAGTGACCTCCAGCACAGCTGGGGCTGCCTTTGTGAGGCTGAAGCAGCAGCAAGACCTGGCCTGTCACAGCAGTGGATCCGTGTCCTCTGCTGACACCATCTCAGCCACGGTCTCTCAACTCCTCATGCACACTCTTCATTCCCCTTTGGTAAGTACCTGCTGTCCCTGCAGCTCCAGGCTTTGACCCTGGCAGAGCAGCCAGGGCTGTGCTGCCCCTCCAGCCCATCCCTGCTCCCTGAGCATGGCTGAGCAGAACCAGCCCCAGCTCCGAGTGCTGCCGACACCAAGGTCCAAACCCCTCCACCCCCTGCTGCAGCAGCTCACAGCCCCGAGGCTGCTCACACGCCAGGGAAATGCATTCCCATGGCCCTGGGTTTATCTCTCAGCACTGTGCCTTAAATAAATGTGCTTGACTTACCCTGGGAGCAGCAGGGCCACATGCTCATATTTATTTTCTTTGTTTGAGGAATGAAAAGAAATAGAAAGGAGGTGTGGAGAGAAGTGCCTAGGGATGCTCCTTTAAATCTCCATGCCAGGGAAGAGGGCTGCAGTGCTCCTGCACTGCTCAGCAAGGATTAGATTTCAGGCAGAGAGGAGCACTGAGCCAGCTCCTGAAGCAGTGCTGGGTTTGGGTTGTCCCCTGTGCTGTGACACACCAGTGGCACAGTTATGGTGACACAGATCCCGAGGACCCAGCAATGTCCCAGGCAGCCAACCTGGCCCAGCACTGCCCTGACCTGGAGCAGGAGCACATCCTGCTCTGCATGGGCTGGGACTGGCATCTCCCACAGCTGTCCTTGCCTCTGTTCAAGGAGCAGCTTCAGGGCCAGGAATATTTATCCTTGGGAAAAGGGGTGTTCATGGTGGAGAGAACCCAACTGAACAGTTATCAAGAACCACATGGAATAATATGAAACACAAATATTTCAGTATGTCTAAATAATTGAGCAACTCTTCAGTTCTACTCTTAAATGTCAGGATTTTCTTTCTTCACAGAGTTTTCTTAATTTTCACTTTTTTTTTTGCTCATTTAGAATGGGAAAAAAAATTAAAATTTCAAACTTTCTCCCAAAAATAAAAGTTTCGTACATTTGTATCTGTAGTTATACAGGATTTGTATATACTGATCAAAACACACATTCCAGGAGATTTCACTGGAGGGAAATACAATTCCATTGCAGGAGCTGCTGGCACAAAGCTGGCTGTGGGCTCCTCCACCAGAGAACACATATTGTGTTCTCTGAATAATTCAAACAGCACTTGGGTTGGCAGGCCACAGACTCAGGCAAGGAGTTAGTGGGCCAATAAATTTTACATTTAAAGGGTATCCCCCTTATGGTAGGATTAGAATAAATGCATGTGGGCTTAGACAGCTCTCATCCCTGCTATCCCTGCACTGGAAAACAGATGACTTCAGCCTCACACTGGCACCATTCATTAGCACAGCACTCAGGAGTCATAAAAAATGTATTATGGTTTGTAAATTGAATCAGAAGCACCTCTGCATTCCTTGTCTTGCAGGAAGATGGTGCAGCACCAGGAAAGTCCAGTGCATTGCAAAGGTCTCAGGATGCTCCCTAAACTCTTCTGGCACAGAAAGGCACTGAGCTGGGACACACTTGGCTTTGCTGTGGCAGCCTCAAGGCTGGATGAGAAAACCTGGAGTTGAGACAGACACCACCCTGAGAGAACTCAGGTGAAAACAAGAGGAAACTGCTGTAGGGAGAGATAGAAACATCCATGCCATGCCCTTCTGCATCACACAGGCAGCCTTACACACACACAGGGAAACCAGAGCATCCCTCTGCACACCCAAGGCAGCAGGACAGAGAATGCAGAAATGAGCAAAGGACAGGACAGAATTTGCAGAACCACTCATGGACCATGCCAGGTGCTGCAATCCATGAGTAATCCAACCCGCAGATTTTTTTCACCCAACTAAAAAACCTCCACATTTTAATGGGTTGTAATTACTGAGCCTTAAGAAAATGTTAATCTATTTGAAAACAATTCTTTTCATCTTGTACATCAAGAATTCAAACTACTCAACACAGGAGCTTTTCTGTCTTCTAAGCTCCTCTGTCTTCTATTCCTCCGGATTTTCCTTCTTCTTCTCTAGGAACTCCCTAACTCTACCACTCTTGACATGTGGCATACAGCCAAGAAGACTGATGAGGAAAGATTTTAAAGAGAAAGAACAGTGATTAGAAAAAAAGAAGAGGGAAAGAGAGCTCAGCTAGGACCTGAGGACTGCAACACTTAAGGTGAGCTTCGCAATATTCCTCATTAGGAAAAAGATCAGAACCTTTTTGCAATTAGAGGGAAAAAGAAACAATGGTTCAACTTCCCATCTGCAAATGAAACCACCTTCTAGCATTCAGGCTGAAAAAAAAATATTAAAGAACAAAAGTTTAAGAAATAGAGCAATATGTAACCTTTCCATTTGCTGGTTTATTTTTCCCCAAGGAAACAGATACAGTGAAGATAAATTTGATGATCAAAAAACCAGAGGGATTACATTCTTGTACAGTGCTGATCACTGGCAAATCCCCCTCTCTGCAGTTCAGAACACAGCTTAGCATAACAGACAAGATTTATCATTGCCTTGTCCTTTGCACCACTTACAAAGGAGACATAAGTTGCTCCTATCTCGAGAATCCTCACTCATGCACATGAGGAAATAAATACCAGAAGTGTTCTGCTGTTCTATACCTGTACAAAGGTATAAACCCTGGGCCCAACACAGAGCCCAGACCCCCTGGGGAAATGCCAAGTTTTCCACCTCTATTCCTGCACAGCTGTGAAGGCATCACATCCTGGCTTCAGCTCTGGGCTCAGTGGATGCTCCAAAGTCTTCGTGGGATCACCCAAAAACCCACCAGCTACATACAGCAGCTCCTGGGAGGTGAAAGAGATCCTCCCTGCCTTTTGTATGTAGAATACAGAGTCTCCAGTTAAATGGGCACAGAACACAGCATGAATAAATAAATAGGAAAACCAGAGATGGCTGCTTTCTCCAGTTTTGTCTCAGGGCACAGAACCTGCAAAGCCACTTCACACACGAGAGAAAAAGAGAATTTCCTTCAAAGTTATGCTGTGGCTGAAAACATAATGTCTTCTGCAAATATTCAAGATATTTTGTAGATAGATCTTTTAAAACTGAAGTGTCATCTAATATTCAGGGCTATTTAGTGGCTGGAAAAGCAATTACTGTAATATTTCTTGTTTATAGCCACCTAGAAGCTACAAATTTAACTTGTAAGGATGCACAGTCGGGAGATCTGGTTCTAAAGCAGAACATCTGAAGTCAAGAGCTTTGCTAATGCCTGCAGCAAACTTGCAAGGAGTTACAAAAGCTGTGAATCACATCACTTCAGCAGCACTTAGAGTCAAACCCCACTTCATTGCCTCGACTGAACTCGGAACCCTTCCTGCTGCAGGAATCATCCCAGCTCCTGTCTCTGTAAAACTTGCCTCAAGCAGGAACAGACAGCTGAAAAGTGTAAGAACCATAAGCAGGAAATCAGTCTGCACTGGGAAGGAAACCTTTCCTAGGAAAGATTTGTTTTCTAAGCTGCTTGTAGGGGCCAGTATCCAAATCTCTCTGTCTGACCTGGTCCCCACTTGTGCCCTGCCAGGCACAGGATTGGAGCTGGCTGGGAGGGAAGGTGAGTTATGGATGTGGGGGCTTGGAGGTGGATGTGGGAATTCCTGATCTCCCCCTGTGCCCTGCAGCACTCAGCTAAGCCCTGGACCACAAAGAAGATATTCAGGGGCCTAGAACTATTTAATTCCCATTGACTGGTTTTCCAAAGGAGATCAGTGGCTCCATGAGTTTGGACCTTGAGCCCTCCCATGCAGCAGAGCTCGTCTGTGAAATGGAAGCAAAGCCACATCCTCTTCCACCTGTGCTTTGCAGGGCTAAATCCTGGGAGAGGGAAATGGAGCAGGTCCCACAGGAGCCACGGGATCACAGCCTGGGTATGGAGAGCAAACAGGGAGGGGGTCATGGCACATCTCCCTCCTCCAGACCCAGAGCAAGCAGCCCTTCCCCACAGCAAGCAGGAGTGATCACTGCTGCTGCCCACGAGGCACTGAGGGCTTGCCCTGCCCGTTGTTTATTTTGGGAACAACAGCAAAGCCATGTCTTCTCTGCCAAGCCTCTGCACCCTTCAATGTCATCAGGCCAAGCCAACACAGCCAGGGTGTTCTGTGGGACCCTTCCCTGCCTCCTGCCAAGCACTTCTTGCACCTCCCTTACTCTCCCCCAGCTGATGTGTGGGGTGGGAAATGTCTTTTGTATCTTCCTCATCATCCTTAGGGAAGAGCTGAGCATCTGCATCCCCACTGCTGTCACTCAGCCAAGGCTGTGTACGTGGTTCTTGTTTTCTTCTGTTCTTCCTGCATAGTGACACACAAGGAGCACAGCACTTCCCTCCCCAGTCCTTCATCCCATGTAACATGGGATTAGACACTCCTTAGAAAAGGAGTTCAGGACAGAAAATCCAAACCAACACTTCAAAAAGACACCCAAGTCTGCAGCTTTATTATGAGGCAAAAATGACCTCAAACCCCTGGACTAAACAAATGCCTGGGGCAAAAAAAAAAGATGGAATAAATTAAAGGATATAATTATGGCTGGGAAATGAGAGAAGGAGGTTGCTCAATAGGATGAAAGAGGGATTTGAGGAATAAGAAATGAAAGGAGGTGTCAGTTTGAATCAGCCAGGTTCAAAACTGCTGCTGATTTTGACTGACACACTGAAGACTTTTCAATTGCAAACTCTTTCTCTAATAAGCTGCAAATTCACCTCTACACTTTTACTTTGATCTTAATGCAAATATTTTATAATGGACACATTTAATGATTTTCAGGTGCTTATTGGTTCTATCAGACTTGATACTGGAATCAATCTCCTCTTTTAGAAAGCTTGGGTTAATGGCAAAGTTTATTAAACTGCATGCAGTCATTCAGAGAAGATCAATAGAGACATGATTACAGAGCAACCAGAGGATTAAACATGAGATTTATCACAAAATTAAACTGAATTAAATGTTCTCTGATAGCACTTGAAATGCTGTCGATACTCTTAACTGATAATCTATGCTTTCTGTGTTTACTTACCAGGCAGCAGGGAAGTCTGACTCGAGGAAATGACTGTAATGTAAAATCTGCAAAGATTTGCTGAGAGCATTAAACCTCACCTAGAAAACCATTATTTCTTCCTGTTAGAAGAGCAAAAGCATTTTGCTTCTGTGCCCATTTCCTCTTTAAAGGAGAGGAGGATACAGCCCTCTCCCATATCACACTCTGCAATCTCCTCCTCAGGGCCATTATAGGATGCACAGGACATGTAAAGGATCCTACACAGGGTTACAATGAAATATTTCATGGTTTCCTGCTATGGCAGTTTTTACCTCATTCAGAATTAATTTTGAGATCTCGATAACCTTATTAAAACTTACTCCACACACTGAGAAATTTGCAGCCTTTCTGGTTCTCCTTTCCCTCAGCTTAGCCCAGCCACCCCCAAGTTCTTTATGCTCACACCTCTCCTTGCACAGCACTGTGCAAACTTCTCTGATGTTCTCTGCCAAAAGAATTAAACTCCAAAGCATCAAAAAACCCAAACCAACCAACCAACCAACCAACCAACCAACCAACCAACCAACACCCACAATCCCCCTCCCCTCCAAAAAAACAAAACAAAACAAAACAAAACAAAACAAAACAAAACAAAACCACACAAAAAACCAACCAAAAAACCTCAGGCGCACCAACAATACAATACCACTGTCCTAGGAAACAGGAAAGAAAGTCCAGGGGAAAAATCAATTAGGCCAATTTTTTTACAGAGATAATCTCCATTCAGACACTATTATTTGAGATCTACCCCTGCAAGAGGCAAGAATTACCCAGCCCCTGCTGCACTCTGAGCTCTGTTACTAGAACCACAGAGATCATTTCCATCTGCTCTGGCCTGGCTGGAGCACCAAAACCTCAAGTTTCAGCAGGAGAGAAGGGGGAGAGGGAGGGAAGGAGCAGGAGACCCTGAGTACCCAAGAGACCAGATGCAAAGTAATAACCCATCACAACCACAGCTTTGATAAATTCTGATAATGTTTCCGTGGGTTTCCAAAATGGTCACAACACACAAATTCAGCTGCAGAGTTCCTTTAAAAATTAATGTTTGTGTTCAACAAGCAAGCAGGAGGCATGCCAGCTTCCAGGCATTTTTCCATCATACTTTTCAAAGAAAGTCTGTATCCCACCACAGCCTCCACCAAAAACTTAATAAACCTTGATAAAATACCTCAAAGGAAATATGACCATCCAACAGCAAATAAAGTACCCAAAACAAAACCCATAAAAAAATCCCTCATCAACTATCATGAATTGAATTTTTACTGACTCAGAGGGGCTTAGCTGCTTTCTAAACAGGCTCAGCTATCCCCAGTGTACTTTGCAAAATTCAATCCAGTAATCCAATCCCAGATGCATTATGTGAAATCTTATTTCTCCAAGCTCTAGAAAAGAACAAGCAAAAAGGAAGGCTTTAGGAACACTAATTTGCCAATAAATACTCACTGAGCCAATTTCGCCTTTACTGCTTTTTGGAGGAAAATAAAAGGAAAAAAATCCCAAAACACAAACTGCTGTCCGAATACTACGTTCCCTTATTAAAACTTCACTTGTGGATAGAAAAAATACCATGGAGCATGTACCCTAAAATTAGCCCAGCATGTGCTGCCCCAATAAACAAATCCTCAGAAACTAGATTAGCATCATTCCCAGTAGGCTTCCACTAGAGAAATCACTGCCAGTTCTGTCCAGAAAGGGAAAATCTCTGTAATAAGTAATAAATGGACCAAAATATCTAAATGCAGAGTGGGGAATATTTCAGCAGGAACCAGTGAAGTCACAGTCAATCCACACCATGGTTATTAAATTTTACATCAATGCCATCACACAGAGAAGTCCCAGAGTGACTGGCAGAGCCGTAAAGCTCTCGGTGTTCTGGGAGCCCTGAGCTGAGCAGGGACAGCCTCGCCCTGGTGCTCCATCAGAGGACACAGCCGGGTTCATGGGTCCCCACGTGCCTCATGGGCTGCTCCACGGGTGGCACAGATGGCATCAGGAGCACAGGAGCACTGGCACTGCCCCAAAGCAGCAGCTGCTCCATCAGGAGGGCAAGGACCAGGTCAGCAGCTGCACGTGACATTAAACATCCAGCTCTGACAGCATCCTTCTGCCCTGGCACTGCCCCTGGGATCCCAATCCATCCCATTCCAGCAGGCTGCTGCCCTGGCTTACTGGCAGCAGGGAGACACACTGCCCTTAAAAATCAGCATTGCTGGCTTTCTTATGTGTACATGCAGGAAAAGGGAAATAAAGCCCACTGTGAAGAATACAGTTGCATATCTCAGAGTACCACCTGAAAGGTGGGCTGAAGCCAAGCAGGTCACAGGGAAATGGTGTCAAAAATGGGATTTTTCCAGGCAGTTGTTTCCCTGCAACTGCTGCTCTCTTGGAAACAAAGGTCATCCCTGCAGCTCTTGCTTATGGAACACATAGCATGTTGCTGCTGGTACCCCACCAGTGCATCAGGGACCAAGAGACAGCACAGTGGCCCAGAGTAGATCCTGTTTCTGCCCTGGGCAGAAGCAGCCTATGAGAGACAGCACTAAAGAATAACCAGGAATTCCTGATGGGAGGCTAATCCCTGCCAAGTGTGCTCCTTCTGTCCTGTCCCACAGCTAAGAGATGCTGGACTTACCTTTTGCCCCCTCCTCTGGCCCTTAGACACAGAGCTCCAGGGCAGCAGGCAGGTGACAGCTCAGGACACAGAGCTGGAGAGGTTTCTGTGGCACCCACAATCACCTCCCTCAAAAAGCAGTTGCAGTGTGCTCTGCGTTTTATTAATTTAATGGTCAGGGTAATAAATTTGTCGGTAATGACAAAGAAATTCCCTAGAAACTGGGAGTACTCAAGTGTCATTGAGGCTCCATCTATTTAGCAAATAGATGAATGCCTTTCAGTGAGGCCTGTGTGTGATTAAGCAGCTGTCACAGTCTCCTGCAGCAGCTGTTTCAGCACAGGGACAGGCACAGACACTGGCACAGGGATTGGCACAGGGACAGACACAGACACTGGCACTGGCCCAGTTATAGGCACTGGCTAAGAGGGCCCACTGGCAAGCACGGCACGGGTCACTGGACGGCGGCACTGGCAAGCACAGGAACTGCACTGGCACAGTCACGGGTCACTGACACAGGCACCTGAGCACAGGCACGGCACTGGCGCAGTCTTGCAGCACAGGCACTGGCACAGGCACTGACACAGGCACTGGCACAGGCACAGTCACAGGAACTGGCACTGGCACAGGCACAGGCACTGACACAGGCACTGGCAGACACAGGCACGGGCACTGGCACAGTCATTGGCACAGGCACAGGCACTGGCACAGACACAGGCACTGGCACTGGCAAAAGGCACAGACAGGCATGGCACTGACACAGGCACTGGCACGTCACTGGACACAGGCACGGGACACAGGCACGGCTGGCACAGTCGCATTGGACTACAGGCACAGACACAGGACAGACACAGGCATTGGCACAGTCTTGGCAAGGCACGACACACTGGCACTGACACAGGCATAGACAAACTGACACAGGCCACAGGGACAGGCACAGACACTGGCACAGGGATTGGCACAGGGACAGACACAGACACTGGCACTGGCCCAGTTATAGGCACTGGCACCATTACAGGCACTGGCACTGGCACAGACACTGGCACTGGCACAGGCACAGACAGTGGCCCTGGCACAGTTACAGGCACAGTCACTGGCACAGTTACAGGCACTGGCACAGATACTGACACTGACACAGGCACAGTCACAGTCACTGACACAGGCACTGGCACCATTACAGGCACAGGCACTGGCACAGGCACAGACACAGGCACAGGCACTGGTACAGACACAGGCGCTGGCACTGGCACATTTACAGGCACTGGCACAGTCACAGGCACTGGCACAGTCACAGGCACTGGCACAGACACAGTCACTGGCACTGGCACAGACACAGGCACAGTCACTGACAGACACAGGCACAGACACAGGCACTGACAGACACAGGCACAGGCACTGGCACAGTCATTGGCACAGGCACTGGTACTGGCACAGGCACAGATACAGGCACAGTCATTGGCACAGGCACTGTTACTTGTAGCTCTCAGGGCTCTTCCTCACATAGATGGGAAGATGATCCTGATGTGAACAGAAATCAGCAACTGAAAACCCAATTAATGAACTGACACAGAAGTAATGGGTCATTTCTCCAAGTCTTCTGCTCCTGTTGACTTGTGCAAGCTTCAGTTTTTACAATCAGATTCATTCAAGTTTCACAAACAAAAGAGAATAAATTTTGCTTTCTGACTCACTGAAGTTATGTTTGAGTGGACTCATACCTTCACGAGGGAGTGTGAGCTCTTTTAGAGGGACTTTGATTTTTGGAACACATTTCTGTTTTTTCAAGGACTGAGACACAATCTATTTAAGCAGCTCGATTTCTTAAAAATTCAGGGTGATACTGATTCTGTTACCTTTACCCTTCTAATTGAGAAATTCTTTTCATCTTTGTACTCTGCTCAGCAGCCACTGAAATTGGAGAAAGTTTTCCAGGGAATTTCTGTGTGCTCTGTTTCTTAATACACACTGCAAGAAATTAAGAACAGGGAATACACAACTCTCTGCTCTCCTACTTTCATAACTAAAAATTCATGGAAAGTCCCAGTGAAAATGTGGCTGAACAATGGACTGGAGAGCTCGCTGTCCTTGGGTAGGGGATATCAAAGATAACACTTGTTCCATTAGAGAGGAAAAAGAAATGGCCATGAAGGGTCTTTCAAAACAAGAAATTGAAGCAAGAATGAATCAGCAGAAGACACTGCTTGTACAGAACATGGGTGCACCTCAAAAAGATGGTTTGAAAGCCTTTCTCTACAATGCAAGATAGAAAAAGGAAAAGGAAATAGCCACTGGGACAGACTTTCAAACTGGAAACAACAAAATTTACACCAGCTGAGAATCTGTTTTAATTAGAGGGAATATTTCTGCACAAAAGAAAATGAAGCACAAGATGCTCAACCTAAGGTAAGGAAGTTTCAATAGAATATTAACTGCTGAGGCTAACAATTACAGGGCTACCAAACATTAGGTGGCACAGAGGGATCACCCAGGGAACCAAGCAGGAACTTCTTCCTAACTGAGTGACTTCAGTGAGTCCCCACACTGCTTACAGCTCACTGAGAAAAGCTTAGAGCTGTATGAGACAAGATGATCAAAAATCCTTCCTCTGTGTATCCTAAAGATGTAGAGCAATGTGCTTGACAGTCTGGTTTGCTGAAAACCACCATAAACTCAGAAAATTCTGGAGCAAAGCAGAACAGTGGTGGAGGAAGCTGAGGGGGAAGGGAAGCCCTTCTCAGAGCATCCCCAGCTGAGCACAAGCACACACTGTACCATTTGGGAGGCAACTTTATGTGCTCTTAGTAGTAGATTAATGAATGTAATTACCTAACATTGTGGCTGAGAATGCTGCAAAACTGTAATTTATAGTATGCTGTAAAGTTCTAATGTGTTTTTATGTCCATAAGCTGCTTAACCATAATCTAATGCATTTGTACACGAGCACCCTCCTAAGTGGCTCTCGGATCAGCAGTGAGCAGGAGTCCCCCTCGCCTGCACACTCCTGCTTTATGTCTTGATAAACCAACCTCTCCTGCTGGGCAGCTGAGGAGAAGCAGCTGCTAATGGGATGAATAATTTAAAGTGGCAAGAACTTCCTTCCTTCCTTCCTTCCTTCCTTCCTTCCTTCCTTCCTTCCTTCCTTCCTTCCTTCCTTCCTTCCTTCCTTCCTTCCTTCCTTCCTTCCTTCCTTCCTTCCTTCCTTCCTTCCTTCCTTCCTTCCTTCCTTCCTTCCTTCCTTCCTTCCCTTCCTTCCTTCCCTTCCTTCCTTCCTTTCCTTTTCTTTTCTTTCCTTTTCTTTTCTCTTTCTTTTCTTTTCTCTTTCTTTTCTCTTTCTTTTCTTTTCTTTTCTTTTCTTTTCTTTTCTCTTTCTTTTCTTTTCTTTTCTTTTCTTTCTTTTCTTTTCTCTTTTCTTTTTTCTTTTCTTTTCTTTTCTTTTCTTTTCTTTTCTTTTCTTTCTTTTCTTTTCTTTTTCTTCTTTCTTCCTGGCCAGAGCTGCAGCACCAAGGAAAGCAAAGCACCAGCATCATACAGAGAGGAGTCAGCCCAGGCTGGGTGTCCCTGTGAGTGCTGGGATGGAGCACACACCCTTGGTCTGATGGAGAGCCAGGACTCAGCCCCACCTCACTCCTTCACCTCGGGCTCTCAGTGCTGCACAGCCAGGACACCAGGAGATCCTAGAACAGCACTCACAGGGAACTCTCTCACAAAACCCTTCACCTTCTCTCAATTTCCAGCTGCTCTGCTCTTCCATGTGCTGCTGCAGGACCCTGTGGTCACTTCAATCCTTCCCTGCTCCAAGAGCAGAGATGTGGCCAGGACTCCTGAAGTATGTGCTTATTGTTGCCATTAACTCATTTAGGCAAACCATTTAACTTCTTTATGCCCTTGCTTAACCATCTGTAAAATGGGACTAATAATAAACCTCAGAGGGATTTAGTTAGACTTAATTAAATGGTTTGTAAAGTGCTTTGAGATCCTCAGGAGAAATGTGTTGTGCAAGTGCAAATTATTATTACTGTTACAGTGCTTTCTACTTTCAACACAGTTAAATATTAATGATCCAGTTCTCCTAATGCCCAGTGATACAACTTTCCTAAACAGTAATTTTCTCAGCTAAAAAGACACAGGACCTGGTAGTAAAACATCAAAAAATTTCCTTTGTTGTTCATTCAGAAGTAGTGTGAAATAGCAGGTAAAGTAAATATTTTAGTATGTATCAAACTAAAGGTGGGGATTCCCCAAATGTGTGTGCTGTACATGCAGTCAGTTCAGAGCCAAAGCAGTGCCAATTAAATCACCAAATCACAGAGTTCCTATCACACACTGCCAGAGACCCAGGGAGGAAACATCAGTACCAATGCTAATATACCATAAACGCTTTTCCTGGTAAAAAAGTACCATGGCATGAGTGGCATGATTAACATTCAATTAACAGCCCCATCGTGTCAGAGGGAACATCAGTGCCCTGTTAGTGAGAGTGTTACAGCTCCAGGGCCAGGGGAAAGAACATCCTGGATTTTCAATAACGTTTGTCTATTGTGATCTGCCAAAAACGATCTGAAAGATGCCTGCAGGCAAAAAAAGCAAACAGCCATGATTCTTCCTCTTTTGTCAACTTCTTCCAGGGCAACTTAAAAGGAGAAAAATGAAAAGAATTGACTCATGACTTCAGGTCATAGAAGCTGAGTGGATGTGACCTGGTTTGCAAGGCCTGCTGAGCCTTTCCACCCCCAGGAAACTTCAGCCACAGGAACAGCAAGTCCTGCCCCACTCAACTCTCACCTCCCCAGGACGTGGCAGAATCTGATAAAACTGAACCCCAAATCACCACTGACAAGTGTTTTCTTAGTATTTTTCAGTATTTAGTTAAAATATATAATAATACATCAGAAGCCAAATCAAACATTAAGAAAAAAAAGTAATTCCAAATTTGAAGGTATTAAGGTTACACACACAACTTTAGGTGGTCTCCACTTGAAACTACAGTGTGGTGTGATTTTTAATTATATGGTGAACTCTGATATTTCTATTTGATCTTCAATAATAATGACATAACAAAGATACACAATCTATTGATAATGAAGTCAAACGTTTTTGCCATCCTTATGTACTACAAAGTGAGCCTATCTAAAGAAAGCTGATTAAAAAGCACTTCTAATTTACTTATATTACAGATCCTAAAAATAATTAAAGGAGCAAAGAAAAAAAAAGAAAAAAAAAAAAGCAAGAAAAAACCCACAAAAAAAGCAATAAGAGCAATAAGGATACACCACACAGCAATGTAGCAAATAGAAATGTGTGGTTTTAAATCATGAAGTCTTTATTTCATCTAACACAAGCTCATCTCATTACTCCCTGCAACAGAAGAAACCACACCAAAGACTTTTTGTGGCCTGTGTAAAGGTAGGGACAGCACCAGGACTGAAACCCTGCAAACTATTCTCATCCTGCTCGTACACCATGGGGCAAAAAATTAAATATTCTCATTTGCTTTGGTTTTCTGTATCTCCCTCGTGGATTGGGGGGGGTCACACCTGCTCATGCAGAGATGCTGCCCATGGTTCACTCAGCCCACCTGGAATCTCAGACTCTGAGAAAAATCCACTGCTCAGAGCCCAAATAACCCTCAGTGTAGGATCAGTTAACCATGAACACTTACACAGTGCTAAGCTTCCAGAAAAACATCCCTGAGAAAGTATTTTCCCAGCTTTATGAAAACAATCTCAAGGTGACCTGTGTAAATTTTGGATGCTTTCAATGCCAGGCAGAAGGGCTGTCACCACACCACAAGGTCCACCAGATGATGTCCTTTGGCTCCAAACCAGACTGGCTGAGGCAGAATTTGACCTGAGGGATAACCCTTCAAAAAAACCAGCCTTGAAACACAAAACAGGCAACCCACACCCTCTAGTCCCAGGGGTGCAGTCACCTCTGAGCAAATAAAGGAACTGGGAGCTCCTGGGGGGTGGCAGGAGTTGCTGTCACACAGGAATGAAGCTTCTCAAGCATCACACTGATGGAGTCAGTGCAAGTCCCCCACTATTTATAAACTTTCTCCACTCAAGCACATTTCACACAGGCAGGCCTGTGTGCCAGCAATGAGGAAAAGAGTCATGGCAATTTTATGTTAGTAATAATTTTAAACCCATCAACTTCAACATAAGAATTTCTATCTGTTTCAATATTTAATTTATTTTGCCTTCTAGTGTTCCTAAATTAGGGAGACATTTTATTGCTCTGGTTGACATTTTTATGAAAACTGAAACTAGGCTTCATTTCTTAAGTGAAATTTCTCCACTTGAAAAGCTAATTAGTGCTTGTGCCCACACTGGGGATGCAGGTGCAAAAACACAGACAGACCTACACACACAGACTGCCTGGGTGGAAAAATGAATATCCTTTTCAGAACTTGGACATCCTGTACCTTTGTCACTACAGTAAATGGCAAGATTCTAATCTTTTTCCTACTACTCTACAATTAAAACCTGCATCCATGACCGGACACTACAATCCCTGAGTATGCATTTTTTCCTAAACAAGGATTAAAGCAGCACTTAACTACATAGACTGGCTGCCAGTTATTATATTAATATAATCCATCTTGGCTTCCTCTTGTTTTAAAAGAGAGGTAAGTGCTCTGGCAGCCTTGAGCTCTGTCCCTTCTGCCTTCACCAGCTGATTATTTTCAGAATGGGAATCTGGCCTCAGTGGGTACCTGCAAACAGCCTGACTGCCCTTAATGATGATCTACCTGTCTGCTGCTTCCAGGCCACCTGTTTGCAGCCTCCCAGGAAGCCTCACAGATAGATAAAAAGCTTCCAATATTTTCTCCACATAAACTGCAACCCATCCATCAAGTTGTTTACATCACACCGAGATATTTGCACCTTTATCATTAGAGGAGCTGTCTCCAGAAATGGGATGAACACACAGACATCATAAATCTCCCCTTTTACAGCAGGATTGCATTATTTTTGTTGAAGGAAATGCACCCAGCAGCATCCCAGGATCAGCCATTAAGGGGACACAGTGTAACAGAAGGGCACAAAGGCAGAATGCTTTTAAAACACAGCCAAAAGCTCCAGAGAGGACACGATGGGTTCCTCAGCAGAGCTGTTTTGCTTGGCTCAAAAGCTGCCATGCCACGAGCACTCTTAAGGCCAGGCAGCCTCTGCCAAGATTTTGAGCTACCTACAAACCTGCCTGGCCCTGGCTGTTTCCTGTGAACACAGCCAGGCACTGCAATTGCAATCTCAGAGCAATTAGCATTCCTCTGCAGTTGCAGTAAACACGATCTGTCAAACAGGGGGACGTGCCCAGGCTCTGAAGGCAGGGATCAGGCACAGCAGCTCCATCCTCACTCAGAGATGTCACTGTGCAGCCAGCCCTGCCACGAGAGACACCTGACATCAGCAGCAAGGGAAATGTCCATCCCTGAACGGGAATGGGTGAGCTCAGCCCTGCAGGAATCCCCTCTCACACAAAGCCAGCTGCCATGGCTCTAACTGGGGATCCTTCTGGGTAAGAGACCCACAGGATTCAGCTGCTCTGCCTCAAACATCCCCTGAAAGAATAAAGTAGGAAGTGGCAGAGGAACCTGGGGAGGATCATCAGCAGCATCTCAAAAAGCTGTCAAAAAAGGAGGGGGTGGGTGTGAGAGGACTGAAAGACAGTTCATGTGTGAATCAAGTCTGAACTGACATCCCAGATCCAAAAAGAATCTATGCTGTGATCTGCTCAGGGTGGGGAAAAAGAAGTCTCCCCTCAGTGACACAAGTATCCCAAAGGGACCTACTGTGGCTTTGCTTTGTCAACTGCTTTCCTGTTTATCTGCCAAAACAAATAAGGACAATCAGAGTTTGCTGTGGTAAACATCTTTCCTCTTCTTGAGACAAATTCTCTCACAGAGTAATAATTTCTTTTTAATTGCTGCATTTAGACAAAATAAACCACTTGAGAGAAAGAGGACATACAAAAATAACAACAGATTTGAAATGAAGTCTGGACCTTAACTCGAGCTACAGGGAGAATTAAAAGCAGATTAGAGTTGGTATGCAAAGTTCTTAGAGCAATACATGCCATTCCAAAGAGCAGAACACCATTTTCTGTGTCCCTGCAGTGTCCCTCTGCCATGACCCACCCTGTGCAGAGACCATGGGGCTGGCATTAGGCTCATTTTCACACCTAGGGCTCTGTAACAGAGAACTGCAGATCCCAAACCTCACCTTCCACCACAGAAGAACCAAGCTGGTTTTGCCACTAGATGG
Organism: Muscicapa striata striata; assembly: GCA_030060385.1. Taxonomy (NCBI): domain Eukaryota; kingdom Metazoa; phylum Chordata; class Aves; order Passeriformes; family Muscicapidae; genus Muscicapa; species Muscicapa striata. Next base: position 3,043,916 of record JAREIS010000032.1, on the reverse strand, counting down.
GAATAGGTGCAGTTGCTGATCTTAGAAGTCTGAAATACAATAAATGACTGCTTAGCCCACTGAAAAATAAACCAAGGACAACATCTTTTTTTCCTTTTTTTATATGCAACTACATATAAAATTACAGCATTTGCTATTTCAGCAGGAATGTTTTTAGCCACAAGTTGAAGAGACAAGAAAGGATTTCAGGGAGAAGTAACAGCTTTTATGAGACCCATTGATATGTGAGGAAGGAGAGGAGCTTCTGGGCACACACAGCCTGGTGAGGCTGGGATAGCTAAAAGCCTCTTGAGTTTTCTCAGATATCACATAACAAGGGCTGAGGATCAGTCAAATGTGACAGGAAGAGACGCCTGCATCCTGGAAGAACAGAGAAAGACATTTCCTCCAGTTCCATTTCCTTTTCTTTCCAAAAGCAAGCCATGTCCTGAACAGCACAGAGAATAAACCCCCCCAGCAGGTAACACTGATGCCTTGAATGCCTTGAAAGCATCTCTGGTACTTCCCAAAGTCTCTCACTGGAACATTGATAATCAGAATGATAAAGCCCAAGCACACAAATGTCAGTGAAAGGCAGCTCAGGGAAGAGGATAAGGCTTCATGTCAAAGGGTTTCCTTTCCTTCTCTTTATCAGCTGCTCTGCCCCGTGTTCAGTTTGCTCCTGAGCATCTCTGAATGTGCACAGCACCAAACACAGGGCAGGGAGGAGGAGGAATCCCTGGCAGGGAGGCAAAGGAATCATTTCTATCACTGGCAAGCTCCAATGGCCTGTGTGGAAACCAGCTGGAAGAGCTAATGAAGGAATGGAATTCTGGTGTTAGAAAAACAAGATTTAATGAGATGGACCAAAGGACTCACCTCTGATAACTCACTTGTGCATAGACAAGCCCTAAGTGACTTTTGCATTTGCAGGAAGACATCAAAAATTCAGTTTCATTATAGACCATTCTGGCCAGTTTAACAAACTGGTAACAGTTTGTTTTTATGGAGTCCCTGTGCTCAACAGCTCTGTGCTGGCATCTGGGGTTACAAATTGCCTCTCTTGAATCTACAGGGTTATGTTTTTTGTGGCATTGACATTTTCCTTTCAAGCATATCAGTTCTTCATTTCAAATGCTGGTTGCTCATTTTATCTGCCCTTTAAGTGTTTAAAAAGATTCAAACTGGATTAAGAAAAAAAAAATCAAACCCAAAACACCACAGTCTTCTGGATTTATGTGTTTTTCTGATGTGTTTGCCATGCTGTAACCAATCAGATAAGCTCCTTAGTTCCCTCCAGTGATGGATTATCGAGTTTTTATTTATGTTTCTCCTTGTTTAGCCTCCCAAGCACCAATACACTTGTACCAATGTCTCAGCTTCAACTCCCATTAAGGAAAGAAAGAGCCAGCAAATGTGATCAGCCTTGGAGATTTTCCAGGGTGAGAGTGCTCCTGAGCCCTCTCCTCTGCTCTGAACACATTTGGCACTGGCTTTGCTCTCTTCCCAGCCCTGCTCCCCAGCATGGGTTCAATACAGTGTGCAGATCACTGGCTGCATTTCACACCCACTTGCAGACATCTGATAGACAGAGGAGAATAAAGAAAAACAGCACTGAGCAATGAAGGTCAAAGATAAGTTCAGGCCCGATAAAGACTGTGATCTCCACCTCCCAAGTGCTGTACCCAGTGTCCCTCCTGATCTACACTTACTGAGCTTTTCTTTCCCCTCCCCAGGCAGGAAAGCACTTCTAGACTAATGGTCAGCTTCAAAATCAACACACTGTGGGTTTCTTCACATGGAAGGATTCCAACCCTCATACTTAAAGTCAATCTTAATATACTTGGCTATTTGAATTGCTGCAGAATTGTTCTCCAAAGCACTGCATCTCAACAAACTCACTGTGGAAGTCTGAAGATATTTGTGGTGTTAACAGAATGATGATCTCCTCTGAGGTAAGGGTCAGTCCCCTTGCCAAAAAATTGAGCTTTGCAGAAGAGTGAAGAATTAAATTCTGAAGTGCTCCTGGCACAAATTAAATCCTGCTTGTGCTCAGGAGCAGCCTGAGCTGCCATCAAGCAACCTGGACTGATCCTCAGCAAGAGCTTGTCGAGATTTCCTCTACCTGAAGAACAATTCCATCAATATAAAGTCTGAAGAGTTCAACTGAAATGCTGATTTCTCTTCTGAGGGTTCATTCGTGGTACAAGTTACCTCACCTATGGCTGAGTTGGGATTTTTCCCCACATCAGATAGGAAAACAGGCAGAGCAATGTGTAGGGAGCAGAACTCCTGAGCTGGAAACCATTGGCTCTGTCTGCAGAGAAGAAACAGAAAGTGCCCACACAGTGTAACTTGCTGGAATTATAGGTGATCCCAGATCTCACTGCTCTGCACTCCAGGGGAGGAGCACATGAACCCAAGCCTAATGACAGACTGTGGTGTGCAAGTGAGACACCTGCCACAGGCACACACCTGCAGCACAGCTGTGCCAGCCTCACCACCTGGTGCCACCACAAACCCTGGGCTCCTCTGACTGCTGAGGGCTGAGACCAGACCATGACCAGCAGTTTGCTCCCACCTGTCCTCTCCTGCCCTCTCCAGTGTTCACATTCCCTGTCAAGCTGTGCTGTACCTATGGCAATACTGTGTCACATTCATCAGCATGGCTCCCAAAAGAAAGTAAAAACCAGTTTTAACAGACTTTTACCTGTCATCTGATTTATAAAGAATGGGGTAATACTGCAGAGCCTCATCCTAGGGATTCATCCCAGCACAAAACCTGAGATTCCTGACAGAGCTCCTGGCTGGTATGACCTGGAAGCCACCAAGACAAATACAGCATTTTCAAGGTCCTAACACCTGCTGAATCCATTGCAGATACCTAACAAGGCCAACAGAAAACATACCCTAATGCTAACATCCACTGCTATGACAAACCACTTGATTTCTCCAATTCAGTGTGCTCCCAAGTGGTAACATCTGTGAAGAACAAATATTAAGAAGATATTACACAGTCAGCAAAAAATCCATTTCCTCTCCAGTGTATGGAATTGCACTAGACATTTCACAGAATTAGTTTACCATAGAAGACAGCAAATCAGCTCCAGTTCCAGTCCTTCAGTCATATGCACACATGATCAAAGCAAGGCTTCTGTGCCTTAGGGGCAGGTAAAACCCCCTTGCTCATATGGAAACTACACACTTATAGTAAAAAGGGACAGAGAAGTCCCTTTGATTTTTGCACATCTGAATTCAGTCACTCTGGCTGCTGCCCCAGCTGTCCAGCCACGCTGCTCTCTCCACACACAGGTCAGTTCTGGGGCTGGATGGACAGTCCAGCATTCCAGCCCTTGGCTGAGGGAACAGTGCAAATACAGGACACAGAGCAGGGAGCAACGACCAGCCAGGGCAATTTTACACTGCATCTGTTTCTACCTCTGGTATTTGTTTTAATCCTCCAGAGATACTAAGGCAAACATATTCCAAAGCAGAAAATGGGTTAAAGAGCTGAGGAAAAATGAACCCCGTTCCTCTCAACACCTCAATACACAGTGAGGACTAAGAGCAGTACCTGAATGTTTTCAATTTCAGCTCAATCACTGACATTTCAGTATAGACTAATGCCTGCTTGCAGTCTTGGATCACAAGGAAAAAGCAAGGCAAGCAAACTATCATTACCAAAAACATGTAAAACATCTGAGTTGTTCACTTGTATGAGGATTGTCTTTTTTTGAAAAGCCAAGAGTACAAGTCCCAATTAAGAAATCCAAATACCTTGGATGACTGAGCCTGAAAATCATTCAGATATTCATTACCATTATGTAGGACAACTGTATTTAGTGCTCACAACAGCCAACAAATTGAGGAAAGTCACCATAGAGAGGGGAGAAGGGAATGAGTGGATGGACACGTGTGTGAGCTTAGTTTGTATTCAGCCATATCAGCTCTCTTTGCACAACAGAGAGAAGTGAGTTTTTAGGAGCAAAATGAACCATGAAAGGTGGCAGGTTTGTCCCTAGTGGCCACAAGGGCCCAGAAATTCAAAGGTGTGAACATGACCTTGTCATCAACAGCTATTAAGCAGACAAATGCAGCTAAAGGTTTATCAAAACAGAGACACTGGCCTACATGTCCCCTGGCAACAGCAGCTGAACTCTTCTTAAATAACCTTTTATTGAAGATTTGGGAAAACCTGTTAGTACATTGCACTTTGCAATGCTTTAAGTAGGGCCTTTGTTCCAAGTGACACTTCTTGCCTTCCCCTTCAGCTGTGCACAGTCTTTACAAGAATTACAATGGTGTTGCAGGGTTTTAGCTGGGATCAGTGGCAGACACTTTTCAGGGGACACAGCTGGAAGTCAGGTGAGAGCAGCTGGAACTGCTGCAGTTGCACCACTGGAGCAGTCTGAACCTAGGCTCTCCAAGATAGGATCAAAACATGATGTAAGGCTCAGAAAAGAACAAAATGAGAGAAAATGTGGCATCCACCCTTTCTAACCACATTTCTGCCCAGCACATGCTCTCACCAGCCACACACAGACCCTGGGGGGCAGGGACACATCCCACCTACATCAGGTTGTTTAAAATTCCAGGTTTTCCTACTTCTCCATTTCCAGGCTCACAGTGCCACTGCAAGAGTCAGAAGGGAGCCTCTTATTAAGCAGAAAGCAAAAAGAAGCAGCAAAATTAAATAGGAAAAATGTAAACCAGCACTGGAGACAAATGGTGAGCAGAGACCCAGCCCCAGCTGATGCTTGGGCTTCCTCCTCCCCTCTAACATCTCCATGATTGAGATGTGCCTCAGGACCAACACAACAATGACAGGATATTGCAGCTTCTAGAAGACACTGAGAGTGCCTGGTCTGCAAAAAAAGTTTCCCATCTTTTTTTTTTTTTTTTTTTTTTTTTTTTCCTTTGCATGGTTTTTAATGACCTGAAAAGGACATGGCAAGCAGACCCATCCTACTCCTCCTGCCATAAATTATGTGCACTTCCCAGTGTAGAACTGTGTTGCTGCTTGTCCTCTAATATCTCTTTTCATTAAGACCAAAGTGGTATCACAAATACTGGAGTGTGTGAGCAGACATGAACATGAAATCAGGGCAGCTTTCCTTCTACCATCTCCATGAAGCAGTTGAGACTAGACCCCAGGACAAACCAGAACACCAACTTCTGCTCAGCCACAGTCAGAATGGAATCCAGCATTAAAAACTAGAAGGATTTTCATGTTGGTTCAAAAGTTAAATCCCAGTATAGTTCTCTGCTTTCCTTCATTTCTCAACATGTATGTGGCCATGCCCATGGATTCAATGCACATCTGTTAAAAAGCAGATGAACTGCACAGTCTCTTCCCTCTCTCTTCTGCTTCCATGCAGAAAATTAAAGACTGGAGAGTTCACAGTCTATACTAAAACCACTGGCTCAGATGATGAGTGAAACCCTTCTTCTGGAGGATTAACCTGGAATAGATGGCAAAGGAATGCAATTACTTTTTTGGTTTCAGTGACATTAAGCACAAAGAGTACCCTCAGTTTAGGGAACGTGGCAGTAACAAAACTCAGTTGATGATAATTAAGAAAAGCCATAACATGAGAGCAGCTTTCACAGAAATAAGCAGCTCTGCAAAGAGAAGACTAAAGCTGCTGTGATCAGCTCAGAAGGCAGTGATGGGGGCCACCTCCACCCTGGAATGCTGGCACAGGCAGCTGAGGGAACATGCTGTGGCACAGGCAGCTGAGGAGAAGAGTCATGAAACTGAGAACAAGGAGGATGAGCTGGGTGTCAAATGTGCACCTTAAAGTCCTCATCTAAGGAAGAGGGAAGGTAAAAAAAGCAAGGACAGATTACAGATCCATAGGGAATGGAGGATGAGCAGAAAATAAAACGACTGCAACAAAAAAACATGAAGAAAAATATGTGATGAACACAGAGGAATTCTAAGTCACTTCAGGAGGCTGAAAATGGCCAAGAGAGGTGAAAGGAAGGAACTGCAAAGCTCTAGGAAGCCTTAAGCAACAGGACTGGCAAACAAGAGCTTAAGGAGAAGCCTTAAACAGCCTTGAGCAAACAGGCAGAGCCCCCTGAGCAAGGCTGGGGGCAGCAGAGGGGCTGGGCAGAGGGCATGGAGGGCATGGAGGAGCCTGCAGAGGATGGGGGGAGGAAGGGAACGTGGGAACAGCACAGATCAGTGCAGACAGAACTGACTGGCTGCTCCTGAGAATGGAACCTGAACGGGGCTGGGGAACAGAGTGCAAACAGCCCAGGGCAGGGGAGGCTCTCCCAGCACAGGGACAGAGGTGACACTGAGAGGGAACAGCACCTGCCTGTACAGACAGGACAAGGAACCCACCCTGCTGCTGCTGCCCCTCCTGCAGTCACCCCTGCCAGCTGCTCTCCAAAGCAGCAATCAGAGCTCTTAGAGCTCTTTTACCAGGTAACCCAGAGCAGTTCATGGAAAGAGAAATGTCTTATTGACTCTTAGCTGCTGTTCACCTTCACATAGCCACGAGCACTGTGCCAAGGAGACATTTGAAAATGTTTAACAGTGAGAGCCAATATTCATGGAAACAAACTGGAGGAAAGCATCACTGTCAGACTGGAGGAACTGCAGCTTCCTGTCTCTGAGCACAGGGCAGCTCCATCACCAGCAGTGGCTCACATTTCATTTCTCCCATTTTAAACAAGAAACAAGAAAACATTCCAAAAGAGGGAGCCTTGTCTAGACCTAAGGACTACAGTTTGTAGAGGCTCCTTGCAAACACAAGGCAAAGATTCAACTGTGGATTTCTCTGTGATTCCCCAGCAGAGCATATTCTAGGTGAGCAAACATTGTAATGCAGAGTGCTCTGGGGCTGCCTCCCAACCTGACCAAACTTGAATTCATGGCTCCTTTCCACCAGCAACCTTAAAGAGAAAAACCTCCTGTTTCTAAATGCAAGAACTCTGCCTCTGTTGTGGAATGCATCTGCCACTGTGAGGTCCTGATGCAGCACTGCTGCTCTGAGGCCATCAGCATCCTGCTGAGATAAATACCAGTGAAAAACACAGCATTTAAACTACCTGTCAAGGCCAGCAGTCAGGCAGAGCCACAGAAGCCAGTAAGAGACAAAAAAACCCCATGGAATCAGTTTTTTTAGTTAGTCATCTGACTTCTCACTGAGTGCCACTGTAGGCTTTAATGGACACTGACATACTGATACTCCACTGGACTCATTTTAAAAAAGAAATTGAAAATAATAATCAAGCCTAAGGCGTTAGCCCATCAAAATAGAGGAGGCTTCTGCTTCCTTTTGTTCATCTGTAAGGATCATCTCAGCTTAAGTAAACCAGCCAAAAATGCAGCACAAACACCAGCACACAGAAGCGAGCTCTTTTCTGTCAGCACCTTTCTAGAGGAAATACAAACCTCCACTTGTTAGCAGTGTCACAAATGTCAGGCAGAGGTGAGGTTCCAAGTGAACTGACAAGCAGGAAGGACAGAATCTCCCAGAGCTCCACAGGCTCAAAGCCAGGCAGTGCTGTCTCACAGCCCCTGTGGAACAGGAGCCAGCACCTTGGAGTGTCCCTAACACGGGTTTTTCTTCCTTTTCCCACAAGTGGGTCATGAAGTGCTTTCCCCCTTAGTGAAACCCACATGGAAGCACACATCCTTGCTCAGTGAAACCTCTGCTTTTAGATTTTACCAGCCATAAAATTGCTGTGACCAACACACTCCCTTCACCACAGGCTGAAGTGTCATCCCAGCAGAACAGGACCCGCTCCTTGTGGTGGCACAAAACTTTACCATCCCTTTTGCCACACAGACTTAATGAAAGGGGAATGAGTACCCAGTTAACACACTTCCTACTATGCCTTCAGCCAACTCTACAAGGAAAAAATGGCATTTTTAAGCTCTGGCATCTTCCAATTCTTACGTGACAAACTATTTGCAGGTATGGCAAAACATGTCACTGCCTGGCTGTGAACATCATGTAAGGATTCACTTTCTAACTCAATATATGAGCAGGTTTTCAGCTTCAAATTCAGTTTGCTATTTCTCACTGATCGGGGTTAGGTTTCTTTTCTTTTATTCCTTCTTACCTGGGTCTCTGCTCTGGGTCTCTCTGCTCTGGCAAAGCCTCTCCTCCCTCTGTCCCACCTGGGCTGGCACGGGGTCCCTGGGGCTGTTTGTTATCAATTCCATTGTTGTTGTTTGTTTGCCTTGTTATACGTACTAGTAAAGAACTATAATTTCTATCCTCCTATCTTTACCTGAAAGCCCCTTAATTTCGAAATTACACTCATTCAGAGAGGGAGTTTACATTCTCCAGTCCAAGGGAGGCTCCTGTTTTCCCTAGCAGACACCTGTCTTTCAAACTGAGACACTCACAGACTTTCTAGATTTTAGATTTTCTTTCTAGATTTTCTTACTAGATTTTCTTTCTTTCCTGCATTTAACCCCATGAAATGTGCAGTAATTTAAAACACCATCACTTATTATTAAATTTTAAGTATATGGTAACTAGAGACATATAAAAGAGAGTTTTAAAGAGTCCCTCCAAGACAAAGCACTACATTTTTGTATGCCATCTGATAACTGTGTGAACTGTCAGGCATTTAAACCTTGGTAATTTCAGAAGAGCTGCATATAAAACCTTATTTACAACTGGGTCTTTCCTCTCTCTTTCTCCACTGAGTCATCCTGGTCTGCTTAGTCCTTAGAGGGGCTGTGCATGAGAGACAACACTGAAAATGCACTATTTCAAAAAGATCATCCAATATACTTATATATAAAACACATAAGCCATAACTCTATACTCATTCATACCATGATTCCTGCCAGGCAAAACCAGAAAAAGGTATTGAAATGAACTTTTCATACAAATCACTGCAAAAGTGACCAGAGTCACAACACTGCCTAGTGCACACTCCAAAAAGACCTCATCAGAGTAATCATTTCACAATATGGACCTGTGTGTAATCTACTAACAATGCGTTTTTTAAACACTTTTTCATTTACTATGTACTACAGAAAGTGTACTTAACTTGCTGTCTCTGGTACATCACTAGAAGTCACATATCCAGCTTAATACACCGTGTCTGATTTCAGAGATCACAGGCTACATGTGATTTGAGTATTAGTGATGTATACACTCAGCCTTTGTGACTCTGTGAGGTCTAGATAATCCATATTTTGCTCATCAGCAATAAGCTCAGCACCAGAAGCACAAACTTGAACCTTAAACTCTAAAAAACCACTTTTTGGACAAGGAATCACAACATTCCAACTTTCCAACACGCAGCAGCAGTGCTGGGCAGGTTTGAGAGGCACCTCCTGTAAATGTCAGTGGGTTTTTAAAGGTTAAGTAAGCATCTTGAGAAAGGCCTTCCTGCTCCTGTGCTTCACCTAGTGCAGGCTGATAAAGGATTATTGAAAAAGGGGAAAAAAAGCCAGCAAACATAAAAAGCTCAGAGGCTGGTGTTGAACAATTGAATTTTCCTGTGCCCAGCTACAGTAGTAGGTTACCAATGGTAGATTTACCATTATTAATTATTAGAGCAAAGTATTAAAGACTGTTTTGCTTAATTAATGAACTCACCTACAAATGAATGTTAATTCATATACATAACTGTTTTTTAAAGCTATGGCAGCTTCCCTTGGAGTGCCCTCTGAAACATCTGCCCTTGAGGTCAGAATTAGTGACAGCTGTGGGGTCACCAGCAGCTCAGTGAGCCAAGCCTGGAAACAAGCCCCAAAACTTGATGAGAGCTCTGTGCTCTACCATGAGCTTCATTACTGCTGTTTGAAGGAAAACAGACTGAAAAGCAAGCACCAAGAAAAAGTGAAGCCCAGGAAGGACAGCCCAGCTGGACACACTCCTGGGCTCACTGCAGGAACACCAACACCTTCTTCCCTCACAACCAGGAGCTGGGTCTGGTGTCACACACAGCCCCCAGGGGGAGAAAGCTGGCTTTGGAAGGGGGGGACACACTTCAACACCCTGTCCATCCTCCCTCCCCCATCTCTGGTAGCTTCCTGCCAACCTCACTGCTAAAGGGCTATAAAATTAGAACAAACAGAATGGATCTTGCACTATGGAAAGAGAAAGAGATTTATTCTCTTCAACAGAAACAGAAGAAAACAGAAGGAAAATGGAGTCAGAGAGTAAGGAAAGGACTGATACCAGATACTCCCACTTTCTTTGTATGTCTAGAGAGTAGCACAGGAGACTAAAAAGTGAGGGGAAAGAAGGGAACCAGGGATAAAACCTGGATGTAAAGAACATCCTGAGGAAGAAAAAGCAGAATGAGGAACAAAAGATGACAAGGAAACAAAGTAAGCAACAGAGAAGAGAAATCCACCGAGGGAATAGAGAAAAACAAAAGAGCAAGAGCACAACAGAATCAAGTGAGGGAGGGAGGCTGGAACAAGAATCACTGAAACAGCTCAGAAAACTCAGACATGTCGTGTAAAAAAAAGTCCCAAACTATAAATAGAAGGAAGAAGAAGGGGAAAACCATACAGAAAGATTAAAGGGAAAGGAGAGATAGCTTTAAAGCCTACCCTGCACAGAGCTTGCAAACATGGTGATAAGAACATAAGGCAGGTTACCTCCACATGCAACCCCTACCCAAAGAGGAGCAACAGGGGCACAGCACCTTTAGGGGAAAGTGTGACTTAGTTGGTCCCAGGCTGATTTGATGGCCAGTGTGAGCCAGCAGTGTCCTGGAGCCAGGAGGGACATCCCTGTCCTGGGGCACCAGGCACAGGGAGGGAATTGTCCTGCTCTGCTCTGGGCTGGGGCAGCCTCACCTCGAGAGCTGGGGCAGTTTGGGCACCACGGTGTGAAAAGGACATGAAGCCATCAGGGAGCAACTGAAGGAGGCCACGAGGATGGGGAGGGGTCTGAAGGGAAGGGAAGGCACATGAGGAGCAGCTGAGGGCACTTGGAATGTTCAGCTGGAGAAGGGGAGATTGGGGTCAGACCTCACTGTGGTCTTCAACATCCTGATGAGGGGCAGCACAGGCACAGATCTCCTCACTCTCATGACCAGGGATGGGACTTAGAGGAAGGGCTGGAGCTGTGCCAGGGCAGGCTCAGGCTGATTTTTAGGGAGAGGTTCTTCCCCCAGAGGTGCTGGGCACTGCCCAGGCTCCCCAGGGAATGGGCACAGCCCCGAGGCTGCCAGAGCTCCAGGAGCTGCCAGGGATGCCCAGGGAGGGATTGTTGGGGTGTCTGTGCAGGGCTGGAGCTGCACTGGATGATCATGATGGGTCCCTTTCAACTCAGCACATTCTGTGATTCTGTGGTCCCAATACAGAGCTCCTACATAATAAATACCACCAGAAAAAAAGAAAAAAAAAACTTTCTGTGAGAGGTCTCTGATTTTAACACTAGAGGGTCCTGGAGAAACTCCTGGAGCTGAAAATGACACAGCTTCCTTGCAGTGCCAGCTCTGGTTGGCTGTAAAGGGGATGGAGTTCAGCTACAACAGGGTTAAAATAGAGCATTGGGGTAACCATGTGACCCATCTGTTCTGGATTTCTTCACTTGGTCTGCGGCAAATCCACCACATTCTGTCACAGAGATGTCAAGAAGGAAAACTGCACCTCCTGGAATGAGGAAGCTGCTGGTGCACATCCCCCTGCACCCTCCTGCCTACAGGCACACAGAGCAGCAGCCCTGGCAGGTACCTGCCCAGCACCCTCCTGCTGGCCCTGCCAAACCAGCTCAGCTCCAGGGGGAGACACCTTCCCCCTGCCAGCCCTGTGAGGGCTCACAGCAGCACCTGCAGCCCCCTCCTCATCCCTTCTGACCTCTCTGCACCCCTCCCACTGCCAGCAGCAAGATCAGGACACAGCAGATCCCCAGAGCAGCCCATGGAAGTGCTGCTGTTTGAGGTTAGCAATGTTAGCACAGCTCTGAGCACAGAGCTGCACAGCAGGGTAGCTGTGGGCAGAGGCAGCTCACATCACCTGAACTACAGGCAAACAGCTTCCAAATCACTGCCAGCTACCAATGAAGATGTAAAAACAAGGCTGCTTTGTGAATTACAGCACTCTTGTCAGGAAAGGCTTGCCAAGTGACTTGGAACAACTCCCCTTCATGCCAACTCCCCTTCTGCACCCATCTGAAAGGAAACTGTTCTCATTCATGCTGGTACAATGTGATTTATGTGTGGGCCAGGCTGCACCAGCACAGCTTATTCTGATGCTCTGAGCCCAACTTCTTAGATGATGTCCAACTCTTCAGATGTTTTAAATTACTTAACGCAAAATATATTAAAAAATAAATCTGAATCTTGATTGCAATTATTTCTGAAATACTCCATGGCAATGTTTATCTGTCCCTGAAACAGTGTCAGAGGAGACACTGTGGTAGGTTCAGCAGGAACAAAGAACAGTCCTACTGCTGGCTGAATCTGCTCCCTGCAATTGCTGCTGGCTGCTGTTTGCCACACAATAACAAGCCATGATTTTTGAAGCAAAATGCACTGGTGTTTGAATGAGTAATATCCAACTCTTCAGTCAGGGGAGGGCACATTCTTTGCATTCGTATAATATTTCACAAATCCTCCAAAGTGCAGCAGCACACAAGGATGTGGTTTGTTTCTTTTTCAGTCATCTGTAAGCAATTTCATTCAGTTAAATATCAGAATTAAATTTTAGCCATAGTAGTGCTTCTATGCAAAGGAAATGATGTTTTAAATAGGCATACAGATGTGGTCCTGCAGATTGGGGCTTAAAACAGAATAAATAACTGAAGGGTAGAGGCACTCACTCCTGAACTGGTATTCCCAACTCCAGAATGGAAGTTCTGTATATGACATAACTAAAGCCACTTCAGAAAGAGAACCAAACTGTTATGCAATAAACTTTGTTATTCCCAGAGGAAAAAAAAAAAAATCAAATAAGAAATACTGTTTCGAATTCAAAAGTTGTTTGTTTTTTTTTTTTTAAATCCTACTAATGTCTCTGTTTAGAAGAGCCCGAAAAATGCTGTGATAATAAAAGTATTCTGTGCCACCCCATGTCTGAGACAGAAACAGCCAACAGCACTCATCAACAGGCACAGCAGAAAGGCTTCCTAAATTTGGGTTAGTAGAGATCTAATGCAGCTATCCAGGACTGCCCAGGAAAAACTGTGTTCCTTACCAAAATTTCCCCCTGGTAGGTGTCCCTCTGAATGGGGCAAGCTCAAGCCAAGCTGCCTGGAATGTGCAGGACTGGCTCTGACTACCAGGGACAGTTGCCTACTTTCCAACACAATTTTTGCATGCAGTCACATCCACCTTGGGCTGCCTGTCTCAGAAACAAACACTTCACTTTTTTTCCCTTTTAAATCTCTTCCAGGTGAATACAAGGTAATCCCTGTTCCCCATGAAGAATCAGTGACCGACCAAAAAGTGTGGAGGTAACCACTTCCCACATGGAAATACTCAAAGAATTTAAGTACAGAAATGTCCAGAGAAAGACAAATGCCTCCTATAACCAGCTCTCAACCCAACAAACACAGACTGTCAAGACTGACAAACACAGACCCAAGATTTTAGAGAACGAGGTTCAAGCCAGGCCAAAAGCTCAATCAACCCTGTGTTTTCCAGCTCTCAGTCAAGTCATTGGTGCCCAGAGTTAAAATCTGGTTTGGGGTGGAGGGCTTCTGCACACTTTTGTGCTTCTGCAATAGCTACTTCGGAGTGGGGAACAACTTCAAAAATTTCATTTCAATATTTTGCTGGGAATATTTTTTTCTTTTGTCCTAATACAGAATGGTAACATTTTGGTATGTCAGAAAAAAAAAAAAATTAACAAAAGCATAAGCTCATTCCCTCTTCATTCCAGTCCTGTGTCTGGTTTGAGGGAGAGGAGCTCTGCTTGTCATGGGAGGAATGTCTCTGAAGGAAAACGACTTCTGGGACAAGGTTTGTGTGTCCCATACCAGAACTATGCTAACAGGCAGGATTCAGCTTGATTTCACCTGGAAAATGAAAAGCACTGTGTAGCTCTTAAATATTTTATTATTGAAAAGGGATAATTTCCAACTGAGAGCTTTGTTTACAGCTTGGCAGAGTGAATGGAAAATATCACATGTTGATATTTGCATTTATCACCTCTGAGCAATGGGAATGCACATGGGCAACCCCATGCACAGAGACTAAACAGTGGCAGCAGCCAGCAGGCACCAGGCAGCCCCTCAAATTCAAGCCAATATCTTTTCAAACCCATTCAATTCACTAAATTTAAATGCACCAATACCTTTAAATCAGAAACAAACTCTCCAGTGTTCTGGGAGTGAAACAGCACTAAACTATGTGGTAATGCCAGGGAAAAAAATACCTCCTTCTCTATAATAAGCCCACAGGAGACCACAGGCCCTTACACAACTATTTGCTACTGCAGGATTATTGCTGAATTATTTCTCAAAAAGAGTCTAATAAAATTTGAGTAAAACCAGAACCATTCCCACTGTTGTTATCAAAAGACTTGTCTGTACCTGCATAATAAACTCTTTTACAGGGAAAGAAAATGACAGCATTAAAATCTACTCTGATGAATGTCTTCCTAATGAAAGTAAAATATTTATCAGTTAGCAATTCTTACTTATGGACACTGAGTAAAATATTTTGGTGTTAGATGCATAATGACCACAGAATTAAAACGTTATTTTCATCAGAACATGGAAATTTAAAGAATTTTTAAAATTAAGGACCAAGCTAAAACAAGCCTTGTGACAATGAACAGCATTTCTGTGCTCCACTAATTCCAAACACTGCTTGACAGATCAAATTAGTGTATGCTAGGGGCTAAATATGAATGCCATGGTTTTGGGCCTTTAAAAAAAAAGATTTATATTAAAGCACCATGTGAATCAGCTCTATTCTATATTGCTGAAACAGGCATGTGAGTGCCCTAATTGCAGGTGATTTAAAACTCCAGGAACAAAACTGCCATTTAATCTGTGGTACAGTGACAACTTCATAACCTGGAGCCTTCAGAGCTTGCCACCAGAAAGGTGGAGAGAAAAAATAAATGAACGAAAAATCCCTAAAAGAAAGGCTTAGGCCTATTTCCCAGGAGACAAGCAGTGGCAGGAGAGAACAAGTGGCATGTCCAATGTCACATGTGTCATAGAATCATGGACTGTCCTGACTGGAAGGTATCCACAAGGATCACCCAGTGCAGCTCCCAGCCCTGCACAGACACCCCAACAATCCCTCCCTGGGCATCCCTGGCAGCTCCTGGAGCTCTGGCAGCCTGCCCCATTCCCTGGGGAGCCTGGGCAGTGCCCAGCACCTCTGGGGAAGAACCTCTCCTGATGCTCTGTATGGTTATTGGGGAAGAGCCAGGAACTGAACTGTTGACCCACTCTTAACTCTCCCATTTTCTGGTCCACAACCATTCCTCACCTTCCTCTAAGTGCCAGCAGTGCAGAGTTGCAGCTCCTTGGGCAGTCAGTGCCAGCCTGCACCCTGGGCTCCACCCCAGCTCCCTGCTAAGGTGCTCTGAACACCCAGAGCTCCGTTTTGAGCCTGCTGAGCACCCCCAGGTCCCCAGCAGGGATCTGGCTGGGATCCCTGGCAGTGCTTGGTGCCTGGTTCATGGTGGTGGCTGCTCAGTTGAGCTGCTGCAGCTCTCCAGGTCAGTGCAGCTCTGCTGCTGTGCTCTTACACTGACAGCACTTGCTCTCGGGAGCTCACAGCATTTCCTGGGAGTTAAAAATGGATTTTACAGTGTTTCATTAAAAATAAATAACCTACTTAAGGGGAAAAAAACCACAGTATTACCAAAAGTAAACAGACCAGGAGTTTAAACTAATGTTGACACAGCACAAAACACATATCAAATATTTGTCAATGAACTTTTTAATGCAATTTACAGGAACTTTTGTCTGTGTTTTTTAGTATTTTGACACTTTGTCATAATTTATTCCTTTCCCAAAACAGGCTCTGCTTCTAGCTGACAACTACCTTTTTTTAATTTAAACCACACTATAAATGTAGTAAATTTCCAAAAATACTTCTGAAAGCATGTTATCCCTGGCATTTAACCACCAGCTTGTCATACAGCTGAACCTTCTAACCTTGGCACTGCAAGAGTAGACTTTAAGTGACTACTTGCTTTAAAGAAGAGGGGGGAAAGGGCAGATTTTTTGGATGACAGAGAGATGGCATTTTTACAGTGACAAAGATTTATGATATTTAAATTGCTCAGCCAAACTACTCCAGTGTAGTGACTGAAGTTCAGATGGGTATCCTGTATTTAAATACACAGATACACTGCAGGGCAGCTACTTCTGGATGGCTTTGATGGGCTAATTTGCAGTAAAAAGTAAGATTCCAAGGAAGAACCTTGAGGAGTCAATTGGCTGGTGTGATGTTTAAAATCCAGCTGGTATTTCAATGCCCTGCCAGCTCCACTGATGTGTTAGCTGGCTCTGGATATGGGACTAAGTCTTAATGCAGCAAACCTTAAATATCTAAATTAAATGCTCCAGCCATAGCAGAGATCTCTGCATGAGAACAAGTTCAGCTGAGTTCCTGGGGGAAGGAAGAAAAACCCTGCAAAGAGAATGGAGTTGTCTGTAACAGCTGACAGAAGTTCAGATGCAGCTAGTCAAGTGCAGCCAGTTATGATTCAGTTGTATAATAGCATTTGCACTGACAGACAAGACAATCTTTCTTACAACTGTCTGTAGCTTTTTGGCTTGAAGAATCTTGATGTTCTTATAAATTGCAACTTCCCATCATATTCAAAATGTCTATATATTTTTACAGGACACAAGGCATTTGTATGGCATCTGTTACAAAATATATATTCCTACTGCCTAGAAAATGCATTTCAAGTCTTCATACATTAAGTCTGATTTATTCAAGCTCATGGAAAAACTATTTCAAGCAATCTGTCTGGAACACAGGATGCATGAAGAACTGGGGTGCCACAGACTGGCTTCTGATTCTCTGCCCCTTGGCACCAGCATAGAGAAAAGTTACTTTGACCTGAAATTAATGTAAATTGGAAGTGCTGCAACCTGAACTACTCCAAGAATGTAATTCTAATCCCATTTACCTGACATCATTAATCTGTGCAGCACTGATCATCAGTCAGTTATCTCAGTTCACTGCAGTTGCCAGAGAGCATCCCTATTTATGGAGACATTACTCTTTTCAGCACAGAGGTTGAGTTTTTGCTCAGATTATCCAGAGATCCTTTTTGCAGAAAATCTCCAGCTGACAGAGGCTGTTCCCAGGGCTGGCAGAGTGCACTAACAGTCCCAGGAACATGTGCTCCTGATCCAAGTATTTCCCGTGGCATTTCCTCACCACCCTGCACTGCTGCCAGGCACCACACACTGAGGAAAATGTCCCAGAATTCAGAGACTGTAGCAGAGCTACCAAAGTCCAAAGATGCACTCCTCTCAAAGAGGTTTTGTGGTCTGGTATTTCACAATTCCCATGGGCTCCACTGACAACCTGCTGGGCCTCAGAGCCCAGGCTGGAGGAGCAGGGGATGGAGAACAAGTCTGCAGTGGGAGGCAACAGCTACACTGAGAGACACAAGCATGACACAGACACAGCAAGGACCAGGCACAACAGCACAGCACTGCACTTTCCCAAGCTCCCTCTCCTGAGCACTCTCACCAGGTGACAACAGAGCCCTGGAGATGGCACAGGGCACCACCAGACAACTGCTCCTACCCCCCATTGTGCCCCTTGCCCAAATACTTGTAGATCCTTTACAAATATCCAGGATGAAATCTTTTACATTTCTTTTGAGAGATTTCATGCCTACTTACAGATTGTCTTCATTATCATCATCATTATTATTAACAACACAGACACTGATAACTTCACACTTTCACAGAATATCTTGAGTTGAAAGGGACTGAGTCCAATTCTTAAGTCAATGGCTCACAGAGGGATCAAACTCACACCCTCGATCTCATTGGCACCTTGGTTTTGTTTCCTTTAATCTCTTTGCATCCTACACTTGACCCCTCATTCCAAAGCACTAAGAAAAATCTGTCTGCAAAAAACATACTCAGGTAGTAGGGTAGAGCAAGCAGGTGATGCCCTGCCATGGGACCACTGCTGCACCACACACCTTCATTCACAGAATCACAGAATCACAGGATTAACGAGGTTGGAAAAGACCTGTGACCCAACACCACCTTGTCACCCAGACCATGGCACTCAGTGCCACATCCAGTCCTTTTGTAACACCTCCAGGGACAGTGAGTCTACCACCTCCCTGGGCAGCCCACTGCAATGCCCAATTACCCCTTCTGTTAAGATTTTTTTCCTAATGTCCAACCTAAACTTCCCCTGGTTCAGCTTAGGGCTGTGTCCTCTCATCCTGTCACTGTTCCCTGGGAGCAGAGCCTGACCCCACCCTGGCTGCACCCTCCTGGTAGGGAGTTGTAGAGAGTGATGAGGTCTCCCCTGAGCCTCCTCTTCTCCAGGATAAAATCCCCAGCTTCCCCAGCCACTTCTCACAGCACTTGTGGTCCAGACCTGTCACCAGCCCCTCTCTGGATGCATTCAGGTATCTCGCTGCTGAGCCTCCAGCCCAGCACACAGACAGTCACTGAGCCATGGGCAGTGTCCCTCCTTCAGCAGTACAGCAGCAAGAAAAGGCAAGCAGCACCCTCCATTCTTACTGTTAGAGAAGCTTCCCTGTGTCAGAGTGTGCCCCAGCAGTAGCTCTGTGCAGAGGGACAGGGGCTGGTGCCCACTCACTGCCTTCTGTCCCAGCCTGAGCAGGCAGCACGGCAGGCACAGGGACCACAGTGCCCCAAACACTCCATCCCTGGGACACAGGGACCACAGTGACCCAAACACTCCATCCCTGTGGCACAGGGACCACAGTGCCCCAAACACTCCATCCCTGGGGCACAGGGACCATCCCTGGGGCAGTGACCCAAACGCTCCATCCCTGGGGCACAGGGACCACAGTGCCCCAAACACTCCATCCCTGGGGCACAGGGACCACAGTGACCCAAACACTCCATCCCTGGGACACAGGGACCACAGTGACCCAAACACTCCATCCCTGGGACACAGGGACCACAGTGCCCCAAACACTCCATCCCTGTGGCACAGGGACCACAGTGCCCCAAACACTCCATCCCTGGGGCACAGGGACCACAGTGACCCAAACACTCCATCCCTGGGACACAGGGACCACAGTGACCCAAACACTCCATCCCTGTGGCACAGGGATCACAGTGACCCAAACACTCCATCCCTGGGGCACAGGGATCACAGAGACCCAAACACTGTTCCTGTTCAGCCACGGCACACACAGGCAGGAGCAGCATTGCAGATTCCTGCAGGCAGCAGAGAGAAAAGCTCCCAAGCAGGAACATTCCTTCCACACAGATCCCTCTGCAGCTGGAGCAGACACTGCCAGATGTGCAGCATGGCCCTTTGCGTGTCCCTGTCCCAGGAAACTCTCCTCATCCAGAAACCCTAGCTCAGGCTTTCCTCCTAGGAAACCACAGCCTACCCTCGTTTGGTTTTTTAATAGAAAACACCAGTCCATGGAAGTATGAAATACAGACATTTTAATTCACCCTTATCAATTTGTGGCAGAGCTCATAAAGTGTGTCTGGAGAGCATCAGCATGTCAGCCAAACCACGTGGGAGCTTGAACAGGGAGAGGGACCTACTCATTGCTGAGACTGTGTGTTTTACAGGAGGAAATGCAATGTGCCTCACATTATCAATAACATTTAACTGAGACTGCTATTGGACAAAAGACTTCTGTAAAAATCTCTCTTGATTTTGGACTTGGAGCAAACCATTCTGCTTCCAAGAGACTTCAGTGTAACAATATTCTCTTTACACTGTGGTGGAGTAAAAGCTGGGGATTGTAACAGTTCTCAGAACATGCAGTGATGAGTCTCAGCAAAGAATGAGCCCCAGCCCCATGCCAGCAAAGCAGTTTGAGGTTTGGTGATGCAGAGCCAAGCTGAGCAGTGCAAAGAAAACAAACCTCTGCTACGAGGGTTGCTCTGTCCCCCTGTCCTGTGCAGGACTCCAGCAGTGAAACCGAGACAGCTTCTGCCAGAGAGCTGCACCAGAAATATCTGCCCCTTTCCAATTTAACTGCTATTTATTCATAAATCCTTTTTCATACCTGGATTTTTGCCTTCAAGAGGTATCAACAACAAGCATATATGTATTCTTAAAAGTCACTGTGTTCAACATGACACAAACATGTGCCTGAATGTGTTACTGGTTCTCTCTTGACCAATTTCTGATTGACAGCAATAAATTTACTCTTTAAATAGAAATTTAACAATAACAATAATAAACCACAGCATGGATTTAAGTGGTCACTAAATCAAACATTCAGAGCAGACATTGTCAGGCAATATCCACTTCCACATAACCTAACCTTGGGAGTTGACAAAAGCCTTAGTCATACTAATATAACACAGTTTATTTCTCTAAATCAGACCTCAAATGTATTACAAAGTGCAACCTTGCATGAAATCACCCTTAGAAACCAATGGTGTTCTTCTGTGACAGACCACAAGACATAATAAACAAAATATTAATAATCAGTCTACAAGGAACAGTATCTATGTCATCCAGTGCAGTTATTTCTCCTTTAAATTATAATAAAACTGCACAAATTTGTGAAGTTATCCTTGGATTGCACACACTTGCCAGGGCACAGACTGTGAGAGCAGAGTTAGTGCTCACCTGCAGGAAGGTGCCCAGCACAGTTCCTTCCAGGACCTTTAACAGAGAGAGGGTGAACCAAGTGCTCCCATTAAACCAAAGCTGTGCATGGGAGCATTTCCTCCAGCTGCCTGTGTACACTGGGAGCACTGCTTAAACTCCAAAGAGATTCCCTTTTTTGCCAAAGGATAATTTTTGTTAACAACACCACCTCCAGAAGGATGGAGCTGCCTCCTGCTCAGCACCGTGTTGTCACACCAGGGAAGGTGGGTGCAGCTAAGAGCCGGGAAAAGAATTCAGAAAAAAGAGAGAACACTTTCTTCTTGCTTCTCTGTTGCATTTTAATTGCAATATTTGGCAAAACTCATGTCATTTTGGGTCTAGAGACATGAATTATTGCATAGCTGCAGTGAGAGACAGAAGAAACAATCACCATGTTATAGTACAGAAACATTTTATGAGATAAAGAGCACAGCCAAACCTTCCTTTCACCAAACACAGAAATCAGAAGTTTTTAATAGAATTCTAGGCCTTCTTTGAGTAACTCAGAAGTTTCAAGCCCCAGACTGCATTTATATGTTTATCTAGAGATAAGTAGAGCACTGAAAGATGAGATTAATTTTTCATCCTGAAACATGAAACTCTCCTCAGAACCCCTTCCCAGGAGTGTGGAGCAGAAGGATGGAGCATAGAGGGTGGCTGTGACTCTACAAGAGCCTTCTGGTGGACAATGGCTTATGAAAAGCCTCAAAGCCATGACAAGAAGCTTCTCTGGGTCTGAGGCTTTCTTTGACTCCTCCAGTTACAAGCAGAGATCTTGGTAAAACCATCATCCCTTTAAACTTTATCCCAACCCACTGCAGCTCCAAGCACTTGCATCCTCTCACTACCTCTAAAGGAAGTAATTCACTTGGATGAACACATCCAAAGCCCAGATATATCACCAGCCCTGAGTCCATTGCAGACACAAAGCTCAGCCAGGCTGGCACAGGGCACAGCTGCAGCAAACACAGACCCAGCCCAGGGAACTGCCCACCACTGAAATCACTGCTTAGCTCAGCTCTGCAGGTCTGGGTAGCACATCCAAGAATCAAATGCTGCTGACAACCCATGAAAGAGATTGTTACTCAAGTAAAATCAAACACAGCCACTGTTGTTTTGGAGGATGCCCCAGAGGAATGCTGGAATATGGGACTGACACACTGCAGTGACTTGATTCTCCTTGCAGATGTTTTCCCTGCCACCCCAGCCACATGCAGTAGGATCAAAAAGGATGCCTAGCAGAACACAGGGGCTCTTGAACAATTCTGATGCTCTAAAATATGCAAGAGGGAGAGGGAGCAAGAGAACAAACATTTAATTTCCTTGTAAAACAGATGACTGCATTGTAATTTACTAGCAGCTGCTGGCAACAAACACCATCCTCTCATATTCCTATTAGCCAAGCAACAGCTGATTTATTAAAGGCTCAGATACATCAAAACAAATGACTGTAACATCATTTATATTACTATTTACAGCTTCTTAATAGGGTTACATGAAGGGGCAATGCAGCACAAACTGGAATCTGGTTGAAAGTCTGTCAAGCAGCAGCAGAGCATCTCTCTGTTGCTCTCTCTCTAGCACTGAGCTCCCCTATATAATTTCCAACAATTACCTGTGCTCCTGGGAGGCTCAGGTGTGCAGGAAATTGCTGGTGGCAAAGCAAGCAAGTCTTCCCAAACTGCACAAATACTCAGTGGGCAGCTACTAGTCAATATAATGCTGATTAAAAAAAAAAACAAAAACAACAACCAAACAAACAAAGAACACAAAAAACCAAAATACAAGAAAAACCCAAACCAAGCCTCTGCCCAGCTGTGAGACTCGATCAAATATTGTTGCCCAGTCAGGAATCAATGTTATCACTCCTCTGCAGAGCACGCTGCTCCCACAGCTGCTCCTGGAGCCACAGGCAGCACATTTACAGACAGGCTGTGTCAAACACAGCCAGGGATCAATACCATGCCTGGGACTGAGCTGGGCCAGTTTTTCAGAGCTGTCTGTCCTGGGCTGCCTGAGGTGTCCCCAAAGCCAGAGATTCCTCAACTCTTTGCTCATGACAAGCAGGGAATGATGTGCCCATTACAGAGCAGCAGCAGTTCTGGCCCTGCAGGGTTGCCATGGGCACAGCAATGCCATCCTGGCTCTCTCATAGGATCACAGAATGTTAAAGGGTTGGAAGGGACCTTAAAGATCCTCTGATCCCAACACTCCACGCCATGGGAGGGACGCCTCCCACTAGATCAGGTTGCTCAAAGCCATATCCAGCCTAGCTTTGAACACTGTCAGGGCTGGGACATCCACAGCCTCCCTGGGAATCCTGTGCTGGAGTCTCACCACCCTCACAGGGAAGAATATCTTCCTAGTATCTGACCTAAATTTCCCCTCTTTTACTTAGTACCCACTCCCCTGGTCCTGTCCCTCCAGTTCCTGATGCAAAGTCCCTTTCTGGCTGCCCTGTTCAGATCTGGGAGGTGCAGGGAGGTCTCCACACAACCTTCTCTTCTCCAGGCTGAACAGCCCCAGCTCTCAGCCTGTCTCCATAGGGGAGGTGCTCCAGTGCTCTCTTCAACTGCCAGGTGTGTTTCCTATTTTGGGGACACCAGAACTGTGCACAGGACTCCAGGTGAGGCTGACAAGAGCAGAGTAAGGGGGAGAATGGACCTGCTCCACTGCCTGCTGGCCACACTCCTTTGGATGCAGCCAGGACTCTGCTGGGTTCTGGGCTGGGATCACTCACTGCAGGCTCATGGGGAGGTTTTCCATCCCCCATCTCCCCGAGCCCTCCTCCCAGGGCTGCTCTGCACCACCTCTCTGCCCAGCCTGTGGGTGTGTCTGGGATTGTCCCAGCCCAAGACAGGACCCTGCAGCGGCTTTGTTGAACTCCATAAAGTTCACACAGTCCCACCTCTCCAGCCTGTCCAGGGCCCTCTGGATCCATCCCTTCCCTCCAGCCTGTGACTCCACCACACAGCTCAGTGTCATCAGCAAATCTGCTGAAGGTGCCCTCGATCCTACTGTCCTTGTCACCAACAAAGATGTTGGACTCTCCTCTTGGATCATGCAGGATGTGGGCATGAACAGTTCCCTGCTGGGCAGAAGATAAATTTGATCTTTTTAAATTGATTAGGAAAACACAGCCTACTGGGATTTTAATTTCCTTTTCTCTGTTTTGAGTTAGCATACCTAAAGTTAGTGGCACAACTTCCACAGCCTGGGAATCTCAGCCCCTCACTGATGTTTAAAGCCAAAACTGCTGGGACTAGAAAATGAATGTGTTGGAGATGAGCCTGAGCATAAGGCAGGAGCTGTTCAAGCCACTTCACATCCTGACTGAAGGATCTACAGGATCCTCCCCATGCAGGCTCAAAGTCTCTCTAAGTCTCCCAGATTTTCCCACACACCCAAATGGGATCTGCAGTGGGTGCTGCGATGAGAACACAACTCCAGCTGGGAGCAGAGGCAGTGCTGTGACCCCCAGTCCCTCACATCTCCAGGGCAGGCTCCCCCAGTCCCAGCTGGGAGCAGAGGCAGTGCTGTGACCCCCAGTCCCTCACATCTCCAGGGCAGGCTCCCCCAGTCCCAGCTGGGAGCAGAGGCAGTGCTGTGACCCCCAGTCCCTCACATTTCCAGGGCAGGCTCCTCAAACCCAGGCCCTGCTGACAGCGCACACAGCAACACTGCATCTGCCCAACCCTGGGAGAAATAACCCAGCATCCTCCCAAGCCATGGATTGCTCCATCTACCCAGATAATATTCTGAGCACTGACAGACTATCTCATCTAAAGACTCGAGCTGACATGACATATTTAAAAGGATTTTTAAATTAAAAGGGAGCTTTGTATTAGGAACATAAACCCTTTATTGGAGGTGCCAATGAAGGCAAATGGAGGATTCCTTTGCTGTATAAATTACACAAGGAATTCCCAGCCCACCCCATGAATTTTGAACCAATGTGTTTAAGCCTCTGGTTTTCTCTAACCCATAAAAGCTCCAGATAGTCAAATATTATGCTTCTGCTTTTTAAATATTTCCATTTAAATGTAGATTTTGACCTTCTTGCCAATGAAATATTAATAAGAGAATAAAATATATATTACTCTTCTTCTGAGGGAGAGGTCTCTCTAACTCTGTCATGTTCCCTATTGGTTTTTTGAAGAGGATTTATTCAAACCATGGTGAATTTATTCCTCATTTCTATACTTTTTTTAGGCCATGGCAGCTGAAAACAGAAAGGTGATCCCTTTATTTTTAATATCCTGGGGGAGAAGGGAGAGAAATTATTTTTCTCCAGATCAATGAAAAATAAACAAGGATGCCAAAGAAACCCTATCATTTCCAGCAAGAGGCAAAAGGCTAATTTAATTTGAAGTAACTGTGTTCCTAAAGAAGGACACAGTATAAAGATTAACTGAGATCTCCATTTCTTTATATAACTGCAGCCCATTAAGCAGGATAGAGGATAAAACTCACAAATTGCCCTGCTTGTCCATCTTTATCTTCATCATTGTTCCAAGACAAATACCCCTCCCCTCACCACAACATTATCTTTCTTGCTCCTCCTTTGTCGTTAAGGAAAGGGAAAACAACCAAATCCATCACTGTGCTGCAGCAGAAATGCAGTTCTGTTCCAAGGGGATCAGCTCTGCTCCTGCTGATTTAAATGAGAGCCAGGCAGGACCCCAAGGAAGCTCATCAGTCCTAATTACAGCTGCATCAGGAGAAATGTTCCATCACTGCAGAGTAACATCCTCCTTTAAAGGCTGTGGCAGGGTGCACTGTAAAAACACAGGGGATAAATGCTCTTGGTATCCAACACAACAGCCTTGAGCCCCTGCTGCTGCTCTGGGTGTTTTCATCTGAGCCCTGTCGCAGGTAACACTGCAAAGCCACCACAGACTGCTGGGGAGGGTGACAGAAATCATCTGGTAAACTATGGAAAGATACATGACAGCTGGAAAATCTAAGGCAGAATGGACTGAGACCTTGGAACCTGCGACTGCCAGATAAGAAATGCGTGGTGTGATGGAGGAGCCCCTGGCAGGGCTCTCAATCACTGCCCTGTGCCCAGTGATTTCTGGGGAGAGGCATAAAGCAGGCATCAGCAATTTCTCAAACTTTATTTACCAGCTCTTGCTGTTAATTCTCATGCTAGTGCCTCTCTAATCTAACTGGTGGAAAGTATCAATTCTGAGTTCTCAAGTATGTTTTATAATTTGGCTAAATTACAGCCCTGTGCCATCAGCCCCGGTACTCTCAGCATCTCTGGGGCAGGGTATGATTTAGAGAGGGTGGGATTCTGAAAAGCAGCTATGAGAGTTAAATGCCCAACTTCAGCTGAATTTCAATAAGCACTGGGTACACCTAATTCCCTTAGGCTCTTTTTTAAAACCTAGCACCCTTTTTTCCCCATTTTTTTTTAAGATGCTACCAAGGAAAGGTCAACCTAATTTGCCATAGCAAGCAAGTGAAGGCAAAAGATCAGCACATGCTGACAGGCTGTCTAAGAGGTTTCATTATAGAGCTGTTTACAGCATTTATTTCTCCTGTTGTTGCTGCTGTTTTCAGGGTCAAGGAACTGAGATCCCATTTCAGTAGCAGAGATCACTGATCTGGGAACAAAATACTTGAATTTTACTCATTTTATTCCTCCCTCACAGACTCCTTGACTCATATGCTGCTAACTACTGAGATTTTTCTGAATGACATGGTCATTGGAAGTTTATACTAATGCATGTAGAAACTTCAAGCCTAAATTCTAGTTGTAACATCACCAATTAGTTTTAATACAACTGGGAATTTCAAGTGGAGTGTAACACCAGCTTAATTCACAACAGCGTATCAACCAATCAAGCCAAGACAATTCATCTGAAGTTTGTTTCCTTTGGCACATAAAATTGGTTTTGAGAGGGAGACCTGCATTAGTGCATGGTACTTCCTGAAGCAGTCTTTCTTCACAACCTTTAATACTCCATGGTTCACAGGGAAATGCCCTAAAGGTCTGCCCTGGCCCTAATACAAACACTTTAGCATTATTTTCACCATGTATTACCAGCTAATACAGGAAGCACCAAGGGCTGTATCCAACTGCCATGAGGGCTCTCCACAGCCTCCACCTCCCTGTGAAGGGCAGGTGCAGTCTGCTGTGAGGGAGAGGACACTTGGGCTGTCCCCAAGTCAGGAGACACAGGTGAGCACTCACCTGAGTGCCCATGAATGGGCACAACAGCCCCTGAGAAAGAACTGCCCTGCAAAAGCTCTTGAGCCACTTCACAACCTCAACTCCAGCACAAAGAATAGAGAAGTGGCTTTGGCTCAGTTTCTGGCAATCCAAAGAGGACAAGAGTCAGAGCAAGCAAAGGGATTGCAATTGCATGGCCAAGAGCCAAGCCTCAGAGATAAAAGACAGTAAAGGAAGACCTTCAGTCACAGCCAAAAGTTCAGCTGAAAACAGCATTTCTCTTCCAGCAGCAGGAAAAGAACCTTCACGTCAAGTAAAGCACATCTCCTGACTCTGCTTCAACAGACTGCTAAAAAGGTCAAGAGATTTTGTATCTCCCAGCTATGTGATGAAAGATGTGCCACAGATGCATTTGTTTCATATTGCTTTTGTCAGGTGATGGCAACATTCACATGTGATGAATAGATCTGCAGGCAGTGGAGTCACACATTCACATCTCGTGTGCCCACACCATCGGGGCAAGGCACAAAGCCACAGAGAGCAGAACCTTCCCTGCTAGGAGCAGATAGGAAAGCTGCTCATCTCTGAAGGAATTTCAGGGTGAAAAGTACTCCAGAAGAGCACTGTGAAAGTTCTGTGACCATTTATGATGCATGTACATAATGTTTTGTGTGGAGAATACAAATGGGTTTTTAGACCTTCCAAAGGCCTTTTGCTGGTCCCTGCATGGCCAAAATTTCTTGCTGCCACACTCCCACAACCAGTGGTTCTTTGTGTTATCAAAAGTAATTAAAAAAAAATAAATAAAAGGAACAAACCCATTACAAAATTACTTGAAAGTGTGGTGATTTTTAAACTCTCATTTTAAAATGCTGCAGGCTAAACAGCTTCAGAACAAAAACAGCTTCCAAGAAAGCACATACACCAACTCCCACAGAGTTAAAAAGCACAAACCTTTTCATGCCCATCCACAAGCACACAGGGCTGTGACATCACCACACTGCCTTGGAGACACTGCCCCAGTACAAGATACAAGACAGAAAAGAGACAATAAGCTTTTTCCTCCCACTCCACACTCCTCAACCATGATCCCAGAGAATCAATTTTCAGGTAAGAGTCCTCAGAGGCTCTGCTGGCTTTCTTTTCTGGATTTCTTTCTCCACTCAAACAACAAGCAAGAAAAACTCCCAATCCAATTTATCTAAGTGTCTTCAGCAATATCCTTTTCAGACTTTCAAAGAGCCACTGGCAGTAGTTAAGCTGGTGCTGTTTAACTTGGACATCTGTCCACCCAGGCTGGGATGACCAGCTCAGTTTACATCACCGGGTAGCAATCAAATAATAATTACTTTGGGTTACTACAGACTGGAGCTGGATTTGAGTGAATGATTTCAGAGCACTGGAATCCATTACCAATAACCCAAACCAGCTGGGTTCTTGTCTCTGTTACAAAGAAAGCAGCAACAATTCCAAACATTAATTCAGACACTAAGTACTAGCTGGATCACCAGTCCATGGGAGCAGTGGCATGTATTTTGACATAATTACCTCAAGATGGAAGTGAGAAGGACATCCTATGGAGAACAGTTCAGAATTTACATTCTGTGCCACATTTAACTCTCTGGAGTTATATGGAAAAGGTTTGTATTCAATAAAAAGCTCCATTTAACATTATTTCCTTTGCAAAGGCAAGCTGGGTAATGCTGGGGGAAAGTAGGATTTTGCAAATGCAGGCTGCAGTCTCCCAGCAAAAGGGAAGCCAGCTGAAGAGCAGGAACTGCCTTTGCTGAAACAAGTTAGACTGTGCAACAAATTGGTACATCCAAAAAACAAATCCCTGAACCTCCTCCATTTGCCTCCATGAAACAAATGAGTCAGTGCTGACTAATTGTAGTATAACATGGGAAGCTTGTAATAGGCTTACAAACCATGTGTTTACAGGCTCGTTACTCTCAGGGCTGGCTGGGATAGTAA
This sequence comes from Muscicapa striata striata, assembly GCA_030060385.1. Taxonomy (NCBI): domain Eukaryota; kingdom Metazoa; phylum Chordata; class Aves; order Passeriformes; family Muscicapidae; genus Muscicapa; species Muscicapa striata. The sequence continues at coordinate 3,015,067 of JAREIS010000032.1, read as the reverse complement.
AGAAGCTACAAGAGAAACACTCTGGAGTCAAAATCTTATCAGGTATGTTCTGGAACTGAAACCAGTCTGCAATTCACACCAAGTTGGGGTAGGAGAAAGTGGGACTGAAAAGAAGGAAAAGGAATGATATCTGCTCATTTGAGACCAGAGATCTCTACTTCAAAGCTACATCTAACCAGGGAGACTGATGACAAGACAAAATTCTCCCAATTACTACAGGAGTCAACCCTCTAAGATTCCACATCCTCTGAAGGGCCAATTTCATTGGAGAAAAGGAAAAGGAAAAGGAAAAGGAAAAGGAAAAGGGAAAAGGAAAGGAAAAGGAGCTATTTCTTCACTACACCCTGGAAAGGACTGAAGTATCTTATTCCCTGTGTTTATTTTCCATTTGCTGTAAAAGGGCAGTTTTAGAATTGCACAAATAGATTCTTAACATTGTAGGACACAAGAAGCAGCCTATGGGAGGGGATCATGCAGCTGCAGCTCACCTTTATAAGACAATTTGTAAAAACAAGATCATTATTCTTACTTTTTACAGATTTTTATTGTAAAAATCATAACTCTGAGTTTTCTCTCTTCTAAAAGCTGCAAGTCTGTTATATTATGGTTCTATGCCCATTTAGTTCCAAATGGCTCCATCACCAGGAAAAGATGCTGCTTTCTTTTCTGTCTGCTTACAATAACTTAGAGATGCTTTTCTCCAAACGCACTCATGTTCAATAACTCTGAGAGCCATCACTCTTGCTGTGACACACAGGAGCTCACATGCAAGTGTTACAAATACAATCTATTATCTCCTGACTTCAGTAGCCTCCAGATGAATTCCACAAAGCATTAAGAGAGAAGGGAACTCAGCTGTTTCTCCAAATATGCAGGACAATGTGCTGCCAGCTTCAGGAAACCAGGTTCCTCCACCTGCAGTAAGTTGTGAAACTTGCTTACCTTGAGATTATGAAATAAAAGGCATCACAGACACCTTCAAAGTTGCAGCAGAACAACTATTTGGTAGCCCCCCCTAATCTGTCTCCAGGGAAAGGAACAGTTCAGATATATGACAGACCACAGAGAAATCAAGACAGTGGATTGTGACAAAAATTTCTGAAAGACAGTGCAGAGTGGGCAGCAGAATGCCATGAAAATTAACTTAAAAGCCCAGTTTCACATCCTTGAGGATCAATTATAGCCTTTGTGCTTAAATGCATTTAATGCATCAGTGCAGTAGTGGGGCAGGATCCCCACTGCTGTGGCCAGTTCAGCACAAAACCAAGGTGAAGGAAAAAGAAAGGCCAAGAATAAATCCCTGCTGACCACACTGTCACTTAGGTCACACTAAAGGCTGGCATTATGTTTGTCCAACACCATTAACCTCAATTTCTACTGCACACAACTAAGTCCCAGCTGGAGCAAGGCAGCTCAGCCAGAGACCCTTAGATGAACCCACAGCACCCCCAATTCAGCCAGAGCCCCTCACACAGACCCACAGCACCCCCAGTTCAGCCAGAGCCCCTCACACAGATGCACCCAGGCACTCCAGGCAGGAGCTGCAGTGAGCATTTGTCCCTGCCCAGGAAATCCTTGAACAGGCCCTGGGCTGAGCACAGGCTCACTGGGTCACAGGCAGTGCCTGCTCTGTGTCCTGGGAACACACCTGGAGAAGCACAGAGCTGGCAGAACAAGGGCTCCAGCATTCTCCTCTCAGATTCACCAGGTCACAGGCCCTCAAGGAAGCTCCATGCTTATGGATTTGGGGGTCTTGACCCTGCCAGGCTGTGACATGAGTGTTGCTCATGGGACCAGAGACCCTCCAGAGCTCTGCTCCAAGTGAAAACATCGTGATCCAGTGTCCTTTATTTTCAAAGGCATGATACCTCCTGTTTCATTTCCTGCACACCAGCTGCCTTTCCTCTCCTATGAAGGCTTCACCACCAGCCAGTTAAAAGAGGGACTGGTGAGCAGCCTCTGCCTTCTAGGGGTTACACCTCTGCTCCCCAAGGCTGTCCATCCCCACAGTGGCACCATTACAGGTTTTGCTCTTTTCACAGTTGCTACTGCCACCCTCCATGGCAGCCCCAACCCCGGCAGGAGCATCCCTGGCTGTCTAAACAGATCTGCAGGACTGCATGAAGCTGGGAAGCTTCCCATTTCTGCAGCATAACCACGACTTTGCCTAAAGTAGCAGACACAATGTCTTGAAACCTTCCAATTATGCAGCTGGGGAAGCCCTCTCCTTCTGAAATTATCAAATAATAGAGAGAGCAAGAGAGAGCATGACAGAAAGAACAGGGGCGGGGTGAAGCAGAGAGGGAATATCTATAGCCTTCTGCACCCAGTTCTGTCACTCTGACATTTCTTTCAAATACAATTATTTAAAGCCTCCTGATGGCAAAGCTGAGGAAAGGGACTAATAGAGGCTTGTAGGGTACCTCTCCATCAGGCAGTTCAATAAATCCTGGCAGAGCTGTGATTTGTGTTGGGAGAATGAGCTTTTCAAGAGCAGAACTATCACTTTACATCGTCAATAATCTCACTGTCAAAAACTCCCCGAGTAACCTGACCAACACTTCAGAAGCTTAATTTATAGATGTGCTATTTGCCTTCAAGGTATTTTATGCAGCTAAATAATGGGAGTGGATATTATTCCAAACTACTCTGCAGCTTTCACACGTGGAATTGAAGAACATGCAGGAGGACAAATTTTCTATTAGCTCAGGGCTGAATTCTTCCATGTGACACCTGTTTGGTATCATCTACCACTACTGGAGTTGCTCCCAAATTATACTCTGGAAAATAAAATCAGATTTAAGCTCCAGAACTTCCAAAGGAGGTGATCATCCAATGATTTAAAAGTCATCCTGTTCCACCCCTGCCATGGGCAGGGATCCCTTCCACTAGACCTGGGCAGGGCAGGGCTCCAAGCCCTGTCCAACCTGACCTTGGACACTTCCACAGATGGGGCAACAAATGTTAGGGGAAGATCAGAACTAAATAGGAACAGGTCCTGAGAGCCTGAGTCTCACATCATAACTCTCTGACAGTGAGCTCAACACTTGTACAGAGGCACTTAAGGAGCAAAGCACTGCATGGAAAAATGCCAGAGGTTCTTGGCTTTGCTGTGGACACTTGTACAGGGATTTGCAGAAGGCACCTCTGACCACCATTTCTCCCACCCAGGACACCCATGACCTGCAGGGGGATTGCAGCAGGTGGAAGTATCTGCCCAAAATTTCACCACTGGGATACATGTGGCTACACTTAAGTTGCACAGACCAACACTGATACATACATAATCTAGAAAGATCTGAGCTCTAATTTTCAGGTTTAGGGACATACCCATAGAATCATTCAGCCAAGTTGGAAAAGCAGGTTCTCTTTTTCCCTGATGGAATAAGGGATGGGCTTTTTACTCTCCACCATAACCCATAACACTATTTAATGCAAAAGGCTGTATTTAATTTATTCCTTGCTCTAAATGCTGATTGGGTAAGGAATAATTCCTTCAATGGGAAAAGTATTTATGCAACTATAACAAAGGATACCAGGGAGAGACCCTGGGCAGGCACCAAGTATGACAGTGCCATTGTATCCCATGCATCTGAGAACCCCAGGCTGTTCCAAGAAAGAGCAACAAGAATTTCCTTGCTCTGGAGCAGGGCAAGCCCTTTACTTAATAAAGCACCAGCAGCAGTGTGGAAGTCACAAGCCTTTGCACACACTTACGGTTCAAATGAGTCAGAGAGAAAAGTCAAGGCAACCTGAACCTCAACCGAGGGAAAAACTCAGCTCTACACCCAAACTCGGCAGCTTGGATCTCTGCATTTTTGTGGTGCATTCTGCATTCCAGAGTGCAGAACAGCCCCAAGTACTCTGCTTGGTCAATACCTACTGAGATTGCTCCCTTTTTTCAGTTCACAACTGAGCCTCTCTAAAGGGTTTTGCTTTTAAAGCTGGGCTTGGCTCTAACAAAGACAAGAATTGGATTGCCGGTTTTTTGTCTTATTCATTGGTTTGCTTCAACCAACAGCCTTTCCTTAACTATTAAGTCACAGGCCAACAAATCAAGATAATTATCCAAAGGTCAGTACATCAACAAGGTCCCCTTTTGCATATTCCTGTGACTCAGCAGCTGACTATCTGCACTGCCAGCCTCCCACAACCTTTTGACAAGGGTGGCACAATCACTTAAAAGCAAGTGGATGTCTTACAAACAAACTCCAGTAAGAGCTCAAATATTAAACAAAGTGAGAAGGGTTTTAAACAAATACCCAAAACTCTTTGTCTTGTTGGACCAAAGTGAGTTTGACATCTGATACTCTCCCCCATAACTCCCTATAGCAATGCAGTTTACCAGAGCCTGCCAAGGCCACAGAATCAATTAATCTCAGTTTACCAACCATGCAGGCACACATAACCTCTCCTGGAAGGAATTAGAGCAGCTTAGCTACATAACACAGATCCTGTGCCCACTGCTAGAAGCTAGTAAAACACAATTCAATTGGTACAATTCCTCCCTTCTGCTCTTTCTTTCATTAACATAAAACTCAGGGGCTTTTCTACACAGTTCCAAAAGCAGCCCAGCAACAACAGCAGAAAGCACAGCTGCCTTGTCCTTACTACAGTGTATGCAGTGATCAAGATTTAAATTCCCTGTCCCCACCCAGTTCAAACCCATCAAGCAGACCAATTCATCTCAGTCCCTGCAGCTGAGCAGCTCTGCACTGCTGGCTCCCCTAAGGAAGTCCCTTTGATGACTGAACTTGGCAGAGCAGGTGCTGACTTCTGACACCAGGAATAAGCAAGTGCATGGCCCCCTCCTGCCTGGCCAGAGAGACACCCCAGAGACAGCTGGGGTTCTTTTCCTTCCTCTTTGATCATACATGTGGCAAGGAAAGCTCTTCCCTAAGCCCCAGTTGCACAAGGATCTCAATGGGAATATCAACAAGATTGACTTCTGCATGTTTAAACTACGTCAGAAAATATTTAGGCAAGCTTTTTCCACCCCTTCTGTCCTCACTCCTGAATCCTGGTGCAGTTGGAACAGCAACTGGTGACAAGTCTACAAGCAGCACAGTCCAGGGGAAATATTTATACTCTACTCAGATTCAGAGATCTCCAGGGCTGGGAAAAGGCTCCTGGAACAGGCAGCTCCCATCTCATTGCCCTGTCAGTGCTTTTCCTTGCCTGTGGCACCAGGCTCAGTGGGAGCAGGCAGGGAAACACTTGGCTCTCCCTTGCTCCGTTCCAGCTTGGGCTCTTTGGTCTCTGCTTTGCCATCCATTCCACGGTGAAGGCAGTCTGAGTGATTGCACATTGCAGGATGTTGTATGCAATGGTAACTTTTAAGTTCAGGGTTTTCCCTCCCTTGTACCAGGAACAGGTGCTTAAAGGCAGGGGTTGATCTTGGTTATTAATTCAAGAATCAAATTCTGCCCCATAAGTCACAGCTTAACCACAAAGGCTGAAATACAAACCAGTGGCCTTGTTTGCAGGTGTGTGGAGTCTCTCTGCTACATAAGCTACTTATCTGATGGAAAATCTGCAAATATTTCTAAAGGCTTGATGTCCTAAGGAAGAAAGTCTCCCTTTCTTCCCTAGGATAGTTCAGATGAAGGGAACAGGAGGGTTCCCTGGTGTTGAGAGGAAAAAAAACCTTACCATGATGTGTTCTCTACCACAGCCAGGTCATGGACCCTTCCAGACACATGGTGATGTCTGAACTTAGTATTGTTTTTTTGCCTCTTACTGTCTTATTACTTCACATTCTGTTACTGCTCCCCAGCTCACTTCCCATTGCAGTGCATATTGCTCTGCCTTGCTGCAAACAACAGCCGTGATCAATACCCCCATATGCAGAAAACAGTCACACAGACACAAACACAGATACATTAGCTGAGTTCACATACCATTTGCACACTTCATTTTGTGGAACGCAATAGATGCTAATAACTCTTGCCATAATGTTTACTCTTTCTGCTGCTGCACTTGCCCATCTTTCATTTAAAGTCTCCTTAAGGCATATGGACATGGTCTCCCACAATGGGACACTGTTCTCACAGTGAAATGTGAAAGTATTACCCTGTGGCAGCCAGAGACTTTAAATCAGCCACCTTGACTGTGTGGATTTTTGGCATTAAGGAAACAGGAGCATGACCCAGAGAGGTGTGAGCGTGCTCCTGGAGCAGCAGCAGGGCCTGGGTGGTTTCTGTGCTCACTGTGCCTCACCCTGGGGGCTCAGCTGCCCCAGGAGGAGCAGCAGGGAAGGGCTGAACACCAATGGCTAAAGCACCCACAGGGGTGAGTGACACAGGCACAGGTCACTGCCCAACAGCAAACACTCCAAACGCCAGGGAATGGGAACAGAGGCTCAGAACCAGCCCCTACCTGAGTGCTGCCCTCCCACACAACAGAGAATGGAAGGGAACAAAGCCAGTGAATGACACACGAGACACAGACACCTCCTGTTCTCCCCTGTGATAACACAGCACAGCAAACCTGCCAAGTGCAGCCTCTCCTAAGGAATGGACTTGAATGAAATAAGACTAAATCACTACCCCCAAAAAGGAGCTTGTGAAAAACTAAGGACTTTGATCTTCTGAAGTAATCTCCAAAAAAATCATAGCAATTTAGTACAAGAATACCATTAGAACATCTTCAAATATGTATTTTAAGTTTTTAAAAAATTTGATTCCAAATAATCTTTAATCTCTCTACTTGAATCCCAGCATATAAAATGGAAAGTACCGTGATCATGCCCTTGTTAATGAGCACTTAGAGGAAAATGGGTGTTTGAATACTTTGTTTCCAGTAGAAGTGGATTCAAATATGTAAATTCACTTTGAATAGACAAAAGTTCAGATCAGTACCATGTGAAATCATTTTTGTTTTATCTAATTGACTGAAAAGCATGTTTTGGCTCTAGTTGATGTGCTCGGCAACATAGGTCTGTAATTGAGCTCAGATTCAATGAAGTCTTAAATCTAGAGAGCCAACATCAAGATTTTCACAGCTAAAATTTTTCTGAAATTAAATTCAGATTAGTTCTTGACACGGTTATGTTTAATATGCGATCTTACTTTAAATATAGAATACAACTCTGTAAATGTTGTCATCCTAGAACTGACATTGGGGTTAACACAACTTGGTAACCAGCGAACAGAAAGAAACAGGGTGACCCAATGTTGCATAGGATACATTGCTGCTGCTGCTATACCACAACTGAAGTTTCTTCAAAACTTTCACCCCATATATAATACTTCTCATGGCCATCTTAGAGGGGGAGTTAGGACTTTGCAAATTAACTTAATCACAAAGCATCACCAAGATGTGTCTTCATTTACTGACTGCCACCAGCCAGAGCAAGAGCCTTTAGATTACAGAAAAAAACAAGGCTTCTTTTCTTCTCAGAGCTTTTACCTATGAAGGCTTTGGCTGTGGCTGCCAAACTGCAAAATGCTGTTTTTGCAGCCCTGAGAGCAGAGCAGGGACAGGGCTTGGAGCAGCCCCCACGTCGCTCTCCCGTCGCCAGCGCGTGTTTGGTTTGGACTGGTCCTTTGGCTCCTTGCAGGCAATAACAGACTAATCACTTAATACACTGCTCAGAGCAATCATTGCTGTTGTTGTTTGATTTTGGTATTTTTAGGAAGAGGTAATCCTGGATATTTGCATCTCATTTCCCAGAATGCCCTAGGGTTTTTCCAGCAGTTGGAATCTTACAGGATAAACATCTTCCCCTGATTGTAATTGCATTATTAAATATGATTGCTCTCCTCTTCCTTGAAATTTTTTTAAAAGCAACAACAAAGAACACTGTGAGCAGACGCCCTGTTGACAGCATGGAGGAGAACTGTACAACTGAGACAGGCAGGAGTATTTCACCTTTAACTTCCAGATGCAAAATAGACTTCTAAGCCAGGGAGTCTCACACCACCACACAAAAGCTTAGTCTCCTAAAAACCTGCAACCATAGGAAACCTTCAGCTATCAAAACTGAGGCCACCACAAATAACTATTTCCTTTTCAAAACACATTGCACTAGCTCTAAGAAATCCTGTCAAAGATCAGGGTTCTGTTACTGTAAATCCTATAGACACAAATTACCATAATCATAGAAAAGTCACGCGGTGCAACTGCAGTAAGGGGAGGTTATGGAGGAGCCTGACACACTCCTGGATCCAAATGAATGTGCTGATCAGTTCTAAAATTACACTAAACAGTTTCTTACACCTAAAACACAGCAATTAACTCAGACTCTGCATGCTCCAATGACTCAGCTGCCTAAATTCCTTTCCCTCTAGAAAGTTCCTCTTCTCTGTGATGCCTCACTCCTCCTTACACAGGCAAGGCTCCCAGTCTGGTGAAAAATCACAGGAAACAAGAATGCTGACTATCTGCTCTCAGCAATAACAGGTACTAGTCCCACCTTCCTGCATTAAAACAAACAAACAAACAAACCAACCTGAAAAATCAACAAACAAACTTACCTCCAAAACCAACAAACAAAACCCAGCCAAACAAATAAAAGCAAAACCAAAGAACACCAAAAGATAATTCAGTGTGCATGCACATTGCTTTACTGTAAATCCTATTAAGAATAAATAGAGAAATCTTGGCAGCCTGGTGACATTCCCCCTGTCTGAAAAAGGGGAAACAGAACTTCCATTTTTAAAAAAGGAAATGAAGATGATGTGAGGAGCTACAGGTAGGTCAGTCTCATCTCTGTGCCAGGCAACACCATGGAACAGATCCTCCAGGAAACCCGGCCAAGGTCCTGCACCTGGGCCAGGGCAATCCCAAGCACAAGTACAGGCAGGAAGAGCGTGGATGGAGGAGAAGGATTTGAAGGTATTGATGGACAGAAATACCTTCAACATGTCCTGGCCACGTGCTGGCATCCAGAAACCCCCTGTGCCCTGGGCTGATCCCCCAGCAGGGGCAGAGCGGGGTTGGAGTGAGGTGATCTTGAAGGTCCTTTCCAATCCAAGGCATTCCATGACTTTATCATAAAAAGCAGTTACACAACCATGACAAAATACACAAAATCTAAGTATGAATGCAGTTCTGCCTTACTTACATATTTTTGGAAATGAAAACAGACTTTCTGATGAGAAAACGTGATAGAGTATGAATTTTCATCTCTTTAAAAGAGGGAAAACAGCTCCTCCTGCACTTCATGGGACTTCTCCAGGTACAGTGAAGAGTTTGGTTCATGGATACTCTTAGCCCTAACTTAGGAAAGCCCTACTCCTACACAAGCTGATCTGTTTTGAAACTCCTCACCAATACTGTGCATGCCATGGTTATATTGCTATTTCACAAATATTTACAGTTACATGCACATATATATAGCAAAACATGCACATTCAGACTTTGCTTTATGCAGAATCTTGTGCTCAGTTATTTATGTGTCTTTCCATAGAGCATTAAGATAATTCCCTGCAGAAATCCAGCTGGATTGGGGGCAGGAAGAGAACGTGCCACAGCAAACTGCACACTCTAAGTAGCAGTTAAACTGCTTGAGACCACTTTTCTGCTTTCAAGAGCCTCTGCTCAAGTGTTTTCACCAGGCTTTCCATGTCTAACAGCCTCATGACATGGGAATCAGTAATGCTTCTTCAGTGTACTTTAAAAAAAAGTTAAACATCTATAAAGCAAGGCCTCCCATACACCAGATGGTCTAACCTCTTAAGTGTCAAACTCCTTCTGTGTCAGGCAGCCCAATTAAAGGGACATTTATAGCAGCATGTCTCTCTCCACCGTGCCCTGCCTCCCACTTCAGCCCAAATGTCCCAAAGGGTAATTGCTCAGCACACAATTACAAACACCAGTTTGCCATAGTTCTTTCTCCCCAGTCTCTAATTGGGGCAAACTATGATGATGGTTAATCTAACTCCTGGGCCTCAATGAAGAAAACTGTTAAAAAGAGAAGACCTTAGAGAAAACATGAAATCTTCAGCTAACTAGCATAGCTCCAGTTCTCCTGATTAGGATCATTGTGCTTTAGCCTCTTGAGCTGCAGCAAAGGTCTCAGTAATTTCCAAAAGACCAAAAAGCAGACATGGCAAATAAATAGCAAAAGAAAAATCATTGTATTCTAGAGGTATGCCATCACTGAAGTCAGATGTGCTGCAGCATAAGAGAGTGCCTTGGACAAGCCTAACCCATTACACCAGCCAGTCCTCACAAAAGGAATCAGCAGTCCCATTTCCCAAGAGCAGGAGCAGCCAGAGCCAGCCTGGGGTGGGACCAGCAGGACACCAGCAGGTGCCCATGTCTGAGTGGAGCAGCCAGGGGCAGTGCTGGTGTGAGAGCTGAGGGGTGATCCATCACAGCAGAGTAGCTGCTGAGGCTCAGGACAGCAGGGCAGCCCAGAGAGAGGTTTTTGTGAAGCCTGGCCTGTCCCAGTGCTCCCTGAGGAACCAGGGCCATCTCCTCACACACCTCTCCTGAGGCTCTCCACACACAGGGGATGTGTGTGGTCACTCCAGCCATACAGAGCTTTTGGCATGAGGTCAGTGGAGACAGAAAGGTTGGTGAGCCCTGCTTCACAGTTTGCTGAATGTCTCCAATTCTTTCTCCAGCCTACAGGAGCTACTTCTGTCCCTGATGTACAGAGGGGAGATGGTAATACAAGAGCTTCAAAACTGTGCCCAGGAGCCTCACAGCAAGTAAAACAGACTTGAACTTAATGTCTTGACACCCTCCTAAGTGAGAACACCCACAGAGCTCAGTTCTAGGTCTGCTTCTGGAGGTAGAGGGTGACAGCTTTTATACTGTCACGACAGAAGATGCTCAGGCTGCTTTTGAACAGGTCTGAGGTACAAAGCAACACAACTTCTTCCCATCCACCACATGACAGCCCCAAAAACAACAGTGTTTCCAAAGAGCCACAGCTTTAATGCCTGAGAAAGGATTGCTGAAAAAGGCAATCAGCCACTAACGAAAACATAATCCTCTTCATCCCCAAGTGCATGTTCTGAGATGATTTACTGTATTATGATAAAGGGAATCTCACATTCAGAGACTGCAGGCTGGAAGACAGGGCATTACACACACGACAGCTCTTTTGATGCTGCTTCAGAAGAAGAGACTCTTTCCTCCCTGCTGCTCAGAAGAACGTTGGCAGCACGTTCTCGAGACGTGGCCTCGTTCTTCAGGGCTGCTGGATTCAGCAATTTAAAGCAGATAACAAGAAATGACTGGTTATTTTAAAGTGGCTGCAGCCTGTACTCAAGCAAGGAAAATGACTGATGGAAGAATTTCTTCCTACTGCTCTGTAATGTTGCTGGGGGTTAATATTTGCTACTGAAGACAGAACCAGTGATACTTTGTGGGTGGAAGGACAGTAACACTTAGAGACTAGAATAAAAAAAACACACTTCTCATGAAATGAGTTTCATTCCCAGTTCAGCACCAATTTATTCTACTAGAAAAAACCTGACTAATCAGTTTAGAGTGGAGTCTTCATCAAAAGCTTGACTTATAACTACAGGCTTTACCAGTATCAGGTTTCCAGGTCTGTAAAATTACAGGTAAATACCCAGTGGCAGAATTAGCTGTGAGTTTCTTAAACACTTTGGAAACCACAGACCAATTTAAGTGCAGAGTTGTTCTTGCTATTACTATCAAAATTGAAGCATTCATTTAATGTGTGGGATATGCTAAAACTGAGTGACAGGTGAGTGCTGCCTATCAGAAAGGCTAAAGGGAAAGGATAACATTTTTTAATAAGGAGGATTAAATGCACCACATCACCATGCCAGGTATTAGCTAGGTTTTGGCCACTTACAGAGCAGAGCAGCTTACTGTGTGCCTAAAACTCCAGCATCACAGAGAGCTGTTTCAATCAGCATTACATTCTCCAGTTGAGAGGCTCTCCTAAAAAGCTGTTAAGGGTAAGTTTGAAACAAGGCTTTGAAAATGTGCAGAAGTCAACCCACTTCCACACTCATCTTGCTCTTTTGACCATGTTGATCAGTGTGATGGGATTTAATATCCCAGCCTCGAGCTTGTGAGAGAACCGTAGAGCTGGAACTTAGTTCTGCAGGTTCAGTCTCCTCTCAAAGTATTCACCCTGCATGAAGCTTTTAATAATTTCTAAAACCTTCAACTTACACAGGAGGATCAAAAGACAGACAGAAAGAGAATCCAGTCTTCAGTACCCTGCCTCCCTTTCCTCTAGACAGATGAGCTCCACCCAACACATCTTTTATGAGGGAAGCAGGAAAAAGAAGTAGGCTATACTTTAATCAGTGTGGGTGCATGAAGAACATTTCAGCAGGTGCATTTCCAACTGCTTTCTCGACTTCCATCTCCCATTCTGAGCAGCAGCAGCCTCCCCAAGATCTGCCAGAGTGAGCCATAAACCTCATGAGAAGAAATTTCCCTTGGGAGATCCACCACCTCCAGCTTCGCTCTGAGCCAGACACAGTGCAGGAACAATTCCCTGTGGGATTGAACATTCCTTCCCTGCTGGAAAGCACAAGTGCAGACATACAGGAAGGAGTGGGAGGTGGAGGATGAAGCCCAAACTTTTTCATCCTTGAAGGAAGATGCACATTTCTGTGTTTGAAAGGGGCTGTGGGAGAAGGTGGGCAGGACTCTAATTGCATCCAGATTGTTTTGTCCTCCCCACTTCATCTTGCTGGCAGATCTGACTGCCAGTACCCTCAGCCTTCCAGCCCTGCACCAGCTAATTGTGGTCCTTACATACACACCCCCAGATCTAACTTGACACAATGCTGGATAATTGGCACCTCAAGAGAACAGGGAGAGATGGGCACTGAATGTGAATTACCTCCTGCACCTGCAGCAGGAAGATCCTCTGACAGAGAGGCTGAAGCCACTGGCAGGGAGCTTGCCCTGTGCCCAGGGACACAGTGGCAGGTTTGCAGACAAAATGACGACTTAATTTTCCAGTGCTGCCAGTCTGAGGGTCCTAAAACCAAATATTCCCTGACAGGAAAAAGAAGGCCAAAATGCAAGCTGAGCAGTAGGCGTGGGCAAGAGAAGGCGGGGGAGAGGAGGAGAGGGGAAGGGCAGTAGAAATAGGTATTTAATAGTGGAGTTCAGACTGCAAGTGGAAAAAAGAATCACAAAATTCTCACTCTGCCTCCTTGAAGGAGCTCACACTGTGCCTGTGCATTTCTGTTGGCTGTCAAATGGAAAAATGTAAGTGGGACATTCAGCTCTTGAATCAATGTTTATTCGATAAGGTCAGTGCCAGAAAAACAGGTTTCAGTCTCAAGTGTAGGAAAAGACTCTGAATAGCTGCATACAAATAACAGCAACACATCTGCACTTTCCCAACACTTCCCATCTTTCCCTGCAGAACTGACCCAGCCCTGCAGAGAGGCTCAAGTAGGAACTCTGTGACCTCCCAGTTCAGGCACAGGGTAGGGAGGGCTCACTGCTCACAATAATTGCCACAGCACACTGGTTTGCACAAAAGAGAGCAGCTTCTACTTTACTCAGAAATATTGACTGTAAGTGCCAGATAAATCAGTACAGCCCAGAGCACGACAGCTTTCTGCTCTGTCTTTAGTTTCCACATCCTCGCAGTCACATCTGGCTCTGTCACCCTGGGCTCCATCTCCCACTCCTTTTCCCTTCATACCTTTAAAGAAATCAGACATTTTTTAACCATCAGATGCAGCACGTGACCCATAAGGATGTGAAAACCTTGAAAACAGCTTCAGATGTGGAGCCCATTTCAGAGAGGAGGCTCAAGGCACCCAATTGTCCCTGGGGGGTGGCAGTGGTGGCACAGAGCTCTGAGAGCATCCCCAGAGCCACCTCAGCAGTACTGCTGGTGCTGTCTTCTGCTGGTACTTTAAGATCCTTGCCCTTAGGGCATGAACAAGCTGTCCTCAGGCTGGGTCATGGAGGCCTAACTGGGATTACTCCAACTCACTGGAACTGTCCTTGCAAACAACACGGGGAAGGCTTGGAGGGGGAGGATGTCCTCGGGGTAAGAGACAGGGAAGCAGCAGAGCACAGGGGCTTAGCACAGAAAGCAAAGCAAAACACAAGCAGAGCAGGAGACACAGTAAATGGAAGACAAGAAAAAGATCAGAATTGGTGCTGGTCAAACAAGGAACAAATTTTCCCTTTGAATGTGACAAGATGGCTCTCAATAAATAATAAGAACATAGCTACATAAAGGTCACGATCTCTGTGCAAACCTCCCACTGCCACCAGGGAAAATGTGCATTACAAACTGAGATTTCAGGAGAACTGAATTTTATATCCTGGTCTGCAAGCATGAATTTTATAAAATACATTATTGTTTCCTTCAGTCTGTTTTGGACACTTTATCCACACTGATACTTGTTAATCTTCTACATTCCTTCTATTGTTATGGAAGATCCCCTATTCTATAATGATGCTGCCAGTTACAGTAACTCCCTGAAAAGAAAACCAAACAGTTGCTTTCAAAGAAACAAAAAAGGGTTTTGTGTTCTAAAAGTATAAAAACATTAGAGAAAGGCAGAAATAGATGGCCAGTCACTAGTAAAGAGTATTTCAGAAGGCCTATCATCTATTTTCAAATGCAATTTTCACGTTCAAGTGTATCAGAAAGCCCATGGAATTTTGATTATTAAGGGCTAGACTCCATGAAGAAAATGTAACCTGGGTATATCTGTGAATTTTAGCAATGGTCTTCCATTACACATTTGTCACCTATTAGCAATGGAGAGACAGGAACATCTGAATTTGGATCAGAAGCCAATTTTATTGAGAATACAAGGCACTTATATAGGGTTCTATTTTTGGTAACAATTTCCCACTGGTTACACATTCTTCAGGACATCATGGTCACCTGGTAACATTGTCTTATTACAAAGTTTCACACATGTTTCTTTGTCACTTCTCGCCCAGGGAGCATTTATCTGTGTCTGTTTCTCCCACAGTTTTTGCTCTATCAGGCCTAAAATATCAGGCCCCTTTATCAGTTCCCTTGTACTCTTTGTTTTATTCCCTATACCTACCTATAGAAATCCTTGGATTCATTGTTAGAAGCAATGACTTAGAATCCAAGCAAAAGTCCACAAAAGCCAGGCTTTAATGCAGGTTGCACTGCACCATCACACAGGAGTTCTGTCCTATTCTTTGTTACTCTGCTGCTTTTTTGGAAGAGGATTTTTTTCAAAGCAAATACCTGAATTGACCCAATGATGAAATCTGCATCTGAAACTCTGGCAAGAGGAAAAATCTCTATGAATGACAGCACAGTACACTGTATATCTGCTCCACCAGTACTCATATTTATTATATGAGTGATAATACTCATATTAATTATACTCATATTTATTATATAGTTATTATTTGCTTACAACCAGGGCTTCTTGACTTCTAAGATCTCAGGCAAATTCTATAAATTACAAGAGAAATTAACTTTGTTGGGAGGAAAGTAAGTCTAATGTCAGGTTGCTGTGGTGACAGATGAGGCTCCCACACGTCCCAGAGGCTGATCCTGTCTCTGGTGTGATGAGGCACAGCAGAACAGGCTGGGACTGAGGGACTGCTCCAACTGAGCACATCCTGAGCTGCACAGCCAATAAATTACACCAGGAGCATACACTTGATTGGTTGTTTTAGTTACAATTAATCAAGAGCAAGAAGCCACGGGATGCAGTTTGTGATGGTTATAAGATGGACATTCAAAGAGAAGAAATGGAAGAAGAGACAAGAATCTCTTTGCCTGTGTTTAACTTTCTAAACTTTGTCATTTTTTTCTCACTTCTGACAACTAGAAAAGCCTTTCTTCTCCTTATATACATAGAATAAAATTACTTAGTCCCCAGTGAGACTTCATAGACATTTGCCTGTTCCTTAGAACCAGGAGGAGGCACAAACTCACACACCACAGCTCAGCAGCTTACAGGGTACCTAAACATTCTCCAGCCACACTAATGAGCTTCCACCAGTCTTACAGATGCAACACTAGTACCTCAATCCCTGATTTCTCATTCTTGGGACAAAATGAAGCTAAAAAGTAAGGTAATAGAAGCACCAATCTGCACCTCCCTGCAGCTGTTTGCACAATTTTCTTATGCAATTTTGCTGGTAACAGGATAGCAGTGAAGACTGCTTTGGCAAGAAACAGACCCATGAGAAGCCACACCAAGGAGATGGTGCCTAAAACCCCTCAGGTGCATAAAACAGAGTTTTCATATGGTTAAACTATTTTCTTATGGAGAAACACTAGGACACAAAAAGACAAAGAAATCAAAAGCCACCCCTGCCATAAGAAAAACAACACCTGCTCCACTATCCCCTCATGCTCAGGTACATGATGGTCAGGAGGAGGTAAAGAACACCACAGGTTTTCAGACATCCCTCTGATACAATATCCCCACGTGTGCTCACAGCCCAAACTCCCCAAAAGCCCCGAGGAGTAGGTGAGGGCTCTGGTAACTGTTTTACAGGGAGAAACAGCACAGTGAGACCAAATGATCTCCCTAATGTCACACAGGAAGCCTGTGGTGAAGGAGGGAGCTGAACACATCTGGCTAACATCAGACCCAGAGGTCAGCACGGGGAAGGTAATGAGAGGCCTCTGTGCCAGAAGCTGAGTTTTATAAAGCAAACATCACACAGAAGTTGGACAAATCACTGCAGTGAATCACACTCATTCAGTATTCAGAGACATGCTCACATTACAACCACAAGCACTTATTTAATTAGAAAAATGATCTAATTGAGATGCATCCGAAATTGCCTCTGATACAACACAAGCAATAGCATACGCAGCTAAGAAAATAAGCAGGTTGTGAAGGTGTCTGGGTTTGTGCGTGTAAGGGAAGGAACAAGGGTAAATTGTCAGACTTGCTCAGCAATAACGCTGAATACATTTATTAAACACAATCAAATTTTACAAGGCTCTGAAATGATAACCCTGTAGCAGTGGAAAGTGCAAGCAGCAATAAATATCTCGTAAACACAGAGGTCACAGTCCCAGGTGCTTACGAGCATAGGAAGGGTGGCTTGCTGTAAGCAGGATGCTCCAGTGCCTGAGCAGTGAGCTCTTTTCTTGAAGAAGGGGTGAAAGAAGACAGGATGGATTATTATTTAATTTATTGCAATAAATCAAGAGTCAAAGCAATTCAAAGGAATTTGTATCTTATCACTATGTAAAGAAAAATCAAACCTCTATCATTTCAGATCTAAATACAATTACAGGAACAAAATAGCTTTATGTTTAAACCATCTAACTGAGCCTGACAGATGGATACTGTTTATATCCATTTGTATTTATTGAACATAGTAAAAGACTGCAGCTGTTCTGTCAACACCTAGCTGCTTCCAGGGTGTTTGGAGCTGTATATAAATGTAACAGAACTTTATGGATAAATATATTCCATGGAATAAACATGGTGAAGATACTGTGATATAACATGTATTTACATTAACAAACATAATACCTTGAACTGGTTCCTATTGATCTTTAAGCACTTCACCAAAGTGTGGATAAAGCACGTGTGCTTTCACCCTACAGACACAGAACTAAAGCCTGGAGATTAAGCACTGCCCAAGGCTGTCACAAGAGCTCGGTGTGAGCGATGGGATTAAGCCAGGCCTATGGCTGCAGGCTTTGTCCCCAGAGCTTCCCCTGCACACCTTCCCTGCCCCACAGAGCAAGAGCCAGCTCAATGAGCACCCCAGAACTCCCTGCCTGTGTGCACAGAGCCAGAGCCAGCTCAGTGAGCACCCCAGAACTCCCTGCCTGGGTGCACAGAGCCAGAGCCAGCTCAATGAGCACCCCAGAACTCCCTGCCTGTGTGCACAGAGCCAGAGCCAGCTCAGTGAGCACCCCAGAACTCCCTGCCTGGGTGCACAGAGCCAGAGCCAGCTCAATGAGCACCCCAGAACTCCCTGCCTGTGCACAGAGCCAGAGCCAGCTCAGTGAGCGCCCCAGAACTCCCTGCCTGTGTGCACAGAGCCAGAGCCAGCTCAGTGAGCACCCCAGAACTCCCTGCCTGCTTTCATCTCACAATGTGGGGCATTCAAAGCCCAAGCCTGGCCCTGGCCATGCTGTCCATCACCAACCCTGACAACCATTCCTGCCTTAGGAATTCAGGCAGAGCCTCTGGCTGGCAGTGATCTGACCCACACCAAATCTGCCCCCACTGGCCAGGGGAGCAGAAAGAGCTCTGTAATTATCGGAGATACAATCCCACACCTCATCAGTGAGGTTTTGCATATACATGAACAACTGCTCCTCATGTAAATCTCACACTGCAAACTAAGGGTTTCAGTGGGGATGAACCCTCTCAGCCCTGCAGGTTTTCCTGGGATTTCTCCTGCCCCAAGCCATGGGACATGCTGGATTTTGTTTGTCCACTGTGCAGGTGGGAAGTGACTGCACTGCTGCATGTGGCTCAGCTTCAGGTACTTTTTTCTTTTAAACTTCACAAATAATGGTGGAGTATGCTCCATTCTGTGTTTACAGAACTGGATAACAACAGAAAGGAAACAGAGTGACATTGGTTGGGGGAAAAAAGTTTTAAACTCAAGGCTGCATAGGGCTGGGAGGTGAAACAATTCGAGGAGAAGATTTTTGTAGGAGTCCTCTGGAGGCAGCTATTTTACGTTGCTGAGGCTCCTACAAAGAATTTCAGTGCAGGAAATGGAGCATTTTTCCTGCCATGGATTCTCCCTCACCTTCATAGTCCCTACACTCCAAGCTGTCAAAGTGCTATGTAACCTACTTTAATGGTTTTCAGAAAACACAAACAAATTTTATGGAGCTCTCTGGACAGGAGGAATGGAAAGATTTTACTGGGAGAGAAGAGCTGTTAATCTGGCAATGAGAAGGATGCTGGAACACACTAGAAAACAGATCAGCGATGAAAAATTACTAACCTGGAAGCAAGCACATGGGTAGAAATGGGGAGGGGTAGTATGTGGGGGGAATCCAGCTTCCTTTCTGCCTGAATTGCTAAACTATCAGTCATTTCTAAGCAGTGCAAAATCACAATGTTCATTGTTAAATCATCATCAACTGATTGCCAAATTCTTTTTCAATAGAAAGGGATATACTCATCTCCACTCTGTGCCTGTGGAAGGGGCAGCATAGAAAGAGAAAAATGGAAGGGAAAGAAGAGCTGGCCTGCTAATCCCATATGGCCAGCACAGGAACTGAGTGCAGGCTCCCTGATTCCCAGACAAGAGCCACATTCCCAGTGGACCACCATAATTTTTCATCTGGAAATGTGCATGCACACAGCCACAGAGGCAGGAGCAGCACAATCACGGCCATCCTGGCCTGCCACTTAGGCCTGAACTGTGAAATGAGAGCCATCATCTCAACAACTGAGAGGGCACAAGAACAGTGCTGCCAGTGCAGCTCTCCCTGGAGGAGCCGTGCCCTGCATGTTCATACAGAGCCAGGCACCAGGGGCTGACCCCTCCTTGTAAGGATCATTATCCCAGATCTTCCCTGCCTCTGCCTGGGGAACTGTGCCTTTCATAATTACCCTGCAGAAACCCAAAGCTGCTTCACCAGCATCTTAAACACAAAAATCATACTCTGTTACCATTCTTCCCCACAAACATTTTTATAGCAGACAGCAGGTTCTACTTAGGCAGCAGACAGACCAGAAAATACTGCTTGAAATGCTTTTGAAGTAAAGATGGGACTGTAAGAGCAGATGCCTGCCCCTCCCTCCAGGGAGCAGATGTGGATGCAATTCTGCTCTGCAGCTCCAGGATTTGGCTCTTTCAAAACACCCTGAGAGTTCTAGTAAGGGCTGGGCACTGGGGCTGTGTCTGCTGTGAGACGAGGGTGTTCAAGCTGTCAGAGCACAGCCTGTGCCTGCAGAGGGGAGCTGGGCTCATCCCCATGGGACAGCAAAACTCACTCACCTGGAAGGGGCACAGGTACACAGGTACCAGTGCCTGTGCACGAGCACACCCCCATGCAGGCACCGAGTTTTGGGACAGAGCCGAGGCACAGTGAGTCTTAGAGCACCTTTGGAACATAATTTGGAACAAAACACATCAACAAAGACCCTTGAAGTTGTTTGTTTGTGCTCTAAAGTTCTGCAAATAACAAACAAGGTGTCTGTACAGAGGTTCCAGCCAACAGCTGCCATCAACATACACAAATCTTCCGTTCAGAGGAAGCCTCCAGCAGTCAGTTTTTCTATCTTAATTTGATTCTTTTGACTTTTCCATCCTGTCTGTTTTCATCTTTCCTCATTAAAAGGACTTTTTAAGAAAAGATTTTTTTTTAAAAAAAGCCAAACATGGCTAATTATTTTAATGAGCTACCAAAAAAAAAAATTTGCTTTCTACTCTGAATATAAGCAAATGTCAACATTGCATGGGGAGCAGAGGCAGCACAGCATCTTATTACTATACCATCAGCTCCTATATTTGATTAATGAAGACTCACAGGACTAATTTTACACTGCTTCATTAAAAGCCTGGGGCAATTAGCATAAAGGTTAGACTACTACATTATTAAAATGTTATTTTTTAAAACAAAATAATTTGCTTCTTTTCCTTTCCCTTTGAAAAAAAAAAAAGCCCACACTAGATAGACAAAAGGAGTTACTTTTTCAACTTCTTATGTAGAGAAACATGAATTGCTAAATCTCATCAAGGATTTTAGCGAAGCAGCAAAGCAGCTGCCCAGTCTCTACAAAAGGGCAAAGGCAGTGCTCTCCTGTAAAGCAACACACAAAGGGAACAAACAGCCTTTCTGCTCAGAGCACAGGGTAGTGATAAACTTAAAATTCAGCCAGCACCTAGAGGGAGGGGGAGAAATCGCTCATTCCAAACAGCACATCCATTTCTCACACAACTAAACCTGTCTTGCAAACCTCTCCAAATGATGATCAAAGGTAAAAGCGCATATATGCAACACTGCAAGAGCTGAAGTGAGCATCATAAAAAGGCATAGGCATCTCCTATTCTTTGAGGCTTTATTGAGAGAACAGAGGAAGAGGTGCTTCTGAACTTGCAGGTGAGTGAATTTCTAAAAGTGCATAACACTGGCAGCCTTGCTGTGCTGTTGATTCAGCATCCTGCTGGACATCACAACAGAGTAAGAGTCAAACCACTTCACCATTCCCCGCTCCTTTTTTCCTCTCCTTCCTCAGGTTAGCAGCTCTCTGAAAACCAGCTTTGTCCCAAGCCTCTGCCTCCTCCTCTGCTACAGCCCCAGGAATGGAATAAAAAACCATAAAAAAGCAGCAGCAGCCCTAAGGAACAGACTTGATGAAAAAGAAAAGCTAACTGCCAGACAACGCTTCAGTCTGCTGCAGAGCTGCTTGGCACGTGGGAGGACTTGCCAAGACGTGCACAAGGCACAGCTCTGCCTTGAAGTGCCTGCTGGCACTCCAGGGGTTAAAGCAATCCAAGCCAGGCCTGCTGGAGAAGCACTCCAGCAGGAAGAAAGAGTTACAAATGATTTTTCTTGGCAAAAGCCGCTCATTGGAATAGTAGAAGGATTGTGCTTACTCCTCATATATAAATGCCAAAATGAGGCTTGCAGACACTTTCCTGGCATGCCTCAGCCCTTCCAGCAGCCCAGCACTTCAACCAAACTGTAGGAAGGACAGAAGGACACACAAGGTGCTCCTTCCCCAGCTGACCAAGCCCTCCTCTCCAATGGCATGATCCAGCCTTTAATGGAAAGCACCCATCCACCAGCACTCCATGGATTCAGCTCAGCTCTCCCTTTCCATAGCAATGCCTGATTTTTTGGCCAGTGTTTGGGGATGGGGTTCTGTGAAGCCACCAGAATGGATTAATTCTGGGGCATTCTGCTGTGGAGAGGGGCATTCATGAATACTAATTTTAGACAAGATCACATCTGCTGAAACATCAGAATTTTGCAACTTGCTTAACCAGCAGCCAGGCTTTTCCCTTGCCCTGTTCTCCAACCCCTAAGTCATCCTGGCTAAGAACTGGCAGGGAGTTTAAGGTAACCCTTTCCCTGGTCCTCTCTCCCAGGGTACACAGCCCAGCAATCTACAGGCCTTGAGAGCTGGAAGCTACATCCAGATCATCAAGTTTAATAGACACTAATCCTCCTAAGGATCTAATCCCCTTGTACTGCTTCTTTAGACTCACACTTTTGACTTCCACCAAAGTTTCACATGGGTTTGTAATTTCATTTTGCCCTACTGGAAGAACAAAAAAAGGGGAAAAAAAAAAGCTTATCTATTCCAATTCCTATCAGACTTACACAAACTGATACAATTTAATTCTTCACTATTTCATCATATGAAAGGGTGGCTCCATAGCCAGCGCAGAGATTCATGGCAGGGCTTTAAGAAGATGAAGGTCAAATGGCTATTTTGGGAGTAATTAGCTTGTCCAAAGGCACATGTGATGCAACCTTGGCTTTTGCCTGCAGGCTGCTCTCATGCTTTGAACAGGATGGCTGAAGTGTCTTTGCAGCTGAGGAAAGAAGGTGATCCCCACCTGTGCCAGAGGAACTTCTCTTTTCTCACACCAGGCTCACTGAGGCTCAGTGCTCTGTGGCTGGTTCATCACCTCCTGCCACCTCTCTCAATATGGAGCTGCTCTCTGACACATTCATATTCAGAAGCATCCCATTTCTAGCATTTTGCTCTTCTTTTTAATCTCTCCTGTTTCCCTTGTAGAGATGGATTTTCTTTTTTATTCCTGAAAACCTACAGCCCAAACCAACCCCCTTCTCTCTTGCTCTCCAACAGTAATGACAACAGATACCTGGAATTTCTCCAAATATCACTGTGGACACACTGATAACCGTTCTTAAAAAGGCAACTAAGAGGAACAACTTCTTGCCAGTGCATTTATACAAGGCTCCCCAACTCCACAGGCAAAAATACACGTTTGCAAACTGGAAGAGAGGGATCAGTTCTCTGAGATCATCTGCATGCACATGAGAAATCCATGCTGCCTGCAGCAATGCCCATTCAGACTGGAAGGGTTTCTCATGAAAAGATCACCTAGTGTACTCATCCCCCAGCAAGTCTCCTTATTGTGATCCAGTACACCAGGGCTGCTTGCAAGGCAACTGTTTCTGTAAACATATACATCCAGCATGAGGCTTCCAGACTGTCAGATTGCTTTACAAAAGAAAGACACATTTTCCCTGGTTACAGTCTAGGGAGGAGGAGAGCCACATTCTCAAAATATCAGAAGGCAAGATACTGCTGCAAGTGGGAACTCAGCTTGGACCTGCTATCTCCAGGATGAGAATCGTATTAGCAGAAGCTAGGGAAGGAAAAAATAAAGATCCAAAGAAAGTTCACTGTGCTGCTGTTGCAGAAAAGAGAAATTCAATCCTACAGCCTGGGTTGTTAGGAGGAGGAGATGGTTTGATGGCAAAACAGAGAAATCTATCAGAAAAATTATCAGCATTGATGGAAATGTCATCCCCATCACTGAAGAACACCCTAAACTGCCTCACAGGGCCCCTTTTACTAACTCCATTCCTGGGCCTGGAAGCTCAGCAGTCAGTCTTGTAAATTTTCAATTTTCAAATCCAAGCAGGAGGTTTGTTTTTCTTGAGCCATGTGCCAATGCTATTTTGTGCTGTACAGCTTCCAGTATTTTCTTAAGTGCCTTGAGAGGCTCGGCATGAAGGGCACTGTGGAAATGGAGCTTTAACTGATTGCTTCCAACTTCTGCCTTGTAACCTCCCTTAGAAATGAGGGATTTCAGCAGCCAGAGATGCTCCTTTCCCTGCACACAAGGGTAAATGTGCCTGCTGCAGGACACACCAACACAAAACATGTTTCAGCAGTGCAACAGCAATGTCCCTCCCCAGCAGGGTGGTGACCAACATCTCCATCCATCGAGCACCACACACGGCTCCAGTTTAGAACAGAGCCCTCACCCTTTATCCCCACACTGCAAGGCACACTGCATATTTCTCTTTCAGCCAGCAAGCTCCAAGGACTGGCTAACAATGCCCCTCCCCATACAGAAACAATGCACAACCACGTGGGGAAGAACCCTTCCAGCTACCAGAGAGGTCAGCCTCAATCACAGCTTCAAATTCACTGATAAATGAACACACCAGAGCCCACTGAAATGAGCTCAGCTAACTGGAGGTGTTGGGGGATGACTAATTCATGACTAGCCATGGCCAGGCAAACTCCTTCTCTACTTGCAGACCCATGTGCAGAATCCCCAGCTGCCATCCTGACCTGCAGGTCAGATCCACAGCATCACTGGGAGCAAGGAGCAGGGATAAAGGAAAAACAGTATAATGCTTTCCCCCATTAACACTTGACTTTGGGCACAGAGCATCACACTGCTCTTTGTCCAGCATCTTTAAAGATTTTTGAAATAATATCCTAATTAATCTGTGGAGGAATTCAGGCAAGACTGCTTTAAGCATTTTTAGCTTAAAAATGCAGTGTTGTCAAGCATTTTCCTTGTTCCTATTTCACAATGTTCTCATGTGTTTGAGGCTATTATACAGGAGCATAAAGCATCAATAAACCCCAAGATTATGCAACAGCATTAAAACACATAATATTTTGGGGCTCCACAGTATTATTATTTAATGATAGTAATTTTCTTGCCTTTCATCCAGAAGGACCCTCCAAAGTAACAGTTCTCCCAAAATAGAAGAGCAGCTGCCTCTGAGATGGGACAAAGAAAAACCTTTGCAGTGACTTATCAGGGGAGAAAAGGAAATGACAACTCTAGTCCATGGGAAGATACTACTGAAATTCAGCTAAGTGGGATGAGCCTAGAATTCACTGGAAAGAGCATCTGAGGATATTTGCTTATCAAAGTTTTGCTGCTGATCCATAGGCTAATAGTCCGTTAAAGCTAATAGTCATAGTAGTAATATTAATAATAATAATCATCAAAACAAGCCTTCTGGGCACACTTGCCTTGTCACATCTTATGTAAACTGATTACATCTCAGTGATAGCCCTGGTCACTTCCAGAGCAACTTCCACCCAATTGTGCCAATACACCTTACAACCATTAACGAATTATGATGTGTTTTCAATGCTAAAATAACAAATGTTATTCTCCTTTCATGTCATGATTCAAACTCTCTTGGGTTCTAAGAGAATTTGGATCGATTCTTCACTGCTTAAAAAAAAATAACCAAAACCAACCACAAAAAACAAACGAGAAATAAAAAAAGTCAAAGTTATGCAAGGTGATCTGCGAAGCACTTGGTTCTTTGTGCTGCAGCTAAGAAACCTATTAGTGTCTGATTAAGGAGAAAATCAGAAGCAGCAATAGATACTTGTGCTAAAACAGAGCCCAGACACTTCCCAGAAGGGACACGAGCTGAGGAGGGGAGGGCTGAGGGATATGGGCTCAGTCACACACAGAATCACCCACGAGAGCAACCCAGAGGAGGTGTATTGCCCTCTGCTTGGTGGAGGAACTAAAAAACCTGTCAAGAAACAGCACTTTTCCCACACATAAATACACCACTGCCAAGAAAGGGGAGGCCTCCTCCCTGCTTCTCTCCTTTTGCTTATTTTCCATTAGTCACAACACAAATCCAGCTGCCAGGCTGTCAAGGCCTCCAAACAAGCCAGCAGTGCTGCTCTCCCTGGCAGCACCAGCCTAAGGAGAGCTTTGGGACGGTGTCCCCATGCTGGGTGCAGCCCCACGAGCTGCTGTCCCTCCCTGCCCTGCCAGCCAGGGGTCCTGAATAGGGACAGCACCCAAACTCAGAAGTGGCTCATACACTGCTAACACAGCTGCTGGCTCAGGGTCACACCAGGATCACCCAGCCCAACCAACCCACCTGCTTTGTAGTGCACAACCAAAAGACACAAACCTCCAAATCATCAGACACTTTAAAAATTGTGTGTTGACATTAAGTAATTGATTTGCTACAAAAGCATAAAGTGATGCAGAAATTAACATTTTACTTGTCCAGATTGGGGTATTGCTTTAGACATGGTGCTGCACTGCTATTTGCTCTAGGATTTATTTAACAGCTAGATAGAAATAAGTTGGCCTTCAAAGAAGAGCTTGAGTCTTCCCTTTGAGAAAACAACTGAAGTTATATCTCAGTACTATACTATTCCCTTGAATCCAGCAGAGGAGGAGGGTTCAGTTTCATAAGAAATAAAATAAAGAGACTGAACTTCCAACTATTTGGGCTTTACTCTAATCTTATGCAGGAATTAATTTTATCACATAAATAGACATAGATCTCTCACTTCCTATTAACTCCAAAGGAGTAAGAGGTAATCTTGAAACTACTACTGAAGAGATCACCTTAACACCATTTTTCATCTGTATAGATAAGGAGCTCAGATATGTGGTGTTTAATGCATTTCATAAATTAATTGGTTCCTAAACTAACTTACATTCAGAGGAGTTTGTAGAATATGCTTGCAAAAGGAAAGCAGGGAAACCTTGTCTGTCTGTATGGAGCTGGCTGGAGTTTGCATCTGGGCCCTTGAACATTTTATCTGCTCTGTTAATACTAGAATCCAAGTTTCCCCAAATCCTACCTGTAAACATCTTTCTCCACAACTACACAGCACACATTTAGTTAAATCTGATGACAGTAAGTCAAAGACAGACAGGTTCAGTTATCAAGCAGACAAGTATCTGAAGAAGTCCATATGCATTTAGACTTTACAAACACCCAATGTGGGATGGAGGCTCCTATTTTGTATTTTACCAAGAGAAACTTAAAACTCCACTGATGATGGTGTACCAATCATCTAACCACTAAAGCTGCCTTCACTAACAGGTATTTTTCTCAACAGTAGATCTGCTCATTTAGTTTTGAATTTGAATTTTGAAACAAGGGCAATTGTTTAATTGGCCATTGAAAAATAACCCACACATGGAGGGATCCCAAGTTTTCCACACTCATTAGTTAAATACCACTGTGTTTTTAAACGTTCTCTCATCTGAAAGAGGGAGGAGAAGAAACCAAGGCAATGCTTTTTGTAAAGCCCTTCCCCCTCAGATCAGTGTTTCAGCTGAGTGCTACACCGATTGCCACATAATTTATTTAACTTCAGAACTGCTGTGCAAATAAGCTTTTGGATGCCAGCCACAGAGGAGTCTCCAACACAGAAACTATGAAGTCTTTTTCTTTATTAAATACCCTCAAATCAATGTCACAAGCAGTGATACCCAGGCATGCATGGGATTGGGGTCAGGAAAGGATTTCTTACACTCTGCCCACTTCTTGCTTAACACTTCTGGCTTTGTGCATGGCACCTTTTGTGGTTTTACTTTGTTACTCACAAAATAATGTCATTAAATGCTAACAAATCAAATCCTTATGAAAACATTTACTTGTCCTGCTGGTTTTCTCTCTACCTCAAACTGACTTCTGTACACAAAATCACCTCAATGCAAACTCACTGAAAGAGTTTTAGGCTTTTTCTAAATTGATGAGATTTATGCAAGCCCAATTAAAACCATTCATCCAGGGCTGATTCTGGAAATGCACTCAGACTTACCTCACCTGGGTACTCTGCATATTTGGAAAAACTAAGCAGTGTTTAGAGGAGGCACTGCAGCTTTGGTGGAAAGAGCACTGGACTCCTACTCTTGGCTTCCTGTGGCCATGCCAGTGAACTGAAATGTCATTTCAGCCTGTTTCCCAAATATACAACATTAGCTCCCAACCCTGTCCTGTGCAGCACTATAAGACTTACCCGTGACAGCGACACAGGAAAGAGAAGAATTACAAAAAGGTCAGTTAGAACAAACTATACTTGAATAGATTTTCTTTTAATTTGAAAAAAGTTTCTTTTTTCCCTAGATTTGACATTTTGGAGAATGAAAGCTTGTTCCCATTCACAGCCACACCAAGAGCTGTAACAGTTTAAGATTTTATGGATAGGGTAAAACTGCACCACATAATAGAACTGATTGAGAAAATAATTTCATTAAAATGGTGCAGTCGACTCATGTAGGAAATATTATTTTGATTTAGGGATATCAATTTAGCATAAATCAGCAATAAAACCATTTAAGATTGAGGTTATCTAGGGAAGAGTGTAAAAGAGCACAATTGAAAATATCATGAGGAAGAAACAGAAGCATGAGAGCTCATGAGAACAAGAGCTATGAAATCTAGAAATTACTTTCAATTAGTAACTGCTAAAACAGAAACACTTCTGCCTAGTGTATCCACGTATGAACCACTCCAGTCTGCTGGAAAGCACGTGGCTGAGGCAGGATAGTAAAGCAAGGGATTTGGTATATCAAGCTAGATTAAATAACACTTTTATCTCACCAACACTATTTTACCCAGACAAATCAGTTCCTCTCTCTGGGCTGCCTAATCTGGCAGCATATTGCTGGTCAAGGAGCTTTTTCTCCAAGAAGGAAAGTTGCATATCAGACTTAAGCAGAATCCGGCCCAGTTCCACAAGAGGAGATTTTTAGGGACTCTTGAAAAACAACACTAACAGCCTCCTTTCTTCCCTCCATTCTTATAAGAACTCTGAGAGAAATTCAGATTTAGTTCAGTAAAACAGGCAAAAGGAACATGAATGAAGTGGGTAGATGAATGAACAGATGAGCTCGTCCAGCCACAGAACTACACAAGGCTGTGAGATTGCTAAAATCTGAGCTCTTGCTGCACAGCAGGCAGTGGAAGCAGTTTGGAACTGGAAGCATTTGTCATGGCAACTGTCCCTTTAAATCAGCCTGCAGAGACACAGTCCAGTGCTCCAATATTAGTGTAAAGAAACCACATCTCTCAAAGCCCAGAAGATTCAATAACCAGGGAAGGCTAGAGAAAGCCTTGCTTTCCATTTGGTTCTCCCTGGGAAGATTTTAGAAGCCTTGACAAAATGGCTAAATCTGCCTCATTTGGCCACAGACTTTCTTCTTCTGGAGCCCCTGCACGCATGGGACATCCACAGTGTGTAGAGTTATATAATGAGCTCCAGAATTTTATTCTGGCCACAGAAGGCTGAATGTTTCTAAGAAAGCAATTTTCCATCTTACACTGGCCTCCAAGAGATTCACCCATCAAAACGGAAGAGCTGTTGAATTGAGTGGGGCTACAGCCCGTGCTAACACTGAGAGCACTCCTGTAATAGCTCAGGTCCCTTCCTACTATCTTTCATCTGCTTTAGCTCAGTGTTGCTGGTGTATGAAATTTAAAGAGCTCTGAAAAAGATGTTAACGAGCCCTAAAGAGGAGAGTGCTCTTTCGATAGTCATTCCCAGGAACACCTGTGAACTATTGAGTTTAATTAGCCTACAGCTGGCACTGAGTGTGTGTGGAAAGACAGGGGATTTATTATCGGATTGCCAGGCCTTAGATTGGCTCTTCTAGCACATTTTTTTCCTGTTTGTTTGTTTTGTGATAAAGGACACACAGAGAGTGAGGGCAATTTAACTAACAGGGGATTCCCTCCTTGGAAAGGGTGCCAGACACAGCAGCACTTGGATGCTGGGAAGTGCCTCTGAGTGGGAAGAGCCTGGCAGGGTGAGCTGCTGGTGAGCTGTGCACCCCAGCCCTGTGATTTGCTGTGTGTCACAATTTACTCCCAAACCCATACCCTACAACTACAGAACAGCTAAGGGCCCGAATTTTCATTTCAGTAAAGCATTACACTCCTTTTTGTTACTCCTCAGGACTCCACTTAACTCTGCAGGCATCCTAAAACAAAGCTAAGAGGTGGGAACAGCCTCTGCTGCCACTTTATTCTGCCATCGACAACACCCAGTGACTTTCAACACAGGTAGCTGTTTCAGCACCAATTATGTCACAGTATCACACACAGCTGCATGTATTTTCATCAGCAACTGTGAATTACAATTGTTCATCCTCAAATATCTCCAAGCCACCTGGCCTAAAATCATGGCTGCACTCCTGTGTGACATCAGTTTTTTCCTCTTCCCTCCTATTTACCAGGCAGAGTTTGAAGAGAGAAATGAAGATATGCCTCAGGTGTTATGCAGAAGCCAAGCAGAGCTGTAACTCAGCCCCTCCCGACGCTACCCACAGCAGGCAGTGCCCAGTCCCCAGGGCAGCAGCTCAGAGGCTGGGTTGGAAGCTCCTGGCATTCTCACAGAAAGAAGAAACAGTTTGGAGGCTTTTATCATTGAATGACTATTCTCCTACCTGGTGCTAAATTCAAAATACCTCAACAGAAACAATGGCCTACTTAAACCACAATGTACAAAATAATTATCATCCTGACATCATCTTTACTGACAGCAGCTCGTCTCCACAGCTGGAGTACGAGATGCTTCCCCTGCTGATCGGACTTCATCCTGCCATCACCTTGACACTGCCAAGTCAGTCGTGCTGACATTTCTTCTAGTTGACATTGGAAAGCCTTCAGTAAATCTGTACTGACATCTTAAATTCTCTTTTCTTCCCCCCATACCTTCCTCCTGTCATGTCATCTCCATAAAATTGCCCTGCCCTTGTTTCATTTCATTTTGACATCCTATTGTTACCTCCACAGATCCTCTTTAGCGCAGCACTTCTGTCACAAAGGCACATCTCCAAAGACCTGACACTGGAGCACCTGGAGAAGTGCACCAGGAGCCTCATTAAAATGAATTAAATGTCTGTGTTATCACTTCTACCCCCTCCCAGCAAGTTACTCCTCAAATCACAGCCTCACCCCACACTGCTATAAAGCACTCAAAGAGAGTAACCTGCACAGCCCAAGTTGTGTGACAGCCAGGCTTGGTGCAGTCTCTGATCCTGGGGAGGACACAGAGGCCAGCAGGGGAGAGCAGGGCCAGTTAACAAACTGCCCAGTACCTCTCCAGTGACAACGCACAAACTTCTGCAATCTAAATCTGGAAATCACAACAAATCGGCCACCACAGTGAGCCCCTAATTCAGGCCAGGCAAGGCCCCAGCACAGGGATGATGGATGATGTGAACAGAAACACAGTTCCTACAAAACTTGTTACTCATGGCCTTGGCCCGTGGGTTTCAGCCCAGAGCCTTCCCAAACCTTCAGCCTGGGGACACAGCCCAGAACCTTCCCAAACCTTCAGCCTGGGGACACAGCCCAGAACCTTCCCAAACCTTCAGCCTGGGGACACAGCCCAGAACCATCCCAAACCTTCAGCCTGGGGACACAGACCAGAACTCCCCAAACCTTCAGCCTGAGGACACAGCCCAGAACCATCCCAAACCTTCAGCCTGGGGACACAGCTCAGAACCTTCCCAAAGCCAAGGCAGCAGCACTGGCCTCACAAGGAGGGGCCAGACAGCACTGTCATTACCCCAGCCCAGGTGCTCTCATTAGCAGGTTCATCAGCCTCATTAGCAGGCTCATCACCCTCATTACAGGGCTGTCCCTGGTGCAGTGAGGGAGCCCCAATCATGACCCCCCCTATGCTCCCCCAGGCTGCAGGGAACCTCAGGGACACATGGCTGGGGACACATTCAATACTGAATGTAATTAACAGGCTTTAAAATCCCCTTAAGAAAGGAACCTCAAGCCTTGTGCTCACTCTATTTGACAGCAACAAGATGTACTTATGTGTGGTGAGGTGGGGAAGGCAGGGGAACAGCCCTGGGAAACCACAAGGGAGCTAAAACCCATATATGCTTTTGTGGTGTCTAACAGATTTTATGCTTATATAACATACACAGAATTTAAAAGTACTTTATTTATATGTCTTGAGATGTAAATAAATCCCTGTTTTAGCAGTGTAATTAAGCTGTCCATGCAATTAAAAGGCACGTTGTTTCATTTGCATAATTCCACACAGCTTTTTCTTTATGGATAGACCCTGAAACACAATGTTTTCCTGACACCAGATTTTTTTTTTTTTTTGCTTATTGATTCATGTTTCTCTAAGCTGTAAAAATCACTTACAACCCAGGAAAGCCACAAGGGCCAGACCAAGAGCCTGCAAGTTCAAACATTGATGTGGATTTCATACACGCCATAAACCAGACCAGTGAAATGAAATCTATGTACTCCTAACTCTAAAATGAGAAAAAAAAGGTCCCTCCAGATATTTCTTGAATTCCAAATCTGCATTATACAATTGAATGAGAAAAAAATAAAAGTGAAAGAACACGTTAACTGATGAACAATAGATGTGAACATTTTATGTCAGAGATATCTATTAACTTCTGCTACATGTACTTTATGTATCTAATATACGCCTATAAATTCCTCCAGAAATACCTCTGCAAGAAATACCTCATGTCTGTATTGTCTTTTAAAAATCCCCCCTAACCTATTCCTCCCCCCTTCCTAGTGTCTGCTCTCCTCTGCTCCCACCAACACTCCAACTCCAGCTCTCAGGTCTGAAACAGGAGTCATTAAAATTCCAGAGAGTTTAAACTCACAGGCTTTAAAGCAGGTGTTATTAAAATGACACAGGGAGGTGGTGGAGTCATCATCCCTGGATGTGTTTAAAAAAAGATTGGATGTGGCACTTGGAGCCACGGTTTAGTTGAGGTAGTGGGGCATGGGTTTGACTCAATGATCTTGAAGGTCTCTTCCAACCTGATCATTCTGTGATTCTGTGAAAATCCCAGTGAAACCTGCTCACATGGACACCACCACACATGAGAGGGTTCATCCCATACACCCACACCAATAAACTACCACAGGCTGCACAGTACAGCCTCTGTAGCAGTTGAAAATAATAAGATTGTGCACAGGTGTCCCAGGCTACAATGTAAAGATGTCCCCAAAGGTTTGTATTCTATCACCATCTGCTGAAACCAGCTGGGGCAGTGATCCTGATCTCTGGGGAGATATCCTCTGCTAATGGGCCAGCTGTTAAAACCAGGTGGGGCAGTGTTTTTTATCTTTTCCACAACCCATTCTTCCTCCAGGAGATATCTCCTGTTAATGGCCATTGAGTCCCAGTTCATGACTGATAAAATTACATCATCCCATTGGGAGATGCTCCAGCCAGGGCGAGGAGCCAAGCCTTTCCTAACTAGATAAAAACTGAGATTTGGAACACCAAGACAGCCCTTACCCACTGATTTCCAGATGATAAAAGCTACCTTTCTACAGGATCCCTACCTCAACAAGACCACTTCATCTGGACTGCTACTGCCACCCTAACAAGCAGGGTGTCAGGTTGTATTCTGGCTCTGTCAGTGATTTTTCTTTTGTACTATTGCATGTATTTTATTTTTTTTTCCTATTAAAATGTATTTCTGACTTGGAGTCTCTCACTTGTTTTGCTTTCAAACTACGAGCAGGTAAGCTCTAAGGGGTGTGTGTGTTTGGGTAGGATGATGACCCCAGAGTGTTTGGTGCTGGAGCAGCCCCAGGAGCCTGTGCAGATGTCACTGAGGGCTGACCCAGCCCCAGGAGCCTGTGCAGTGTCACTGGGGGCTCTCTGTGTGTGTGACCCAGCCCCAGGAGCCTGTGCAGTGTCACTGGGGGCTCTCTCTGTGTGTGACCCAGCCCCAGGAGCCTGTGCAGTGTCACTGGGGGCTCTCTGTGTGTGACCCAGCCCCAGGAGCCTGTGCAGTGTCACTGGGGGCTCTCTGTGTGTGACCCAGCCCCAGGAGCCTGTGCAGTGTCACTGGGGGCTCTCTCATATCTGACCCAACCCCAGGAGCCTGTGCAGTGTCACTGGGGGCTCTCTGTGTGTGACCCAGCCCCAGGAGCCTGTGCAGTGTCACTGGGGGCTCTCTGTGTGTGTGACCCAGCCCCAGGAGCCTGTGCAGTGTCACTGGGGGCTCTCTGTGTGTGACCCAGCCCCAGGAGCCTGTGCAGTGTCACTGGGGGCTCTCTGTGTGTGTGACCCAGCCCCAGGAGCCTGTGCAGTGTCACTGGGGGCTCTCTCCATATCTGACCCAACCCCAGGAGCCTGTGCAGTGTCACTGGGGGCTCTCTGTGTGTGACCCAGCCCCAGGAGCCTGTGCAGTGTCACTGGGGGCTCTCTCCATATCTGACCCAACCCCAGGAGCCTGTGCAGTGTCACTGGGGGCTCTCTGTGTGTGACCCAGCCCCAGGAGCCTGTGCAGTGTCACTGGGGGCTCTCTGTGTGTGTGACCCAGCCCCAGGAGCCTGTGCAGTGTCACTGGGGGCTCTCTGTGTGACCCAGCCCCAGGAGCCTGTGCAGTGTCACTGGGGGCTCTCTGTGTGTGTGACCCAGCCCCCGGAGCCTGTGCAGTGTCACTGGGGGCTTTCTGTGTGTGTGACCCAGCCTCAGGAGCCTGTGCAGTGTCACTGGGGGCTCTCTGTGTGTGTGACCCAGCCCCAGGAGCCTGTGCAGTGTCACTGGGGGCTCTCTGTGTGTGACCCAGCCTCAGGAGCCTGTGCAGTGTCACTGGGGGCTCTCTGTGTGTGTGACCCAGCCCCAGGAGCCTGTGCAGTGTCACTGGGGGCTTTCTGTGTGTGTGACCCAGCCTCAGGAGCCTGTGCAGTGTCACTGGGGGCTCTCTGTGTGTGACCCAGCCCCAGGAGCCTGTGCAGTGTCACTGGGGGCTCTCTGTGTGTGACCCAGCCCCAGGAGCCTGTGCAGTGTCACTGGGGGCTCTCTGTGTGTGTGACCCAGCCCCAGGAGCCTGTGCAGTGTCACTGGGGGCTCTCTGTGTGTGTGACCCAGCCTCAGGAGCCTGTGCAGTGTCACTGAGCTCTCTCTGCCTCTGTGGCTGCAGGGCCCCACGGGTATCCCATCTGCCCAGGCATGGCTGCACACCCAATAAGCGAGCAAATCTTGGGTGCAAACACATTAGTGATGGCATTACTACACATTTTTTGATCAACAATACATCAGCAGAACATTTGGCTACGGCTGTTAACTCTCTGCTGTGGTTCAGAAACAAATGCTTGAGGACATGTACTACTATAGTCCTAGTGCATGTACAAGAGCTACACTACTGTATCCTCCCAGAATATGACTGGCAGCAATTACAGTGAATATTGGAAGAGATGGAACAGGGTTTGTGATGTATATTCTTTGCTTTTGTGAAACATTTGTTCACCAGACTTGCTAACTCTCAAAATGCACGAGAGGTCTGCTAATCCAAGGAATTAACAAGGTATTGCTCCAACAGACTGCAGGACAAGAGTGCTCTGTTTCATACAAATGGGCTTTAGACAAGCAACCAGTACACCCTGTGAACAGCACACCCATTCTACCTAAGATCTGGAAATGTATCAGGTGATCAAAAACAAAACACAAAAGATTTAAGCTTGCAACCTTCTGAAACAAAGGTTCCTGGGTTGGGATTGTTTTCCTCTCTCCCTTTTGAGCTCACGTAGTCTCCAAAGATATAACCTTGCAGCACAGGAAAATACAATTTAAGCATATCTGAAATAATAGAGCCCAGTTGCTATCACATTGTGATTATCAGCACTGATGCCAACAACCCACACTGGAGCCAGAGTCTCTTTAAAAACCATAAATTCCAAGCTGCCTTAAAGAACACTTACACACTTTCATCTGTCTCTGAAACCCTGCAAGGTCAGGGGAAGGCTCCTGCTTTGCTGCATATGCAAAACAAAAACTGTTCAGTGCAAATAAATAAATAAGTAATAGAGTAGCAATATACTCAGATTTTCTGAATTATTCAAGTCCCATTCTTAACAGTGACAGGAATACAGCAGAGGTAGTTGGCTTGGAGATACTGAGACAACCCAGTGGTGGGGACAGAGGGTTTATGATCTATAGGAATCTGTCCAAGGTGGGGTCTAGCTGATGAATGGTTCCTTACCAGACAGAGCTGTTCAGGGTCTGGATGTTAACAACAGGATTTCCATTCCGTACAAAGCATCACTGCTACATTCTTTTATGTCCTTTAACAGATGTATTAATACAATCCACACTTCCATAATGTGTCCTTCACTGTAACATACAAAAATACAGGGCCAAATGCCCAGCAGTGGGCACTTGTGGGCGCCTGCATGGCTTGCACACACGCACATTTGTGCACACACACAGACACATGAGGAATTTATTTCCAAATGTAGCCACACATGCAACTTTAGCACTTTTAAAGAGAGGCATCAATTTTTTTCACAGAAAAAAAGTTATAAATTAATTAACAGCAAAAGGTCTTTTCCTGCAGTAGAGAGCACAGAACTGTAGGAATATCTATAATCCCAGCACTTTCAATTCCCAGCATTGACCATTCAGTCACACTGAAAGCTTGACACAGGAACTGAGCCAGTGAAGAAGCCCCAGGAACCCATTCATGACACAGCATTTGAGACACAAATCTTTGTGTGGACACTTCATCAAACAGTGCACCAGAAATTATTTTTTTAAAAAAGAAGACAGGAAGCATCCCTGCAATCGTGAAAATCTGACATAACAGTACCTAATTCCAGCCTCACTCAACATCTAAAACTGGAAGGCAACCTTGAAAACCCTTCAACAATATGAAAACATAAGGATGCACAATAAGGAGCTCTTCCAAAAAAATCGTATCTGCTTTCCCCAGAAATTGTTCCTACACAAATCCAGTGATCCTGTGCCTAATCCTGCTGTTGACAAGGATATTGGATTGCTGTTAGTGGCTGGCTTGTGCAGAGCCAGCCCGATGGCAGCAGTCCCTTGGGCAGCGAGCAGAGCAGCTGCTCCCCGCTCCAGCTGCACGCCGGGGCTGGGGCTGCAGACACCCACATCCAAGGGCTCCTTGGTTTAGTCTCCAGGGCTCATTATCATTAATTATGACTCACAAACCAGAAAGAAGCCATGCAAACTGAATTCACAGAGTTCCCAAACCAGCCCACACTGCCAGTGTCCAGGTACAAGCTGCATCAGTCTGAACATGTGGACTTCTTAACACAAAGGCAAGTCAAGGTGCCTGTGTGTTAACAGCACTGAGGTCTCCAAAGCCCTTCTCCTACAGCAGATATATGCCAGGGCCTGCTCAATACTTTGCTCATCCCCTGCATCTCCACTAGCTTCTGTGCCTGAAGTAACCTGTTTGCCTCCTGAACCTTCACCTTCTCTCTGACAAGGTGGGGAATCAGCTACTCACAAATCCCTCTTTGTAACCTCCACTGAGTACTGCCATTAACTAATAAGACAGCAGGAGTGGAAAGCAGTTTTTTAAGTACACTATTCACATAAGCCTAGTTTTTGCTGAAAGAGCACCAAAAATAAACCCTTTAAGAATCCAGTCTCTCATATTTTCATAGCTTATACCTCCAGTCAGCTTCAATAAGCCAGAAACAATATTGCATGCCCAGACTCTGTATCACTGGGATCACTGAGGCTCAAGTAAAGCACCTGCTTAATTCAAAATTCATTTAATGTCTCCATACCTGCTCCACAAATAAGTCTTACAACATTGTGAGTCAATCAAGCCAGGCACTAGTGAAATATTTTTTTAAAAACCCTTAAATCTAACAGAAAATTACTGCACTCAACCGTATAAACAATTTTAAACCAAAATTTGGCAAGACACATTAGTTTTATATGAAGCTAAACTATTTCCAAGTGTCCAGGAAATACAATTCAGTAATTACAGCTATATTAGCTGGATGCAAATGAAGAAAGAGGCAGAGCTTATTTACCACTGAGTGGGTGGGACACCCTGGCCATCCTCCAGAGCCCGGCCCTGCTACAAGGACGAGCTTTACTGAAGACTGACTCAAATCCAAGAACCAAAAGTGCTCAAAGCAACTGGCTGATGGCAACAAGGACTTGAAGCCTTGTAAGTACTGACATGGGGTAATATTTGTAAGGTATTAACACCCAAGGAGGCCAAGCTTTTGAGGAGCTCGTCTCTCTTTCTGGCACTGACAGAGAGGTTTGATGTTCCAATGTGCTCAGTCCCCAGCACCTGTGGTGTGATGCTTCTGGCCCTACTGTCCAAGATGCCAGGCTCCAGGTGAAGGCACAGGGCTCCAAACCCTTCTGTGTATCCCAGGGGAAAACCCCTCTCTGGCCCTGACCACAGAGGTATCTCCTTGCTCAAACTCTCAAACTGCAGAAAGCACCATGCTTGGATTCCCACCACTGCAGTCCCGAGGGATGTGGGAGCTGATGCTGAATGCTGAATGCTGAAATGCTGAATGCTGAATGCTGAAATGCTGAAATGCTGAATGCTGAAATGCTGAATGCTGAAATGCTGAATGCTGAAATGCTGAAATGCTGAATGCTGAATGCTGAAATGCTGTAACGCTGTGCCGAGGCCAGCTCGGTGAGCTGGCAAACAGACAGAGATGGGGCTGAGCCAGCCAGCACCACAAGCACAGCTCCAGTCCCTGAGAGCTTCCAGACTGTCCCCACACTGGGCCAGTCTCAGGATGTGCTCTCTCAGGATGGGTTCAGGGCACAGTCTTTGCAAGACATTTTCCTCCTGGCTGAAAACAGAGCTCACACTAAATTAAATGAAGCTAAAGCCTATCATCTACACCCTACAGAAAAGACACCATCATCATTGTCAAGTGAAAACCTGGAAGCCAAGCAGGAGGCAAAATAACCTCTGCTCCCCATCACGCTGCTCTGAAACACTGCACTCAGCTGACAGCAGAAATGGATTTGATAATGCAGCGAGGGAAAAATACAGCGTGGGACAACATTTCCAGTTCAGTATTCTCCACCCCCACATTTTCTACAATAATTAATAACCAAAGCTGTTAATGTTTAAATGATCCATGCTTTCCAGTGCAGTCAGCAATGCCTCCAGAGGCTTTCCACTGGGGCTAACACTATTAACTGTATGGATGCCTGAGGATACAAACTGTTTAATGGATGAAAGGACAATTCTATACTGTATCCAAACATTTAGGAACTTTCCTTTTAAAGCTGAACTGGCTTAATAAAGCATTTGGAGTTCCCAAGTTTTGTGAAAACATCCAGGTACTCCAGGGTTAAAGGAAAGCAAAGTTTTTCCCAACCCTCAAGTGCTAATAGCCATTAAATTGCTCTTCCCCATTCCAATAGGGCCAGAACTTCTAACCTACTTCTAGTCTTCCCAGCAAATGGTTATTCAGGGAGAGCAGGCAGGGATCAGCCAGCCCCAGGAAAGCTGAGCAACAGGCAGGCAGGGAGAAGCTTTCTCTGGTTTCTCACAGCACCAGAAACAAAATCACTCCTAAGCATGGCTGCAGGACTCTGTTTTTTGCTTATTTGCTCAAGTCCTTGGGAACCTCTGCAGTTACCAACACACTTCTCAGCAGTTTGGGCAAGAAGGTATTTTAGCAAGGAATTACAATCATGATAATCACCAGGTTTTCCTGTCCTGCCTTCTCCAACCCCTCCCTGCCCATTCCCCCATCCCAGGATTAACACAGATGAAGGAAACATTTAAGACCAAAGCAATTTCTCCATTTCTTTTTTTTTTTTAAGCTTAATTTTCAAAGAGCCAGGGGTACAGAAGTTCATCCTGCCTGTGTGTGTTTCCCTATCTATCCCCCTTCCAATAAC
Source organism: Muscicapa striata striata (assembly GCA_030060385.1). Taxonomy (NCBI): domain Eukaryota; kingdom Metazoa; phylum Chordata; class Aves; order Passeriformes; family Muscicapidae; genus Muscicapa; species Muscicapa striata. Next base: position 2,975,804 of record JAREIS010000032.1, on the reverse strand, counting down.
TTTTAAAACCCACTAATTTCAAGTCAATGTGACAGCAGGGCAGAGGTCTCCACAGTGCCAAGTTCCCAGAAGTTCAGTGAGGAGCCTGCAGCAGTGCAGGGAAAGGCGCCTGGCTTCTCTCACCTCCCACCACGGGGAAGGCTGGCTGTTAGCTCACACCTCATTAGACAGCACAAACCCACAGAGGAAATCAATTACCAGATAAAAGTCCATAGGAAACCAGCCTTCAATCATCCTGCTGCTCATGCAACTACTTGATTCGAAATTCCTCTGACAGCCTGGTAACAAGGGCTGCCGTGGCCCTTCCTTGGGCAGCAGAGGAGTGAATACTGACCCATGAAAGCCATCCTTGTCTCCTGCACCACCACAGGCTCACTCATGGCCTTGCACTGCTGGAGCAAGGGCAAAGCATCATTCAAATGGTCACCAGGTACCATCAAGAACTCAGGGACTTGAAGTATTTGTTTTGTAACTGGATGGATTTAGAGCCACAAGATTGATTGTAAACATGCACCAAAAGATGGATGTTTCTCCCACGAGGCAAAGGTCAACCCATTGAAACCAATACTTTGGAAACACTGAACTTCTCCTGAACGTTCTGGTCTCTCATTCCCTTGGTTTGTTGCTGCAGATACCAGGGATGTAGTTGACATCCCTACTCAATGTCTGCACTCCCAGGCTTTGAAGGAAGACACTCGGACACTGCAGCCTGTCCACTGCTGAGGTTCCCTACCTCACCACCCACGAGCTGAGCTCCACTAACCAGCTCAATTTCTCTAACCAGCTCAAGAGCCAGCAGCATCAGCTACACTTGCCAGAAGGATTTAAAACAAAACAAAAACCAACAACAAGCAAAATAACCTTAAGTGCCTTACTAACAGCTGGGCTCTTTCTTTTTCCACTTAGGGACTCATTTCTCTAAAACAGAGGCTTCATTCTTCAACATAAGACTTCAAATACATGGAAAATCTGAACCAGACCTATCACACCAGGCTACAGTTTCCAGCAGGATAGTTTAATGGGCTCATTGAAAGCATTCTTCAAATGTTTCATTCCTGCCATTCCTTTCCCTTCATGGTTCTTCTTTATGGACAGATGCATGGGAAATGGGGTAAAATTGGGTCCACAAGGATCAAGGAAATATGCCCGAGCATGTCATGTGTTCTGTGTGTTATAGGCAGGGCTGCAGATTGATTTATTTATGGTTTTTGTGACAGACATGGCACTTGCTGTTCAAACAGACAAACCCTGAGTAGCTGCAGATGAGCAGGGACTAACTGAGCTCATGCCAGGGCTGTCTGGCTGGACTGGTGATGTGGGCTGTGCAGCTCCACAGCTCATGGATAACTTGTGTGCCTCTATACAAGCTGTGGAGACAACAATGACTGCCACTGTACCTCTCTGTGGAGCAGCTAGAGAGTGCATCTCCCTAGAAAGGTAATAACTGGGAGGTAAAATTTGGCAAATGCCTTCTCTAACTAAGAGAGCAGGCAGCTTCTCTGGCCAGCCAGCAAAGTTTGCCTCCACTCCCACCAACTTCTCCAGGATTCGTGTATCACTTGTATATGTATCATGTACATCTGTATAGACATAAGGTATGGACAGTCTTTATCTTTCAGGATGAAATCTTGAAAGCATCCATTCCCTTCCCAACTTCCCACAAAAACAGCTCTTCAGGAGCACAATAGAAAATGACCAAGTTTCAAGCAGACAAATGTCTAAGTGTATAGAACTCAGGATACCAGTAACCTGAATCCCAAGTCTTGGGCATCTCTTCCCACATTTACAGTTCACAGCCATCCTACCAAAGAGCATAAATGTCATCATCAGAGAAGGTCTCATGCACAAGCACTGTTACAGTGCAAAAGTCTTCTTTATAGGCATTATAAAGAATTCTGATTTGTGCACCACTATTAGTAACTATGAATTCAATTCTTCTGCTCTTCAGCACAGTGAAGACACTGGAATTGAGCCATCATTTATATAGAGAGAAGCTCAAGGAGTTACTAAATGTTGAAATGCTGGAGATTCTATAGCAGGGGTGGTTCTGCTTACATGAAGACAAACTGCACAAGCTCAGCACAAAACAATGAGGTTGGGATTAAGAAATTACTTCAGCTTTAAGAGTGCTCTGCCTTAGTAATCCAAGTCAGACTCTGAACCTTGCAGTGTTGTTTTTCTGTGGTTCTGTGTGTACTCACATCAAAGAACATGGCCAGGTGTCTGGGCACGGGGTGAAGAAGGGAGAGGACAGTTCAGGTGGGGAGGACAGGAGAGGAACAGCCACAGTACAGGTGGAGAATCTGGAGCTGAAATACATTACAGTCTGGAGAAATCATCTCGTATAACTGGTAGTACAAATTGGCTTTAAGAGACAACTCAGCTGGCACATGTATTCCCTGCTGAACAGTGATACCTATTCAAATGATCAAAACTTGTCAGTTCTTAAACTCAGGATAAATCCCAGACCTCAGAAACAGGCAAATGAAAAAAAAAAAAAAAAAGGTTCAAAAGCAGTAAGACAGGAAATGTTACTCTCAGGACCAATCTCTCTGATATGCCTCAAGCTTGCTAACAGCATTCTAATGCCACAGGCACGTTACTTTCCTTTGTCCTCATATTTTATTTCACTGAAGCCCTGTCCTAATAACTGATTACCAAATACCAAACAAGCTGCAGTGTTATCTTGCTAGCTGGTGAAATATTTAGGTCTATTTAAGTGCCATGCAAAAATGAGTCTGAATATATGGGCTGTAGCAGGCAGAAATAGGAGTTTTGCATTCAGAGACAGGAATATCCTATTGAGGCCCATTCCTCACTCCTGGAAATTGCTCGTGCCCTCTCACCAGATCAATGCAAAGCAGGTGCTGTTGCCATAGCATAGAATGCCTCCTTCACATTTAATGTGGAAATTACCATTCCTCTACCACATTCACAGCGAAGGAGGAAGCTGAGTGCCAGCCCCCCATCCTCCAGACAGGCTCACCTGAAGAGCTGCTCACCTATCTAAAACACCACAGAAAAGGAGTGCTTGCTTTTTTGTACATCTCAATGGAAACAACTGGCCTATAATACACAGGTTCCTTACAATCATTGTAACATCCTCCTTTCCAATCTGAGCAGTTTAATTTTTCAGGAATATGTGAACAGGCCTAAAATAACTGCCCAATGGCTTTTATGGGGCCACTGTCCACTGCAAAAATCAAAATCCACATTTTCAGAGCTGTGACATACACGAACTTGCTTCAGCTTTTTCTCAGGGCATTCAGACACAGCAACCAATGTCCAGGAGAGACAGCAGAGAGCCCAGCAGCATCACTGCTACTTCAAGTCAGTCGAGGGCTTCATGTTTCTGCCCTGCTCCATCCTGTGTGCTCACAGCACCTAAGGGTATAGGGGGAGTGGAAACAACCCACCAAGACAATTTCCACACCACAGAAGCAAAACAAATTTCTTCCCCACCCAAAGGAAAATAAAAAATTGCAAATTTGGCCCTCAATCATTGCATGCTTCCAGATTGCAAGATGTTCTCTGGGTCTGGCAGTGAAAAGCTAAAATAGCCTTCAAACACCAGTTCTTGAGAGATTTCCAGTCCAACTGCTCAGGGTCAGGGTAAGCACCAAAGGCCTAGATCATGCTCTGAAACAAACACTTATGCCATGGCAGTTGTAACACACCTACCCTGCTGTGAAGGGCATCATTTCAATTTCTATGAAGTGTCCAGAATTTCAGTGCCACATGCCTCACATGCAGCAGCTGCACAACTGGAATCACTAGTGATTCACAGGCTACTGTTCTTTCAGCAGAGCCCTCTCTGGTTTTTCGTGTGAGACAGTTAAGTTTGACTTTATTTGCATCATGCTTGCCAAGACCTGTGAATTGGGAATTAATAGCTCCCACTGCTCCCACATTGCAGCCAATTTTACTGCATTCATTCCAGCACATATCAATGCACAGAGGTCAGATGCAATTTTAATGAGAACCTCTACTGTTCTATTTATTTTAATACCTTTATTGCACCATCAAATTTACAATAATTAAGCATATTATAATTACAGTGAATTAAACAGTCTTCTTAAATGTATCCCCATTATTTTATAATCAATTAAAATTAATAAAATTGATTATAAAATCTTATGTCTGGTGTATACTAATTTCTGTTCTCATCATTACATGAAGTTCTACTTCAGTAACAGCCAACTACAAAGATTTCTGTACTATCAGAAGGTCTATAATAATCCATTTTCTTTACTGATCCTCTGATGCCTCCATCCCTTCCACAGAGTACCATTAATGCCTTGGTTTGGCAGGCTTCTTGCAGAGCCAGCAGCAGGCCTGGCTGTAAGGGAGCTGTAAGGGAGCTGACATGGCACCAGGCACAAGCAAATTGTCCCCATCCCATGTGACAGCAGCTATGGACAAGCCCTGCTGCTCCTGCTGGCAGCACGTGGGGAGAGATGGGATCCTGGGAACACAGTGGCTGCTGCCCTTTCCAGTCCAGATTCCCTACTCACTGGCAGAGAGAACTCCCAGAAAAGCAGTACTTTCCCAGCTAAATCATACTCAGGGTGTCCTGCACTCTCATATTTCCTCACTTCCCATCACCTCCAGCCTTTGTGCCTTCACAGCTGCTCAGCCATCTCCACTCAGGCCCTGGCAGCTCGGCTGCCTTTCAGCTGGGTGTTTCCTGGCAATTATATCTCTTCAGTTGCTGAAAACATCAGAAAATGACCCCAAAAGACCTCCTTTCTCTGTAAGGGCAAAAGGGAGCTGGTGGAATCACAGAGGTAATACAATTTTCAGTGTAAGTACATTAGCTCATGGAACTTCTTGCCACAGAGTCATCCCAGGGCGAACAGTTTGACAACCACTCGGTGTCTGTTCTGCACAGCTCAGTACCAGCAGCAGAGAAAGGAGCAGGAACAAATGTCACCCACTGGATGAGTCTTGCCTTTTCTTTTCCTAATTTGGGGTTATTCTGAGAGGGAAGTATCTAGAAAATGAACTGCCAGGAAAAATGATGCTGGGAAACCAGTGTTACAGGGTGAGGACTCATTTCTCTGACTGCCCAAGCAGAATGTGCTTGCAAAGGGGAGTCTGCACAGTGTCACTGCAGAAATTATGCATAAGGTCCTCAAGAAAATGAAGAGGCACTCTACAAAGCATCACCCCAAGCCCCAGAATTTCTGCAAAGCTTTGAGATGGAGCTAACAAGATCTCTCCTCCCACTGAATTTCCCTGAGAGCAACTTAGGGTATTAATTACTAATTATTAATTATACAAATCAAAGCTGATTTGCTAAACTTTGTGACCAAGAGAAGGCAGAACTGGGCAGTACTCATTACATTTTGCTTTTGTCACCCTGGAAGTGCAGTTTGTTTTCTCTATCCTTCAGCTTCCTTCACTGCTTTTATGTTTGAGGGGTGATGGACGTATTTTGGCGGTGGAATTCCCCTGGCCAAGAAGAGAAGAATCCTTTTGGTCTGTGTTTCTGCAGCACCTGACAGCAGCTCCCCAGACCCTGATGTGACCAGCTCAGGTCTAACTTTGCAGTGCAAAGCACCATGTGATCAGGGGCTCCTTGAAACCACCTGATTTTCCTAAGCATCTCAGGGCACTGGAGCAAAAGGCTGGATGTGCCTGGTATCACTTCCTAATGTGCATCGCCAGCTAATGGCAGCCGCTTTAATGATGACACGATGCAGATTGCAGGCCCTTTTAGCACTTGTCAGGCTGCCTCGCTCCGAGCCTCCGCCTGCCTCTCTCTCCCTGACACGGCCCTGCACTGAAATGCTCTTTTCTCTGTCAGCTTTGGGCCGTGAGTGGAGCTGCTACCCATCGCAGGCAGTGAGTGTGAACTTCCTTGTGCCACGGGGCCTCTCCACAAGCGGCTCGGCGTGGGAGGTGGCACTTGTCACCCTGTCAGCTCTGCTGCAGCCCCAGCTCAGGCAAGGTCTGCTGGGCTGAGTCCTGCTCCCGCAGCACGGAAAAACCCCGCAGTTACATCACAGGGATCTCACAGAGAAGGCGATCTGCTTACTCAGAGCGAGCCTTTTATTTTTAGCCTGGCTGGAGGAGGCAGTGGCTGTATAAATAAAGGCTGCTCTGAGTCTGAGTAAGCACGGTGCCTGCACGGCTCCTGTCAGCACCATGAGTGAACTCCAGGGCTGGGGTGGGAGCCCACAGCGAAGGCTCTATGCAGCACAGAGGCGTGGGAATCTCACAAGGAATGCTCAGCACAGAGAGGGAATCTCACTGGGAATGCTCAGCTCCAGAGCCAAGAGGAACAGCAGCACAGCACGGCCACGGGGGCTCTTTTCCTGCGCAGAGCCAGCACCCAGGGGCTCGCTGCTTTCAAGGAAAGAAATCAAATCAGCCCTACACAGCACGATCCCAGAAAAGCCTTCAAGGCCCAGGTGTTTCCTCTTGGCAAAACACACACTCATGAAGCCTTTATCAGCCTGGAGCAACGAAGTCATGCTTGTAGGCAGCACCTACAGCATCTCCCGATGCAGTCCTCTCCAGCAGGACATTCACAAACACCTCGGAGAAAGCCTGAGAAGTGCTGCTGGGAGGAGGGCAGGGCTTGTACCTCGGGGCCTTGAAAACTGTTACCTTTATACCCTAAGCAGATCTCCAGGGTCACTTCTGTCTGCTTGTTGATACATTTCCTTGCTTCCTTTCTGCAGCGGGAAGTCTGGCTGTTCTTCAGCACTTCTGCAGTAACAACCAGGACAGGGAAGAGCAGGCTGAGTTCTAACTAAACACTTGCTATTTCGTCTACCTTCCCAAAGAACAAATACATAAAGTAGCTGGAAACATCATCCCTGACTGCAGTCACATGCCATATGCCTTGCAGTTAATCCCAAGCACAACAACACCAACATTTCCCATTTATGGGCTCAGACTTCTTTTTTCTCTCCCTGCAGAAGCTCCATCCTTCCAAGCAGCTCTCCCAGCTGAACAGGCCCTGAAACAGCCCATCTCTGCTTTCCATCCCAATGGGCACGCTTCACTATTTAAAGCCTGATAGCTCTTCTGAGCCTAATAATATTTGAAAGCAATAAATATATTCATTGTTCTCAAAATGAGTAGGCTTAGGAGAATTTGTGATGCTAAGGAGGATCCCCATCAGGCAGGGACATGAGAGCTTGTTGCAGTCCTGCTGCTGCTGGTGCTCTCAGCCCTCCTGCTCCTGGCACACAGACCCTGCATCCTGCAGATTTCCCCTGGCCCTTGCAAAGTTACTTTCCAATGTGACAGCTTGCTTTTAGTGGATTTTTAAACCACTGGCTAATCCTTCTAGCTGTATTTAGTTAATCTGGAAACAAGGAAATATGAGGATTGGGTCTTGCTGCGTGTCCAGCAGTCTCCATGGTACGTGCAATTCAAACAGCCAGAGATGTTTTTCCTTCACAGCCAGTGCAGTTCTTCACTCTGCATTAATGGGAATTAGAAGCCCTCATACATGTACTTGATGTGTACCCTAACACATGCTTCAAATTTAATGACAGCAAGGCTCCAGTTGGAAACTCTTTCAAGAGAATCATTAAGTACATATATAAATCTTGTTAAGAATCAAGCCCATATTTTGAACTCTAGTCACTGATGGTTCAAATCCAAATTTACAGTGCTTCCAAGCTTCCTTAAAAGGAAAAACAAAAAAAAAATGCAATAAAATTAATGATCGCTTGTGTTTACATTTCTGTTGGTGCATTTCAGCAAGTAAGATTATATCCACGTATTCAGAAGTCAGAGACACATTCCTCATAACTCTATCAATTCAGGACTGCCTTCCAGGCTGGGCTTTTGTGCTCAGCTCTGCACTCCATTTGTAAAAGGCTTGTACTGTGTACCCCTCACTTGGAGTCACACTAACAGCAGCTGCAGAGGACACACAGATAAGCAGAGCCAGAGAGAGACATGGCACCATGAGATGTGCCACCACCACCTCAAGACGTCCATCCAGCAGCTCTGAGCTTGGCTGTGCACATTTGGTGGTGGAGCAAGAGAATGTGGCTGTTCCTACGCTACAAGTGAGACCACCAGAGCTATTCTGAAATAAAACCATGTCCCAAAAGCATCTAAATATCCACACAACTCTTCCTGCTCTGCTACTTCCTGGCACCATAAAAAAAGGTGGAGCTCAAAAAACTGCTGTCCATCTGGGAATACGCTTTATTACTTCTTTCTACATATGATTTTATCCAGCACAAGGCTTGCAGAGATTGCTATCAGATTTGTGTCCCAGAGAAATCGGTGTCCCCTGTCCTCCTTTCAAACTTTCATTTCTATCTTCTGTCATGGTGAAGAAGTGAGGTGTGAAAACCTGCCAGTCTCTTCCCCAGCACAGAGCCCCCACAAGCTCTCTGCCCCTCAGCTGCACATGCTCCTCCCAGTGTGGGGAGGTACTTTGTGTGCCAGCAAGTCTGCTCTCACAAGTGACTCTTCAGACTGCTGGCCAGCTGCTTGGTTTTAACTTGGGCAGCTCCAATGCACACCCAATGGCCACAGGTGTGACAACATCTGAACTAGGTGTCCCCCACTCCGAGCAAAGGAGAAGAAGAAGGCAGGATTAATGACTGCCTGCAGGAATTATTCAGAATTCATTGGCATTCCAGAAGGAAACATGGAGCTTGAGAAAGAATATAAATATTCCCTTATTTATTCACAGACTATTTGCTCATTCTTCCAACACTGAAGTACATGAGACAGAGAAAAGCATTCTATACCTGACATAAATAATTTCTATTTCCTAAAGCGCCTCTTCCCCTGCAAACACCAAGGCAGATACACTAAGTAAAAGTTAAGAAGTTAAATCTATTATCTTAAACTTTATTAGAAAGAAGTCCTGACCTCTTGGGTTGGGACCCTTTTAAATACAGTTGAAAATATATCCTGGTTTGGCAGAAACTCAGTTTTCACTACTTACCAACCAACATGAGAACTGAATTTATGCCTCAGTTAGTTCAAACATTGGACAGAGAATGAGGCAGGGCTGCATGATGAAGATAAAATCCTGGCTTGGCTGAAGCAAATGGCAACGTGCCCATCAGCTCCCAGAGAGCTCCCCAGCTCCCAGAATCACAGGGGAAGCCGAGGAGCTCCTTCCCAGGGATGCTGTGCAGTGTGTGAGGGGCTCCCTGGTGCTCATCCCTCATTCACCACAGGGCTTCGGGACACATGAGGAGAAGGAAAAGCTTGGAGAAGATGAGAAGTATTTTTTTAGTCATGCATTACAGTGCCATTTGGGAAGTCATGCTCGCTGCCTGTCGCAAACTCCCAGCATAAACTTGGGATGCTCACTTAACACCTTTTCCCAGGGATTGTACTTGTAAAATGCTCAGGAAAGGCAGCAGTTCCCTGCACAGCAGTGCAGTGGTAGTGAGTCAGCAAAGAATGGCATCCAGCAGAATGGAATTAAACTAGGATGGGCACATTCCTGCTGGAAATCCTCTGACCTGAGTTTAGCCAGCTCCTGCTCCCAATGGAGAGAAGCATCTTTGGACAGGATTCTGCTCCCCTTCATCCCCAGGTGGGAGTCAGCTTCCACAAGTCCTCAGCCACACAGGGACACCAGCCTTTCAACAACTGAAGTGAGGCAAGATAAATCCCCCCTCAATAACAAGAAACAAAAGAACTTTTCTGGTCCCCAACACACAAAATGTGTTCAAAGCCTCTAAAGCTGCTCTTTCAGCTGCTGGCTCAGGGTGCAGCTCTGAGTTCCTTGGATCAAATCACAAACTTGGCATGGAAACACCACCATGGGGCCACATAGTAAAACTAAATTTGTGTTCTCTGTGTCCAAAACTTTAGCTGAAGAAACCTCAACTTTCCCCTCCTTGCTCTGGAGGGCCTGGCTTTGCACCTCAGTGGTCTTGAAGATGAAAAAGGTTTCTTTATTTTTGTTTTCCCCAAGAGAATTGTTTTTAAAAATGTACTTTTCACATGTGAAGGTTTTTAGTAGCATGACCTCCATTATTAACCAGAACAGAATGCAAAACATCTTAAAACAATCCTTCTAAATAGCAATGTTTATCTATTCAAAGAAGCAATTAGGGAGGCTCTGGGTTCTAAAAGCACTGAATACTATTCCAGTTAAATGCAAGGACATTCATTACAACTGTCATTGTCTCAAGGAGGACTGCAGCTAATACCATTGGAGTAACAAACTGTTCTGTGCATATTTCCTCTATATTTCCAAAATCACCTCTCAGCCCTGTAGTCCTTGGCTCCCCTCCAGCCTTGTCCCCAAAACAACAAACACCCAGGTGTCTCTGTGCCATCACAAGAACATTCACTGAACTTTCCTGTTTATGATTTTATCTCCCACCTAATTACAGCTGAAATAACATAATAAGGTTTGTGCTCCCTGTTCAAGTCTGATATATTTAATAGATTTTTCAATATTGGTTTATCCAGCTATGTCAAAATGACAGCCCCACTTACAGTTAATCAGAGGTTGCGTGTGAGCATCAGCGTTAAGCTCTGCACAGCTCAATGGAATTATCAGAGTTGTGAGACACCGTCGATATGTTTTGATCTCTGTGTCAAATGAATTTGGTTACTTGTTAATTTTTTCCCTTTATGTTTCACTGCTGTTTAATTGTTTTGTCATCTGTGTGTACTGTGTTCTGTCTAATTGCAATATTGGATGTTCAGGCAAATCAGAGGGCACAGTGTGACATTCATTGTCACTGAAAATCAGGTATTTTCTCGTTACCTACATACCAGCAGCACAGTGTGTGTATGCCTGGAAAGCCCAGCTCCAGCTTCCAGGGAGCTGTTAAAAATCATTCTGACAGTTCTCCAGCATCACTCAGCTACCAAAAAATATGATTAAACAACCCACAGGGTTTTGGCATTAAACGATGAGAACTACCTGAAGCACTTCAACCACTATTTAGCTAGCCTGAGAACTCCACTGTGACACAAGTCAGGGTACAGGGGACAAGAATTTGAGTTCTTGTAAAGAGCTCACCAAGTCCACCTTTCCCTGCTCAAAACACAGGATCAGACACATGGGGCTGGAAGGAATCTCCCCTTCCCAGGCCCAATGCCTGCAGCCCATGAGTGCTGCCCAGCTGTGGTATCCCCCAAACAGCAGTCCTCGAGGTCTTAGAAATAAGAGATGACCAGCATGGGAAATCCTGTGACCCACTCATTAAATGCTATTGCCTCTTCTAATTGCACCAAGCCAATTCCCATTCTCCATGGACTTTAATTAGAGCATGATGATCTCCCTAAGGAACCCACATGAAGTGTAAATCCTGAGAGCAGTGCCATGGGATGACCATAATTTTTTCATCTCAAAATTAAAACTCTCCAGCAAAGCTGACTTTGCTTTAAATAAGTAATGTTTTTCTATTGACACAGAACCATGGAATCACAGAATTTATTAGGTTGGAAAACACCTCTCAGACCATCAAGTCCAACTGTTCCTGCAGCACTGCCACGCCCAGCAATAACCCATGTCCCCAAGTACCACATTTACATGTCTTGTACATGAGACTTACAAAGGTAACCATGAGAAAGCTAAATCAGGCCTGAATTTTAGATCCCTATTTTATCAAAACTCAATGTGTAGAAATGGAGTCAGAGCTGGAAGCACAGAGGTCCAGCCACCCAGCATCCAGGAGTCAGCATCTGGATGCAAACACCGTTGGCATTTTCATCCCAATACTCCAAATTGGGGCCATCACACAATGTATTATAATTTAACATAAACAAACAGCTTCCAGCGGAGGAAGCTGAAGACAAAGCAGCTGAAAGACAGTCCTGTTTGATACGTGTCATTGTCAGAATCTTTGAGAAGTGTCAGGAAGCCAACACAGTCTGTCATGACACTCCCTTTGGACTGACTGACAGATCATACGAAGCACTTGCAGTTAACTTGGGCTTAAAATATCATCAGTGGATTCTTAAAACTCACCTACTACGGTCTGCCTTGCTTAGCATGGCTAGTAGCTTTAGAGAACCAAATTCCTGCAATTATATAAGTATATTCTTATATACTTGCCCCTGATATCCAAATGAAATCACAATTTGAATGTAATGTCTAAATGTATCTGAAAAGCCAAAGCAGACAGGTTGGGGTCAATTACCAGAAATACACCAATAATTTTATTTACTCCTCTAGGCTGAGATGTAGGATGCTTCCTGGGGCAAAAGAGCCAAGAAATTAGTCAGATGGATTTGGGGGTTATGTTTTCTTCCCTAATTCCAATAATCAGCATATTAATTGCGCTGACATCTGGTTTTCAAATGTTCACTGAACACACAAAATAATTTTTTCACATGTTGCAACCCAAACAAGCCTTTCCCTCACAACCCACTCCAGAAAAAATCTGTGAGTCCAGCAAAAACCAGAGTTGAAGGATCATGTTCCGAAAGCTCACTAGGAGCTGCTAGGCTGCTCTGCAGCCACCCAGGCTTTCAAACAAGTTGGTCTCTGAGTAAATTCAGATATTTAGAATTCAGGGAATGCCATGAGGCTATTTATGGGAGTAACACCAACAACATGAATAAACAGGACCAGATCTCAGGTGAGAAAAACTAAATTACATTTTAATTGAGCAGCTTCTGTCATGATCTTCCAAAATCATGGTGGGAGGAGGGGAGCTCAACTTGAATTGCCTTAAAAAGCCTCAGTTCTTGGAAAATTTTGAGCTGGACTCTGAGATTTGAGCCCAGCCACCAGTGCTCAAACTGGACAGTTCAAAACAAAGAGATACTTTACTTAAACCACCAGTCCTGACACTCCACTCCAAAAGCTTTATTCTAATGCATGGCTCAGTTTAAGGCAAATCCCAGACTGTTATCAGCAGCTCTCACAAGGTTTTGCTGTTTTGCTAAATCAACCTTCAGACTCTTCCTCTCCCCATCCAGCAGTATCTCAGAGCCACATTTGGGGCTCAGCTCTGCACTATACACCACAGCAACACCCCCACCAGTCTGCTGGATGCCAAACAGAAAAACCAAACCCACTGGTTCCCCTGCTACTGCTGCAGAGAACTTTGAGGGAGCAGAGCTCCTGTGCCATGTCAGCTCCGTGCTGGATGCTGAGAGCGTGGTTTGGGCTCCTCACAGAGCTCTGTGTGCTGGGCTGCCTCAGCAGCTTGGGGCTTATTTTGCAAGGGCTGCTGCAAAGCACTGGGAGGGTGGGCTGTGCACAGCCAGCTCAGCTTAACCCTTCCTACTGCCAGCAGCCATGCTCACCTGAGACAAACACTTCTCTCCTAGGTGAACATTTCTTTTTTCCCCCTTGACAAAACAGGAGGCAGCTGCTCTGATAGGAACCAATTTTGCTGGCTGCTGAAGTGGAATCTGTGTGCACAATGCAGACAGGGAATCAATCAATCATAGAATCACAGAAAGGTTTGAGTTGGGAGTGACCATAAAGCTCACCCCTGTTCCACCCCCTGCCATAGCAGAGGGATGCCTTCCACTGTCCCAGAGTGCTGCAAGCCCCATCCAACCTGGCCTTGGGCACTGCCAGGGATCCAGGGGCAACCACAGCCGCTCTGGGCACTCTGTACCAGTACCTCAACAGTCTCACAGGGAAGAATTTCTTCCCAATATCCCACCTACTGCTGCCCTCTGGCAGTGGGAAGCCATGCCTCCTTGTCCTGTCACTCCAGACCCTTGTAAAAAGTCTCTCTCCATCTTTCTTGCAAGCTCCCTTAAGGCACTGGAAGGAAAAAATTAGGTCACCCTGAAGCTTCTCTCCTCCAGGCTGAACAGTGCCAAATCTCTAAGTCTTTCCTCCTAGCAGAGGAACTCAGGAATAAAACTGCTACCTACGTGCCACTCTGTGAAGCAAAGCACACAACAAATATCACTAAATCTTTCCCAGATCCAGGTGTAAACCCAGCTTGTAGCAAATCTGTGCTAAATCCTAAGCCCTCTCCTGTTCCATTCTCTCCGTAGGAATTCCTGCAGCTGAAAACTGTCACCCTCACCTGACCTGTCCTGTGAGGGCCAAGCAGAGCCACTGACAGGCCAGCACTGCGCCCTGGGGTCCCTCACACCCCAGCACAGAAATCCAGCCTCTGCCCTGCCAGCATGGCAGGAGATCACTGAGTGGGGCACAGCAGGTTTTGGGGCCAAGGCCATTTGCACCCACCAGCACCTGCTGCTGGAGGATAGGAACAGGGGCTGCTCTCAGTCCAAGCAAAGTCAATAGGATTCTTCTGCTTTGCATTAATAGATGTGGGCTCAGCTGTTTGACAAACAGGTCAATACAAGATCAATAATTCCAGGTGCAGCTAAGCGTGGTCCTGTGCTACCAAGAGGTGTCAAAGGCCTATTCTGAAGAGCACAGCAAACTCCTCTCCCAGAGAGGCCATGGGGCAGATGTGAACCCACAGTACCCCAGCAGATACTGATTTACTGTGCTCCAGAAGGACAGAAAGATTAAAACAAGTTGCCTGAAGGGACTCAGTAGGTGACCAGGGGTGTCAGAGGTGTCAGACAAGTTCAGCTGTGCCCCTTCCTTCCCTTGCTCAAGAAGCCCAAGACACACAGGTTCCCATCTCAGAAGCAAGGCCAGCATTAAACATTCCTGTGTGCTTCTGAATTAAAAGGCAGTGAGAGCCCCTTTTTTGTTACTTGGCCTTGTTTTTACTCAGGGCCTTTAGTAGGATTTCTCAGAAAATTTAAAACAAAAAATGTTCACTTTTTCCACTGGCTCCTTTGCATTTAATTTAAGGGTTTACCTATTTGTATTTCAAATGGAATTTGAAATGAACATGACTGTATTTAATTCATTGTTATTACACCAGGAACATCAAGGGACGTCACTGCAGCTCTTGGAGCAGGTTTGCTACCAAGTCAGGCAGCATGGGCTGGTATTGCTCCTAAAGCTCACAGCAGCCATCCAAGGCTCCTGCTCAGCACAAGAGAAGGGTCTGGAAATGTGGATTCTGGAAGGAGGGGAGGGAGATGGGACACAGAGCTGCAGATGTTGCAAAGCAGCATTTTAATGTTTTTCATGTCAAAAGTGTTACTCACCACCATTTCCTTGGTTTTCTAACCAAGACAGATCCCACACATTCATATACCTCATGTGCTGCCTCTCCTCCACATCCAGCTGAGCTAACAGGGCACTTCCAGACACATCCTGGGCTTCCCAATGACCATCACAACTCTGCTTCCTCAAAAAAAATTTGCTCCTTTTGGAATAAATCTGATGTTGCAGGAAATGAGGGAGCCCAAATCCAGGCATCACTTGTGACAAAATACTGCCAGGCTCCAAGGGCAGCATGGCCTGGCTAAGAGACAATCCTTGCAGTTTAACTGGTTATTTTTATTTGTTCTCTTACCATCTCCTCACCATATCCAAACTGCAATAGGCAATGGCCATCTGCCCATACCAGTGCCACAGCAAACACTCATCAGAGCTCTAATGACTGCTAGTAGTGGAAAAGGGCTGTCAAACCTAATCTTGGCAAACTTGGGTATGTCAACCTGAGCTTTATCCTGCTCCTCAGTGCCCTGGGTGGGAATTTCTGCTGTCTTTATATGCAGGGTTATGGTAGCACTGCTGGTGGCAGCAAGGATTCCTTCCTGCTCAGTCAGTAACAGGTTTTACAGGTCACTGGTGCTGCCCTAACAGGACACTTAGTTTTCTTCCATAAATAATCCCACCACTGCATCACTAAGGGCCGCAGCATGGGCAGGACAGGGTACCCCATCTCAGGAGTAAAGGAAGTTCAGCTTTGAGATAAAATCCAGGCCCAAGAGTCACCTCAGCAACAAAAAGTTTGCCTGGGTATTTTAATTTCTAAAGTGTTTGGATTTTTATAAGTGGGTCTTGTAAGAGGGGGGGGTCTGTCTCATTCACCTGGCAGAAAAGCTGCATACATTCTGAACAGCCACATACAGGTATCTTTCTTCATTTACATACATAAATAAAACATACCAGGAACTGAAAAGCAAAATATATATGTAGCCTCTTCCCTGCAGAGTTTATTTTTAAATCTAAGAGTCCTTTTGCTTTCTTAATACTAGAATTCAGAACTACATCTAGGACCTTTAGGGTTAGAAGAAGCACTAAAAAAAGCAACCAGTAATAAACCCAAATGCATAAGAAGATGTGTGCTTGAGTGTTCAGATGTTGAGTTTGTTAGTAACAAAACATTCCTGCTGACCTGGTTCCCCATTCCCACTTTCCCCAAGTCCATTAGACACAGCACACACAGGCAGAGGTTACTCAGAGATTTCCTACCCTTCTGGAAGCTGTTTAGGCTCTGGGCAACACAAACAACCCTCCTCACTCTTCTTTGCAAACCACCCCCAGGAATTCAAAAGGCTTTGATGACCAGCACCCATTTGCTATAATTAGGGAAATTCCAGATCCTTCCAAAAATTTCTACAGATCACAACCTGTGAACTGAGAATCACAAGCAAAAAGAAAATCTGTGATGTGGTTTGAAAACAAACTCCAGATCAACCAAGTCCCTTCTCTTTCTCTCTCCCTCCAGCTTGACTAAAGGCTCTTCACACCTTAGAAGACTGGGACAGAAGTGAGAAAAATAGGCTCTTTACCCACAGAAATCTCATAGATGACAATGTGTGATCTGCAAGCGGGAAGGGCTTTTGTCTTCAAGGCAGCTTCATGCCTTCTGGCCCAGATTTCCTTTGTGAGGTCAGGGAGTTGCTGCAAACCCAACTTGTTCCCACAGCACGGCCTGAGCCACCAGTGGGGAAATGGTGTCACACACACTGGGGTGTCTGTGAGCCCCCGGGCCACCCCGAGCCCCTAGGACATCCTGAGCTGCTGCCTCCAAGCCATCCTTGGAGCACCAGGTGTCCTGAGATGCCCCTGGCAGCAGGAGGGAGTGTCAGGGGACACTGAGTACCTCAGGCAGAGCCATGTTCCTCTCTGGTGTGCCATGAAGTGGTGACAGTCACATTGAGGGTCAGGGGACACTCAGTACCTCAGGCAGAGCCATGTTCCTCTCTGGTGTGCCATGAAGTGGTGACAGGCACACCAGGGCAATCCTGGCTGGACAGGCCGTTCCCATTTCCCTGCCCAGCCCCAGAAGTCGCTGTCAGAGGGGCTGCAGCTGGGAGCCTGCCCCCGCAACCCTGGGCCAGAACCTCTCCTTCTCCAGCCCTGGGAACCTACTTCACAAGTTATTGCACCTACAAAGCCAGAATGATGCCTAAGAGAGCTGTGCCTGCCCCTGTGCTGGCTCAATCTCTGCAGCTGGCCATGGAACTGAGCACAGAGCCAGCAGTGCCTGCAGGCCATGCTGCACCGGGGCTGTGTCCTGGCAGGGACCTGCAGCAAAGCCTCTAGGAAAGGAAAAAAAAATACAGAAAGAAGAGCAACAGCACTTCTAACCTCCCCCCCTCACCCACAATGTGAGACCTGATCACCCACATCTTCAGCCCAGCCATCACTAGCTGCCAAGGAACGCCAGAAATGAAATACTACTTCAGAGGTGGCACTGAAAGACAGACAGGACTAGGAGACTGATTTTAACCCACTCCCCCCATGACACAGACCTGTATAACTGCATCTGGTCCCACGGGAGACAAGCAAGTCCTGATGTCAAGTGAAAAAAGGGAGGAAGGGAAAGAGGCTCAAGTGATTATGCAAATCAAACTGAAATTGAAATTTCAGCCTAACCTGCTGGGAAGAAACTCTCAAACTAGGGCAATTAGAAGAAGCAATTATTATTGGATATAAATAAGAGAAATAATTTCATTTCTCATTGAAGCTATAAGGGCTTTGGGACCTCAGTGACAGAGCCAGAGAAGTTTCCAGTAACACAGGGGGTGGCTACTGCTCCTCCTCTACAGTAATGGCATGTGTCTTATTCCCACAAGGAAAGATAAACCAGCCCATCTGTTTTCACCATGGGGCAGAGTTTTACCTTTGTGGCCCTGAAGACCCCAGCTGAGATGTTCAACATATGCTGTTGCTGCCATGCCAAATCACTGGGACAAAAACCCCAAAGCACCCCCCTTTTTGGCACCATCTAATATGCAGGAAAATGGACTGTATGGGGAATTTAAGATGACTGAAGGTTTCATGCAGTCCCTCGTGAGAAATTATGACCTATTTCCTTCCTTTGATTGTATATCCTTCCTGAACTGACTTTTGGATCATTCAATATTAAAAATGCATTGCCCTATAAATAGGCAGGGTAAAGAAACATTCCTTGCTCTTTAAATCACTGTACTTGAGATTACATTCAAGCCTTATTACTCTAAAGAGACCTGGGATCTTTTCTAAATGACTGAATTGGGGCAGACATTTTTCTGACAAGATCCTAAAAGTATTCAAGTCCATCCAGGCAGCAATGTCTGGCTTTTGTTTGAAAGAGCAGATTTCTTGTTCTCAGCAATGCTAGAAAAGCAATGTCATGTCATGTTTACTACTTCCCCTCTATTGACTTCTGCATCTGGTGAATTTTTTATGACAGAAATTACAAATATTTAGCCTGCTGATGGGAGGATGAGCCAAGTATTCCCAAGGCTCATGCACACCAGCATCCTTTGTCTCCTGGTTTCAGCTGCCCATGTTAGATGTGCTTACATCCTTGCATCTGCTGGCACAGTGATGGGAAGATACATGTCAGCCATCCATGCCAGGGACTGAGGAGCTGCACCACAGCCTCTTCTCCCCTCTCTGCGTGTCCCCTGGCACAGCAGGGCAGGGAGGCTGTGACAGAGACAGGCCACAAGTGACAACGTGTGCAGACCCAGAATGGTGCTCACCGAGCGACTTCTGGGCTGGCTGGCCAAGTACAGGTAAAGATAAATACAAGTAAAGCCTGCAAATCATCACTGGAGATGCCTCAGAACAGGTAAGAGCACCAGCTGTAGGGTGCCAATAGTGGCTATGGTTTGCTTGTCTCCCTGGACTCCTCCAGCACAGAACACCCCCAATGCAATTGCTGAGTTTCAGTTTAAGTAAATGTCATAAAACAGAAGTTCTTAAGATTTTGTTAGGAATGTTCTCTTTTTGCCCACATACTCCCTGCACGAGGCACAGCACCATATGAGTTGAGCAACTATTATTTTTAATTCCTCCACGACAGCTGTTGTTTATTACTAATTGAAACACTTTTTGTCTAGATAAAAATATCTGCGTGGTTTGCATTGTGGGGAGAGCATCCCCCATACTGGCACAGAGGCCATGGCTGAATTAGGCTCTGGAACGTGATGACAGGGAGAATTTATGGATCTGAAGAGGCTTGAATCAGCCAGCCCTGGCAGAGAAGGTACAGGGGCTGTGGAGATGGAGCTCAGAGCCCAGCAAGGGCACACGTTGGGGGTGCCTGAACAGCCACCCAGCTGAAACCTGTGCCAATGCATCTTCACTGTTATCAGCGTCCAGTTTGCACAGATCAGTGTGAGATGGACATTTCAGCATTCCCTGGGGCTGGAACATGTGATGGAGGAGTTGTGTCAGGGAGATGTGTTTGTTCAAGAGGAGAGTCTGAGGGATCTTTCTTAGAGCCTTCAGCCCATAGCACAGAGTGTGGAGCAGACAGGGGCAGGCTCCAGAGCAGAGAGCACAAGAACAAGCACATTGCAGTACAAGACACTGCAATATCAGAAAAGAATTTTCACCATTACAGTAATGCAGCACTGGGAGGCCAAGGAATTGGATGTGTTCAAAACTCAGAGGGGTATGACTCTGAGCAAGCCAATCTAAACTTGAGCTTGCCCTTCTTTGAGGAGAGGTTGGAACAAAGGACCTGCAGCCCAACTTTCAGCTGGATCAGAGACCCTTCTAACCCTTCCTATTCAGATTCAAATCATGCCTCAGCTTAACTTCAGACATATCAAAATTATCAAATTTTAGTATTTGGTCATGAAACACTTTGACACAGGAAAGCAGGCAGCTCAGACCATACTAAATAGCAGCTGCCCTCATTGATTCAACAAATAATCATGTGTATCTAAATACACACATTTTAGAAATATAAATAAATGTATCAGCTATGTATCAAATCACACCACATTATGCCAGCTCAATAATACGATCACTCAATAGACTATGAAATGCAAAAATAACATGGGAGAAAGGCACACACATAAAACCACCCTGCAAAATTCCCCAGCTAAATTCTGACATTTTCTAGATCTACATGGTTTTTTTTCCCGAAATGTTTCTCCATGGAAATTATATGGGAATTGACACATTTTTCTAAACATTTAATTTAGATCAAATACTTGGTTTTATTTTTAATCAAATAGGCTTTGGCAAAACATTTTTCCAGCTCTGCTTGTAACACCCTCCCTGCTCCTGCAGGAAAAGGCTGTGGGCTTTGCTGGCACCCATTTTGTCACTGCAAGAGGTATATTTGGGATATAATATATATAAATATATATTGTCCCATATATATAGGACAGCTCCAGATGGAGCAGTGGCTACCCAGCAACTCCAGGTGATGCTCCCACCTCTCACCCCATGGCAGACACCAGAGCACTGCCAGAGCCAGCCTGGCTCCTGTGCAGCTCCCCAGAGGGGTGAGCACAGCTCAGGGACACTGGGCTCGCTCATGAAAGATTTATCTACTCCATTTCCCTGCCAGCAGTTCATCTACATTATTGTACAAGCTGTACTGAATTACAGCACAAGAGTGGAAAACATACCATGTCAGATGTGGAGCTGGGATATAAATCCATACATTTCCCTGGAAGCCAAACTGCCATGCTGCTTTACACTAATGAGGTATTTAGCCTGGACTTTTAATCCTAATATCTCACTATTTTCCAAATTATCTAAGTGACAGAATCTCCTGGTTACAGACAGAGTGTCCTATAGGTTGCAAATTGGGAATGGTGACATGTCAATGAAGATCTCTTCCAACATTTTTGCCATACATAATCCTTTCAACTCTTTCCAGTGTTTGGCTTTTTTAGGATGGAATGACTTGAGAAAACTCACAGTGTTTAAACCACTGCACACGAATAAATCATTGGGCTGTCTTCTCTTTCCCAGCTCATTATATACAAATGTAATTTTTTAAAGAGAAAATCTCATCAGCCCAAGGATTCAGTGACTTAGAAACCATTTACAAGTGGTAAAAACTGACCCAATGTCTGTTTCTCCCAAAGCCAGCCCCTGGCAGTACTGCAGCATCCCTGCACTCCTGTCTGTGTGACAGCTTATTCCCTCTGACGCTGACATTCAGCACTGCATATAACTCAAGTGGAGATAGGGGAGATCTGTCAGCCAGGCCAGCATCCCCACCAAACCTCACAGCTCCCAGGGCTGCAGCTGCAGTCTCACCCTCCTCAGGAAATGAAGGTGGCTGCAAACCTAAAGAGATGTGAGATATATCACAATGAGATCCCTAATTTCTAAGAGAGGCCATGATAAGCAACAGACTTGTGTCTTGGTGACCCAGTGTGCAGAAAAATTATTTTATACATATATAAGTATTTAACTCTATCCAAGCACCTAATACATGTGTAAATAAGCACCTTTTACACGTGACATTTCCCCACAGGGGCTCACAAAAGAACTCTCCATCCTTCTGCCTCCCTCACCTCCGTGCTCTGGCCTCTCCTGGCTCCATCCTCCCCTTTCTGTTTGCCATCTGGTACCCATCAAAGGCAGTTAGACCATGACACATGTGTGCTTACCAAATCCTTTAAACCTAACTAGAGCACTGTTTTGTTTCCTCCTCATCAGAAACCACAAGGAACCCTTATTCAGTACATCTGGACCTTCTAATAGGGTAACAGCCTGGCTGTGCCAACTCTGCTTTCTGTCTGACTCCATCTTAATCATTCACAAATCACAAAAGAATTGGGAGAGGGGAGAGCCAGCACAGCAGCACAACAAGGATGGTAGCTGAGAACAAAACAGTGGCCACAGATAGTGTTTGGATGAATGCTGGTGTACAGCACACCAGGATATATAACATTCGTATTTCTACACATGTTCCAGTGCTCAAATTTGTTGGTCCCTTGTCTGGTCTCTGGTGTTGCCAGCAAAGCTCCCAGGTTTGCAGTTTGCCCTGGAAAGTCAGCCTGATACTCCCTACATGAAGGTGCTACAAGGACAGCAAAGGGCAGCTGGCTGCAGGAACTTGTGCTCGGATGAGATGCTACATTCCCAGGGAAACGTAAGGAAATGCAAATGGCTCCTCCCAGCTTTAATCAGCACACTCATTTAGTGCCCTGCTGGTAATGCCAGTGACTTCCTTGCATTCTTTTACTTTACTCCAGCTACTCTTTTTAAAACTACCTTTCCAGGAATTGCGTGGTTTGGGACTTTCAGTTTCCAATAAAAAGAATTTCTAAACATCAGAGAAGACTTGAAAATGTGACCCAGTGAGAGATTTAAAATGCTCTCCTTCCTTCCTTCCCATTTGGATAGTTATTAAAGTGGCATCACACCGTTCTGTGGGGCCCAGCTCCTGAGCTTTACAGGGCTAGAAACGCTGTAAGTCAAAGAGCTGATCCCAGGGATTACCTCCAGTTATCCCTCAGCCAGCAGGGAGAAAGAAGCCCAGCACTGCACAGCACAAGCTCAGCACAGTCAAACCCATTCAGGAATACAGAATAAGGAGCAGCACTGCATTATCATTGCACTGAAAAGATCCACAGGTTTTCCTTCCCTCCATCTGCTCCACTCTACCTTCAGCCCCTTGTACACACAGGAACTCACCGCACAGATCTCCCGTGGAGCAACAATATAACACAGCTTGTACATGAACACGGCCCTCTCCCACTTTCATCTGATCCCCAGACCAACAAAAAGGCAGAATAAATGTCTGAAGACAAACCCAGAGCTGCTGCTCCCCGTGAGCAGGTGCTCAGCTTCCCACCCCATGTCCTCTTCATCCCTAAAATGGCCACATTCTCCTCCAGGCACACACACACACAAGGATGGGTGGGTTTGATGCTTGACCAAAATAGGCCAATAAAGACAAGACATTAATCTGTCTGAGAAATAGAGGGGGGGAAAAAAAGAAGCTTAACAAAACAGAGGAGGGGGTCTTGACTTCCCGCCAGGAGCTTGAGGACTTGTATTTATTTATGCTTTTCATGGGAAAGCCGTTCAGAGGCAGTAATCCATGACATCTGGCAAAAGAGTAGGGAAGGACCTTTACTGCAAGTTGACTGATATTAAATGAAAAATAAAAGAGGAAAAAAAGCTCTAATTGATGGTTCTGCAAGCAACTGCAGCTGACAGGAGACCTTGGCAGGCTCTGTATACACATTTCAGTCTGGGCCATGGGACTGTCCCCCACCACTGCCCCACCAGAGCACTGAGCACTGCCCTGGGCACAGGGAGCATGGTGGTTCCACAGGCTGGCTGCAGAGTCATCACAGAAAGCAAAGCTGGAGGCAGCAGATGAAGAAATGGCACAACAGTCCATCTGAACTTCTGACTCCAAGGCTGGGAGCACACCTGAAATGCCCCAGCTCAGGGAGAGCCTTTGGACAGGCTGAACTTCCCCCTGGCAGCTCGGGCTCGTCACCAGCCCATCTCTTCAAGCCTGCATGTGGGACCCTGGTTTCTGATACAAAGCAAATAAACATGAGGTATTTCTTTTTCAAACAATAGGATGAGCTGAAGTGGTGTACAGCTCTGCAAGGCCAGATACACATCAACTCAAAGTCTGAAATTAATATGGAAAGTGATTCATAACAGGAGGAGACAAAACAAGCCTATTCATGCTACTCCATGTCAAGCCATCTTATAGCTGTTTTGGATCCAAATCCTCTCTTCTTTTCCAAAACCACAAAGAAAAGCAAACAGATGTCAGCCATTGCAGATCTGCAAAGAAATGAACTGAACAGCCCATAATAGCAGTGTTTTTCTTGAGCTCTGTGCACCGAGGGCTAGGCAGGCATTTCTGTGAGCCCTGCCGTGGCCGCAGGGCCGAGCTGAGGCCGTGCCTGATCCCTCTGGGACCAGGCACAGTCCCATGCCCAAGGCTCCAAGGGCTCCATTACATTATTTCCTGTGGAGACACTATGGGAAGGGAAAAGACACCCTGTCAACAGGCAATCTAGAAAAATACAAGTATTTCAGAGTTAAGGAGTGATTTCAAAAGCACATACAGGGCTCAACCCTGGAAACTCCATTTTCAAAAGCTGCTTTGAAGCATGACAGCTTAGGCACCGCTGAAAGTCAGTGAGGGAGAGAGAACCCAAATTGCTTTACTAAACCTTATCCATATGCAATTAACATCATTGTGAAATACTTTTGATTTTAGTCTTTTTAAAATATGCTGGGTATAGATATTATAGCACTGGAGCCCATCACTCCCTTCAGTGATTTAAGAGATACTGATTTCTAAAAAGCAAATCTAAATACTGAGTGCTTTCAGAAACTCTTTGGTTATACACAAAAGGATTCTCTATTATTGAGTTATCCCCTTCTTCTCTCATCTATCTCATGGCAAATTTTGGGCTGCTAAGGGCCACTCTTGAAGACCAATCCACAAGTGCAGCCTGTGTGGTGTGAATACCCAGGGAATCTGACTTCTAATGCTCCGGCTGCTTCTAGAACAAGTGTGAGCAGCACTCCAAAACAAAATATTTCACTCAGAGTCTGCATTTCCCTGCCCTGTGCTGTTCCTGATTTTTCTGCATTTGTCACCGTGGCATGGCAGGAGCTGCCACCAGCCAAGGCTGCCAACGGAGCCAGTGCTGGCCATGCAGAGCTGGAATGGGCCAAGTCCCGCTGCCATGTAACATGGCTGGGGACAATGGGAACAGCCAGGTCCAGCTATCACTGTGTGCCACAGAGGTTTTAGATCTCCTTAATGGGAACTAAGGGCAGAGAGCTGTGTCAGGAGCTGCTAACCCCCCAGGAACCCCTGATTCCAGGCAGGAGTTAGAGCCCGGCCCTGCTGCACCAGACTGGCTCCCTCCTGCAGGCAGGTCTCCACACACCCTCAGCTGCAGGGGTTACAGAAGAACTAAAGTGAGCCTTGTCTGGATTTTATTTCTTTTGCCTACACCAGAACAATTAACCTATTGTTTGCTTCGAAATGCATTCAGAGAAGTCAGGGGACTGAGGGAGACAGTCTTGTAGCAACCACTTCTTCCTTAACAGCTATGGCAGCTAAGTACCCATTTAAACCATGTTTGCTGTTCAAGTCTTCTCCTTTTAAGAGGATGTACATCTCTGTATTACTCAAATGACTAGGATTACCTCGTTTAAAAAAATATAAATCCAAGACTACCATTTTTCACATACCCTTCCCCTGCATAATTTACTTTAATTTCTAATTTACAACTATAAAACGTAATCTTACATTAGAATTTGCATAAAAGCGAGCAGACCTGCCGCAAGATATTAAATTTTAAATTTGCATGCTAGGGTGGCCAAGGAATATTACTCTATCCAAGAAGTTCCTTCCTGTAAATTTGAGAGCTAGCACGTGTAATGAGAGCAGAATTTGTACACCTGAGTGAAAGGAAGCTGATTAAAAGGCTTTGGTGTGGCTGTTACAGAGCAAGGATACAGACTGCACATACAGAGAGCTGCTGCACACCAGTGTGCCACCCAATCCACCATTGTGTGGCCAGGGCTGGCCCACACAAGCAGTCTAAAAAAAAAAAAAAAATAAAAAAATTTAAACCACACTGCTAATAAAGCTTTACAGCATTTTGGAGGCTGGAAAAGCTCAACATGAAACCACTGGTAAAATTTTCTTCCTACTTCCAGCTTCTGCCCCTGAAATGAGCAGGCAGGGCTGTCTTAGCACTGGGCACTGCTGCCTTTTCCACACTCAAGTCCTGGTTTGTCATTCTGGCTTTGTTGAGTAGGCTGTGTCCTGGCCAGAGCCGTGGGTTCATGATGAGTTATTGGGGGCTGCTGGTGAGATGTGATAGAGCTGCATGAGGAGAGCAACAAACAGGGCCCGTGGCACTGCCACTGTGGGATCTCAAACCAACATCACATGAAAGCCTCCCCTCAAAGCCCACCAGACAGCAAACATGGCCCATTACAATTCCTGTGCTGTCCTTCCCGGGGTCAAAACCTACTGCAGCATGCCACTGGAGAGCTTCCACCTCCTCCTGGCCACCCACAGGGCTGGAAGGAAACCAAAGCCAGGGCAGAGGCTGAGCAGATTAAACACCTTGTATTTCAGCCCTTCCCTTGGGGTCTCACAGGCACAGCTAAGTCCTGCCAACAGCCAGGCCAGGGGCACTAAACAACACCTTCGAGAAGTGTGAAACCGAAAGGGTTTGAGCCCTGAGTTGCAGGAGATGAGCCCCCTTCCCTCCTTGCCCAGAGCTGCTGCTGCTAGCCCAGCCCTGGGCAGAGGCTCAGGGCTCTGCCCCCCACACCCAGCTGCACCCTCAGCCCTCGCTCCCCTCCCTCTGCCTGAACGCTGCTCACTGAGCACCTCCCCTCTGTGATCAAAAGGGACGAGCAATCATTGCCACGACAGGCACTGCTTTGTTCTCACCAGCCTATTTCTTGCTGCCAGACTCCCTTTGCTGGTATCTCCAGACTTCACTCCGTGCCTCTGTCACACACATCCTTCTGCTACCAGCTACCTACTTCTGTTGGCTTTCTATAACTTTGTTAGCTCAATTGCACACTCCAGACTTCCATTAAGTTGTCTTTGCCACAAAGAAAACACAGGCTTAACAATCCTCTCATTTTCTACCTGATTAAAGTACAGAGGAATTAAATTTTTTAAGCTGGAGTGCTTTTTAGTCCCCAGGCCACTACACCATTCATTTCACATCACTGGAATGATATTAAAGGCATCTTCTCAACCCAGCAAAAAAAAGAGAAACAAACACCCTGAAACTGGGATGAATTGTCTCACCCTTCACAGCTGAATTTGTCATCACTCACCCTCATCTGCTCCCCAGGGAGCTCCTGAGAGGCACCTGGGAACTCGGCACAAAGGACCTTGTCTCTGTACCAGTCCTGAGCCAGCAGACAGCAGCAGGTCTGATTGTCACTGTCATCATTTTAGGACAACCACTCTGACCCTCCATGCAGCCACATCATCTCTGGAGGACACAGACTCCGAAGCCCAAACTCCAGCCCTGAGTGGGACCAGCAAACACCCTGGGCTCTTGGTTCTGAGATGCCACAGAGACCACACAAACATCTTTCCCTTTGCAGGTGACAGAGACAAGCACTGAACTGAAAACCAGTCTCCAGAAGGTTTAATAGCCCAAGAGCTCAACAGCCTGGGGACAAGGGTGGCTGCCAACCACCTCATCACAGTCACTTCATGTGGAATGTGTCCTTGAACAGTGCAGTGGATCAGAAAGCATGTGGAGCTAAGATGTAAAAACTCAAATGGGTGACAGTCCCAACTGAGAGGAAACAGAGGAGAATTTGGTATCTTAATGTCACTCCCTCCTTTGTATGGCAAGAGCTCCACTATTTAGATACATTCCAAACAAATCAGGAACAGCCTGTGACCTCCTCCAGCTCTGAGCATCAGCCTGACAGTCTCAGTCCCATTCCAGAACACAACTGCTGTGATGCCCATGTATGTCTTTTTCCCCAAAGTCTCTACGATATCCCCAAAGAACAACATGTTACTGTAGAGCCCTTTGATGACCCCAGCTGCTCCAGCTACAGCATCAGTACAGACCTCTCAGGGTTTCCTCCTTTTGAAGGTCACCCTCAGGTTCATCAGCCATAATGCATTATATTAACAAAAATCAGTAAGAGTAATTCTCTCATCAAGGAAGTTATTCCTTTAAAATAAGACCCAAAGAGTGTCTTAAGGATACTTATATAAGACCAATCTTAGATATAAGTTAAAGACAAGCATATAACATAAAGACAAGTAAAACATGCACAGACTTCCATGATTTCCTTCTTTTCTTTACTTGAAAAATACCCACTGCCATATTTCACATTAAGCCCCAAGCATTCCTCTGAACCATCAAGAAACTACTGAGGGTAGTGTTTGTGATAATGGTGATTTTCAGAGGGCTGTATCCTTAACAACTAGGAGACCCCTGATGGGTAACAGAGAAAATATAGCTCATGCCCAACAAGCTTCAATTCACTACATTTACCTCAAGAAAAACAATGAGCTCTGAAAATAAAGGCAGCACCTCCATGTTAGTAAAGCTAAAGGTGAACACCACAACAATTAAGGCACTTATGACTAAGGCGCTTTGGGCTCAGCTTGTAGCACTGGCTTGTTGCTAGTCCTTATCCTGTGACCTTCACTGTGCTCTGCAGAGTCTCTAGAGACTTCTGCATGTAATGACCTGGCCACCTAAGCTAGGCTTAGATTTCTAAATACCTTCAAGCACCTGAGTCTAAACCCCTTCATGGCTTCAGATACACATCATCAGAACAGACATTAGTATTCCTTCCTCCTTTCCACCCTATTTGAACGGTAATTGTTTTAAGATACTGACCATCTCTCTGTGCACACAATCCTTCTGAGCTCAGCTCAGCGTGGCACATCCATATTTTTAAATCCCCTCTTGCTGACACGTATCCGAACAAGAGCACTGTGCCAGCACAAAAGAACTCGAGTGAATCTGATTGCTGTCATCACAACGTTCAACTTGAGTGACACATTAAACATCTAAAACTGAACAGCAAAGAGTTTGGGACTAAAAACTAAATCCTGGCACAGGCTGAAACACAGGCAAGGGTTTATTTTTCCTCTTGACTTTTATCTTCAGCATGATCTTCCAAAGTGTGGGCAGGAGGAGGGCAAAGAAGCTGCTCAGCCATGACATGACTGTCCAAGTGACACAGCCATGACTGTGTGCACAGCCCCTGGGAGGGGTGTCTGAACAGAGCCTATCAGTTTCAGATTTGCCATCCTTTTATTCCCACACTGATTAATACAAACCCAGATCATTAGTGATCATTTTGCAGCAATCAAAGAATGCCTGGGAACAAGAGCTGCAATTTTCAGAGGATTGGTTCAGTTCACCTACAGCATGGCACCAATGCACACTCACACAGGCAAATACATTGTGCACATGCATGCCAGGAGATGCCAAACACCAAAACTCATCACCCATCTTCAGTTCTTCCATCACTGCTCCAGTTTGTCACTTTCCTGAGGTCAGCAGTGTGCCAGAGGCTGCCTGCACACTGAGGCCAGCTCAGAATTCCCATCATGGTGAGTGGTACCACTGGTACCAGTAGTACCAACTCAGAGGCTCACAGCTCCCACACCTCTGGAGTGGATGGATGACAGGATAAGGACTGGGAGACTCTCCCACTGTAAGCTAAGACCAGGTTCATGACCACCTGAAGAACCTGAATGTGCACAAGTCTATAAGACCTGACAAAATGCATCCCAGAGTACTGAAGAAATTGGCTGATGGAGTTGCCAAGCCACTCTCCATGATATTTGGAAAGCCATGGCAGTCAAGGGCAAGACTGCAATTACCACCTGTGGCTCATGACAAGCAAAGCTCACTCTCCACTCTCCCAGGCTGAGTATGGAACTGCACCCTCACAAGTGCTTGTGTGCCTCAGAAGCAGAAGAGGTGCTGGGACCACCTCACCAGCACAGTGCCAGAGCACCTCCCAGCACCACCAGCTAAACCATGAGCCCAAAGAGCTCCATGGCATCAGCCATCCTGCCCACTCCAGACTGGAGGAACCAGCTTTCTCATGGCCATCAGCAGTGCCTGAACTCCTGTCTTTGCACAGCCCTGTAACCCAGCACCCCGTGCTGCCCAGACTGTCTGCAGCCATTTCCACACACATCCGTGCACCAAGTGCCTCAGGAGCATGTCCAGGAGGGGGAAGGCTTGGGCACTGCACATCTTGCTCATTTTAACTGAATTTGTGCCTCCAGCACAGAGACTGAAAAGAAACAGGGGAAGGGAAGAGCTCACTGTTGTCATTGTTGGCAACAGCCCAGCCCTGGAGGAAAGCTCTGCATCCCACTCCAGATCTCGCAACGATGCAGCAGAAGAGAGAGCCCCATCCAGGACAAGGCTGAGCAGCAGCAGGTTCTGCTGCCCATCCCACTGCAGGCAGCTGGTATTTACACTGCTGGCACAAGAGCCAACCCTCAGTCTTTAACGAGACCCAACGCTCTCAAGCAGCCTCTTGGCACAAGCTCTCATCTGTATTTTAAATTCATGCTTAAGAAGGCCAAACGTGCTCCAGCACTGCTGTTGGCTGTTTGTTGTGTTGGCTGTTTGCTTTGATTGCCCTTTTTGGCCAAAGTGCAGCCGAGATGTCGATGCCACCACCCAGCACAGATGTGCAGGGCACACAGCAGTCAATTAGTTTCAAATAGAGCCATACATGTTTTTCTGGAAAACATTATGAAGAAAAGCTGTCAGTCCTGAATGCATATTATCTCTAATTAATCCCATAAAAAAAAATTAAAAGGATGGTTGCCTGGTAGCGTTGCAAGAACCGTTTTGTAATTAATATGACCTTCATCTCCATATGGTAATTAGCAAACATTTATATTACCATTAAAAAGACCACGTTCATTACATAACCTCACTTTTTTCTATTAGCTAACAGAACCCATAAAACCAATTTAGTCAAAGCCTTGAACTTTCACAAATACTCCAAATAAATACATCCAAAGCGACTTTTTCCTTTTTTTTTTTTTTTTTTTTTTTTTAAATGGACACTTGCTGGCTGATGTGAAAACCAGCAGAAGATGCCACCTGAGGCTCTGGCAGGAGGGTTACACACTACTCCTCCTCTCAGGGAAAGGGCTGGCACATGGGTGGCAGGGCAGAGTGTCCCTCGAGTGCTCAAGGAGCTCCTGGAGCAAGTTCCTGCTCACCTCCCCCAGCCCTGCCTTCCCTGCACCCCGGAGCACACCCTGAGAGTCTCCTGCCTTTCCCAGGGGACACAGACCCTCACCAGGGGATGGACCCTGAGCAGGGACACAGCTCCCAGCTGTGTGGAGCAGCCCCTCCAGCTGTTTGTCCCCTCATGCCCAAATATTGGTGATGCCACCTTCTCTAAAGGCCAAACAGAAACGTCTGTAGAAAAACTAAGACTTCATTGCCAATACCAACATTAATCTATTTTCTCCTCCTCGAAGCCAGGCTGTTCTACTTCAGGGAACACTGATGGTCAGCATTTCTATTGATAGTTTCTCTACTTACATTAATCCAAAATTTCCTGTGCTGTTTTTTTTGCATGCTGCAATCACTCCTACTCCCTGGAGTGACTCACCATTTAACTGGTTTGCTAACAGAGGACCTGATGTACCAGTCAACAACAACAAAAACCCATTATCACACTGCACTTGTTTTTCACAGAGGTGGGAGAACTTGTGGTAAGTCATTCAACAATGCCATAACTGAAAATGCAGGGGAGAAATATGATCAAAACCAAAAAGAACACTTGCCCACACACTTCCCTATTCCTCTAACACATCTGCAAATGAAAAGAAAAAATCCCAGGCTTCCCATAGTTTGAATTCTGCTAATAACAGTTATGCTTTACAAACATGCATTTCCTGCTCCTGATGAAAGCTGACAGCCCTTGTGGGGAGCGGCACGGGGGGAACCAAACGACTTGTGCTAATCAGTGCTCTCATCAAAGAGGACAACATGATGGAAATCTAATCCAAGGGAGCTTTCTCTTTTACTTGCAAGATGAATATTGACAAAAAAAAAAAAAAAAAAAAAAAAAACCATCAAAACAAACAAACAAAAAAAACAACCGATTTTCTAATTGGAAAGATGACATGAAAATGCTAATAAGGTTGTTAAGTTGACAGGGCTGGGAAAATGTAAATTTTATATACATGTGTGTATATATATTTCCAATAATTCTTGCACTATAAATGATTTAACCAGGACTAACAAAAATATGTAGAAATGAGAAAAATATCTGACCGAGAATTGCAGAAGAAATTCAGAGATTCCCAGGCCCCCGGAGCTCACCAAAGTCAAACACCCAACTCATGCCATCTTTCTACAAATTCCAACAGCTTGACTCCCCCAGAATTCCCCATTTTCCACGTGGTTCAGGCTCCCACTGAACACCTGGAATGCATGAGGTTAGAGAAATCCACAGACAGGTTAAGTAAGATGAGCAGTGGGAGCTGAGGTTGCTCCCTCCAGCATGTCCCATGCACCCCAAATGCTCACACTCAGCATGGGCAGCACGGAAGCACCAGCAGCACCAGGAAGGTTCCCTCCAGAATTAAACCCAAAAGAAACACACACCTCGTGCATAAACACTACAGAAGACCTCAAAGCAGCTGCCTTGTCTTTTTTTCTTTTTTCTGAGGCAGCCAAAAAAACATGTAGTATTGCGATAGCAGTGTACTGTAAACTTATCATAAAAGCAGGATAGAGAAACCAGCTACCAGCTGTGAAGAATATTTGCAACTGTAAATATTGTATTTCAACTGTAGAGAGGGTAAATACCATGTTATGGAAATGCCTCCTTTATCGATCAGCTCATCAGAAGGGAAAAAGAGAGAATATAATTTGGTAGTTTTCAGCAGCACAGAGTTTTGCAGACATTGAGAATGTATTTTTGAGATACTGCCTTCCATGAACAGTAACAGAGATCAGTTTGCTGATGAATGAATGCAATAATTTCCATTCCAACACCTGCAAGGAATACCTTGCTTCCACTTATTTTGGGAAAAATGCAACTTGAAGAATCAAAGAATCATGAAAGTTTCATTTCTATTGGTTTTATGTATTTCTGCTTGATGGTATCTCTTATGACACCAATCCAGGGCAAAGTCCACAGGGAAATTGTAAAGTATTTTAAGAGCACCACAGGCCTGCCCTGCTGAGCCAAGTCCACTTGGAGCATCACATAAGTGGGGAGGATATGACAAAACCAATCATATGCACAGTAATGCCCATCATTTAAAACTACAAGCGGAAAATTAATTTTTTTCATCTTTCTCTGAGGTTAAAGAAAAAAAAAGAACCCTTGACCTAAGTATGGAGATTAATGCAAATGTGACCATCCTGTTTAAAATGACCTATCCAACTCTGAGTAAGACCAGGAGAGATGGAAGCAATTAGGAGCTCATCCAATGCCAGAATTTTATAACTCTAAATATTACCAATGTGGGCATTCCCAGTGCATGCCTTGCATCCTCTGCAGGGTAAATCTTCCTGGTGAAGAGCTGCGAAAGGGGAGCCTCCAAAACAGCCATTTATTCTTTAAAAAATTACCTTCTCTGGTAGAAGGTGGCAAACAAATGCCAATATTACACTGCAGCCTATCAACATGAATGACATTTTAGAAACACATCAGAGCCCTGGAAGCACCAGGAGGGACAAGAAGCTGCCAAAAATCCGACTGTACAAATGAGCTTGTTCAGCTGGAGAGGGTGCCTGCACAACAAACCTCTCTCACTTCTTCTCACCTCTCTTCCACAAGCAGAGCCAACATCCATGCAGATCTAAGCTCATTCTACACAGCTTTAAACCTCCAGATTTTCAGGTCTCCCTCCACACTGGACAGCAATGGCAAATGTCTCTCCTCCCTAAGGCAACAGGACAACACGTCTGCCATAATTCCAAGTGAAAGCAAGTGGAAGGGAGGATAATCTATACTGGAAAATGCAACACATTCTTTCATTAGTTTGTCAGATTATGAGTTTGGTGAAACCATCTTTCATTTTATAACATCCCTTACACAGCTGAAAACTTGACAGCTACTGGGGAAGGTAATGGGTGTCCCTCTGAAGCAAGGAGGTCTGAGTGTTTGGGATTCATTGTGTTAAAAAGCCCTAGTGGTCTGGGACATACCAACTTGGCAGAAATCCTCAGTCCCAGGAGCCTCTCCCAGCTGGTTTATTGACTCTGCAGTGACAGTTCCCTACCTGGAACCAAAAGCAGGGCAAGATGGGAGAAAAATTACACCCCAAAGTGAGATGAGACTGCTATCCGCTATGTTCTGAGGAGCCACTTCTTTCCCATCAGGGCAGTTAAAGCAGTGTAAAACCAGAGCAGAGTTTGAGTCCAGCTCCTCACTCAGGAATATTTTGTGAATGAATCATCCTTGGTTTGTGTTGGCTGCAGGGATCTGTCAGACAAGGGCAGCTGTTCCAGCGGGCGGGAAATCAAACGGAGACCTGGACACAGCTGAGGGAAAGGCTGCAGCAAAGGCAGTGAGCAGCAGCTCACATTAACCAGCACAACAGCTCCAGGCATGCCTGGAAAACACACAGTAAGTGGAATTTAATTTCTGGCTTAATAATTCCTTTCTTTATACATGAATTTTGCTTAAGAGAACATCAAATCCCATTTTCATTGGGGATGGCTGCATTGAATCAGCAAGCTGAGTGGAAACTGTAATGCAGCTCAACAAAAGGATGGGGTTTAATTCTGCAGCCCAAGGCAGGAGCAGCCCCTACGTGGGCCAGTCCCAGGGCAGGACTTCCCAGTTTGCATTTTACCAACTCAACTCACAATGCACTGAACTAGAAGACTCCTCAAATCCAATTTTTTTGGCTTTTCACCTCTGTCTTCACAGAGTCTACACTACCTTCCATCTGTAACTCTGGGAAAAGACATTTCCAATAACCACTGCTGGCTTTGGGGCTATCATACAGATATTTTCTCCTGTTCTGAGGTTCTCTGGCACACTCAGAGAACTCAGAGCTGTATCCTGTTGCACAGCAGCAATTTTTCAAAGTAAAGAAATGACTACTAAAAGGTCAATGACCTGTCCAAGGCCAGGCTGGACAGGGCTTGGAACACCTGGTCTAGTGGAAGGTGTCCCTGCCCATGGCACAGGGTGGAACTAGAGGATCTTTACGGTCCCTTCCAACCCAAACCAGTTGGTGATTCTATGAAACTGGATCAGGCAACTGCAAGCACAGCACAACCATCATTCATCCCAGTCTTGGGAGAGCTGGTTCTTATCAACCAGCTTTAATCCATTTCAAAGAAAACACTTATTCAGAAATTTTTGTTGTTGCTTTCAAACAAAAAAATTGTAACAACACACCTATTTGTCTGAAACCCCCAGAATGGTAAAATTCTCTTCTAGTTTAAAATACAAATGAATCAGGTTACCTGCATCAGCTTCCCAGAGACCTAGGAAGAAATGAAGTTGAATTCATGACTCTCCTCTCTAAAGCCCTTCAAGGCTCCTTGCTCACAGGTAATACAAACATGCACTGCCAAACCCCAAAGCTGTAAACACATGAAAGCTTGCTGCTTTCAAGCAAGATGCTGCCCCGACTGCTCACCGCTAAATCCAAAGCAGGGATGGATTTTCCATGCTGGCAGTGTACAGAAAAACACTCAGAAATCTGGTGTTCATCCAAAATGTTACCATTGTGAGGCACACAGATACCAGTCACTCTCTAGTGAAGATTTTCCTAATGCTGAGCAGGGAAGCTGAGATTAAAGGTTCACTACTCCCTACTGAAAATTAATTTTCCACAGTTGTTAAAAAACTTGTTTATCTAGGAAAATGACTCACTTGACTAGATAAATACTTCTATCTCCTCTAGGAAAACGTGTTTCCTTGAGCCTTGTGACCTTACATTATACAGTTTAGTATCATCACAGAACAGTATTTTGCTTTTCATGCAATTTTAGAAGGTGAAATCCCAACCACCACTGAGAAAACATTTGAAATATGTTTTTAACAATGCCTTAAAAGAATTAACACACTCGTTTTCCCTCCCAAACCTGCCACCATCTTGTTAATTACCAGGCATGTTTCATGTGCGTTTTCAAAGTAGAGAACAAAAGAATTGAGAGGAAAAGGAATTTAGTGATGCATAAGATGTCCTGCTGAAAACAGAAGGTGTTTTTCAGTTTTAAAAAACTAGCTTGGATTTTAATTTGTACTCCACACCTCCAGCATGGACACAGATTATTATTTTGTGCAGCGACAGGCTGGGGGGAAAGGCAGAGCTACACATTCTCCAGCAACAACCAAAGGCAAAGGAAGGTTTTGGTGTGAACAGCTGAACTTGGGGTTTGGGGATGGCCACGCTCAGAGCCTTCCCAGGCCCCCTCCAGTGCTCCATCAGACCACTGATGATCTCCCAAAGCTTGGCTCCATCAGACTGGAGCTTTGCTTGTGCTCAGCATCCCTGTGAGTCTGAGCTCTCTGTGGCAATCGAAGGCCCAGCCCTGGTTCCAAAAGCAGAGGGATGAAGGCTCCATGTGAGCTGGAGCCATGCAGCAGCAAACCAGGTGCCTATATTTTAATATTTGGCTGATAGATCTATATCCAGCAGGGATAGAAAAGTCCTTTAGAAAACACAATATTCAATTTCCTTTTCCTTTTCATCTCAGGGATGCAAGCCAGGCTTGGTACCTTAAAAACCTGGTGCTGCAATAATATTTTCTTTTTTTTTTTTTTTTTTTTTTTCTTTTTCTTCTTTTTTTTATCCATTTTTTTTCAATTGAGGAAACGCTGCTTTCATTCCCCTCTGGAAAAGCTGATCTGAGCGAACAGGCACCAGTGCTGC
This sequence comes from Muscicapa striata striata, assembly GCA_030060385.1. Taxonomy (NCBI): domain Eukaryota; kingdom Metazoa; phylum Chordata; class Aves; order Passeriformes; family Muscicapidae; genus Muscicapa; species Muscicapa striata. The sequence continues at coordinate 2,939,448 of JAREIS010000032.1, read as the reverse complement.
AAAGACTTTTTGAAGGAAGCCAAAACCAAAGTGTAAGAGATTAAAGAGACAACTCCCTCACAAGCCAAATGATTAAAGCCTTCCCTCTGAAACAAGCATTTCCTTGAAATAATACAAAACAAAAGGCAGACTAACACTGCTCCAGGTCTCCACCAGGTATTTATTGGAGCTCTCCACGCACATCAGACACCCCGTGGAAATCACTTATGGATACAGCAGGATCTGAAGCAGGGCCACAGCTGTAATGTATGCTTCAGCATTTCCTTCACATGCAGAACAGATTAATAAGAGTTTTCTTTGGGATCTGGATTATGCCCCAGAGAAGTAGAACTTCAAGAGCTGCAAGCACCAAGATCTAGTCCTTGTCATTCAAAGGAAAAGTTCTTGGGGATTCAGGATTTTCCCGTTGCAAGGAATGACATGGCTGCAGAAGCACACTAATGATATCCATCATCTACCTTCCTGCCCCAAGCTAAAAAGATCTTCTGTTCAAAATGCTGAGCAAATTCCTAAGTGCCTGTTTGCCACAGGACAATTTATGGCAGTTTATAAAGGTAAGATTAATTTCATCCAAGTGTTGATCCTGTGAGCAGATCTGCTCCTTTGCTCCTGAACATGCAGGAACTGCAAAGCCAACATGCATTCTCCTGCAGGAAATCTTAATTACTTTACTGTTTGGATTTGTGTTCTTTTCAAAACTTCAGTTTTCAGGAAAAAATGTGTTTGTTGTGAAAAAACCTCACAAAGAGGTACAGTTTAGGGGAGGAAAATTTAAAAAAAAAAAAAAAAAGGCTAACCTCTATTTTGTAATAAAACCAGATGACAGTCCTCTCTTCTGCAAAGTGCATTGCCTGGTGAGAACAATTCTGTTCTCTCGGTAACATTACTCTGTCTTTTCTAATACATTCTTCATCCATTAACTTTGACTCCCTATGTGTCTAATTCACAGCTATACACCAAAGAAATTATCTGGAATTAGAACATCTCACTCATTTCCTCTTTCCACACCTCCACGCCAAGTCTTACAAAATCATTTTGCCGTGAGATGTCATAAGGAATTACTAATTCCTTTGCAGGGGGGTGGTGGGAAAGGCAGATTCCCTTTGCATGACACAATGGTCCTATGGCCAAGGTTTGCATTTGGAGGATTTGATTCAGTTCAACTCCCCCAGCAAAGAGGCTGCCCCTATTTTCTGCCTACACGATCAACAGAGAAATGCTGCTGATTCCTGAGCTGTGGTGTTTTTCCTCCTCCCCCATCAGCACAGCCTCCCACATCCAGCATAAGAAATGACTGTAGAAAAGTCCACTCAATCACCTCCAAGCTTCATTTACATTTCATATCCATATCTCATCTGCCTAGCTCCTCCCTCTTCTACAGCAACTGCTCAATCCATCACCTGTTTTTTTTTCCCTTCAATCACCACTTCTGTTTTTAATTTACTCTGTGTTCTCCCCTCAGAATTTCTGTTAAGGAGGGCACATGCAGCATGAATAGTACTGTTGCACCCTTGGGACTTGCTCCATTTTCTGTGGACCTCCCACCTCCACTCTGCAGCCTTTCCTGCCCAGCCACCACCTGTGCCCACAACCATTCAGGTACCTGTTGAACACAAATGTATTTCTGCTTGACCTGCCCCTCTGAGCATGCCACAGTTACTGCATTGGCTTCCTGCAGCTCCACCTCAATCTCCTCCCCAGCTCCTCCAACTCTTTCACTTCATGATCATCAGTTTATGGGCAGTTTCCTTTAACTGATTTCCATCTAACCAGCATCACTTCCCTACAGGAGGGTTTTTTCTCTCCAATAACCTCAGCACTGCTATGAAGGAGCAGATCTGTTCTGTAGTTGGGATCAGTCCCACCAGTACAGACCCCACCACCGGATGACAACTCCTGATGCACTGAAAACTGAGATGCTGGGCCACATCACATACACTGACACAATCTCTCTGCTCCAACACTGACTCAGCCTGGAGAAACCTCCATCGCTTTTGCCAACTCACACAGATTTTAGTGCAGCAGGAGAGACTGGAGACCCTTTCACCCTGGCCCTGCACCAGCCATCAGCCCACATGTGGCTGCTGCTCAGCTGAGAACAGCACAAAGGAGGTGTAATGGGGCCACAAGTGACACCAACATTCATTCCTGGTTTGAGCCTTGCTCACTGCACAGCCTTAAAAAAGTCATCTGAGCTCTCAAGACAAAGTGGAGAGGTGACAGCAAAGCCAGCAATTCCAGCAAGGAGCCTGCAGGTCTTTCCACAAATGTTGAGGTCCTCTACTCCCACCGAAAGATTTTGACACCAACTGAGCATAAAACTAGAAAAGGGGAGAAAAATCAAAACAAACCAGAACAGATTATGTCATTTCAGCTAAAATGATGTTCCAGTTCCCTGAGCTATGTAAGATCTCTGAATCTGAACAAGATAGCCTGAACTCCACAGAGAGCCCGGTCTTGTTCAAAACGTCTCCACTGTAACGTGGAGCCAAAGACAGCAACCTTCAGAGCAGCCCATCCCAGGGGAAGGAGGGCTGTGCACAGAATCACAATGCAGAACTTGCACATCATGCCTGAAGAGCAGGGAAATGTAACAGCTTCCCCAAGCTGAAACATAACTGACCCTGCGAAAAAGTAAGGGAATGAATGACTTAACATCAGCTACAAGGTGAGAAAGAGCCACTCCTGGGAGGTGACATTCTGGGTGGGCAGCTGAATTACAGAAAGCAAACTGGTGGTAGCATTTTTAGGTCTTTGTTTTTAATTTTGGATGCAACTTCAGCAGCAAACATTCTTGTTTTAAGAGGGCAGCCTTTCCATGGCTTATTTTCAGATCACAGATCCAGATCCCTCTGCAGAGCTTCCTGCCCTCCAGCAGATCAATGTTCCCATCCAGCCTGGTGTCACCTGCAGACTGATTGAAGGTGCCCTCAATCCCCTCATCCACACCACTGATAAGGATACTAAACTGGGCTGGCTCCAACACTGAGCCCAGGGAACAGCCCTTGTGAGCAGCCCTGGCTGGGTGTAACTTCCCTGCCCGCCACGCTCGGCCATCCGCCCTCAGAGCAGTGTCCAAGCCATGGCTGCAGCGTCCCCAGGAGAAGGCTTTATTGAACTCCAGCTAGAACACATCCCCAGCCCTTCCCTCAGCCACCAAGTGGGTCACCTTGTCATCAGAGACAGGTTAGTTGTGCAGGGCCTGCCTAAAGCCCTGCTGGGTGCCGTGTGTGATGGCACTGGGAGTGATCTGCTCCGTGCCCTCCCCAGCACTGAGGCCAGGCTGACAGCATCATCCTGCTGACCCTCCATGTAGACATGTGTCCCACTGGGTAACCCAGTCACCTGGGACCTCCCTGTTAGCCAGGGGTGTTGAAAAATGATGGGAAGTGGCTCAGTGGGCACTTCCAGCAGCTCCCTCAGCCCCTTGGGTGGATCCCATCCAGTCCCATGGGACTGTGTGTGTCTCTGGAGTGCAGCAAGTCTCTGATCATTTCCCCCTGGATTACGGGGCTTTATTCTGCTTCCTGTCCCTGTATTCCAGCTCAGGGGCTGGGTCCTTTGAGAACAATGGGTCTTGCTATTAAAGACTGAGGCAAAGAAGGCATTAAGTACTTCAGCCTTTTTCTCATGCTTTGTCACTATGTTTTCTCCTTCATCAAATAGAGGATGGAGAGTCTCCTTGGCCCTCCTTTTGCTGCCAATGTTTGTATAGAAATGTTTCTTACTGTGTTTTATGGCAGTAGCCAGATTAAGTTCTAGCTGGGCTTTGGGCCTTCTGATTTTCTCCCTGCATAACCTCACAACATCCTTGTAGTCTGCCTGAGTTGGCTGCCCCTTCTTCCAAAGGTCTAATGCAGAGCATTAGAGGAGATTTATGTTTACTGCTGAGTTAAAGGTCAGGAATGGAGGCTTCCTCCCTTCCCCATCTCTCCCCTCCTCTCTTCCATGAAGAGACTAAGGCTGCATAATCTGCTGCGTTTGTTTTCATACAAGAGCTGCTTTTAAGCACTGCCCTGATGATCACACAAGGGTAAGCAGATGAAATCCAATAAGTGGCTCTACAGGACAAGACACATGACGAGACAGCCTGCCAGACTCCTGCTCTAATGTACACGCTGAAAAGAAGCTTATGCAGAGCCTGGGTAAAGAATGCTTTGTTAGGGAACACAGGCAGCTCACACTGCAGTGTCTGTTCTCCATTAGCCATCCATTTAAAAACACTTCTGATTATTTTGGAAGTACTTGCATTGCCCTTCTTGAACTCAATATTTGCAGTTAATTGCATAACTAGTGCAGTTGCCTCCAATTTAAAAGCACATTAAACCCAATTTTTATTTAAAACAGCCATGTTTCCACTCAAGCACTGAAAATAAGGGCAGATGCAGAAGACAGTGTTTTAAAGAAGACACCTCTGCTTCTGACAGTGTACACATGCACTTCCCAGTGCCTGAGTGACAGAAATGTGACAGAGGACGTGGAAATACAGACCAGCACCTCCAGGGTTAAAGAGGAAACCAGCCAACATGTGCTCTTGTGCAAAAATCTAATCTAAGAATGCACTGCCCAACAGCAGTGGGCAAGGGGCTATTCTTTGCTGGATGGAGCTGTCCCCATGCACATCTAAGCACCTCTCACACTATTTAGGGAAGGCTGTCTCCATCCTGGTCATTTATCCTGCTGGAGGTCCAACAGCAGCCCCACACAGAAAAGCAGATCAGGGGAAAACAAATCTTTTTTTTGTATTTGTATGTGATCATTTATATAAAACATAACTATCAAACCTATCATCAGGATTTATGGGGTTTACTCTTTGCATTTATGGGAGTGTTTAACATGGGCAAGGCACAGCCATGGCTCTGGCAGACCCTGTGCCCCCTGCCTGGCACACACCCCTGTCACATCTGGGCGTGGGGCACTCCCCACTCTGGGATTCCTCCACCCTCAATCAAACCCCTGTTGTTCATGTGCCCTCTCCTCTCCCCACAATGCAGCTCCTTGGCATTCTGCACACACCATCAGCCACCCCAGCAGTTCCTCCATGCTGCAGCCTTTGAAAATCACAGCCAAACAGGTTCTACACAAGCATCATCTCAGGAGGCATAAATCTCTCCCTGGAAACTTGACTGAAGTGCTGACATTACTGGCTTGATAGAGTGATAAGTTTTGTATTTACTGGTGCCCTGGTCTTTTTTTGTTTAAATAAAAGTGCCCAAAATGATCAGCTTTCTGCATCTATATCCAGAATTATTTGTTCAGCCAGTTCAAGCCCCCCCAGCCTGTCTAGAAGAACCAGAATTGCATCAAATCTCACAAATACATGCAGGGAGGGCCAACATCAATGTCAAGGGCACTGCTGCCACCACCTCTGGCACACAAAGGGACCTGACCCCCAAAATAGAAACAGCACCAACACCCACCTCCTGTTCCCCTGTAATATTAGTAGTTAGTACATTGACTTTGCTTTCTTTAAATACTCTTCAGAAACTTCTAATATACATGAATAGAAATGTGTAATTATGATACTGGATATTTAAATTCCTTTTAGAAAAAAAAAAAAAAGAATAGCCTAGAGAAAGTCCAAATATTGCATTTCAAAAGGATGCACTCCCATGAAACTAATTAAGATTTAAACCATGACAAGCTGCAAGTATCTCAGCATGCTCTATCCAAATGCAAGCACCAGACAGGAAAAGGACCTAAGAACAATTTGGAAATTACTTCTGGGAATTAAGAGTTGCATAATCTGATTTAGTTGTTGCCTTTGTCAATAGAAAGATATGAAATGTCTTGAATTTTCATGAGAGTCTGAGTGTAAGTGGGAGAAAAAAAAGAAAAATAATCAATAAGCTAATCTATAATTTCATTGATGGTGAGGGTGACAGCTTGTGCAGAGCAGGGGAGGGTTTGTTGTCAGAAGAATGATTTGCTCTTGAGACCCAAGGCTATCTCAATCTAAGTATATAAAGCTCTCAGTCAATGCAGAGAGGTTACGTGTGCCTTACCAGGGCTCAGGCTGATCTCTAATGTCCTGAAAGGATAGATTTGCAATAAAAATATGTGAAAACATTTAGAGACATTAAGTTTACAAGATGACTCTGATCCTGTGGATTAGTGTCGAGTCTGCAAGTGTGCTGAAGCCTGCCAGGGAGAATAAAGCCCTGTACTGTCCTTACACTAAGAGCAATTTAATTTGTATGTCCAGATGTTCATTTCAAGATTTTTATCCATTTTGAAGAGTTATATCTCCTTTGCCTTGGAATAAAAACATAATTATGTGCAAGCCATTTACAAGATTCCTGTGGCAAATATTCCTAACCCTGCTGGGTTATTTTAGGGCAGTGAAGCCATAGTTAATACAAGGGAGGAGGAATGTTTGACACAACTATTGAAATAAATAAAAGGACTCACTCAAAATGCATGTCAAAGCATGTGAAAACCTGAAGGTTACTGAAGCCCAAGAGATCCCTCCATCTTTTGCCAGGCCCTGAACTGTTGGGAAATGTTTCAAGCAGCAAACTGTCCCACTTTGCATTTCTAAGAGGCTGAATCCCAAGAATAATAATGCACAGAAAATTGCAGCCCTTGGCTTTCCAGCCAGACAGTAATTCAATGAACAATGCGGCCAGCCCATCAAAACATCCTTGCCAAGTTACACAAGTACCACTTGTAGGAAGAGCTTTCTACTAGAAAAAGAGACAGCAGAGGAGAATGTGCTGGCAGAGAGGGAGCTGATGGGAAGGGCTTACTCCTAATCGGGTGGTTAATTACAGCACATCTCCGAGGAGAGGGCTGGTGCCCAGGCACACGGGGATGTGCAGCACCGGGGCAGCACTGCTCACACCAGGGAGAAAGAGGGATGGAGAGCCCAGGACATGCCCACACCCACCCACTCCTGCCAGGACACTGCCCTCTGCCACCATCCCATGGGACAGGCTGGCGGGGTCCTTTGGGACATCACTGTCAGTGTTCCAGGAGCACACAGCCAAGCACGATCCTGCAAAGCACCGAGTAAAAACCACCCCAAACAAGCTGCAAATTACAGTCCTTTGCTGAAAGTAGAAGGGCTTTGAATAGGCAGGGCACTGATCCAAAGGCTGCTAAGAAGCCTCCCAAGGATACAGGACATACTTCAAGAGGAAGCAAAGATAAGTATTTTCTATTTTAAGTGTCACCTGCCCCAACAAGCCAAGTCCCTAACACTTAGAGTTTGTTTTTTTTACCTGAAGGCCCTCACTCAGCTTCCCTAGATTCTCTCCTCATTTTTGGCTACATGAAGGCTGCTGGGAGCAAAATGCCTTTGTAATTCTGTAACATTGCTTCCCACTGTTCCAGAGCTCAGCCCCCAAAACCACACCAGCAAGGGTTCCCTGCAGGAACACTGCAGAGCACTGGTATGGGGATGTCCCCAAGGAGGAGATCCAGAACATCCAGCACGTGCCAGAGCTGGGACAAAGCCACCAGGCTGTTCCCATGGAGCTCTATGCGTGATCCAGGATCACAGAGAGCACACACACACACCTGGGATCACCTGGCAGGGCAGTTCTCACCACACACCACCCTGGGCTGTAACACAAGCCCTGCCCAGTGCTCCTGGTCAGCTGTGGTCAGTCAGTGACCCCAAGCACAGGGACCCAGCCCTGGTGTCATCCTGGCCACGCTCCAGTTGCTGGATGAATAAGCCAAATGGTTTGTGACCACTGCTATCACCATTCCCACAGCAAATACTGTGAAGCACAGTTTGCTTTCCCCTAGGAAGGACACCAGTTCCTCATTTGGGTGTTGAAAACAACCCCAGAAATCCACAGCTAAATGCACATAGGCTTGAGATGAGTTCCAGCTGACTCTCCAAAGGCTTTACACTATTTGCTCCAAGATCATACCATTAAGCTTCACTACAAAGCTCCAAGAGTGTATATTAATCACCTCTGTCTCTGGTGCTCTTTGGTTAATGACACTTCATGCAATCAGGGTCTCAGGTTGCCCTCACCTCTGGGAAAGGTGTTTATTTTGAAAGATAGTTTGAAAATGTGCAAGAAACACCGATTTCTAAACCACACAGTCACCAGGAGAAAAGCAAAGCAAAAAAAAAAAAAAAAAAAAAAAAGGCTATTGTATCTGGAATTTAGGAAAGACTGAACAGACCAAAATGCAATAAATATATTGTGTTTACTTGCTGTTCCACTTGATTTTGTGCTCACTTTGGCTAAGATGAAAAGAAAATGAGCCCAAATCGCAGCAGCCTTGAGCCAGCTCTGCTGTGCTGGGCTGAATTCCCACACTGGAGCCCTCGAGAGCAGGACATCCTCAGCCTCTCTGCTCTTCCCCCTGGAAATTCCATGTGTAAGGCAGTACTGAGTGTGCAAGGAGGGCAGAAGCAAGGGAATTTTTGATCTTGCATTCAAAACCAAGCACGCTCAGTGCAGCAGATGTAATGTTATGTCAGCTTGCTACCAAGCCGTCAGTATTGTGAAGATTTAAATTGGAATCTCAACAAAAGGGAAATCATCACTCAGGTGTCAAATAGAGGGTTTTTTTCAAGGCAGCTTCCCTTTGACATGATAAGACCAATCCCCAAACAAAGGTGCTCAAAAGGAGTTTCTGAGAAATTCTGTCTCAGAAACATCAGCTGAAAGCAGCAGTGCTTTGATTCCAGGGTCAAATCTGCTTGGATCAAAACAATAAATTAACTTTTGTGCTACAACCAACACCTGAAACACAGAATTCATCCTAAAAATGAGCACAACCTCTGCTAAAGAAAACACAATTGTGCTAACACAGAAATAAAAATATCTTGGGAAACTGTCAAAGGAGCCATCTGGAGACTCCCACCACAGCAGCAGCAGAACGCAGAAGGCACTAAAAGGTGCACAACCACCCCCATCTTCAATGCCCTTCTCCACAGCACTCAAACACAGCAGGGTGAGAACAGCAGCAGCACGTTTCTCACGTGGCAGAGGAGAACCTGAGCAACTGGGCAGGATCCAGCTGAGCCCCTGTGCAGCAGCGAGCCATCCGTGTTATCAGTGGGATCAGGGACCACAGCCACACTCTGATCCCCTTCCCCTGAGCCACCCCAGCCCAGCACAGCCACACTCTGATCCCCTTCCCCTGAGCCACCCAGCCACCCCAGCCCAGCACAGCCACACTCTGATCCCCTTCCCCTGAGCACCAGCCCATCCCAGCCCAGCACAGCCAGGCTCCCAGGCTCCCTCCAGGTGCTCAGCTCCCTCCTGCCCCAGCACTGGGCTGTAAGAGATACAATTAAGCTCAACAGCTGCACTTTACAGCTGTTCCTTTCTAAAATACAGAGGTCTTCTTTTTTTTTTTTTTCTGTCAAAGTGGGATTGTGGGATTTTCTTAATAAATATTCAGCATCCTCCCCAGAATAAAATGGGAGTGAAAGCAAGGCCGCTTCCTTTTGGATGTGCTCCATGCCTCTATTTTTCTATGTAACCTGCTCTAAAAGTATAATGATCAGCATTAAATCCAAGCTTGAAGGCACAGTGCTAAAGCCCAGGACAACAGTTACATTTCTGTGAGGATGAAGCATGAAAATTCAGTGACAAATCCATTTTTCTTATGCAGAGTTGTGGCTCCAGAGCATTTGTAAAGACAGAAGAGGCCAGCACTGGGAGGATAATAAAACTATTGGCTACACTTCTCAATCTCTTATAGGTAGCACTCCATCCCCTTTTAAGGAAACAAAACAAAAAAGTCTCCCAAAACAGAAAAAAACTGATATAAAATACTCCTGCAGAAATATACATAAAGTTATCAAGTAATCCACTGCATTTTGTAATTATATAAACATTAAATGACTACAGAAAATGCTTTATTGCACAGGAGTGTGGTGGATTCTCAGCAACCAGCTGCCAGGACATATGGCTCCATATGTGGGTGATGGTATGGGAAAACAGGAGGAACCTCAGTCCAGAGACTATCACAAGGTTCCTCCAAGAAATAAAAAAATTCCTTTGTTGATATTTAACAAGTATTGCAGCTTCCTCCTTTCTTCTGCTTTCCCCCATGGTGCTGTGGGACCAAAGATCTGCAATATTCCCTCTTGAACACTGCACTGGGCTGTGCACCTTTGGTGAACTTGCAGCGTGTTAAAAGTACAAGCGAATCTTCACAGCCCATCAGTTCAATGGAGCAAATAATTCAATGGCTCTTCTGCTCCTCTAAGTACAGAGGTTTAACAAACCCAGAGAACACTTCTCAAACAGCCTCTAAACCAAACACATCCATTTTGTAGGTGAGACCCCATCTGACCTTCCTACACAATGCAGGTGCTCCTGACTCCTCTCTGCTGCAAAAAGCATTTTAGGGAGCACAGCTTCTGAGCCTTACATTGCACCTGATGCCACTTGGGCAGTCTCACTTGGGCAGCCCTGCCCACAGCCTGAGAGTCCCCCAGAGCCCCCCTGGAACCCCAAGTGTGCCACCTGGACATCAGGGCTATCCATCTCCTGGCTCACAGGCACACAAAGAGGAAGGATGCTCAGGCAGTCGAGAGGTCAGGTGTACAGAGATACAACAGGAATGAAGGCAGACTGAGGAGGTTAGGAAGTAATTTCTCAGCTCTCTTGCAGGCTGACTGTGAGTCTGACAGAAGTTGCATCCTTCTCATTTCTAAGGGGGATAACTGCACCACTTTGGACACCCTGGACTGTGAGAGGTGGTGAGTGTGGAGGGAAGGGAGCACCACTAATGGGGATTTTGTCGACAGTGCACTGACACAAACACGACAACATGCACCAGGTGTGCCTGAGTGGGGCCTGGGCACTCACCTGAGAGCTCTGGCCCAGCCTCTTCCACCAAATCAAGCAGCAAATCAACAGCAATTACAGACATGCTATGGAGGCAGGGTTTTAATGTGCTCTTCATTACCATTTATAGCTGTCTACAAACTGCAAAGCTGCACAGATCCCACAGTCTGTGAAAGGACTGAAGCCATATGTCCTTTTAGAAATTTCTGATTACTCATTAATGGATAATAAAAAAAGCATTTAGTCTGAGGAGGAGGAGGAAGTACCCCTAAATCTTACAGAAGCCTGAGCCCCACTGGTGCTAATGGAAAAACACTGAATATCATTCAAGGTCAGAAGCTACCTGGAAAAAAAAATAATCCCAAGAGAGGGTTTTTTCCTTCTCTTTTCAATACTTGAGTTGAGCATAGAAAAGCAACCTTTGTGCAAACCACAATGAACATTTGTCCAGCCTGAAATGCATCCCACACACAGGAGTGGCAGCACACTCGCTGCAGGTTTGGCATCCAAAGAGAAGCAGAAAGCTGGGGCAGGAGCCAGCACAAATGGACATCATTCCTTCATCATGGATCAAAAAGAGGCTCAGTTTGGTTTTTCATCTATTCTGAAACACGTTGCTATTCCCTGCTTCAGACATCCAAATGTGCAGCTTAATATTTAGAGGAAGATCCTACAAGATAAGAAGAAAGGAAGACTCTCTACATATGAATTTATTCTGCAGATTTGTTTATAAATAATTCCACATGTGGATATTGCTCATTGCAGAGAAAAAACAGCTTGTTCTGGTTTAGTTTAACCCATCTTGGAAGTGTGAGACCCAATTCTCCTCTTTTTTGCATTCATTTTGATACCATTTTGGTGACTGCAGAGTGACCCCTTAAACCAACCCCAGCCCCACTGGCCCTCTCTAGCTATAGCAGAGCAGGCAGCAGTGCAGGTTGGCCTCCCCAGCACAATCTGCTCCATTTAAATCACTGCTGCTTTTAGCCTGATAGAAATAATCCCCCAAGAGAGCTGCCTTCACCCCTCGGTCACCCAGCATCAGCCCAGAGCACTGTGCTGCTGCCAGCAGAGTCCTCCCCCTCCACGTTTACAGCCACAGCAGCAGGAGGGATGTGCCTGGAACAGGACAGAGCCAAGGCAGTGCCACTCCATGGGCCAGGACAGCCTCAGCACAGCACAAGGGACAGCACTGCCCCTGCCACCCAGGGATGTTTCTGCAGCTCACTTAATCCCTGCTGAAATAAGATCACTGTTAAGGCTGGTGAAACAAGGACATCTTAAAGACTTATAAAGCACCTCTGCAGCCTGCCTTAGTGCCTTAATCAGCACACTGAGATCAGGAGACTCTATTTAAGAGTTACTGCATTCCACTGAAATGTCTGCTCCGCTCTGGAGGGCAGCAAAGGCACCCTGATGCCTCCTGGCAGAAAGTTCTATTTACTTCATGAATTTTTGAAGCTGCCTCATGAATTAATGCACAAAAATAACTTTCATAGAGTCCTCATTTACAAATGCTCCCTAGAAATATTGGTAGTATTTTAAATATACACCTAAAAATAAAGCAAGTGAATGCTTAAAACTCTCTTTTGGCAACAGCATGGAGGAGGAAGCCCACGTTCACAGTGGGGTTCAGCAAGAAGCAATCTGAGGGGTGAAACAGGAGCCCCAAAAGAGATGCTTACAGTGCAGGAGCACATGGGAGACAAACTCCACAGAGGCCAGCTCCCCCACAAGAATATGGCTCAAAGGACAAGTACCATCCTCATCTCATCCCTGTGGATCCCTGACTCCTTCTAGTAAGGGTTTGGAGAAGTACTGGGCAAGGGCTGCACCTCAGACCTAGGGACCACTAAAAGAACTTTCCTTGGTCATCCCATGTTCTGTGAGACACTTGGAAAACACCAGGTCACCTCAGTGCCTCCTGCTGCAGGAACAGACAAAGCACAAGACCACCAAGTTCTCCACATCTGGTCTTTCACACTGAATCTCAGTTACAGGGTCCAGCCAGGTCTGCACAGGATGAAATACCTGACCAGTTTCCCCAAAACACCTCTTGCCCAGGACAAAGCAATGTTCAGTTTGTTTGTCCTGCCTGGCTGGCTCACACCACAACCAGCTCACATTGCTGTGATGAAGCCCTGGGTATTTTAGTCTGTGAGGCACTCAGGGATCCATCGGGATGAAAGGAGCTATATAAATGTAAATCATCCTCATTAATGTAAATTGTGGGACAATGCAATGTTTACAGTGAACAATCCCAGGGCTGAGCTTCAGAGGTGTATGTTTATGTATAATTTCACCAAAGAAGAACACAGTCCTCAATGCCTGGTAGCTGGACACCTGCAAGACCTCCATGGAGGATCCAGTTGGGAACTACCCCACACAGTGCCCAGGTCAGGCTCCAAGGGCAGCACCCATAGCCACAGAATATTCATCTCCCTTATGTGCACTTGAAAGACTTTGAAAACCCCTGAAGTCCTTCTCTTGCACAGTTGTCCACAGTTGGAGTTTCTCTGTAAGTGCAGAAGGTTAATTAACATTTTTAAGACTACTTCTAAAAACCATGGTGACTCCAGCTCAAGCAACTTGGTTGCTAAAGAGGGAGGAATTCACATGCAGGACTGAAATGTGCAGCTACAACTCAAACTATGATACACACTGACTCAGACCTTACCCAGTATCCATGAGATCCTTCAGGAATTATTCTACTGGTCTGGGGTAAGCTTTGAACCAGTTTTGGTGTGGCTCAGGCCCTTCTCTGCACCCATCACCCATTTCCCAGCCTCTCCGTGTTAAGAGGTAACTCCAGCTCCTGTCCATGTTACACTCATCCCAAGAGAATACAGTCTTTCCTCTTAGAAAGCCAGACCAGAGCATCAAAAATTTAAAGAGACAACTTAATGCACAACCTAATTGTGCTCACTGGACACAAGGAATATGAATTGAATGTCCAGCTGAACCTTTGCTCAGGTCAGAAAGTATGAAAATCTGCAAGCCACGATGAAGCTGGAGGAGCAGGGCTGTCCCTTGGTTCTGCTGCACACCTTCACCTGCAGACTGAAGGCTGCAAGTCTGCACTTAAGGAGGCAACTATTCCCCAGGAGACGTGGCCAGCAGCCTGCATGTCTCCTAGGGCACAAGCACAGCTTCTGCAGAGTTTAGAATGGAGTGTGCCCCAGTGCAGGTGGCTGCCAGAGCACCTGTAGAGCTGTATTTACCTCAGAAATGCTAATGGCAGGCCAGGTTCAGTGCTGGGAGCTGCAATGGGATGAGCTCCCAGAACAGCTCTGGGCCTGTGCTAAGCCGGGAGAGTTTGCAGGAGCACAGAGGTGCACACAGGACACACACAACCAAAATGCCTGCACAGACTCAACCACAACAGCTCCAGCTTAATCCCAAACTGAAAAGAAAGAGCAACTCATCAAATTTAAATTTCAGCCTCTTCTGTGCTTTTGTTTCAGTATTTAGAGCTCCAACTAACAAAGCAACAGACACAATGCCACCTCCTCGGGAAACACACACTCAGCTCCTTCCATCTGCTCCTTCCCCAGCCCCTCGTATTCTGCAAAGCAGATTGTGTTGTGAAATATTAATACTTCGCTCTTCTATCATTATCTCCAACCCTGAATCTCAAGGCTTGTTCCCAGATTCTCTCCCTCTTACATTTTTTTTCCAGGGATCACAGCACTCAATGGGTTATGTTACTGCACACTGTACCACGGCTGAGTGGAGCTTTCAAAAAAAGGTGGATGCAGTCCAGGAGCAGCTTCTAGGGAGCCTTCCATCTGCAGCAGCATTTTATTTAGACAGCAGAGGAGAAATTAGATCCCTCTGTTGCTGATTGGCTTTGGGAGTTGACTCCAGTTGTGTAGGAGGAGTTCATTACCCCACAGCACCAGTGCTGTGTTGGGAGCGTGGGGAACAAGGATTGTTCAGTTTAAGGGCAGTGCTGAGGCACTCTGAACTCATGCACTGCCTTCACATTTCTTTGAATCCCACTCTGTTCTATTGACTCTGGATCTCTGCTCCATCTGGCTTCTGCCTGACCATGCCCATTTATTCCATGTGCTGGCTGAAAAAGCTTTTCTTTAGCATGGGAGAGTGGTTATGCCAGAGCACTGCTCAACAAGTCTGTTTCAGTCCAGCTCTGGACCCCCTTTCTCCAAATGTTCAAGCAAACATAGCTGTGAACAGGAATTTCTGTGACTGCAAATAATTTAGATAAAGAGGAGTACACAGAAAAGGCAACCCTGAACCAGGGTCTCACCTAGTAGAGATCAGCTTTGGCACCAGTGGCTGCCAAACCAACACACAGATGTTTGTGCCCAACACTGGGGACAGCTTGCTCTTCTCCAAGCCTCTGGACTTTTCTCCTTCTGAGAAAGGATGTTTCTTCTGAGTCCCTACCTGGAGTAGAGAGATGGCTATCCAAGCCCAAACCTACCGTGGTTTCTAAGGCCAATATAAACAGAGATGCAAGGATGACTTCTCAGTGCCATTTCCATGGATCATTGATCTGGTGCTAAATTAGCAACAGGTTTGTTCTTCTAGGAAAAGAACATTATGGCTACCAAGGCCTTAGTCAAACTTCACATCAGACAGTTATGCTTCATCTGTCTCCTGCTCAGCTGGGTAAGACAGGCAGCATCTAAAAGGTAATCCCACAAGAAAATAAGCTTTTCCCTTCTCAGACTGTTGAGAAAAAGAGCAGCAAACACCCAAGGACATCCCAGAGAGATGATGCCCACAGGAGCTCACCTGCCTCCACTCCTATCTGCCAACCCAGGCCCAGGCACGTGGCAAACCCACTCCAGGCCTGCAGCAGTCACAGTTATAGATGTTTATGTTTTTGCAGCACCATAAGTCACCTTGAAGTGTCTGGCATTAAGCAGGATAATTTAGCAGGCTTTTCCAGTGCCTTGGATTCCTCACTGCTGAGGTGTAATGGCCCGAGTCCCTCAATAACTATATTTTTTCCTATTCACCTAAGGTCAGAGAGGGCCACTTAACCTTATTATTTCAGAAGGCTCAAACCTTTGACAATTATAAACAGGAGATTAAAAATAAGAGCTAAATTTGTGTAATACATTACTTATCATTCCCCAGCCTCTGAATCCAAGTGAGAAAGGTGAAGGTGGCTCTGACACCAACTTCTTATCTAGGGCCTGGTTTGAGAGGGACCTACAGAGCTAACGGTGCAAACAATTAACACCAAAGGCTGCTCCATAATATGGATCAAGTGGGTTTGCTCCTACCATGCTTCCAGACTTCACAAATGCTCTTCCAAGGCAAAGCTGAGGTAATATGAGGAGAAGTGTGCAAATATGTTAACAGAGGAGCAGACAAGATCAGCAGCTGCTGGCACATTCTCAGTGATCCCATTCCAAGGATCCGGCAGCTCCTGGCAGCAAGTCTTTGCTGGTCTTGCTGCTGTGGACTCCCATTGCAGCTGTCCACAGACCATGTATCCCATAACAGACACTTTCTGCTGCAGCCTCTTCCAATATTTCCTTGCACAGAAAATCCTCAGTCACTGGCAATACTTGCACTGCAATGAAAAACTGAACAGGCAGTGGCACACCCCTCCTGAGCACCCTTGCACTTGGGCACAGCCAGTGTCCCTCTCCAAGAAAAGGGGTCCTGCACAGCCCTCAGTTGCTGAGGGAGAAGCAGTGCAGAAATCCCTTTTCCAAAACAGTCAGTGATAAATGCATTTGGACTGGGCCATGCCCAGCTTGTATAAAGGTAAACAGGAAGAAAAAAAATCACTGCCTGATCTACACAATGAGGAATTTGTAAGATTGGTAACGACAATTCCAAACCTCCAGCTGCAGAGAGGCACCGCTCAGGTGAAGCAGCCCTCGGCTGCATCACCACTGCCTGGGCACATCTTCATGAGCTCCCCTTGCACTAAAGAGACAGGCAGAACAAATCCCTTCTTAAATGCAATCCTGCAACCCATTTCAATACCTAGTGCTGGAAGATGAAGCTTCCGTCAAGCCAGTCAGGGCTGAAATATTGTTTATTGTACCTGAAAATTAATTTCATACCTTTTGGGGCATCACCAGATTGTTCAATCACTGACTGTGCACATGAACCTGCAAGTTTAGTGGCCAATTTTCTTCAGGCGTGCGCTAAAGTGCACCCATGTAGTTAAGATCAAATTCAGCCCATGGTGTTGGAACATTATGGTACATAACTCAACAGAAATGTCAGACCTGCGACCGTTAAAGCATAATATTTACTGTGCACCACCACAAATTTACACAGCACAACACTGCAGCCCTTTGCAGGTATACAATGGTCCAGGAAGACAGAAGAATTAGTTTTTCATACATTGGTTGAGAAGCTGGTGTGAAGTTTTTCCTCTGGATCAGCCATGGGCTGCCAGTGCAAGGAAGATATCCCAGGGTGTACATCTGCTGTTCACCAATCCAGCAGCCCCTGAATCCAGATGTAGGATACGAAGGCATCCTGACCAGACAGCAACCCAGGAGAGCTGTACACTAGAGGACATCACACATGCTTGGCCAAAGTCTCTGATATTTGTTTGTCAGGAACAGACTTGGACTGTCTCCAGTGGTTATAGTGGCAGGTAACCAGTAGGTCATGGTGACTCTAGTGGGTTACAAAGGTCTAGGGAAGTTCTAACACTCGGCCATAAATCTGAGGTAAACTTACTGACTCCCTACTGTTTCTTCTGGGCAAACATGTTTAAAAGCAGGTGCAAAACTGAGTTTTAAAAATAAATATCTACTATCAGAGTTCACAGACCACAAATTTATCCTGTTTCTTTTAAAGTAAGTATAAACACTAAAAGTGTTTATTCAGGCTTGCTTGCTTGGGTCCATCATGAGAAACATTGAGATGTGACAAATATCAGTGCTGAGGAAAGATGCATCCATGTTTTCTGGGACAACAGACCTGCTGCTTTTCTACCAAAGCCTTTTAGCAAGCCAGTGAGTCAAGGCACTGAAGCCCTCAGTGAAAAGAGGGATCACTTTGGGGCACCACTGAAAGCCATCACCTTCAGACACAAGCATGCCTCAATGCTACCCCTCAAATCATCCCAGTACTGCCAAGATGAAGCTAAATTTCCCCAGAGCAAGGACTTCTGATCCAATAGTCCACCAGGAACGGGGCCACTGCCTGGCTTGAGCAGGCTGATGTACAACCATGTGGTGGCAATGGCTTTGGGTCACTGCAAGCCACAACAGTGAGAGCGTATATAAATAACACCTGCCCAAATGTGTATTTATATGGAGCAAAGTAATAGCTCCATCAGACCTTTACATTCTATCAGCCAAATAATACGAGTTTTTAAAAGCATTTAGTACTTTTAACAGGCATTTTAACAGCTCTCATAACTCAACTGCATCTTTGCTGTAAATCACTTGACAGTTGAATACTTCACTATATGATCTAATCCCCTTCAGCATTTCAGAAATGAAGAAAAAATCTTCCTAGGGCTGTTTAGGAAGGCAAACAACTTTGCAAGGTGTTTGTAATGGGATAAAAATCAGCCAGGCAGAGGCCAGTTAAACTCATGTGCCCTGCTTTGTGTGAGCAGAGAGGCCAGTCCTGACAGGAGCTGGTCCAACATCACAGAGGCCAGTCCTGAAAGTAGCCCAGCCTGGCCCCCAGTGACATCCAGCCCAGCAGGACTAACTCTGAAGGCAGCAGAAACAGCTCCTGTTTTCTGCCAGGCTGCCCCACTGCAGCAGCACCATCCAGGGCTGGTACCCAGGGCCTTTCTCCCCTGGACTCACCCTGAACACAGGAGCTGCTGCTCACACACACCTGAGCCCAGCCCACACACAAAGGACAGCAGATCTTAACTGAGCAGCTCTGTGAAACCCCTCCCTGCTGCCAGCCAGCATCAGGGCATTCACTTCAACTTGGCAGGAACCCACATCCCCTCTGTGGCAAACAGGAATCATCACCTCCAGCTCAGCAAGGACAGAGACCAGCCCAGGGGAGACACGTTAGACACAGGGAGCAGAAGATGGGAAAACACAGACCCACAGAGAGCAGGGGTGTCCATACACATTCATACATGTGGGCATGAAACACCACATTTGGAGCATCCAGCCTCCATTTCCCCTTACCTCCCTCAGAAGTGATGGGTTAGATCCTGACAGTCCTCATCCTGTCCCCTGCCCCTAGAAGGAGGGCCCAGTTCTTGCATTCTCTTATATATTTCAAAGTGCACAGACAGAAGCAGGAGAAGCAATTAAGTCTAGATGTAGGTAGACAGAAAATCTGCAACAAACCAGTGTTTAAGAAACACTGTCCCAAATCAGACATTTCACTCTGTTTCCCTCTGGCTTTATGATCTACTCTGATGAGCTCTTTAAAAAAAACAAATACACACAGACTCTTGCTACATATATATATATACATCTCCATCCAGATGAATGCTTTGGTTCACTTAGCAGAAGTTTTTCTTGGCTGTAAGAGATGGCAGGCTGGGGAGACTAAATGAGCGTGGGGAAGAGCCGAGACAGCTGGATCCCAGTCGTGTGGAGCCTGGACCAGCTCCGCCGAAAACAAGAACTGAGCCAGAGACAACGCAGAGACACTGACATCATGCAGGGCCCTGCATGGACAGTGATACACTGGGTGTACCACATTGGCCAAATTTCCTTAAATAAATGCTCGGTGAAGCTCCTGCAGGCTTTGAGTACAGATTCATTCTTCTCCCTCCTCAAAGCACTCAATGCCTAAGAGACAAAGATCTCAGCTGCCTCATTTGCTCATAGTTTGTACCTGCAAACACTTCCCCAGCTCTCCAGGACTGCACAGAGTCAAATTCGCTGTGCTGGGACTCTGGCTGGGTGTGCTGCCACAAGCCCGGATGGCAGAGCAGGCATGGCCTGGCAGTGAGGTGGGGATGAGCACACTGTGTCCCCATGCCTGGCACTGCTCCTGCACACGCTGGGACTGCCACCCCATGGCATCATCCATGCACGCCTTTGGTTCACCATGTGCCAAAATCACACAGCCAGCCCCATGCTTGCTGCATAACAAACACCCCTGAAGCTACTGACAAATCCTCTTTGCAAACTTTTCCTCTAGGCAACTTCTGCCCCAATTCTCCCTGTATATCTGAATACAACATGGGCACAACTGTTCAGGCTGGAGAGCATCCCTCAGCTTGACCCCCAAGCCCCAGTAAACTACACCATCACATCCTGGTGAATTACAGAGGAAAATGACAGAAAAACAAGCAAGAGAATCTGCTGGGAGATAGCAAGGCCCTGCAGAAAATCTTCCCCAGCAGGCTTTTTCAGGCAAAGGAAGGAAATGAAATACTAAAGGGTAGAAGAAGGTAAATTATCAGAGTTGAGACATTTCAAATGACTGTTCCCTGCTGCGTTCAGCAGCTTTTCTTGATGGAGTCACTAATCACTGTAGTTTACTGAATGACCTTGTTGTGGCCACCTCATCTTCAGGGGACCACAAACTGCAAGATCCCTGGTGCAGGGAAATGCCTTTTGGGCTGTGCTAAATCACAGCCATTGAATGCTGACCACAGACTGTCATGACAGAGCAGAGGAACAACCCTTTTGGGGTAAAATATCTCCACAGAGGTGTTCATCCTGTCCAGCACATACAGCAAGCTTTGTACTCCAGGCAGAGGTGGAGATTGGGGCAGAAATCCTCCTGTACATACATTTAAAATACTGGCTGCCACAAGCTGGAAAAATGCTATAGAAAAATTAAATATTTACTTCTTCTGTTTGTTAATATCTTTCATTAGTTACTCAGCTGTAACAGTCATTAAAATGCTGAAAGGGAACTTCATGTAAATTCATCACTAGCCTGGGAATACTCCTGCATTTGTGAGCAGGCTGCATGCTGCAGCAGAGCTTGGAGCCTCAATTTCCCTACAGGAAAGGCCAAACGTCTGGTTCACTCACAATTTACAAATGATTATTTTTCTAATTAATCATTCATCAAAAAACACAAATAGCAACAGGGCATGAAAGGCAGTGCTGGCGTTAACAGAAGGCAGAGTCAATCCATCACAGTCTCACCCTCAGCTGCTCTCAGGGGAGACCCTCCAGTGCTGGAACTCCAGTGGCTGCAGGGAAGGAGCTGGGGAAACACCCTCTGCTCTCCCCAGCTACCTTAAGGAAAGGGATGATGTATGTTGCTGTTATGCCAAACCTCATCTGTGTTAACTGGAGTTGCAACAGGTCTGTAAAACATATTGGGAGCTAAACATGGTGATGGCCTCAAAGAGGCAGGTTGGGATCTTGGGATGAGGAAAGGAGGGAGCAGTGTGGGAGGAGAGAAACTTCAGCAACACAGTGCACCAAGGCTGGAGAGACACACAAAAACAGCCCTGGGGGAAAGTGGCCACAAGAGAGATGGCAGAACAAGGAACAGGGACCTGCCAAATACCTTCCCTCTGTAGTAGTGACTTGGCTACAATTAACCCAGCACCTCGTGGGGCCACCTGGGCCCAGGGGAGGCTGGTCCTCTCAGCCCTGTGCTCCCAGACCACTGGACTACAACTGCAAGTGCCACACACTGACCCCTTCTTTGCCTTAGTTTGGATTAAGGATCTCTGAAACCACAAGCACACCCTCTGACTATAGAATGTGTCTGGATATCACCTCTGCCAACGTTCAGAGTCTGACCCTGCAGCCCTCGGTGCTGCTCACTTTCCAAATGGCTTGCAGAAAAAGAAAACATATCCACACACCTGGAGTTTGAAAGCTAACTGTAAATGCACAAGATTTTCACCTTTCCAAACCAATTCTCTGTTCTCATCAGAATTAATCCAGGTTAGATATTTCCTGTACTCCAAGGACAGCTGTTTGAAAGGTGTAACTATTTCCAGGACCCCAGACCTCTCCTTGCTTTGGCTCTGCCTTGCTCAGGCTGCTGGCCAACCTCTTGCCAAGACAACAACTCTTCAAAAGGCAGTATGAACTGGTAAAAGCAGGCAGCAGCATGATATTTCAGCCTTGCTATAGTCTCCTGCTGCTTTTTATTACACTTCACAGGGCTAGGCTTGAACCATATAATCACATTTCAAAGAGACTGCAGTATTGTTGGCAGTTGCCTCATTCTTGACCACTGAGATTGTGAGATCTGTCCTTGCTACTCTGAGAAAGAGAAGATTTCCTCCTTCCAGCTATTAATTAAACAAACTTAAACCCTACAACACAATAACAAAGCACATCCAAGATAACTAGGACTTTTGCAGAATTGGCTTCTACTGAAACTCTGCCAGTGCAGCCTCTCAACACGTTACACAGGGGTAGCAATGCAAAACTAGCTCAAAACAGGGAAATTCTTCTGAAGAGCAGAATAGCCCATATATCCTAATATGCACCATTCCCAGCAGCCTCAGAAGAAGCAGTGATCTGTCCTGTGAAGAGAGCCTTGAGGACAGCTGTAATGCTAATGAGGCAAGTGGAGAAAAGCCTATAGCCATTCCCCTGGAGCTCCAGAGGATCTGTCCTGAATGGAGTTATCAGGTTCAGATCAAAGTGGGTTCTCAAAACTGCATGGCCAAACCTGGGACTGTTCTTAACCTAATTCTAACACTCTGGGGAAATCTGCACTGTCTCTGGATATGCCAGACACAACAGTGGGCAGGAGGGATGGTCACCTCCCCAGAGGGCAGCACCACAGCCAGGACTTGGGAAGCCTTGGGTCAAAACCTCGCCACACTGTGAGGTCCCTGGTGCCTTCATGTTTCAGATATTGTGTACAGCCCTGGGGCCATTATGTGTTGAAGGCACTGGGACAGGAGGATCTTGTGGGAATGAAGGACCACAGAAGCTGCTCAGAGAGCCAGGAAAAGATTTCCTTAGGAGACAAAATAGGAAATTCTGAGCTTATCAGCAACACATACAGCACAATACCCAGCAACCTCCCAAGACAGCATTTTACTCAATGGCATGAACTCAGCAGAGCGGGAGCAGTGACAGTGGCACACACACCACATTGCTCCCATGGCACCTCTGCAAGGGCCCAAACCCACACAGCAGCAGAACCTGCCTTGTAAAACCCTGCCTGCAAGTTACTGATGGCACAGGAGGAGCTGCAAGGAACACAAATTCAAGCACAATATGAGAAACAAATATGTGCGCAGCTGTGGAGGACAGCCAAACCCACCTTCCTACAGCCCAGTGACAGGCAAACATGGGCTTCAGACTTGCCATGAGGAAGGGGACAATCACTCCAGCATTTCTATCCATTGCTGGACAAGCCAAACAAGAAACTCAATCCAGCCACCAGCATTTCAACACAGAAGCCCTATCTCAGCTCATAATGAGGGCAGTAATCCATATTAACGGAAGTCACTGATAAGAAAGGATTGTGGGTTCCAACTTTTTCTGGTGGTTGGCCTCTTCTCTCCAGTACTTGCATTGGCATTTCTGTAAAGCACCCACTGCAACAACTGTAGCTCAATACATTTACAGGAGGTAGAAAACAATTCAGAATGAAGCAGCTTTTGGCCTCAGATATGGGGCACTTTTAAAGGTTTTATTACCAGGCACATTTCTCACAGGAAAGCTATGACATAAATGACGTGTCTGAGTATTTTTTCTAAGTGAGAGTATTTCCTGACATTATTTTCTTGTGTTTATGTTCTCTCCAGTGCATCCTATTAGAGCCAATCTGTTTGGAAGGGCTCCATTCCTAAAGATGATGCAAGCCTCAAGAATGCCTTCTGCCCAAGTGATATTCCTATAGAAACCAGTGGTAGCACTCATGCTTCATGATAACTGATGCACAGGAGCACTACACAAGCAAACCAAGAGCACCAACACACTGCAGACTGGGCTATAAATACCTAATTATTTCAGTTTTTGAAGCTACCATTTTTTCTAGCCCATTTGGTAAGATCAGTTTCTGACCCAAGATCTGCATTTACGTAAGAGACACCCCCATCCAAACCCCATGCTCAGGGACAGAGTGCTGAAAACAAAGATGAGTTCTCTATGAACATCTCCAGTCCTCATTCCAATTCTTCAAAAACAGAGCTAACCCACTCCCTGAAGGAGGACATGATAATCACTCATACCCTTTATTTTTAGCCTTGCTCTTCCTTCAAAACCCAGCGAGATATGTGGAGTTTTGCAGTGTGCAAAGAATCCCTGCTCATGATTAACATCTATGTGAATAATAGAGCTTTAATCTGGTTTCAGTCAGTTACCTACTGCTTCAGCAGTTTAACATCATCTGGGAACAAGAGCAGCAAGGGTATCCATCCAGCTTTCATATAACTCAGAGTACTGCTACAAGGCTTAATTAATTGAGATCACCAGATGAAAAATCTCATCATATTTATAAAAGGTAAAACCTCTGCTGATGCTCAGGCAGTCCTGAGATGGGATACTACATGGAAATCTCAGACAAAACTCCAAAGAGAAGGGACTGAGAATCATCTGCCTGTAAGAACTGTGCTCCTCCTGCGCCAGAGTCCCAACCTCAGCTGGGTGATGGGTCTGAAATATGACAGGAACACAAGCAAAGTTCAATGTTTTAATCAGACACCTATTTTCAAGCCCAATCTTCCAATTAACACAGTGTGGACTGAGCTGCTCCTTTTCAAAGAGCACAAGTGTGAAGGCAGCTCAGGCAGCAGATCCACCTCTCAGACCATGCAGATGCTTTCTGTCATTGCACAGGTGGTCTTGGTGCCACCAGTCCTGGCTGAACAGAAGCAGAGAGGGAAATGCAATTCATGCAGGCCACACTGGGATATGGCTGCAACTCATTCTGCTTTCATATGTACCCTTCCCACATTCAGAGAGGGGCTGATCTGAAGCCAGCCAAAGGCACTGTGAGAGCAAAGTACCAAACCTGGCATCTCAAAGGAAATCAAACACTGCTGCACTGCTTCCTGCTCTCAGCACAAATCAAGTGAGAGACACAGCCAACCATCTAAAGATGCTTTGAAAGGGCAGCTTGGTATTTTCCAGGCCTCCTTGGACATAACTGACCCAGAGAAGTTCCCTGGCTGCACCAGCCAGTTACCCTTTGAGCAGTGACCATCTATCATCCCAAGTCATTCAGCCGTGAGCCACAGCTGTGCTCACCCCCTGTTCAGACATCTGCTCTCCTGCTGTCCAGGTTCAGATCCTGCAACAGATCCAGATTCTGCTGAAGTAGTAGGCAGACTGCAAATATAATTTTCAACTCTCCCTCTTCACCACATAAGCCAAGCTCTCTTCTCCACTAACTTCTTACTCACCACCTTTTCTCCTCCTCTACGCCTACATCCTCAAGTGCTCAGAGGTAGTGATGGCTCTCTGTGAGGCCATTCTGACCCATCTCTGTAAGCCCTGCACAGACTCCTGGCACTCCAGCAGGCACTGAGAGCTCCTGCAGCTCCCACACCATCCTCACAGAAATGCCACAACAACCATCAGCATTAATTACCCACAGGGACACAGCTCCAGCCCAGGGCACAGCCCCACAGGCTGGCAGTGCCTCTGGCTGTGCCACCACAGAGGCACAAAAACACTTAGGCTGGTAAAGCCCTTTGAGAACACAGAGTCCAACCATCCCCAGCACTGCCAATGCCACCATTAACCCATGCCCACAAGTGCCACATCCACACATTAAACCCCTCCAGGGATGGGGACTCCATCACATCCCTGGGCAGCTGTGCCAGGGCTGGGCAGCCCTTTTGGACCATCTTGACTCCTTGCACTCACCTGCCTGCTCACAGCACCACAGCCCAACACCATTCCCACAGTGGGACACAGCTCCCCATTAAACCCAGGCAATGCTTTTAGAGACTGGGCTGAGTGACGTACCTCTATCTACTCTCCAGTTCACAATATAAATGTGATACTGATTTTTTTTTCCCCCAAGTATATATTTAGGCATAAAATATTTTAATGGCAAAAAGATGCTTTGTTCCATAGGGGATGTGTGTGTGTGTGTGTGTGTATTTGATTCCTGTGCTTCAAACAGATCCAGGAATGGAATTTCATACTTTTATAAAATTAGGAACAGATGTTGTGGACTGTTTAAACCAGCAGAGAAAATAATAAGAGGAACACTCCAAGGAAGGTGATACGAAAAAAATGCTGAACATTGCAGGAAAATGGAAATACAATAATGACTGTGGGACTTCTGGGACACATGGATCCATGCCACAAATCCCTCAGGAAAGACAGCTCCCAACTCAGGCACACTGAAGTTTCTTCTACATGAGCTAGAGAGAGAAAAGTAATAGATAACAGCAGCTGAATATAAAGCACATTTATCTTCTAGTACAACAGAGATGCAGTTCACCTCAAAATATAAATCACAGCACATGCAAAGAGAAATCCCTTCCTTTTCTATCAAGTTTACGTCAAAATATTAAAGCCAATGAAAGGCTGAATTATGTTGGCCTGCTGCTTCTCTCTTTACCCCTTTCTGGCAGGTCCCTTGGCTGGGACAGTGGGGTTTCCTGGGAAGCCTAGGCACCACCAGGCTGCCAGCACCACAGCAGGCATTTATATATTTGTTCAGTGTTCTGTATTTCCATTCCAGCTTTCAAAAGCAATGGAAACTTCTCCTGATGGCTTGCAGTGCCCTGTTATTTTCACAAGGTTTGTATCTGGGGCTGAACCCAAGCCAGAATCCTTTTGGAAATGAACTGGTTCTGAATGAATGCCCACATCTCTCTCTCCCACACTGACTCAGGGGATAGCTCACCTGGATGGGAAGGTACCATTTCCATAAGGAAGGGCACTGCTCAGAGTCAGGAGTGCTTCCAGCCTCTCTCTTCAGCTCCATACAGCACTGCATGGTGCCACTGGTATTGTCACCCCTGTTTTGCAGAGCCTTGTGCTGAGGCATGGAGGACATTAAGCAACTTTTGCCTCTGGTCACAGAAATAAGGGCAAGAACAGGACTGGAATTCAGAGCCCAAGCTCAGATCCTGCCTCACACTTCCTGTGCACAGAAGAACTCATATTGGACTTGCAGATCACACATTTGCATTGCAAAGTGAGGAGCAGTGCATAAATGCCTGTATGTACAAGCAGATGTGTATTCAGTAGGCAGATCTTTGGAAATTCACCACATAACATTCTGTCTACAAGTCAATAGCCATCTCCAATTGCTAAAACTTAAATCAAAACACAAGTTGCTACAATTCATAAGGAGCTTAATATTTATTACCATGTACTGCAAGCGTGCAGCTATGTAGAAAGACTCCCTTACTGTCTCCAGTGATTATTCAAGGGACTGGGAAAAGAAAGAATAGCCTTTGATAGTAGCAAAAAAAAGCAAGTGTGGAGAAAGCAATGTATTAAATCCTTTTCACAGCCAAGAGGCCAATGAAAATGCTATATATTTATAAAGGAAATGAAAACCTGTCAGGGACAAAATGAACTGAATAACAGAGCTTGGGCTGAATAAAGATAAGCAAGAACTCAAGAATGAAAAACACCACCAGGGTGGAAAATGCATCATGCTCTGCATCCTCAGGAAGAGGGCTCTGAATGGATGTACAGCCCATCTGGGTACCAGTCAGAGAGGAGTCCCCAGCTACTCCCCTCTTCTGATAATCTGCAGGCAGAGTGGGGTCAGCAGATGTGTTGTTCACAGGATGGAAAATACTGAAACAACTGGAGCATCTCCTGTGCCTCCCCTGAGTAGGATACAGGGGAAGAGCATCCTGCAGCTCCCCAGGGCAGTGAGTGCTCAGGACACCCACCAGAGCCTGCAGAGCAGCAGTTCAAGAGACACAATCACCTCACCCACCGAGGGCTGAGCCAGCTCTGGTTTCACTCCCTGCGTTTGTCCCCATCCCTGTGCTGAGCCCACCAGGGTGTTCATGGCTCCAGCAGCCTCTGGGCAGCACAAGGCTGCAGGGGCAGACATCAGACAAGGTAAAGCCTTCAGGATACAGAAACAGAAAACCTCTGATTTGCCACAGAAAAAACGCCCACAGACCAAAGATCTGGCCTGTATGGGCTGGTCTAAATTCTAATTCCAGAACTGGAAGAGCTGGCCCATCATATTTCTACATTCTTGATGTTAAAAGACAACTTGAAAAATCACTGGAAAATGTAACAATTCATAAAAACTCACAAAACTTACAACGGTTATAAACCCTATCTTGATAGAAACAAGGCTTTGTAGTGTGCAGATTAACTTGGATTGAGTTCCTGATATTAAATAATTTAGCTTTATGTATCTAATTGCAGGAAGTTTGTGTGATTTTGAAAATAAACAAAATAAGTATTCCATAATTCAGATACTTAATTATTATTACCATATTGATTGCAGGAAACAGGATTAACCACACATTATATATTGTCAGAGGATAATGTCAACAATCTTGAAGTGAAGGCTACCAATGAATTAGCTGGCTGTACTACATTAAAAACAAAGTACAAACCATGGCCATGGGAAAGGAGAATTCCCAATAAACTGGCATGTTCACCATTCCACATGGACTTCCCAGGAAATCCAGGAGGGGAGTAGAAACTGTGTAAACATGCAAAATTAGACTCATGCTCAGGAGGAAGAAAGTTGGAAGGTCTTTATCTCTTGAAGCTTTCCTATCTTAGATGATTCATCAGAGCAGTCATTAAATAGGTCCCAAAATGAGTCCTACAAAGAAAATAATGCTCCTGCCCCCAGCAGTTCCTACAGAGATGTTTGGTGAAGCAGCAGAAGGGATTTGCTTGGGTTTGTTTTCCAAAGGAGTCCTGAGGAGCTGTGCAGCTCAGCAGCTCAGCTCTGCTCCCTGTGACCCTGCTCTGCTGCTCAGGCAGGTCAGTCACAAAGGCAGAGGCACCTCAGCATTTACACTGAGCTCGCCAGGGCTCTGCCCCTGCTGCCCCTTCCACACCCTCACACAAAGGGGAGTGCCATGGGACATGCCTCAGGAAAGCTTCATGAAACACCAGCAGGCATTTCCTACCAAATAAAGCTCTCCAGAGCAGCTGTTTGCAGTGGCTGCCCAGCCATACCCACCTGCAGCCAGGCAGCCCGTGCTGTGCTGTGCTGTGCTGTGCTAAACCCCCACAGCAGGGACACCATGGGGCACAGCCTGGACAGTCCAGTGCCCCCAGCACAGACATGCTGTCATCTCAGATGGCAGCAGCACAGGCTAAATCATGCATTAATGACAAGCATTGGTCTCAAATCTGAAAAGATGCTTTTAAAACCAAAAAACACAGAAATGCACTGGGTTTGCATCTTCCTCACCACAGACTGCAGTCACCTCTCCTTACAGCAACAGAAGGGAAAGGGCATAATAGGAAAGCAGCAGAGGCTTTTCCCTTGTACATGAAAAGCAGGTTGAGAGTCTCCACAGAGGCACTTACACATCTCTTGCTATATGGAACACAATGCTCTGATACTCCTGTTATTTGCTTTTCATTATCTCAAGGATTCCACAAATCCTCGAGTGTGCTGGGAGCTGTTGGACAGATCCTGCACGGGAAAGTGGCACTGGGGGAGGGAGGGAGCCTGGCAGCATTGCACTGGTCTGCACAGGCAGGGATGGCCACTGTGACCACTGCAAAGTGCATCTCCAGGCATCCCAAACACAGCTTTCAGCAGCCCTGCCTCACTCTTCTCTGTCACCAGAGGAGCAGGAGAACAGAAAACCCCAGTTCAGAGCAAAGCCACAAACCTGCTGCAGTGACCCACCACAGCCAAGGGAGTCCCCTGGGGCAGCTCTGAGAGCTGGGCAACAGCTTTGCAAAGGGTATTTCTGAATGCCTTTTAGCCTTGAGAGCACAGAAAATCCCTTCAACCCTAACTAGCATCCAAATTAGCAGCCAAAGGAATGCCAGTGGATGTCCCCGGAGAAACTGGCTCTGGCAGAAGGAATTAGCACTTTGATCCTCCTCTCTGGACAGTGGAGCAGCACTGTTTGCACTCACAGCTAACACAGTGCAGGACCCAACAGGAGCTGTTCTTTGAGGGGACAGCCCTGACAATGTGTTAAGGCCACCTGCCTCATCCATGGCTAATGCTGCATTTCCCAGTGATTTGTCCAGGGTCTCCCACCACAGCCTCACACCTGGCTTCAGGCCCTACAGAAATCCTGATGCATTCAGAGCTCACCCTGACTGAAATCAGCACTTACTATATCTACATGTTTTGTGCTTTGGCTCCTTCCATGACAAGGTGGGACTACAGGGAAATGATGTTCATTTTTCAAATGCAGAGAAGCCCTGCCTGGTTCCCAAGGTTGGCATCACTGGTACAGCACTCGCAGCCTCAGGCAGCTGCTGGGCATTTCCCACATTCTAAAACAGAGAACAGTGCTCCACAGCAGCCTTACACAAGGATTTAGGAGCTAGGACACCAGGATTTGC
Source organism: Muscicapa striata striata (assembly GCA_030060385.1). NCBI lineage: Eukaryota > Metazoa > Chordata > Aves > Passeriformes > Muscicapidae > Muscicapa > Muscicapa striata. Next base: position 2,909,360 of record JAREIS010000032.1, on the reverse strand, counting down.
ATCCTCATCTCCCCCAGAGACACGGCAGGAAAGCAGAGCTGGACTCATGTGGGGCTGACAAATGTCCTCAAATCCCCCATGTGCACCCTGAAAAGTCGATTACTGCAACATTTTCACATGCAAATACCTCAGAGCTAGCTTCTCAGATTGACTTTCACCAGATTGATCCAGGGCCCACAGGCACTAAACTCAGGCTTTAGCAAGCAAGAGCTGTGGTCTGATTTCCAGCAATGCCTGGTGTGTCCAGCAGCAGGGAACAACAGACAACTCCATGGAAAACTCTGTTCATGATCTTTATAATTCTGTATTACAAGATTCAGCTACAAAAGATCTCCCATCAGATGTGACAGAAAGAGAAAGTGCTGTATTTACACAGAGCAGCACGTAGCACATGTTTGTGTGTGTGCATGTGTACACATCCTCCTTATGTTTTTCCAGGAAGCTACAGGAATCAAAATCCATCTCCATTTGAGTTAGATAACCCTTACAGACTTCCTTGAAAATCCCTCCATTTTTCATTTCCTCAACATTGCAAGCTTAACCAAATTTGCTAAACCTGAAACACAAATGAACATCAATGACTCTGCCCCGACTCCACCTAATCTACACATAAGGAGCATTTATAAACTCATTACCAACACTAGGAGGATTTCCTTGCCCTCTCTGAAACCCAGCAAACCATGGCTAACAACTGAAAGTAGCACAAATCTCAGTAACTCTTAGCCACATGAAGTTTTAATAGCAATGCCAGGAGTAGCTCCCACCAGGAGAAATTTCCATTTTCTGAAGCGATGGCAGACACTCCTCATGCTCCACATTGGAAAGCACAAAGATACTCAATGAGAATCAGAAAGCAAAACACTTTATGGCACATTCAAAGCCCAAATAATAATGTTGAACTGGAGGTAAGTGCATTTGAACTGAAGTACTTCCAAGAGGACACAACAGCAGGAGATTTCATGGCAGTGCACAATGTTTCCAGCAAATTCAGCTGAGGTTTTGGACCTTGCACAGCCAGCACTTCACTTAAGTCTGTTTTTTGGCATACTGTGTGACCATGGAGGCCATCAACGTAAAGACTAGTTTTCCCTATGCCAGTTCATAAGGCAGCACCAACAAAACACAGGAGGTACCACCAAGAACCAAGGGAGCTCTCCCACATCTGGCAAGGAGCCTCTTTCCCCCCATACTGGGGGCCTGACACCACATCTCCCACACTGGCAACACCAGCCACCTCAAAAACAGGTCCCTAAGGAGGTAAATTTAGATGTGAACTCTCAGTCCCACTGAAATGACACTTTTGTGATGACTCAAACAGGGCTGTGAGTTTAGATGACGACTTGGCTTGTTTTTGGAAGGAGGACACCAAGGTGTAGCTCAGCTCTGCAGTCATTTCAGCCAGCACACACGTCTGCCTGCAGTATCACATGGCAAAATACTTCCAGCAAAACAGGCAAACCATAAGGATGTGATTACATCCACGCCCAGAAGGCAGAGTGCCTCATCAGACAGCAGGAGGTCAGGCCTGGGCAGAGCTGCAGGTCTCCCCAGCACATCCCAACCCTGCAACACACGGCTCCTTGCACCCCCTGCCCCACTTCTCTGCTAATATAACACCCCAGAAAGGCATGGCAAAATGTAAACGTGGAAAGTTCAGATTTCCTGACGAGACAAGGAAAACCACGGTTTGTAACATCTCGCTTTTCCAAAAATCCCATGGCAGGTTTCCTTGTTGGAGGTGACCTGACCCTGCCCCCCCACCCCAATGAGGCTCCAGCACAAGTAATCAGCTTTTCTTCTGCCTAGACCAAACATCTCCAACTATTCCATCCCCACTGGAGTCTGGCACTTTGGAGATTTAACAGCTTCTAGCTTTGCAGAAGAGCCATTGTGGGGTGAGCACTGAGGTTGAGTTAAATAACCTTTACAGACTTTCTTGAAAATCCCTCCATTCTTCATTTCCTCAACATTGCAAGCTTAACCAAATATGCTAAAACTGAAACACAAATGAGCACCAATGACTCTGCCCCGAGCATGGCACAGCTTTAGGAGGTCCCTACAGCAGCTGGCCCCAAACCTTCATTTCGCTTGTGGCATTTGGCCCATTTTGCAACAAAATCCCAGTCAGCCTGTAAGAAAATCTGGATGATTAAATAGTGGCAAAAGCTGGTAATTATCAGTCTACAGCAACCAGGCAGCATCCCTGATTAGGAAAGAGAAGAGAGACTACAGAAGAGAGGCAGGTAAGAGTGACCAGCACAGTAAATGTGCCCATGCCTTTGGTACCTCCTGGCTGCAGCTGCTGTGCAGCCACTACTTCCTTACTCTGTCTGTCACTGTGTCTGTCACCTCTTCACTCTGTCCATCCCCTCTTCACTGTGCCCATCCCTGACACGGGGCAGCTCAGAGTGTGGCAGACCTGGCCCAGTAAAGCCCATGTGCTCCTCTGGCACAGCCAAGGCAGGAGAGCACTGCCAGGACAAAACCATCGCTCCTGGCTCTCGGCTGCACTGCCACCTTCCCTGGGGACAACCCACAACACCAGCCCTCCATGGAAACAGAGGAGCAGGAGGGTTCTGTGCTGCCCTGTCCTCACAATGGAGGGAGCTGTGGAACCTTCTGGAACGTGCTGCCCAATTAGGAGCCTCTCACCCAAATGGGGGCACCTGGGGCCACCCCCCTCAAGGCCACTCGCCTCAAGTTTACAGTGAGCTACTCACAGAACCACAGCACACTCTCCACAGTTAATGTAAAATATTAATGTCTCATTTGTTCAACAATTTTGTGGAAATTAAAACTTTTAGGTTAATCATATACTGAACAATTTTAATTAAAGCAGTTATAAAACAATTAATCCACGAGAGCAGGCTTGGATCCTTGCCAGCCTTATTGGTTTAATACATGTAGGCAAAGCTTATTCCTCCCCGTGTTTGACTTAATGAATGCTAATAAGTGACACAAAATATGCATGCAGCACTCTTAATATAGTTAGTCCATCTGGTTTCACTTGCATTTTGTATTTGTCATTTTGCTTTGATAGAGGAATTGAAAATGAATTCTCCGTGCTAGAAATTAGAAGAACTTTGTACCCTGCTTAATTTAAAATAATTTTTGCAAACCTTTGGGGGAAAAAGAGTCAGCAATTGAGTACAGCATGTTAGCCAGCTATCTTTTAGGTTGTTCCAAGGTTGGAAAAGAGCACAACAAAGAAATATAAGACTGTGCCACAGCACGAAGAAACAAACAACATGCACTCAGCTTTTTTTTCCACCAGTATTTCAAAAGATGTTTTTTGCTTGAATAGATGGTAATATAAAGACAGAGGATAAAATATGATTTTAAGCATCTGAGACAAATCCTCTACTATTCCAATTTGTTCTGCATTACAACTTGTTTGATCCATTTGGGGATGTACTTGTTTGCCAAAGCAAGCAGAGCTCAACCTCTTTGTTGAATATTTAATCTATGCCAAAAATTTTTACCTTTTAGCACTTTTGTTTGAGTTACAGTCATGTTACTTCCTGTAATGCTCCAAACCATCACGGCTAGATGCAGTCACTCAACTTTGCCATGTAATAGCCATGAGCAAAGGCCCTGCAGAGCTGAACTCTTCTGCCTGCAGGTCTAACCACCCTGTGATCTCTCCCAGGGACATGCCAAAAATGAAAAATGGGCTCTTCTTTGCCTAAAATCCAGATAACACAGCTCATGTCACTCTGAGGTCATACATGATGTGTGACAGCTATGGGAAGTGGCCTCTATGGAGATTCCAGTACCCAGCACACCACCAACATCCCTCTGCAGTCCCTTCAGAGAGCCCAATTGCCCCTGAGCAGCCAAGGAGGGTCATTCCATTAATACCACTGGTCTCTGCACAGCTCTAGAGCTCTGGACACATCCTCTTAAAACCAGAGTGCCACAGAAGGAGGCACAGCTACCTCAGCCTAAACTGTGCACTGTTTCCTTCGTCCCTGCCTAAGGTCACTTTCCATTTCTGCTGCTGAGATGTTCCAAATGGAGACAACAGGGAGCCTGTTAGAGCTGAGAAACTAGCTCTGTTCCCAGGGTACCAGTGTGCCAAATTCAGTCACACCAGGACAAGCAGGAGGAAGGGGATCATGTCTTGAAAAGTGCATGGCAGACAGGAGAGCAGAGGAGGAGAGCACCACCAGCCACCCACGGAGCACCACGACCCTCGCTGTACCCCAAGGTGATGAAGGGGAAAGCTTCCTTTCTCCCAGTGCCTCAGAACTGCAAGTGACAATAAATCTGTGCACCAAGCACTGGCAGTATCTGCTTAACCTGGTAATTGGTTTTTGGGCCACCCTTGGGCTCACCTTGATCTACAATCTCTGAGTCACTGCTCCTCACTCGTGTCTCCTGTGCTTCCCTCAGCAAAGTGCTCTGAGCACTGCAGGAGGGCAGTGTGGGCACACAGCCTGTGCTCCACACTCATCCCACACTCGACCTGCCCTGCCCAGCAGCATTTATTCACGTATGACCTGAAGGCAGAAAGACCTGGGACACCTCCAGGGTGGCAGATGGAGCCTCAGTCCACGTTAAATTTCCAGCCTCTCATTAAAAACGCCAGCTCAGCAAGGCAGGACGAGGAAGATGGAGTGTGGGGAGCACAAGAAAAGACAAGGAGGAGGTGAGACAAACAGGAACAGCCTCAGGTACATGATTAACTGCCTTACAATGAACTTCCTCACTGTTACCGAGCAAAATTTGGAAAGTGGTGTGTGAAATGCAGCCCTCTGAGAGCTCAGGGTACTGGGGAGGGCAGCACAGAGCTGCCCCTTGACCAGGGCTCAGAGCCCATGAATTTGTCAGCCTGCTTAACCCCTCCTGCAGTGACAGAAGGGGCTGAGTCTCCCTACGTCTACACCCCACTGCAGATCCCCACACCTAGGAGCTCTCTGCACAGTTTGCCAGCTCAGATCTTAGTCACAGTTTATCCTGCAGCAGTCTCTTCAACGATGATATTGCACTTTTCTGCTAGAAAGGTCCCAAAATAGCTCACAAATTACATGCAGGCTGCTGGAGCCCAGGGTGTAGCAGCTCCTGGTGCAGCAGGCAGGGGAGCTGGGGCTCCTGCTGAGGTGATGCCCAGCAGGTACCACAGAGCTCTGAGGTGATGCCCAGCAGGTACCTCAGAGCCGTGAGGTGATGCCCAGCAGGTACCACAGAACCCAGATGATGCCCAGCAGGTACCACAGAACCCAGGTGATGCCCAGCAGGTACCACAGAACTCTGAGGTGATGCCCCAGCAGGTACCACAGAGCCCTGAGGTAATGCCCAGCAGGTACCACAGAACTCTGAGGTGATGCCCAGCAGGTATTACAGAACCCAGATGATGCCCAGAAGGTATTACAGAACTCAGATGATGCCCAGCAGGTACCACAGAGCTCCAGGTGATGCCCAGCAGGTATTACAGAACCCAGGTGATGCCCAGCAGGTACCACAGAGACCTGAGGTGAAGGTGTCACAAAGCAGCATCTCCTGAGCACATCCTGCCCAGCACCATGGGGCTGATGGGCTGATGTTCCTGGTGGTGACACCAGACTGATGGGCTGATTCTGTGCAGAAAGGGAGACCCAGCACCAAAATGAAATTAAAACAGAGCACCTGGGTTGCCCTTGCGTCCCTAGAACTGAGAGCTCGCCAACAAGCTCTTTGTAAGTGCTAAATACCTTCTCTGTGTGTCACTTAGAAAAAAAGAGATGTGAAAGATATGAACCCAGCAGAGCAGCTTTTTTTTTCTTTTCCTTTTTTTTTTTTTTTTTTTTCCTTAGTGTTTAAACATCCTACAAACACTGTTTAGGGAAGTCAGCAGGAGGTCAAATAGAAGCCTTGTGTCTCAGTGGATAACAATCCTTCTGTGAAATCATTCCAGCACGAATCAAGTCACTCTTACATCTCCCTCTCCACCTTTTCTTCTTTTATTTTAAAGGCATTTTAGCAAAGCTCACTTTGAAGTTTAAACCTTCTGCAACAACACTGCTTGCCAACAAGATAAAATATTTAGTACTGCTATACACTAAAATCATATCTCTAACAATACCTTCCACGCCTGACATAGCACAAAAGTTAATTCAGCCAACAAAGCAATGCTTGCATTTTGTGTCTTGAGAAGCAGCAATTTATCTTTTTTGTATATATAAATTACATACACTATTGTGCCATTTAAACCTAAAGCCTCCTGTTGTTAAACAGAGAATAGAAAGATCTTTAAATACAGACAAAAAGATCAGAGTTCTAGAAAGAGCTGTGACAAATGCAGAATAATGTTACTAGCCTGGCAAAATAAATGTGAAAACCATGATGCTCCCCCAAATCCTCTCTGCTTGAGCTGACACAAGTTCTTCATCTCCTCAGGCTGGTTGGGGCTGCCTCTCTCTCAGAGGGTCCCTGAACAGCTGATGGGAAGCACTCACCATCACGGATTGAGGGGTCAAGGGGAAAACAAAACAACTGCAGGTGAGCACCAGCAGTGCCTGGCAGTGACAGCAGCCAGTGTCACACCTCGTGCACCCACTGCCTTGGAGCAAGGGGAGCCAGGAGAGGCTCCCAGCCAAGGCAGGAATGCTGCAAGGGTTAGGGAGGAGAAGGGGCACTCAGCCTGCAATCTGACCTTCTGGGTTTGTTGTTTGAGAAAACAATGGAAATGTTGCAATGTCTGCAATGCTTTGTTGGCAAGGTTGTTTCTCGGTTTTTTCTCCGCTAGTGGTCTTGCTTTCTTTAGTCACCTCTTCAAAACAAACTTAAAGAACCAACAGCTACCTTCCCCCAACAAAAACCTCACCATCTGTTCCCATTTCTGCCCTTGCTTTTATAAGCTGCTCTTCACCATGCAAATAGGCATCACCTCAGTGCCTCCTGTATCACGTCCCCTCTCCCAGTATAATTCAATGCATTTTACTCTTCCACATAAAGTTAGCAGAAACACTCCCAAAACGTCTGTCTTTTCTCATCTCTTTGCTGTACCTAGAGCTGACAAACTTCTCTCCAAGCAATTCAATTCCCCTCTCACATATGCTCAGCACACATGTAATGCCATCTCCACAGAACCGGCTCAGGGCTCCCACACTCAAAAAAAGGCAAACTAATTTAAAACAAAAACATAAATGCCTTTTCTATCCCTTTTGCAAAGGATGCAAACCACAACAGTGCCAGTGTGGATCAGCCCCAGCCCCTGAGCCCATCTCTGGAGGTGTCTTACCCCTGGACTCCCTCCACTGCTCCATGGTGCCAGCTGGGATGGATTTGCCTTCCCATCTTTGTGCTACTCGACCTGGCCCTGCCTTACTCTTGTTCCATTCAAATACTGTCTTCAACCTCCATGTCCATCTCTCAAAGCCTTCTAACCAGGAGTTTTAAACATGTTTCACATCCTCCCCTGCACTCTGGTGTCTCTCCCATTGCTGCCTGAAGCCAAACCCATCCCAGCAGACTGGAGGAGGCCCCACTGGAAGCACGGGAAACATCACAGCTGGGGGTTTTTACAAGGTGAGCCAAACAAAACCCAGACACTGCCAAATAACTGTTACCTGCAGTTTAAATAACTGCTTTCTGTACGTTTATTATTTTTTAAACAATAGTGTGTGTGTACACATCCATATATGTGCTTTTTTAAAGTACAGACAGGATTCTCATATCATGGATTTTATTTTCCTTTTCTTTGAAATTAAGAGTATATTTCACCAAGTGCAAACTTCTGCTAGGAACAAGCATTTCTAAAAATTCATCCTCTGCTTTCCCATTTAGAATTACACCATAGCAAGAGCCTCGATCTTTATCTCACTTACACATGATGTAATTCAAAGGCAGAAGCAGAAATACTACTTATTCATTCCAGAATAAATGTTGCATTTGTATTAATGACATTGAGATCAATGGCACAGAATCAAGCTCTCCTAACTGAAGTCCAACACCAGGACAGCAGTACCTATCATAAGCTGGTCCAGGCAAGTATTTAGGCAAAACCTCCAGGTTATTGTTTCCTCCATGCCTTGTGCAACTGCTGCTGCAATGTTTTTTAAGAAACCTGGCTCAGGGATCTGAGTGCCAACAGAGCAACCTGATGGGCAAGGCAAGAAAGACTCTGCCACCACAAGAGGCAGAGAAAGGTGGGAAGAAACTTGCCCAGCTTGAAGCCAATCCCAGTGAGCCCTGTCCCTGTGAGAGCACCCCAAAGCCCTAGGGAGCACTGCTGCCCACGGCAGAGACCTCCTGCATCCCCCACAGCAGCCAGGAAACGTGACTGAGAGATGGAGCTCTGCAAAATGATCTATGGGAAGGAATCAAATAACAGTAATAAAAAAGCACTCCACCTGTGGGTGATCATACTTTTTAAGATGGATTAACAAAATGACTGCTTATTTATTGAAAATAATGAATAGCCTAGTGCTTTTAGTCCAGAAAGATGCAGGGGGGAAACCTGCTGCAGCAGGGTTTTAAATAAACTGAAAACTTATGGCGATGGCATGCATCACAGCCAGGAGGGAAACAGGGACTCTGGGGAACATGACTAATGGCAGCTCCTGGAAAGCACACCAGGACTATAAGCAAAGCCAGTAAAAGAGTCAAATGGAGAGAAAGGGAAATGCAGGAAAAGAATGTAGGTTTGCTCAGCCTGGCTCTCGAGACTGATGCTTCAAACCAGGATTTCAAAGAATTCTGAAACAAAGGGAAAAAAATGCCACCTCTGAAGTAAGCCTTGCATCAGGTTCTATCTTGTGTCTCTGGACTCTGGCCAAGCCCACGTGCACCAGCATCTCTATTAACAGATGAGCTAGAACAGAAACTGTCTAAAAGGAAAAGGAACAAAATTCTCAACCTGGGCTCCAGGGTCTATCAGTCAGACTTCCAACAGGTCAGCACTAAGCCCTCAGAGCAGATTTCCAATTCTGAGTATTTTCCCTCTTCCCAGACTCTTTAAATATATAAATCTTAAAAGCATCTTTCATCAGTACCTATTAGTGATTCAGGGAAGGGTTTTTTGTTTTACAGAGCAGTGCAGAGAAAGCAAGGGATCAGATTTCTGGGTCTAAATTCCCCTTCCTACACCACAGGCTGTCATTAATACACCTTGTCTAGAGATCTTCAGGGTGCTTTGCCACAAGACACCTCAGGAGTGAGAATTTAGGCCAGATTCAGCTGTTCTTTACATGACTGCACAATACCAGAAGAGAAACTAAACCCAAGTTCCCCTGTTGTTCCTGCCCATTACACATCCCCCTCCACCAAAAAACCTTTACATCCATCCCTGATATTTCACAAGTGGTGAAAAACAGGTATAAGCAAAGGTATCACTAGGATTTTAACCCCAAAACCAGAAGAACAGTGCAACACCACAAAAGTAAAAATGCCTTTTAGAGATGAATGCTGTAAACCAAATTTAACTTTAAGTTTCCTTTTTCTTGGGATTTCATTAAGCAGCAGCAAGAAACAGGCAAAGTGAGCGTGACGCTTCACCAGGACCTTCATGCCAATGGGATTAGGAATACCCCAAAGGTAACACAGCAGCACCACAGACTCATTTTTTTCAGCACTTTGTAACACAGCAGTGTAAGAGGAAAGTGGGGTCATTCAGGACAATGTGATCTCCAGTCCACATGGGGGGAAAAGTAAAATGCTTCCCTCTGGATTAGCTTTCTTCCCAACTGTACCCAGTGAATCATGGAAGCAGATTAGTTCTGGGTGTTCATTCCAACCATAATCCTCTCACCCCAGTGCCATTGCCTTCATGGTGCTAATTCACTGAAACAGAAGATCCCCTACGAAAGCCCTCATGGCTCATCTCAATTCCCAAGTGATGGCTGGTAAAAAACAGGACCTTATTCAAATTTCAGCTACCACAGCACAGAAGCATGGAGTATTTTACTTTGACACTAACACTGCTAAACAAAAACTACCTCAAGAACCTACTAATTTCTTTTAAACTAAAAAAATGCACATTCTTGCTTTTCCTGCCTGTCACATTTCTATTTGGACATCCAGGACTTGCATAGCACTGAACAAAAAATATACTGCTCCTGACAGCTCATTCCTATATTGGGAAGAGTTAGATGAAAACTGAAACTCAGCATCCAGGCTTTTAAGAAACTAACCTGGCAGATTGCATGCAAACTTCCTTGGCAAACACAAACAACAGGAGCTGAATAATACATAAAAATATATATTGACAGACCTGCTTCTGTGCACACCACTTTCAACGTATATGATGGAAGCACCAGAGAATCTTTATGGAAAGCCAGCACTGACTTGGCTTGAAAGGCACCTTAACAAACAAAGGAAGTACATTAAAAAAAATGCAGTGCTAAGATATTATCAAAACATGCATTATAGTTTGTGAAAGCCCTCTGTGAGGGAGTGTGTCTGCAGAGGACTGTGCAGAGCATTGATCTGTCTGTGTTCTGGGCGCTTTTCGGGTGATGCCTGACCAGAGTTTACAAGGGCAAGCTCAGAGGTCCCCGTTGTTTATTTCTCTGCAGTCTTTTACTTGTCACTGATAATAGTTTTCAAGCCATTCAGCCTGGGAAGATGCAGACAGGGGTTTGCCAGGGGTGAGAGGTCAAAGCAATAATGTACCGACCAGGATCAGAAATATTTATCTGCACCAAAATGGTTCTGGATAATCAAATAGTTGAAAATTAGTTTTGTGACAAGGCTCATATTGTTTGGCTGTTTTCCTTACATAACAAAAATAAGAAGCAGGGCCTGTCTCCAGTGGAGAGAGCACTCCACCACATCTGTCTCACCTGCTGCATGGAGAGTTTGACAATCCTGCTGCAGCATTTATCAACCTGCTCCTGCCACTTTGGAAAGAGCCCCTGCCTGGCCCCAGCCCTTCTGAGCCTCCTGTGGGCACAAGGGCTGCAGCCAGAGGCTTCAGGGGACAGGGAGCGGCTGTTCCCAGGATCAAACATCCCCATGATGAAGTCACTGAGCTGCCTAAGTGGTACAGGGGGAAGATCAGACACCCAGCTAACAATAAATACTGAAAACAAGATTGCTTCAGAGCTGGCTGAGAGCTAAAATCTTCTGGGCAGATAAAATCACTCACAAAAATACACCTGAGTGTGAGCCCTTCTGCAGATCAGCAGGCACACCAGCACTCGGTATTCTCCATCTCCTTTTTATGTTGCCAGCTGTTTTTCACTTCATGTTTACTGGTAATGCAGTAGAGCATCAGCCCCCTGGATTTCAGTAAAGTATTTACTCACTCTGAAATGGGAAAACATTGCTCTTGTTAAAAATTTACATCAGACTGAAGCAGATCTGCTCCTCAGATAATATAATGACACTGAGGTCCTCAAGAGAACCCCCACCAAAGCTAATAAAGTGAAAACAAATCCAGTTACATCAGGTTAATTTAAAGAACTTCTCTTCTTTAAATGTACATGGAGAGAAAATAGAAGAAACCTTCTAAATTAATTCCAGCATTATAAATTTGATTTAGTGAGTGCAGTGTGCACCACTGTGAGAGCAATAACAATATAGGAATGTTTTAAGCAGAGAAAATAAATTATTTCAAAAGGGAGTGGTGAAGGAAGAAACAAGAAATGTGTGAGAGAGAACCTACTCCAATATTAATTAGAGATCTGCAGTTCTGTTTGCATTTGGCTTCATTAAATGAGGAACTGGAATTAGCAAAGGCTCCAGACTCAATGGAGAGAAACAGCTGGAAACTCAGCCAAACCCCTCCAGATGTGCCTGGCTGTTACCCCCAGCCACAGAAGAGCCCTGGGTAGACTGGCTCATGCTCCTGTTCCCATTCTTTGCACAGACAAGTGCAGAAGATGAACCCCATCTCTGGGGAGCAGTTGCAGTCCCAGCTACTAAGAAGGAGCAAGGGAGACTTCATGCTTCAAATCAATGAGTCTATCCAAGCTACAGCTCCCAAAGGGGGTTTTAAACCCATCTGAAGTGAACAGTGATCAAGAAAGTGAAGAGCTTCAGCAAGCAAGCAAATGAAGCGCAGGTTATGCTGCCTCAATGTGGGAGCGTGTCCCTGTGCTCCCCATGCCTGGCCCCTCAGGAGCCAGGACATGGCTGATGCTGGGATGCTCTGGCACCTCCTGCCGGGACTGAATCTTGGCAAACCCTGTGCTGGAGCAAGCAAACAGAAAAATGCTGAAGGATCTGAGAAGGACATGCTGAAGGATGCTGAAGGACTGCCATCCTTCTCCCAGGATAACACCACCACAGGGAAGCTCCCAGACAAACAATGTATCCACCTGTCCCCAGGTAATTCATACTGCAAATTCTTACATTTCCACAAGAGCAGAGCTTTTTTCTCCCACCCCAGGAGATACTGACCCAAAACACATTCCCTTAATGCAACCCCACATCTCCTTGAAAAGCAACTGGCATGTTTTCCTTTGGCTTGGTATCAATCACACTGGCCTCTCAAACCCTGGTAGCTGGAAAACAACTGACGTGGCTACAAAACTTCCCCCAAACCAGTGGGAGACTTAAAAGAACCCTTGCCCATCTGTATGTGAATTGCTGCCACTCCTGGAGGAGTCTTGCTGCTGTGGAGGCAACACTGGGGCCCTGTTCCATGCTGGGGAACCAGCTCCTCCACCTCCAGCACCACATGGAAGAAGGGAAAGCAAACGTAGCAGCAATTTAATCCAAAGCAGATAACACCAACCATGGATGTATTCAATGAAAAAAAAAAAAAAACCCAAAAGACAACACAAGGAACAGCAAATTAATACACAAGCTGAGCTCTTTTTTATATATAACATCTGTCAAAATACTGAAGTGTTTGCTTTTTTTTTTTGTACAAGCAGGAGGTTATGATTATGCAGACATTCATCAAGCAGGGCAGTATTATAAAAATTAGGGATTTCCTTCATTGTCTCTACTGGTTTGCAGTTACTAATTATGAGATTGCTAAGTGCCAAATGGTCAATGAGCAAATCTAATTGTTATTTAAGTGCAGCCAGCCAGGTTGTAGATACACTCACAATACACATATGTAGATTTAATACTCTGCTGGTTGCATGTGGAGTCTGGTCTACAAAGGGAACACAGCACCACATCTCCCAGCCACGTGTTTGGACACACTCTGCCAGGAGGCACATCAAGGCAGCTGAGAAAGAGGCTCATTTTTTCTGACTCGGGCTCCTATTGTAGGAACCAAGTAGCAGGAGGCAGAATATAGAACCAGCAAATCAAAGAATGGTTTGGGCTGGAAGGGACCTTGAAAGGTCACACAGCCCAACCCCCCTGCCAGGGCAGGGACACTTAAACAAGATCAGGCTGCTCAGAGCCCCATCCAGCCTGGCCTTTAGAGTACCCAGGGATGGGCATCTCTGAGCAACCTGTGCCAGTGTTTTATCACCCTCACTGTAAAAATTTCTCCCTTATATCTAATTTGAATCGAGCCTCTCAGTTTAAAACCATTTCCTCTGTCCTACAGGCTCTACTTTTAGTTTCCTCATCTTTCTCTACAAGTCCCCCTAATTGAAGGACTGCAGTAAGGTCTCTGAATTTCTGAATTTCTTTAAAAGTCACAGGAGACATCCACGCAATGTAGAATTAGCTGAGGGTTTAATCCCTTACAGTGCCAAAATCTGGCCCCTTTCTACTGCAGGGTAAGGGAACTGACTCATTATTTCCATGGGCTGGAAAGGGTGGGAAAGATAGCAATGGGGACAAATCTTTAATTACCGGTGCCAAAGGGCCACATCAGTCTCTTGCAAGTGCCCAGAGGTGCAGCAGAGTGAGGACCAGTGCATCAGCTGAGGGATGCACAGGGAGGGAGCAGAGCCTGGCACTGCTGCCACCCCACCCCACACACCCCAGAGGCTGCTGGGTCACAAGGGCAGGGGGTACAGCCACAGCAAGAATGGGGAGGAGGAGGGGAGGCACATCAGAGTCCAGCAGCTGCACTGCAATGGCTGGTCCAGTGCCCAGCAGTGCCCAGCTGGGAGCAGGGAGTAGCACCCAGTGAAATAATTCACACCTTGGTCTTGCACAGCCAAGCACTGAGCCTGAATTACAGCACTGCACTCTCAGAATGATTCCCAGCCCACAGGGACTGGATGCTGCCAGGAGCCCAGCACCTGGCTCTGCTCCATCTCTGCACCCCAGGGACACAAGCTTCCCAAAAATGCCAGTGCTCAGCCACCCTGTCCCGGGGCAGGCAGTACACACACACCAATCCCTGAGCAAAGCAGGGAGGGTGGCCCAGACCAGCAAGCTCACCTGAGCCTCTGGCATTGAGGCAAATTTATCCTTTCTCCAAGCCCCAGCTCCCCAGAGCACCCCTGGTCAAAATGGGAGGATCTCATGTGTTTGACCACCACTCCAGAGACAGAAAGAGTCAGCTGAAAAGGAGACATGGAAGATCCAAAGGAATCAATGAAGCAATTCCTCCCAAGTTGCACAAACAAAATACAGCATGATAATGAGGATAATGAGGAAAATACCTTTCTTTTATCCATTTGCAATGCAGTTATTATGTCAGATCTGCAGCTCTACTTCACTCTGCCAACTTCTGAGTTATTTTAGAGTTTGGGTCAGCTTTTTGGGATTGATTTTTCTTTTTTAACTGCATTGCTTTCCTGAACTTTTCTGGGGCACTGCATTACAATGGACTCCACAGAGCTAGTCTACGACAGTTCACCTTTAAAGGATTAGGCAACCACAGAAAGTATTATAGCAATGCAGTTTATGTAGACCTGGAATGTATTCTCCAATGAGATTAGCCTATCTAATAGGATTTGGGGAAGCTTTCAGGGCCATTAGGATGCCCCCTACATGCTAAAGGCTCCAGATGCTGTAACCCTTTGATTTAATCTAATCAAGACTGCCTAGGTGTATTCTGTCAGTGGATGTTTCTGTCATTTTCATATTACATCTCAATAGACAACTTCCATCCAAGTTCCACTGTGTACAAACAGGCAGACACATTTGAGGCTGATTGTCAATAATAAGAGACACTAATTCTTAAAGCTTGGGCTTATAGTCTAATCCTGCAGGGTATGGAGCAGTCCCCTAATGCTGCTGAAGGGACGCTCCATGGACCCACTTTCCTTTATGCTACCTTAAAAACCAACCCTGCCTCTGTTTGTCACCCATCCCTAGGAAGAGCCCGGGGTGCTCCTGGGTGCCAGGTGCTGTGCAGAGCAGCAGCACTGAGGATCAAAAGGAAATAAAATCATTCTTACCCCAGAGCTCTGGCTGTGCAAATACACACAGCTGGACACAGCCCCAGGCCAGCAAGGCATGGGAGCGTGGCTGGGGAGGGAAGGGAGGTGGAAGGGCCTCTGCAAAAAGTTCCTTTGATAAGCAAAGATGATGCCATAAATCGCACTGATGAGCACTTACCCTCTGCAAGTGAGCAAGTCCCTGGGAGGGATAAGCAAGTGCAGCAGTTACCATCTCCTCAGGGGCTTTTCATCCTAACAAAAACATTCCCTTTCTCCACAGGTTAAATAGAGATCCTGAGGACACGTTCTTTAAATCCCAGCCTGGAGAGGAAAGCAAAGATCAGCTCCCAAGTGGGCACTCCTGGCTGACAGAGAGACAGAGAAGTGTCCTGCATCTCTAAAAAACATCCAAACATCAGCAGAAGTCAACTGTGCACACACAGCTCCCACCAAGCAAATAAAGCATCCATGAGTGAGAGGGGCTGGAGCAACACCTGCAACATCCAGGTGTGACTTCTGCAGTTACCTGCTCATTTGTCATCTATGTCCTTGCATGTATGAAGCAAACAGATCTTTAGGATTCAGGAGGTCTCACTGGAGAAAGTCCTGAGGAGCAGATTCACCTGAGGTGTGACTGTGACTGTCACACATCCATCTGTGTCATTTTAAGCTCACAAGGAGCAGCTGTAGTGCCAAGTGGCTTTACCCTGCATTGGGCAGGCTCAGCAATGCTGCAGATCTATCCAAGCCCTCCTTTATGTTTATTTTCAAGGACTAGTTCAGGCATCTCTTTCTCAGTGATATTCATCACAGGAAAGTAGCAAAGATGAAAGCCTGCAGCAGCCTCTGGGCAGGATTTGTCCAACCCTGTAATTCAGCCCTCCCAACAGACCAAAATTTGAGAGCTATGGGCACACCAGGAAATATGAACCATTTGAGCTGATCCTGACTTACCAGGTGGTGAGGAAGGGATTCCTCATTCCCCAAACACCTTCTCATGTCACTTTTTTCTTAAATGAGTATTTTTCCCATTATTTTTCCAATGGAAACAATTATTTTTAGAATCAAGGCTAAAAGGCCCATTGCTTGTTACTGACAACTTAGAAACACAATGTTCCTCCAAAAGCCTTCAACCCTTCAACCCAGAAATCCCACTGTCAGCAGCCTGGCCCTTGGATTGCCTGTGCTGCAGAACAAACACCATCATTCATCCACTGAGCTTGTGAAAAATCAAAATACACCACAGGCAGGGCACAGGATGTATCTTTGTTTTAGGGACTGGCTCATACATAGCAATTTGTGGTTGTGAACAGTGAGTAGAGGTTACAGAACTAGCATTTCAGGAGATACCAAAACAAAGTCAAGATGGAAGGCAGTAAATGCTCTGCTCTGTAATGCAGAGGATCTCCATTGATTTCAACAGCTTTAAATTCAGATGCAACCATGACCAGTTTCTAGCATGGTGCATGTTGCTAAATACTAGGTGTTCTCCAGTCTAATACCAAGGCACAGGAGACCTCTGAGCAAGTCAAGTAAAATCTAACATTGCCATATACTAATAACTTCAGATGCAAATTGACTGATTCACTGCAAATCTTTTCTCCCTTGGTACTCATGAGAAAAGTCAGGTTTAGCTCTCAAATTCCCTCAAAATTCTTAAACACTGGACTTGTTTTAAAATTAGAATTAAATCTGCATTCAGGAAGTTACTTTGGATGTAGGTTGATGCTAACTCAAATTAAATTATAGTTCCATTTTTCTTAAACAAAAAAGTTTTGTCACTTCCAGAAGCCCTGCCAGAAACAACTGGCCCCACTGCTTAATTAAATCCACAAAGTCAAGTCCTGCAGATGCAAGTCTGGCTCTGTCACAGATACTGCAGGTGACCTAAAGCAAGTCACTTCATAGTCTCCAGGTTGCCCTGTCCCACAGGAGAGCACTCCACCATATCTCATTTGTGCTCAGCAAGTACTGTTAAGTCTTTGGAAAGAAAAGACTGAAGAAATGCAAATAACTTCATGCTCGCTCTCATTGCTGCACTCTAATATTCCTATTTGCCCTAGTGTTTTTATAATGTTATTTTATTTCCTTTTGCCCTTTCTGTGCACAGGGTGTTTATGTAACAAAAGCAGTGTGAGCTGCTATAGGTTATGCCTTGATTCCTTTGGGCTCTCTCCAGTTTAACATTTCCCTCTTCCACAGAGCTGCTCTGGCTTGGACAGGAGGGAGCTGGAATGGAGTGAGGCTCAGGACAGAGCCCCCATTTTGATGGACACTAATGAAAAATCCCTGACCCACCATTTGGCCACAAATTAAAAGCCATCCCAAAACAGCCTGCAATACTTTCAGAAAATTGCCTAAATGCACTGAAATTGAATACAACTCCTGTATCAAATCCAGCTTCTGCTTTAAATAAGTAAAATAGTGATAACCAAAAAATCTTACAAGCCCTCCACAGCCCCATCAGTGTCTACAAGAGGGATCAAGTACAAACATAGAAATATAGGAAATAATCTTTGAAAATCAGTGAGAATAGGCATAAACTGAATGGATGATGACCGCTGGTTTAGACATTAAAAAATCTTCATTTTCTTCTTTTATGTCAACTTTGCAGATTCTCCTCTTTAACAAAGCTGAGATTAAAAAAAAAAGGAAGCTATATCTGATCTCATCAGCCATTCTGTCTTTAAAGCATTTGACTACAATCCACACCAGACATACTTAGCAAACTTTAAAATACAGCCTCTCAACATTGTTACAATTAAGTCACTCTGAAATGTCATGAAAAGCAATCTAGTCCCATTAAAATCTTCACACTCATTAAAAAAGCACTTACAGACTCGAAAATGTTCCTAATACATTATTTAAAGACACAAGATGTACAGTGACTAAAAACCTTGTACAGAAAGAGAATAGCAACAGTCTGCTTTAAAAAAGCCTGTGTGCAAATGTGTGTTATAATTAGCTAATTGGGAAACTGCAGGTAGAAGGCAGTTTGTCATCTACAGGGTTTTGTCTAGAGGTTTTATTTATTTCACTCTCTTTTTATTAAAGGAAGAAGGAAAAGGGTGCTTTCTTTTTATGGAAGGAAAAAAAAAAAATCCCATTGTAGGCAATTTATGATCATTATGCAGATGACATGTGCCAAAGCCACCTCTTTTCCTGGAAGGGGTAGGGAAAGCCACAGACATCCTCCGACACCAGGCAGACAAACAAAGAAAGGGTCACTGGAAGTTGTGCCTGTGAGGACCAGAATCCCAGAACAAAGACAAACGAGCTCAGGCTGTAACACAGCCACTGTCCTCCTATAATGCTGCATCTTTTTTTGATGCTAATAGAAGATGAAGGTATAAAATTTGCATCTTTATTGAACCCACTGCTAGATGAACCATGCTCATGCAGAGCCCCAGAGCAACAGAACAACAGTGGATGCTTCTTCCAGGGAAGGCTCTCACTTCTCCCTGCACCTCACCCCATTTAAGTACTTGGATTTTACTGAGGTTTTTAACAATTCTGACCAGTGCAAGAAGGAAATCAGGCTGCAGAAAGGCATTCAGCCATCATTTGAAGGAGTTGGAATAACAAGAAAGAATCTGGAAAAATGGATCATTGTGAGAGGGATCTCCCTGTTTTGAGCAACACCAGGAAAAAGCAGTAATTTAAAAACAAATTTGGAGGACAAAGAAAAACAGTATTTACTTGCAGAGAATGAGGGGCAAGAACTCCTTGGCATCCTACAGAACCTTCCAAACAATCAACAACAACAAAAAAATAAAAATAATAAAGACTCCAATCTGAGTCAACTTTCTGAACAGCCTCCTTCTCCCCAAACCATGACCCTCTGGAGAGCAGCGTGGTTCAGGGAGAGCAGGAGGGCTCAGCCCAGCCTGCCAGATGCTCCCAGCTACCCCTGTGCCTCTTCCCCAGGAAAACAGGAGGCATCACACCGACCCAGCCAGAGCAGCCACCTCGCTGGGTGCTCTGCCAGCAGCCAGCTGAAGGTCTGAGGAAGATCAGAACAGCTCAGAGCAGAATGAATCTACCCAGAATAATCAGCCACCTGCACACGTTGTGACTAGGGATCTCCTGAGTCATGTTCTTTAGCAGCCTTGCTCTGTGTCTCTTCCACAAATGCCTCCAGCACATTTCCAAACCCACATCAGTTTCTCACACCCACCCAGAGGTGATGATTTCCACAGCTTGCTGCCTGCTTGCAGGAAGAAATATCTTCTTTTGAGCCTCCACACTTCATCTGCCACCACTAGGTCTGGTATGAGGAAGAACTTGAACAGTCACTCTTCATCTACTTTATTCATGCCTGTATCAATGTTTATCACACTCCTGCTTAATCATCCCTTTTCCAGAGTAGAGCTCTCCTCTGTTCACCCACTCTGTACACGGAAGGTTTTTTCTCTCTCTCTCTGATCACCATCTTCCCAGCCCATCCCTGTACCTCTTCCAATTTTATTATACCCATCAGAGATAGGAAGCCCATTCCAGACATAGCAATCCATGGATGTCTACAGCAGTATGATGCTATCTTCTTTTCCTCCTGTAATTCTGCTCAACAGGTCCTGATTCCCCATTTGTTCTGTGAATGCTCTGAACTGGTTATTTCTTTAGGATTGTTCTCAGAGGGCAGGGGAAGAGATGTGTGCAGGTTGTGTATCAACCAAGGGAGTGCCTTTCCTCTTGCTCATCCATGGTCCATGAGTGCTCAGACCCATGGCCCAAAGTCTGGGCACAGAGCAGGTATGGGTGGGACACAGCAGGCACATACCCAAAGAGGACTGGGATCCATCACACACTGCTCTTCCAGCCTTCACCAAGCTGGGTTGAGACTTTACAGCTGAAACACACTGAAGCACAACAGATATATCACAGTGATTTGTTATTCCAAATCTCCAATGAACACGCTCAAGGGATGGCCAAAAACGTCATGACTGTAGGCACCAAAAAAGTGTCTGATTCAGGCTGCAAACCCCAGAACTATAATGCTCATTATAATACTATTAATCCATAAAGTGTCAGAATAAGATTCTCTATTTGATACTCTCAGGAGGGGGCTACGAAAGTGCTGAACAGACTACCTGAATGAGTTTATCTTGGAGAATAATGAGTTTATCTTTAAAGAAAAGCCCATTCTAGGCAATTTATGACAGTTATACGGGTTAGAGAAGGGGGAAGTGTGGGAGAAAAGGAGGTGAAAGAGAGAAGCAAGAACATCTTTTACAAATGCCAAAGACCTGAAATAATGTTGCTTTAACTGTCAAATGCACTTCAGCTTTCAGGCAAATAAGTCAGGAAGACATGCAACTTCTCGAATCATAGTGCAGCTGCTTCTCCAACAAAGCTCTCCTTAGCTCCTTAGTCTTCTCCCTGCAAAATCTGCTCCTGCTCTCAAACATCCCGGGCCCCTTCTGAACAAAAGTCGCCAATTAAAGGGACATCAAGATCCCATTGTGACATGGGCCATTACTCTCTAGGTCCACAGCACCATTTTCACTTGTGACATGGCTGTATCTGAATTTGGGCCTCTGGAAGAACAAGTCTCAAAGATCTTCACCTATGAATGCTCCAGCTCCTGTAAAGCTCCTGGAACTATCCTCCCTGAAAAGCCAAAGAAATGTTTCTGACAGAATGACTGTTCTTGTATAAGGTTTATCTTCTGACAACATCCTTCCCAGCCATGCTGCTGCATGCAGTAAAAAATTCTGCCTGCACAACCCCATCCTCTCTCACACTGCCCCATTCAGGTTTGATTCTTCTGGTAGACCTTAATAGTTGATATGAATAGTAGAATGTTACAGGGCATAAAATAGCAAGAACAATCTGGACATATTTTATTACAGTGCTTTATCATTTAACACACAATGGGGGCATGTATTATGAAATACCACACCACTGAAGGTGAGATATTCTATTTTAATGCAACTCTACAGCTTCCACAGGAGAACAGATTGTTTTAACCTCAGCTCCAGTAATTTCCAAATATGCAATGATAAATGCTAGTCCTTGTACAAAATGTGCTATTGTGAATATTGAACAAAGTCAATGCTCAGTGAGAATGCAGGGAACTAACTACAGTTCTTACATGGCTCCAGTACCCCAATCTTGACTCTCCAAACAAAAAGGCAGGGGTTGGTGAACACACAGCTGTTTCTCTTTCTCTCCTACAGCCCTTCTAGCACTGGGGGATTCCCACAGCTCTGAGATGAATGCTCTGAAAATGGCTCTAAAGCCAAGGCAAAGGTTTAGCTAATCGAGGCAAGGGAGCACCCCACTGAAAACATGGACTGCATCCCTCAGCAAACCCCAGCCCACCTACTGTGTGAGGATTTGGGTGCTCTGAGAGTGCCAGTGGGCTCAGGCTGGACCCAACAACCATGGAAACTGAGCATGGAGTCCCACTCCAGGGAAACTCCCAGCCTAGAGTCATCTGGGACTACCCCCAGTTCTGCACACCTACAAGGAGGTTAAAACTTGCCTGCTACAGACAGGCTGCAATCACACATATACTTTTAAAAACATCAGTTAGTTAACAACACTGTCAACAGAACAGGGACTTTGTGCCTTGAGCTCTGAGCAGCCATTTGCACTGAGCCCATCCTGTATATGCAGGACAAAATCACAAATTTTCTACAAATCAGATAACTACAAAACAGAAGGAAAAAAATGCTAAACAACACGTCAGTGATGTTTAATTCATTCTGCTCCCCATTTCCCCCTTCTCCCAACACATTTAGCTTCTTGCTTTCATTCTGCTCCTCTGTACTAGAATTAAAAGAATATTCATCTTTAGTGCCCAGAAGAAGACAAATCAGGCTGTCCACAGCAGGAGACAGCTTGCAGCCCCTTCCAGACACAGAAGGAAATGGCTCTGCTGTCTGAACAGGCCATTGCAATCAGACTTTATCGATAAAAACATCCAGAAATAGCCCCACAAAATTTGGGGACAGATCCTACCTGAGCTTGCTGTGAGCAAACTACACATGGAAACACGTGCACTGAGAGGGAAGAGCTCCTGTTGCTGCACAGAAACATCTGGGTGAAGAGGCTGGGAGTTGAGGTAAGGCATGGACACTGGCTGGGTTCCACTCCACCACTCCCAGGGCCCTGCTGTGCCTGCTGTGCAGCCAGCCCAGCTCACCCAGGGCTTGCAGCACCCCTCCCTCCCTCTCAAAGCACCTCCTCAGGCCAAAGGCACCATCCTCTCCCTCTGCTTCCCTCACTTGGGGACTCACTGTTTAGAGCTGGGGAAATCCCTTCAAAATCTCAGCAGGGAAGAACCCAGACATCAATTTGTGCTTTCGTCCAGCCCATATAAAAGTGATTTGTCACATTTAATATTGTTATTCCTTAGATCCCTTCAATTTTAAACACTCTAGAGCCTCCTCTTCCTATTGGGACCCTTTGCCAAGCACTCAGCAGTGCTCACAGGTGATGCAGCAGCTAGCTCCACATCCCACTGGGCTGTCAGCTCATCTGGGGGGACAGGGACGAGAAGGACAAAGGGGTCTGATCACACAGCACAAATCCTGTCTGTGAATGCAGGGAGCAGGGCTGGCCACTAATAACTCATTCATCTCTCAAAGATCATGAAGGACTGTGCTTCAGCCTGTACAGCAGGAACAAAGGTGCCACACTGAAGGGAACCCTTGCTCCAAAGGGAACTCCTGTGCCCAAAGGAATCCTCACTCCCTGAGACGGGCAGCACGCTGCACCACTGGAAAGAACACTGAGGGCAGCAAGCATCTGTGTGTCTTCACACCCCAGGGCTGGATCCTAGCACAGGAGGCTTTGCTGATGTAAAACCAGAGAGTAAAACAAACACAGTAAAGCCCAGGACTGAACAATGCAGGAGGAAATGCTGGAGAGTAGCATTTACACCTATGAGTAGGTGGAAGTGCAGCTCTCCTATTCCTACTGCCACCCATGTCCATCTCCTCCATCCCCAGTCTTGCCCCCAGTCATTCATTCCTGATACTCCCATTTACACCAACAGATGGATTTGCATTCTGTCTCAATTTATTTTTATGTGCTTTTACATCTCTCATGCTACTAAAATACTTGCTTTGTAAGTGTGTCTTTTCCAGGAAAGCAAAGTGAGGAGTAGGTCCATAGGCCCCCGAAGGCACCTGCCAGTGGAGCACCATTTTCACCTCAGCAATGTGTCCCACCAGAGCAGGGGCTGCTCCAAGAGCTGGCTGGCACATCCAGAGGGCAGATATCTGCCTGGGTCAGTGCCATGGGAGATCCTGTTTCATGGCAAAACAATTGCTCATAAAAATTCCATTTAAGTTACTATAACTTAACATTGTCCAAATGAAAACCCAGAGGCTACAGCTGAACCCCGGGTGACTCTATTGAGTTGAAGGGCATTTTTTGTCTTGCCATTTTTTTAAATATTTATTGATCTGAACAAACATAATAATCACCATCTGTTGTGAACACAGTTAGAATGGAAACCCCCCCCACACACAAAACAAAGAAAAAAACAAAAAAGGGAGGATCACACACAAGACTGGTGTAAACCAGCATAATTCCTCTGACCCCAGCAGATCCATCAGCACTCAGGTAAAGTGCTTCATTCAATTTCTGTCTGAAGTTGCTCATAACATTAAAATATACTTTAGCTGAGGGGTTTTGGTTTGGTTTCTTTTGTGATGCAGGGCTGCTTTCTGTTTCCTTTTGTTCTAACGCTCTTGTACACTAAGTGGAAAAGGATCTCAGATCTTGACATCCCACTTCACTAGAAAGATGTCACAGGCAGCAACATCCCTGCCTCTGCCTGCCAAGTCAGGCAGTCAAGCACCTCCTCAGCCCCTGCATTACTGGACTGAGACATTAAATAAATTCCCTCTGCTCCTACACAGAGTAAAAACAACAAAACGCTGGCAGAAATGTTTAATGACTCAGTGCCACAGAAAATAAATGGCTTAAAAACATAAGTGTTTTTTGGGAAAGCAAGCTCTCCAGTGCTGGAGAGGAGCTGAAGCTGACTGGATCTTTTCATCACTGCAGGTACCCTCACCACCATGTGTCCAGCATCCCCATCATGGAGATGTCACAAGTGTTTGTGATCCCAGTCCTGCTGGGTCCTCTTGCTGAGCTGGGGGAGCTCAAGGGACCCTGCTCTGGGTTATTTTTGCACATGCATGGTGTGCAGGCAGCTGGAGACAAGGTGGCCTTGTGGGTGGAGGGTGAGCAGGACACACCATGCCCATGGTCACTGTCAGCATCATAAAACCAGCACCACTGAAGCCACAGGTTTACCCAAAATCCAAATAGCCCTGGCTCATGGGCACAGTCTTACAGGAGGCATGGACCAACTCACAGCACTCAAGAATAAATCAGGGACAGAGGCTTTGAAAAAGAAGCCCTGTCCCCATGTATTATGTATTATTCTGCTTAGCATCTTGCAAAATGCTTAGAAAACTCCAGCGCTGCTCCTGAGAGCAGTGAGGCTGGAGAGAGATAGGACAGGTGGGTGTGGGTGTCAGGAGCAGCCCCAGCACCCCTGAACACAGCACTGGACAAGGCCATGAGCAGAAGCCGTGGCAGCTCCACACCTCTTACACAGCTCGGGACACCCCACACAGTGCAGAACACCACACATCTCCACTGACCTGTTAGCAACAGGGGAAAAAGCAGCAAAAATATAGGTGAGATTCTCCATCACTCACGTGAAATGGCAACAGATTAACAAGAGCTGGATAAGAGACAGTCACCAGTGCTTTTAAAAAAAATCCAAACCCACAACAGCTCTAGCGTCCCAAGTGCCACCTCACTTCTGATCCCAATTCAATGGAACTTCTGCAGCCACAATTCTGAGGGCACTAGAGAATGGTACAGACCAGGATGGTACAGATACAGGATGAAACTCTGCAAATAGTTAGAGGAATTGATTCTGAGCAATATGGGAATTTTTGCTGGATTTGGAGTATTTTTCTGGATTCTTGTAAAGCCAGCACTAAAATGATGCTAGACTTGAAGTGGAAAGAGATCTCATATTACTGGAGCAGGAAACAAACTGTGGAAAGGCTCAGATGTGATGCAGGATGAAAAGCAATTGGTTTATATCTCTGGTGACTTGCAAATTTATTACTGTACTCCTTCTAAAGCATCTCACACTGATCTCAAGCCTTCTTGTTGTCACCAGTTTCCTGGACAAGCAGGATTATTTTGGTATTAATCCTTTGCTAGATTTAGCAGTGCCTCAGACACAAACTCCATGAAAGCCAATCTCCCTGATTTCTCAACCTGACTTCTCTTGGCTCCCTCTATGAGTACTGGTAAGTATTTCTAGGCCCCTGGCATCACTCAGCCCAGGACAATTAGCATTATTTTGTCAAAAAGGGCTTTAAGTGCATGCAACTGTAGCACACCACCATTCACACTGCACTCATCAGGCTGACAGACGGGGGTTACATTACCTACTACTTTATAATACAACTATTATACACATTTTTCCTGGATAACACTAAGCCTGAGTCTTTTGCAGTCCTCAGGGAGCCTTCTCACTGATGAGGTGGATCTGGCTGTAAAAGGCAGAGTGACCTAAAATCGGATGCTTAGAGAGTTGCATAACCTTTGAAAGAAAAAAAATTACAAATTAAATTTCCAAATAAACTGGAACCTCAAGGGGAGAGTCTCAGCTTAGTATTTGGGAGCCATTAGCCACATGTTTCCAGCTAACATTTAATGTAGCTGGAAGGGTAAATCCCTCTCTCAAGAAAGAATATGGCCTTTAGGCTTCCCATCCCAAGGGATTAAGAATGGAGAAGAGGGTTATTTGCATTTACATTTAAAAAATATATATTGCCAGATACTGAAAGAAAAAAATAACTATATAGTAATGTCTGCCCTCAATTGTACCCTGCAAAATCAAGAAAGTGGACAGGCTAAACAGGCATCCAGATAAATCATTCAACACTTAAAAAAAAAAAAGCACCACAAAACCAACCCTAAATTTCCTTCTTTTATGTTTTCATGCCACATCCAGGATGTAACAGTAGGTACAACAAGGCTTCCTGCAACCCAGCAACATCAACCATGTGGGTAAAGCCTAATTTTTCATTTGGTGGGCCAGGTTACTTCCTGGCATCCAGCAGCAATGCCAAAGCAGAAGTTCCCCCACCTGTTTGCAACCCAACAAAATCCCAAACATTACCAGGTCAAAAGCTTATTTCAGGTTGATTTGGGAGCTTATTTGCTCTCTGCTCTCTCTAGAGAAGGGGCAGAGGAATCCACAATGGCTTGTCATCTTTGTGCACCAGGAAAATGAAAATCCCCAGTGAAACACGAGTTTGCTCATGTCTCTACATAGTAACAAAGAGTGAACTTTATCCTGTCAAAAGATGAGAACAAAAGCAAAATTCACTTCAAGCTCTCTGTTTTCACAGGGATATTGTGTAAAAGGTACAAACAACCCAGAAAGAAATGGGGCTGACCCATCCCTTAGTTCCTCTTCAAATACCAACTCCATCCAAGCTCTTGGCACTACAGACCTCTATCAGCAGCAGATCTGCCTTATCCAGGGTACCAGACAGGTATCATGTCAAATTCCAGGGGCAGATAAAAAAGGCTCTTGGAAACACCCTCTGCACGTATGGGCTGAGCAAGACATAGAGCCCAAGCCCCAGGGAGGCACTGGAGGGCTCAAGGCAATGGTGCAGCAACACAAAAGCCGAAAATGAGACTTTACGTACATGTACACACACCCACAGACACACAGGGAAAATTGCTATCCATTATACTGGTTAATTATATATTATAATAGAATTAGAGCAAACCCTCCTCATTATCTCCTGGTTCAGCCCCTGCTCCTCAGCGAGCTGACCACATGCTGCACTAATGCCAATAGCCCTTCACATTAACCTTTATCTGTGCCTCGCAGCTTCGCTGTTTGCTCTGTGGATCACACTTGTTTTGACCTTGTTTCTGGCTGACCTTTCATTGAAATATAACATTTGTAGCAGTCCTGCCGACTGGCTCATCTCCCGTGGCCTTGCAAGCACCATACATTTTGGATCTAAAACACAGGAGATGCCTTGTTTCACTGTGTTCCTGGGACCCCTGCCTGCCCTCCGTCTTTCTCAGAGAGGCTGTGACACTACAAAGACAGTTTACAGTGGCTGCTGTGTGTTTAGTTATTAAAAGGAAATCCTGAGGGACATTTCATTATAATTATTATTATTACTGTTTTGCACAGAGGCAGTCACAGAGAGATAATCACAGCCATGCCTGTGAGCAGAGCACTGAGTGCCCTGGGCCGTGGGTCTGACAGCAACCACAGCACAGAATGCCCCAGACCAGCCTGCAATCCCCAAACTGGGACTGCAGCAGGTCCACGGGGCCCTTCAGGACTGGGATTCACAGCTGGAAGAAGCAGGTTACTGCTGGATATTCAGAGTGATGGTGTTTAAGGCAGATGCCTGTGTGGGATCATGAGCTCCTGCGAGCAGCACATCCTCCAGCATCGCTGCCAAGTCCTGACTCCACAGAATTGCACTGTGGGGACAAAATCATCTTCATGCACAATATTTTCTCTGCAAAGTAAACCTGCTCTATTTTAATTTTTTTTAAAGAAAAATAGGGAAATGGACCCAGAATAAAGTTCTCCTTTGAAGGATTACAGAAAACTACATCAGGAGGAAGAAGTGTCTTTCCAAAAAGAGCAAAGTCCCAACTGCCACATAACTGATTTGACACAGCAGTGCAGAGAAGACAGTAATTTATATTCTTAGGAGCATAGGGAGTGCAATGTAACGGAGTTTCCTCTTTTTTCCCTACAGTAATAACACAAAGTGGCAAACAGCTTCCTGGTTTCAATCTCTGCTGTGCATTCCCTATGACCTCCCCCACCGACTTTCATGGGGGCTTCGGTGTCAGAGATAAAACCTGAAAATCCCATTTGTGAGGGAAAGTCCAGCTAAGATTATGCTAGGGGGAAAAAAAAGGTAAAAAGAAAAGATGAATAAAAAAAGATTCACTGAAGATTTAGCTCAAAAATGACTGAAGCTTCAAACTTGGCAAAGGAAGGCATCAATAAAAAACTAATAATCCCCTAAGGAAGATCATAAAAATGATTAAGCTAAATTCATAAATAAAGGGCATAGAAAAATTTGGTTCCTGAGAACTTCCTCTACAAGCACACTGGACATGGGATAGAACCAACGTGGCTGCTGAAAGGTGGTGGTAGCTGAGGATGACACATACCAAGTGTCCCAGAACAGAGGAATTTGCCTTATTGAGCAGATCTGGGGATGGTCACCCATGTCCCCCAGCAGGCAGAGCACCCTGGCTGCCTCCCCAGCTTCTCTCTGCCCTCAGCAGAGACACAAACCTCACTGCTGGGGTTGGTGACACGGCAGGACTGGGAGGAACCTCCATGTGTCTCCACCTGCCCCAAACACCCACCAAGTGCACAAGGTCCATGGAGACCCCTCCCAGACCCCTGCACACACAGACCAGTCAAGGCCACTGCCAAGAAATGCTCTGCTGACAAAGAAAAATACTTGGGTTTTTATTTGTTTTCCTCTGACCCATACTTCTCCCGAGACATGAAGCTTAAACAACTCAACATTTAAGGATCATCAACGAAAGCCACAAATAGCTGTATTTTAAAAAATTGCTTTAACATTTTAAACCCTCAAATGTCATCCAAAATAACTGCATTCAGCTTGAAAAGATGGTATTTTTCACTTTGCAGATGTCCAGTGCAGGGTTTAGGTCTCACTTTCAAACAGCATCATTTCAACCTTGCAATGGAAACATCTTTCTTAAGAGAGGCTTAGTGACTGGTGAGGAAGAGATGCTCTGAGCACAAGGAAACTGAAGCCATGGCATCCTGTCCTTAGGGCCAGGGAGCCCTGGAAAGAGCCTCTGGGTGTGGGAGGGACACAGAAGCCACCGAGCACTTCCAGCAGAAGCAGAAGAAATGAACACAGCCCCACGTGGAAGGGCAGTGAACCTGCTGCTGTTGTGTGCCCTGCTCCTGCTGCTGCACTCCCTCCAGCCCCTTCCTAGAAGTGAGATCATCTGCCCTTTAAATAGGGTTCACAGCACCTGACCCCAAACCCACCAAGCAAGGGAAAGCAGGGCGAGAAGGAAGGGGGGCCAGGTGTTGGGGTGAGATGACCTTTCAGCACCTGCTAGGTTTTGAAAAGGCTTTTTGTGAGTTAGATCCACCCCTTTTTTAATACTATGAGGACAAAACTGCACTTACGAGGGAAAGAAGCATAAAAAAGGTAATAAACATTTAATGATCCAATAATTGGTTATATCAGAGTAATCACTGTTCAGTAATTAACTCCCATTTCTGCTTGCTCATTTGATATCTTCTGTACCCTTTGATAGGTTCCTGTGAATATCAGCATTCCTTAGAAACTCTTGCACTGAAACCTTTTGATGAAGCTAAAAAGCAGCGACACCATTAATCACTGCACAGGTCCCAGTGGCTTTCAGACTCCATCTGAGACAGGGCCTTTCTTCCCTGCATGTTGCTCCTCAGCTGCCTTTAGCACAGCCCCTTGGCCCTACAATTTGGGATTTTCTCCCTTGCTTCTCCATGTTTCCAGAAAAATGAATTAGCTGTACATTTTCTGTGCCAAAGGGTTAGTGGGAAAGCACACCAACATAAAATTGCATCTTGAAAGATAACAAAAAAATAATTACATTGCAGTATCACGGAAGAATACAGGGAACAGCTGGCATGTTGTTGCAATGTAAAACTAGAATTAAACCCAGGTTAGTGTCACTTCCAACTAACTGCCCACGGTAAGCAAGAGCAGACAGGCACTGGGCTTCTGCCACAGCCAGTCCTTTCTCACCCCCAGCCAACAAACCTCTCTCTCCCTGGGGAGAGCACAGTGTGCTGGCTCAGCTTCATTTCTACCATGGCAATCCCAACACAGCCCAGGCAAGAGGGCAAGGGCTCTCCCTGACAGAGTGCCCAGATGATCAGCTTTATCCAAAGAGGTACTTCTCCAGCCCTGGTCCTAAATCTAACCAACTGTGCAAGTATTTCAGGACAAACTCATGTAATAAAATGAGGCTTCATTAATGATCTTTAAAAAATGTATTACACAATTTACTTCTCTAGAGTAACAGCTCTGTGATTTAACTGCTCTAAGTTTGTTTAAGAAAAATGATGATATAAAAATGCTGACTCCAGGTTTTTTTTCCAAAGTAATAGATATCATTGCCTGCAGGAAAAAAAAAAAAAAAGCTAAATTTGAGTTACTCTCTTTGGGGTGGATTTTTATCTCTATCACATCAATACAGAGCCAAAGTAAATCCACAGTATTTCCTTATAGTCCACATTTCTTGCAGCAAGACATTTGTTCAATTAAAAGTTCTTTCTTGAGACAAATATCTACTGAACTTAAAACTAGCCAAGCTATTTTCCTCCTTTACCCTATATTTTTTAATCCTTTACCCAATATTTATTTTAAGATGCCACCATTTTATACAAAATCAGATCTGCTGCTTGCAGTGGAGCTGCCTTTGGCTGCCAGGCTCTGAGTACGTGGTGCTTTTTTTCCAAAACATAAACACACCTCCATCAGCACAAGCCACAGAGCAGTAACTTCTGCCTCGAAGGTTTTAGAAGTCAGGGGGCACAGAAGAGCACGGAAGAAAAAAAAGACGTTCTTCAGAAGTCAAATATTCTGCTCCAATTGTCAATATTATGCAAAATGCTGGTATTGCAAAATTGTATTTTTAACTGCTGCTATATAAATTAACGGAGGTCATTTAGCTCAAGGAATGCTGATACTGAACATGAAATATCAAGTTAAACAAAACCACATGCATGGAGCAGTCAGTTCTGCCCTGCATGGGCCAGGGGGATTTCCCAGAGTACAGTGAGTTGGAGCCACAGCCTTTGCAGATCTGAACCAGAAGGATTGTGAGCTCTTTGTATGTTATTCATGCACTTCAAGGCATTAGTAGTGATGGGAAGGGAGGGAGACAGGGGAACAGATTGAAAGGGGCAGGAAAATTAGAGAGAGCTCCTTGCCATTAATGGAAAAATAACTACAGAGTGTTGTAACAGATTTCTCCTCTTTTGTATGCATAGGAATATTTATTTAATCAATGTTCTGTAACAAAACAGGCCTCTAGTGAGCTATTGTGGAGAGAGAACTCCATTCAGAGAGTGGTGATTTGAATCTTACCACCTGTTTAGCTGGTACTGGAGAAAGCAGCAATATGTGGTGAGATGGGAAGGTGTCTGCCCCAGGGAGAGGAGGAAGCACCCTGCAGAAGCTTTCCAAAGTAATTACCCAAAGGAATGCCAATTCCATGGAAATCTTGATGACTACGAGGACTTCTGCAAGCAAAGCTGCAGAGTTCACCATTTCTCTTAGGGAGCGATAAAATTCAATCCCATACAGTGGAGACTTCTGATGCTGTGTGTTACTTCCAGACCCGAACCTCTGCTTGAATCCAAACTCACCCAACTAAGGGACAAAAAAACCTTTTGAAAAATGCAGGCTCATGCCAGTGAGTTGTTTCAGTCTCACTGTTACCAGTGGTTCCCAAGCTCTCTGTTGGGCTCTTCCAGCATGGCCAGGGATGCTCCAGCATGTGGCCACATCCTGTGTTCCACAGAATGATGTTGATCTGCATCAGGAGACAGAGTTTGGAACATGCCTTGGCCCTGTAGCTTCAGGAGCTGTCCCACCAGACTCAATCTCCTAAAGGCCCCAAACCAAAAAAATCCCATGTCACTCTCCCAAGCTTCCCCTCAAAATAAACTATTATTTTAAAACAAGCCACTGTTAGGGAGCTTCATATTAGAAGTATGTTTCTATATACACCTAATAACATCCCACTCCTGACTGCACTTCAGCATATCCTGATTTAAAGTGCACTGTGCTATGGTTTTTAAGATGCTCAAACACTTTCTTAAAGAAGGGCTGATTCAAACATCTGCATAAATAAGTCCTCAAATAAAACCCTGACAAAGACCCACAGCAAAACCTGGGGATATCAGCGGGAGCTTCTCACTAGACTGTTTCTTTCTCCCTTCTGCACTGTTTGCTGTAAAAACACACCATATACATGAACTTAGTGTTCACCTTACACAAACCTTATGGTAAAGCAGCTTTGCTCTTAAATTTGCTACACCAGGATTAAAAAAACGCTGCATTTATTTATTTTTATAGGCCAGCTAGTACTAGAGATATACCAGTTTTAAGACATATTATACCTGCAGACTCTGATTTGCTTATCACCATCACAGTTGCCAGAGTTAGTAATACATCCTTTAACGTTTCTTGTAGGCAGAATGAGAGTTTCTTCCCTATTCTTCAATGGATTTAAAGAAATATATTACCATAAATAGCCATGACACCCACCACAACTGGGACATATAATATTTAAGTGATTTAAAACTAAAGCAAGCATAACTAAGCAACACCAACTTTTACACACTTAATAATTGCAGCATTATAAAGAAAGACAAAGTATTAATCAGAATTTCACTGTCACCCTTCACATCAGTTTTCTTTAATGAAGCTGGCTGTTGTCAGCAATTTTAAGGCAAAATTATAGCTTTATTTTAAAAGGTGGTTGACAAAAAAAGGGCTTTCAGTTATTTAAATAAGTGTTCTAGGCAGGTCCCTGCTATATGTGTACAGGCACTGGTGCTTTATTGCCCTATGGTAAAATTATGTTGATATTTTATGTTAACCACTTACTATTTGAGCACCCTGCAGATGCTAATTAAGTAGCCAGGCAAACTCAGAAGAGGGACAGTATTATTAAACCTATTTTGTGGACAGAAAAACTCAGCTACAGCAAAACTAACACTCTAGCTCAAGGTGATCCCTAAGTGCATATTTTGACTTCACACTAAATACTACCTCACACATCAGCATTGCCCCACATGCCTGCTCTTCTCAGTGAAGAAACCCAAATCTACACTCTGAATGCAGCAGGTCCCCTGAGGTACACATGGATCCAATCCCAAATCCATCCCTGCTCAGCACAGCCCCAGAGCAGGTGCTCGCACAGCCGTGCTGAAGTGGGAAGGGAGCAACTGCTTCAAGATTACCAAGGATGACTGTGCCTGCACAGAAACCAGCCCATGTCCCCCAAGGACCAGCTCAGCATCTTCATTAAAAGTGTGTTTGTTTGAGTGAAAAGAGGTAGCAAAGAGTTGCTGTGGAAGCCACCTATGCAAACCCAAACACAACAGCAAGTGCACGTGGTGAAGGTGGCCATGGGCCAAACGAGAGCCAGCCAGGCAGGGCATGGAACTGAGCAGGCTGCAAAAAGTAACACAAAAAACAGTAATAAAACTGAAAAGGAAGACTCTTCTTTATGTGTATTATCCCTCCCACTCTCCAGCTTTCCCCTTTAGATGGTGTACAGAGCATGAGCATCACTCCAGGCTGGGGACAGGCTGTGTGCCATGTCTATGCCATGTGCATCCCATGATGAGAATGCTGCACAGGCCTTTGCTGACAGAGGTACTGCAGACTTTTCCAACCACCCCAGAAAAGCCACACCTCAAACTGTGAAGACAGAAAAAGAGGGAAAAGCTGAACAGATTGCCCTGTATTCCAAAATGTGTGGAGCTGTGCAGTGTAAAATGAACACAAAACAAATACACAAAATGTTCAGAATAGCAGCCCAGCATGGAGGCCTTAAAAAAAAAAAAAGCTCTTAAATTTTCAAAGCAAGTTTTGTGGGGTTTACATTCTGTGTATTTTCCCATGTTGTAAAAGGCATTTCCTGATGAGATACTTTGTCAGTGTGGATGGTGAGCCCTGACCAACACAATGCAGGGTGAGGTGGGGCCACAGCCCTCGGACAGAGCTGCAGCTCACACCCTGCACGAGAGACCTCCTTCCCCGTGTATTTGAAAGGATCTTATATCAGATATTTCCAATAAATAAACAAACTCTTCCCTAACTTGTAACATAAACCAACACACTGCAGTGCAGCCTATCCCCACGAAAACGTGGTGACCCACACTCTGACACTGTAATCTAATCCTTGAACTAAAGACAGTTTAATGCCTTTACAAATCCATATGTTTTCTAATACCACCATTGCTGTCAGCAGACTACAGGAGCGCCTCTTTGAAGATGGAAAGAAAATGACAAAGCACATCATTGTGAAGGCAATTATATGCTGCAGTAACCATTTTACAATGGCCCATATGGGCTGTATTTCAACAACACAATTTCCAAATCTGCCTTAGCAAACATATATCTCCGTCCCAATCCCAGGTAGATTTTGCAAAACAAAATAAGACTGCAGCCAGAACAAATTGAAAATATGGATAACAGATGTAAAAATATGCCAACAAGGACACCAGAGCAATTTTTTGTCGGAGTATCAAACAAAGAGAGCAGCCACAGCAGATCTCACGAGGCCATTCACAGCAAAGCTGCCCATTCAAGGGACTGAGAGACCTGGGTTTATCAGAAATCTGATTATACACCCGTGTGCTCTCCTATGCAGCTGCCCAATTCACTGCTGCAGCCACTGACCCATCACCCCCCAGGGACTGCAGGCAAGGGAGCTGCAATCCCAGTTTAGAAGCTAAAATCAGACATGAACCAAGGCTGTGCACGCTTACTCCAAATCCTCTCTGACACCCAGGACCAGGGCCTAAACAAAGGGAAACAAGGAAAAAAAAACAAAAAACAAACAACCAAAAGAACCCACAATACACTCTTGTCCTTACCGTTGTGACAGCAGTTTCAGCCGGCTCTGTCTGCCTTGCTGCCTGAGCTGTGCTGTGGGAGCTGGGGCCATGCCACCATCCCAGCATCACCTCTAGGGCTGCTCTCTACCTGGCTCCTTAACAGGCACAGAGCAGTCAAACTGCAGCTCCAGCCCAACATCTCTCCCTCCTCCTGATGGAGAAGCAGGAGCCAGGGCTGAGGAGCAGCCTTCACAGCACAAAATTATGCAAAAGCTGAACTCTGGTGAAAAGGGGGTTTAATCGTGCTTCTTTCCAGTAGTCTTCTGCAGTGGTTCATTGCTTTTGAAGGCTTTGCAGTGGGTACCTGTTTTGGGATATGTCTGTGCCAGTGCCACAATTTTGTAGAGGCTCTGCAGCCACACACTGGTCCTACAGACAGGATCCAGGCTGCAGGACACCAGATGGACAGTCCTGCATACATTAGTAGCAGCAATAAAGACAGGAACAGACATGAACATCTTTCTCCCAGAAGTGAAATAGTAATAAAAAATGCCTTAAGCTGCTTATAACAAAGACAGGAATGGTAAAGGTGAAAACTTACAAGTTCATTGCTAATTCATTAACAACAAACTGTCTGCATCAAATATCTTACATTTCAATGCCAAGGGCAACAAGCATAGCATGGAGCAAAAAAACCACCAACACAAGGGAAACATGGAACTGGGTATTCAGTAGCCAGGTCCTGCAAAGTGCATGATCCTGTTCTTATCATTGTCAGCTTCTCAAAATGATCTAGTGAATCTGGCCAAAAGCATTTCAAAGACTTTAATCCATGTGAAATATTACTTCCTGGAAATGGAAATTCAATCCCTAGCAATAAAAACAAAAGCACACTCATAAATGCACCTTTCAACTCAGCCAATATAGCCATATTTAGGCTCATGCTCTCTCAAAAAATCCTTTACTCATTAATATAGAGTAAACTTGAAATGATTGCTATAATTGCAGTTAAAAAATTAATCATGTTTTGAGATAAATGCAGATAAAAGCATGTTTTACTAATTATCTTTTGAAGCTTCTGCTCATGAAAGATTAAAGGTAGAAGAAAAGTTGTTGAAATATTGAAGACCAAAAAATCCTACCATTTGAAACCACTTTGAAGCCATGTACCTATGTAC
The DNA here is from genome assembly GCA_030060385.1 of Muscicapa striata striata. Taxonomy (NCBI): domain Eukaryota; kingdom Metazoa; phylum Chordata; class Aves; order Passeriformes; family Muscicapidae; genus Muscicapa; species Muscicapa striata. The sequence continues at coordinate 2,873,343 of JAREIS010000032.1, read as the reverse complement.
CTCGTATGAGTGATCCTTAATGTCCAGATGTACTACAAAAAGAGTCTCTTTAATACAGAAGAAGTCTAACAAAACATTGCAATTGGAGTTTTTATGCTGTCAGCTCCCTGGAAACTGGTGCATTTAGCAGCCCCCATTCTGCAGAGCTACAGCCCATAGTGGGATTTTCCTGTGGTTCATCCCCAACTGGGACAGAAAACTTCAAGCCTGAATTCAAAACTGAGTTCAAGAATTTCAGGCTTCACTGAGCTCCCATAGTATCAACCTACTTATAACTAGTTTTACACACCCAAGCAACCATATGTGGAATCCACAAAAAGGTAGCACTTTTCCCACTCAGGGAAGAGAAGCTGGAGGCACAGACATCTGGGTTTTAACAGAAGACCCTCATCACCAGCTACTGGGTTACTCACAAGCCACATGAAGACTTGCTTCTGCTCCCAAGCCACTTAAAGGAATGCAGGTTTTCTGGGGTGGAAATTACCCCAAAGAAAGGCTGGCATTTCCATTCACAGCCCTGGAACTAACAAGGCAAGTAACTCCCTTCCTGCTCCATACCACCAGCCTGTTTGACATAAGCAGTTTGCAGACTGAGTGTTAACTAGGAGAGCAGATCTATTGACCACAGGCTGAAATGGATGTTCACAACTCCACTAGAAATATTTTAGGCTTCTGCAAATTGAAACAAGTTGAAAAATATTCTTAGGTAAAATTCCTAAGCAACTTTATAGCCATTTCACCTAGTATTTCCATCAGATCTGAATTGCTGCAAAAGTATACATTTTAGAAGTTTGCACCTGCAGCATGACAGACCCAAAGCCTGAAGCTACAGAGTGTCAATGTCAAGGATTCTTCAGCGCTCTGGAGTTTCAAGAGTCGGGGCAGATCTGAAATGGAGTAGCTGACACCTCTTTGCTAAGGGAAGGGTCCCACTGTACAGAACATTATTCCCCAGCATCCCCCTGCACTGCATTTCTCCTTGCTCCTTTCCCCTCACCCTGTACCCTCCACCCATCACAAAGCATGGGGACACCAAATTATTAAATTCTAACCTTGCTACAAACCTGAGCAAGCCTAGGTAAATGATTAAATAGTTGGGGTTTTCATAACCACACATCCAAGGAAATTTGCCAATGTCTTTATTTGCATATCTGGCAGACTGCCCCAGACAACTAATACATAAGTGACAGCGTACAGGTGTATTAGTTTAGAGTTTGCCTTTAATCTAGAGGTGTCAATTTGCTTCTGTTTTAATTACATCCATCTTGATATGTTATTACAACCTCATGAAACTTCTTCATTATGTGAATGGCTATAAATACATACACATGACAAACAGTTGTTATAAATTTTCTGGTTCAGCAGTGGAGGCACAATATCTTAGCCCACACACCATGTTCATTTAAAATTGCAGTTCTCCCTCTCCTCTCTACCCCACTCCATTCCCTTCCTTCTCTTTTCTTTCATACAATACCAAAATATTTTTCCCCCTTCATTTAATGGATTCTCTAATATTTACTAGTAGCAGCATCCCAATACAAATACTCTCAGCTTAGGGAGCTGTTTCAGCCCATGTGTGTCCTGGGCTATGCCTCTGTGAGATGTCTGTTTGTCATTAGACAAATATAAGGAGATTGCATTGAGGCCTTATAAACATGCAAAGATACACTTTTGCAGCTACATAATTCACTGAGTTTTTCAATACACATTCTATGGTTGAAAACTTGGCCAATCCATCCACCAGATGTATCTTTATGATCCCAGAACTCATTAAAATTTACTTTTTTCCCCTCTTTTTTTTAAAAGTCCAGCAGACTCAGCTGTTGAGGCACATTAATTGCATTTTTATTTTTTTTTCCATAGTTAAAATGACTAATGCTAGCAGAGTCACTGCCTACGAGCACAATAGCCAGACAGTAAAAATTAGTAGGACTTCTAATCGTTCAGTAATATCCAAATCCCATAAAATTAAGAGAGGCAATTTGGTCCTCTCAAAACAGATGGTTTTGATTTTCAGCATTTATTTTGAATTTTCTTTAAGGGGAGAAAAGAGAGGAGAAAAGACACAAATTCACACCAAAAGATTCTATCTAAAGGTCAAAGTGGCCTTGACATGCATTAAACCCCACGACACCAACAGAGTCACAACATAAATCGCCCCCAATAACAGCACTTCTTCCCTTGCCTTCTTACCACACAGACCCCTCCGAGGTCAGAACCACTTTCACTGCCTCAGCCCTCCATCAGTGCCCTCTGTGATGGATGGCAGCACACCAGCCATCCCAAAAAATCTGGGGCAAGCTGGAGAGCGTGTGTCACCCAGCTCTTGCAACAGCAGCACCTCCCAGCTCCTTCCTCTGGGCATTCTGGAAGCTGGGCAACAGACCCCAGTTTCTGGAGGACCCTTGGAAGACACTCATGGTATCCTCTGGAAGCAAGTGGTGCTAAGCACCCAGATGTGCAGGAGACAAGAGGAAGGTGGCAGAAGTCATCAGGAGCCAGGTGAAGAACAAAGCCCCATTCCTGGCAACGAGTCAGGTCCTTTGGCTGCCTCTCCACCATTCCCAGCTTACATGGGTGTAAGCAAGGAGCCAGGTGCTTCAGCCACCTAGCCTCTACTCCCACCATCCACAGAAGCAGATGTCTCAAAAAAAAAAAAAACAGAAAAAAAAAACAGAAAAAAAAAAAAAAAAATTAAGCATATTCTCAGACTGAAAGGTCTCAGGTCACTTAGGACTTCCAGAGAGAAAATAAACAAAAATCAGTGCCAAGAGCAATTATCACCATGTTTGTAGCTCATCTCAGTCTCAGAAATAGGAAATGGTGTGCAAACAACAAAACATGGGCTGTCAGAATTTGCCAGGAGGGAGAAGTTCACCATACCAGGTTCCATACCCTGCTCTCCTGTACCCAAGAGCCACCCAAGTGTGGTCCTGGAGAAGTCAGTGGCAACAATTTCTGTCTTACTGGTTCCACTTCACAGGCAAAGGAATTAAAATGCCTTTAGTACACCAGGAGGGTGAGTTAGCAGCAGCTGTAGGACACTCTAGAGCAACCTGCAAGACACCCTGTCCCTAGGGTGTCCTGGGACATGGTAACCCATACTTGCACCCAGGGAAACAGGCAACAGTGGCTCTGGATTTCACTGACAGGTAAGCAGGTATCTGCACTGAGTATTATCACAGCTACACACTCTCCTCCTAAACATTGCTCCTCTCACAGTCAGTCTATAAGAGAAAAATGCTTCTCACAACCTTTCATGAATTTGGTCTGGATCTGACCACTACTTAATTTCACAAAGTGTAAAACATGTTTTAAATCTGATAAACTGTTAGCATTACTCCACAACACACAAGTACCTCTTCAGAATTTCAGCCACCCAAACGTTAATCTCGCCTAGAACCTCCTGGTGCCTACCTCTATCTGCTTCTGGTGTTCACTGTCATCCTGCACCATCCACAAACCTGCTCCAGGTGGCTTCACATAAATGATGATCAGCATAGGCCTTGTCCCAAAAATGTTTGCCTCTTTTCATGACAAGTCCAGGCTCGTGCCTGGATGAAGAGGATAGGGTGACAGTAGTTTTATTCTCAAACCATTAAGTCTCCTTTGGTACCAAATAAAAGTATGAAAAGAGACAATTTTTAAAAGCACTAATTGAAGAGAAGAAACTTCCACTTTAGGAAGCTGGCAAACACATGTAAGGCAGATTAAAGGGTGATCATTCCTGGAAAGAACACTGAGCTGCATGGCTCTGAGTAACTATTCCCATGTGGAATTGGTATATTAATCATATCAGTAATATGTGCATCAGCCAGTATTACACAATCAGAAGTTCAGCCAGCCAGGAACTTGGGCACATCAGATATCAACACACCTCTGCAAATCTCCCATGCCTTTGTCTCAGGACATTCTAAAAACAGCAGGACTGAGATGCACACCAAATGCCAAGTAAATCCACATGGAGTACATGCACCATGATCAAATTAAACCTCGTGAGTAGAACCTCACAAACAGAATAGTGTGTGCAGGGCCAAGGGATAACCCACTTCTTTTGCTGACTTATTCCACCACTACTGCACAGAGGATGACAGAACCAAAACTCCTGCCTATAATATTTACTAGACTAAAGACATAACCAACCCTTTGGTTAAAACCTTCTCTCTCCACCACATGAGTGTGTGAACTTCAGCAGCAGTGTTGCCAAGATACAAGGAGAAAAATCTCAAGACATTAAGGTAACACAGTATTTAAAGGCAAAGAGTACAGCAGAGCTGAGCTGGGGATCTGACTAATTGCCACTGCACGTTCTGCTGTTACAGCAAAACAAATCCCTACCTGCATTAGCCATTCCTCATTACTTACAAAGTGGATTTTCATATTCATTTTGCAACAAAGGAGTTTAGAGGACTATGATGTTCTGAAGTGGTCTTCACCATGGCTTGGCATCGAGTCAAAACGACAACAAACTGACTACACAAAAAATGCACGCAGCTGGTAATTTGTGGCACATACAGAGCCAAACCCCAACAAGAACACAAGATACTGAACTGATAAATTATAAGGATGATGTACAAAAAGACAGAGAAATGTTGGAAGCATTTCCTTTTGCAGAACCAAGGCAGCACTGCAATTCAAGTGCAAGAAAACTGAGAGTTAAACATCCACATTTCACCCTGCAACTTCCTAACTCCATTACTACTTTATTAATTGCATTTGAGACTTCACTAAACTTGAGCTTGGGCTATTTTTAAAAGCAATCTGACTCAACTTATTGTTACTCAGAACAAAGATTAAGCTTCTAATTTAGCTGCAGATAATTACAAGGCTGCAGGTCAGACCCCCAGTGTAATGTGGTGGGGTGTCCCAGTCAAACTGATAGGTGTTCAAAAAAACCTCAAAAAACAATAGTAGCAGAGCTGGGGGAAAGAAGGGATCATCTTCAGTGAGAGAGGAATCTTTCTGCCTTCCTCCCAGCTGAAGTTACCAGAATTAATGAATCCCTAAGTAGGGACATATTTGGTTGAGTGTCTACCCTTCATACTGAGAGCAGGGCTCTCACCAAGGAGCATTTTCATACACAGCAACGGATCTTTCCTGAAACTTCCACTTTTAGTAACAACATCCCCCTCTAGTTCTCCGTGTTCCCATACAGTCTCTGCTATTTCTCTATTGATCTCAGTGTTGTAAGTCAATCTTTCAATTACTCAGAACCTTGATGCCTTTCTGACGATTTTTTTTGCCTTTCCCTAACGATCATTTTCCTTCCAAGTTCCTGATCCTTTACCCTTATTTTATAAAGCAGAGAATCATATAATTGTTTAGGCTGGAAAAGGCCTCTAAGATCAGAGAGTCCAACCATTAACCATCAGCACAGCCAGCCCCACTGCTAACCATGTGTCCAAGTGCCACATCTACACTTCTTTTAACTCCCTCCAGGGATGGTGACTCCACCACTGCCCTGGGTTTTACATTCCTTCAATGCCAGCAAAGGCCTCAGACATTAAATCAGAAGGGCTTACTTACTACCCCAAATAGCAGGAAAAAAGATGCCAAGGTAAGGGAGGATAAGGGTGCCTTTTGTCTTTTGATGTGTGGCATATTTCTTATTAATTCCAATCTTAAGGAGCTGTGCTAGTGGAGATTAATTGAATCACATTCATCTAAAAGAACTTGTCCTAATAGTTTAAACTCTTCCTTCTTCAACTCAAGGCTATTGTGCCTCCTACTATCACCTATGGGAATGGCAAAAATCCCCACCTTCATTACATGGTTACCTTCAGGAGCTTAAAAGAATATTTATGCAACAATCTCAATCCTTGGTCATTATCTGCCTGAAGAGACAGCTGCAGCTCTCCAACAGCTACTGAAATCAGCTGCAGCTAGGAGTGCGTCACCTCCCAGAAAGGTACCAGGCTTTTCAATATAATTTTAAAGTATTTTTAAAGTATTCAGGTACCCAAATGATAGCAACATATGTTTCAAACATCATCCTAGACATTCCTTTTGTGGAATATGCATCCTGCTGCTTTCAGTCCCACTTTCCATTTGAGTTGCTGTTTTTTCAGGTCTGGTCACTGAGGTTTTCATCAAGATTGTCAGCTGCTCTGTCAAGGTTATCTCATCTCAGTTTACTGTTTCCTCTAAATACACAGTGAAAATAATAAATGCATTGCTCTGTATGATATCCCAGTGTCACACAAAGCTTAATGCCTCTCATCCCCAGATATCTTCATTTAGTTACTCCCTTCTCTTCTCTGCTGGTCTAGATCTGCAGACTTGCATGTGCAAACAGAGACTGAGACAAACACCTAAGCATCTAAGCAGTCAATAAACACAAGAAGGGCCACCAAGATTTGCTGACAGCACTAAACAAACATCTGATGTTATGATGCTGCTGTGGCAAGGCAGGAAGATCAAATTCCTTTTGAAATATGAAGGGATAGAGACAAGGCAGAACAAACTTGCCTGAAATCTCAAAGAATTTAAGCAAACAGGCTAATCAGGCCAGCTAGATTGGTGAGAAGAGAATGATCTGGGGGGGAAAAGCACACAGCAAGCCAGCCATTCTGATGTCCAGCTCAAAGCTTCTGCTGTCACACAGCCAAGCAATTTCTATTTTCAGTGGGCCATGCCTAGAGACGAGCATCACACACCAGTTATTAAAGCAAATTCCTGCATTCAGATGCATACACAGAGCCACACTGTCAGTGCACACAGACACACAGCTGAGACCACAGGATCTTCAAAACCTTCCTGCTACTTGCACATTTTGTTTCTGTAGTGTCTCTCTTTTAAAGTCCAGATTAGCTGTTAAGCTTTACTCCATCTAGTCTCATACTATCTGTGCAACTTGTAAAAGTGCTGCAGCTAACATCTGCCTAAACTACACAAACACTGTGGAACAATTGCTTACAAATCATTTACACTAGGTGGATGGAATCATCTGACACAGAATTTGAAGCTCATTAAACAGCTCCTTGACAAATATTTGTCAGCATTTCTCATTTGTAATTAATTATATTGGGCTTTACCTGACAATAATTTAGTATGGTCTCAAAATAGACTAATGCCTGTGTGATGAACAGAAATTAGCTCAGCAAATGCACAGTGAGAAATTGTGACAGTTTTATGAAACAAGAATCCCCATTTAAATGCAAGTCCCCCGCTTCCCACCCCACTTCTATCTGTGATTTATAAATATCTGTGTCCCATTTCAGGCTTGTCAGATGAGCTGCCTGAGTTGAAGCTAAACAAACATCCGCAGAAAAAACTCATTACCTTACTCAGTGTTCAGAAAACCTGAAACCAACTGCTTACTCCATAGGGATGGTCAGAGCTGACTCAGGAAACATAAAGTACTTCCCATGCTTTAAGCCATCTTAACATTCAGGTCAGATTTCCTTTCTCATCACAGCAAACCATCTTCACCACAGCATGTCAAAAGCCATGTCATGTCAGTCTCCTGCCCGGACACCTCTGCACCAGAGGGTAGGAGGGAGACAAACATCTTCCTGAAATCTCACCTCACCAGAGAGCTCTGCAGAAGCCTCCTTGCCAGCACTGCCAGAGCACATCATGGAGAAAGTCACTCAAGGGATTGATTTATCACATTCTGAGAAATGGCCTTTCCCTGTCAAACTGGTGTCTAAAATGCTCACCTGGGTTTGGAGAACCTCATGCTATTATTGCTGGTAACAAACACACCAGGCTCCTCCAAGCTGGGAAAAGCACTTATCTCGACAAGCCACCAGCCCACTGACACAGAGTGTCTGTGCCTTCCTGCTTTTCTAGGCTGGGACATTTGGGGAGGTCAGGGCAACAAAGTCTGAGTAACTGCTCTGGAGTGAACCACAGAGCTTGCTGCTGTCAGTCCCAGCAAGGCCACTCACAGGAGAATCTGGTGAATCAGATCAAATTGTGGGACCACATCTCAGCTGCTTTACTACAGATTAAGGGCTGGTTTCTGAAGGTCAAGGCTCAAAATGCTCCCCAGTGTAGGGGAAAGGCCCATATTGCACACAGCTACATTGAAGTCTTGCAAGGCCAGGCAAGGATCAGTTCGGCCATGTCTGCAATGATACTGGAATTGCTGAACTGTCACTCCAAGAAGGAAAAAATCCACAGCAAGATACCACTGTCATCATTTAACTCCCTCTTCCTGTGTATTCCCCACACAAACATTAGAGACATCAAGGTATGGAGTGCCATAAATGCAGAGACAGATAGCCACAAGCAGATGCCTCTATTTCAACACTAAACAATTTACACTTGAGAAGTATGAGAAGGCTACTGACACCCGGACAGACAAGCAGCTCCCAGAGTGGGAGCTGGTTAAAGGTTTGCTTCAAGGGATGGGAACTTGTATCAACATGACCATAACGCATTGGATGACTCCTCCTGACATTATAGTGGCATGGGATCTGTATTCTTGTGCAGCACCTGTGTCCCTTTGCCACCTGCAAGCTTCACACAACCTGGTATTTTGCACAGGTTGGGCTTTTTCAGTCACCCCAACAAAAAGCAAAAGCATTAAGTAAAAGACAGGTGAAAAATCAAGCTGTGTGGAAGTTCTTGCTCCTTTTTTTGCAACTTGATGCATAAGAAGGTCCTGGGGTGACACCTCACACACAGCCAGCCCACACCCCTACAGCTGCAAGGATGTCCCCAGAAGCAGAGGGCTCAGCCTTATCCCTCCATGGTGGTTGTCCCCTCCTGCATGAGCCACCATCCACCTGTGTCCCCTCTTCTGAACCGTGGGCTTGGATCCTACAGTGGGTGAAGTGTTCTGCACTTCCCCTCTCACAGTTTTTCACACCAAGCAGACAAAACACTGTCTCTGCCTCCTTTCAGCTGTGCAAAGCCCGAGAAAAGGCTGAAGTTCAAGCCAAAGGCATGGGTTCAGAAAGTGTTGTCTACATTCTGGGCACGAGTATCTTCTGGAACCTGGGGAAAATCTCCATGGGCTCCAATGAGCTGGGGCAGGCAGACCCACAGCATGAGGTGTATGAACACCAGGACACCTCTCCACAGCGCCCAAAGCTTCTTGACTCAGCTCAAACACATTAACACCTCAACATCTCACCAAGGCTGAGGTATCTCACTCCACCAGCCACCCACAACCTCCTCACCAACACAACAATTACAATAAAAGCTCCAGGCTTCTACATGCAACACACAGAGCAATTCCTGCCACGCTGGGCTTGTGCCTTAGACACCTTCATCTCCCTCTGATCTTCAGAAACAAGTTTCTCAACACACACACGGAGCTGCAGGAAAAAGCACCTAACAACGATTTTGTGACATTATTTCTTAACACAGCATGAAATCGTTAGGTCAAAACGTGCCACCTATCACATGAACATTAAAAGTATGTCAAGTCTCAGTGTGCAAGCTATTGTTTTATCTGAACGTGATATTAGGTAGCAGAACTGGGTAATGTATCTGTGCTCCTTTCTAGTGACACAGGATTAGGAGAGGATGCAAGTAGTAGCCATGCTTGGCTTGGCAAAGAGAAGAGAGCACAGCAATTATTTTCAAGTTGAAAATAAACAAATAAGAGGTGAAACAGAATAAAGACATTTTCTAAAATGCCCTACCAAGCTCTAAACTTGCTCTTCACTTCCTCTCCAAAAAGGACTACAGCCAAAGTCCTTATTCCCATAAAAATACTTAATGACACAAACTAGGGCTTTGTTTGAGGAAAAACAGAATTTTGTCTGAAACAGAAGCGTACAAATTTCTCTCCTGCCGACAAACACGTATTCACACTTTTGGTCTCTCTGGTTTGAGCAGGGCACTTGTGGATGGGCTCACCAGGTGAGAAATGGTGGATAAACAGAGTCTGGACATTACCTCAGCATTTGTTCCTTATTGCTTACATGAGTCTAACACCAACCATGTGGAGGTTTGTTGGGAGTGAACAAATCCTCCCTTAATTGCACCAAAGCAAGTTCTGTCCGAGGCACAGTGTAGATGGATACAGGTGTAACCAAGGACAAAATCTGGCTACAGATCAAGAAACAAAATAAAACAAAACAAAACAAAACCAAAAAAAAAAAAACCAAAACCTTGAAAATGCCACTAAGTATTCCTGGCTAAATATTTAAACATCGTAAAAGCTACACAGATTTTTGTTGTTGTTGTTGTTGTTGTTGTTTAACAATCAGCTTCACCTCCACATTTATTTTTTGACAGTTCATCATCGTTCCAGTTGTGACTCCAGTGCACGTAAACCCAAATAAATCTGCATTTCACCACAGCAAACTTCTCCTGATCAGAACTTACAAACAACAAAGCCCTTCAAACACACAGGCTGGAGGTCCCCTTCTACGGCAGCATCACCACCGCGGCCCCGGCGGGGCTGACAGCGGCTCCACGGCCGCGAGTGGGTGTGTGGAGGGAACACGGAGAGCCCAGGCCGGGCCGGCGGAGGGAAGCGACGCCCGGGAAGCCCCGCGGGGCTTCGGCTCCCTCCGCCCGGCCCGGCCTGGGCTCTCGCAGCCCCTCGGTTCGCACCGGGGATGACTGGAGCCGCCCACCGCGGGGCCCACCCGTGACACGCCGGCAGGGAGCGCGGCGGGCCGGGCACCTCACCCGCGGCAGCACCGCCAGCGCCACCAGAAACACGCGCGGCCCCCCCCACACCGCGGACACGAGTGGGCGGCCCCGCCGCCGGCGGCGGCGCGAGAAAAGTTTGATCCGTGGGAAGGGAAGGGAGGGAAGGGAAGAGAAGAGCCGCCGGGGGACCGCGCACAAGTGCCCGCTCCCCGCGCGGGGATGGCCCCGGCCCCGCGGCAGCGGCGCGCCGGGCTGCAGGTGTCGGCGGCAGCAGGAGAAGGGAGGGCAGCGGGGCACCCCCGGGACCGGGAGGGGGCGGCGGGACCGCCCCGCGGGCACCCCCGGCGGGCCGGCCCGGGAGCGGGGTCAGGGCCGGGGGTGTCCGGGGAGGGCGCCGCGGGGCTCCCCGCCGCTGCCCCCACACAATGAGGCGCACACAAAGCGCCGCCGCTCCTACCTCCAGCGCCTCGAAAGTGACGAAGCTGGACATCGCGAAACCGTCGATAATGTCCTCTTCGGCCGAGGAGGACTCCCGCCGCTTCCTCCGGGGGCCGCGGCCGGGACGGCGGCGGGGGCCCATTGTCTTCCTTCTCCGAGCCCGAGGAGGAGAGCGCGGCGGCCCCGGGGCCGGCGGCCCCGCCGGCGGCACAGCCGCGCCGCCCGCCTTTGGCTCGCCGCTCCCGGTCGCGCTGGGACCGCGATCGCCGCTTCTTCCGAAGCCCGTTGCATCGCGCCGGGCCATCCATGTCTCTCGCCGGCTCTCCCTCTCGCTCTCGTCCCCCCCGCCCCACCGCAGCCACAAATCCGGCTCCCCCGGCGGAATAACGGGGAGGGGGGAGGGAGGGAGGGAGGGAGAGAGAGGGGAAGGAGAAAGGGAGGGAGGAGAGGACAGCAAGGGGGTGGGGGGGATGAAAGAATCCGAGTGCGGTTCCACCACCACCAGCAGCAAGCACCAAATGTAAGAGATTCCTATAAGCGAGCCAAGGAAAGTAATGGCTGATCTCAGGTCGCCTTTAAAAAAAAAAAAAAAAAAAAACACGGAGAGAAAGGGAAAAAAAAAAAAAAAAAAAAAAAAAAAAACTCACCAAGCAGGCAATAAATCAGAATAGCGGAATGCTTTGATCAAGGGGCTGGGGAGGGCGAGGATCTTCGAAAGAGAGGAAAAAAGGCTGAGAAGAAGGGGGGAAAAATAAAGAAAGGAGACCCGCTGGAAGGAGGGAGCTGAGAGTATTTCCTTGCACAAAATTTATTTTCTTTCTTCCTTTCCTCCCCAACTAAAAGAAGTTCGGGGGAAATATAAATGTAGATGTACAAAACTCCCTTTCTGTCTGCGCGTGTGTGTGTGTGTGCAGGGAAGGGTGCAGCCTTCCCCTCCCCACCAACACGCACTCCTCTCCCCCTCCTCCTTTATCTCCCTGGATCAAACACAATAATAATAATAATAACGATGCATCCAGATGCAATTTTGCAATTTTCTCAGGCACCGACCAGGGATGGACTCGGGAGTGCAGATCAGATCTCAGCCCGGCCCCTCCAAAAAACAAAACCAAACAATAAAAAGAAGAAAAAAAGGAAAAAGAGAAAAAAGGGGAGGAAAAAAGAGCCCCAAAACACGCCCACCCACCCCAGCTATTAATACGGATCAATCATGGCAAATTCATCGTATTAATTGTGGCGAGGAGGGGGGTGCTGATGGTGGTGACAATAGATCCGAGCGGAGGGGAGGCGGCCCCCGGGAGCGGCGGCGGCCACAACAACACGGCTGGTGCCCGGGGCGCGGCGGAGCGGGTGCGGCGCGGCGGGCTCGGTGCCGCCCGGGCGGTGCCGGTGCCGGAGCCGGGGCCGCCCGCCGAGCCCGCGCGGGGCGGTCGCGGTGTCGCCCCCAGCGGCCGCGCGGCCCCGCGCCGCTCACGTGACCGCCGCCCCGCCCGCTCCCCGCCGGCGGCGCGCGAAATGCGGCGCCCCCGCCGCGCGAAATAAGGCTCGGGCATGCGCGGGGGGCCTGCGCGGTGGGGCGGCCGGCACGCGCTGTGACACCCCTTCACAGCGCCCCTCGCACCGCTCCGCACACCGCCTTCACACTGCCCCGGACACTGCCTCGTACTGCCCCTCGCACACCGCCTCACATGGCCCCGCACACCGCCCTTAGCACTGCCCTGCACAGCGCCGTGCACACTGCTCCTCACAGCGCCTCACACAGTCCCGCACACCGCCTCGCATACTGCCCCTCACATCGCTCTGCACAGCGCCTCGCACACCGCCTTCATAGCTCCCCGCACACTGCCCCTCAGCGCCCTCACACTGCCCCTCACACCGCCCTCACACTGCCCCTCACACCGCCCTGCACACCGCCTTCACAGCTGTCCGCATACTGCGCCCCACACAGCCCCGCACACTGCCCCGCACATAGCTCCGTCCCTCTAGCCGAGCAGGGATGTCCCCATGGGAAGAGGGCGCGGAGTCGCCCTGTCTGGAGTAATTCCAAAGCCGCCCGGATGGCTGTGTCCCTGTGTCACTTGCTCCGGGTGGCTCTGCCGTGGCCGGAGGTTGGACTGGATGATCTCCAGACGTCCCTTCCACCGCCACCTACTCTGTGGTTCCGCGGTTCTGTGTCCAGCCCTTGTCCCCCTGCCCGGTCTCCTCCCCTCACGGCCCGGGGCTAGCTCAGGTGCTCGTCCCTCCCGGCCTGGGCTGCTGCCGCTGCCCAGCCTTGTGGTGGGTTGTGCTTCTGCTGGCCCTGAGGGGAGCCCGCGCCCCTCTGCCCCGGGATGGCGGCTGTGGCCCCTGCCAGGGTGACCCTCCGACATGACTGGCACAGATGTTGAGGCTGCAGGCAGAACAACTTGTGGCTGCCCACCTGCAGCTCACCTGTCCTTGGCTCTGCTCTTCCTGCGCTCTGTGTGCCCTTTACCCTGTATCAGCCTCAGCTTTGTTGTCTCCCTTCTTCAGGTTCCCAGCTCTGTGGTATTAGGGCATATTGCCCGTGTCACCTCAGCACCAAGAGGGCTGTGGAATGAACAAATTCACTTTTAAATCTGGTTCTTATGGTCAACCTTCTCACCTGGTGCTTCTGTCTCCTGCCCAGTGGAATCTGATGAGGGAATACACATGGAAGGACAAGGGCATCTGGAGCTGTTTGGTCTGACTTTGGGGAGAAAGCATTAGGAGCAGAGCCCTGGAGGAATCAGGACATTTTCTAGGTAAAGAGAAGGACAGAGGAAGAGCAAGGAACAAGATGGGGAAGAAACCCCAATCTGTGAAGTCTCAATGTTCAGAACAGAGAAGAGGGGCTCTGGAAGCACAGCACTGGTTTCCCTCTGCCTACTGGGTGATCGTGCTATTGCGTAGTTTGAAATATATTGGGGGAGATTGGAAGGGCAGGTAGAAAAAGAGAAATCATTTAGTATTCCTTCTCTACAAAGAACCTTACAAGAACCAAGTCTGTCTCCTGTAGCTGCTAATCATTCCTCCATTGAGATCCCCAGCAAGAAGAACACACACAGGCTGAATGTGTTTTTCCAATGTTCTCCCTCTGGGCTGCTCTGACTCTGGGGGATGAGGCTCTGCTTGACTGTATAATACGTTGTTTACTCTGTACCCTTAGGCCAACAATTGAGTAATATTTCTCATATGTTTTCTATGAGTTCTGAGTGATTATGTGAAACACTGGGAATTGGATACACCCTCTGTATTATCCAGGAGGCAAATGACAGCTTTGCCACCTCTTTGCACACCACAGCTCCTGGACAGCACGCAATGACTTTTAAGCTGGTGTGAGCCAGAAGAGGAGGAAGCACAAAGCTGTTGGTAACCTGAGAGCGTGAGAGCGTGTACCTTACAGAAGGCCATGCTGCTCATTGCAGAGGCACATGGCTAGTTTTTAAACATTCTCAAATATCAACCTAGAGAACATCTCCTAATCTGACCTTAGATCTCCCTGTTCAGATTTTTTTGCTGTTTAACAAATGCATTTCTCTGTCTTTCTTTGGGTTCTTTTATCTCATAGCTGCCTGCCAATTCTATATGAGCTGGCTATACAGAAGCTGCACTAGTATTGCTGAAGTGTTATAATTTGTGTGTACAGCAAGCTCAAATATTACAAGATCTCTGTCTTCTGAGAAATATTAAGCTGTGCTCTGTCAAACAACTGTTACCTGTTGGGGTTTTTTGAAAATAACTGTGTAATTTTCAGGGCAAAGTAATTGATTATATTTTCCTGCATATCCATCACCATTAAATTGACTTAAGAGACCTGTAGTCGGATACATTTCTGCAGACATTCATTGCGTGGCTGAAAGTCTGCTCAGTCTGTTTTCTTCTTGAATGCATGTATGTGGATAACAGTCACAATACATGATTCATTTTGCATTCTTTGTAAAAACAAATCCCCAGACTTGCATGTCTACAGAAAAAAAAAAAAAAAAGAGAGAGATTAAAAGTCATCCATCTAACTCATCCTCCATTGCAAAACATTTTTGTTCTGTGTGATATTTATGTCAAGCATTAGAAATCACAGGTCACCTTCTAGGGTACAATACAGGTGAATTATCCCTTTTCTGGATCTGATCCAGCAGGAACATTTCCACGAACCTTAATTGATTTGGGAGTATCAGACAGATCCTCAGGAAGTTCTTTCTCCAGTGCGTTCTTGCCTCCAGCTGAGTATTTCAAGTCATCCTAGCAGAAAGAATACCACAGACCTCCATGCACATTTGTTCTTAGGCTGCCTGTTAGCTTTTCTCTAGAAATACATCTTGCCTGGCATCTGGTGTGAGAAAACAGTACACTATTTTCCCTCTTTTTTTTTTTTTTCTTAGGCTCTGGTACCTTGCTGAGTCACTGTTTTTGAGGTTAATGACTAGTGTACTCAACTGGATACTCAGTAATTAACACCCACGGAAAGGGTACTTCTCCAGCATGTAATAACAGACCTATAATCTTCTGATTTGAGACAGATATCAAAAGCTTTCTGTTCCCTAAATAACGAAGACAGAAAGGCTAACACAGACCAAAAGCAACAATTGCAATTTCCATGTCACCATTAGGCATTGGAACAAAATAAAATTTGCAACTGTAAAAACACTAGAAGCCATTTTCTTAGGACTAGCCCCTGGCATACCTAAATGGAAAGGATATTTTGAACTAACTTGAATATAAGACAATAATTCATTGCTTGAGGAAACGGCAAGAACCTTGCTTCTAGCAAGAGTGACTTACAGTGTGCTTTGGCATTAAGCTCCAAAGATGGAATTTTTAAGTTCAGTTCATTTAGGAATCTCAGCAGAGGCAAATGTGAGGTTATCATCCTTGTAGGAGCTGAGTAGTTTAAAATAGCAGAGTGCCTGTCTTGTAGACTATTATTTTTGTTTTAGAAGGAGTTTGATCTGGGAACACAAAAAACCTCAAGTGAAATGGGGAAAAGAGCCTTTTTGTTGTTTCCACCCTGCTTTTACAGTGCATTTATAAGAATAGCAAATAATGAGAACCAAAATTCTAATACAAAATAAAAATAAAAGGGTGATTGTGTGGATGGCAGAAGAATTTAAAACAGTTTTATAAAACTAAACCAATTTTATCCAAATTGTGTTCCTTATCAGAGAGGATTGTCTGGCTTCGTAGCTAAGGGCTGCACCTGTTGTTTTAAAAGGTGTTTTCCTAGAAGGTGTTTGGAAGGAGAAACAGTTACTGAAGAAGGAGCATCCAAAGTGAACAAACAAGGAAGAATAGAAACCCGTGGCCTTTAAAAAACCCGAATGGTACAAAACTAAAGATGAAGGCAGTACTAAAAGTAGTTAGTTGAAACCCAGGGGCGGGCAGATTTCCAGAACAACCTCGAGAGAAAATACTCAGAGAAGAGACAATTGTTCCTTTCACAAATGAAGGAACTAACCCTGTCAGTGGAACTCACTGCCACGAGGCAGCTCTGAGGTCCAGAATAACGAGAACTTTCCAAGTATCCAGAATATTGGTTACAGAGTGGCTGAGGGGGATGTCCATTTGAATGGCTCAGAACCTAAAACAATTTCTAAAACAAAGCAGGAGACAGGAGACTGAACTGATGGACCATCAGCCTGATCCAATCTGGGTCAGGGGTGGCCCACACCTGAGCCTGTGTTCACTTCTCTGGTGTTTTGCTTCCTGTGTTTGCAGCAGTGCTGTATCCATCCTCACTGGTACTAGGAGATCAGGGGGCACATGAAAAAATTGTAAATTAACTAGTCCTGAGTAAGTTTAAGTTTGGATTTTTGTAGCTGTTAGAAATGAATATGTAATGGGCAGCTATTTCTTAGAAATAGCTTAGAGTTCAGGAAATCTGGGAACTGGGGTGGAGGGGGTAAGAAATAGCTGGATGGCATCGGCAGAAATACAGGTTTCTCCAGAAAAGATGAAAAACTAATTAATCTATATTATCTGTTTTTCTCGTTGGTTATAATACAGTTCTGAAGTATCTATGACTAATTTTATCAGGGAAAAAAAAAGAAAAATCAGACCATGCAAGGGATAAGAACTTCAGAGTCTTGATTTATTCACTCATGTGATCTATAGTTATTTACAGCAGGGGAAAACGTGGTTCCTGAAGAACAGGACAGTCATGAGCAATAAAGCTGTGCATGTTTATCAAGTACGGCCGAACTCAAGAATTTTTGGATCCTTCTTGTTCCTTGGGATTTCTTAATAAACACTCTAACTAAACCTGTGTTTCTAATTGCCTGAGATTCCTTATCCCACTGCATGAACACAGGTGAATGGCAGCATTCATAAATACAGGGTAAAGTGAGTGTCACTGGGTTTCAGGAAGCTTCATTTGAAAATGTGATTCCAAGTTATGTGGATAGAAAAAATAGAGTATTGATTGTGAAACTGTAAGGGATAGTGATAAATGGCAAGATCAGAGTTTGTGTCATTGTGGGTGGAGTATCATGAAAGGTTTGATGCTGCAGCTCTGTTTTACTGAATATCTAATATCAAGAATATCAAATAAATAGTACATTAATGAAATTTGGAGACCACTCTGGATTTGGAAGAACCATGAATATTCACATTGGTGGAGGAACAAGTAGAAGATTTTCACCAAGAACAAGCTTTAAAGAAAAAAAGAATCATATAATAGAATCACAGAATTATTATGGCTGCAAAAGATCTCCAAGATCACTGGGTCCAACCTTAGACTGATCACTGCCTTATCAACCAGACCAGAGCACTGAGCACCACATTCAGCTGTTCCTTCAGCACCTCCTTCACCACCCCCCTGGGCAGCCCTTCCCAGTGCCTGACCATCCTTTCTGAGAGAACTTATTCCTAATGTAGTTGATCACTGTGGAAACAAAGCACAAACTGCAAATTACAGCTCTTCAGTTAGCATCCTATGAAGTGGACTGATCTTTTAGGGTGAAATTCTGACCTCAGTTACATGTAAATGAGACAACAATTTATTTTCTTCAGGAAATTCAGATTTCAGGTTTATAGTTGGATCATGGGATTTTTTTTAATGTGACTAAGAGATTTAGAGGCATATACCGGCCCTTTGGTCCCTTAAGAAATTGTTCCCCAAAGCATATTGATAAGTAGGTAGCATATCTCTCTGCCCTGAAAACTGGCCAGCTTTTATTACCAGAAAACACCAACTGTTTATAATTTAGTGATGCTGATTTCAGATTGCTCTATTGCTTGCTGTACCAGTTCTGCTGATATGTCACAGGAAACAACCAATTTACATCTTTTCTTCTCTCCCACCTTCACCAAAAAGCATGTAAAAGAAACACAAGAGTGGGTTTTTTCCACCATTTAAAATCAATGTTTAAGAGAAACTGTGTTTTAGCCCAACACAGGTTATGATATAGAGAGAGCTACATGAAATTTAATAGCCTGGGTTATCCAGAAGGTCAGACTAGCTGATCCTGGTCTTTTCTGGCCTTTTAAGTCTACGAATAAATTAGAAACCTGATCTCTGAAAGTTTTCATTTCAGAGCAGTCTTTGTGAAAAGGGGTGGAGTATAATCCTTAATGAATTACATCCTCCTCCAACATTCATTTTTCTCCCTGAGAAACGGCTTCTTTTGAAAAACAGTGTTTAGTTCCCCATCTTCTAAGTTCCAAAAAGTTTATATCTTTTTATGTCTTACACTGTACTGTGTGCCAGCACACCAATTATTAAAGCATTTTTATTGATATTGCACAGCTCTCTATGAAATGTGAATTAAATTTATCATGAAAATTGATTTTTAATGACAACTCAAGTTTACATTTCTGAAGTTCATACCTTTCCTGTATATTTTGTTGGCACTAGAGTAGTGCAGCTACAATATCTTTATTTGTCAGAAATTGATTAGGAAATATCCTGTAATTTACTCACATTTATTAGTGTGATTTTGCTGATGAAAACAATGAAAGCTTCTGTTGGAGTTCATGTGCAGAGATCAGAATTGAGCTAACTGGTCCAAATCTGCACACCCAAGTACCTGAAGTCCCTCATCTGCACTTAGGCATTTATAAGACCATCTTGATTTTTAAAGCTGTTGAATGGGCTCAGCTTTCATTCTAGTTTTATGAGAATTATGGGACACACATCCCTGGAATCAATCTGTCATCCTCTGCCTCTTTTTCCCTATATATTGTCTTTCCTTATGACTAAAGACATGCTGAAGGCAACTTCCGGATTAGCAGCCTGAACATGACCCTGGATGCTAACCCAGTTACACTGCAGGGAATGCTGCTTCTTAATCTACCTGGTTCTTCAGCTCTCCAGATGGAAAGAGAGACTTTTCTGGGCTTGCTGTTTAACATCTTGTATTGGTGTGTTTTCATGAAAACAGTGGTCTGACCCAGAACATGCAGGAGCAGAGTATGGGCTCACAGCATGACTAGGTGTTCCCTGGACTTAAGTAATCTCAGGTCAGAAAAGTACAATGTGAAGTGAAATGCAATTATTGCAATACTGCAAACAACATTACACCAACTGAGCATCAAGTGTGCTTAGTGCTCAGGTAGCTTCCAGAAGGAAATTAGGGCTGTATTAGTGTAAGTTACAGTAGATAAAACCCTCAGCTTGGCAAAAATGTCCCTTATGTGTCTCCAGAATTGTTGTATTTCTGTAAGACACATCTGTGCAGGAGTTGGGTTGTTTTTCATTGGCTGATGGGGGAAGGATTATTGGTTGCTGTTAAAAATGATCCCAAGCAAACTTTTACAAGGTCTTCTGTGACTAATAAAACCTGAGTCTTTGAAAATGTACTACAACTCAAGTTGTTGTTTAGAGATAATTCTCTCCGATCCAGATGTTTCCATCTGAAGTGCAGTGCAGAGAAAAGAAGAAGGGAGAAGGAAATTTGATGGAAAGTCCCTGAAAGAAGAGGGAGAAAATAACTATTCTATTTCTCCCATTTTAACACTTCATGTGCTGAGCTTGGGGACTGAGAAAGTTTCTGTGCCAGTGTACTTACCTGTGCTGAGATCTGGGAGGAGGGTAGTCCTGTCCTGGCTGGGTGGGGTACTGACACATTGGAATCTCTTCTGGAAGGTGGTATCAGAAACAGTGAGATTATGTTGTTCTTGTTGTATAATCTCTGTTACAGTGAATACATGATCATAGGTCTATGGAAGTGCCTAGGCAGAGCCTGTCTTTACAGGAGTGCCCTGGGATTCAGGCAAAGGACTTTGATCATCCTCAGCTGGTTTGGCATATTCTGTAGATATAAAGGGCAGTAAAATCTGTTCCTTTCTTGAATCTACTGTGTATTTCCAGCCATTTTTTCACCTCTTCCTGCACTCAGACCCAAGGGCCTGTTCACGAGCAAATGAGTGAGAGACAATGGGTGGAGGCATTTTCTCACAGTCTGCAAGATGTGTATGGCTGCTGCTACTACAATGATGCAGTATCTCCCTCCAGGGAGGAATGAACATATTTTCCTGACCTCCCATCTCTTGGGTTTTTTATCTCATTTTTCACAGTATTTCTGCCCTTCTACCTGTGCTCTCTTGCATCTTGTTCGTGGCCACTCTACTTCACACTTTGCTCTGGAGAAATGAGGATTTCAGCCATCTCTGGAAAAGCAAATTTGTTTGTTTGTTTGTAAACAATAAATCATGACTGGCAGCCTTGTGTCATGGGACACCAAAGCCTTCTAACTATTCGAGATAACTTTAAAAATCCCAGAATGGTTTGGGTTTGAAATGACCATAAAATTTATCTCATTCCACCTCCTGCCATGGCAGGGACATCTCCACTATCCCAGACTGCTCCGAGCCCCATCCAACCTGGCCTTGGACACTGCCAGGGATCCAGGGGCAGCCACAGGGTCTGCTCTGGGCACCTGTGCCCAACCTACAGATCTGATAATATTCTGCAGATAGTGTACAAGCAGCCTTGGTATTTACAGAACTTCACTGATAATGTCTCATTGTTTGCTTCCTCAAATCTAAAATATCCCATCAGCAGACACTGTACATATTCTGTTCAGAGAAGGCAATCCCTTTTTATCTTCCATGAATTTGAAAATACGCCATGCTCCTTGAATGAAAAAATAAAAATAATAATGAGGCAGGCACAAGCAGTATAAATCAATATAACACTATTGGTGTCAACAGAGCTATGCAAATATATATTCACTGAGGATGACACATAAAATCAAGCCCTAACTTTATATGGAAAAAGATAGAAACTACAGCAGCAGTATTAACTACACTTTTCAGCTGTGTTCAAAATGGATTTTGGAATAAGTCATAGTTGTAACAAGTAATTTGAGAGGGTTGTGTATTTTCCTGTGAGCTGCTTGAGTCAGAAGACAGAAGAAAAATCAAAGCACAGACCTGCAAGTAATATTCCCCCCTGATATTAACAATAAAACTGTAACATTTATTGGTTTTAAATAACAATTCTAACCAGTTTTTGCAGGTTATTGTAAATTCTGCTCTGCCCCAAAGAGTCAGGGTTGCAAAGTGCCCATAAGAAATGCCACTGCAGGTAAGTGATTTGCATCAGCATTGGTCAACTTTAGATTTTTACTGAAAACATCATTATTGCAGAAATAATTTCTGGCTGTAATGAGCACTGTGGTGAAACTGCAGGAAAAGTTCCCAGGGAGGGGCTGGGCCGCTTGGATGAAGATCCTAAAGACAAACACTAAATATTACCAGTATGGTTAGTGCATTACTACCCTTTCTAGCAGAAGAAGATGTTGAACTCACACAAAGCTGTGGTGATGACAGAACAATAAATCTTTTCGTTAAGCTGCCAATCCAACACTGGCTTACCAGCACAAGACTTACCATATGTGTGAAGAACTGACCACAGAAATGGGTAACAAAGGGTAAACAAAGCTAAGAATACAAGAAAGATTACATAATAATCAACATCTTAGCAATTAATGCATGCACCTACCCCAGAAGTTCATGTAACAAAACTTATATGAGTTAAATATTCACCTAGTATTCATTTCACAGATGGAATTTTACCTCATGCACATTAACAGAGGTAATTACTGGAACACCAAGATCAGCTTGGCTCCTATATCCTGAAAAGAACAAAAAAGAAAAATCATTGCTGCAGCAAGTTGTAGAAGTGTTAAAACACTCAAAAGAGTGTTCAACGGGTAGACAATTTTAAGTAAAGCTAATAAAACATGGCCACTTCATGATTCATTCTTGAGGGAAGGCTGAGTTCAGGCACTGTGTTTCAGTGGAGAAGCTGCTATATGATATCCTCTCCTGTTCATCATTCCCACAATCTCCATACACATCTTGTTCCTGTAGCAATTCTTTCAGTGCACTGAAGACAAACCAACCCAGAGAAGTTGAAGAAGAAATCCCCACTGTTTTAATAGACTTTAAATCCAGTCTTGATTACCATCTTCCCAATTCTGGGATGGAGCACTGCACAGTACAGAACCTCACGCTGACAGCATTCTGCTTTCCAGGGAATAATCTCTCCCTTGTTTCCCTGAATCCTTATGAAAATCCTGGGTCTGCTCCTCATGGGTTCAGTTGCAAGATTCTCTTTGCCTTTAACTTGTAGCAGGACTGTAAGATCAGATGAAGAGCCACATCAGGAGATTTATGATCTGTTTTCTGGCTCTGGTTCTGACACGTGTCATGAATAATGGTGTGCAAATTACTCCAGTCATTTGTTCTTCACTCAGATGGTCATGGAAACAGGGATGGAATTAATTTCCCTGTTTGCAAAGTGCCTTGACACCTCTGCCTCAGGCACGGAGGGTTACAGTGAGCAGAGGTTTCCAGAGTCAGACAATTTGGATACAATCTATGGAAATTTTCATAGGCATCCAGATCACCAAGACAAGTTTAAAATATCGTGTTTGAGCATCACCAGCCATAATCACTCCAGCATTTTACCCCAGTCATCTTCTCATGCATACCCTGTTCACCACTTTCTCTTTGCATTCTTCCTGCCTCTTTTCAGGCAGAGACCTTCGAGCCATAAAACTTCCAGAAGTGTAACCTTTCGTCATATGAGGCAAAACACCAAATAGTTAAGTAAACAAGGAGCATCAGGGTCCAGTGAAGATAGTTTGGTTGGGCAGAAACTGGTTTATGATTTTACTGATCTGGTACACTTTATTTTCATCTTCTCCTTTTCCTGTCTTATGTTGTTGCCTTTTAAAATTTAATCCCTTGATTTGACATTTTCTCCTGTTCTCCATGCCACTTGCTATAATTACTCTTTCATTTGCCAATGCAGCTTTTGTTTTCCTAGACTGAAATTTTCTTTGTAATTTCTCAGAAAAAATAAAAAAAAACCTCCCTGTTAAAAAAAAAACAAATGCCATGGATAATTGAAGAGGGAAGGAGAGGAAAATAGGAGAGAGAGGATTATTGCTTGTAAGGGCACGGTTGAGGTAATAAAGGAAAACAGCAAGTTCCAGCTGTAAGGGTTGGTCAGATGTCTCCAAGACCAGACAGGGGATCATAAACCCCTTGAGGTGGATGTAATCCTTGTGTTCTCATTGCTGGACACTGTGCAAGCAGTGGTTCTTGCTTGGGGCCATTGCTTCTGTAGTCTGTCCCAAATCTTCATAGGAGCAATAATTTAATCATAAGCAAATATGGACCATTAGATCATGAAAAAATGATACATAGACCTTTACAGCACACTTTTGAAAGTTACAGTGGTAGATGGATCAAGGACCAGCCTTCGATGGTCCCTTTCACAGAGCTGCAGAAGAGCTGTGTCCCAGCCCTGGGGCACCACAGAGCCACAGAACAAGTTAGGTTGGTAAAGATCTTTAAGATCATTTAGTCCAGCTATTACACACTCATGGAATCACAGAATGTTTTGGGTTGGAAAGGATCTTAAAGCCCATCTCATTCCACTCCCTGCCATGGTCCAGGGACCCCTTCCACTGTCCCAGGCTGCTCCAAGTTCATCCAGCCTGGCCTTGGGCACTGCCAGGGATCCAGGGGCAGCCACAGCTGCTCTGGGCACCCTGTGCCAGGGCCTTACCATAAACAAGTGGCTGGTACCACATGCACTGAATTTCTCTGGGAACACCACAGCAAACCAGAGTATGGAAATGCTAGACACACTTCCAGTAGCAAATACCTTTTCTAACATCCTAATTTAACAGGGCTTTATTATTTCAGCCAACTGTAAGATCAGAACATGACTCACTAGCCTGACAATGTTATCTTGTCAAGATCCCAATTTGTTGGCTGTTGGAGGGGTTTTTTCTTCTTGTTTTCTATCTGCTTTTGGTTTATCCTCAATTCTCTTTTCGTTTCCCTGTGTATTGATTTGCAATTTTCCTTTCTGCTTTTCACATTTCACACACTTAGATTTCAGTGATTTAGCTTCTTTTCTTCCTTTATTGGTATTTAATATGTGCATTTGTCTCCATGCTTAAACATACAGAGTCTCAATATCTTATCAGCTTCGCAGAACTCCCACCAAAACTTTTCTTTTGTTTTTGCTTGGGTCACACTAATGGTGTTCTGGCAGCTAAATGTTGGGACCTCTTTTCAATTAAAATTAATCAAACAGAAAAGCAGAGTAGAGGGTTTCCTTCGATAACTCCTCTGGTCTTTAAGCAAGTTCACAGGCTCAGAGATTACAGCCATATTTATAGCACTGCTGAAGAAATGTTAGGGGTTTTAGCAGAAAGTCTTATTGCTTTATTTATTATTAACATATTAACATAAAGGGGAGTACAAATGCAGGAGTGTGAAATACGATTGTCACTGGACTCAGCATTTCAAATGGATGCAATATTCATGGGCACAGCTCAGAAGAGACAGTGTGCAGCTGTCTCCAGGCCTGGGGGTTAACACAGAGTAGCTGGGCTTGCACAGGCCTTTCCAGGCAGCAGACTTTGAGCTGCTCTCCAAATGCTTCACGAGCAATGTCAGCTTCAGGCACAGCATTTCTGGGGCTGTGGGACACTGCCCACCCTTCTGTGTCTGCCTTGCCCTCAGCCACAGCCATGAATTGTACCCAGAAGGGGAAGCAACCTAGCTCTCTGCATTGTGCCTCCCAAGGGGCTAAATGGTGTTTGTGGTGTCCTCCAGTGCAGCTTGTACCCAGCAGCACAGCTGCAGGGGAAAATGTACCTCCTGCTCCACCCAGGATGGCAGACAGGAGCTGCTGTGTGCTGTGAGGTGTGCAGTACCAAGCATGTAAAACTAGGTTATGGGAAAAGCAATTCTACAGCTGTTTAACCTTGCTGCCATGAGAAATCCCATTTCATAGAATCCCAGACTGGTTTGATTGGGAGGGACCTTAAAGATCATCCCAACTCCACCCCATGCCATGGGTAGGGACACCTTCCACTAGGACAAGTTCCTCCAAGCCCTGTCCAGCCTGTCCTTAAACACTTCCAGGGATTTTAATATTTGAATCTATGTGATTAATCTGAAGCAAAATTTTCAGTGTACAAATAGGCATGGGCTGGCAACTGGATGTAGCACTCAGTGCTCTGGTCTGGTTGACAAGGTGAAGATTGGTCAATGGCTGGACTCAGTGATCCTTGGAGGTCATTTCCAATCTAAATTAATCTGTGCTTCTATGGTTCTGTGATCCCCTCTCTGCAGTAAGAGGAAGAAGAGAAGAAATGCAGCGCACACCTTTGCTGAAAGTCTGTGACTGGCCCAGGTATCTCTTAGATTGCCATGGAGAAGCATTTGTTTTTATCCAGTCTGGTTTTGGTCTTTTTATAAACATAAGTTGTTACTTTTGTTGAACAGCTTCATTTAGTCATTCTGACAATTTCAACCACAAATGAAACAGCCAGTTTCAATGAAATCTTGGCTTTGTAGAGTAGGATGTGATTGGCTCTTGCATCAAATATTTGTTGTCAAACTCCAGTATTTCTAGAATGACTGCAGCTGAAAACAAGTTGGCTGTTCAGTAATTTCAGCTTTTAAATAATAATAGGAAAAAGACATTAGTCTTCAGCATTTTGAAAAATAGTTTTACAAGCCTATAGTATATAGTACACGAATCACATCCTTTCACAATCAGTTGTTCAATAACAGAGTTTTCATAAATCAGCCCTGCAATTTTGCTGGCTCTTGCCTTGATTTTAGAAAATTTGAATTTCAGAGTTTTGAGCATATGAAATATCTATATCTGTAATTACTGAAAATCCATTTTTTTAAAGACTGATTTTTTAAATGGATATGAAATCAATTTACCTATGTCGAGCCTCAGAAAATTAATCCTTTGTTCACAGCGTTAGTAGAAAATTTGGGGAAGATTTGCTGTGCTCATCATGCAAATGAGAGTTAATAGCTGTTTTGAGCATAGTGTGGAGCTGCAAAAGATGCTGAAGATCTGTATTACAAAGAGGTTTGGGTCAAACAACATGAATTGTTATGTTCGGTTTTTTCTTTTTTTTTCTTCAAATCCTCAGAGGCAGTATGAGATGTTGCAATTTGCCAGAAACCTCTTTCAGAAGCACATCTGACATTGCCCTCCATGGAAGGAGCTGTTGTTTTCTAGGAGCAATTCTCCATCACTGGGGTGTAAACACAGCTCCAGTTTTGGTACCTTGGCTGCACTAAGGTTGTGAATAACAAAGTTTTCACAGGAGGATTTATTGACTGATGAATCATTTTTTCCCCAGAGTAGAAAAGATTATTCTGCCCAATTTTATCTTGAAGGAAAAAACAGAGAATGTCTCTCTAAGAATCTAGAACACCCCTTTTTGTCAGTGTGTAGGAGCACTGGGAGCACTGCCATTGCCTCTGCAGTTCTCAGTACTCGTGGAGAGCTTCAGGAAAGAAACTTTTATCCTCCAAAGAGCTGGATGATCCTGAGGAGACAAGCTGATGCTTCCAGAATTTGGGAGTGCTATAATGATGGGAATAAATGAAAAAAAATTACCAACCTTGAAACAACCAAAATATTGGAAAAGCCAAGCCTGGACCCTTGTTTATGTCATAAGCAATAATGATGTAAAATCAAGAGACAGTGGAAATATAGCAACACCAAAAATAATCTCCAAGCCAAATATTTTAGACAATCAAAATTACAACCCCTGGGAGTACAAGATTAAATAAACTCAGATGGAAGACAGTATTTTCAAAATTGAGTGAGATTGTATACTTGGAAGAATCCTGAATTATATAAAAGACATAAAATTCCGGTATGCCAGCTCTTTCAGATTTACTGGTCTGCAATGTCAAGCTCTCTACTTGCTTCACTTAACTGGCCATGCTGCCTGCCTGTAGACAAAAAGAAAAAAAAAAAAAAAAAAAAAAAAGGAATAAGAATAAGAATAAGGCAAAAAACAAGTTGTTCTTAAAGATACCCAAGTTGAATTGGGCTGTGTTTTCTCCTCTTCTCCCTCCCCCTCAAGCTCTGTTTCTCACTAGGGATTGATGAAGGCCTGTCTGGGTTTTTTTTTTTTTGTTTGTTTTTTTATTATTATTACAGTTTTATTAGGAATGCAGTTCCTCCTATGTCTGAAATTCTGTGATAGCTGGAGAGTAAGTTAAATGTGACACTACATAAAATAAGAGACTTGAGTAACTACAATAGGAAGAGATTTACAATCTGAGTGTGTAAAGCTTTGTGGTGGTGTTTTTTTGACATTACTTTCACTTCTGTGTTTGCACTCACATTTTCCTGCATTAAACCTTCACCTAGCTTCTCCCTTCTGAACTGGGTGAGTTGGATAGTTGGATAGTTTCTTGAGATACCCCACTGAAAAATTAACATGTGAGGGGTTTGACTGAATCACTGGAGGCAAGGGGAAAAGTCTGGGGACAGAAACCCCAGATGATGGGTCAAGGTCAGAGTGTGAGAATTGACATCAGCCAGGCAAAGCACTGACCTGCTGAAAAGTAACTGCAGAGACAACAGCAAATCAGGACAAATTGTCCCCACATCCCACCTGGAAGGTTTCACTCAATGAGTTTACTCTCAGCTCTCAGTGAGGAAGCCGTAATACTTCTAGTAAAAACAGAACAGATCTTTACCTTTTTGAAAAGGGGTTCCCTCACCCATCTTCTCCTTCCATCACCCTTTAAGGAGCTGTCAAGCAGCAGGTTTTATTTCTGTTGAATCCAAGTTTAGGGTGTGAAGAAACAAACCAAGCAGGGACACATTTCAGAGAGACTCCACATTTTCTGCACAGTGCACAGGCAAACCAATCTCCCTCTGAATGCATCACCATCTTTTCTTCCCACACCTCTCTGAGCTGAGTGTCACCTGAACAAGTCATGTTCTGGCAATGGAGAAAATAAAACAATATTAATATTCTATGGCACATTAATAAAGAACCATGTGGCTCCCTCCACTCCACCAGCCAGAATCCAACAGAGATTCCCCTGCAGAGACAGAGTCGGTGCCTCCCTCATGCTGCCACATCACAGCCCCATCCTGCCTCGTTCTTCACACTCCCTCCCTCTCTTTCATATCAGAGCAAGTGTTCCAGGCCTGCAAACACTCTGTTTTACATGTGCACAGTAGCAAGTACAGCACAATTCCTGCCCTTAGGCACTCACACAAAACAAACCTTAAAAGGAGGATTATGCTTTTGCCTCTCCATCTGGCTCTGTGTGGAACAGGGCTGGCTCTGGGCTTGCACAGCCATCCCCCTGTACAAACAAGCCAGAGGGAAGCAAGCTCACGGGAGCTTTAGGAGTGGGTAAGGAAAAGGACTTCAGGGAAGTTGCATAGAGTTCTGGAAGGCTCCTTGACCTGGAGTGACTTGTGAAGGAATTTTGGCACTAAGAGGAGATTGGATGATTGAGTGCTTGGAATGTTGGTCACTGCTGAGCAGTGCCAACATCTGAGACCTTGCTGGGTCCAACCAAGCACAGCTCCTTTGAAAAGCTGAGCAGGGACAGTCAGCAACCACCACTGCCCTGGTGCAGGAGACAGCAAGAAGGCTTTCAGAGGCCACCACTTGGGTGATTTTGACAGCTGACAAATATCCTGGTGGAGAATGACCCTTCATCAAAGGCAAAATTAATTATGGATGAGATGTGAAGGAAGTGTTCAGGAGGGCTGTGTTTGGTTGTTAGGTACTGGTGGTCCAAGCTCTCAAGGTCACCACTAAAGGGGATATTTAGTGCCCAGCTGACACTCCCCTTTGATTTCAAGCTCCTTTTAAAATTAATTTGCACACTTCCTAGTCAGCTCAGATACAGCCTGGATTAGTAACACACACCACTGCTCCTCTCAGCTCCCTCTCCTTTCGCTGCCTTTGAGTATTGCAACTTCTCTCTTTGCTCTTGCTTATCTGATATTTTCTATCTGCAGTGTTTTCTCTCTGTGCTGCTCTGATTTCCCTTCTCTGTCCCTCCATGTAATTCTTATCCTTCTCTGTGCTTCATTTAATCCTGGCTGCCCAATTATGCAAATTGCACATTTACATTTTGACAGGGCTCCTCCACCCCTTTTCACATCGTCATTTGTAATACAAATCATTCCCCCTTGCTTCCCCAGTTCCTGTCTCTCAGCTTCCTCACTGGGATGTGGTGTTAAAAACGTGGGGCTCACACCTAATCCTTCCTACAGCCCTGTGCTGGGAGCCATAACCCCAGTGCTGCACTGCACAGGACAGCTCAGAGGAGCACAGCAGCCTCCTTCTGCTCTGCTGGATGAAATGAGAATCACGGAATCAGAATGATTTGGGTTGGGAGGGACATCAGAGATCATTGCTTTCCCCACCCTGTCATGGGCAGGGACAGCTTCCATCAGCCCAGGCTGCTCCAAGCCTCATCCAACCTGGCCTTGGGCCCTCACGGGATCCAGGGGCAGCTACAGCTGCTCTGGGCACCCTGTGCCCACCATCACAGTAAAAACAGGTCTCACATGACCACTCACAGCTGCAGAAGGGCTGTAGCTGCAAGAAGGTCATCTGGGAATCTTGTCACAGGTAAGGTAACCTCCCTCTCTCACTTTGTTCCAACTGATGCAGGTTCCTAGTAACTGTTTTCAGAAAGTTGTGGTTTTACATCTATCCCCGAAAGATTAGCTGTACTTGCCTGTTGTGTGTCTAGCAGGAAGATTATAGAATTGTAGAATCTTAAAGAGTTGGAATGGGCCTTAAATGTCCTCTAATGCAACCTCCCATGCCATGGGCAAGAACACCTTCCACTAGATCAAGTTGCTCAAAGCCATATCCAACCTAGCTTTGAACACTGTCAGGGCTGGGACATCCACAGCCTCCCTGGGAATCCTGTGCTGGAGTCTCACCACCCTCACAGGGAAGAATATCTTCCTAATATCTGACCTAAATTTCCCCTCTTTTACTTAGTACCCACTCCCCTGGTCCTGTCCCTCCAGTTCCTGATGCAAAGTCCCTCTCTGGCTGCCTGTTCAGATCTGGGAGGTGCAGGGAGGTCTCCACACAACCTTCTCTTCTCCAGGCTGAACAGCCCCAGCTCTCAGCCTGTCTCCATAGGGGAGGTGCTCCAGTGCTCTCTTCAACTGCTGGGTGTGTTTCCTATTTTGGGGACACCAGAACTGTGCACAGCACTCCAGGTGAGGCTGACAAGAGCAGAGTAAGAGGGAGAATGGACCTGCTCCACTGCCTGCTGGCCACACTCCTTTGGATGCAGCCAGGACTCTGCTGGGTTCTGGGCTGGGATCACTCACTGCAGGCTCATGGGGAGGTTTTCCATCCCCCATCTCCCCGAGCCCTCCTCCCAGGGCTGCTCTGCACCACCTCTCTGCCCAGCCTGTGGGTGTGTCTGGGATTGTCCCAACCCAGGTGTAGGACCTTGCACTGCACTTTGCTGAACCCACAGTATCTTTAAAAACAAACTTCAGGTAGAGAAATTAAATGCTACATCTTTCACAACTTAATTAGTAAAACTCCCAAGATTTTACAATACTACCTTCAACTTTATGTTGCATTTACTACTCCTGCACTCTGAAGCAGATACTATGTTCATCTCTGTAACACTAACTTTTTTTCCAGTAGAGTAGCATCGTTTTCTGCTTCCATTCCCTCTCTTGCTTGGAGGAGATTTGTTTCTGCAGACTGGTGTTTTATTTGGGTAAGGCCTTATTTATCTTTATTCTAAGTACATCCTGCTCTGCGTTTACATTGGAGAAGACAAGGTCAGGGGAGCATACATCTTATTTAGACTGGAAAGTGCTGAAGTCTGAGGGCTCCCAGTGAGAAGTCTCCCAGCAGTAGGCATTACTCTTACTGCTCTCTCAAGATGACCTTCATTAGCTCCCACATTAGTTCATTACCTCATCTCCCAAGAAGCTTCATATCTGTGACGTGTTACACAGTGGCAAAAATTATATTTAAAAGTACAAAAGCCATCTTAGCTTCACTAGGCTGGGGTCAGACTTACATAAAGCACCATTGGCATCTTCATTTTTCACCATCCTCACAACACTGTTAATACAGAGGGATTATTTTCACATGACCCACAGATGTAGCAGCACAGCCCCAGGATGGCCATCACCAAAGGTCAGAGAGAAAAAGGCTGGGAGTGCAGCAGCATCACCCAAAGTTTATAGAGAAGCATTGTAGGTTAGCCTGAGCTCAGGAAAGCTGGCATCCAAGCCTGAGCACACCAAACCACTCGCCATGGAGTTTGCTGTGTGATTTACCTACATAGGAATTTTTATAACAGGAATGTATTTTTCTTCTGTCTCTGTCAAGCACATGGTTACAAGACAAATTTGCCTTTGCTTCCCAGTAGTGCTGTCCATGTCTGTTTTCCATTGCTGCTCTCACACGCATTCTTTTCTGTCATTTCCAGCTCTATTCCAACACCTCATCTTTGCTCCTCTCCTCTTGGCCAAGACATCTTGGAAAACTCACATTTCTGAGGGTGAACTTGGTGTGTCAGAGTACTGTCTTCTCTCCCTACAGTTCCCTGTGTTTCTAGACATACACATTTACCTTTGAACATTTGTTTTAATCTCTCCATTATCAATCTCTAGATAAAGCCCCATTGGTTTTCTATCCAGTCCAGCCCCTCATTTGAATTCTGAGTGCATGGCTATCTGTACTTAGATTCAACCTCCTTCCCTCTCTTATCACCCCTTTTATCTGCTACCTCCAGCTTAGCATCTTTTATCTCCTCTTTTTCCTTCCTTTCTCCTTTTTCTGTCCATTTTTAAGTGAACTCTTCATGCACCACTAAACCCAGCCTATCATTCCCAGTCCGGAGCTCTGCTTGCTCCATGGCTCCCAACCCTGCTGGAGCAGCAGCTGCATGCCCTGCATGCCCTGCTGGATAAATGGCCAGCATGAGCAATGTTCTGAGCCTGTGGCAGTGCTAATGTGCTACCACTAGTGCATCTCACTGCAGTCGTCACATCGGTCCTGGGGGAAATTACAGCCAGATGATCTACGGCACTCGCCTCCTGTTCTAATCCAGGCTGCTCTGCGTCCTGCTGGAGAGGAGTACAGCCACAGTGGCAGCTGGAAATGAGCGGCCTTTTATCACAGCAGTGCTGTCCTGTGGCTTGTGCCCCTTGTGCTGGCTCCCATCGCCTGCTCTGAGCCCAGCGAGGATGAGGAGGAGCTGGGCAGGGCTGCACGGGGGCCATGAACACTGAGGGCCAGGACAGGGGCAGGTGAGGCTGGTAATGCCCTGTGCTGCTGGCCAGGACTGGGGCAGGTGAGGCTGGGCATGGCTCTGTGCTGCTGGCCAGGACTGGGGCAGGTGAGGCTGGGCATGGCTCTGTGCTGCTGGCCAGGACTGGGGCAGGTGAGGCTGGGCATGGCTCTGTGCTGCTGGCCAGGACAGAGGCTGGGCATGGCTCTGTGCTGCTTCCTCGCTAGCAGAGGGTGGAACAGCCATGTGAGAAAAGGAAAGGTCACACACCAAGGGAAAGAGAAGATACTTAAAGCTGAATGTCAGAACATCAATTTGCTGACCTAAGGAAATGTTTCCCTCTTTGCAGAGGGCCTTCAGAACGGCTTGGGAGGGATTGGGGTGCCACAGTGGCCCCTGCTCTGCTCCCCAGCCACCACAGGGAGTGTTTTACAAACAGCTCCTTGGCATCACTCAGCACGAGCACTGAGCCACATTTAGGCAGGACTGCTGCAGTCATGGGTCATTTGCTTATTGAGACTTAGGGGTGAAAACCTGCCGGTAATGATTCCCTGTCACAGCCGCTGTCAGTGCCTTCTGTACAGCTGTACCCATTTTTTTGGAGTGCTGCAGAGTTAAAAGCTCAGCTGCAGCCTCACCTCGGGCTTTGGGACGTGGATTCCCAGCGCAGCAGTCACGGGTCAGGCTCTGGAGCAGACACATCCCAGGAGGCTGTGTGTGCATGGAGCCTGAGAAATCCTGGACACTGCTTTGAACCTCAATTATTAATAGCCACCTCAAGGCTTCCTCGAGAAGATGAGCTGAAAACCACAGTCTGTACTTCACTCTGAGGATACTCCACTTTTATTTTTGTGTCAAAACAGGGGACTTTCACAAATGATTTTGTTGCCAGGGGCTTGAATTATGTACAGGGAACTTGGTGCTGCACTGTATTGCAGTGAAAAACAGCACATTTCTATGGATTTATTAATCGGTTGTGTTTTTATGTAGTGATTTAAGCAAATAAAATGCAGTAACAAGAGGATTTTTACTGAGTAAATTAAAGAAGAGAGCAGTTCTAGGCAAGCATGACATTAAAGACTTGCCAAATACCTCTTTTCTGAAAATACTACCAGCCACTTTTAAGTCTGCTCCAATTCTTAGGCTTTAATGGAAAGTCCTTTCCAGACCAACTTATTTGAGTTTCAAAACAAGTTGGCTGTTGGCAAGTTTGTAAAGGCAAATGGGCAGGAGGAGAAAGGGGGGTTATGGGGAAAATAGGGAACAAAGAGCATCTGAGATAATAGTTTAAAAGTTCTATGAGTGTCCCCATCCCAACGCATTGTCACAACTTTGTTCTGTCTGAGGCTCCCAGTTCAGGGATTGTGTGGTGAACCCGTCTCAGCAATTTCTAAACTCTAGCTGAATTTGGCCCTTGATGTCTAGAATCTGTTTGATTTAACATTCTTGTGCTCTTTCCCCAAGTTTTAAAGCTCTGTCCTGCTGTGCTGGCTTTGACAGAAAGCCCAAATCAGTCCTCAGTTTCTAAACCAAGACATTTGCCACAAACAGCTCTATATTAAAATCAATGAGAGATCTGACCTGTTAATTTCTGAAGTAGCCTCTGGTATGCAGAGAGGCTCTGCAATATTGTCTGGCTCTCAGATGTGAGAAATGATAGTTTGTATTGCTCATGGGGTGTTAAAAATGTGTAGATGTGAAGTAGATTGGGAGGTCTGCCAGTACAAAGTTAATGGAAATTCTCATAATTTCCCCAAGTGACATTAGTGACCTGGGCTTGAAGTGAAGCCAGGTCTGGTTTCACATCATCTAACATTTCACTAAATGTTAACCCATTGAGATACAATTTTCATTAGGTGTGCCAGAATTTAATAATTTACCACAACCTCTAGATATATTTTTTCCTTTTACAGTCCAGAAGATGTTTATTATGCTCTTTCGAGATGCATTAAAGGGCTGTTAGCTCCCTTCCTTAATCTCCATGCAAGCTGCAAAAGCAATTTAATCTCAGCACTCTGGATACCCAGTGTGCTGCTTTAGCACATAAGGATCCAACAAGTACACTCCAAAGCTCTCGAGGGCAGATGTTGGATGACCTGGAGCTGCTGCAGTGGGAGAAGGCAGCACAAGGACTCCGAGGGGAGAAAGCCCTTCTCAAAGGCAGCCCACCAACAGAGTGTTATTTTTCAAAATGTACCCACTCAACCCAATGGCACCCACAGCGGGGAAACATAAGGTAAATTAGTGACCTTTCAGGCCCAGATGTTAAGAGAGTAGAATAGCTGAGAAATCCAAGGGCTAAGGTCAAGATAAAGAGTGCTGCATAAATGCAACAGCTGTAAGGCACTGAAAAGGCATCAGAGACAGTGAGCACCAGGAATATATAAATCACTAGGAGCAATCTGCTGCAGCAAGGCGTGCTGGGCTAGACAGCCTCTTTAAACTACTGCCAACACTTTCCAAAAGTGTGTGGTTAAAATTAGGCTTTCCAAGTCCATATTTAGAAATTGGAAGGCACCAGAAGTACTGAGCACCCATTGAAACATATGGGCTCACAAACCCTCTGGGAATCAGGTCACACATTCGAGGCAGAGATTTCTGTGCTGAGCTGCCCCTGAACTGAGAATGGTCTTGGTCTGAGCAGTGTTACCTCCACTGCTTTTCAGATCCAGACTAAAGGAATAGCTAAGACTCAGCTTCTTGATTATGAAAAGCTTTGACCTATATAGAAAACTCAAGGAGCCTGAGCAGCAGAACTGATGAAATATAATTTCCAGCAGTTCTGTCCACTTGGATTTCCCAACACTCATAAAGAGTGACTTATAACAGGGCCTGTCTCTTCTATGCTCCCCTAATTTTCATAGAACTTGCATAACTTTAATGTCTTCATCAAAGGTGCTTAAAGTTAGCCCATGTTTTCAAACATCTCCTTGCTTATTTGGAAGTATTCTCAAGGGTTTGGGGACACTGTCACTTACAGTACAGCTTATACAAACCACCTAGGGACATAAACTGGAGGGCTTTGTGTTGTTGATGTGTCTGCAGCTTCTTTAATTTATTAGAGAACTGTTATAAAGTAGGACTCTTCACAAGGCTACATGTATACTTACAGAAACTTTTTGGAATCTGGTTTTGTCAGTCTTTTTGTTGTTTAGGCAAAAACAGGAAGCTGATTTGTGCTAAAATATGTACTATATTCTCCAATTTGCTTTACTGAGAAATTTACCTGAAACATTCAAAAATCTGAGAGGTGGGAAAAAAAGGATAAATCACCTTTAATTGGTACACATGGCCAAAAAAATCCCTTAACAAAAACCAGTTAGGTTACAAATCTCCTTGTTTACTCACCAACTCACAAAGGATGTAACTCTTCATTTCAGATGAGACATAAACATTATTCCACTGGAGTGAGACACACATATCTGTAAACAACAGTGAGTATTCCCTTTGGAGGATGCAGTACCTGTGACCCCAGCAGCTCCCCGTGCTCTCTGCAGGCAGAGGCTGCAGCAGCAGTGGGCTGGGTTCACAGGAGCAGCAGAAAAACTGATTAATGTGGGCACCAGAGAGCCTGAGCTTTATTGCAGAAAACACTAGGCTCCATGTGTAAAGCTGACCAGCAGGAAAATCTCATGAACCACTGGGCTTTTTCCTCCACCAGATCCCAGCTCGGTCAGGTAGAGTTCTGATTTATTTACTGCTCATTAGTTTTTAAGGCTGTAGTTGTGTAAACACTGATGTGTTTTTGTTCTTATTGTTTCAATTTTTGCACAGAACTGTTGCACAAAGCTCAGTTGTTGTGTTTGTCTTTCCTATGGAATTGAGTCCTATCAATATGGCCTAATTAAATGAAAATTAGGCAGTGATTAACAACTATTTCCCAAATCAAGACAAAACAAAAAAGCCTTTTTAAGGCAATACAAAGCTTTGTGCCTTCTGACAAATTTCTATGTCCCCAGTCATTGTCACATTCAGGCTTTACTGGTAGGATGAAGAAACTGATAAAAATACTCCTGTTCTCTCAGAAAGGTGTGCTTTTCCATTTAAAATAGCTTTGAGAAAATACCCCACCAGCAATTTAAAATTTATTTTTTAGGAGCAAAACAAAACGCACTACAGCTCATACATATGTGCATATAAATACAAAGACACAAACAAAACACTTACAGAATCCTTGATTATTAACGTGTGTGTGTTTTGTAACGTTACTGGTTTCAAGACAAACTCAGCTGACCTGGAGGATCTTTGCTGCTCTGACAGATGCTCAGAGCAGCTGCAGGGCCTGTGCAGAGCTCACAGGTGAAGCTGCTCAAGCCCAGCTGCAGGAGGGTGACAGGAGCCCTGGCTGCCTTACAGAGCCCTGAGGAGGGCAAGGAAACACCAGAAACAGCCCTGTTGGAAGAGTCTGGTGGGGTTTGAGTTGTGCTCTGGTTTCAGAGTTGCCCAGAGAGCTGAGCCCCAAGGAGGGGCAGGCTCTGCTGGCTCAGGCAAGGTCAGTCACTGAGTGTTTGCCATGTTTGTCTCTCCAGCAGCTGTCACAGCACGGGAGGCAGCCGGTGCAGCCACGAGCTAATGAAGCTCATCTGGTACATTAGGTACAGGAGGTGTAATGCAGAAGATTGCATGTTCAAGCCCTGCTATTAACTCATGCAAAAGTTGGCTGTGTGCTCTTCCTGAAGATGAAGTGGAGGCTTGCAGTGTCATTACTGGGAATAAAGATGATAAATGACAGTTGCTTTTCTAACCATGTGCATCTTTTTGCTCCTGTGTGACTCAAGTTCCTCCTGTGATCCACTTGGGGCAGCTACCACTCCAGGTTTTTTATTCTTTTACCAAGCCACTTGAAAGCATTTGCTCTTGGATCAGAGCACCTCTTTCTTTGTATGCCCAGTATTTTGCAATTCTGCATGCTTCTGACTGGGGTGAGGAGCCCTGTGGTGGTTTTATATCACTGTGTCTGGACCTATTTTATCCTCCCCTGTGTATACACCAGGCTCTTGGGCTCTTGACTGTGTCTCAATGATTGTGCAGGGGCTCTGGCTGGTTTGGGTGAAGCCACTCAAGAGGAGCACTCACAGTCCTGCTCTGTGCCCTGCCACATGTTCCTTACCAGGCCAGCAGCAAAGGGCACAGAGGAAGGAAGGGTTTGGCTTTGAGTCTGGACCCTGCACTCAGCTGTTTCCCTGGGGTTCAGCTCTCCTTAAGGCAGGTCCTTAGGGGACTCAGCACTCAGGAATACCCATGCTGATGGGAGAGCAGGGCTGTCTGCAGAGCTCAGCATCTCTGCCCTGAACTCTCTGGACACCATGGAAACTCCTCCTGGTGCTTGAATCAAAGCCAGGCTCACTCTGCCATCTGTTCCTCGTTGTGGGGAAGCACTGGCCTTCATGTCTCCCAATGAAATTCTCAATCCACTGAACTCAAGAGCATTTTTGCCTTTAGCTTTGAGTGAGCATCAGGATTTCCCCCTCTCTGCCTCAGTGTTCAGCAGTGACCCTGGGAAGGTCACACATCTCCTTTTGCCACATCTGGGTTTGGAGCTTTCCTGGGTGCAGCCACAGCTTCTCTGCTCCCAGGTCTTCTGAGTGCTGAAAGAATGAAAAATGCTTCAAACAATCAGTGACAAATTTAGTCTTTTCATGGGAGTCCTCAACCAGCTCATGGGATTCATATGGCAGACTGAATTTCTTTGTAAATTAATCCACAAAAATGCTGATCCCCCTGGGGTGTCAGTGATACCATTCAAAAGTCACAGATAACATCTTGCCAATGTTCTGTAGTATCAATGCTGTTGTCTCTCTTATTTTCTTCCTTATAATTTCTTCTTATTGGTCTTTTACTTGGAACTAGCATTTTTGTCCTAATTAGGCAATTGCACATTATGATACACTAATTTGTTAACCTATGTTCGCAAATCTTTTAATTACAGCAGTTGTCTTTGATGTGCTGTTATTATTCAGCTACAGCAGTAAACAATTCAACAGCTAACTGGAAGGAACTCATTATTTTCTGAGAGACATTGTCATTATTTTTCAAAGTATTTTTTTGCTAAATAAGTGAAGACCCAGCGAAACACATCGAGAGTCACTTCAGAAACCAAACACCTCATTTCAACTAATTTCAATAATTATTGAAAACACAAATATTTTTAAAGCATAAATAAGTTGAGGAGTTATCCTTCACACTTGTAATCCCCAGGCTTCAAAGCAACAGGTCCTGGATATGTGACCCTTCACAGTGTGCCTGAGTTTCCATGTAAGCACTGTGTTAGATGGGACACAGCCATGTGGCAAAGATAAGGTAAAGATTCCACATGCCTAATTCCTCAAAGTACCCTTAAAGAGAGGGTTTAGCCCTTCTTTCATCCTTACTTCTTGCTTAAGGAAAACATAGCCAGGTAATGCGGGTTTTTTTTTCTTTCCTTTACTGTCATTGAGCTATCTTTAATCTTTTAAGGATTATATTAAACTTTTCAATCATTTTTTCCCTCTGGAGCAGGGAGTAATGGCTTCAGGAATCCCTGTTTGTCTGAATGAGGAGTTTGCCTTCAGAAGTCCTGTGCTTTTGATGATGCTACACATAATTTCACCACAGCAACATTCATTTGTGAGCATCATGAAATCCCAGAACATTTTGGGTTGCAAAGCACCTTAAAGTTCATCTTGTTCACCCCCTGCTATGGGCAGGGACACCCTCCATGAGACCAGGTTGCTTTAGTTCCCATCCAACCCAGCCTTGGGCATTTCCAGGCATGGGATCTCTGCTTGGAAGTTACCTCCCTTCTGTTTCCAGTGCAAGTAAGCAAACTCCTGTTTTGTTGTGTGTCTGTGCTGTGACTGAAGGAGTGGTGCTGTTTGGGGGAACCCTGCTGCAGCCTGCAGGTTTCTCTGTGACCTTCCTTCCCACCACTCCTCTGAGCAGCTCTCCTCTGCAGGAGATGGAGACTTTGCCCTGCTGCTGGTGTTGGCTGAGTTGGTCTCACCCTGCCCAGTGCTCCCAAAGCCACAGAGAAATTTCCTGCAGTGGGGAACCCATGAGCCCTCACACAGCCAGGCTCAGCCTCTCAGCAGCCCTTCCCTCCCCAGGAAGGGAGGCATTGCACACAGATTTGGATTTTAGCTGGAACTATCAAACTGTGGAGGTTTGTGTTTTATCACCAAGCACAGCATGAAGACACCACAGTTGCAATGTACAGATTGCCAGGAACAGACTGTCTTTCTTGAAGATCAAGTTGTCCATATGAATATTTGCCAGCTGCAAAGGACAGATTCAAATTTCTGGATGCTCCACTTTCCCAGGCCTGGGAAAGACTTTCTCCTGATTTTGCATCCCTCAAAAGATCAGCAACAGCTGCTGAGACCTCTTATAAGAGTAGGAAGGGGGAAAGGGGAGCATAAGCAGGCCATCTGTTGTAAAACCACAACTCCTTATTGATTCCAATAGACTATTTTTGGTCCAAACAGTTCCAGCACACAAGCACTCACAGCCGTGGCAGTAGAAAGCCGTGGCTGTAATTGAGGACAGGAAAGTGAATGGCACAAAGTAGCTCTTGGTCTCCAAAGCAAAATCAGCCACCCCTCCTCATTCCTGGCAGATGTTTCCCTAACCCCTTCTTAAAGCCTTGTAATGATGGAGGTGTTACGCCCTTTCCAGCAATCTCCTCCAGTGCTGAACCCTTCCTGCCCTCAAGTGCTTTTTCTAATGTGTAATCTGTGTCACCTCTGCGGCAATTTAGGGCCATTATTTGTTGCTCTACCCACTTTTCTGGAAGAGAGGAGCAAAGCAGATGAGCTAAGGGCGAGGGGAAGGGAAGACATCCTCTGTGTTTCCTGGGAAGCAAGCCTTGCCTACCTTGCTGTGGTTTCCAGCCCGGCTCATTTCTCCTACTCTGGTTTCCACTCCATAAAACCCAGCAGTGAATGTGCAGTGCTGTGACGACTGGGGGCAACTTCCAGGGCTCATTTTGTCACAGCTTTAAAATGTCAGATTAGGCTGCACAGTCACATTAGAACTGTTAGCTTTAATACACTCGATACCTAATCTGCCAGGGCGTCTTTATTGACAGGCTGCATCTCTATTGGAGCTTGAATAAACTTATGCATAAAATGTTATCAGCAGTGACAGCTGAAAAGAGGTCTATTGCTCTTTAAATTTTTGATGGGAGGCAAGCATTCTGTCATTTGTGATAGCATTATATGTAATCCAACATAACAACTTGATAGTCTGATATAACAACATTGCAGCTTCCCCACTACCATTATAAAGAGATGCTGTGTACAAGCTGCTCCTACACACAGTAATACCAGCACTGACAGCTGGTAAAAGAGTCAAGCTCCTCTCTTTCCATTTCTGGGAAGCAACCCTTATCTTTAGTGATAGATTTTTTTCTTGGGTGTGGACAACATCTTTGCCCAAAGTCCTGGGGAAATTGTTCTGGTTTGGGAATTCATTACATGACAGAGTTTTTTCATTAAATATCTTTATTTTCACAGTGCTGCCTGCAAATGTGGTACAGTGGGATGGAGTTCTGTCCCAAATCACAGGACAGGAGCTCCTCAAAGCCTTGGTTCCCTGCATGTATTCCAGTTCCACCTTCCAAGTTCTCTCATCACTGTTGGTTTCCACTGTTGCCCCAGCCCTGGAAGTGTCCAAGGCCAGGCTGGATGGGGTTTGGAGCTACCTGGTCTAATGGAAGGCATCCCTGCTCATGGGAGGGGATTGGAACTGAGTGAGCTTTAAGCCCCTTCCAATCCAAACCATCCTGTGATTCCCTGCCAGGCAGGGGCTGAGTGCTGTCACCTAGAGCCCTTATCTTCTCCTTCCTTTGTTCTCAAAAACCCCAGGATATTCTCACCCAGCAGTTCTCAGTACAGCACCAGAAGAGGTGTGCTCTGCCATCCTGCAGGGACTCTGCATCCTGTTCCTCCAGAGAGCACCTTTCCCTTCATACTGGACACTCCCTGCATTCACACTCACATAAAGAAAGTGTAATACATTAATCAAATATTTTCACCAGTACTGGTTTATTAACTGAATTGTAACTTTTTATATGGCAATATTTTAACTGCTTGAGGTCAGGTAATTTGGAAATTAACTTCAAGTTAGTTCTCACAAGAAACAGATCAATACACAGGATAAAAGTTATCCATTGGATTATGAACAGATCCTGTCCCAAAGAAATATCTACTCTGCCTTTTCTTTAAGTGGACTGGATTTTCACTCTTTTATACCCCCTGAATGCTTGTAAAATTAACTTAAGTCAATGAAAATCTAGTGGATCAATGCAGTTTAATTTAGCTGAGCTGCACCAACTGGTATGAAACTGGTATGGAGTAAGGATCAGTGCTGGCTGGTATGGCAGCACCAGCCCTGGCAGTCGTGTCCAGAACCTGTCCATTTTCCACACTGCACACTATAGCAACATCAGCAAGCACCCAAGTGACATTGAGAAATATCCAAAGGCATGTTCAAATGAAGGAGCACATTTAAAATTACACCATATGTTCCTGAACAAGCTGTCAGGCAACACTTACAGGCAGGTGGATACGAGACCCAAACGTAAATAGCTGAGGTGTATTTTAAGGCACAGGTTTGTGGAGGAGGCTGTGCTTCACCTGATTTCTGGTTGGCAGGGAACATTGTGATGACCTCACCTGACCCTAGACAGAACAGGAATCACAGAATTTCACAGGGGGTGTTTTACCCTTCTGTTCTCATTTTGATTCCTGTCTATACATGTTAAAGCCTTACTTACATTTGTGGTTAAATGTCTCAGCACAGAATCACAGAATGGCTTGGGCTGGAATGGGGCCTTATAGTTCATCCCACCCCTGCCATGGCAGGGACACCTTCCACTGTCCCAGGCTGCTCCCAGCCCTGTCCAGCCTGGCCTTGGGCACTGCCAGGGATCCAGGGGCAGCCACAGCTGCTCTGGGCACCCTGTGCCAGGGCATCCCCCCCCTCATAGTCCAGACTTTCTCCCTAATATCTAATCTAATTTGACCACCTTTTAGTTTTAAACCATTTCCCATTGTTCTATCACAACAGGCCCTGCTAAAGGTTTGTCCTCATTTTTCTTAGAGGCTCCCTTTACATACTTGAATGTACCCTAAGAGCTCCCTGGAGCCTTGTTCAGTCTTTTCCAAGTTGAACAATCCCCATCCCAGAACCTTTCCTTACAGGACATGTTCTCCACCCCTCTGATAATCTTCATGGGCTCCTCTGGCCTCACTCCACCAGGTCTCTGTCATTCCTTCACTGTAATTCCAAAATACTCTTGGTCCTGAGCACATTACAGATGTTTGCCTATCATTGCCTGTGCATGTGGAATCATAGAACCAGTTAGGTTGGGAAATACCTTTAGATCATCAAGTCCAACAGTAAATCAAGCACTGCTGCATCCAGTCCTATTTTAGGTCCCTAAATAGCACAATCAGAGAAATACCAGGGTCAGGCTGAGGCTGTGCTGCAGTGGCAGCCAGGGAACACTCAGCCAGGGAAGAGCAGGCTGCCTTTCCAAAGCACCTTACACAGCACACTGGGAAGTGCTGCTTCTGCTGGCAGAGGATGAGTTGAAGCTCCCCTGTAGTGCCAGTTCCTCCTGGTGTCCACAGGGCTGAGCTGGCACAAAGCTGGGGAGAGCTGGGGTCAGGGTCTTGTCCTTGGACAGCCTGGGCTGAGCCCTGCTCACTCACTATGCCAGGGCAGAGACTTGATCACATTGGACATGATGTGGAGAAGGTGTAACTGCTTGCAGAGCTTCGTGAAAAAAGGCCTTAAGATAACAGTGCTGTGCATATCATACAGACTGGAAACCTGGAGGGTGAAGAAATATTCCAAGAGTGGGTTCTCCCAGCCCTACAGACACTGGTCTTGCTGCCACTGAAAATCAAATGTGGTTTTATACTGACCTGTTCTCAAGCAGGAAGTGGTGGGGAGATCAGAACTCCTTGAATTAATTTGAAATTTCATTATTAAAATAAAAGAGTTCAGATACTGTGCATTAAACAAAAATAATTTTTGTGATGCATTCTTTTCCAGAGCTTCCTGAGGCTGTTGCTAAGATAGCTAACTCTTAACACTTTAATGTTGCTTTAATTCATAGTTTCCAGACAAGCTTCTTAGGCTTAGACTAAGGGAACACAAGTGCATGTGATACAAAGTGAAGGCATAAGTGTCAGAAGTTAATGGGGTAAATTAATAGTTAATTGGACCACACATGCACAATTAGTTCCAGGTTCTAGGATGAAAGTAAAAACTACTTCTCTTCTAAAAGAAAAATAGCAGTTATTAAAATAATTCCAACATTTGTAACCTAACACTGGGCTTCTCTGTCTCCCTCCCAAAGCCAAAGGC
The DNA here is from genome assembly GCA_030060385.1 of Muscicapa striata striata. Lineage (NCBI taxonomy): Eukaryota > Metazoa > Chordata > Aves > Passeriformes > Muscicapidae > Muscicapa > Muscicapa striata. The sequence continues at coordinate 2,829,438 of JAREIS010000032.1, read as the reverse complement.
CACAGAAGCTGCATTGGACCAGGCTTCACCTGGGATGGGATCAGGCTCCTGGGCACAGGGGCAGAGCTCCTGCTGGGCTCCCACTGATGCCTTAAGTTTTAAGTTTTCCTGTTCTACTTGAGTGTGCACCTTTTAGTTTTGAGTGTTACTGGGATCTTTTCACAGGGTGGTAAAGAAAAAACAGTCCTATCCCAGCTGGGGACTCAAGGACAATGTCTTCAAACTTCAGGCCCCAAGCATGAACAAGGTGAAAAGAAGAGGATGGCCAAGCAAGCAAGGAGGATGAAACTTCATTATTTGATGCTATTAATTGCACAGTTGACTTTTGTGTGCAATGGACTAAAACCTATAAAAATGTGAGATCTCATGACCAAGCTCTCTTTTGTTTCCACCTTGGAGCCATTTCTGGCAGGGCCATGACTGTGGCACTGGGACTGCCAGGGTGTGTTTTTGAAGACCCCTCAATAAATATCCATTTTATTTCTCTTGGGTCTGTCTAGCCTCTGTTCCAGCTCTTCTAGGCATCACTACCACACCCCACAGGTAAAGCCCTGGGGGTTTGGCTCTTGGAAGCTCTGCTGGAAGGCTGTGACTGGGCTAGAGCTGTGCTTGGTGAGTGGGTGCTGATGGCCACATCTCCCTGGATGGCAAGTTTGGGGGAGCTCCAGGTAGGGCAGTGATCTCCTTCCCCTCTGGGTCATCTCCAGCCACACACAGAGAATCCCTCCTGCCATGAGCTCAGCACCAGGCTCCCCATGGAGTGCCAGGAGCTCACTGGCTCTGCTGGCTCTGCTGGCTCCCTGCAGCCCTTCTCCAAGAGCACCTCCCAAACTGGTGTTTGCTACTGGAGCTGCTTGGGCTGAGCCTGCAGAAAGGCTCTTTGTGAATCACATTGCTGAACTGCAGCCCAGGGAGGGTCACTGCATTAAAATCATATCTCATTTGAAATGTCAGGGATGTGGCCTTTGCTGGAATATCAGTAGAAACACAGGAGGAGTTTTTGCCTTTCTTGTGGGGCTGCCCCAGCCAAGCAAAATAGACACAGTCTGCCATTCATCTTCTGTCTCTTCCCTGAGGTGCAGTCCCTTGGTGTTTCCCTGCAGCCTGGGCGCTGTGAGCAGTGGTTTGTGCCAGGAATGATCTCTCCAGTGGAGGAGTGCCCTGGCTGAGAGGGGAGCCCTGGGCAGGGCTGCACTTGCTGGGGGGAACAGAGTGCATTGAGATACCCACTAAGAACAGACTTTTTGCTATAATTTGTCATCACTGTTGATATTAAAATTGAAAATAGGAGAGCAGAGTGGAGGGAGGAAGTCAGGAGAGCTGGAGCCATGCAGGGACCCCAGGCTGGAGGCTCCCAGCCTGCTAATGAGGTGTGAAACACCAGGGTTTGTGTAAGGCACAGCTCAGTCAGAGATGGAGCTGGACAGCTGGGCTGTGCACAGAGAGCAAAGTGCAACTGTGAATTAAACAAGGTGCACGAGTGGGTTTAAAAAAGGACTGAAACCAGTGCTGGGGGCAAAACCAAACTGGGCTAGGAAAATACCTAATGGAGGGTAGCCTTGCTGAGGCTTAAAAGGCTGATGCTGTCCTCATCAGAGCAAATCCACCAGCTCCACTTGGGGGAAACTTCATTTTACAGACAGGGTGGTCCCTCCTTACCTAAAGTCCACATCTGTCCTACTGTTGATCACCTCGGTGAGATGACACTCCCTCATCATCCAAATACTTTAACAGCTGCTAAGAGAGCTGAGAGAGAGGCCAGAGATGTGTCTTAAACTGTAGACAGCTTTTAGTAGTCTATAAAATGCCTTTTCAATGATAAATTAAATCAGAGGTGAGAGAAATGGAAGGAATCCTGTGATTTTGTTCCTCTTCCCGTGCACCAAAGGCAGGTTCTGAGAGGACCTTACCACTCATGGGTTAATTGAGTGCTGCTGCTTTAGGTCTCATTTATGCTGTATTTTTTCAGTAAGTACACATCAGCCCTGAAGATCTTAATTAGAGTCTTTGGAAAAACTCAATATGCTATAATTCTTCCACTGAGGTCTATATGGAAAACAAGGAACATATTTCAAATGCAATGGCAACAAACAAACAAGTGTGCATAGCCCCAGTCTATAGACCCAGTACACACACACACACTTCCCTAATATGCTTGCTTAGGCTTTACAATCTGTTTATTAATTCGTGAGTAGACTTGATATGCCCTCTGGAAAAAATACTAAAATAATATCTCTCAATTGGCTTCACTGCTGTATGCCTCTAATTAAGTAATGTACACCTCCACTTGCTATTAAACAGTTCCATGATTTTTAACACCAGTGTTGTTTGGTGCCAGCTATAAAAAATTTTAACAGCTCTCCTGTTACCACTCTTCTCCTAAGTACATGAAAGTGGCTTTACATATTTGACCTTTCCCTTCCCTGCTCCCACATTTTAACCCTTCTTTCCCACTGCAGCAAGAAGCTGAAGCATTGAAGGTCTCATAGAGATAAAAAATCCCCCCACTGTGTGGCACAGGAATTTCTACCAGCATGCCTCTGAGGGCAGAGTCCTCTGGGCTTTCCCTGAGATTGCCAGGGATGGTTTGAGGAGCAAAGTTCTGATTTTGTGAGTACAACCAACCCATAGAAGCAAAGCTGATTCATAGCAAAGGCCAGGAGAGATGCCATGGCAGCATCTTTATGCCAGGAGCTGTCAGCCTGGCAGTAAACTAGCACTGTAACTCCAAATAATACAGATACCCTCTAGCCACTCCACAGCCTAACACCCAGTAATCTCCAGCAAGGCAAGAGCAAATCCATGGGATTATTTTCCTTTTCAAGGTAAGCAGGATAATGTACTCAGCTGGAGTTGTGCCACGAGGCTGACAAATCTGGGGATGAGGCACACCCTGCAGTTAGGGAGAGCACCGAGGGTCAGGTGGATCCATCCAAGAACCACTAATGCAAAGGGACCCTCTGGCCCAGTACTGAACCAATGGCCAACAAAAACCTCTTCTGGAGGAAAATCTGCCATGTCCTGACCACTTCCTCATGATCAGTTAGCCAAGGAGGAGCAAGGGAGGAACAGCTCTTTGTGGCTGATGAAGCTGCAGTCTGGAGGGACCTGGCTCTGGGCCATGATCATTGTCTGTACTTTCCTCTTAATATTAACAGATAATGAAAATTCTGAATTTTACCCATAAGTTGAAGAAAAAAAAGCCAGATCTGTGCCCTGTCCATGAGGAAGGCACAGGCAGATAAGCAATTTCTTCTGACTGCTCCAGCACATACTGAGTGCTGTTAGGGATTCTAGTCTGGATCATTCTCAGAACATCCAATGGCTGATCTCTAAGTCCAGCACTGTGTGATCCCAGTGAGCAGATCAGAGCAGTGATTGCCCTGTGGAGGCTGCTGAACACCCTGCTCAGAACAGGAGTGGGAGAGGCTGCCAGCAGAGCAGCAGCTGGAGGAAGGTGCAGCCTGAGCTCTTCTCCTGCAGCCCCAGGCACCAGCCCTTCTTGCTGCACATCTTCTGCAGCAGCTAATGGATCTGAGAATCATCTCACCTGTCTGTGAAACCCTCTGTAACATCCTGGGAGCGCCACAGTTTAACAATGCCAGTGTGAAAAACCCTCCTTCTGTTCTCAGCAGTGAGAAAATCCGGCAGGAGCTGAAAGCACTTGAAATTAGATCCTGAAAGCCTTTTGCCAGCAAACCAGCATCCATCCACCCCAAGCAGCAGTCCCTGTCTCTCTGGTCAAAAGGTGCAAATGGCTCATGGCAGCTCTGAGCAAAATTACTTGTTCTGGGAGTTCTCAAGCCATGCCACATAGGATGTACAGCACATCCTGCCTCACACCTAAGGAGTGTCTTTGTGGCCTTAAAACAATTTTTTCCTGCGTAGTTTTAGCTTCCTAAGAGAAGGGGAGGTTAGTGTCACAGCACCTGCCATGGCACTGGCTGCATTTGCTGCCTGCTGGCCTCGTGCAGGAGGGCTCACCAGTGTGGAGGAGCCTGTGCTGGTACAGCCCTGTCTGTGCTGCTCTCCTCATCAAATTATCTTCTGAACTGCACACAGGCTTGTCTCAGCACAGGCACTTGTGTCTTCAGAGGAGAGCCAGCACATGGGGACTATTGAGCAGATGATCAAGGGAGCTCCTCTGATGAGCAAAGGAGGGCACAGCAATACTGAGCAGCACAGACCCACCCAGATGTGTCCCTCAGGAATGCTCAGAGGTCACTGGAACAGCGAGGGGCTGTCCCAGCTGTGGGGGATGGCACTCACAGATAACAGGCACCTGTGACAGGCGGGAGCTGTAGCTGTTTGTAGGCAATTGCATGTGAAACAGCAGACAGGTGTCATCAATCCAGCCCCAGCTCAGGCCAAGTCCTGCTGCTCAGCTCCTGGGGTTCAGAGCACGAGCACCAGCTACAGCCTGGATCTGCCTGGCACCCTCAAAAGCCAGGTCTGAATGCAGGTTTTGGTTGGAGGAATTGCTGTGTCCCTGCATTGCCACTATCCCTAGAAGAGAAGTGTGCCTAATGGGGGAGAAGAGTAATCTCATTTGATATGAAATTATATTAGTGACACTTCATTCCTGGCACTGCTGAGAGGGCTGGGCGGGTTGGATGGTGCTTTCATGGTACTTACTGATCCAAAAGTAAATAACTGAAGAAGCAAATGTGACCAGGGTATGGGCCATGGGCAGTGGGGGGAGAGCAGCAGCAGGAGCACAGGGGGATGAGGTCAGGCACCATCAGCAGCCCAGCACACAGATGGGAAAGGAGAAGAAAGGGCAGCTATCCTCCAGGGCAGGGGTGAAGGTGAGCACAGGAAAAGGAGGAGAGGAAAGCAGCAGGGCCTGCTTGTTAATCCCAGGGTGAAGAAATTTCCTGTAGTGGCTTTGCTGCCCTCAGTGCCCTTAGCTCAGAGCAGGCAGGGGCTGGCACCCACTGCCTCTGCTTTGCCCCAGGCAAATTCTGGGCTCCAAGCAGGACAGCACATCACACATCTCTGTCCTGTGGCATTTCTTCAGGTGACACTTGCACTGAATGGAGATCAGCAATTTGTATGCAACTCTACAGGGCAGTCAGCACTGTAGAACTGAATGTATGCACCCTGATAAAGACCTCATAAACAGCCCACACCAGCTCACTGCCAGGTTTCTGAAAGAAAAGCTCAACATCTAGTTCTTCATCATGTAGCATCAGCCTCCTGGCAGGCAGGGCCAGGATGAGCAGGAAGCACCAGCACACCCCATCACAGGACACCTCTGGCCTCCCCAAAACTTCAACCCGTGGGTATGGGTGCACTGGTGAAAGCTGCTGCAGTGCTCAGGGCCAGCCAGACACATCTCCATCCCTGCAAGGCTGCTGGGAGTCTGAGCCAGCTCAGAGATGATGACTTTGCAGCTGGGGACCAGCCATGAGAAAGATGCTCCCAGTGCAGAGGAGGAAGAAACTTTGCTGTCCATGGACTGCCCCTTGCCTTGTTCCTGCTGTCAGAACATAACACCTGCAATGTCATTTAACAAACAGATCAACAATTAGTTTTTTCTGCTTAAAAGCAGCAATAAAATACATTATTTGTGTAATATAGTAGTTAGCAATATAACAAAACAACATCAAGTTATTTTAAAGATTTAAAGATGTTGAGAGCTAGGATTGTGCAGACAAGAATCCATTTTGCACATTAAAGTATTCCAGGGAGTGGGAAATGCCACTGTTTCTGCCTTTGAGTGTCCAGGGGCAGGAGACCCTGGAAGTGCCCTTGCCCCTGGCCATGGTGGTGCTGAGCTGCAGCTCCTGGCACAGCAGCACATTCTGCAGGGCTGGGCTACCTGCCCCTGGGCTTGGGTTTCTAGAGCTCTCACATCAACTGCTTTGCTGCAGGAGGTGGTGAAGCAGCCAAATGGGCTGAAACACAGCCAGGCCTGGCATTCCCCAGGAGCAGAGGCAGTCTCTCACTTGCTTTTCCAGTCTTGTCCCTGCTGACAGCTCTTGCATCACATGCAAATGTCAGAAATGTCTTGTTTTCTTCTGCTCAGAAAGGAGAGGTCTGCTTTGTCCACAGTGAGGTTCTATCCTCTCTCTCTACCACTTGCTTATCTCCCCCTGCTCATTTCAGGCTGACTGTGGTCTATAGACTCTTTTTTTTTGTGGCAGCCTGACTTACTTTGCCACAAGCTCAACAAAGAGCCCAGCAAACAAAATGGAGTAAATTTCTTTTGGTTCATGCCTTCAACTGGCTCAAAGTGGGTCTGAGGACCACCAGAGCTAGCACAGGAGATCATCATAGACCTCAGTGGTTTCTGCTCAGAAAGCTGAACACACACTGTATCTCCCACTTTTGCCTGTGTTGAGCTGGCTGGTGAAGGAATATCCACTTTCCATTTCCATTTCCAGGGTTCTGTCCTATTGAAGGCACAGCTGTGACTCACCTGCCCAGGAGGGGACAGCTTGGTATCCACACTCACTCTGTGCCACTGCCACAAAGCTGCCAAGTCCAGCTCTGCCCCTTCAGCCACTCCCAAAGCTCACTGAGCTCTCTCTCTGTGCCTTCACAGGCTGGGTTTGTTTTTTCCCATGCCCCCACCAAGGTGACAAATAAAACTCTGCAATGGGTGCTGCCCCTCTTGTTGGGCATACAGAGGTCAAACACAGCCTGTGCTTCCTGATTGTAGAGCACACTGAACATGTGCTGTGGAAGTGATAAGCATCAAAGGAATTATTTTTCAAAATGCTATTTATTGGCATACCATTTCAGGACAAAGAGGTTTTTTTCTTCCTCCACATTATCAAGCTATCACAAGAGGAACAGACCAATTAGGGCTATTCCCTGAGCCATTCCCTCAAGGGTTTTGTGCAGGGCAATGTATTACAGGAAAGCAGCACTGTTTGTACTCTAAATCATTTGTACCTGTGTTGAAATATTACTGAATTAATTCCTTGTGCTGGGAACAGTCCCTACATGATCCATCTGGAATACAGGGCATGTGGATGTATCCTGAGTGTCAGGCTTCTGGTCCTTGCCATGGCCTGATGTTTCTCTCCTGCCATCACAACATCCTCACTGCAGCATCATGACAAAACAAACACATTATTCTGATCACATTCCTCCACCAAAGACACCTGGGGGAATTCTTCTGTGACAGTTAGAGAGGGACACCATGATTTTACTGTAAATTAGAGACAAAATATATACAGAAAGTGGAATCCATTGGGGCAGAAAGAAGGGGGCGCTCTCAGGTATGTTATTAGGAAAGACGGGTTTTGCTCATCCCTAATAAACCAGCTGCATGTGATGTTTCACCCAGGTGGACACAAGGTGCCCTCTGGGGTTTCCCCAATGCTGAGAGGTTTCATTTGGGGTGTGCTGGGCCATGGGCAGGTGTCTGGACCAGGAGAAGATGAGTTCAATGTGTTGCATCCTAAAGCAGGGCTCAGCAGCTCCTTGAGGAGCCTCCTCTGCTCCAGCAGCAAAACCCATCAGCTGAACTGTGCATGGAGCCCCTGAGCCTGTCCTGGAGGGCAACTCCCACCTGAAGAGTGTAAGAATTGCAGGAGGAACATATCTGCAGGGCACAGAAGGGCTGGATTAGGGTATTTATGGTTCTTCAGGGCTAATTTCACAAGAGAGCCAGCCAGGAAGAGCCTTTAGAGCACCACATTGCCCCAAAAGGCCCAGAGCAATTCCAAGGCAGATGGAGGGCACACAGTTATTGTTTGGGTGGGGAAAGGAGACTGCCATGTTGAAACAGAGGTGCAGAGGAGCCAGGCCAGGCTGGAGGTGTCCCTCAGCCCAGCTCAGGACAGTGTTTGGGATCTTGCTGGGTCCCTGCAGGGACACAGTGTCGAGCAGGGGAATACAGCAGGCATCACACCTCACTTATGTACCTCAGCAGTGCCAGAGGCAGGGCCCATTGGCCACAACACCTCATCTCTTTTCACAAATAATTGCTCAGTTTGGGATGGTGCCACTGATCTCTGTCCTGCTCACCAGGCACCCACTCCATGGGGTCACCCCAGCACTGGCCACATTTCCCTTCCACAGGGACCAGGCTGTTGCAGGGGTTTGTGCTGTGTTTTTAATTACAGCCTTTGATATGAAATGCTCCTGAATATGTGCTAGAGCAGCACTCTGCTCCCACCCCCTTCCAGCCTTTCTTGGTATCAGAGGCCAAACCACAATGAGGGAAATTTTTTGTTCCATATCTTTACGGTGCTTCTTCCAGTAGCACATAAAACAAATTAGCCACTTAGGCCATTATTAGGCACTTATGGCCTTTTGATGTTTATGATTTATAACAGCAATTTGCACTTACGTAGCACATTCCAGTTGAGGCTAATACAGCAATGATAGTGCTTTGCATTGCAGTCGTGTCCTCCCTCCCCAGCTCTTGGAGAGCTCTGTCAGACCGTGCTGGGCACAGCAGCAGGGAGCTCCTCTGGGTGCCAGGAGTCCTGTGCTGCTGGGCATCTCTCCATCTCTCCATCTCATCCCCAGACTGGGATCCATGCTCCTGGCTGGGCACCGTGGCCCTGGTAGAGGGAAATGCTGAAGAAGGGCTCTGCAGTCCATAAGAGCTGGTTCAGCTCTCTGGTAGGCACAGGAGAGTCTAGCTTTCCCTTAGCTGCTGTTTTTAGCTGTTCTTCCAGCAGCAATAACAAGCTTCTTTCTGTGTGTGAGCAGATGCTTTGCTCCAGCCCTGGGCTGGGCTGCAGAGCTCAGAGCAGGGCCAGTGGGTCTGGGGCACTGCTCTTCCCCTGCATGTGGCACCTGGGGTGTGCTCCTGGTGCTTGGGTCCCCAGCCCCAGCACTGCTCCACACAGGAGCCTTGTGCACTGCTGAGCCCACACTCAAAGGGGGTCAAACTCTCCTGGCCCCTTCAGAGACAGAAACCCCAATTCTAGTGAAATATGGCAGGAATTCTTGGCTCTAGGCATGGTTTATATCTCTGAGCAGGCTGAGTGCTCCCACACAGAACCCCAGCCCTCTGTCACAGCTTTTCCTCTCTGTGGATTTACAGGTGACTTGGAAAGAGTTATCTGCCTGTCCTAGGATCTTATTTTCTCCCTCAGTTTTGGCATCTTGCTGCAGCTTAATTTAGCTCAGTGAGGAGACCCAGGAATGCATGTTCCCAGCTGGGGCACAGGGAGGTGGGTCTGGGCTCTCTGCTCCAGCCTTGGATGTTTTCCCCTGCAGAGGGGGGGGATTTGTCTGGGTCTTGGTTCCCCCAGCTGAGACATGAGTACATCCTTGTTCCTTCACAGGAATGCTCTCACAGGTCTTGTTACTTCTTTGTGAGGTGAAAACCTCACAAGACTCTGTCTGAAGGGCAAAGCCAGCTGGAATTTGCTGCAGAGGATGGAAGATGGGAGGGCAGGTGGAGGGTGCTGGAGCTGGGGCTGTTTCTGGCACTGCCTCCACATGGGTTGGGAGTTACAGGTTCTCTCACAATCCATGGATAAATGTCTCAGTACTCTTCCCAGCTCCCAGCTGCCCCTCTGATAGCTCCTGGGTATCCCCTTGACTGCCTTCCCTCCTTGCACAGTCATGGGGAGATGCTCAGAGGCAGCAGAAACAAAGATGTTTTGAGCCAGTTCACCAGGATACAGGTCTGACAAAAACTGCTAATGATGCAAACTCATTATCTGTAACCATGCACTAGATCTTGGAGATGTTTTAGAAAATTAAACATGCTGTTGACTCAAAAGTTTACCTTTATGCAAATCAAAATGTCAACATCTGGCAGGAAGACTCATGGATTTTTTTTTTCCAGCCTGTCTGTAGCAAGGGGCTGCCTTCTCTATTTTGGTTTTGCCCAGACACTCCTTATCATAATCATGCTAAGCACATCCTGAAGTGATTTTCCTGGTAAAGACAAGTGTAGAGAGCTAAGCATTAAATGCTCTTTCAAAGCCACCAGGAATATCAGTGTTTGCTTGTTTTCCGGGCCGTAACAGATGCTGGCATTCAGCATTTGGAGTGCCTCCGGAAAAAAGGGAAAAACAAAGATTGCCACGACAAGGTTAGCAAATGACAGTTATTTGTCAGTAAATCTCTTCCCCTGCAGTGAGCTGCTGTTTGTTGATGGGAGCTCCTGGCTCCCTGTGTGCCTGTGCTCAGAGGGGCTGTGGTGGCACAGTGTGACAGGCAGAGCTCACTCACAGCCACCACGTCACCAAACAGCTCCAGAGCACCAGGTGTGGTGCTGAGCCTGCTCCACACTGCCAGCCTTCCTTTGGCACACTTTGAGAGGTGCTTGGGAGGAATCAGCAATGGCAGGCACTGCCTGCAACAGGCCCTCTGCTCACTGGCACTGGCAAAACCACTCAGGCAACACAATTCTAAAATCAGCATAACTCTGATGAGTTTAAGGGAGCTTTAGGAGATATTTAAAAGTAGGGATATTTACCCACACCCACATGCACATTCACATATGTAATGGTTTTGAAATCAAAACCTGTGCGAGAATCCAAGTCAGAAGTACAATTTAATAGGAAAAAAAAAAAGAGAAAAAATAAAATAGATGCAATAGTACAAAAGAAAAACTACTGACAGAGACAGAATACAGCCTGACACCCTGCCAGGTAGGTAGCAGTCTGGATGAAGTGATCTTGTTGAAGCAGTGATCCTGTAGAAATCCTGGCAGTGATCCTGGTAGCTCTTGTCCTCTGGAAACCAGTGGGTAAGGGCTGCCTTGGTGTTCCAAATCTCAGTTTTTATCTAGGTAGGAAATGTTTGGCTCCTCCCCCTGGCTGGAGCATCTCCCAGTGGGATGATGGAATTTTATCAGTCCTGCACTGGGACTCAATGGCCATTAACAGGAGATATCTCCTGGAGGAAGGATGGGCTGTGGAAAAGAGAAAGAACACTGCCCCAGCTGGTTTTAACAGCTGGCCCATTAGCAGAGGATATCTCCACAGAGATCAGGATCACTGCCCCAGCTGGTTTCAGCAGATGGTGACAGAATACAAACCTTTGGGAACATCTTTACATTGTAACCTAGGGCAACACAAGAATTCAGTGCCAGGCCCTGCCAGTGTAAGGCCCTTCTGTCTGTGCCCAGCACAGCCCTCTGGTCACCCATCCTGCACAGGAGTGATGCATAAGTGCCCAAACATCCCTCATTGGCCCCACTTGCCCACTGTGGGCATTCTCCTTCCACCCCAGTCCTGTGCCATTCCCTCATCCCACGCCCTCCTGGATTTCCTTCTCTCCCTCCTTTGCAGCCTGGGAATTAAAAATGCCAATTATCAGCTTCCTTCCCCAAAGTGGGTCTCAACCATGGTACAACTGTTTTCCTATTCCTTATTAAACACCACACAGCTCTTGTCTCTGGATTCCCTCTTGGGAATACTGAGCTCAGTCATGCCATGAGCACCAAGCCCTTCCCACATGCTGTGTTCCACTCATATTCCAACCTAGGGGAAATGCAGGGGAAAGCAGCTCTTCTGTGCTGCCTGGCAATGTGCAATTACCTTGAAGCACTGATATATAAATAAAAAACAGTGGATGTGCACATAAACAAAATCTATTGCATCTTCTGCTTTCTGGAGTCAAGTGCTATGCTGGGAAAACATTGCCTCTTCATCAAGTTTTATCTCTGGCAATCAATTCATTGGGCCAACCAAGAAGCTTTAGAGGAAAGACACAGATTTTCCAAGCTTTGTTTTCAGAGCTGGCCAATCCTCTCCATCACCCTGAAAATGGGGCTCTGAGCAAGACTGGGAAAATGCAAACCAATGCAAACCAGTGGGGCCCAGCAGAGCTTTGGTGTTCCCTCCTTCCCCCAGCCCATCCCAAGCCTTACCATGGAGTTCCAGTCACATTCCTGCCACCACTGCCAGGACAGGACATTGCCAGCCCCAGCAGTGTCCCCAGGCTGTTTGTCAGCAGAGGGTTTAGTGCAGAAGCATTGCAACTCCTGCAGAAGGAAAAATTGCTGCAAAGGGTTCACAGGCTGATGTTTTGGTAGTAAGAGTGTTATTATTTCCCCTCATGGCTATAAATCTATAGGTTACTTTCTTCTCAGTGCCACAGGGAAAATGCTCTTTTATGAGAAAGGCAAAGAGTGGAGTGAGCTGATGAGGGATTTTACCCTGAAAGGAGGCTGGGACACACTGGCACAGTCAGGAAGACTTTGGGCCAGTTGCAGAATTGATTTTGCTTTTCTCAGACACAAAACATGCTCCAGACACTGGCTGGCTGCTGGCTGGGCACATCAGGAGAAGGGGGGAGTTTGCCACAGAGCAGAGTGATGTGCTGCAGCCTGGCCATGAGCACTGCCTCCTTCACCTGGACTTCTCCAGGGGCTGGGTGTCAGCCCCAGGCATCATGGCCCCACTGGCCTGGCCTGAACAGCCCCTGTGGTGACTTCTAACAGGGCCAGAAGAAGGCAGAAATGGCCACACATCCCTGTTGGCTTCACCAGAGTTTCTGTGGCTTTTCCAGATCTGATGGTTATTGTTGATACTGGGTCATCCCTTCAGCTGCCCTCAAAAACCCCAGGTAAGTGCTGGGCTCAGTTGTGCTGAGGGTTTCTCACCACACCACTGCCAGTGTCCCCTGGGCTTGGGCTGAAATAGCAAATGAGTCCCTAGTTTGGAGATCACCATGAAGTTGTGTCCCCAGCACTGGAAGGACACAGCTAGTGGCTGCCTCAACATCATAGATTGCTTCCTCATCACCTCCAATCCTTTTTTTCCTTAAGCACCAAGGTTTGGGTGAGACTGGTGAGATTTGGTGCTGTTTCCCCAAACCCTGGGGATGCAGTCCAGCAACAGGTTAAAATTTCTTTGCAACCACAAGAGCTGGCAGAGAGCAACACCTCTCTGCATCTCTGCAACATCTCTGTAACACCTGGTACAGTCCCACAGTAACATGAGCACAGGTGCTGAAACTGTAAGGAAAGGCGTTAGAAGATATCACAGTGCAAATGAACTGCAAGAGGAGATGAGGCAGGAGCTGCAATAAGCAATATCTGAAGGACTTCCCTTCCCCAGCAATGTGTACCCCAGCACTGTGCTGACCCTGATGCTGCTAATTCCCTGATGGATGATTTCTGTTGTGGTCAGAAGGCAAGCTCCAGACTAACCCACTGAACTTGCAGGCAGGATTCAAACTATCGTCCACAGCAGCCTTGGCAGTGAAAGCTGACTCAGGGGGCCATGGAAGGAGCCAAAAATGATGTTACCCATTGCCAAAGAAATACATCACAGCACACAAAGCCTGGCTGCCAGATATACCTTGGGCTGGCCACAGCCAGGAGCTGCAGAGCTGGCCCCGTCACAAGAGCTGCTGACAAATTACAGATCCAGACAGATGAGGAGGAGGATCAGCAGCCCAAGCCACAAGAGAGCCCATTGTGGGGCTGGCAGGGAGTGTGGGCATGTGTGCCAGGCTCCTTTGTCACCCTGCTGCCACTCAGGGCAGGGACAGAAGTTGACAAAGGCTCCTCAATGAAAGAATCATCTCTCTATGTGTGAAATGCAGTTTGCAGTTGTGTTGGGCTGATGGGATTCAGATGCAACTTGTTGTACCAGCACTCCAAGCAGAAAGCCTTGCAAGGAAGAATTCCTAAAATACTTCATTGGAAATATTGTGGCTGTCTCACTCAAAGGGAGGTGGAAGGCGAGGGTGGCTCAGGAAGAGGGGTGGGGAAAACAGAGAAAAGGAAGCATAGAGGAGTTCTGTTTTACAGAAATGATATCCTAGAAAAGTCTGTGAACTAAACTATATCCCAGAAAAGCAAGAGACTGGCAGTTCTTCTGTGAAACCGCTCACACTGCATTGTGTCAGGGTTAAAACTGGAATCTCAAAGGTTTACCTGTCTTCTAGGAATTGAGCTGGGACACAGCTGAGAACCTGTTATGCTCAGATTTGCTTTCTTTATGGCCTGGGTCTCCACATCACTCAGAGCAAATCCTTTTCCATCCATTTATAACACTCATAAACATAATCATAAATGTGCAAACCTTGGTTCTGTCTTGATCTCAAAAAGACTGTGATTTTTTTTTTTTTTTTAATGTTTAGTTTCAAGCAAGGAGAGATTATGCCATGGAACTTAGTAGAGTTGGGCTGCCTCTTAAGTTTCTAACCCTTCCTTTGCTTTATGCTCAGGATGAACATGGTTCTGTTCCCAGCCTCGTGGCAGCCCTGCTGCTCAAGGCTTCCAATTCTGCAAAGCACTTAAGCATATGCTTAGCACCAGGACAAGCACATCAAGCACATACTCATGTTTCCTTGACTTAACTGAGATTAGCACATGCCCTGAGAGCTGGGAGGGGCTGAGGAGGTTGTGCAGTGCCTGGCTCTGAGCTTGTGTCAACAGGCTCTGCAGAGCAGGAGACACAATTGACCACGTCCTTCAAATCAAGCAGGTGCTGAAATTACCTGCTCAAATTAATTCTTACTCTGTTACTGTAGGGCAGCAACAGACACCATAATTCAGGCAAGGTCCTCGAATAGAAGGACAGCAGGAGGCTCAAGGGGAGCAGGGCAGGGTACAGGATTCACCCAGGGATGCTGAATACAAAAGCTCTGTGGGAAGCTTTGTTACTCAACATGTTTACCCCTCTTGAAAAAACCTCCTGTCTCTGTAGAAGCTGATCCAGACCATCTTTTGCCCTTTCTGAAGCTTAAGGCTGGTTTACTTTGCATTCTCCTCTCCTCTCCTCTCCTCTCCTCTCCTCTCCTCTCCTCTCCTCTCCTCTCCTCTCCCTCTCCTCTCCTCTCCTCTCTCCTCTCTCTCCTCTCCTCTCCTCTCCTCTCCTCTCCTCTCCCTCTCCTCTCCTCTCCTCTCTCTCTCCTCTCCTCTCCTCTCCTCTCCTCTCCTCTCCTCTCCTCTCCTCTCCTCTCCTCTCCTCTCCTCTCCTCTCCTCTCCTCTCCTCTCCTCTCCTCTCCCAGCCTGTCTCTATAGCAGAGGTGCTCTAAGAAAGCCTCTGATAGTTTCACCTTGTACTAACTTTCACCCCAGACATAAAATTCCCATTTAACCAGTGCCATAAAGACATCAGCCCTCCCTGCCCGATTTTGCCAAGTGTAAGCTGTGGGCACCAGTATCCCTGGTGCACCTCTCTGAGCTACTTTTGTGTGTGTGTTTTATTTTTGTGTCTATGGATGGCTTCAAGTAGAGATACCAAATACCAGAGTAGCACTTTCTATCATTCTGCTCTGTTTGATTTAGAAATAAGCTGTTGCATGACCCATAAAACACAGGCAGCCTGGTGACCCCTCACCTTCTCCTGTGGGCACCCTTTGAAGTTTAACAGAAGTGGAAGCTGGGAGCCTTTCCCTTGCTGAGCAGATTATTGCCACCTCACTTCTCTGTGTGTCCACTTTTTGTGAGAAACTTAATACATGTGAGTGTCCCCATCTCTCTGTCAAACTCATCTGGAAGTGGCCAATGATCCTTGAGGCACACACACAGAGTGTGGTATCCTGAGGCTGGTTCTCTCAAGCCATTGTGTTAATAGACAGCAGGAGATGGTCACTGCCTGGGAGTTGGCAGCAGACAAGAAAGGCAGCCCTGGGTGGGGTGTGGGAAGGAGTGGGGTCCTTGGGACACACCTGGAGCTATCCCATAAAGCAGCAGCAAAGCCAGCTGGGAAGCTTAAAGCTCTGGTCTTGAATGTGCAATAAATGATGAAAACACAGCAACAGCAAGAGGTTCTGCTAATGAAGATGCTCCTTTCTCCTGACTTTGATGTCTCCACCTGGCATCTAGGGAGGAGCTGGAGGCCCAGGAATTCACCTCCAAGGTGGGAATCCCCCTTTCCAGCCACACTTGGCTGTACATGAGTATTTCTGCACCCAGCAGTGTGAAAATCCAATGGTATCGACTGGTCGTCACAGGAAATACAGTGTCTCAGCCCAGCAAAGCCCAGATCAATCAGCTAATTACTCCAGAGGAGGTTTGCACCAGGCAGCCTGATGGTCCCTGACAGACCCTCTCAGCTGCCAGGCTGAGCATTTTTGGCTTTCCTGGAAAAGCTTTAGTGCAGGCCCTGAGGGGATGTGCAGGCTGGGAGAGCTGCTCTCCTGTCACAGCCTGGGTGGATTTGCTGGTTGCCTCTCTGTCTGCCTCAGTGGGCTCAAGCAATCTCACTGAATCTGTTCTTATCGATTTAGGAAAAGGCTTTGATTCTGAAAACTGCAAGCTCTTACTCACGAAACTATGACAACTTGGTATTAGCTGCAAATCAATGACCTTTTTAAATGCAGTCTAAGCAACAAAACTCACTTACTGCTAAACCCTGATAAGCCTGGTTCTGGGACAAGTCAAACCTTTATCTTAACTGCCATATGATCTTTTCCAGCTTGATAGTTCCATTTACTGTATCAATAAGGATTATAACCCATCTGCAGTGAGATTTTACCCTCCCTGGAAGCTCTTGTACAGCAGATGATATTGAAAATGAAATATTTTTTTAACTTCTCTTTATACCAAGTACTTCCCAATATATTATTCTTATTCCCTGTTTCCTTTCCAACTCCTTCTGTCTGCCTTCCTGATCTTGGCTGTTCTCAGGCCAAGCAGAAACTGTGAGCACACCAGAGATTATTCAATGTGACAGAGCTGTGGTTGGGATCTGACTCGTGCTGCTACACGAGAGGTGACCACAGGCTGCAGTTGTCTACCTGCAAACACCAGCCCAGGGACACTTGTGGCCTCCTTCCTCCTGGGGTTCCTTACCCACCCTCCCCATAAGTGGGTGGGAGTAATCCACCAGGATTATTATTAATCCATATATCATATATAATAATTCATCAGTATTATTGTATCCATTGCTGGGCTTGTACTGTGACAAGAAGATTGGCATCATCAGGTTAAATTCAGAAGTGGAGTGACCCATAACATAATGAATTTATGTTCCTCCTCTCGAATTTTGTTTTCCCCCCTCATGTGGGTGCTGAGTCTGTCCCTCGTTGGGCTCCTTCTACCTGGGCACCCTTTAGGTGGCATTTATCCCCCAGCTCCCTGTGAAGGCATTTGGACTGTGATACCTAAACACCTTCCCAGCATGGCAGCTTCAGCTCAGGAATTTGGGAGGCTTCTCCCAAATAAGATGCTGGTGTGCTCAGATGCCACCTCAGGCCAGCTGGGTGTCACCACAAAGCAGCAAGGCAAAGAAGTTTGGAGGCACTGGAGCATCCCCACCCAGGCTCTGCAAATGCCAGGGAAGCTGGTAGAATAATGGGCCCATTTGTTCCCCTAGGGGGGAAATGTCACAAAACACTGAAATGAGAAAAAAATTGCCTCTTTGTTCTGCAAATGGTCATCATTGTGAGAAAGTTTATCCACCCTCTGGGAATTCATTCAGCATCAAAGAGAGGCTTTAGGAAAGTGACTTCTTATTTACTCACAGTAATTTTACTAAACAGTCTCTTTACTGGAAGGAAGGTGGAGTGGAGTTACCCAGACTGAGAGATGCTCTGTCTCTGCCCTGCAGAGGTGCAAAGGCACATCCTAGGGAAAGCCTGCTCCTATTCAGGAGTGATTTAAGCCACTGTGAAATGCTGCAGGAGCTCCCTTAGCCATGGCAATGCACTCACAAGGGTCAAGCTGTTCAATGGATGTTTCTGCAGATTTCTCCACCCTTCCCCATGAAAGGATGGTTAATCAGATGTTTGTGTATACAGGATTTAACAACTTCCAAATGCACTGGGCAGCCACCACGAGCCTGTGGGAGGCCTCGGGGACAGCACGAAACAGCCACGTGTTTTTAGAAGGATTTTATTTATGGCTTTCATGGCTGCTGCCATCACAGGCCCTGCTAAGATCAGACCTTGCTGTGAATATATATTCATTGAGGAAAGAACTCTGGCCCCAAAAACCTTACACTGAGCACCTCAAACAGACATGTTCTCATGGAAAGCATTTTCCTGCTCCAACAAAGTGTTGGTTACTGGTTATGCAAAAAAAAAGCCTCTCGTCTTTTTGCCAGATTCATACCTTCACACTTCTAAAAAGTATTGCATTGAATCCAACCAAGCAAGAAAATAGATGTTTTCTCAGCCTTCTTGGAGATTTTAATTTTTTTAAGCTTTGGGGCTGCATAATAGCCAAGTTTTGGTCAAACCACAACTCCACTTCTTAAAAAGAGCATCTGGGATAACCAAAGGCTGTAAAGTCAGACTTTTTTGGCAGGAACGCCACTCTTCTCCAAGATATCCATCAGTTCCTCATGCAGTCACCCCAGGAAGGCACAGGAATGAGCACCCCAGGGCATGTGGAGTGCAACAGAGCCCAAGGCTGTGTTGGGACAGATGGGTGTGAGCTCCTTACAAAAAGCCAAGTTCACAACTGGGCTTCAGACAGACATTTGCAAAAAGTGACTTATTTTCCACACTGAAATCAAATGCAAAGGGGGAACCCCACCCCCTGCCCCCAGTTCTGAGTAGTTTTGCAGCTTAGGAATATTTTACATTCTTCTCTCACCATAATGTGAAGGCCAGATATAACTTACTGATTAATGGGGGCCATGGAGTGCAATAAATGCAGCTTTAAAGGAAATTCATTTTGCAGCAAGCACAATCAGTCTTTCAGAACCCCACCCCCTGTACACACTGGTATTTTTTGCCTGCAAATTTAAGAGTGCCTGAGGGAATTAGGTGCCCAGGCCCCATCCAGAGCCTGTGAGGTTTGGCTGTTTAGTTCCTAGGAATGCCTCTGTACCCCTCAGCCCCTGGGGGTGTGTCCCAGGCTGCCCTCTCAGTTTGCATTTGTAGGCTCCCTAAAATACCAATAAAAGATTTTCACTCATGTTTTGTTTTGTTTTTTATTATGTTTTACTAGTGGAGGAGTGAGCTGGGACGATGTGTGAATGCTGTGGCTGGTCTGAACTCCCCAGAGCATCTTCACCTGTAGCCAAAACAAACCAAAATTGGGAAGGGAAGCACTGCTGCTGAGGAGCACGAGCACTCTTGTTAGTGAAAAGTGCTTTAGTGCTTGGGATTGTAGCTGGTGGGATTTGTCTGGTGGTTCATGAGAGGAAAAAGTGACTTATGATATAAGGGATGAGAAATGTCAAAAGAGGAGCAGAAATTGTGCACTATAAATATTCACAGAGAGTCACACAGCCCAAATTGTACCCCTAAGCTGCTTGAATAAATCAATCAACACCCCCAAATTTAGAAAGGTCCTGTGAGGTTTTCAGGTGAGTATTACACATGTGGGGGAAACCAGAGCAGTATTGGTCACCCAATCCTGGTGCTCACAGCACTGGGGGGCACCTGAGCACTCACATGGTTTTATGTACCAGGGTATTCAATTGTTCTTACTCCTTGGTGAAGCAGAAGCACAGAATAATTTAAGCCCTCTAAGATCATTTAGTTCAACCATCCCCACAGCACTAAGCCATGTCCCCAGGTGCCACATCCACAGGGCTTTTAAATCCCTTCAGGGATGGTGACTTGTCCTGGTTTGAAAAGACAGGTGTCTGCTAAGGAAGGCAGGAGCCTCTCTTGAAATGAAAAATGTAAACCCCCTCCTGCAAATTATTATAATTTTGAAATTAAAAGATATGCAAATAGGAGTAGCAGTTCTTTACTAGGAAAATTAAAATAAAAATACAGTAATACAAAAAATACAAAACACTGACAGAGTCAGAATACAGCCTGACACCCTGTCAGTCAGTCAGGGTGTTGGCACAGTCCCATTAAATGGTGGCTGCATCCTCCTGCAGTGGCAGATGTGGTTCAGTTGGAGCAGTGCTCCTGGAGAAGGTGCAGTTTTCCTCTGAAGGCCCAGGGATGATGTGGAAGGTCTGGCTTTCCTCTGGAATCCAGTGGAAAAGGCTGCCCTGATGTTCCAAATCTCAGTTTTTCTCTAGATAGGAAATGTTTGGCTCCTCCCCCTGGCTGGAGCATCTCCCAGTGGGATGATGTAATTTTATCAGTCCTGCACTGGGACTCAATGGCCATTAACAGGAGATACATCCCTGGATAAAGTGGAAGAGATAAAGAGCACTGCCCCACCTGGTTTTACCAGCTGGCCCATTAGCAGAGAATATCCCCCTGGAGTTGTGAGGGATGGGTCAGGAGATGAGGAGCACTGCTCCAGCTGGTTTCAGCAGATGGTGATAGAATGATGCTGCTGATTACATCTTGCATTGCAACCTAAGCCATGAATGACACCATCACTGCCCTGGACAATCTGTTCCAATGCTTTACAACCTTTTCAGTGAAGAAATTTTTCCCAATCTGATCAAAACCCACTCTGGCCCAGCCTGAGGCCGTTCCCTCTCCTCCTGTCCCTGTTCCCTGGCAGCAGAGCCCGACCCCCCCGGCTGTCCCCTCCTGTCAGGGAGTTGTGCAGAGCCACAAGGTCCCTCCTGAGCCTCCTTTTCTCCAGGCTGAGCCCCTTTCCCAGCTCCCTCAGCTCCATTCCTTTCCCTGGACACGCCCCAGCCACTCTGGAGAAATGCCTTTTCTGTAGTGAGGAGCCCAGAACTGACCCCAGGATTCAGGGTCCAGCCCAGGTAGGAGGTTTTAAAGAAGAGCTGGGGGATGAAAGAAGCCAGGACACCTACCTTTAAATACTGCCCTGGAGCTGCTGGTCACTGAGCACTTGGGCAGGAAGGCTCCTCAGGCAAGTGTCACTCCCTGCCTGTCTTGGAAGAAGCCTCCTGCCTTTGAAAGCCCAGGTGCTGCTGTGTGCAGTAACCCTGTCCTTCCCCCAGCAGCAGAGGTGTCTGTGACACACTCAGACCAAGCACTGAGACCACAGCACAACCACAACACTCATCCTGCCCTGGGATCTCCCTGCAGAGACTCAGGCAGAGCTTACAGAACCCCTCCAGACTGGGCTCACTCTGACACGTCTGAATCATTGATAGTGGGAGAAACAGATGCTGTTCAGTGAGATGAACTCAGCCCATGCTCCCTCTGACTAACAGGAGTGCTTGGGGTGTTTGAAAGCAGCATTGTGCCAGGAGGTGCCACAGAGCATCCTGGCCCTGTTCAGCCAGTGGGTCTGTGCTCCTCTGGGCTGCAGAACAGCACAACTAGTCCAGCTCTTGTGTAGCAAACTGGCACTTACTAAAACCTGGTTCCACACAGTATAATTTCTATGGCTTTTATTAATGCAGACAGTATAGGCTCCATAAAGAAGAAAAATTACCAGTGGAAGATAAAACTAAAATACTAGTTGCATTACAATCACATTCTAGAGCTGCAATAAATTGCATGAAGCCAATAAAGCAAAACTAACTGAAGATATTTGACACAAACCAAAAATGAAATGAGAGTCATTATGCAGTCTGCTACAGGGACCTGCCTTGATGTAGTTAAAGCAATAAACTACCTGGGAGTAATCTTTACTTATTTTAAATTGCATATTCCAATTGCAAAGCTGTTTCTGGCATTTCTGCCACACTTACTTTACTCTGCTCAGAAAAAGAATTACATGTCTGGATAAGTCATGTCCTATTAAATGTGCATCATATCTGCAGCACTCATAAGTCACTTGAGTCATAATATTGTTTATTCTAACATTAGTCATTATTTTCTGTCATAAATTAGCTATTCTCCAGAAGAGTGGAAACGAGATGGAGCTGAGGTTGCAATTATTTCTTACATCCATGTTGGCACACGGAATAGATTAGGTGACTATCTCTACAGAGGAATTATCATCGGGCCATGGGTCAATTATAACAAATGTATTCATGCCGTTAGCCCCCAGGTATCTTCAATAATAAGAGTTTGCATTCCTTTCCCTCCCTAATTATTCTCCTCCATGGTCTGGCTGACCCACACATGTGTCAAAATAAGCAGCAGCACTGCCTTTTGCAGTATTCAAGGTTAAACCCTCGCAGCCATCATTTCCTGGCAGCCCCCTCTAATCCTCCCTGCCCACGGGATATTTGCATGCAAATACGGAGCACGGTGTGTCTTTGCCATGCAACCAGTCCTGCTGCTAATTAATTGTCTGTTGCGCTGCCTTTTTGAGCAGAGGGAGCAGCCTTCCCTCTGCCAGGCAGGCAGGGGATGTGATTCCTTTGCCTTCCAGCCACACCCCAGTTCCAGCCGGGCTGAGCTGCTGCTGGAATTTCCCTGTCCCGCGCCTTTGTGTCACATCCCCAGGTCACATCCCCATCCCGGACCTGCCCAGACCCTGCCTGTGCTTCACCCTGGGCTCAGAGCCCTGAGCACACCCCGACGGAGCACTTTTGGCTGGGATGCATTAAGCCTTGTTTGTATACAACCCCCTTTTAGTTAAAACGGAGTGTTTTGCCCCAAAGGGAGCAGGCCATTATTGCAGTGAATGGTGCTTTATAAGACAGCTCATTCCCTCAGGGAAGAGGCAATCAGTTGCCCCAGCTGAAGACACATTCATACTTGAATTAAAAACCTTCAATAGCTGTTTTTCTAAATTGCCTCTCATACAGAGCGAGATGCCAGGCTCAAAAAAAAAAAGGAAAACGGAAAAAGAAAAAAGATAAAAACAGCCAACTTGCACATCAGTTTATTCCCTTAATAACACACGTGTCCCCTGGGAGTCTGTGTCTGTGGAAAACTAGAGCTGTGCTTCATCAAGGCTTCAGGTGCCCTTCACCCATGTGGGACCAACAGTGCAGAGAAGAGGCTGGGCTGCCTCAGACCATGGGCATCCTATGCCAGGATCAAGTGGAAAAGCTCTTTACAGAATCATAGACTGGTTTGGGTTCAAAGGGACCTTAAAAACCAACTTGTTCCACCCCTGCCATGGCAGGGACAGCTCCCTCTACCCCAGGCTGCTCCCAGCCCTGTCCAGCCTGGCCTTGGGCACTGCCAGGGCTGGGGCAGCCTCAGCTTCTCTGTGCCAGGGCCCCAGCACACCTTGCTCTGTCTGGGCTGTTCTTGCTCCATCACACCCAGGCTGCCTTTCCAAGAGGGCATGGACAGGTTCCATGTACTGTTCCTT
The DNA here is from genome assembly GCA_030060385.1 of Muscicapa striata striata. Classification (NCBI taxonomy): domain Eukaryota; kingdom Metazoa; phylum Chordata; class Aves; order Passeriformes; family Muscicapidae; genus Muscicapa; species Muscicapa striata. Next base: position 2,806,543 of record JAREIS010000032.1, on the reverse strand, counting down.
CCTATTTGCAGCATGATGGGAAGGACCAGAAGTCTGTATAATCTCATTTTGGACACTGACAGAGAGCAAGTATCTAAAAGTGACTGTAAATTCAGGGCAAGCCCATATGGACAGATTCCTTGTGGGACTCCCTGCACAGTCTCTCCACATCTGGTGATCCACAACTTCCCACCTCCAGAGACACAGATAATGCATTCACATTTAACAGCTGTCAACAGATTTTTGTCCCACAGGTTCAGATTGTAACTGGATAAAGCTGTGTCACTATTTTGTGTCCAAGGTGTTGTGTGACAGCAGTTTCAGCTCAGCAGCAAGCAGGGAAAAGCAACATCTCCACTGGGTCTTTGGCCCTGCTTTGGCTGGTGGCTCCATGTCCATGGAAAATACTGAGGAGAAGGACACAAGCAACTCATGCAAATGTTAAAGATTATTTTTTTAGTCTTTTAAAAGTACAACAGCTCTCAGGCATTGAAGTAACACCATGAGCCCATGTCCCAAGGACAAACCTTGCCCCTTTTTCCATGGAACCTGCCCTTGCCAGACTCGGTGCTCCCTGCCTTATCTTCCTTACCCCTCATTAAAATTAAAACATAATAAAAATTACAAAAAAGCTTTCTACACCTAGATACCTTCTCTAGTGCCTTACAGAAAGGAATTTGATGCCCTCTTTATGCAGCTTTGTTTGGCTTGGTGGGAATTCAGAGCCCTTGTTCCCACTGGAGCCAGTGCCAGGACACGGAGCAGCTCCTCCAGAAAGGCCCTGGCAGAGCTGACTAACACACCTCATCAGCTGATGGGACCCAAAAGAAAAAGAAGAAACCCAAGCAAATTTAATAAGAGTAAAACACTGCCTTTCACAACCACTCTACTTGCTTCTTGGTGGGTTTGCTGATTTACATGTCCTTGCCATCAAACACAGGTATACACAGACATTGCAAGGGTGGAGGGGTTCTGCAGTTGGAAAGTGTCACATTTTCTGTATTTACACAATATCTCCAAACTTTCTGAACATGGTGTCTCTGTTTCAAGGCTGGGGTTTGTTTTACCTGGCCATCCCCAGCCCATGCTGTGCCAGGCCTGAAGGCTGCAGCTGCACTTGGAGCTGCTGGAGGCTGAAACTACCTCAGCTCCTGGTAAATCAGTGACTGCTTGTGTTATGAAAACTTCTGCAAGCACACAGCTACTCACCCCACCTGAAGCTGCCTCCAAAGGTGGGTGAGAGCTGTGGGTGCACTGGCCAACCTGCCAGGACACCCAAAGCCCCTCTTTGCTGCAGCACATCCTGACAACTGCTGCCACTCTCCCTGGGAAGCAAGTGGGGCTGGAGGTTTTGCTTTCTGTTTGCAGAGTAAATAAGAGCCAGAAATGTGCAATTCCACTTCAGAGCAGACTCGAGAGGTCTCATCTTGTGACTGAAGCATTCACAGTGCTGAGCACAGATGCCCTCCTATTCACCTTTAAAGTCTGCATCCTTTCTGTGCTTCCCACGCGTCCTTTGCCTTCACCTCCAGGATGTCTGTCTTGCTTTTGAAATATCACTGCTCTCCTACTGTTAAAGTATGTGAAAGGATGAATCTTTTATCTCCCTTTTCTACTTGGGAGGTTGATTCTGGGTTCATTGGTTAGTTTTAAGATGTTACAAAAGCATCTGCCTGGTGGGATTTAAAGATGACAACCCTCCAGTGTTATTTCAATGCAGGTAATGGCAAGGAGATCCCCCTGCTTTCTTTACACACTGTTAGGAGGAAAAGCCTGTCTGGAATAAGGATGTAGAGATAAGAAGAGATTAGAGATTCAAGCTGAAGGCTGCCTGCTTGCATGGAGAGCACAGCTGAGTCCAGCTCTGCCCTTGAGGCAGCCTTTCTGCAAATGATGCCCCAGAGCAGCTGTGGCTGCACCTCCTGGCTTTGGAGGATTTCCCTCTGACAGGAACTCTTCCTGCAGCCCCCAGACTGAGCCCTGGCTGCAGATCCTGGCCTGAGCTCCATAAGGACATGAGCAGAGCTGTGTCTGCTACTCATGGAGACAGGTCCAGCCCAGCCAGGCACAGTTTGGGCTGCAGGGAAGCTGCTCTAAACCCTCCCATGGACTTTCTCTCTGGAAGAACATGGGGTTGGATTGAACTGGAATTGCTCAAAGAAAGCTGGAGAGATTTCCATGGCATTTCACCTATATAAATAAAGGATTTGTAACGAAATCAATGATTTCTGAAATTGTAACAAAATCAACAATTTCTGAAAAATGCTGATGTTTTTGCCAATGTGCACTGTTGTTGTACAGGTAATTTGGGTGTAAATTTTTCAGTTTTCCCAGGTTGCTTGGCACAACTCAAGAGCTCTGCAGGTCTGAAGCACTAGCCTGACTCAGGCTGCTCAGCTCATTCCTGAGCCTGCCCACACCCACAGCTGAGAGCATCCCCTGCTTTATTCTCCTCTGTTTTGTTTCTCAAACACTGAGGAGAGCTCCAACTTCAAGTGAAGTTGAAGTCATATAATTTTCTAGATCAAAGTGTCTCCTGTTTTTGTTGTAATGAAGCAATTTGACACTTTTGCTAATACAAACATTCCCAACTCTAATTAGAGGGGCAGCTGTTCTCATTATCTCCAGAAAACTCTTCCAGATTAGCACAAGAACATGGCCAAAAATCACAGGACACCAGAGGATGGGAATATTTCCTTCCAGCTCCAGTTCCCCATCCCCCTGCTCCATCCTGACAGAGGAGCTACAAAAATTCCTGGTTTTTGTGGTTGCCAAAGCCAGCAGTGAGGCCACTGGGGAGAGCTGGTGCAGGCTGGGGACCAACACTGAACTGGTTCAGTCCCTTCAGCAGAAGATGAGCAGGGACCCAGTGCCAGGTGAGCTCTGTGCTGCTGCTCTAGGCCTGGCATCCAGCAGGACAAGAAGCAGATGCAGAGAAGGGAAGGTGGGACTGGCTGCCTCTGTGCCATGAAGTTCTGGAAGTGCTTGGGAGGTGTCCCTGCTGGGCTGGGGCCAGGTGCCAGGACAGGTTTGGCTGTTCTGGGTCAGTTCTTGTCACTCCAGAGCTGGGGGGATGTCCTGGTTTGTTGGACAGGTGTCTGCCAATAAAGGCAGAAGCTTCTCTTTGAAATGGAGAATATAAACCCCCTCCCTCCAAATTATTATTATAATTTTGAAATTAGGGGGCTCTCAGGCAAAGATATGGGAATTAGGGATAACAATTCTTTAGTAGGAAAATTAAAATAGAAATACAGTATTACAAAGAACAATCCCAACCCTGACAGAGTCAGAATCCAAGCTGACACCCTGTCAGTCAGTCAGGGTGTTGGCACAGTCCCATTAACTGGTGGCTGCACCCTCCTGCAGTGGCAGATGTGGTTCAGCTGGAGCAGTGCTCCTGTGGAAGGTGCAGTTTTCCTCTGAAGGTCCAGGGATGATTTGGAAAGGTCTGGCTTTCCTCTGGAATCCAGTGGAAAGAAGGTCCCTTGGTGTCCAAAATCTCAGTTTTTATCTAGGTAGGAAAGGCTTGGCTCCTCCCCTTGGCTGGAGCATCTCCCAGTGGGATGATGGAATTTTATCAGCTGGACTCAGTGGCCCAGCAGCAGATGATATCACCTGGAGGGAGGATGGGCTGTGGGAAAGATAAAGATGATTGCCCCAGCTGGTTTAAAGCTGGCCCATTAGCAGATAATGTGTGCCATGGAGATAAGGGTCACTGCCCCACCAGGCTTCAACAGATGGTGACAGAATACACATTTCTGGTCACATCCTGTATTGCAACCCAAGACAGGGGAGCAGAGCCTGAGCTCAGCCTTGGGCAGGAGGGTGCATTAAGGGAGCCAGCTGTGCCAGGACAAGGAGCTGTGAACCCAAAATTAGAGACAGCTTTGGCTCCACTTTCCATGGCTGGTCAGGGAGCAGCAAGCTGCAATCCTGTCTCAGTTCCTCATGGAAATCGGGGTGACAGCAGAGATTTCTGTCTGTCTGTCTGTGTTCAGGTTGTGTCCATCTTGCAGAGACTGGGGAGATGAGCAAAGCTCCCTCCTGACCCTGCAGCACAGGGAAAGATGCTGATCCCAGACCAGAGCTGGCCAGGCAGGGCTGGATCTGAGCCGTGGGCACTGTGGGCTCTCGCTCGCGCCCGCGGTGCCGAAAAGCAATTTATTCATTTTGTCTCCTGAACAAGTATTAAGATGAATATCAAAATATAATTGTCTCAACAATCTTTGGGCTTTTACTTATCAGCTGATGATAAGGCTATAGAGGGATATGTTCATTTGTCTGCAGATCTCTGTAATCCTATTAAGTTTAGAGTGATAACTGCTAAACTGTATATATACACAGCCTTGCACACATTTGTTGAGGAAAGTCTTAAACACACACATGCACAGGCACACATTCTCTCAGTACAATTCCCTGCTGCACAGCCAGGCTAAGTGCCTCTGTATGGACAACCTGTCTCAAATAGACATGGATCACTCAGGGTGAAAGGCTCCTCCTAACAAAACATCAGGAATGCTGCTGGAGCTAAACAGGGCAAAAGAAGCATTTCCCCTTGCATTTTATTCTGAATTTCCTTCTGAGAAGAGGGAATTTTCCTGACTCTGTGTTTCATGCCTGGAATCTGTGGGACCAGGCTGGGGCAGAGCTGCCCTCACCTGATGCTTAAATCTACCACTGGTGCCTCCATCAGCACTGCCCATGGGAATGCAGCACCTGGGACAAATCCACAGGGTACAGGAGGTTTCTCTCTTATTCCAAGCTGTATCTAAATCAGGAGAGCCCATTTGGGAAAACCACAGAAATTTTCATCCACCAAAAATAAATGTCCTGGGTTTCAGTAACAAAGGAAAAGCAAGGCTGATGCTTTCAGTCCCAAACCTGGCAATGGCCCAGCTTGGCTTTTCTCCAAAAGCTGGACTTCAGTAGCTGCTGCCCAGGTGCAGATATGTGGTGCAGGACAGCCTGACAGACAGTGTGTGGAGCAGGACAGTGTGTCTGTCAGTCTGTGGTGCAGGACAGCCTGACAGACAGTGTGTGGAACAGGACAGTGTGTCTGTCAGTCTGTGGTGGAGGACAGCCTGACAGACAGTGTGTGGAACAGGACAGTGTGTCAGTCTGTCAGCCTGTGCTGCAGTGCATGGCCTGGCAGGGTGTGACACTGCCCATGGGGACAGGGACACAATCCCTCTGGGACTCAGCCCTGGCTGGCTCCAGGGCTCAGGCAGAGACCTGGCCACGCTGCCACAGCTGTGGGACTGTCTGGTGTGTCCAGAGCTGAGACACCACTGTGGGATATGGGAGGATGGTTTGTAGGGGGAGTGCAGAAGGCAATTTTCCCAGTGAATTACAGCTGGACAGATGGCTGAGCAGTGGAGACAGCCTTGCCTGCCCAGTGGGGATGGGGTTACAAAAGAGTGGCTTAGCTGGTTGAGAGTGAGCTTGACACCCAGAGTCTGCTGCAGTTTGGGATGGACTCTGCTGAGGAAGGGACATACAGTTGTGTGAGGGACAGATAAGGTAAGAAGCTGCTGTGTGAGGGACAGGCTTAGGTGACCAGGTAAGGGACAGGTTGAGTTTAGCCAGTCATGCAGAAGGAAGAAGAGAACTTGCAGAGAGGAGAGAAGGAGTCAGAGCTGTGTGGAGCTGCCTGAGAGGAGTCCACAGACAGAAGGCATGAAAAGTTTTTAATGTTAGACTGGTGATGATGCCAGTCGTGTCCCTCTTGACATAATTTTACAGTGGGACTGTGTCCAGAGCTGAGACACCACTGTGGGACTGTGTGGTGTGTCCAGAGCTGAGACACCACTGCCTCACCTCCCTGCTGAGCTCTCCTGACACTGGAAACAGCCCCCAGCCCAAGGAACTGTTTCTGCTCGGTGCCTCTCTGTCCTGGGAATTCACATGGCACCAACCCCGGCCCTCCCAGGGAGGTACAGCCACACCAGATCCCTCTTTACAGCCAGGATCACCCCCTGCCCCTCTTTGTGCTTATTCTGAAGTACCCTCACACTGTGCAGGCACCAACACACCTACAATACCCACCACAGACCATTTTCTGCACATTGCCTCCCTAAATTACTCTGAATTCATTCTCAACAGTTTTTCCAGATACCTCCTAGCATTAAAAACACAATTTTCAAAACAAAGGTGTATTGCAGCCAACAAGCTGGGAATAAGGACTCAGATCCTGAGTCTCTCCCTCCAAAGCCTTGGCTGCTGCCTGCTGAAGGAGCTGGAAAAGCCTTGGGAGCCCACCCAGCCAGCACACGTCCCACTCACGGAGCATCTCCATTTCCAGCCTTGAAATTTGATTCCAGCTGGGCCCTTTTCATGGAATCACAGAATGGTTTGGGTGGGAAGGGATCTTTAAAGGCCATCCAGTCCAAGCCCCTGCAGTGAACAGGGACTGCCCAGAGCCTGTCCAGCCTGGCCTGGGATGGATGGGGCACCCACCACCCCTCTGGGCCATTTGTGCCTGTGTTTCACCACCCTCATGTGGCCATTACAGGCCCAAGGAGAATCTTAAAAGATTTTTCCAGTTTAGCTTTCTCAGGCTTAGCTAAGATTTTTTCCAAGCTAGAGGTCTTTCTCTAATGTAAACATAAGAGAAAAAAATTATAACAAAAGATAAAAACCTGCTGGATCTGTGAGAAAGCCTGGGACATGAGGTGTCTCCTTCTCTGCCCAATGAACTGTCTGTATTTTGTTTTTCATGAACACTCTTATTTAAAGCAATGGCTTTCTTCAATAAATTGCTCTTTCTTGCTCTTCCTTGCTCCATGCAAGAGGGAGTCATCTTGCTGTGTCCTTCCACTGCTCAGAAACTCCTATACAGTAACACCCTCATGACAACAAATGCCAATGGTTTCCCATTTTTAATTCTTCTGCCCCACATGTGCACAAATATCTGCTGTGCTGTGGCATGGGGCCAGGAACCTCAGTGGAAGATGGCATGGGACACTGAGTTTTGGACATCAGTAAATCTGGTTGTACTGTGCTTACATCACTGGTAAGAGCCTCCACCCTGCCCTGAGGTGGGAAGGGTTCCTGGGACACATTTCCTCTTAATCCAGACTGAGGCACAAAGCACACAGAAAGGAGCTGTAATTTATTGTGACTGGGGTAAGTGGGGCTGTCAGGAGGCACAGGAGGGGGCTCATACTTGTTAAACACTGAGCTGAAATGCAAAGTGATGGGAAAATATAAGGAAAATAAGGCAGGAAGTAGCATTAGATATATTGATAATTTGGACAAATCACTCCTATGGACCTTCTTTGATTATGTTATCTGTTCAGTCTTCCTTGCTCAGTGCTGCTATCACACAAGCATAATAAAACAAGAATATATAAATGGAAGGAATTAAGAGCCATCCTATTGGGACCAATTTAATCTTTGCTTCATTTAAAAGGAGAACATGGCTCCCTTATCTAATGTACATAAAATTGCTCTTTATTCCCCAGGTTTACATAGAGATGACAGATCTGTATAAATTTGGATCTGCTCCTTTTCCCCATTCTGTTGTGAGAAGAGCCACCTTCCACAACATCCCTTCTGTGCTCTGGACACTTGGAGGAGAGTCTCCCTCCTGCCCTGTGGTGTTTCTGTGAAAGCAGAATGGGATATGGCAGCACCTTAGGAAGACACAAGCTCTAACAGTGGATGTTTGGAGGTAAAAAGCAACGAGACCAGTCCCAGTGGTGCTGGTGGGAACAGGAAGACAAAACAGCCCCTCCAAGGTCTCTTCACTCCCATCCATCTTTGCCAGATTTGCTTTTGGGGAGTTACAGAGAAAATCCACAGAGGTTTCTGAGCTGTACAAGATGGGCAGGAAACCATAAAGTGTCTGTGAGCTGTCATGTTTAGGCCACTCAGAGTGGGGGGGAAACACATTTTTACTAGAGAATTACCAAAAGCAAATACACCCCTGCCAGGACAAGGATCCTGCTGAGCAGGGGAGAGGAGCTCTGGACTTCCTCCCCAGGAAAAGCTGAACCATGGTCTCGAGGGTGTTGGGAGAAGATTTAGAGCAACCACCAGAAGCCATTTCTGCCTTCATAGATTCAGGTTTTTAAGTTAAAACTCAGTTATCACCAGCAAACAGACTTTCCTACACCCAAAGATATAAACTGAAGATGAAATGTAGATCTCAGTCAAGCCTAGTGTCCCTCTCAAACTTCTCACTGGTCCTGTTACCATCACTGAATAGGACCTGAGTCACTGTGGGCTCACATCCCTGCCCAGATGAAATCATGTCCCTTTCTACAGGACACATTCAGAAATGTGGAATACTTCCTCTCTTCCTCACCTCTGAGCTGGGATAAAAAGAGGTATTTGTGCTTTCTAACATGCTGAAAGCATCAGAGGACTCCCTGCTCTTTCAAACCAACTATCATAAGTGCAATTTCAAAGTGTTTCTCTCTGCTAATATCCAGTGGCTTTTTAAAAAGCAGCTGACAGCAGTGCTGGAATGGCTAATGCCTAATTAGCTAATGGGTAATGATGCTCCTGTGAATGAGGCTGACATTTCACTCTGTAATTATCATCTAGGCTGATCCCACGTCCCACAGTGGGCAGTGGAGGTGCCTTGGGACAAGCCTGTGGAGTGGCAGGTCTGGAGTGATGCTCCCTGGGCCATGGGCACGTGTCCCCTGTGCTGCCACCCTGACTGGGGCAGCAGGGACCATGCCTTTGGCATCTCCTTCCCCACACACTGCCTCATTTCCACCCCAGGTTTATATATCTGAGCTGAAAAAGAGGAGTTCTGCGGGGTGTTGCAGCTGCCAGGCAGCCTGTGAGCAGCTCTGCCCTGTGTCTCCATCCAGGGGGAGCTGGGGAAATCCCTTCCTGCTTTGCTGGGACTCCTCATAAAGCCTTGAGGAATAACAGGTTGGTAAAACATTCTGAAGCTGAAGGTTTATATGCTGTATTAACCCTAAAACAGTCAAAGTCCTCTCTTTGAGCAGATCTGGGGTCCAGCACTCTGCTAGGAAAGATCTGCTTATACCATGTTTTAGTCTCCAGATCACTGTGTCTTTTTTCTTTTACAGGAACAACTCAGTTTTGTTCCTTGGGCCACCAAAGAGTGAACACCAATTTACAGGTGTGTGGAGGGGTTAATTCCAGTATGTTTAAGTGCAAAATCAACCCTTTTGGGGTCTCTGCTTTTCTTTTCCTCAGCCCCTGCCCTGCCCACCACACTGGGACACCCTCTCCAAACACAAGCCTGCAGCTTTAGGGTCCATCTCAAAATCTCTTTGTTCAACAGATCCTCAAGTAACTTTTTGTCCTAAGAACCACTTTGGGAACTTTGACCCAGTTTCCTGGGGTTTTAGGGATGCCACCAGCCTCATGCTCCCAGAGCAGGGAGGTGCTGGGGAGCTCTCCCATGGACACAGCACTGGAGGATCCCTGGGAGGTTTTGCTCCCATCAATCTCCAAATCTATAGTTTCATGCACTGCCAGTCTGACTTTTAGACATGCCAGGTGCTCCCAGGTGAGGGTCTTGCTGGAGCTGAGCATTTCTAGGGACAGGAGGGAGGCCACATGAGCTCTGACACTGAAACAGAGACTCTCCTGCCCTGGGGAAACCTGACCCAGCCCTTCCTTCAACAACCCTGGGCAACAGGAGCAGACACACCCCCTGCACACCTTTGCTTTCCCCTTTCATGTTGCTGTGAAAGGTGGGGAGATGTGCCAGAGCTGGCAGAGGCAGCTGAGGGTATGTGTGAAAACTGGAGTTCCTGCAATACAGTGCTCAACTGGCAGATTAAACAATAATAGTAATAAAAATAATAATAAATATGGTTATTAATGAGCAGAAGGAGCCTATGGAGCCCTGGGAGACACATTAGCTGTTTGAACAAGCAGATATTTCTGTCCCTCCCTCCCTATGTAATCAATGTGTATTTATTTCTTTATTTAGCTCAATGCTCACCCTTTGAGGAGAAGATGAAAGTGTCAAGATGATCCTCTCCTTATCATGCCCTGCACAAGGGAAAGCTTTGAAGATACAATATGCAGAAACACTGGGCTCTCTGGTGACTTCTCCAGATTTAATTAGCCCAACCTTCTGTATGGATCCTGCCTCCCCCTCCAGACAGCCCTTTTTTCCCCCCTCCCCAGCCTCAGACAAGCTTCTGGACTCACTGGCAAAATAGCAGCTGCTCAAGCCCTCCATTTAATTCAGAGCTTGGCTCTCCAAGATGAGCTAAAAAAAAATGCCACCCCAAAGATGGAGCTGCTTTTAGCATTATACACGAGCTGCAACTGCCAAGGAAAGTTTATCTTGGAGCCAATGTGAGCTCTGTTGCTCCAAGTTAAATATTTCCATTTAAAAAGTAGAATGAACTATACTGTGGGACTTCCAATTGCTTCCTGAAATATTAAGAAGGAATATCTTTAAACATTAATATTTTGTTACAGTGCTGAAGTCTTTCTAAGGGAGGGTTATTTTTTAGAGCTGTGTATTTTTCTCTGCATAATTGGAGCCTCTGATCTGTGCCTGTACTCTGTGCTCCCAAAAGTCACTGTATACCAACAACCTTCCTTCCAAAGCAATCAATAAAATTCCTTTTTTCTCTCCCCTGCTGTTCCTGCTGGTAGGAGGCACATGCCAAGGACACCTGTGTTTGAGCCTTGAGGTCAGTGCCCACCCTGTGCTGAACCTCAGTGGCTCCCCTGGGCTGCCAAGAGCCTTGTCCTGCTGGTTCTGCTGCACCCACACCCACTGACACACCCATGGATGGGCTCCCATTGCCCATCCCACCAACAGTGGGAGCTTCCAGGCAGCCAGGCCTTCCCTGGATGGCCCATCCATCCTGCCTGGCACCAGGGATGTCACCAGCAGCTGTCAAAAGGGCAGATCAGGAGAGCAGCTTTAATGCTGCAGTCATGGTAGGGAAGGGAAAAAAAAATTAAAAAAGAAGAAGAATAAAAAGAGAGAGAAAAATTATGTTGCTTCCAGGCCATTTACATGTTCATTTCTCAAGAGAATGTGACACTTTATCCTTTTTCTCAAATTAACTTCAGTGTCACAGGCAGAATAAAAAGATTCGATGGAGGGGAACTGAAACATGGTGAAATGAGAGGCTGGGAGCAGTGTGCACAGTGTGGGTGTGTGACCTAGGGGAGCCAGGGGAGGGACAGCACTGCAGCCCTGCTCTCTCAACCATTGTGCAGCAGCTTGCCATGTTGGTTAATCTTACAAGGTCCCCCACAGGTCCTTTTTCACAGATTTTTTTCTCACCCCTCTTCAGAGCAAACTGAATGCTTGGGTGGTTGGAGCTGCTCAACCATTCACATTCCCGGGAGAATCCTCAGGGATGATGGGGTGGTCCTCAGCTGGCTGGTCAGCTCAGTGGGGACATCAGAGCCAGCAGGACAATCCCAGCAGGACAATCCCAACAGGACAATCCCAACAGGACATTCCCAGCAGGACAGTCCCAGCAGGACAATCCCAACAGGACAATCCCAGCAGGACATTCCCAGCAGGACAATCCCAATAGGACATTCCCAGCAGGACATTCCCAGCAGGACATTCCCAGCAGGACAATCCCAGCAGGACAATCCCAACAGGACAATCCCAACAGGACATTCCCAGCAGGACAGTCCCAACAGGACATTCCCAACAGGACAATCCCAGCAGGACATTCCCAACAGGACAGTCCCAGCAGGACAATCCCAACAGGACAATCCCAACAGGACATTCCCAGCAGGACAATCCCAGCAGGACAATCCCAGCAGGACAATCCCAACAGGACAAGCAGGACAATCCCAGCAGGACAATCCCAGCAGGACAATCCCAGCAGGACAATCCCAGCAGGACAATCCCAGCAGGACATTCCCAGGACAATCCCAGCAGGACAATCCCAGCAGGACAATCCCAGCAGGACAATCCCAGCAGGACATTCCCAGCAGGACAGCCCAGCAGGACAATCCCAGCAGGACAATCCCAGCAGGACAATCCCAACAGGACAATCCCAGCAGGACAATCCCAGCAGGACAATCCCAGCAGGACAATCCCAGCAGGACAATCCCAGCAGGACAATCCCAACAGGACAATCCCAGCAGGACAGCCCAGCAGGACAATCCCAACAGGACAATCCCAACAGGACAGTCCCAGCAGGACAATCCCAACAGGACAATCCCATCAGGACAATCCCATCAGGACAATCCCAGCAGGTCATTCCCAGTAGGACAGTCCCAGCAGGACATTCCCAGCAGGACAATCCCAGCACTTGCACTGCAGGATGGGCAGGTCCTTGCCCATGGGCTCAGCACAGGTTGGCACCAGAGGCACAGGGAGCAGCAATGCAGAATGTAACAGGAAGAAATGAGAAAGGATTACAGAAAAGAGGGGTCTGTATGATGCACTGGGCAGGGTGACACTGTGTGACACTCAGCCAACATCACAGCTGAGCTGAAGCTCTGGTTTCACACCAGTGTTACCCACAGCTCCAATCCAAGCCCTAGGCTGGGACCCATCCAGTGACAGCCTGAGACAATGGGGGGGCTTCAGCCTGGAGAGGAGTCTGGGGAGACCCTATGGCACCTTCTGGTGCCTAAAAGGGATCCAGGAGAGCTGCAGAGGAACTTTGGACAGCGGGGAATTGTTTTAACTAACAGAGGGCAGGGTTAAATGGGATATTGGGCAGGAATTGTTCCTGTGAGGGTGGGCAGGCCCTGGCACAGGGTGCCCAGAGCAGCTGTGGCTGCCCCTGGATCCCTGGCAGTGCCCAAGGCCAGGCTGGACAGGGCTGGGAGCAGCCTGGGACAGTGGAAGGTGTCCCTGCCCATGGCAGATGAGTTGGAATGAGATGAGCTTTAAGGTCCCTTCCAACCCCAACCATGCTGTGGTGGTCCCATGGATTTTCCTCTCCTTGGCTGGCTCTGTGCCCTTAGCTACCCTCTTGAAGCACCCTGTGGCCACTATCCTTGATCTGCTGGGACACCCTGGTCCCAAATCTGCTTTCTGCAGAAGGAGCCAAGTCCTGCAAGGGGCAGCCAAACCCCAGCCTGGGCAGTGGAGGCCTGAGAGGTCCTGCTGGAGTGAGTATGCATTGCTGTTAGCCATGTAGCTTTTAAAAATCAGAGGGAATGTTTTGGCATTGGAGGGGGACAGGGAAGAAAGAGCAGAATGAGAGTTCATTTCTCTGTGAGATCTGTCTCCCAGCTGGCTGAAGCACTGACCTCCACAGCTGTGCCATGGGGAAGCACAGCTGGCTCCTCTGCATCACATATGGTTTGGCTTGGGGATTTTTTGGAGGGCTTGAGTTCTGTCTTATTATTTTCCAGGCTTTTGTGCCCTTAGAAAGCAAAACTCACCGTCCTGCCTTCACATGTCCCTCCTGCAGCAACAGAGAAAGGGTGTTAAAGCCTCCAGCTTCACTGAAAGCTTCATAAACTCTAACACCCACTTCAACTCCATTCCCATTCCTGGTCAAGATGGCTTTGGAAAAGCAGAAGTTTTGAGGGGAGCAGAACCTGTCTGTCCCTCAGGCATCCCCATTCCTTGTGGAATGCAGCCCTCTGGCTGGGTTTAGGACAGCATGTGTCCGTGTTTTAGGGACCTCCTGCTCATCCAGCCCCAAGCCCTGTGGGCTGGACTCCCCTCACTGCAGCCTGGAGTGAAGAGCCCCAGCCCAGGAAACCTGTGCAGGAGGTGACAATGTAGGGCTGACAGGCAGAGCAGGACACCCTGAGGCACAGCAGGCAGCTGGGAATTGTCTGTCTAGGACTGCAATTAAACCTCAAGGGACAGAAGTGTTTAAGTGTTTTGGTTCAGGGCTTTGTGGTTTCTGGGTGTGCAGCTGAAGGGGATGTCAGTGTTCTTCAGAGAGATTCAGAACATGCACATCCCTGCAGCAGTGGATTTATTTCACTTTGAGGGTCCACAGCATCTTTAGCTCTACCAGATTTTAACCCTGATCACCCCTAAGCCCCTGGGGAAGTGTGGGTGCTCCCAGGACATGATTCCCCTCTCATAACGTGGACAGGAGGACTCACATCCCACATTGCCTGCTCCTCCCCAGCACTTCTGAGGCTGCAGCACAGCCCTGGCTGAGGATCCCACTCCAGGGTCCCTTTGTCAACCTCAGCCCTGGCCTTTGCTCCACCAGCATAAAAGGAAAGCAAAACATCATTAATTGTAGTGTACAAGCTAAAGAAATTTGAGAAGAATTTCCATTATTCTAGTTTGACACTTCAACCTTTTTTCTTTTCTATTTTTTTTAAGCCTGAAAGAAAGAAGCTAGAGGAGAAGAAAAGCTCTTCTTCCCAGCTCCCAGCACAATTCAGGAGGACCCTTGCCTTTCCCACCAGCTGCAGTATGTAGGTCAAGTCCTGTCTGTGCAATAAGGGACAGGATTTACAGTGTGGAAAATCAGGCAGGGAGAGCAGATGAGGCTCCCAGTGCCTGGCTGGGCCATTCCCAGTGCCTGGCTGGGCCATTCCCAGTGCCTGGCTGGGCCATGGAGCAGGAGAGGACACAGGACAGGCTCTGTCCCTGCCCTGGCACTGATGGTCCCCCCACACAGCCTGGAAAACAGGCCAAGCCCTGCTCAAGGAAATCACAGCTCTCCTGGCTGAAAGGAGCTACAAAACCTTTTCTCCAGATCAATTTCAGCTCCTAATCAAAGACAGCTACAACAATGAGCTCTGAGTTTGAAGCAGACCTTGAATCCATGGAAGGCTGCTCAGCTGGACAGTGCTGTGAGAGGAGAGAGTGTTGGAGGAGCTGGGGAGCAGCTGGAGTTTGTGTCTGCCCCAAATTCCACATCACCCATATGGGCCAAAGGGATTTCTGCATCTTCACCTGCTAAAAATATCCAAGGGAAGTTAAAAGAAATTAAATATTGAGCAGTTGCATTAAGGCACTTTGGGATGAAAGTGTATGGATACAAAGCTGTCATCTCATCCCTTCATCATCATATTTTTTATGTAGCAGACATGTGTCTTGTTGGCAAGGCAACTTCTGTGTTTTAAATCAGCCTCATAAATCTCATCAAGATGCCTTTTTTAAACCATACATGCCAAAAAAATAGGAACAGGCACCCACTGGACATCACCCCAGGTCCCTTAGTGTTCTTTTCACCCAAGGTCTCAGCAGGAGCTCAAGGGACACTTCCCACTGAGATGGTTCTTGCTGCCTCCTGAGATACCTGCAGCAGGACCAGCACTCACCTGGCTTCACTAAAGGCTCCTGCAGATTTTGAACATGCATTGGGTTACACCCAGAATTTCTTTCCCCACTATAAACACAACAAAACAAACCCCCTTTTCAGCTTGTGGCCACGGGGAACTGTAACCTGGCAAATTCACCTGGGCTGAACTCCAGCTGGGAGGCTGGCTGGACAAACAGGAAATGTGCCTGCAAAACTACTCAAGTTTAGACCAGCCCTTAGACCTGCAGTGCAGCAGCCTCATCTCTGGATGTGCAGAGCCTCCTCCTCTGGGACAGGAGGCTGGGCTGGGCTGGGCACCACAGGGTCAGGTTTGAACCCTGATGCCTTGGCTGCCTTGAGGCAGAGTGAAGTCAAACATCCCTGGTTTCCTGGAAACAGGGCAGAGCAGTGGGAAACACACAGTTAGGACATACACATTTTTAGAATCCACAGTATTGTATTTTTTGGGGAACCTTAATTCAAACTGATTAAATAATGATCCCCTGTAGTGATTTACCCTTTCAAATACCACTCAAGGAGTAATTCAGTGTGCTGGCAGTGCTGCAGGCTCACTGCACATCTCATATGAGCTTGCAGGACTGACACACTCTCACAGGGGCAATGTCTCCCTCTCCAATAGCACAATCAATGTAATTTAGTGATGGCTTTGCTGTCCCATGGACACTCTCATTTTTCAAGCATGCCACCTCCATGACCTTTGGTGGCATCTGGCCCACAGCTCCTTCTCAGGGGGGCCCATCAGCCTCTGGAGCAGAGATATCCCCCTTTTCCTGACAGTAGAATCCTTGGGAGCTGCTATCAGCCTGGTCCAAGTGTGGGAAGGGAAGGATGGAGGGAATGGATGGAGGAGAATGGCTGGATGGATGGATGGATGGATGGATGGAGGGGAATGGATGAAGGGGAATGGATGGAGGGGAATGGATGAAGGGGAATGGATGGAGGGGATGGATGGAGGGATGGATGGATGGATGGATGGATGGATGGATGGATGGATGGATGGAGGAATGGATGGATGGATGGAGGGAATGGATGGATGGATGGAGGGAATGGATGGATGGATGGATGGATGGAATGGATGGAGGGGAATGGATGGAGGGGATGGATGGAAGGGGATGGATGGAAGGGGATGGATGGAGGGGAATGGATGGAGGGAATGGATGGAGGGAATGGATGGAGGGATGGATGGATGGATGGAGGATGGATGGAGGGGATGGATGGAGGAGAATGGATGGAGGGGAATGGATGGAGGGGAATGGATGGAGGGGGATGGATGGAGGGAATGGATGGAGGGGAATGGATGGAGGGAATGGATGGAGGAGAATGGATGGAGGGGAATGGATGGAGGGGGAATGGATGGAGGGAATGGATGGAGGGGGATGGATGAGGCCAGGCTGCACCCCCAGGCACCCCTTTGCTGACTGCCATGTGCATGGGCTGTTTCCCAGCTGCCTCCCAAATCAGCACAGCCTGCTGAGCCTCTCCAGGGCTAGTGACAACATCTCCATGCACATACAGGTCTGCCAGAAATCTGACTTTCAAGCAGAACACAGGTCATTCTCCCCTGGAGTATATAAATGGAAACAATCCAGAAATAAGGATTTGGGGGCAAGGAAGAGGAGCATTTGTTTGAGTGGACACACTGCCCACCCTGGATCTGCTGGGAGAAGCATTTCCATGGGTGAGAGAGACAGAGGAGACTGCTCCCCATGGAGCCAGAGCAC
Source organism: Muscicapa striata striata (assembly GCA_030060385.1). Classification (NCBI taxonomy): domain Eukaryota; kingdom Metazoa; phylum Chordata; class Aves; order Passeriformes; family Muscicapidae; genus Muscicapa; species Muscicapa striata. The sequence continues at coordinate 2,789,658 of JAREIS010000032.1, read as the reverse complement.
AAGGTTTGCCAGGTCTGCCCCAGGCACCTCTCTCTCTTGCTACACTCTGGCCACTGGGGCAAAAGGAGGCAGACTGGGCAGAAAAAGGAGGAAAAAATGGTTCTGTAGTCAATCCCTGGCCTGCAGCCTCTCCAGAGCCCCAGGGGGCAGGGACACAGCAGCAGTCTCAGCTCATTCCCCATCCCATCCCATCCCATCCCATCCCATCCCATCCCATCCCATCCCATCCCATCCCATCCCATCCCATCCCATCCCATCCCATCCCATCCCATCCCATCCCATCCCATCCCATCCCATCCCATCCCATCCCATCCCATCCCATCCCATCCCATCCCATCCCATCCCCTGTGCAGAGACACCAGCAGGGCTGAAGGGCCACAATTCCTCTTTCCTGGTGAAAGCAGCTGCTCCAGACCAGGAAGGACAATGCTACCTACCAGTGACTGGTGAGGGGCACTCATGTCCCAGTGCCCAGGGCCCCTCACTCACATCAGCACACACAGCTCTGACCCAGTGGGTTTAGAGGAATGAGCAGAGCCTGGTGGCCAGCAGAGCTCCTGAAAGAAGCATTTGGAGGCCATTTATCCTCCTAAATTGAATCCAGCTCCTTCCCAGGCAGCAGCAGGCACACAACAAAACACAACACAACAAACACAACACACACAACACACACAACACAACACAACACAACAAACACAACACAACAAACACAACACACACAACACACACAACACAACACACACACACACACACACACAACACAACACACACAACACACACAACACAACACAACACACACAACACAACAAACACAACACAACACACACAACACAACACAACACAACACAACACAACACAACACAACACAACACAACACAACAAACACAACACACACAACACAACACATCCCCACAACTGGCTTTTGGAAGTTGCCCTCCCCATGCTCTCCCTGTTGTAGGATTTAGCAGGTCCTGGGATATCACAGCCACTTTTGGGGATGCCCTCTAGGAGACAACAGAGGGTTTGCCATGTCTCTCACCAATTTCATGTACCTGGGAGTGAGGTCAGCTACTTTCTCCCACTGGCACAGGTAGGATGTGTTTTTTGGAAGGAAAGGAGCCTGTTCACACACCAACTCCTGCCCTGTCCACAGCAACGACACCCCATGGCATCCAGAACCCCATGTGACACAGGAGTGTGTGACACAGGAACGTGTGAGTGACACAGGAGTGTGTTTGACACAGTGTCTTGGGTTGCAATACAGGATGTGGCCAGAAATGTGTGTTCTGTCACCATCTGTTGAAGCCAGGTGGGGCAGTGACCCTTATCTCCATGGCACACATTATCTGCTAATGGGCCATCTTTAAACCAGCTGGGACAATCATCTTTATCTTATCCACAACCCATCCTCCCTCCAGGAGAGATCATCTGCTGCTGGGCCATTGAGTCCCAGGGCATGGCTGATAAAATTCCATCATCCCACTGGGAGATGCTCCAGCCAGGGGGAGGAGCCAAGCCTTTCCTACCCAGATAAAAACTGAGATTTTGGACAGCAAGTTATCCATCTTTCCACTGGATTCCAGAGGAAAGCCAGACCTTTCCACATCATCCCTGGACCTTCAGAGGAAAACTGCACCTTCTACAGGAGCACTGCTCCAGCTGAACCACATCTGCCACTGCAGGAGGATGCAGCCACCATTTAATGGCACTGCTGCCAACACCCTGACTGACTGATGGGGTGTCAGGCTGTATTCTGACTCTGTCAGTGTTTTGGGATTGTTTTTTGTAATACTGCATTTCTATTTTAATTTTCCTACTAAAGAACTGTTATTTCTAATTCCCATATCTTTGCCTGAGAGCCCCTTGATTTCAAAATGATAATAATTTGGAGGGAGGGTGTTTACATTCTCCATTTCAAAGAGAAGCTCCTGCCTTTATTGGCAGACACCTGTCCTGCAAACCAGGACACACAGGAGTGTGTGTGACACAGGAGTGTGTGTGACACAGGAATGCTCAAATCAAGGTATGTGTGCAGAGGCAGCCCCCAGAATTCAGAGAGATGTCCTGCTGAACCCTTCACATGGCAGCTCCCTAAACTCCCTCTCCTCCAGTTTTTCTGTGTTTCAGCCCAAGAGCATCCCTGGCAGCTTTATTTATCCTGGCCATAAACACTCCTGGCAGCATTCCTCAGTGGATAAGACAGGTCTGCCTCAGTTCCCCTGCCCAATTAGTGCCACTCTGCAGGAAGGAGCAGCAGCCCCTGGCCACAGAAGGCAGCTCAGCATTGCCTGTGGCTACAGAATGCATCACACCTGCCTGCCTCTCACTGTCTTGGGTGAGCTGAACCCAATGAATATTTCAATAGGCTCTGCTTGCCCAGGATACTATTAATTTTGGAGTCTCTGTAATCCAATTCCTTTTCCTCCAAGTGGGTGGTGATTATTAATTTCACAAGCTATGCTTCCACTACTTCCTTCCCAGTCCCTTGTGGCTAAGGAATATTAATCCACATTCATCCTGTCATTCAGCTGCCCAGGAGACTCTGGTGTGAATAGTATTATTATTAATACCACTGCTCCAGACGTGGTTATAGCAACTTAAAGGCATACAGGTGGGTAGCAAAGGTCATTTGCAGAATAGCACCTCAGTCCTGATGTTCAGAAAAATAAAACAAGGCCCAGGCAGTGCTTTTTGAAGCTATTTCTCTAGATCCTGGACTTGCCTTGCCAGGGCACAGGTGACCAATAATCCCAGAAAATCTTGGATCTGTGAAGGTCCAAGAGCAGGAGATGAGCTGCAGCCTTGTCCCAGCCTTATCTAGCAGCCAGCAAGGAGCAAATACTTTTGTCCTTCTTCTGGGGAAATTGAGAAAAAAATTAATTATCAAATCCAAACATGATCTTTCTATTTAAATAAAATGCCATAATACCCTGGAATTAATCACTTTTGACACCCCAACCTTATTATCAAATTTGCTTGAAATTAGGCAATTCATTTGTGTTCTGCTGGAAAGGCAGAGGGTGGAAGAAAGCAGCTGTTACATTTCTCTGCAGAGCAAAAAAGCCTTTCCCAGGCAGCCAGGTTCACCCAGGCAGGCGAGACACATTTCAATCAAATACCTCATGGAGGGGTTTGACAACCCATCAAGGTTCCCTTGAATGTGAGACACTAGTGGCAGAGAGATAAACAGAACAAAGAAAGCCAAGAAATGCAGCATTAAATGATAAAGATCCCCCAGTCTCCTGCACTCTCACAGGGGTCAGGGCTTGCAGGGCTGAGCAGAGGGAGGAAGGTGAGGCAGTGTTAAAGGAACCTCATGGACCACAGGCTCAGCCTGTGGGACATCCACACTGCTGCTGAAGGCAGAGCAGGGCAGGGATGAGCAGGGATGGGATGGGAGGAGCAGGGATGGGCAGGGCAGGGATGGGCAGGGATGGGCAGGGATGGGCAGGGATGAGCAGGGATGAGTAGAGCATCCCCACAGCTGCCAAGCCTCCTGAATCACCCTGCTCCTCTCTCAGCTTCCACCCCAAAATAAACTCCAGTGCAGGTGGGAGCCAGCCTCACAGCTGAGCTTGTCTCTGCCCAGGGGCTGTGGCACAAGCCATGGTGCAAACAGGCCTCTTTTCAAGGTAGTGAAGGCAAACAGCATCTGAAACCAGAACATGTTTCAGTTTTGTTACTGAACACTTTTGGCAGCTGAGATGGGCTGGAGGCTTCACAGATGTAACTGCTTTTGCAGTTTTTCCTCCTAGAAGAATGCAGCCTTCTCAAACTGTCAGCACTTCAGCCAGCACAGCCCCAGCAAATGCACCAACACAATTACAAAAGCAGAGGAGGGAAAGATTGCTCCCTCCCAGCCTTCGTCCAGAAAGGACAAGAAGGAAATCCCAGGCCTGCTGAGTCCCACTTTGGGTGGCAAACTCTTGGTTTTCCAGATGTTGCACAGCCCAGGCTGCCAGATGTCCTGAAGTCCCAGTCCCACAGCCCCTGCATGCCCAGGGTGGCCTGGCATGGAGCAGGGACACAGCTGGGATGCAGGCAGCCCTCTCTGCAGGAGGGAAGGATTTCATCCCCTCATTTACAAAGAATCACAGGAAGGTTTGGGTTGGAAGGGAACTTTAAATTTCATCTATTCCCACCCACTCTGCAATGAGCAGCGACTTAACTTGACCAAATTTTTGTTCAGAGCCCCATCCAGCCTGACCTTGAATGTGCCCAGGAATGGGGAATCCAACACCTCTGAGGAACCCGTTCCATAAATAATAAACAAACAAGTGTTCACTGTTGCCAGTAACCTCCTGTTCACTGAAAGCCATTCCCTTTCTATCTTTCCCTACCAAGAGGGTGAACTCACAGCTCCTCATCTCAGCCTTTTCCTCCACCCCTGCCTGCAGAGCCCAGACAACTAACAAGTAATAAGCTGCAAATGGTTTGAAGCTTTGCCTTGATTTCTGTTTAAGGCCCCACCAGCCGACACAGCAGGGCTGGGACCAAAGAGCTCCTCTTCAGTAGAAGAGCTCTGCAGCCACAGGGATCCAGGGGCAGCCACAGCTGCTCTGGGCACCCTGTGCCAGGGCCTGCCCACCCTCACAGGAACCATTCCTGCCCAATATCCCACCTAACACTGCCTCTTCCCTGTGTCCTGTCCCTCCACCTGTACTCCAAAGTCTCTCTGCAGCTCTTCTGGATCCCCTCTAGACACTGGGATGGGTTCTGATGTTTCCCCAGGGTGTTTTCTTCTCCAGGTTGGACACCCCCAGCTCTCCCAGCCCATCCCCATAGCAGAGCTGCTCCATCCCTCTGCTCATCCCCGTGGGCTCCTCTGGGCTCTCTGAGACAGGTCTGTCACTGCCTGGGGTGTCTCTTTAGACTTGAGATCAGCTCAGGAGGACATAAAGGTGGTCTGGAATTCAGGTTTTTCCTGATGGCCACCGAAGAGAGACTGGAGGAGGCTGTCCTCTGAGGTTTCAAGGTTGTTTATTATCTCTTATCTCAGAAACTCTTTAGCTAACAGCAGTCTGTTCATCTTGACATCCAGGGTGGAATGCCTGCCCTTGGGGCAGGACTTATCTTTTATACTCTAAACTATGTACCTAATATTTACAATTATTTTCCAATACACTACAATCTTATTACACTGTCCAGCTTTGTCCCCATCCAATCTGAGAATCCCAGCATGCCACCCAACATGGATGGTAAGGAGAAGAAGGAGGAAGAGACATACCACGCCCCAAATCCTCCATGTTATCCATGAGCCCCCTAATATAAACACTCATAGAAATCCACCTTTTATACATTCTAGCAGTCTAATTTATACTCTACTTATTTTTGTGGCTTGTATTTCTTCCCTCAATGCTGGTAAATTTTTCCAGGGGATTAAATCCAGCCCCTGAGACTCCTGGGTACCATTCCAGGGTCTTTGAGACCCTTGCCAGAGGGGTCTCAAGGCATCCAGGGAAGCCAGGGGAACACCCTGGACTCCCACAAGGTCCAGCTCCCTCCTGTGCTGGGGACTGCAGAGCTGGATACAGTGGGGGCCCAGGTGGGGTCTCACAAGAACAGAGTACTAATACTGTGCCAAGCAAAGCTCTCATTCACCTTGTTACCCACAGTCAGATTTCTGTAGGGGCTCCCAGGAAGATGTGCCTCATTGGAGCCACTAGATGGTTTCTAATCCTTTCCCAGAGGTCTGGAGAAAAGCTGTCCTGGGCTGTCACAGGAGCATCTGAACTCTGCCCTGCTCACTCACTGCCTGAGCTATGTGAGCTTTCCCCCTTACCATTATTTTGACAAACAGACCTAATCTGTTGATACTGGTGTTTTGCACAGAATGTCTTGCTCTAAATTACTTTGATTACAATTCCCACAGGTTGCAGATTGATGGTAGGTGGAGAAAGGCAAACTGGTAGTGCCTGTATGTGTTCTGCTGCAGAGAAGTGGCAGGCTCTGAGCAGGCTGGATGGGCTTGGAGCAGCCTGGTCCTGTGGGAGGTGTCTGCCCATGGCAGAGGAATTGGAACAAGATGAGCCTTGAGGTCCCTTCCAATCTAAACCATCCTGGGGTTCTCTGGCTCTTCAACATCAGCCCTACCAGTGATGCTTCATTACTAATACCTGAGGGAGAGGGATGGGTTTGAGAAGTGATTTAGAGACTAAAACAAATTTTTTTAAGTGACACAGGCCTTTGGGAATTAGAATCACATTGAAGATCATTTACATTTAGGTCCTTGTATTCGTAAGTCATATTTCAATGACATTTGAGGCTGATTCTGATACTCTTTTTGGGATGGAGTGGGTCAGTGGAGACACCACAGTGTTTAGAAATCCTTCTGAGGAACAAATGGAAACAAAATCTCTGGTCCCTAACCTGGTGACTTCTCTTGAAATATTTGTAGGAATTCAAGAATCTCTTAAGCTGTGTGTGGGACATTGTGAAGGTTCTATTTTAGCATGGGCTGCATAGACAGGCAGGGAGAATTTTGCCTTTGCCTTCAACCCTGCACGTGCTCTCTGGCCCAAGCCTGCTCCCAGCCACAGGCCCAGTGCATCTCCCTGTTTTAATGGGACTTCACTGCTTTTGGGAGTCTTGAAGGGTGGGGGTACCAGTCCTAAAAGGAACCTCTCCTTTGGTCCAGGAATGTGCTAAAATTCCCTCTGAAATGACACTGCTATTCATCAGGAGAGTGAGAGATTTGAACATATCCTTAAGTGTTGGCTTTAGAGATATTTCAGCAGCTGATCATTACTTCTACATGTAAAAGGCAATAAAAAGGAAAAATTAAGCCAAGAGTGATGATCTCACTTGCTTTTATTAAGACAGCCATTAAGTCTGGCATGATGTGGGTTGATAAAACCTGCTCTCACATGAGCACTGCTATTGTCTGAAGCAGTCCCAGGGAACTGCTGGTCTGGCTCCAGCCTGGAAATGCAGGATGGAGGGAGAGGTCAGAGCTCCTCAGCCCTCTGTAGGGTGTGTAAGAACCAGACTCTCTGGTGAGGTCTGTACTCTGAAGAGAGAAAGGGAGCAAAGCTTGGAGAGAGAAAGTGAGGCAGGAAAGAGGAGGTCTGAGGGTTATGGAGGATTTTGGGAAAAGACTGAATCCAATCCTCTTTCTCCACAAAGTGACAGAAAGATCCTTCACAGGTGAGTTAATTCAGCTTTCCCTCTAACTCACCATGGGGCCATAGGTTCCTTAAACCTGTCTCAGTGTCCCATTACAAAACAGAGATTATAATCCTAGCCTAACTCAGCATTAATCCTTGCTAGATTGCTAAGCACTTTTTTGTTTTCTGTCTAAAATACCAACACCTCCTCCCCTGATGCTCTTACAGTAGAAACAGAGTGTAGACAGCAAAATACAAGAAATAACACCAGTTGCAAGAGCAGCTCATTTTCTGCACCAGCAAACCCTGGTTTTGGCACAGAAACAATACTTTCATGGACTTCCAGGTGTTAAGAGGCTGAGCAAACACTGGTTTCCCCTGGCCTGCCTCCCTGCACTCTGGATGGAGATGCCCTGGCCCATGCAGGGTCTGACAGATGGACTAAGGGGTGCAGTGCCCTGCAGCTCCTGCTCTCTGCCCTGAGCTGAACTAGGTGTATAAACAGCTGTATGCTGTCTCCATGCCTTCCCAGTGCCAGAGGAAAACCAGGATGTTTTATTAAGCATATTACAGCACTGTCTTGTTGGGATATTTCCTGGCAGTTAACATCCTGCTGGATCAAATACCTTCGGCTTTGCCTGGGGCCCTCAGATCATCCAGGCATTTAACTGCCAGGAAAAATACCCTCTCTGCTGGCAGCTACAATTTAATTAGTGCAGCTTTTCTGAGGCAGGGAATCAGGAGACTGGCATTTGAAGGAACACCTTTGCCCCTGCCAAATCATCCCAAAGAGCTTCACAAAGCACAGAAGGATGTTAACAGTGTCCAGGTGAGCCAGCCCAGCAAGGACCATGAGCTGCTCTCACTCACTCAGCAGGAGATGATGGGATTTCTGAGGAGTAGGATTGTCCTAAAAATTTCATGGTTTGCACTCTAAAATGTACCTTTGGTGCACTGTTCTCCTGCCAGATGGGTTTTGCTGCATCAGCCTTGTCCTGACCATGGGCTCAGCCTCTAAGAACTTGTTTCATGTGGCTGAGCCTAAGAGACCCAGATTTCCTCTCAGACCCTTTCACTGCAGAAGGGGAGCAGGGCTGGGAATGTCCCTGAGCACTCAGGGGGGCTCAGCCCTGTCTGTGGTTAAGCTGCACTGCCCAGTGCACTCTCACTGCCTTGGCACAGCTGGAGCTGGCAAAGTCACAAAGCTTCTTCCCACCAGGAATGCTGCAGACACACACATGGACCCTTACATATCAGCTTTTGTGCCCTGAAATGGCCCAGGACACATTTAATTTGCTGATTATGGTGCAGTACACCTTCCTGCAGCCATGAAGAGTGGTACCCTACAGTAATGTCATGGAAACATTGATTTTTCCTTATATCCCTTGGGTGAAGTGCTGCTCACACTGTTTCACCCTAAAGGATATGTGAGGCAAGGAAAGGCCAAACATCTTACAGCACATTCACCACAAAACCCCACATTCTGCTGGTCTCCCCAAACCTCCTGGCATTTGTGGCAACAAAGGAAGAAGAGTAGGTTTGGTTTAGATATTGGGAAGAAATCCTTCCCTGTGAGGGTGGGGAGGCCATGAGAAGGAGGCACAGAGTGCCCAGAGCAGCTGTGGCTGCCCCTGGATCCCTGGCAGTGCCCAAGGCCAGGCTGGATGGGGTTGGAACAGCCTGGGATTGTGGAATTTGTCCCTGCCCAGGGCATCCAGGATGGGATGATGTCTAAGGTCCTTTCCAACCCAAACCACTCTGGGATTCTGTAAAATACAATTCTCCACAGTCTTTTTTCTGGTGTTAGAATTAAGGCTCCTCTAGCAGAAAAAGGCAGCCAAAGATTGCTGAGGGTAAAACTCTAGTTAAAATAGAGTTTAGAGAATGGGGCTGCAGCTTTACTTGCCCAGACATGGAGAAGGTCATGGTGTGGAAATGCCAAGCCCCTGCTGTGCCATGCAGCAAACTCCAGCTTCTCTCAGCAGCTCTCCCAGATTTGGTGCATGTAGGCAGAGGAGACCATGCAGCCTCCCAGCACACAGAGCAGAAATTACAGAATGTATGGGACTAAAGATTGTTATTTAATAGAGCTGAGCCAATCTATTCATTATTTAATGATTTCAATGATAACCACAGCAGAAAGCTGATAAATGCTTAGTCCTGGCCTATAAACCAACTTGTGCTCTGCTTATTGAGTGCAGTGACACAACATATTGAACTGAATATATTGGAATCTAAATAGGCATACTTTAGCATACAGGTAATTATTGCATTTAGAACCTATTGCTGTTATAGGTGTCTTAGATTAATTTAGCACCACTCAGGAACAGAGGCAAAACAGGGTGTAAACACATGGTGGTGTGAGCAGCTGCTCCTCCTAATGCACATGAATCCCTTCACCCTGGCAGAGAGGAAGGGAGCACAGCAGCTGCTTCATTCCTCTCCATCATTATATCTGCCCTTTCTCAGTGCTCTAACCCAGACCCAGTCACTGCTGCTCCTAAAGCATCCCAGGGCCACAGCTCAGCCTGTCCTGTCACTCAGTGCCAGGGCTGTCCCACCACAGCCAGCCCAGCAGGCTGAGCTGCAAATGCTGTCAAACCAGCAGGAATGAGGTGGGAACCATTGGGAACCATAAAACACTTTGCTGACAGCAAATATGCTCTATATCTGTTTAGAAAATGTAGTGGAGGGTGAATTTTTGAGAAAGCTGTGGTTCTGTTTTTCCCCACAATGGTTTTGGTAGTCCCATCTCAGCCAGTGCCCAGGGCTCAGGGCTCAGGGACAGCCAGCACAGGGCAGGGTCTGTCCACCCTGGGGCATCTCACTGAAGATGAGATCCCCAGTGAAATCCTCTGCTCTGCTAACACCAGGCAGCCACCCCAGTTCATCACTCCTCTCTCTATCCCAGTGTGAGTGATTCTTACTTTTCCACTGCCTGAGCAAACAGCCAGTTTTTATTTTTGGAACAGCCCCATGGGGCTGTAAACTGGACATTGTCCAGTGGAGCAGGGAGGGCTGGAGGCACTGAGAGCCCACACAAGCCTGGGGAAATGCAAATAGCAGTGCAACTGCTGAGCTCCCTCCTACCCAGCCTGGCCTTCCTAAGATGTGTTAAGACACAAGGGAATTTAAAGGCTTATAGAACATCCTGTTGTTAAACAGGTGATGCTGCACCAGCAAAATATTTTGGGAGCATTGATGTTGCTCACAGCTGTGTCCAGAAGAGGATTATTCTGCTCTGGTTGTACCTTTAATGTCTCTTGTAATCTGAGTTGATGCTGTGCTGATGCAGGTGCTGACAAATCTCTTCCCTCTTCCTTGCCCACCCCTGATCCTCTCCCTGCTCTCAGCTCTAATGCTGAATAAATTGCAAGACCAGGGTTCTCATCCTAGAGAAATTGGTAGGGAAATGTATTTGTTAGGCAGCACTGAGATTGTGTTAGACACCCAGATTAGGGTACAGTTTGAATGGCAATACATTTTGACAAGATGCTATTATGTATTTATTTGCACATGAAATAGTAAAGATGACAATCAACAGATTGTGTCAGAAATGGGGAGGTTCAGAAAGGATTTCAATTTAGCAGAAGGGCCAGTGCCTTGTTAACTTCTGACATCTGGAAACAGCTCCCAGATGCTCACAGGCTACCTTGGCTAGCCTGACACACCATCCTCATTTATCTTGTCCTAGTACAGTGGTCAGAATTACTCATTGACTGCCTAATGCTTCAGAGGAGAGAGAAGTAAAGGTTCACAGAGAGGAAAAGGTTCAAAATAACCCCATTTTAGCCTTCCTCTGCTTCTCCCTGCCTTCAGAGGTCCAGGTCTCCAAAGCAGAGGTGACCCTGTGACAATGCTGTGGCTGGAGGAACTTGCACATCCTGCAAGCAAATATTCCCACCAGAATTCCACTGTAGCCTGAAAAGTCCTTTTGAGTTGTGTCAATAGCTGAGAGTGACTTTCAATTACAAACACGAATTCCTATTAGCCTGAGGTGACAATGCCTGTGGCACCTTTGTGGCCATTTTCACGAGAAATTCTCTGGGAAACACTCTGATAGAGACCAAGGCTGCTGCCATCTCATGGGGTGCTGATGGCTCACTGCAGGTATGATCCATCAGCCTAGGGATGTTCTCAGCCCCCTGGCACACAGATGGGCACTGCTGTCTTTGCTGCTGACAGAAGTGGCTGGGGAGCAGCTCAGGTGCTGAGTGTCAGCACCTCTGAGTTAAAGCCTCGTGTGTCAGTGTGCTGCTGCTCACTGTATGCTTTCCTTGGTGTGTTGGGCTGCAATACAGGATGTGACCAGAAATGTGTATTCTATCACCATCTGCTGGGGCTGGGTGGGGCAGTGACCCTTATCTCCATGGCACACATTATCTGCTAATGGGCCAGCTTTAAACCAGCTGGGGCAATCATCTTTATCTTTTCCACAGCCCATCCTCCCTCCAGGAGAGATCATCTGCTGCTGGGCCATTGAGTCCCAGTGCAGGACTGATAAAATTCCATCATCCCATGGGAGATGCTCCAGCCAGGGGGAGGAGCCAAACATTTCCTACCCAGATAAACACTGAGATTTGAGACAGCAAGTTACCTTTTTTCCATTGGATTCCAGAGGAAAGCCAGACCTTTCCAAATCATCCCTGGACCTTCAGAGGAAAACTGCACCTTCTACAGGAGCACTGCTCCAGCTGAACCACATCTGTCACTGCAGGAGGATGCAGCCACCATTGAATGGGACTGCTGCCAACACCCTGACTGACTGACAGGGTGTCAGGTTGGATTCTGACTCTGTCAGTGTTTTGGGATTGTTCTTTGTAATACTGTATTTCTATTTTAATTTTCCTACTAAAGAACTGTTATTCCTAATTCCCATATCTTTGCCTGAGAGCCCCTTAATTTCAAAATGATAATAATTTGGAGGGAGGGGGTTTACATTCTCCATTTCAAAGAGAAGCTCCTGCCTTTATTGGCAGACACCTATCTTCCAAACCAGGACAATTAGGGAACCTGAGGCACTGAGCCTGGGCTTTGTCCTTCAAATTATGCACATAGGAGCTTTTGGTCTTTAGCCACAGCCAAAGGTAAATGGGTGGAAGTTCCTGTCACCCTCTGCACTGAGCTGGCAGTGGTGGCACCCTGGCCAGCCCAGCCTCCCTGCACACACTCCATGGCTGCAGCACTCCCAGGCAAAGCTGCCTGCCACACTCAGTGTCTACATGATTTTCCAAACTTTGGACTTGCCTTGCATGGCTGTGAAGCCCTCACTATTCCCAGTGTTCCAGGGAGGTGAAGCAGCATCTGATCTTCAGTCAGGCTCAGTTTCTGTACCTAAAAGGAGAGAACACAACCCACCAGCCTACAGTACATTTCATTTCTCATCCTCCTAATGAATAAAGGCTAATTAGAAATTTCTAATTTCCACTGTTTATACAAAGCACTTTTGCTTTATTTCCTTTTGACTCTGTTTCCAGAACCCGTAGGAGTTCACACAGCCCCTAGTGCCTCTATGCAACAGGAAATACAATCAAATAAGGAAATTTGTGTAAACCTTGGGTTTGCAGGAGGAAGATGTGCTCCTGTGTGTGAGTTGGCAATGAATAGGCTCTCATAATGTATTCCTCATTGCTTTCCTCTTCCTTTGCAGACAGCCAATACCCTTGAGAAAAGTTAATTAGATCCGCTCCACTCTGTTTGGTCCTGAACGCTGAATAGAGGGGAGAGGGAAATCCCAGCAAAGCAAATTGACTCGATTAGAGTAAGAGACCACTGAACAATTGTTGCCATTGTCTGTGATCACAGAGGATGATCTACTTCAAAAGCAAGTGTGAAAATGTTAAAACAATGACTTAAAAATATTTGTGCAAAGAAGCAGAATGCGAGCGGCAGCTTAAAAGGAGCTGTTTTCAAAGGTGCTGGCGCACATCATGTGTTTGCAGAGCTCTGTGTCTCTGTGTGGAGAGGTTTGAAACCACTCACTGCAGATGTTAAGTACCTCTAAGTAACCATTTGCATATCAAACTAATGAAGGTGACTGTGTGTACGAGCCGTATGTACTTCTGGCTGTATTGGAGGAATGGATTGAACATGTACAATAAAGTCACTCTACAGGTAGGGTTTTCCTGAAGGCTGCTTGGAAAGCTGAGAGCTTGGGAATGGAATGCCAACCTCTGGTTTAGCTTCTCTTGCAGCAGGCAGTGATTTTGTCAGCCCACAATCACAGAACACATCTACTGTATTTAATTACTCACCCTTTACATATGGACTGGCCAGCTTGGGGATCAGCTCTGAGCTTTGATTAGTCCCTGCAGAACAGCTGTCTGTATCAAAACTCCCAGGTCCATTTTTATTTAACCAGCAAATTTCATGTTAAGCCCCAAATCAGGACCCCACAGGACCTGTGCAAACACCTTGTCAAATCCCAGCTGGCTGTTGTTGACCTGGCTACACTTAAGGTGAACAAACATCAAAATGAGGGAAACATGTCTCAAGTCATTGCAGAAATCAGTGGAAAAACCTCAGATCCTGAATTCCACCAGCCCCACTCAGCTGCCTTTCCTCCCTGGGCTAGGCTGTTATGGAGTGCAAGCCCAAAATACACTTTATAGGGCAGAAGAGTCTTTCTCTATGAGCACAAACTTCATCTGGGGCTTTGGTGTGATCAGATCAAAGACCATTTTAAAAATATTTTTTCACACCTTAAAAGCCAAATGGATGGATACCAGGGAGGTTCTAAAGGAGCTGCCTGCAGGTACCAGCACTCATTAGGAGACATGAGCTGTGAGCAATTTTAACCAGATTTGACACAGGGCCAGAAGTCTCAGAGGCACTTAACTCCTACCAGTGTTGTAACTTGGGGCATTACTTGTAGAAAAATGTCAGCTAAAGCCCAGGGACTGTGTCATTGTGGTGTGTAAGCTTGCTGGGAAAATCCAGGGGAGGAACTCAGCCTCTGGGAGTACAATCCCATTAGAGACAATGAAATAAAACATTGTCTGAGAGGTACAAAGTGCTCACTGGTATTAAGAGGAAGTCATCTCTTATGAGATAGAATATTTTACTGAATCTCAGCACTGGGAAACTTTGTTGTTTCTAGTCAGCTCTGCCAAGGGGTAATGGAAATGGCCTTTGGGAATAATTGGAAATGATGGATGTTTGCCTGTTATAAAACACCTGGTGCAGACAGAGCAAGAAGAATTGTGTGTCCAGCAGCTAAAGCTGAAGGGAGACCTTTTACAGGAGACTCCACCCCATCTTCTGCCCTGGACCCATCATTTTGGGTAAACACCATAAATTAACTCTTTGGAGGAGATGAGCTGGATGGCTCAAGAGAAAACAAATCACCTGAAAATACAATTCCTTGGATGCACAATATACATGTTCTGGTCTCCCTTGGTGTCACTGCTAATCCATCACCTGGCCTCCATCTGCTGCCTGGGCCAGCAGTGCTGCAGCACCAGCCTGAGCTCAGGTGCAGCCCTGGCTGGGGCAGCCCCTCCCTCCTGCAGGTCTCAGCAGAACCACACTTGCTTCTCCAGACACATTGGTTACCTTTGCCTCTGGTTTTGAGCAAAATTCAAGCACCTGTAATTCATGATTGGTGAGACAAGTGTCCAAAGGATGTACTGGATGATTCCAGTCCCACTGGGTTTCCAACTTGTCCTACTGCTTCCCCTCACTTCCAGGAATGGAGATTCTCAGTACCTGCTTGGCTTCTTAATGTTTTACAGAATGCCAAAATGGTTTGGTGTGAACAGAATATTAAAGCTCATCCAGAGCCACCCTCTGCCATGGCAGGGACACCTTCCACTGTCCCAGGCTGCTCCCAGCCCTGTCCAGCCTGGCCTTGGGCACTGCCAGGGATCCAGGGGCAGCCACAACTGCTCTGGGCACCCTGTGCCAGGGCCTGCCCACCCTCACAGGAACAATTCCTGCCCAATATCCCACCCATCCCTGCCCTCTGGCAGTGGGTAACCATTCCCTGTGTCCTGGCACTCCAGGCCTTTGTCCCAAGTCCCTCTTCTGCTTTCTTGGAACCCCTTCAGACACTGGAAGGGACTCTAAGGTCTTCCCACAGCCTTTTTTTTCCCCTCTAGGCTGAACTCAGCCAATTCTCACAGCCTGTATTTTCTATCCTTTATATATATATATATATATATATAAATTTATTTTTCACACACATGCACATGCACTATATATATTTATAGTATTTTTCTTTACTTGCTTCCCATCAAAGCTTTGTACACCCTCTGTATCAAAGCAGCCACCACCCCTCTGCAGTAGAACTAGATCTGTATTTGTCTGAGTCTTTATTAGCAAAAGTTTCAAAATGCTTCTTGGAGGGCTGGAACCCCAGCTCAGCAGTACCTTCCTCCTCCCCTCCATCAGACCCTGAAGATTCTGCTCCCTTTAAGCCAGCACAGCCATTAGAAGAGCTGGCTGCTTGCTTTTGCTGTTGTTTTCCACAGCCAGGCACAAATACTCATTTCAAAAGGAATGCTGGAGGGCAGTCCTTAAGAAAATAAATAATCCACTCTAAACCTGAAAGGAAAGGTTGGGTTCTCTGGAACAAACTCAGTCCTGGAGAACAGGGTGAAAAAGTAGCATCACCCTCAGGCTCAGCTTTGCTTTTATCAAAGCTTTATGTTGTACAGGATTATTTTAGTGTTTCTGGGTTCTCTCTCTCTCTCTTTTTTTTTTTTTTTTTTTTTTTTTTTTACTAGTAAGCTATCAGTTTCTTTTCTCATGCCTGCAAATCCTACCTTGGAGAAGCAGTGTTTCTGGGCAGAGTGCAATAAAGAGAGAAACAGTCAGGATTATATTTGCACTTTCCATCTTGGCCTTTTATATTTCTGCTCTCTCATCAGGACACACTCCAATTCCCAAAGCTCATTTCCTCTAGAAACAGGCTCATCCCCTCTCAGGGGAGGCACAGTGCTGGCATTGCTCTGTGCTGGGGAGAGGTGGGCAGGCACTCCAGCCCTCCCAGAGCCCTGCTCTGCACATGGAGCTCCATGGACATGGCTCCAGCCATCCCTGAAGATGCCCTTTCCTCTCCAAGGCTGACAACACATCAGGTCTGTTTCTGGCATGGGGGATGTCACAAATATCACCTTTAAATTTCCATGTGTTCCCCAGCCCCTGGATCAGCAGGATACTCTTGTGGTTTGCCCTTTTCAGCATTATGTGCTTTTATAGGCTCATTCACCTCCTCCTCTACCCCCAAAGTCCCACTAACCTCTGGGGAAGGGGATGCAACAGCCAATAAAAACAGGAAATACTGAAAAGGTCAAATCATGCTATTACAATAAATTACCATAATTCAGAGTCTAAATCAGGCATTACAGTGATGATATGTTGCAAACAGAGATTGACATTGGACCTAAAAATGGCAGAGCATTAATGCAGTCTGAGGTCAAAGATCTGACTGGGAAATGGTGCACATTTTATAACTAGACCCTTATCCCTGTAATCCTGTGATCTTCTGAGACTGCCATGTCAGGTGTCACTGAGTGATGGAGCAGCACACTGATTTATTTTCCATACTAAAAGACCTTAAAGCCAACAAGTGGGGTTATTGGAAATGGGGATTCCAGCAGCACAGGGAAACCTTCAAGTGCTCACCTACAGCTCACTGTGGGGAGGGTGACACCTCTGCTGTGCAATGTGGTGGCACCTTCTGAAAGGCCCCTCCTTGTGGCTGGGGCAGGGGACACTTAATGCAATAATAACAACACTCACAGGGGTGGCAGGAAGGTCCTGCTGTACAGGGTCTGTGCTGGTGCCTCCTTCCCCCCTCCTTGGGGCACACCATGATCTCATAGATGCCCATTAGGCTTTGCTCTTGATGAACAGCCCTTGGGCTCAGCTCCTCTTGAGTTTATCAGAAACTGTCAGCTCCCAGGAGCTGCTGCCCTCCAACGAGCTCCTGCTTTTTAACCAAGTCTTGGAAACTCACTCTTCTTTCCTGAGTAACAGCCCTGGAATAACAATGTTGTTGAAATTTCTGAGGCAGTGACCAACATGAATTGCAGCCAGGATGGAAATGGCAGTGCCCAGAGCCCATCTCCTGTGAGCCCACAAACAGCAAACCCCAGTGACACCCCTGGGGCTCTTCTGGGCTGCAGCAGCTGCCCCAGAGACCTCCCTCTGCTCAGGAAAGCTCAGGTTTGCTGTACTTGGAGACCTTGGAACCCCAGGGATGGTCCTGGGCTGATCCCCCACTCCCCAAGGCTCAATCTGCCCCTTGGAAAGATCCAAGGGCTTTCCATGTGAGCACTTCCCTGAACTGGATGGGAATTCTTTCCCAGCTTTGGACCTTGTGCAAACTCTCCAGGTCTGGGTGTGTGCAAGTGGAAATGTGCCACAGCAAATGGACATGAATATTGTTCTCCTAATCTCCTAATCTGAATACTTCAGTTCTGGGAGTTAGACCTGTGAGTTACTGTTGTGCTACAATAAATTCTACACCAATCCTTTGTTGTTTAATTAAACTATTGAATAAGTGCTGTTAGGTTTAAATGCTGTTAAACCTCTAGGCCTGAACTGTTGGTCAAATCCAGGGCTCAGTTTGGCAGGGGGGTCCACTCTAAACCTTGTGCCTCAACCACAGGGTCTCTAATATTCCATTTAGCCTCACCCCAACCTATCCTCACCCCTTCACCTCTCTGCCCCACCCTCCACCCCCTCAGCCCTCACAGAGACAATTTTGGAGCTGATCCTGATTTCAGGTTCATTGATTTTAGATTCTAGTTTTCTTTTTCTCTGTGTGTTTACTCACCTAGCAAGTAGCAGAGTGAACCTTGCCCATGAACTTTGTCATGCTTTCTCTTTTATATTGAACTTGCTTTTGCCAATACCTTTGTTGGTGATGCTTTAAGTGACCTTTAAACACTCCTTCACAACAGACTTACACCATGATTCCTCCTCAGGTATCCTGGGTGACTTTGAACACCTCAAGAATTGGAGATAAGGATCCTGCACTGTGTTTTAGGTATTTAGATAAGGTGTGGTGGTCCTATATTGGCTGGAGTTTCAAACAGAGCAAAGAATAGCTAAGCAGGGGTGGAAAAAAAGGTGCCAAGAACAAAGGACCAGGGTAAGTTGCTGCTTTTCTGGCACTGGGAGAGATAACTTGCCTGGCCTGGTTGGCTCCTTGCCATGTTACAGACAGTCTCTGACCTCCCCCAGGCATCTCTTGAACATTTTTTCTCAGTGAGATACAGACAAGTGCAAAGCAGGGATGAGCTCTGAGAGTCTCCATCTCCAGAAGCAGCAGCATTTAACACAATGAGCCAAAGAAATCTAACCAGAACACCTTGTGACATGTACAGGTCCAACCTTCTCCAGCCATTCATGTTTTTCCATAGCTCCCAAAGTGCTGGCTAGCCCTTCACATGCCCATGTTCACTGACCACGATCCCCTCAGGGCTCTGCAGTGAAAGTTCACTCACATTCCTGGTGGTCTTGACTTACTCCAGCTCCAGCTCTGGTCTCCAAATCCCACTTCCAACCCAGATGATCCCTTCACCAGGGTGTGCTGTGGCCAGGGATGTGTTCACCCCTTCTTGTTCCTGGCTGATCCTCATGTTCCTGATTTGCTCCCCCTGTGCTCTGGCAGAACCCCCTGAGGCACAAGAGGACACCAGTTCAAGCTTGTCCTTTTTTAAACCTGACAGAGCAACTTTTGAGTCTGTTGATTTTTTTTTTTCCCCCATCTGTACAAGTCCTGGGGGAACAGATTTCCCATTCCCCATCATAGAGATATGGGGTGGGGACATCTCCCACCTTTGAGCTGGCTCATGGAGAGGATCCCCATTGATCCTTCAGCAGTGCTCACACCTGCAGCCCTTGCCAAGGTGCTGCTCCCAAGGAGCAGAGAAACCACCTCCCAGCTGGAGATTGTAACCTGGGGGAGTCAGCAGCAAGATCTGCACCAAAATGAGCTTTCTCCCTGGTGCCAGGCTCCTGATGTCTTTGATAAACCCAAGATACCAGCAGGAAACAGCAAGAACAACAGTGCTGCTCTACTTACCAAGGGACAGTAACTTCTGCTGGCAAAAAAATCTTCCACCCCTCTTCTTCCTGGTTAGTATCAGGGGAGTGGGAAAAGGAGAAAAATGAAGTGGCTAATTTTCCATAGCAGCAGCAGCCAACAAGTATTTTAATCCACAAGTCACTCAGCTGCAGAAACCTCCTGTTCTGAAAGGATTTTCCATTTTTTAAAATTTTCTATATCCTAGTAAAGCTCTCTCATTTCACACAGATTAAGAGTTAATTCAGGTCAAATAAGGATTAATTAGTCTGTGTAAACCAGCCCCAGACACTGATGCACTGGAGATCTTTTTTAAATTAGTTGCTGTTACTGTAAGTCTGTATCTTCTGATGGCAAGACCTCTGGTGTATTATAAATTTGCAATCAGGTACCCCACGGGATGTGAGATGAGGGAAAATGTCAGTCTTAACAGTGTTTAAATCCCTCCTGCCGCTGAACTGCAGCCTCTTTCAAATTAGGTCCTGTTGGCAAAATCAGATAAAGAGATGGAAATAAATGATGTGAACAAAGGTCATCAAAGAGTATCATTTAAATTGTTATTGACTGTGGGCACAAAAAAAAAAAAAGCACAGCATGAAAACATACTTAATAAGAGGAGATAATAGGACCATGGAGACGGGTCTTTTTGATTCAGAGGAGAAACATCAAACAGTTGGTGTGTTTGTGTATGCTTTTTCATCTGGTTTACAGGTAAGGGGGAGATTAATACAGAATATATTTCACAGACCAGGCCCAAGCCCTTTGATATGCCATATGCACTAACATCAGAGATCATTTGTTCAGACCTTATTGCAGGAGAAGGGCCCAAACCTGTTGCTGCTGGAGGGACTTCCAGGATCTCATGGTAATCTAAAAATATTGAACAGAGTTGCCAAAAAAAGCCCAGGTGAGAAAACCTTTCACTTTCAAACAAAGGCTCCTTCACCACTATGTAGTGATCTCCAAGTCATGGAGGGCTGAGAGATAAGGAAGGAAATACCTCTTTAGGAGTCAGTGCCCCTAAAGGTTTGTCCTGCAGCTTTAGGGATCAAAGACTTGCTTGGCCACATCTCTCTGTGAGCTGGGCTGAAAAGGGGGTGGAATTTAGAAACTTTGGGCCAAAGCATCTTGAACTAAAGCATAGCTCTTTGGAGGCTCTTGGGGTTTTTAATCTGGGTGATTTAG
Source organism: Muscicapa striata striata (assembly GCA_030060385.1). Lineage (NCBI taxonomy): Eukaryota > Metazoa > Chordata > Aves > Passeriformes > Muscicapidae > Muscicapa > Muscicapa striata. The sequence continues at coordinate 2,769,330 of JAREIS010000032.1, read as the reverse complement.
AGCTCTCCATGCTGGTTTTATGCCCAGCCTGTGCAGACACCTGGAGCAGGCTGGGCACAGAGGCTGCACTGCCCGTGGGACGTGCTGAGAGCTCTGCACGGGGCTGGAGGTGACACCACAGCCAGGGAACACCAGCACCACTTTCCTGACCCCCATGGGCTGCCCTGAGGGCAGGGCCACTCCAGCAGAAGGAAGAGCTGTCCCACTGCACCCCCAGTGCCCTGAAACCTCTGCAGGACCCAGAGCTCAGGTCCTGGGGTGCCCCAAGCTCAGAGCACACACAGGAATCTGACCAGGGCAGGAGCTGAGCCATGACATAAAACCTGGAAGCTGGACTTAATGCTCCTTCTGGGTCCCTTGCAACTCAGAATATTCTATGATTATATGAACAGTGCTCTCTTTCTCTCTCCTCCTTCCCCTTACTATTTATAAATTATTTTCTACACTCCTAAATTCTTTGGAGAAAAACTGTGAAAACATTGCTTCAGGTTCCTCATTGCAGCCTTCCAGTACCTTAATGGGACTTACAAATTGAGCAACAGGGCTTCTTGTATGGGCAGATAGTGACAGGACAAGAGGGAATAGCTTTAAACTAGCAGAGGGCAGGGTTAGATGGAATATTGGGCAGGAATTGTCCCTGTGAGGGTGGGCAGGCCCTGGCACAGGGTGCCCAGAGCAGCTGTGGCTGCCCCTGGATCCCTGGCAGTGCCCAAGGCCAGGTTGGACATTGGGGCTTGGGGTACCCTGGGACAGTGGAAGTGTCCCTGCCATGGCAGGGGGTGGGATGGGATGAGCTTTAAGGTCCCTTCCAACCCAAACCATTCTGTGACTCTGTGACATCTTGGGAGAGCTTGAGGGACTTTTCCTCTCCTGTACTGAAAGTGAAGCCCAGATACAGGTGATAAAAGGGCTGGGGGTACCTTGGTGGTCGTGCTAATGGAGAACAGATTATGACTGCACCTTTCCTGGGATTCTTCATCCTCACTCTGAGTCATCATGAGAGTCCTGCTGTCATAATAAGGAGCAAACTGCTCTTCCCCACTGTTAAGCAGGGGCAGATCAGGTGTGCAAATTTCCTTTTCACTACACTGCTGTGATGCCTTAAGCTATTAGCATTTATATTTTGCAGGTTCTGTACTGCATTAGTGAATAACTCTGAACTCTATATAGAATGCTAGTTAGCTTTCTTCACATTTTGGTCAGACTAAACAATCCTTCTGGGCCTGGGAACCAAGGTTCATCATCACAGCCTCAGGCCCAAAAAGTATAAACAAAAGTGAATCAGGGGGAGAAGCAAACCAGGGGAATGTGACTTAATTACCTGATGCAATAATTGGACAATTAACCTCTGATATGCAAATTGATCAAACTGATATCTGCCTGAAAAACTTGTGACCATTGTCCATTTTGAGTGTAGCCTCAGCCAGGCTTTTGCACTGCCCAAGGTGTGTCCTTTGAAGGCCTCTTAATAAATGCCTATTTTATTCTCTAGGTCTTTCTAGCCTCTCTTCTAGGTAGCCTCTCCAGGCAGTGGAGACAGAATGGCCCAGAGTTTCCCACAGCCCATTGCTCTCTGGAAGATGTCACCAGAAAGGGAAAGGCAGCAATTAAAAGAAAAGATCCTTCAGAATAAAGTCCTGCTGGGGAGAATAGTCTGGCTGTTAATGCACCACTGAAATCACTCAGTGCTGTCCTGCTGGGGGTACAGCCCCTGGAAAAGACAGGAAGAGCCATTCAAGCCAGGAATTTGCAGCATTTCTCCAGACTTCTCTCCTCTTCCCCAGAGTGGGTAAGGCATTCATTTCCACAGCTTGTCTGCAAATACTTGCATTTACCTTGGAAACAGGCCCAGTCTAGGAGAGAAACCAAGAGCTTTTTGTGCTTTGGAGACTTTCTGATCTGGTCAGAACAGGAGTCCAGATGCAAATGCCTTTGTAACGTGGATGCACACCCAGCCCTGCATTGACCAAGGAGCTGGGGCCCATTTCTCCTGCTCTGAGGGGCCTGTGGAACAAACAGGATCTGAACAGTCCATTTTTAAATGACACATAAAATGCAAGAATACCACCATGGGGCAGGCACACTCATGCTGTGTGGTGGTGCAGCCAGCTGGAGCAGCTCACCCTGCCATCACTGCACTGACAGTATGGACCTGAGGCTGCAGAGCTCCATCAGTGCTCAGCTCCTGAAACACCAGACAGCCAGGCTTGCAAGGAAGCTGTGCCTGAGATGCCACTTGAGCAGCACCTCAGCAGCTCACAGAGGCTTTTTTCCACAGGTTGTAGAAGGATGCCACTTCCCTTTGTTTTACCTACAAAAACAATGGGCAAAGCATTTGGCTTTTCAAAGCTAACGTGGGTGATGACAGGAGTTTGTGACACAGGAACTTGTTATTCAGAAAGATCACATAAAAGCCTTTTCATCTTGAAAATAAAGAGTGCTGCTGCTCTGCAGAAGGCTGAGACCAACCTGCCAGGCAGTGCCTGTGGATGCCTCTCCCTGAACAGATTGCAGCAAAGATGGATGCACTGGATTGGAAAAGCTTTTTCCTGAGATTTTTTGTGGCCAAACACTAGATTTTACTCCAGGAGAAGGAGGTTCATATTCTGTCTCTGATAGCACAGGCAAACTTTTCCTTTCTGCCCTGAGATGCTGTTCCAGACTCAGGGGTGGATTAAGCTAGACATTTTATAGCCAGGTATGCTGAAGTAAGCCAGCACTGGCAGGGAGGTTGGTGCATGCTTTGGTCTCATATTGTGATTTAGGAGCCACTTCTCCTGGGAGTCCTGCCAGCAAACAGAGCTCCACAGAGAGGACTACAGCCACTGGAATGTAATCCCCTACAAACTTTTTTTTTTTTTTTTTTTTTTTTTTTTTTTTTTTTTTGGCAAAATGAGGGAATGCTTCCCTTTCCTGTTGTGTTTACAGAGATTTTAAGCCCTTCCTTGTGGGTGTCCCTCCCAAACATGTAATGGCTCCTGGCACAGGCAGCTGCACTTGAACACCTCCAAGCTGCAGCAAAACCTCAACAGCCCTAAAGACACTACATCTATGTAGGAAAAAGGGTTGACTTGGAAAGAGAGAGATGGTACAAAGGAAATGTGAAATTGTTTTCTTGCCCTTCAGGACCATGTCTACATGAGCCAATTAAATACCTATTACCACAAGTACTAGCTCAACAAGGCTTAGGTGTTTCTGTGGAGCCAAATTACATCCCTGAGCTGGCATTTCTTTTCCTTGCTCCAGCTGCAATGCCTGAACCATGCCCTCATCGAGGGGGGTACAGCCTTTATCATCACCCCAGCCTCCTGAGGGTGTTAAAGCACAGCTGACAGCCAAAACAAACTGCCTGTGGTTGCCATATAGCAAAGTGTCAGGAAATGTTGATTCATGCCCTGCACCAGGGCCATGCTGGTAACGCTGTGGGTGGCAGGGCTGGAAGGGACAGAGGCAGCCAGGTGGGAGCCTGAGCCCTTCCCAGGGAGAGAGGGAGCCCCAGCTGAGCCCCTGCTGGGTACCACTGCACCCACAGCGTGGGGCAGAGGAGTTTTCAAAGCCTGTCTGTTAGTTTTACTGCCAGCATAACTCCATGGAAAGGGACCAGGCCAGCTCCACAATGGCTGTGCTGGGTGTCCTTGGATGTGCCTTCATCACACCAGTGCAGGGAGCATTCAGAAGGCACAGGAGGTGAGGGAGGACAGCCCACATGTCCCCAGCCTGTCCCCAGCCTGTCCCCAGCTACCCTGCAGATCAGAGCCCTGCTGCAGACACCTCAGATATTTTTTCTGCACAGAAAATATCAGAGTAGAGAGTTCAGCACTTCTGAAACGTGGGGCAAAGAGCTTAAAGTGCTGCTTGAGCAGCCATCAGGAAGCTCTTGGCTCAGGGTCTGCATTGAATTTAGTCTGTGTGAGCCATGGCTGTCCCTGTAGCTCAGTGCCCATCAGCTCCCGTGGGAGGTCCTGGCACAGCTCAGGATTAGCCCAGTCCTCTCCCCAGAGGAAGAGCTGCTCTGCCAAGAGCTGTCTAGGTGCTGCTCAGAGGTGGAAGGCACAAACTGGCTGCTTGCTGCTACAGGAGTAGGAGTCAGTCTCCTGGAGCCCCATAGGTCATCTCCAGTATAAATTGCGTTTAGTGACTCATATCATGTCCTTCAGATGAGGCATTAAGCCAGGCTTCCTGGAGGGTATCAAAGTGGAATTTTATGGCTGCACAACAGTTTTTCAAAAGCAGAAAAGATGCAGCAGTGCTGGAGCAGAGTCAGAGGCACCACCTGACTCTCTCCATCAAGCAAGATAAAGCAAAACACTCCGTGCCTGAAGTGCTGCTGACACCATGGGAGGCACATCTCCCCACGGTCCCTGAACACAGACAGCTCATGCAATGGTAAATTGTGTCATATTCATGAGAGGCTTCCTCAGGAGGCACAGTTACCCCATCTTATTCCCAGGTTATTTTATCTTCAGTAGCATTGTGCAGGCACGGGGACATTTGAGAAATGCAACAAGTCTCCCTCAGCTGAACACAGCTGTGTTTGGGTAAAGGCTATCTGAATAAACCAGGAATTTCCACTGCAGGAGACACGATTTCATTTCTGAGGAGAGAAGCTGAATCTGTGAGCACTGGGTATTATGGAGCACTTAAACCAGACCCCCCCACAGCAGAAGGAAGACTGTAGGTGCCATTCATTCAGCAGGCAGCATCAGCACCTGCCCCTCCTCCACTCCCCGGCAGCATGGAGCCAGAGCAAATAACAGCAATAATACAAGGCTGTAAACTCTGGAAGAAAGCAGACATCTGTTGCCCATCAGATATTACACCTTGGTGACCACGCAGCTCAGTAAGTATGAAAGTGATTACTTATACTTTGACAGCAGAGCCACAGCACATAAATGGGGAGCTTTGTGCTGCAGCCTGCAAGGACAGAGCCACGAGCAGCAGGAGGAGTCACCCCTTCAGCTGGGAGCTGTGCCCATGGTGCTCCCTTGGCTGCTGGGGCTGCTCAGCAGCAGATGGACCCTCTCAGGTAGCCCTGATGTCACCTGGGGCCATTAATCAGCAGCATCTGCTGCAGTGCTGGGGCTGCACACAGAGCCCTGGGCAGATCCCATCTCCAGCATCAAACCCCTGACACCAAGACAAACATTTTGTTGACCTTCCCAGCCATCTACTAATCTTACTTATGTTCAGCAGTACAGATAACCCTTTATTTCCCCTTGTTCCCCAAAGACTGCAGATAGGCACTTCTGGATTACAGCTAGTAATTTTGAAATACTTGCCCTTGAAGCATAAAACACAAGCCCCCAACTCATTTGCTGCAGTGGCAGCAGAAGTGGCTCACAGAAAAGTGAGCAAAACCAGGCATGGAGAAAGCCCAGAGGATGGGAAAATTTCTAGGACTGACAGTTCATGGAGATGAAGAATATGAGTCAGTGACAATTGTGGAAGCTGGAAGGTTTTCTCATTTTTGATACCAAAAAAAAAAAAAAAAAAAAAGTTCCACTAGAGCTGGGATGAAGGATATAAAACCCAGTAATTCATGGCATTCATTTTTGTGTCTTCTTCTGAAGTAGCTGGAGATTGCAAGTCTTCAAGGGAAAAACCTGGACCAGAAACCTGATCCAGCAACACCTATGTTTTTATGCAAAGAATCCTGGTCTAGTTTAAAGAGAGCCCCCCAAGGCTGAAAGTTTCATCCCACTGTCCAAACCCTTTGAATAAGTTTTGAATGTTGCACAAGTAAGACAAGTTTCACATCTCATTTTTCTTCCCTCAGTCTCCTCTCAGGAGCAGACAGATGTAAACCAGCCCCTGTAATTCCAGCCAAGCCCTTGCTCTTTTGCAGGCTCTGCAGCTGGGATTCAGACCCACCCTCTGTCCTGTGCAAAGGGGACCTTGGGACAGCCCCTCCTGGCAGATGGTGTCACACTCACAGCTGCTTCTGTCTTTGCTGAAGCTGGACCACAAGGGCAGGGCTTGGAGAGGAGTTCCAAGACCATGGTTCCCTTTCCTTGGTGTCAGCTCTGTCAGCTCCAGCAGATGCAATGCAGAGATCACAAGGAGATACATGTGGAAATCTGGCTTCTGGTCCCACCACATCTGAATTGGGGGTGTGTGACTTGACCCTGGATCGTGTAACATTGATGCTCCAGCACCCATCTTTAAAGGAAGGGAAAAATGGGGGTTTTATCCACCCTGTCTTGCAGCAGAGCTGCTCAATCTGTAGGTTTTCTCTTCCCCACATCCCTGCCCCAAGTTTGCAAATCTATACCTGTGTTTCTCAAGGTCTTTCCCCAGCCAATTGTCTACAAAGATTCAAACTGTGACCTGCAACTCGAATCTCTTCACAGGCATTTGGGGAGTATTAAATGGGAAATTCTAAAACTAAATTATAGTTTCCCACTGCAAATGTTTGAAAAAAAAATAACAAATGTCTGCTTTTAATTAGAAAGAAAAATAAAAGCCCTGCAGTTGACAATAGTCTCTTTTCTACCCACCACACACACAGAGGCTCTGGCCAAATCCTCACTGTGAGCAGAGCAGCAGAACTCCACAGAACTGCTGCACTTACATGATGGGCTCTGGCTGAGGATCCAGCCCAGACAGTGCCTGGACAAGCTTGGAAAATCCCTGCAGAAGATCCCCCTTCCCCACCTCCCTCCTTCCAGGCACTGGGGTTGCTGTGGAGCACCTCACACCTCTCTGCTGGGAATGTGTGATTTATTTGGCAGCTGGGCTTTCCCTCCCGGGGAGCTTCCTAATAGATCTGTGAAAGCAAAGGTTGTGTGGAGGCAGCTCCAAGGATGAAGTCATTGGCTTTGCTCTGAGCCCAGACATTTCAGCCAAGCCCGATGGTTTCAATAAAGAGCAGCTCGTGGTTTGCTGCTTGCCCAAACAGGATCAGAGCTCTCTGCAGTGCCAGGTGAGGCTGAGGAGGGATGGAGCAGCCCCTGCACAGCCTGGCAGGGACAGCCTGGAGTGGCAAGCAGGACACTTCCCTAAGCTGTCTGTAATTGTGTGTCAGGCCTGGTTAGTCCCTGACTGAAGGCACCAAAGCCATCTCTGAGCTCTGCTGTGGGCAGGGAGCCCAGTCCCTCCTGCCCAGAGCTGCAGCATCACAGGGGCTGCACTGCTCACCTGCACTGGGCACCCTCCTCTGCCTCACAGCAGCACCCAAACCTGGCTGCTCAGGTTTAGAGTATGCTGCCTTTGCTAAAAAAATTTCCAAATAATCACTATCAGTGAGTGTTACTGATTATCTGTACTTACAGCTGTCCACAGAGATTGATCAGAGGTGAATACTAGATCTGGTGTTAGGAAGGAATTCTTTACTGTGGGGGTGGTGGGGTCCTGGCACAGGGTGCCCAGAGCAGCTGTGGCTGCCCCTGGATCCCTGGGAGTGCTCAGGGCCAGGTTAGACAGGGCTGGGAGCAGCCTGGGATGGTGGAAAGTGTCCCTGCCCATGGCAGGGGTGGCACTGCAAAATCCTGATGGTCTCTTCCAACCCAACCCATTCTATGATTCTGTGAGTACAATCACACAAGAGAAGGTTTTCCTAGAGCAGCAATGCATATTTCTGTAGTACTCTGGTGTACAATAGATACATGTGTGCAGATGCACAGCTGAGAGGGGCACTGGGCACAAAGCAATGAAATAAGTTGTCTTTTTGACCTCACCAGCCCCCTGCCTGCTAATCCATCTCCCTCAGGTCGTATTTCCAAGTTCAGATCCTGTGAACAATTTCCAGCAGATCCTATTGGAGATGAGGGGGAAAGAACTAACATAAAATGTTCCTCTGTCTCAGGAAAAGGTACATCTATAACCAGGACTACATTGGCTAGAGGGTCTCACAGGCGAGTTCCAGGCCAGGTCTTTTTTCATCTTAATTGAGCATTTGCTTTTCATTTTAGAAAGTTCTGAGTTAATGCCCTCTGCAATTCTTTTGGTATTTGTATATAATTACATGCTGTTAGAGTAATTTAGGCCAGATCCACATCCCAGTGAAATGAGTGTGAATATCTCCAGTAACTTCAGTCTGAAAACAGCATTCCAGCCCTCACAGAACTGATTAAATAGTTAAAAACCCAATCTTGTAAATATTTTTGTGAATGAAAGTGGTTGGCTGTGACTCACAAGCATTTGGAAAACCACGGGGCATTAGGGAAATGTCTGCAATTCATAAAAGCTTCACACAAGTCAGCCTAAATTAGCATTCACCCCAAATTTCATAGTCTGTAATTCATTGCTCCCTAATTTAAAACAATGTGGAAATAGGGGTGATGCTGTGGGATTTGAGGGACCACTCACAGTCCTGTAAAACTGAATTGCAAACACCAAGCACTTGCACAGGACTGTCATGAACTGCCCTTTGACTGCAGCTTTCCAGTCACAGTGCCTGAAGAATTGTTACATCTAAAACCCCTCAGTCAAAAATGTTTCCTGAGCAGGTCACTGAGACAAAAACTGCACATGAGCTCATTCCACCAGCAAGACCCAAAATCCTGTGATCCAGAAGTTGCTGCCCTCCCTGTAAAGCCCAGAGTGACCCCATGCCAAAGCCATAAGGATGCCCTTCACCTTCCCATTCCTCTAACAAGGTTTCCTGAGAAGGAGCAAATGCCCTCATCTTCCTCACTACAGAGGGCAGGAATAGTTTTAACATGGTGTGTGTATGCCATGGAAACGGGCATTAGTATCTACATGATCCAAGATTGGCTCCCAGCCAGTCAGAAAAATTAGTATTTATGTGAGCCATGATTAAATTTCACCCTGAGACCTAGAGAACAAAGCAGTCCTTCAAAGGAAAGACACCAAGACTGTGAAAAATGCCAGGTCAAATTTTTTCCACCAGAGAAATCTAAATTTTGATCATATTCGGTGTGACTGGTCCTTTTGATGACCCCATAGCACAGGTGATGGGTTTGTGCTGTTCTCTCCTCTGAGGAGCTTGCCACGCCATCTCAGCCCTGCTCCAGCACTCAGGGTGATGAGGCCTGAACTGTGCTCCAGCTTTTGACAACAATTCTTGAAAGACATGTGAATATCACCCCTGCAGCTCCCTCACTCCTGGAAACACTCACTGAGCTCCAAGAGGCATTATAAGGAACGTTAATTAATAACAAACCTGGAGAACAGCATCCAGTTATTTCTGTAAAGCTCACCCTCTCTGACACCTGGCTGTGAAACACAATTGTTGTGCTGTAACACAAACAAGAAATATTTGCAATAATTACCTTGCCTGGAGTGGTTTTTCACCCATTACACTGAGACAGAGCACAGCCATCAAATCCAATTAATTCCCCAGGGAAACAGGTCCATGTCTGATATCCAAGCACAGGCTCCTGGAAACTCCCACAACCTGAGCAGGGCACTGCTCCCCTGCAAGGGCAGAGCCCCCCAGAGAATGAAAGGACCCCTTCTAAAACATAACTGTTTGAAACTCTTCATAAAATATCCTGTAGAAACACAAACTGAAGGGAATTCTCTCTTTCCTGGATGTGCTACAGCAGCAAGAAGCAAGCTTGGTGAGCCTTACAAAACAGAAACCTGCCCAGGTTAATCTCAGTTTATTCCTGCTATTTTAAGAGTCCATGTCTTCTGTCAGCCCCAGAAGCTGCTGTGCCTCCCCTCCCAATCCAAGGAGCTCCTGTTCAGAGGGTCTGCCCCACATCCAGCTGTGCTGCACAAGGGTGTGATGACAGCACAGCTGGCTGCAGGCATTGCTGCTCCTGCTCCATGGGAATCACAGCTCTGACACTCGGCAGATAATAGGAGAGAAAAAAAGGGGGATGGGACACTGGAAGTTTAAGTGACACCAGGTCAGTGGAGTTTCAGACAAGTTTAGGGCTGATGTGGATTAACCTCTGTCCAGCAGCTGTTCCTGCTGGGCTTCATGGGGAAGCTGGACTTGGCTTGGCTTATACAGGGAGTCAGGACCTTTATTAAATGTATTAATAGGTATTTAGTCTTAATTTAATCAAAACAAGCTATTTCAAAGAGAAGTAAGAGCATGGATTCCTCTGCAAATTGAACTAATTGGTTTAAAATATCACAACCTCAGTTAAACAAGTGCAGCTTCATTTAGAAAATGCCATAATGCCCATCAGAAAGGCAGGCTTTTTTTTAAACAATACTTAGTGGAGCTGGAGGGACTAGACAAGAAATGGGGACAAAAGCTCTTCTGTGGTGCCCCAAATCTGAAATCAAAACATTTTCCATGTTCTTCACTCCTGGGTCCAGGCTGACAATACAACAAGGGCTGCACAAAAATTAGGAGGAAAGGTGTGATTAATATTTTGTATGCCACATCCCTCTATAAGGTGGATAGGACTTTGTCTGGACTGAGATGGTTCGTTAAGCAAATGAAATTATCAGCATAATACAAGAGTTCCTTGATTTTTAAAATATTCTTCATGAATGTTTTAAACTACCTTGAAATCCTTCCTGGCACTTTTAGCAATTTTGCCTCTTCCAGAAGAGATGAATCTGTCATTCAGGAAGCCCAATGAAGAATTCCAGCTTTGAGCTGCTGAGGACACTGAATCCTGAGGAGCACATACCCAGCAATTCCACCACAGTTTGGATGAGCTCTAAACAAAGCAGAAACAATAAACTGAGAGTCCTGTCCAGCCTGACTGTGATGTGACAGGGCATGGGGCATTTGCCACCTCCTGCAACCTGTGCCAGGGCTCACCCCACCCCATGTAAGGACTGTCACCAATGCTGTGTTTAAATCTGCAGCTTGGAGGTGAAAAGGAGCCTTGGTTTTAGGAGGAGTCCTGTCCCCTCAGCACCACCTCAGCCCATGCCAGGGCTGGGTTTCCAGCAGGGGTGCCTTGCACAGCACCTCTGGATTGCATCTGACCTGCATCCACCCAGGAGTGCAGCTCACTTTGGGAAGCACCTGGCCCACACCAGCTAATGCCTTTTCTATGTCTGGTACTCCTGCAGTCACCAGAGGAGACAGGGTTAGGGCCTGAACCTCACTATGGCACCTTAATGCAGTTAAAATGTCTGTTCTACAAATTCCTCCTAATAGAAAAGTAGACTGTAAAGCAATGATGGGGGCTCAACTCATTATAATCTCTTCCAAATGCAGTATGAGAGCAATAAAAAACCAAAGGACAGACAAAAATCCAGTGGATGCTTGTCCTGTCTGATTAGGAACAGTGAATAATACAGCACACACACGACTTCTTCAAGGCAGAAGAAGTGGTTTATTGAAAGGCCACCACACTTACATAGGATAGATCGTGCAATACAGAACAGAAAAGGCTCATTGGCCCAAGAAGGCAACACCTCTTTGAAAACATGCTTTCTGCAAAACATCACATAGCACACACACAGCTCTGTGATCAACAGCAGGTGTTAATCTGTGTTAGTCATCCTTCCTTCTCTTGTTTATCTCTGAGAAAAGTCCCCAGCCTGGGAAAGATCCAAGCTGGGGCTGAGAAAGCCAACAGCCTGGGAAACATCCGAGTTGGGTTTTTCCTTGAGCTTTCAGCAGTGTCCACAGATGCTGACTTGCATGCAGTGAAAGGACACCATGAGAGGAGCACATTACAGGCAGGATTTCACCAAACCACTCCCACATCTCCCTGCCAGGCTCTGCAAGTGAATTCATTTTCCCAACAACACCGACCCCACAGGACACCACGGGACCTGCTGTGGGGCAGGAAGGTGGAGATGGGCAGGAATTTGGAAAGGCACAATGAGATCTGGGTAGCCAGAAATGGGGCAAACCAGCAGGATTTGGTGTCAGGTCAAGACACTCACCAAGTGAGGCAGAGACATGTTGTGAGAGTCTTCTTAGAGACATGGAGAACTGAGAGACCCTGGGATTCCATGAAAAAAGGATGGATGTGATTGTGAGAATGACTCAAGGCAACCTGAGCACAGCTTTTTGTCTGCAGAAATGAGTGAGGGAGCACAGAGAGGCCACAGGAGTGGAGGCCACTCAACACCTCCCAGGGCAGCATCTAAACCAGCTCAGACTAGGGCACAGTTTGATCCTTGCTGTGCAAAAAAGCTGTGGATGGGCTGGAGAGGATCCAGGAAAGGGCCATAAACATGATCCAAGGAAGGGGAAGCTGTCATGTGAGGAAAGGGGGGAGCTGGATTTTTTCAGCCTGGAGAAAAGAAGGCTGGGAAGAGACCATATCACCATGTCTCAGTATTTACAGGGTGGCTACAAAGAAGATGAAGATTCCACTTTTACAAGGAGTCACACGGAAGAGATGAGGGTACAATGGCTAATTGGTATAAGATACTCCTGGGGAGATTCCAACTGGACACATGAGGAAAATTTTTCACAATGAGAACAATCAGGCATTGAAATAATCTCCCCGGGGTGGTGGTGGATTTCCCAGTGTTAGATGCTTCCAGGATTTGGCTGGACAGAGTGCTGGGCCATCTCATCTAGACCATGCTTTTGCCAAGAAAGGTTGGACCAGATGATCCCTGATGTCCTTCCAACCTCGGATTCTGCAAAGTCAAGGCAAGGTTTAGCATCTCCCAAAGGAAATGAGCCCTCTAAGGTAAAAAAAAAAAAAAAAACAAACCAAAAACAAAAACAGAAGGATATTTTAAAAATTGCAGAACTGGGCTGAGAGAAAGCAGTTTGCAGGACTGCATTGATTTAAAGTGGGGCAATGTGGTTTAGCTCCCAGTTTCAGGGGCATATGAGAAACCCTGCCCCTGGGGAGAAAAGGGCTGACACCAGTTTCTCCCATGAATGTGGTGCAGGTGGAGCTCACCCTGTGGGTTACAAACACAAGCATTTGCAAAAGAGTTGCCAGGTTGAAAGTCTTCACACATGAAACATTTCTTATCATGCATTCTACTGCCCTCCTCCTGATTTTCATCTTCAGCTCATATGCAAACACAAGAGTAATCTGTATTATCTGGGCTGAGGCTCAGTGGCTTTAAATCAGCTTTCCTCTGGGGAGGTGTGGGACGCTGCCCTGATGTGACACCAGCCCTGGGGTAGGAAAGGTACAGTGCTGGGCATCCAAATCCTGCTGGAAATAACCTGTGTCCCCCACTCACCCTCTCTCTCAGACTGCACTTTACTGCAGGGCTGTGATGTGGCACAGGGTCTGCACTTGGTACAGGGAAGCAAAATATCTGCAGTGGAGGAGCTGTGTGCACTAACACATTTATTTGTCATTATGAAGTGCAGCAGAGCAGATAAAACCATTAGATATTTAAAAATTAGTTAATGCTAGGATGCAATGATTTGGGCATTCCTAATGCAGCTTTAAATTGGATCAATATTTTCCAGTTCATTTTACTGTAGATTTTTAACCCTGCTCTTGCACTCGTGCTCTGTGCTCTGAGCAGCAGACAGAGGGAACATTTCCACTGGGATGTGACCAGTTGTGTTTCAGGAAGTGCCTCAGCTCCTGGAAACTTGCTAGGCACCATCTCTTTTATTCAAGAGAGCTTAATTGTCATCCAGAACATCTGGGACGATCTCTCAGGGGTTTGTGTTGACAGAACATTAACTAACACACGAAAGCTCTGGGATCCCATGACATGATCCATCACTGAGCAAAGACAAGTTGCCTGTTTCACATAGGATGAATTCATTGAAGAGCCAAATCATTAGCATAGAAAGGTCATCTACTTGTCTGTCATTATTGTGTGAGGCAGATAGTCTATAATGTGTGCAGCAGTTCCCCATGGAGCAGCAATCAGCCCCTTGCTACACTATTTGATTGTTCTTTTTAAAGCTGGTGAAGAGCTTTCTCACTGAGATCTGCAGCTGTGAACACCTGAAAGGAAATGTATAAATATTGCCTGCTTCTGACTTCTCTATATAAGCATGGACACCCTGAGATAAAAAAGTTCATGACTATTACTGCTCTCCTCTAGACAGACTTAAAGATCTGAAATGAATTCTAAATTGCTTGTAGGAAAATAAGATTTCAGTTTTAACTTGCAGAAGTTTGCACCTCAAACAAAAACTCCATTGTATTTTTCTCCCTGGTTATAGCCAAAGCTGTGCCAGATAGTTCAACCATGTGGCTTTAGATGTCCACCAAAACATGGGATTCCTCTGCCCATATCTCCCAAAAGGTTAGGATAAATCTTGCCAAGCCAGCACTAGCTGGACAATTTTCACCTCATCAGCCAACCTGCTGAATCTGCAAATAATATCAAGAAAATGCCCCCAAAGCAACATATTTTGGAACAGAACCAAAAAAAAAAAAAAAAAAAAAAAAAAAAAAAAAAGAAAAAAAGATCAATCATTTTGTTCTGTCAGTGTTGAGCATATGGTTTATGTCCTTTCATTACAAACTTGGATATCACCCATTTGGCACTCAAAAAGTAAAAATCTATCCCACCTATGGATATTATTTTATTGTGACTCAGACTTTGGAGGTTTGCAGGTTCTCCACTCTTTTTCACTTGGTTCCCAGTGCTGCTGGAAACACAAGCTGCTCTATGTCACCTCCTTTGCCTTGTGCATCTGCCCAAGGATGGCACCTGATTTCTGGGCAGAACACCTCTGCCCTCTCCTGCACTGAGTCCATAGCTGCTGCTCTGCTGCTGGGAGCAGAAAATTCCTGGTAAATCAGGCAGGTAAATCTTTAGTGTGTCCTTGAAACATAATTTTGAGCAGCTCCAGTTGCCCTGCACATGGGTCTGGGGGCATTCCCCCACTGCTGGCAGGAATGACAGTGAGCACACCATGATAAAGTTGCATATTTCAGCTGGTCTGAGGGCCAGGATGAAAACTGGCCCCTAATCACCAGTGACACATCTCTGGAGTGCCAGTATTTCATGGGCCTTGGAGCTTTGCAGTACATCCTCTCAGAGGCAGAACCATCCTGCCTGCCTTTGTGATAACCTTGCAAACAGATCTATAGCACTTCATAGTATTTCATTTCAGAGGTTCCCATTCAGAAAAGAGGCACTGAAAATCCATAACAATTGAAATATAGTGGAATTTGAACCAAGGTCACGCTAGCTTGAGAGATGACCTGCCGTGTTCAAAATTAGCCTTACCTAATGCCTGTGCTGCTCAGTTTACAAGTGATGCTCTGACCCCCTGAAATTTAGAGTGACAAAAAGAAAAATGTTTGCAGGAAGAGGTGGACTGGGCAGAAGGAGGCTGTCTGATCATTTCACCTATCCTCATGCATAAAACAGGCCAGCAAACATTACTCTGAAATTCCTGTAGTGAGATCCTTGATCCTTCTCTGTGCTCCCTTTACCTCTGTGAAGAGTCAGGGTAAAAATCCAGAAAAACCCCCCAGCTTTATTGACCTCTATAGGGCCAAATTTCCAAGGTCCCTTGGGGCAGAACAAGAAAAATCTATGTTTGTCTGTGTTATAAGCATGACTGCATCCCTGCCCAGCGAGCAGGGCTGATTGCTTGTCTGAGCTCCATTAATATGCCATTGGCATTTTATGCATGGAAAAGGTGACCTATTGCTTTGCCTGTTAATAGATCTCCCACCCAGGAATGTCTCTATAAACCAGCTTTCTCTGTTTGGAGTCACACTGATTGACCTTAGAGGGTTGTTTTTCAAAGGATTTTGCAAACCTCTTGCAGAACAGCTGCGTGATGCACTTCTACCAGTTCTGTCCTAATTGACATCGACTACAAACAGGCTTAAGTTAAGCCAGAGTAAGAACTCCTAGGCTGGGGGAGCTCTGCACAAGGCTGGCAGTGAGCAGGGAAACTGGGCCCAGTTTTGCTTTTGGGTAAAAGACAGAAGGTTTTGTAAAATGAACAAGGGCAGCATGGAGGGATGTGGGAGTAATCAGCTGGAGACACCCACATCTAAAGGAAATCAGGGTGATTTGGTTTCCCAAAGCTGTTTTCAAAGGACACATCTAATGCTTCGCCAAAGTTTTCTAAAAATTCAAGTTCATCAAAATGGAAATTGCAGGAATGTGTCCACTCCAACAAGGGCTGCTCTGAAAACACCCTGAAATACTGCCCTCAGGGAGGTGGCAACAAACCCTGCAGTTTGACACCCCTGGGCTGGAGCAAAGTTAGTTTCCAAAGGATTTTTTAGCATCACAACCAGAATGTGGTTTTTTTTGTTGAAGGTAGCATGCAGCCATCCCCTCCCCTTGAAACAGGAGCTCTGATAGACCTAATCCCTTTGTCAATCCACTCTGGCAGAAAAAACTGGAAATATTCTACCAGGAGCCTAAGCTTGTGTTAATATTTTCAATTTCAAACATTTGATTTCCTAATTCCTGTGCTGTCTAGTCATGGACATCCCACCAGCCATGCAGGTGTGCTGCTGGTGCCAGGCTCTGCCCGAGGCAGATGCAGAGTCCTGGGGGACACCAGAGTGCTGGGCTGGCAGGGGCTCTGCACCCATGGTCCCACTGCTGCTGCTGATGGCCCTGTGACACTGAGAGCAGCAGCCAAGAGGTGCCAGAATCACCTCAAGCTCTGCCTGTCTCAAGCAGGGCTGGCAAATAGTGACAAGTGCACCACTGCTCTGACTTGCATTTGTCCAGTGTCTACTATATTAGCAAAAGGGGGGAAGAAGCCTAAGTAATGGATTTTTTTCTGCTTCATTTTACTCCTACCTTCTCTGCCCCCTGTAATCTGATTTTTTACACCTCATTTATGTGTTTTTATTCAGCTCATCTTTGTGTTTTCTTTTTTTTTTTCACACCTTTGGATCAGCTCTCTCCCCATGTCTGGCACCTGTGATTATATCCTTCAGCTTCACAATGCAGACTTGCAGAGCAGCATTTAATAACAGGGAGGATTTGACTGACTGGAGCTTTGATAATGGTGGTGGGAAAAGCACAATCACTGCCTTTTTGACAATATACTTTGCAGAGAAAGCCTTCGAGAGTGTCACAATCTGATAAAAAAATTCCCAGATTCCACCCATAATTATACCTTCTCTCCTTTACCTATCCACCTTCTTTTCAAAACTAAGCTATTGTGGGTGACACCAGTCTCCAGGAAGGTGGGGGTGGTGGGACACAAACCTAGAGAGAGAGAGGAGGAAAGGAGTTTAATTCACCATGTTTCTGCTCAGCCTCTCTACCTGCCCACTCTCTCACCTGTCTCTTTCCAGCTGATACCTTTTCCTCAGCCATGGGCAGGCCATCAGCATCTGGGATGGGGTGAGGTTTTAGGATGAAAAAACATCACCTGATTGGTGCCATTTCTAACAAAAAAAAAAGAAGACTGAAGCATTTTCAGGAATTTAGGAAGCCAGGTGAACCAGGAGGTTTCACAGTGCTCGATCGCCAGCTCCACTCAGAGTCCTTGTTGGGAGGAGGAGGAGGGGAGACTGTGGATGTTCAGCTGCTGCTAAAAATAAGGTGCATGTGTGCTCTGCTGCCCTGGGGCTTCTCAGGGTGATGGACCTCACAGCAGCCCTGAAAATCTACAAGCATCAAGAGAATGCCCCAAAAACAACATGAGGGTGGCAGGCCATGGCCCTAAGGCATGTGTGGTGCTGCCCAACTTTGGCTGGACCTTGGGTTAAGTCACATGGACTTAACTGCTCCAAAACCATCTATAGACATAGGATGCACTGCCCAAAGTTCTTCAAGAGATGTCCATGCCCACCTCTGGCAGCCAGAGATTAAACAGATTCAATGCCCCCCACACCACTGAGACCTCAGGACATAAAACTGCTTTTGGGTGCCAAAAGGGGACAGGGCTGTGGCCACCCCTCCCTCCCCAGGTACCCATCCAAACACTGCAAAGCCAGAAGCTGAGACCTCCCAGAATTTGCCTTCCAATTTAAGCCAGCTTAAATAAAAATAAGCCACGAGTCTGGGGGTTGCTGTGGCTAAGAAGTGTTTGAGGCACTCTCAGTGCTGCTGCAGGCATGACAGACACTTGAGTCCCTGCTCTGCCATTCCCCACACTTTGTCTCACTGTATTTCCAGTAAACCAGGATGTTGCATCCATCAATGCTGGCAAGGGACCAGCACTGTGCAGCAGTTTTTAAGAAGCATCCCTGGGAAGAGAATCAAGTCCAGGCTGTCCCAGCTGGTGTGGACATGGCACACCTGATGTTAAATGGCTGGGGAATCAGGAAGCTGAGCAAACATCCAGGAAGGTTGTAAGGATGGGGGTTACTGGCATCAGCTTCTGGCTTAATACAGTAATGTGGAAAAAAAGCTGCTGTTGTGATGGGCCCAGGGCTTGGCCTTTGGCAGGAGGGGCTGCCCTGGGGCTGTGATCAATACAGCACTGAGTGTGCACAGGAGCTGCTGCAGGCAGGGGAGGCAGAGCTGTCCCCAGTGCCCAGACAGAGCCAGACACCAAATCCTGAGTTACAGAGTCACAGAATGGTCTGGGTTGGAAAAGACCTTAGAGACATCTCATGCTCACCCCCAGCTTTGAATGTTCAGGGACATCTTCCACTGTTCCAGGCTGCTCCCAGCCCTGTCCAGCCTGGCCTTGGGCACTGCCAGGGATCCAGGGGCAGCCACAGCTGTGCCAGGGCCTGCCCACCCTCATAGGGAAGGATTTCTTCCTCACATCTAATCTAAACATCTCATCTCTTAGTTTAAAAGTATTCCCTCATGTCCTATTGCTATCTACCCTTGTAAAAGGTCACTCCCCCTGCTCTTTCATGAGTCCTGTTTAAATACTGGAAGGCTGCTGTGAGTTCTTCCTGGAGCCTTCCTCTCCCCAGGTGAGCATCCCCAGCTCTCCCAGCCTGGCTCCAGAGCAGAGGGGCTCCAGTCCTGGAGCATTTCCATGGCTCCTCTGGACCCAACAGATCCATGTCTTTCATGAGCTCAGGACTCCAGAGCTGGAGCAGCACTGCAGTCACAGGTATTCACCCACACCTGCCCAAGGATGGAACCCTTCCTCCTTCAGGGTCAGGGCCAGAGCAAATACTGACTTGGGCCTACCAGGGGAAGGTAAAATCCTCTGGAATTTTGTCATGGCAGGTGCAGCTCCAAGGCCCATGCACTGGTGTAAAATGGGGATTTCTAAGGTGTGAGCACAGCACAACCAGCACAGTGCAAGGGGCTCAGCACCACGGGTTCCCACAGCACCAGGGCTCCTGCACCTCGGGGTGCCCTGAGTGCATTTCCCTTGGAACACAGGTGTGGGAAGACAGGCTGTAAGGATAGTGCAGAAGGCAATTTTCCTCAGTGAATTACAGCTGTACTGATGGCTGAGGAGTAGAAACAGCCTCGCCTGCCCTGTGAGGATGGGGTTATAAAAGAGGGGGCTAGCTGGTCAAGAGTGAGTGGAGTTGTGGCTTGAGGCTCAGGGTCTGTGCTGAGGAAGGGATATTTGGTTGTGCAAGGGACAGACAAGGTAAGAAGCTGCTGTGTGAGGGACAGGCAGGGTCAGGCTGAGTTTAGCCAGTCATGCAGGAGTAAGAAGGGAACTTGCAGAGAGAAGAGAAGGAGTCAGTGCTGTGTGGAGTTGCCTGAGAGAAATCCACTAAAAGAAGTGTAATACAGGATGTGACCAAAAGTGTGTATTCTATCACCATCTGTGGAGACCAGGTGGGGCAGTGCTCTTTATCTTTCCACAACCCATCCTTCCTCCAGGAGATATCTCCTGTTAATGGCCATTGAGTCCCAGTGCATGACTGATAGAATTACATCATCCCACTGGGAGATGCTCCAGCCAGGGCAAGGAGCCAAACATTTCCTACCTAGATAAAAACTGAGATTTGGAACATCAGGGCAGCCTTTTTTCACTGGATTCCAGGGGAAAACCAGACCCTTCTACATCCTCACTGAACCTTCAGAGGAAAACTACACCTTCTACAGGAGCACTGCTCCAACTGAACCACATCTGCCACTGCAGGAGGATGCAGCCACCATTTAATGGGACTGCTACCAACAACACCCTGACTGACTGACGGGGTGTCAGGTTGTATTCTGACTCTGTCAGTGTTTTGGGTTTGTTCTTTGCAATACTGTATTTCTACTGTAATACTGTATTTATATTTTAATTTTCCTATTATTCCTGTTATTCTTATTTTCTCTATCTTTGCCTGAGAGCCCCTTAATTTCAAAATTAAAGTAAATTTTTGGAGGGAAGGTGTTTACCTTCTCCATTTCAAAGAGAGGCTCCTGCCCTTCTTAGCAGACACCTATCCTCCAAACCAGGACAAGAAGGCATGAAAAGTTTTTAATAAAGGACTAGTGATGATGGCAGTCATGTCCATTTTGACATAATTACCACATGCAGGTGATCCCAGAACCCTATGGCAATTAATGGCATCTGTGGCTGGGCTATGGGAACCACTGCCTTAGAACAATACTTTTTTTTTTAATTTCTGCTGATGCATTAGGGTGAGCTAGGCTTTGTTCTGTTCAAACTCATTTTGAAATAACATGTCCAAAAAAAGAGCCCCCCCAATGATCACTGAAAGCATCTACATACATAATAGATGTTACTTTTGAAAAGTGACCTTGGTTTTTAAAATTAGATTTTCATATTTGTTATATTATGGCTAAGGTCATGCAAATTCTCTTGAGTAAAGGATCTTTTTGCAAAAGAGAAAGCTAAGTTCAGTAATGTTAAAATCTAAAAATTTACAGCAACATCACCCCTAGACTCACTGCTCAGTTCAAATGTTTTCTAGGTGTAATGTGTTTAGTTTTCTTATTTTATCTTTACATAAATGTAACTTAAAAGCAGAGCTCTTCTCTCTGCTGTTCTCTTCCATTCCCCAAGCCAAAACACCTAATTTCTTATTGAATGAGACATTTTTGGTAACTCTAACTGTTTAGCATTCATCCAGGGGAAAAGAAATTGTTCAGTCATAGCATTAGGTTTTGTTTAGGCAGTAATTCCAAAGGATATCTGTATTTCACACAGCTTTAACAGGAGCTCTTACTTTAAATAATAGACTGAAAAAGGAAATAGCTGCTCTTAAAATGTGAATAGCTGAAGTAGCAGAATATCAGAGTAATGAAACAAACATTCATTGACTTATCTTTTCTCTCTGGGTGGTGATCAGCCCACCCTCCAGTGTGGGTTCTTTGCTTATAGCCCTAAATTAGCACTGCAGACATGCAATGGGATGGGGATGTCAAGGAGCCAGCCAGACACTCCTTGTGCAAAGGAATATGAAACAACTCCATGCTAGTCACTACTTTTGTTTTCCCATTTTGCTATTCCTTTTGGGGGAATCGTGTTTTTGCACTTTATTACCCGGTGCTGTGTCCTGCTCCAATAAAATCAATGCAGCCGAGCTGGCAGGCGTTTGGTTATGGCCTTCCAGGCAGCCCCGACACTTCTGGGAATCAGGAGCACAAGAATAATGCCTTTCAATAAGCAGCTTATCGACCAAGCAGGAGTTAAGTGAACCTGTGGTGTACTTCTCAAGTTTCGCTCCTCACACATGATTATTGCACTTTGCTCCTGCTTTGCTTTTGTTCTTTGGACAATCAATCCCTCGAAAGGACTCACCCCAGCCCAGCAGGAGGGCTGTGCTGGAGTAAGGGGCAGTGCCTTCCTGCCCTTGGTCACACCAGCTCCTTCCTCTCTAAATTCTGGGATCACTGGCTGCTGCACCAGTAACCAACCCACTGGAGGTGGATTTCCAGCTTTCCAACAAAAGGAGACATTGTCCATGCTTCCTCCTAACTCCTTTAAACAATTACAATAGAGGCACTGCAAAGAAATCCAGGGAGGAAAAAGGCAAAGTGCAAAAGCAAAGACACAGTTTTGTTTTTTTTCAGGGTTGAAATGGAGAAGCCCAGCGAGCAGCAGTCTGACAAGTCACAGTAAAGCTAAAACTGGGACATGACAGACCTTGTGTTTTCTCTCTGGGGATGAACTGGTCACCTCTCAGCTCTGGCTGGGCTGGGATGTCCCACATCCATGACAAGCAAGGCCAGCAGGACCTGCTCAGGGGATGGACTCGAGCAGCTCTGTGCTCACACACAGCTCTGACTTCAGTGCCTCTCATCACAGGGCTTCCCACACTCATCCCAAAGCAGAGGAAGGAAATCTTAATGCAATTTATGCTCCAATATTACAGGAGAGACCCAGCACTGAGGCTGAAAGTCTGCAGGACCTGGGAACTGACATCTGTTAAACACCTACTCAGGTAACCGAGGCAGAACCAACAGCTCCTGACCTCTGCATGGTACCAGGCAAGGCACACAGCCACCCTCAGAGGTTTTATTTCTTTAATGCCATTATCTGGTACATTTTACAACAGTTACAGCAGCATTTGACACTCTCAAAGACAGTAAGCATCCATGGATTACAACCTGTACCCTGCAGCTCCTCTGTGTTGTGCAAAGCAACATTAAAAGCATTATTTAAGCTCCAGCCAGGGACCATTTCATTGACCAAGACAAGTAGAGGTGAAAGCATGTTGTGGGTTTCTCCTGTGCTCAAAAGCTGCTCCCGTGCCTGTGGTGTGCACAACATCTGCTGTGCAGGGCACCTGCTGTGGTGCAGGAACAGGACGTGTGGGAAGATTTTAATTACTCACCATGGCAACCTACATTAATAGCTGTAATCCCCCACAATAAACCAGGTTGGTCCTTCTTCCACATCTGCACAAATTGCTCCAGGAAGGACATTCATACTGTAGATCTGCTCCTGGGCACCCAAAGCCAGACATGGAGCCTCGTGTAAAACAGGAATACATCCCTGGAAGTGTTCAAGGACAGATTGGGTGAAACTTGGAGCAGCCAGGTCTAGTGGAAGGTGTCCCTGCCCATGGCAGGGAGGGGTGGAACAGTTTTTAAAGTCCCTTCCAATCCAAACTTTTCTATGGATGTAAAAAACAGCCTGTCCCATCTGTGAGAGCTCTTTGGTCCAACTGTCCAGGCCAGATCTAGAGGTTCCCCATCCTGTCCATTCCCAAATCCACAGAGCCTCCCATATTCTCACACCTCTGGCAGCTGAAACAAGCTCATCTTGTTGTGCAGTGAACCAGCCTGTAGCTGTTACAGGTTGGCTTATCCTGAACTCATTGATCTTACCCCATTGATCCAAAGCTCGGATTAATTTGAAGCTAAACCTCTCCCATGAGTGTCAGGGAGATGGCCCTGCAGGAATCAATGCTGATGAGATATTGAGTCCCTCCTCCCAGCAGATCCCCCTGAGTCACACTCCTGCATCCTGCCTTCCTGCTGCACCCAGCTCTGCCCAGAACAGCTGTG
Organism: Muscicapa striata striata; assembly: GCA_030060385.1. Lineage (NCBI taxonomy): Eukaryota > Metazoa > Chordata > Aves > Passeriformes > Muscicapidae > Muscicapa > Muscicapa striata. Next base: position 2,746,221 of record JAREIS010000032.1, on the reverse strand, counting down.
AGAGCCTGAGATGTGTGTTGTGCTAGCAAGACACCAACTGCCCTGCATTCCTGCAAGCAAGGACAGACCTTGGGAAGCCCCAAGACAAAGTGCAAATCCCCAAAGGAAAACAGAACATAAGCTGCCAAACTGCCTGACTGACCCTGCAGGGGTGGATGAGGAAAGTTCAGCCAAATTCAGTACAGAGCTGCTAAAAACTATGACCAAACCACAGAGAGGAGACAGGGATGCACCGTGCAAGCACAGATTTGGTGCTTCACCTCTCAGTCCATAAAGGTGATGTGGGCCACTGCCAGAACCACCACAGCCACGTTTGGCTCTTGAGTTCCCCTTCTAAACACACCACAGTTAGCCCCAGATCTCACCAGCCTCCTTGGGAACAGGCTGTAGGGCCATGAGCTCTGCAGCCCCTCCTGCCATGAGCAGCTCACCACCACAGCACCGTTCCTTGGCCAGGGCCAGCAGCAGCAGCTCTCAGGTTTCCCATGTCTCTGGTACCAACATTTCATATCTGTGTAATGAGCCCATCCTGCTCCCTTTTACACAAAATCACAGAGGGGCTCTGGAGATGACTGGGGCTACAGCACATTCAATGCAAGGTGATCCCAGTCTCTCCTCATCCTCACTGAGATGGACTTTCTGAGCATTTCTCTTGGAGCAGTGTCTGCATTCATCTCCCACCATTCTCTGTTAATGGGAGAATCCCATGAGAAAACAACAGCAACATCTCTGGGGGACAAGGGTCCCCCTGGAGCTCAGCATCCCCCACAAACCCCACAATGCAGGGAAGGGAGCCCCCCTTATTTCCTTATTCACTCCCCTGTGCTGAGACTCTGCACTCACAGCTTCCCCAGCCGGTGACTGAGCCTCTTCCCCTGCGGGAGCACGGGCAGAGGGTGACATTAATTACATCAGAGGCAGATGTCTGATAAATAAACAGCCTTGGAGAAATGATGTGGCACTTCAGCTGCAGCGTCCTCTGCCTCACCTTGCAGGCTCCTGGGAGTGTGTGGCTCACTGCCCCAGGCTTTGGGCACTGGGAACGACCAAGGAGGGGAGCAACACCTGCTCCTGCACTTTTCCCTGCTTATTGCAAGAGCTTCTCATGTTCCTCGTGCTCACCTCAGACTTGGCTCTTTTCTGTTTTTCCCTTTCCTTTCCTTTCCTTTCCTTTCCTTTCCTTTCCTTTCCTTTCCTTTCCTTTCCTTTCCTTTCCTTTCCTTTCCTTTCCTTTCCTTTCCTTTCCTTTCCTTTCCTTTCCTTTCCTTTCCTTTCCTTTCCTTTCCTTTCCTTTCCTTTCCTTTCCTTTCCTTTCCCTTTCCTTTCCTTTCCTTTCCTTTCCTTTCCTTTCCTTTCCTTTCCTTTCCTTTCCTTTCCTTTCCTTTCCTTTCCTTTCCTTTCCTTTCCTTTCCTTTCCTTTCCTTTCCTTTCCTTTCCTTTCCTTTCCTTTCCTTTCTTTCCTTTTTTCATTTTTGGGGGTGTTTTTTGGGTTGGTTTTATTGTTTTCTTTTTTAAGCTGCAAATTCCCTGACTCCAACAAAGCAAAAGAGCTTTTTGGGCAGGCAAGGACCTGATTCTTCCTGCATTCACAGAAACACTTTGCACAAGTCTCATGCTTTTTGTGTGAATATTTTAATCAGTCTTCCACACTACAATCCCATGAGATGGGCTACTATACCTATTTAATGATAGAGAGAATAGAAACACAAAGGTTAAGGAAACTATTTATCAATATGCATTTGAGACATGGTGTTTTCTACAGATCAGCTTGAGGATTGGCAGTACTGGGAAAAAGCAAAATTCATCTAGCCCAGATTCCTAAAAACATGTGGATATAATCCCACTCATATTTTAATGGGACCCTGAGCTCATTTTGCAGGATGCTGACCATCTGAAACCTGGATGCCAAAATAACCCCAAGCCTTCCCAGTGACACCCAGGTGATGATGGCCTCAAAAACCTCTTTCCAAACAAAAAAAGCTCTCATTGGCAGCACAGGCAGGAGCAGAGTGCTTTTGGAAAGACTCCCTGGATTTTGGGTATTGTCAATAGGGACAGATGAGGTGGGCAGGAATGACACCAATGCAGTGAGGGTCACTCCCACCATAAGAAAAAGGCTTTGCCCAGCAGCCAGCTTCAGAGGCTTTCCCTTTCCCCACAGAATTCTCCTTTCCCCCTGTCCTTCCCTGGGGATGTGCCTTGCTCTCCTGTGAGTCTGTACTGGTTTGAAAGCAAAACCAGTGGGACACTCCAAGCCAGAAATACAATTTAATCAGAAAAAAAGAGAAAAATAAAATAGATGCAATAGTTCAAAAGAAAAACCACTGACAGAGTCAGAATAGAACCCACTGGTTGTCAGACAGCCCACTGGTTAGGGTGGTGGTAGCAGTCCAGATGAAGTGGTCTTGTTGAAGCAGTGATCCTGGTAGCTCTTGTCCTCTAGAAACCAGTGGACAAGGGCTGCTTTGGTCCTCCAAATCTCAGTTTTTATCTAGGTAGGAAAGGCTTGGCTCCTTGCCCTGGCTGGAGCATCTCCCAGTGGGATGATGGAATTTTATCAGCCATGCACTGGGACTCAATGGCCATTAACAGGAGATATCTCCCTGGAGGAAGGATGGGTTGTGGAAAGATAAAGAACACTGCCCCACCTGGTTTTTAACAGCTGGTGATAGAATACAGACTTTTGGTCACATCTTTACATTGTAACCAAGGACAGGATGGGATCCATGAGCTCCTGGCCCTCTCTCATCTGTTCTGCATATCCTGAGAGATTTGGGCTGCCTGAAGCCACAGGTGATCAAATTCCACATAAATCCGGTAAAAGCAGTCCTGAATGGCTGCCAGTCCTATGGAAGATAGGATTAGTCTCAACTGGTTCTTTTGTAGGGAGGAGGGGAAAAGAAAAAAAAAAAAAAAAAAAAGAAAGAAAGGAAAGGAAAAAAGAAAAAAACAATGTTACATTGTTTATAGATTACTCATTTTTTTAATTAAAAGTTAAAACAGAGCACTGAAACATGAGAAGGGACACTTTAGCAGAGGGCAGTCACATGGAACCAAAACCCTAAAAGCCATGCAAGACCTGATTTATACCAGAGGGCCATAAAACATCAGTGGAAAAAGAGCAGCAGTGTCAGTAGGAGCAGACTGTCATCTCACCTTTGACCCTGTTTTATACTGGTGTGTTTCTGCTGGTTTTCATCTGGAATTACTGGTGTAATTGGAACAAATGAGTCCCAAGACTTTGATTGTGGGAAGAAGATCATGTTTGGACACTGCTGAGCACCAGCCCCAGTAAATAACCTGGTTTTGCTGTGGGCCAGGGACTTGTAACCCCTTCCACAGGCATTTAAGCCAAACCCCAGCTGGTAACCAGTTTGAGATGGCCTCAGCAGGGCCTGGACATTAGGGGTATCCAAAGGGGGATAAAAACCCTCCAGCAACTAAGTTTTGCTGATTTTGTACTGAATCACAGCAGACAATAACACACAGAGCTTCACCCCACTGTGAATTATAACCCAAGTTATAAAATCCCTGAGCAAGGGAACTGCTCATGAACTCCTGTTGATCAGCTCTGCTGCTCCAACTCTCAAAGCAACTTCTACATCTGGGCAGGGGCTGTAGGGATGGGTGTTAGCACAAACAACATGCAATATAAATTGTTTCACTGACTGGCATTGTGAGTGTTACAATTTTACACGTACCTGGCAATTGAAATGAACACCCCAGAAAGGATTACAGGTATTTAGCCAGACCTGTGAGACAAGGCTGTGGAAGAGCCAGCTCCTGTTTGTCATCTCCAACACCCGACTGAGCTGCCTTGGGTCCATAGTCCACAAAGTTCAGTTTGGTTAGATCCCAAGGAAGAAATAAACTGGGCTCTTCTGTCATTTCAGGGGACAGCTACACACTCAGCTGTCATTTAAAGCAAAAGAAATTCAGAAACTTGGGGCATGGGAACTCATGGAAGCTACAGACACGACAAGCACCAACAAAGCAGTTGCTTCATTTCAGCAGGCAGTTTCTATTTCTCCCTTTTTGTTTTGTTTTGCAGACAGTGAGGCAGCAGCTGAGTAAGTGTGAAAAGCCATAAGAGCAGTCTCTCTTCCAGGCAACTGGCTGGTTCAGTGTAGGCTGGCTGAATGATAAGACACTGTTTGAACATAGCTGTGACTATAGGGAACAAGAAAGCTGGAAATTTGCTGTCAGGTGAGATGGGGAGCTGAAAAAGATACAGCCTACAAGGGTCAAACAGCAATATGTCTTCAGGGAATGCTAGTGTAATACTCCTGGAAAATCTGCAGAGCTAGAGTTAATATTTGTCTACATCATCTTAGAGATGGGGTGGATCACAGGTCAAGGAATTTGGCCATTTTAAACTTCAAAATACAGAAAATGGGTGTGTCCAACTGAACCTGTGCTGGTGCTAAACAGGGTCACCACAACCTGGTCCTGAACACCTTTCCTCTGGTTCTGCTGAGATGCTGCTGGGATCTGTGAGATCTCAGGGCCTTCCACAGGAGGGTTGGTTATTTTGGTGTGTATTTTTGATTGTTAATTTTTAAAGCCATAAGAAATGCCTATGAAAAGGTATTCTCTCCTGGCTCTTCCTTAAATTTATGCCACTTTGCAGAGTAATGAGAATTGAGAAGTTTTATGGGTAAAGGTGTAAAAGGTTTCTGTCTTTACAAATATTCCATGTTAGGGAATAAGAACTGGAGACTCCAAAGAAGATTCTCTGAGATAAAATTTCATGGAAAATATTTTTCACTGAAACACACTAGAGAGAAAAAGCCAGACTGCTTCTGGTGGGAGGTGGGAACAAGAGCACAGCATAACAAGGGGCTTTTTGACTGGTTTCACAGGAGACAGCTCAGCCCCAGGCTCTGGCATTTGTGAAGAATTCAGTGCTTTGGTCCTGTGTCTGTTTGGGGTTTGGACCCTTGGTGGGAAGGGCTGTTCCCCATCCCTCCCAGGGCTCTTGGCAGTGCAGCCCCCAAGGAAGTCACAGGGATGCCCAACCCTGCCCAAGGGTCACATACAGGCTCATTAACTGGGAAACAAGAACTCCCTAATGGGAAAAGAGAAAAGAAAAACTGGAAGGCTTGCCATGCTTCCTCCCTCTCCAACATGAAAGTTTAGGCATGAAGCTGACAGGTCACTGCAGCAGGGCAGGGATGGTCCCCACCACATGGTCTCTAAAGCAGGAGGGGCTTGGATCCTGTCCCAGGGACACCCACCAGGCAACAATGCCCTAAAAACTGGAAAGAGTCAGACATGAACAGGATCAGGCTCTCTAAGCCATTAACAAAACAACACCCTATAAATCAGGCATTTCGGTTCCTTCTGAAGAGTTCCTAATAGCAGTAAATTTTAACAGCCTGTTCTTCCCCAATATTACTCTGCATCCCCTAGGTAAGACTGTCTGGACCCAGGGGACTTGGTGGCCCCAGCCAGTACAGCCACTGCTCACCACAGGATGCTATGAATTAAAATAATATTCCAAGCAATTAATCACACAGTGTTTCTCTACTGAAAAGTGGAAGGTGTGAGCAGGGAGAGAAAAGGAGGGGAAGAAAAAAAAATAAAAAAAAAAACAAGAAGCTTATCTAAATCTATTTACATGGAATGATTATTCAATTAATTTTTTCATTACACTTGCCAGAAAGAATTGCCTATGTGTTTAATGCTGTGTGTGAGATTTCATTAATAATTAATAGCAGCAGCTCTTTCTCCTCTGCTGACAAGTGGGAGCATTTGCCTTTGGAGGTCACACCCCACACGTGCACAGGGGTGCAGCACAGGGAGGGGACTGTGCTGCCCCCGAGGTGTGTGTGGGGTGCCCAGCTGCTGTCAGTGGGGTTTCACCTCCAGCAGGGTGGTGTTTGCCACGGCCAATGCTGTGTGAGGCAGGCACTGGATTGCAGGAATGAGCATGTCCTCAATTCCCACCAGAGCCATCTCCAGCTGTTCCTTCTGCTCTCCATGCCCAGCTGGGGGAGCCCAGTCCTGTCCTCCCCCAGCTCCTTTCTCCTGCAGGTCTCTCCCACCAGCACCATCTTTGTCCCTTTCTCCTGGAGCTGCCCACTCCTGTGCCACCAGCTCCCCCTCCCCAGGTCCCTGCCCTGTTGGCAGCAGCTGGGATGGAGACTCCTCCTCATCCTTACACTGATCTGGGAGCAAAGAGCCATTTTGACAGCACAGCTGCCAGAGGCTTTCTGAGCACACACAAAGGGAGAGGTGTTTGGGTGGGGTGGAGGAGCCTTTCCAGCCTCCAGCCACATCAGTGTCCCACACTGCAGCCTGCTGTCACAGCAGTGCTGCCAGCAAACACAGCCAGGGCTGCTGGGGGAGCACAGTGTGACCTCCCCAGAGCCCTCCATGGGCACCATTTCCCAGTGCTGGATGTGCAGCAGAGGGGCCATGGAATCACAGCATGGTTTGGATTGGAAGGGACATCAAACTTCATCTCATTCCACCCCTGCCATGGCAGGGACACCTTCCACTGTCCCAGGCTGCTCCCAGTCCTGTCCAGCCTGGCCTTGGGCACTGCCAGGGATCCAGGGGCAGCCACAGCTGCTCTGGGCACCCTGTGCCAGCCCTGCCCAACCTCACAGGGACAATTCCATACCAATATCCAACCTAAGCCCTCTCTCTGGCAAGATGAAGCCATTCCCTGTGTCCTGTCCCTCCATCCCTTGTCCCCAGTCCCTCTCCAGCTCTCCTGGAGCCCCTTTAGGCTCTGGAAGGGGCTCTGAGCTCTCCCTGGAGCCTTCTCTGGGTGAGCACCCCCAGCTCTCCCAGCCTGGCTCCAGAGCACAGGGGCTCCAGCCCTGGGAGCATCTTCTGCTGGAGCCAGGGGGTTCAGGAATGCTCACACAAGGGCCCCTCCAGGACAGCACTGTGCAGTGTTTGTGTGACCTTAATTCCACCTCAGCTGTGGGACACCAAGGTTAGCTCAGCCCATGGAGCAATGAAAGCAGAGTGAGCAGTGCAAAGAGCAGCTATAAATCACTCTACCTCCTTCCCAAATATAACATTGTAAGAGACCCCTGGGTTCTTATAAATATTTAAACCAATTTTTAGCTGTTTATGTCTTACATCTGTCTTTATCAACCTGTAACCATTTCTCCACCCACATCCCACTCCACTGGCTACTAATCCTCACTGGCTACTCTCCATGAAAATATGTTTTCTTACCTCAGTTTGGACAGTGATCACCTGAACTCTGCCTGGCAGTTCTCTCCAGAGTAGCTTCTCATGGAATAGGTAAAAACAAAAAGGAAGAGGTCTCTAGACCTTAATCCTTACTCAACCAAACCAATTAAAATATACATAAGAATCACAGAAGGATTTGGAGTGGAAGGAACCTTCAAGAACATCTCACTGCAACCCCCTGCCACAGGCAGGGACACTTTCCATTAGACCAGGGTGCTCCAAGCTCCACCAGCCTGGCTTTGGACACTTCCTTGTCTTGGAATGAGTATCACAGTGTGGCCAGCTGTGCACACCTGCACATCTTATTGCTTCTCCTCTCCTCTTTGTGCCACACAAGCTGAATTATAATGACCTGGTTTCTTTCAAGAGGCATGTGCCCCTCTGCTCAACACAGGGAAAAGTGGAAAGACAAAGTTTATCCACAAAATGTCAGCTGGTGTGGCTTAAAGCCAGAGACTGCCAATTTTTCAGCTTTCTAGTAGTAAGGAAGACAAAGGGGAGATTGCTTCTGAGAACCTCTTAAAATAAAAAAATAAAAAAAAAATCCAAAAACAAAAACAAACAAACAAAAAACAAACCCCACAAGGGAAAGCCATGCTTCCCAAGAAGCCATAGAGCTGGTAAAAACCTCAAAAATTTGGCAATTCTGAATATTCTCTCTCTCAGAGGGAAGACAAATGAAGGATGGGGGATATTGAGGAGCAAGGGAACAACCCACTGGTCCAAGACTTCCCAGAGCCTCATTCCTCACTCTCCTCTTCCTGGCCCTGTAATAAAAGTTCTCCAGGATGATCAAGAGAAGTCCCTGTGTCCCTTCCAGATGGATGGAGACACCTCATGGCTGGAGGTACTGCTGGGCTGTCTGCTGCAAGTGAAGTGCAGGAAGACACTGATGCTCAGTAGGGAAAGGAGAAACCTCATTCATGGCTCTTGCTCTCCTGATGGTCTGTGAACTCTGAGGCCCTGGGAGGAGGAAACCAGCAATGGAAGCAGCAATGGAAGCAGCAATGGAAGCTTTCCCAGTGAGCCTGGGAATCTGCCAGGTCTGGCCTTCCAGCAGCTCCTCAGGAGAGCTGCTGCCTCCAGCCCACCCCACCATCCATCCCTGCTGGGCCACCAGAGGGTGCAGGGTCAGGCTGGGAAATTCCTGCTCTCTTCCATCAGTGGGATGAGATTGGCCCCTGTGAAGGTGTCTTGGTTTGAAAAGACAAGTGTTTTTTAAGAAAGGTAGGAGCCTTTCTTGAAATGGAAAATTTAAACCCCCTCTCCCTAAATTATAATAATTTTGAAATTAAGGGGCTCTCAGGCAAAGATAAGGGAATAGGAATAACAGTTATTTACTAGGAAAATTAAAATAGAAATGCAGCATTGCAATAAAACAAACCCAAACACTGCCAGAGTCAGAATACAACCTGACACCCATCAGTCAGTCAGGGTGTTGGTAGCAGTCCCATTAAATGGTGGCTGCATCCTCCTGCAGTGGCAGATGTGGTTCAGTTGGAGTAATGATCATGGAGAAAGGTGCAGGTTTTTTTCTGAAGGTCCAGGGATGATGTGGAAGGGTCTGATTTTCCTCTGGAATCCAGTGGAAAAGGCTGCTCTGATGTTCCAAATCTCAGTTTTTATCTAGGTAGGAAATGTTTGGCTCCTCCCCCTGGCTGGAGCATCTCCCAGTGGGATGATGGAATTTTATCAGTCCTGCACTGGGACTCAATGGCCATTAACAGGAGATATCTCCTGGAGGGAGGATGGGCTGTGGGAAAGATAAAGAACATTGCCCCACCTGGTTTTAACAGATGGTGATAGAGTACAAACTTCTGGTCACATCCTGCATTTCAACCCAAGACAGAAGGACAGCCTGGTGCAGGAACTGTAGCAGGTGCCTCCAAACCACCCTCCAGCCCTGCCTCTCTCCCCACCAAAGATGTTTGCCCCTCCACGTTGCCAGCAGCCCTCACAGATGTCCCTGTACAGCTGCTGTGGGAGGGAGCCCAGGGATGAGCTGTGTGAAGGTGCCAGAGAACAGCAGCAGCTCCAAAACATCCTCGGGCTGAGCACAGGTCCTGGCACACAGCCAGGGCTGGCCCTTTGTCCTGAGCTGTCCCAGCCCAGCAGCCACAGGGACCACAGGATCTGTGTGAGTGAGGGATCAACTCAGCATCCTCAACCTGTGCTGTCACTTGCTGGAGCTGGAATTATCAAAATCTGGGTTCAGTTCCCAGCTCAACTACACTTTTTCTGTCCCTGTGGGCAAGTGACTGAGCCTTGCTGTGCTCTAGTTTACCATCTACAAGCTGGAGTGAAAGTTACAGCCTTTTTTTCTCACCATTATTTTGACTTGTCTACTTACATTACAGTCTTTTGGGAGAAGAGGCTGTACATGCATATCTACCAAATCTAATATAAGTGATCTAATCCTGGTAGATTTCTCTAGGTATTACTGTCACACAGATTCCAAGGGCTGTGTCTATACAGACAGCTTAACCCACTCTCAGGCACCAGTAAATGATTTATCTCAGCACTGAACCAAGGTCTCTGTTTTACATTTGCATTTCAGAGCCTGAGCTCCTGCTCCCTGGGATCTCCAAGCCCAGAGACCTGATCCAGGCAGCCCACCCCCTGCCTGTGGGTGCAGGGCATTGCTAACATTTGACTCCAGAGCAAGATAATGATCTACATTATCATCTATAGGAAAATCAATCCCAACAAATGATATAAATTGTATTTATATAGGAAAATTAGGTCAATCACCACCAATTTTATTCACTCTAGTAAATGAGCCAAAGAGGGTTATTTCTTTTCTGTGCTTTGCTCATTCTCTCTCAGTCTCTGGGATATGATTTCCTCACTCTTATTTAATTAAGAGCAGGACTCAAACATTTAAAGTTATCTACCTCCTCTCCAAGGACAATAATGTCCCACCTGCACATCCACCCCAGGGTGAAGAGGGACCTGGGACCTTGGCAGCCAAGGCAGTTCTCTGCAGAACCAAGCTGCTCTGGCATTTTATATAGATATTTCCCCTCTCCCCATTTCTCAGCAGACAGTGTCAGGACATGCCATGACTCTGCTCAGGGCTCTGGGGTCTTCCCAGGCCTAGCTCAGAGCATCTTGCCCAGGGCAAACCTCACCCAGGCCCCATAAGAGAAGAGCTGCTGCCATGGTCTGTCCAAGGCTGGACACTTGCTCGTACAGGAGGGATGGGCTTGGAGCAGCTGCAGAGCAGATAAAAGTCACCTCCACATCCATACACAGCCCTGCTGCCCACCCCCTCCCTGCTGCCCCCTCCTGTGGGATGGCTCAGCCTAGTCTCACTTGAGGAAGAAGAAGGAAGCAAAGGGAGAGCAGCCTGTGCAGTCTCTGTGCCCAGGGCTCCTGCACAGCTCCAGTGCCACGTTTGCTCCACGGTAAAGGGGAAGCACTGGGGACTATGGACACCAGTGATTTGATTTTATTTTAAAGGCTTTAATATTTGGAGCTGTATTGATTTATCTCAGCATGCCAGTGTACCACTGGTAACTAAGCAACACTGATCCTCTCCGTTCCAGGAAGCTCACGGGATTTTTGCCTATGAACAATATTACTTTGTGTATATGAAGCTAAATGGACCATTGGCACTGTTTCTAAGTGGAGGATATTTGAGTTCCATACTTTTTTTTTATTTCTTCTTGCTTGTTATCTCTTTTGGCCTGGAATAGATTTGCCAGAACCACACATGGGTCTGAGACAAGTTGCAAACTGAGCACACTCCCACACCATGACCTTGTGCACTATGCTTTGAACTGACAAATACTTCCAATTAAGAAGCACAATTACCTCAGAACCACAGGCTATTCTGAGTTGGAAGGGACCCACAAGGATCATCAAGTTCTACTCAGCTCAGTACATCTCCAAGATAACCCCAAAAATCCCACTATGTGCTTAAGGCATTGTCCAAACACTTCTGGACCTCAGACAGGCTTGGTGCTGTGCCCATGACCCTGGGGAGGATGTTCCTGTGCCCACCCACTGTATATGTGCTGTATAAACAGTGTCACCAGGGCAAACAGAAAACTCCAGAGCAGCTCTCCTTTGTGCTTTACCACCTCGGTTTAAGGCACCCAAAGAAATCAAGTCCAAAATCTAATTATAAAATAACAGTAAAAGGCAATTACTATGGGAACAGCATTGCCCATCAAGCCTGATGCTCAGAGCACCTTAGAATTAAGAGATGCTTTATTTTAAATTCTCAAAAAAGCCCCCTCACACCAGAACAATACTTTAATTCCTCATTAAAAAATAAATATATATTAATGACACATCACCTGGCAGCATAAGAGAGGAGATGCTAAGTTGCAGTGACATATAAGCCACTCATGCATCAGGCATGGGGGAGCAGCACAAGGTGCCCCCTCCCAAGCCACTGCAGCTCAGGGAAAATCCCACAGCCACTGACTGTTCTCCCAGACATGCAGCTAAAGGGCAGGTTGAGGTGAGGCTGCTGCCTACCTGCTGCTGATACCAAAATGAGCTCCACATCAGCAGCACAGTGGTGATTAACTGATAATTCTTCTCAGCAGCATGAGCTGGATTTGCACCAGCCATCTACCAGCAAAAGCCTCCAACTCCCAGTGAGGCTCAATATTAAAAGACATCAGGAAGGAGTCTAGGCTGAAAGAAGAATGACCACGAATTAGGGAAAAGAGAGCACAAGCCCATCAAGAATTTCAAAGGGGAACAAAATTTTCAGATGTCATTTGGCTGTTTTTATCTGCAAATTGAGTTTTATCTGCAGGAGGAAAAATAAACCCTACAGAAACACTTAACACAGTGGAAAAAAATAATGTTAAATTAAGCTTACAAAAATGTTTCTCTTTTTGAAAATCTTGGCTGGCGACAAATGGCTTGTGCCAAGTTATAAATCAAGTGCTGGGTTTCTTTAACGCTCAGCATCCCCTGATTTATGATGCCATCACAAGCTCTCGATTGATTTCTGACTCAGTGATCCATCTTCCCCCACAGGTACCTGCCCATTATAACGCTTTTTCCTGAGCAGGCAGCACGTTTCACTTCCCAGAAGGGCTTTATAAAGGAGAGACTGAGTGGAGACCTGCTGGCTGGCAGAGCACAGCCCCGAGGGCTGAGGTGGCCACAGGGAGAGGAGGTGGTTGGGGTTTGCACACAGGAGCAGATTTACTCCTTTGAGTACAGCATGGAGGGGTCCAGGCTGGCTGGCCATCAAACCAGCAGGACAGGGATGCTGCTGGAAACACCAGGAAGGAGCTTCCTGACTTGTTTGGGATGACAGAGCTTTGCTGCTCCCCCAGGGTTTAGTTCCCACAGCAGCTATCCTTTAGAGATGAAATTAAACAAATTAAACTTTACAATCTGGCTCACCAAAACCTTTCACCCAGCAGGAAAGCATTTTCCTCTAGATGCACCCCACTCCCCAGCAAAGCCTGTTCCCACCAGCTGAGCAATCCAAGGACATCAGGGCTTACAGGAGCAGTGCTGTGACACATTCCCACATTGACAATGTCATGGCCAAGGTGCACCTCCCCATCAGCTACAGGTGGGTGGAAGCTGTGCAAGGACTTTCTCAGTTGCAAAGGTCACCAACCCCATGGATGTCCCAATCCAGAGAAGCCTCTCTAACCCACTCTTGTCAAAACAAGGCAGGTTACCCAAGCAAAGCTACTTATACTGAGCTTCCTGTAACTAAACCAGGTGGTTTTTTGAGAGCAGCAGGGAGGGCAGTGGGAAGCAGCTAGAGCATTCAGCCCCAAATGCAGCACAGCTGGAGGCTCTTAAGTAAACCCAAACACCTTGGAAATGAGAGACTATGGGGATGACAAGGGGAAAAGATAACAAATATTGACCACTCAAAGCCCTTTGAGGTTTTTAGACTTCAGTGTGTTAGAGCTGTGTCCCAGGCAATGCATCAGCCCTTGGGGTGAGCACAGGGATCCTGAATATGGGCTGGAAATCCCTGGAGTTCACTGACTAACAGAGTCTTGCTCATATCAGCCAGGTTATATATATTTATCTAAAAAAATCTTTCCTACATAAACGTTTTCTTGGGGAGCTCAGAAGCTGACTGTCCACTCGGTGCCTTTTTAAATTCTGAGATAAATAAGACTTTTCTGTGTCACTATATGGCATTATTTATAGTGGAAAGAGCCTGTGAATGGCACATGCTGTCAGTTCAGTATGTAAATGATGCCAGTCCCATTTGCTACATCCCATCAATTATTTTCATACACTTTGCATTCAGCTGTAAGAGGAGCAGTCACCTTGATGTCTTGAAGTGGTTTTCTTCTCTCATTTTCTTTGGTGTGTATGACTCTACTTTGAGGCTTGGTGGGGAAGTGGATGGGATTTTCAGAAGAGAGATGAATGATGTGAGTTGATAGAACAGCTGCCTCTCAATTAAAAACTGCAACAGTCCACAGCATCTGTACTTCTGCACAGGAGCTTCCAGGCTGGCCTAGGGATCCAGCCCTGGTCTCAAGGGAAGGGTAGAACCTGGTGCTTACATCAGCAGGCAGAGCAGGATTAGGTCCTCAGCATCACTCAGGTGTCTTTTTTCAAAGCACCTTTGCTCATCCCATTCTTGAAAGCTGAGTGTTTCTGGCCTCCACCCTCTTGGTGTCTTTTTTCTCAACCCTTTCTCTACTTTCATTACTAGTCCTTTGTCTAGGGTTGCAATACAGGATGTGGCCAGAAATGTGTTTTCTGTCACCATCTGTTGGAGCCGGGTGGGGCAGTGACCCTTATCTCCCTGGCACACATTATCTGCTAATGGGCCAGCTTTAAACCAGCTGGGGCAATCATCTTTATCTTTTCCACAGCCCATCCTCCCTCCAGGAGAGATCATCTGCTGCTGGGCCATTGAGTCCCAGTGCATGGCTGATAAAATTCCATCATCCCATGGGAAATGCTCCAGCCAGGGGGAAGAGCCAAGCCTTTCCTACCTAGATAAAAACTGAAATTTGGACAACAAGTTCCCTTATTTCCACTGGATTCCAGAGGAACACTGGACATTTCCCACATCATCCCTGGACCTTCAGAGGAAAACTGCACCTTCTACAGGAGCACTGCTCCAGCTGAACCACATCTGTCACTGCAGGAGGATGCAGCCACCATTTAATGGGGCTGCTACCAACACCCTGACCAACAGGGTGTCAGGTTGGATTCTGACTCTGTCAGTGTTTTGTGTTTCTTCTTTGTAATATTGCATTTCTATTTTAATTTTCCTAGTAAAGAACTGTTATTCCTAATTCCCATATCTTTCCCTGAGGGCCCCTTAATTTCAAAATGATAACAATTTGGAGGGAGGGGGTTTATATTCTCCATTTCAAAGAGAAGCTTCTGCCTTTATTGGCAGACACCTGTCCTTCAAACCAGGACATCCTTGGATTAGATTGCTCTCTTCCCACACTTCTTTGGGTGTCTGTTGCCCATTCCCACACAGCAGTGCTGGATCAGCCCCCCTTTAGACCCTCAGCTGGTACAAACCAACTTTGTTGGATTGGCATTGGCAGGTACTGACCTGACCCAGTGACCTTAGAGAGAACTTCACAGGGGCTCAACAACAGCCTTGCAGAGCTTTTGGAAGCAGAGATGTCCCTGTTACTTTGCCCCTTTCTTGTGAGCAGGCACATTTCCTTGGGTACCCAACTCCAGCCACCCTGCAGTCAGGCAGGTAGCAGCACTTGAACTCAAGGTGCTCATTCTCTTCTGATGCAGAGAGGGGAAAAAACAAAATAAAACAAACCCATAAATCACCAAGCTAGCAAATGAAAATAAATACACTTAAAAATATTTCCATGCTGCTTTTTATTATTATTATTTATAATGGTATTACAGAATTTTGTAAAATTAAAGTAAATGTCAAGCAGAATGTAATAATTTTCCTTGGGGTTTGGCACATTTGTGTGCCTGACAGTTTCACATTTTTCTTTATATCCGTGAAGACAGGAGCCTGACAGGGCTATATTTTGTTACCCACTTTGTTCAATTTTGTCATAAATTGGAGTGAACAATACAGTGAAAATATAGACACCAAATTAATCAAAGAAATTACATTTTAAAGCACCTCAGACAAACGTATGAAATAATCATATTGTGCCAGGAAAGCACATGAAAACATCAACATTTCCCCCTCCCAGACACATACGCTTTGTCCCAAGAAGGGCAGAGGGACATTAATGTTAGCACCAGATGTTGCTCCTTGGCTGTCTCACCTTGCAGAGGGAGAATTTCTCTCCCATTAATTTCTCTCCCTTCACCTGAAGTTTAACCAAATCTCAGCTCTTCCATCCCATGGCAATGAGTTGCATTTTCTAATACGAAGGTGGGTGCCTGACATACAGCAGCTAATTTGGTGTGCCAGCTCACATTGTCACCTTTCAAAAGGTTGTGCTCAAGTTCACTTCTCCATCCTCTCACTGCTGCTGCCACCAACATCCCTGCAACTCTGACACACCAACATCCCTGCAACTCTGACACACCAACATCCCTGTAACCCTGACACACCAACATCCCTGTAACCCTGACACACCAACATCCCTGCAACCCTGACAGAGCAGCAGCCCTGCAACTCTGACACACCAACATCCCTGTAACCCTGACACACCAACATCCCTGCAACTCTGACACACCTACATCCCTGCAACTCTGACACACCAACATCCCTGTAACTCTGACACACCAACATCCCTGTAACCCTGACACACCAACATCCCTGCAACTCTGACACGCCAACATCCCTGTAACCCTGACACACCAACATCCCTGCAACTCTGACACACCAACATCCCTGCAACCCTGACACACCAACATCCCTGTAACTCTGACACACCAACATCCCTGCAACTCTGACACACCAACATCCCTGCAACTCTGACACACCAACATCCCTGTAACTCTGACACACCAACATCCCTGTAACCCTGACACACCAACATCCCTGCAACTCTGACACGCCAACATCCCTGTAACCCTGACACACCAACATCCCTGTAACCCTGACACACCAACATCCCTGCAACTCAGACACACCAACATCCCTGTAACTCTGACACACCAACACCCCTGTAACCCTGACATACCAACATCCCTGCAACTCTGACACACCAACATCCCTGCAACCCTGACAGAGCAGCAGCCCTGCAACTCTGACACACCAATATCCTGCAATCCTGACACAGCAGTCACTGCCACTCCCAACCTCCCTCAGAACCCTGGCTGTCCCTGTTTGAAGGGAGACATTTGCAGTTCCTAGCAAGAGGCACCATGCATAAAGAACTGCAATTTCCATGAGAATGACAAGGAGAAATGTGAAGTGAGTAGCAGGGCTATCCTCAGGCCAATCCTTTCTGCCTGAGTAAATTCGATTTGAATTCCTCTTGAAAGACCAGCTCTGCAGCACTTGGACTATATTGAAAAGGTCACTGGAGGCAATGTCAAACATACTCTCCAGCTGCACTACAAGTGCACTGATGGAGATTCATAACAATGTATTACTGCAGCTGGAGATCCAAAGTGACTCTCTGAGGAATCCTCTCCACTTATCTGGCAGCAGCAGACTATTCCATTACTCCCCTTTAATGCCTGGATGGAGGCATTCCTGCCTTCGCTCCTGGCCCCCAAACACTGGGTTGGAAGCTCTTCTTGGAGCTTGTGAGACTCACTGAGAGTGGCTGATGGGGTCCATTCCAGCC
The DNA here is from genome assembly GCA_030060385.1 of Muscicapa striata striata. Lineage (NCBI taxonomy): Eukaryota > Metazoa > Chordata > Aves > Passeriformes > Muscicapidae > Muscicapa > Muscicapa striata. Next base: position 2,729,302 of record JAREIS010000032.1, on the reverse strand, counting down.
ACTGAAATGGCCACGCTGCTATTCACTCACCTTCCTCCTACCCCTGGGTTTCTGAGCACTGGTAGCATATAAATGAGAGCCAGGAGCAGAGCAAAGCCATAGTGGCAGAACCAACACCACCCAAAACTCACCTCTGGCTCAGGCAGAAGTGTCCTGATGTCCTGCTAGAACTAGACTTAAAACCTGGAACAGAAAATGTTGTCCCTGCCCATGGCAGAGGGTAGGACCTAGGTGATCTTTAAGCTCCCTGCCAGCCCAGACCATTCAATGACTGTCACCTTTTGTCTCAAATTCAGTATTTTGCTCTGTAGCCTTGTGCTAGGAAAACCTGAGTTTCCCCCTTCTCCCACTAACAAACATCCCCATGGTGCTGGGAGCAGGCATTGCCACGAGTCCCTGTGCTCACCCACCCCAAAGGGCTGGACAGGGGCAGCACCACAGAGCACAGAGCAAAGGGAGGGCTGACCAGCAAGGACCTGGAAAGCTGCCACATTCCCCTGCAAATGTGGAAGTGGTTCAGTGGTAGATTAAAGGATTTTTTTCTCCCAAACTACACACACCCACCAATATATGGCAAATATGCATTTTAAGCTTATTTGTGTATGCGTTGCTAAATACCATAATGGTCTCCAGCTGTACGGCAGGAGGGCCCATTCACTGACATTTTACTGTTCAGTTTATTTTTTTCCCTTATTGTATTATCAGTGTATTTCCTCTCATTTTGCTTTGTGCTTGTAGAAATCCTGACGTCTTCTATCACACCTGTTTTCTATTATTGGTCCTATTATTTTAATTCCCCATCTATTGTGTGGATTCTGAAAATCATCTGATAAAGCCCATTCTCTACTTTTAAAAAAGCCCATGAGAAGGTTTTAATAAGTGAAATCTGTATTTTTCCACACCATGCTCAATGAAAGTGTCCGGTGAATAACCCCTGATTGTCAGGTGCTCCCATTCCCATCATCTAAGCAGGGGGGATAATTAGCAGACAAATGAAGGTATACAATTCTGCAAGTATTCAGAAGGACCATTTGGCTGCTTGATTGGTAGAAGGATATTTTTAAATCTGCCATTTGAGATTCAGCTGTATTGCTAATTAAATGAGAATTTCATAAAAATAATCTGAAAAAAGTCTCTGTTAATTGGAGAACGATAACGAACAGACTTGCTAAACAGAGGCATAAACGTCAAACAATTGAAGAGGAATAATAAAGTGCTGTGTTATCGTGCAATGCCAGGCAGCTTTCCGACTTTTAGTTGAAGTTTTAACTTTTAGCAATTTTTTTTTTTTTTTGTATTTGTGAATGGCATTCAAAAATGTGCTTTGCAATCATAGTTTCCAACTCTTGGATTGGGTGAGGAATGCATGGCAGCACTAATGGTGTCCTTGCTTCAAGTCTTCTTGCATTCTGTGAACAGCTTTTGTGTTCTGCAATGAATACGAGGGGGGAAGCGCATTAATGTTGTGTGGTTGTTATTCCTGCAGGGTAGTGGCATTATTGAATTAGGGATTCTTTGTAACAATAATGACTTCCAGTGCTGTATTGTACAGTAAAATACACAGAGTCTCAGGAAGGAGCTCGGGACATGTTGGAAGGCTCCAGCACAGCTCGTTGGTGCTGCTCAGCACTGGCTGCCACGTGCTGCACCTGCACAGGGAGCAGTGCCCTCCCTCCCACACCACAGGATGAGGAGGGGTCAGGTGTTTATGGGGAACATTGGACCAGGCAGGGCCCTGGAACCTGCCCAAGGCGCAGAAATCCCTATACCCCAGAGAAAGAGGCACTAAGTTGTTAGAGGGACACTAAGGATATGGACATCTATTCCCTCCCCACAGTTCTTTGCAGTTTTATGTTAATGTACCCCAGTTCTGTGTCCCTGGTTGGCCTGCTGGCCTCTCCACCCTTTTCCCCTTATATGTATGTTCCCTGGAATGTTCTCCCTTCCCTGGTCACCCATTGGCCCCATTTTGCCACAGTGCCCCGCCCCCTTTTACCCTATTGGTTGTCACCCTTGGCCCCGCCTTTTCCCCACCCCTGAGCCCTCAGCCCATTGGCCCTGAGGCTCTGCTCCACCCCCTGTCCCCCATATTTAAACCCAGACCCTCCATTTTGCCCTGTCTTTGTCCCTGGATCCTTCACTTGTGGCTGGAATAAACCTGCCCTGTGGAGCCCCACACAACAGACCCTTCTTGCCTCTCCTTTGCTCTGGACTATCCAGAGCGTGTGCTTTTCTTTTCCCTGTAAGTGAGCCTGTGCCACCAAAGCAGTTTTCCCTCCTTTACTGGAGATGATTTTGGGGACTGTGGCACCTCACCACCCCTTCACACCACAACCATCCTTGGTGGCCCCATGCTGGTGTGAACATGCCATATTAACCCCATAGCTGGCACAGGGGTGTGACATTGGGATTGCTCTGACTGGAGAAGAGAAGGGCCCAGGGAGACCTTATTGTGATGTTCAGTACTGAAAGGTGTCTGGGAGGAAGAGTGGGTGAGCTTTTTAGCAGGGTGCATGTTATGGTAGGACAAGGGGTAATGGTTTGAGACTAACAGAGAGTTGATGTGGATTCGATATTTGGAAGAAAGTTTTTGTGCTGAGGCCCTGGTTGGACAGAGCAGCTGTGGCTGCCCCATCCCTGGAAAGGTCCAAGGTCAGGCTGGATGGGGCTTGGAGCACCCTGGGACAGTGGAAGGTGTCCCTGCTCATGGCAGGGCTGGAATGAGATGGTCTTTAAGGTCCCTTCCAACCCAAACTATTTGGGGATTCCTTGACCTTGCATTAACAAAAAGCTGGTGCCTTGCAGCCTCCACTCTGCCGGGCTCCTGCTCCAGCCCTTGGCACTGTCTCACAGGATCACAGCAGCTGACACAGAGCTGCATGGAAAAGTTTGCAGTGAAACCTCAATTAATTTTACACCAGCAGAGAGTTCTGAATCTGTGGTTGTCTCCCTATAAAAATTTGTCTTCAGTTTGCCTCTGAGCGCTGCCTTCACACTCTCAGAGCCCAAAGTAATTGTAACACAGAGACTTCAGCCTTTGCACAAAGTGTCTCTTGGATATTCCACTTCTGAGAGAAGGCCCAAACAAACCAGCTTTGTGAAAGCCCTGTGTAATGACAATTGACTACCCTCCACAAGAAATATCTATTAATTACTCTGCAGGGGGGAAAAAAGGCAACTGTGATGATACACATTTCCCAGCTACAGCACAAACAACTGCTTTTGAGGCACAGAGCCTGGGCTGAGGAATCTTGTGGAATGAAGTTATCTCCAGGAGGGTGACAGCAGCCAGGTTTCCTGGAGTGCAGGAATATATCTAGATTTTGGCCAAGGAGACTTTCTTCTAACAGTGTTTGAAGCAAGGTCAGGTATTTGAGTAACCTGGTGTAGTGGCAGGTTTGCCTGCCCATGGTAGGGGGTGAACTAGATGATCTTTAAGGTCCCTTCAAGCCTAAACCTTTCTGGGATCCTGTGATCATTTCCTGCACTTTTGGTTCAAGTTCAGTTTCAGCTTTGCCAGAAGAATTCCTTATGGGAGCATTTAGTTAAGAATCTGCTTGGGTTCCCACCCCCTGAGGTGCCTTCTGGGGAACACCCTCGAAGTTTCTGGTGCTGGTGGCAGAGCTCTGGCCATGCCATTCTGCTTCCTCCCTAATTCACTTAGACACCACAACAGGGGCACTGACCATGACAATCTGACCCACTCTAGAAATGGAAAAATCATTGTAAAATGATATTTCTGGGAGTAGAAAAAGAGAGAAGTCAGTTTTGTAGGGCTGGATTGATATGTATCAGCATGAGAATAGGAACCAAAGAGGGAAATGAAGGAATCAGCTGCACATCTGGCCCAGCTGTGGGCGTGCTGTGCCTTTCCCAGTAAGCTGTGCACATGACTTGGAGAAGAAAGCTATTCAAAAATATTAGAAACTATCTTCTTCTGACCTGCTGGTCTCACTGGCTTAAGAGGTGGGACAGGACTTAGTGGGTCCCTTTCCAGCTGTGAAATCCTTGTCTTCAATTGCATCCAGGTACATCCAGAGCCTACACTGCACTCAGTCCCTGCTGGGAGCACTCCAGGTTCAGCTCCTTCCTTGGATACAGCCCTTGGGTGACCTCAGTCACATCACTTTATCTGTCTCCACAGCAATTCTCTTTTGGTCAATTGGGTGCAGTGCTTCTTCTGGGCATGCTGGGAAGAAAAACACATTATAGGTGGTAAAAATCCGGATAATTGGATAAAAGCAGAAGATAAGTAGAAATAAGATTGCCCCATGTATTCAGGCACCTGGTTCACTCCCTCCAGGGGTGTATTGTGTGGGGTTGTGCAGATGAGTTATTAGAGCAGCTGATTCACAGCTGCACTTTGGGTCTCCAGTGCCACAGGTGGTGGCTGCTCTCTGGGAAGTAGAAATTGCAAGGATAAGCTAAATTTAAAGTATGTATTTATAGACTATACACACAGAAGGCAGTGAAGACACCTCATGGCCCAGAGTTTGCAGAGGTTGTGAGTTGATGTTACTGTGCCTGTTCCAGCACATCCCCACACGGCTGCTCCCTGTGGGGCTGCCTCACACTTCCCCCCACGCCTGCAAGGCTCTGGCAAGTCCCAGTCCTGGGGCAGGAGCACAGCAGCTGGACTGCCACACCTCCATGTGCTCCAGGTGTGCCCTGACAGCAGTACAGAAATGGAGACTTTCCCTCCCAGACTGCCTGCTGCCACATTTGGAGCTGGATCAAAAACACAAGAGCCAAACTGGTTCAGCTCTTCTCCAGTGCTACATACTCTGTGAGGACCATGGGCTTTGGCCATCAGCTGCTACAAGTAACTTATGGGACAGACTATGGCCAGGACATAGCAAAGTGATTTAAGATGTGAATTTTTGTGACATTTCTATGCTAACAAAAGCTTCACTACAGACACAATTACATGTGAAGGGTTGGCAGAAACACAAAATCAGTCCCAGGGCTATAACTCTGCTCCTCCGCCGTGAGTGGAGGGAATTCTGAAGTCTGATTCCAGAAACTGCCACCATTGGATTTTTCTGGTGCTCCAGGGAGAACTTGTAGGTGGCATTAGTCCAGTCCAGCCAGCCCCATGCTCTGGGTTTCAGAGACACCTCAGCTTTACCCCCATGTGTGAATAAAGGTGCTGACAAAAACATCTTCAAAACAAAATTGCTGTGCCTGTATCACAGTCATGGTCAGTTTACTGGAGTGACATACTGAGATAAGTGCATTCATGTAGAACTCTGCTGGTAAAAGCAGTTCCTTCTCTCCACCCTTACAGAGATCTCGAACTGCATATACCTTGCAAAATTTATCAGCTCTGAAACATCTCTTTACACTCAGGAAATATTTGAGTGCTCTCACTCAGGCAGTTTCAAAGGTCATGGAAGGTCTGATTTGTAGATAGACAAAATGTAAGGTTCAGCCCTCAGACAACCAGTCCAAGAAGCAATGTGCCATGAAGACACTTAGTTGAATCCCAGTGGCACCTTGATTAGGTCAGGACAAGCTTTAACCCTGCCTTTCCTCCCCAGCCATGCTCACGATGGGGCTGGAGGATGGAGAGCAGTGCCATCACTTCTGCCCTCCAGGGAGGGATGAGCCCTTCAGCAGCAGTGAGTCCTGCATGCCTGAGCCCAGGGAGCTCTGACCCAAGCAAGGCTGGGCTCTTTCCCACTTAGCCTCTGGCACATCAGCCAAGTAACTCCAGTAAAAAAAAGATCCTAACTGGTCTGTTTGAAAGGGCAGAGCTGGTGAAACCAGCTCATAGGAGCAAAGGTGCTAAACTAATTATCAAAGATTTTCTTAGCCCAGGGCAAGAACAACAGGCTGGGATGGATCAGAGGCTCATTTACAGTCCTGTATGCCAAATACTTTCCTTTTTTTCCTCTGCTGCACTCAGGCGTTTCTGTAAGTGGTGCATGGCAATTCTGGGCACGCACCACACCAGCTATTAATTGGATTTGTGGGCCTCAGTTCCAATTCCAACACCCCTTGAAATTCCAGTCCTCAATTCCAGCACCCCTTGAAACGTTTCTAAGGGATGGGGATAAAAGATGGGGACTGCACAAAGTAGTAAGAGGCAGGTGCAGTTTGGAAAGCACGCTTTTGTTAATTCTGCTCTGCCTATCTTTCATTAGCACACCACATTATGACATCCTATAGATTTGTGCTTCAGCTTCACTGGGAGAGGCAAATGATGTTTTAATGAATAATGGTGCCTCGAGCTGATAAGGGACTGTCCCTCACTCCCACTGAACAGGGACTGTGCTCGGCTCCATGTGTCCAACTGCACTTAACATAATTGGATGAAACTTGTAATAGTTTGTTCACTCCAGGTAGGTGTAAAAGTCACGGTGAAAAATCCCAGTGATAAAATATCAATTGCTGTCCCTTGCTCAAGGGTATAATTGTGGTTAGTGGTATTTGAGGAGCAAAGAATCCAGGCTGGAAGATAATGGGAGGAGGCATGTGCAGCACAAGGCAGAGGCACTTTCAGCTCAAGGCTGTGGAGGCAGGGCTGGAGCAGACAGAGTGTGCCCAGAACTGTCACTGCTTCTGGAAACTCTCTCCCCTGAGCAATATTTACTCAGTGTGTGCTCAGAGGATACTCAGAGTAGCCTTGTGGGGCTCAGTCCAGGTGCACTCATCTTCCTCTGAGTGTGAGATACTGGCACAGGGTGCCCAGAGCAACTGTGGCTGCCCCATCCCTGGAGGTGTCCAAGGCCAGGCTGGACAGGGCTTGGAGCAACCTGGGCTAGTGGAAGGTGTCCCTGCCCAATGTAGGGGGGAACAAGATGAGCTTTAAGGTCCTTTTCAGTCCAGACCATTCCAGGAGTCTGTGTTTCCTGCAGCTCAGGCTCAGCACTGGTGTGGGAGCTGTGCCTGTGCCAGGGCCCCTCCAGCTCCCTCTGCTGCAGCCCCACGTGCCTCAGCCACGGTGCTTTATAGCATTTCCCAAAGACATTACTTTTACACCCTGAATGATTACTTCATTTAGCACATACATCAGAACTAAAATACCCAATATTAGCTCATTTAAGTTCATGCTCAGTGATGGATTAATCGTTTCTCTTTTCTGGAGCAAAGCCCAGTCCATTTCATCTGAGGACTGAGGAGAAATGTTCCCTTGTATCTTGAAGCCTGGGACATCTGCTGTGCTTTGCAGATCTGCTTGTCCACAAAAACAAAAAACGAAAAAAACAAAAAAAAAAAAAAAAAAACAAACCCAAAAGCAAAACAAAACAAAACAAAAAAAACCCCAAAAAACAAATAACCAAAAAATACCAAACAAACCAAAAAACCAACCCTGAGATGCTTATATATATTAAAAAAATAAATTCTTAAAGCTATAGATTGCACCCATTTTTCCCTGCTTTCAGAATAGGTGCAAAGGAAGCATATCCACAGTTCAGTCAGCATGAGCCTGTCTGTGTGTCCTTTGAGGTTTCAGATGTCACATCATGTTACAGTGGGTATTGCTGTCTCATACTATTGTGTGTCATGGGCCACACAGGGACATGAGGAGATTGAAGCAGCCCTTAATGGACAAACACAATGAGAGCAGACACCTGTGCAGCTCCAGCCAGGCTGAGACCAGAGAATCCTGTGTGCTAAATATTATGGCCAAAATAAAAGCCATGGGTGGGTGATCAGGCTGAAACTCTGGAGGTCTCCTGTTCCCCAGAATTAATAGAGGTGTTGGCCAGTCAGTGCAAGGAGTAAATGATGAGAGGAAATCCTGCTCTGTCACCCTTGGAGCAGCACCTGCAGCAGGAGCCAGGGGCTGTGGCACGTGCCAGGAGCCAAACTGGGGGGCATCACTCAGTCCAAACTGCCTGGGCTCCAGTGACAGCTCCTCAGCTCCAGGACCTCTCTTCTACAGAAGCTGTGCCTGATGAAGCCCATTTTCTTCCAAACCATGGGTAACAGACTGGTTTTGGGATGTTTTTCCCTCCTTTCTCACTAAAACATCAGCAGAATAGCTGACAAGGAAGGAGCTCAAAGGGAATTGGGCATGGGAACAGAGATGTTCCCAAGCTTTTAGAGTCACTTTGTTACTGAGATTTCTCTGTCTCCTCATCTTGTGTTTGGCCATATACCAAGAATGCCACTGTCTTTTTGCACTGTGAAAAAACATGGAACAAGAAAACAGTGCTGTTTCAGGCACATTTCAGGCAGTCTCCCTTATCCTGAGTTCAGCTATTACTCTAATGTCAGTAGGAGGAAATAGGTATGTACCATTTGAAAGTATTTAGAACTGGCTGTGTGGTTTCAAAACACAGGATCTTTCAAGGAACTCCTCTCTTCCCATTTGGTGTCACAGCAATTAAGTTTTTAAGAGGTTCTCTGTAACATTAGCCAACCATATAATATTCTTGAAATGCCTTTATGGCATCCTATAAGGACAAACTGCTTGCATCTTCCTTGGAAAATGAAAGGCTAGATTCCAGTTCTGGAAGCTGACCAAGTTCCATTTTCTGTACAACTCAAGGTGGCTGGGTGTGCACTGCTGCTGCTGTCCCTCCAGGGTTCTAATTCTCTGTGGGGAATTGCTCCCCAAAACCAAAAGCACATTACCAGGAACTGCTCCCCAAAAACCAAAGCTCTTCACCAGGGTGGGAAGGCTCAGTCCTGCCTCTCTGCCTGGTGTGTGGGAGCATCCAGCTGCAGAGAGACTAAAAATCAGAGTAAAAAGGGTAAAAAGAGGCAAGGAAAAGCCCTTCCTTGGGACTGGCCCTCAGGTGCTGCAGAAGTATATTTCTATTAGACACTGCCATCCTTCCAGGCTGTAATGTATTCCCTCATTATGGTAAACATCCACATGGCATTTGTTTCTGGAGTGATATTGCACAAAGCTGGGTAATAAAAACGCTGCTGATCTCACAAAGCACAAGGCTCAAGACAAATAAAGTCTGTAAACAGTTCTGTGCTCCAGGATGTTTTATGAGCTGGACCAGCATTTACTCAGGGCTAATGCTGAAGAAGTTCATTTCATCTCCTAGAAAAGGCTCTGCCCCCCCAGGAATCTCCACTCCTCAGGGGAATTTTGGCATGGTCACTACAATCCAGCTCTAACTACCTTCTTCCTTTTGCTGCTGCAAGTGGTGTCGTTCACTGCACAGTTCCCTCTCCCAGCAACACCTCCCTGATATTTAGAAATGTGTAGAAATGTCAGCAGGGTGGGGGCCTGGGGGAGTGTGCAGGCAGGTGTGGGGCTCAGCAGGTTGGGTTACACTGAGAGCTGAGTGCTGAGGAAGGCCAAGCACTCCCTCCCAGGGCTCCTGGGCTGCTCCTCAGGGAGTGCAGGAGAGGACAGTGACAGATGGCATCGCTCACATTGTCTGCAGCAGTGCCAGGCTGAGGTGTGCCACAGGTGCACAGAGCCAGGGCTGTGCAGAGAGAGGGACAGACCCTGGTTTGACACCCTGTGTCAGTGAAAACTGGAGCAGGGCCACACATGTGATGTGATGAGAACATTGCAAGGATCATAGAAACATCATGGAACCCTAGAATGGTTTGAGTTGGAAGGGATCTTAAAGTTGTTAAAATTAACTAATACCTGCCATGGGCAGGGACACCTTCCACTAGCCCAGGCTGCTCCCAGCCCTGTCCAACCTGGCTTTGAGCACTTCCAGGGATGGGGCAGCCACATCTAATTGAGGCTCTGAGATGTTACAGACCAGGCTGAGGTCAAAAAGCCTTTTGCTCACTGCCTGAAGGCACATGGGTTTTGAATTTTAAAATACAGCTGTCAGTTGGGGCACCTTCTGGAAACACAAGGATAAAACCTGCATGGCACTGAAGTGACAGCCATTCCCAGGGCTGTCCTGCTCTGTGCCCTAAAAGGTGCTGGCCAATCACCCCATGCAGGTGAGGGAGACTCAATATCTCACCACACCCCATAATGAAATTAAGAGACATTCCAGGGCAGAGATGAATCAAGAGATGCCAGTTGGGAAGCAGGTGGCTCCAAACCAAATCAGGGCCAGCTAACCAGCTTGCCTTGTCCAGGTGAGCTCTGAACATCTCCAAAACTGGAGTTCCTACAGCCTCTCTGGCTTCTCATCTGGCATTTGACCATCCTCAAGGTGGGCACTTTGGACATCACATCCCATCAGAACTTCCCACACTGCAATGTGTGCCTGCTGCCCCTTGTCCTTGTCACCAACCACAGTCTGACTCTGCCTTTTGCACACCCTCCTCTCAAAGTCATCAGCACCAGTAAGATGTCCTCTTTTCCTCCCTAAAACTCCAGTTTTTCTCATTCTTGTCCCAGTACATTGATGTTTTTTTTGCAAAGGAAACCCCAAACTGGCCACAAAACCTCCAGGGCTCAAGTACACATAGGAGCAACTCTGGGATTCACATCTGCAGCCCATGAGCAGCTCCAGCTGTGCTGCACTAATTCATCACCCAGGAGCTCCTGCACAAAAGCAGAAGTCAGCGAACTTTTTCAGCTTTGACAGATTTCAAGCATTCCCTCTTCTCTCATCTGGCTGTTTTCAGGGGGTTCACACATCCATGGCCACTCTGTTAGAGCTTGTCTGCACTGCTGGAAAGCTTCATGAGTTCAGGACAGTGCACATTGCCTGTTCAGAGCCAAAGCAGGGGGAACACAAGCCACGTTATTACAGCATGAGGGGAACTCACTGCAGCCAAGCTCAGCTACAGACCTAGGCTGATTTTATCTTCCTGCTGTCTATACCTCACATAAGCCCTTGAGAAAAAAAAAAAAAAAAATTAAGGTGATTTTTTTTTTTTTCCTAAAAGAAAAATCTTAGAGATTTTTTTGGGACAAACCAAAAAGCCCAAGGGTTTTGGAGGTAACCAACAGGAAGAGGAAAGGGGAAGATGCCCCCAGGCAGCACCAACAGGATGAGATGCTATTAATGCATCAACTTCCCTGACCATGAACCCTTTCCTTAGGAAATTCCAGAAGGGTCCAAATCTGATGGTGAGAGGAGGAAAATATTTTAAATAAGGCTGGTCCAGGTCTTCCACAGGTTTCCAGTCAGTTCCTTGCAGCTTGTACCTAATGGGGATTATGTATATTACATATATCTGATGATGTGGTCCCATACCTTTAGCAATTTCCTTCACTTTTCTGAGCACCAAACCAGAGACTGTGGAAAGACAGAAGGTGTGACAGAAAATGGGGGGAAAAATGGTGGGGAGGGATTGGTCTTTTGCAGCCCTGACTGAAGAATAGAAAGTCCCCAAGTCAGCCACCCTTTTGGAAACCACTGGCCTCAAAATACACTTTGTAACTGATGTGTTTTAATTCCAGGAAAAACACGCTGAGCTGAGGCTTAGACCTTGGGCAAATTCGCCTTTTGGCTCAAACAGCAAAGATCTTGAGCTGAAAATGCCTGCTGCTGACAGTCTGTGCCATGGCTGTGTCCCAAACACTGCTGGCATAGCTGTGGTGGAAAAAATAAAATACATTTCATTCCCCATTGGTCATGCTGTAATGGCATGAAATTAGAAACTCTAATCAATAGTGCTTTACACAGCATGACTCTCATGTCAAAAGAGCCCATGGTTTAAAAAAGAAGAGTCACAAATAAATATGAAAATCAAGGCTGTGAAGCATCAGTAATGAAGTATAATTCTGTCAGGCAGTCCCAGCCAGTGATTCTCTTCACAAAACCTTCTCTCACCCAATCCTTCGTTTTCCACACCTCCCTGATCCTCCATCTCCACATAATTTTCCTGTATTTATTTGCCCTTTGCACATGAAATGTCACTGATTTGAGCGTGAGTGATGAAGCTGGGGAGGGCAGGGCTGTGCTGCAGCCCTGGCTCTGCCTCTGCTTGGTTCTCAATATTTCACCTCTCTGTTGCTCTGGAAAAAGACCCAACCCCTGTCTGCTCCCCTTGCACATGCTGAGACCAGCAACACACCTTTCTTCCAAGATGCACCTTTTCTGTTCCTACAAAATGTAAACAGAATGCAGATTATTCTTATCTTTATAACAACAACAGAAGTTAGAGTTATCCTATTTATATCAAAAATTATAGACAGCTCTGCTAAGACCCTTATGTTTTGCTTGTACTGGCAACACTGCTAGAAGAACCACCAGAGAGATAAAGTATTCAAAAATAATAAGCAGGCCCCCAAAGGCATGAAGAGCTGACAGCTACAGGGCTCTGTGTCTGTCATACAGGACTTTTGGGAGCTGGTGGCATTTTGTTCAGGGACAGGGTTTGGGATTTTTCCAGCACTAGTTTTAAAGTTCCTCTCGCCATGCACTGCTAACATTAGCACAGCTTGGCAGGTGGAGGAGTGCCCTGAAAACACTGAATTCTTGGAGTGGAGATTTTGTTAATTAGACCTTCTTCCTGTGTTGCATTTTGGCTATAGGAGAGTGGTGAAAAGGATAATGCAGCATAGTGCCTCGTGCAGTGGAGAAGCAAGAGAAGAGAGAGAGCTTTATTCAAAGAAACACTACAGATATATAGGGTAGCTCGTGCAAAACAGAATAGAAAAGACTCATTGGCCCAAGAAGGCAACACCTCTTTGAAAACATGCTTTCTGCAAAATATCACATCTCTCATGCACCCTGCAGATGTTTAATCATTGTTATAATTTCTTGTCCTTGAGCAGGCTGAGAAAGGCAAGGCTTCAAGGCTGCTTTTCCCCTGGCTCCAGCAGCATCCAGCAACATTCCTGCACACAGTCCTGGCTCTCCAAGCAGCTCCTGTGGCAGAGGGGCAGTGATCAACCAAAGGCTGGATGCCTTCAGCAGGAGAACAGGTAAGAGCTGTCTGGCTTCCAGACATCAATGAAAGTCCTCCAGAAAGACCTGCTGAATCCAAAGGGGAAAAACCTTTCATGGCCTCAAGAGAGGGCTCAGTCTTGGTGAGGGGTATCTCTGTCAGTTTCTGGGTACTTTTCTTAATTTTGCCACTGAACCACAGTGCTTTGGTTAATTGAGTTACCTGCAGCCTTGTCTTTAGCACAGAGATGTTTTTCCCTTGAGCCAATACTGATGAAGACAAAGAAGCAGAGGTTACACCTTGAGTCCCTGGCTCAAAGCCCAGATGGAAGGAGTGAACCCAAACCCCAGGTAAGAGCTCTGCACACCAGACATGCCAACTCCATCCCTGAGCAGGGAGGGTGGGCTGGGTGACCTCCAGGGTCCCTTCCAGCCACACCCACCACACAGTTCTGTGAACACCTGACCAGAGAAGTGTGTTTTGGGAAGGACATGTTTGTTCCTGCTTTCTGCTGCTGAGGTGAGCCCCCAAACCCCTCCTGAAGAAGGTCCAGGCTCCCATCAGAGGCAGGGCTCTGTGAGCCAGGCCCTGCAGAGCAGTTCCCACAACACTGCGTCAGCTCTGCCTGTCCCTGATCAGTTGCTTTCACTTCAGAGCAGTCACTTACATCATGCCACGTCTGAAAAGTAGGATGAAAGCCAAAAATTATGTCTTTCCCAAGCTCTCAGTAAAAACAGTGACTTGTGCAATACATACAAAGCTTTGAGTTGGGGAACTTCAAATCACCAAGCATGTGTTAATCAGCAACATGCCAGTCCCTGGGGATTGTGGGGATGTTAAAAGGTTATCCTGCTCTCCTGCACATTGCACTGCTGAGCTCCATTACACAACCAAAGGATGATTTAATGTGTGGCAAAGAATTTTTGATTCTCCAGATATTATTTTAGATGTGGGAACCCAGCTGCTGAATGCTGCTTTTCAGGTTAAACAAAGCCTACAGCCAACACTCATTCTCACACTATTAATGAAGATAATCTTGCCCTGCAATTGACTTTTTTTTCCAGAAATAGCAGGAGAGAGATTTTCAAATCCTTTCAGGTTTGCAAAACGTTATCTCACTCTATTTCTTTAATCTCCCAATGCTGAAAGATGGATCTTTTTCTCTTATGGCTGGGTGTACTTCTACACTTCAGCAGCAAACCATGAAAAGGAATCAGGCTTGTGGAAAGAAATAATAAAGAATTTGCAGTGTTAACATTTACTTGGGCTTGTCTGGACTTCCTCAGCTTTGAATTCCAACATGATTGACCAGATTGAATGTTCCACAAAAGAGACAAACCAGCTGACAGGCTTTGTGTACAGAGGGCTGCTGGGCAGGGGAAGGGGCTGTGCTCTACTCCAGGGCAGTGGTGGACAGGACAAGGAGTTGGAGAGCTCAAGCACAGCCAGGGAGAGAGGTAAGTTGGACTGGGGAAAAGATTCTTACATCAGCACCAGCACTGAGCACTGCAGGGCCTCATGTGTCAGAGTTTTAAGACACCCCAATCAAATATGACAGGGCTGAAGTTTATCCATCCTTGGAAGTGTTCAAGGCCAGGTCGAAGGGGGCTTGGAGCAGCCTGGGAGAGTGGAAGGTGTCCCTGCCCATAGAGTGGGGTTCAACTAGAGGAGCTTTAAAGTCTCTTCCAACCCAAACCATTCTGTGATGGCACTGCTCTGGAGGAAGAAAGTAACCTGGAAAATCTCCCAAGGTCCCATTCACTTTCTGGTTTCTAGAAAAACCCACAGATCAACTGCACAGCTTCAGTGAAAGGCAGAGCAGAACATTCCCTGAGCAATTCCTACTCCTGAATTGCAGGGAAGGCAATTCATAGCCTGCTTTTTCATTTCCATGCATCTTAATTGTTCACATAATAATCACAGAAGTATTTAATAATACAAAGCATATGGGCCAGATGTTCAACTGGTGTAAATCAATAGCACTTGGGGAGCTTCAGTGGTGCAGTGCTGGCGTAATCATTTGTAGCTCTGGTGCTGCATCTTTAAGGTGGCTCTCAGGATTTTGGCACCACCTGATTGTTTCCACTAAAACCAAGTCACTGAGTTTATTGCCCACCTACAAAGGGCCACCTCCCACCAAATGCTCAGAACTGAATATCAAAAACCCAAAGCTCAAAATAGATTGTCTTAAGGTTTCTTAAAACCTCTGGTCCAGCCTCTGCTGGCCATCACTGCATTTGATCATGGCCACTCCTCCAGCTGACTCACCCTGGCACAGGCAGGTGCAGGCAGCACTTAGCCAGAGGTCCATGCAGTGCCTTGTCTTAGTCTTAGCTCCTATGTGAGCTCTGCTTTATTTGCTTACCACTGTAAAAAAGAAAAAAAAAAAAAAAAAAAAAAAAAAAAAAAGAAGAAAAGCTTTTAATTCACTTCATCCTGGGAGTTTCTGTGATGCTCATTGATCCAGTCTACAAGTACTTCACAAACACTAATGGATCCAGTGAAACTCTCCACTAATCTCCTCCTGAAACTTGGCACCAAACTGCTCATTTCTGACGGCTTCTCCTTTTACAGTTGTTTTCCTTTGCTACCTGTTTCAGAGCCACTCCAGGGCTCATTAATTGTTCATCCTTTGTCGCTTGAAAATTTTCCTTTTAATGTTTCCAGTCACATGTTGGATACTGATGTGAAACAGATTTCAATTTGCAGGTCTTTCACACCTGCAATGACACTATTTGAACTGATTGTGGCATTACCAGTTGCACATGGACATCTGTAATTGAACTGAAAAGCTTTGAGAGACGTATTCATTGGACTTCTGATCTCATTTGTTAGAGAGCCTTAGGGAATGAGCAATTTCCACTCCTCAATTTATGACAACTGGTCATAGTTACTTAAACAGAATAAAATAAATCCTATGGCATGTGTCCCTTCTGGAAAACAGGTTGACAATTGTGCCCAGAGGAGAATTAAATTGCTCAGTGACAGTGCTGTATTGAGAGAAAAATATATAGATAGAAGAAAGTCATGGTAAAGTTTTTTTGTGGAGGTTCCCAGGTTAATATTCCTTCTGCTAATGAGGCTCCCTGGTTGAGATTCTGGGAAATTTCAATAAATTGTGTGGAGACTATGCAAATAAATGGTCTGCTGTATTTGAAAATACCTTGTGCTAATTCTATCTGGGTCTAAGGGGTGACCTACTCCACTTCCATAACTAGGGCTGGATTTTCAGCTGCCAGAAACAGCTGGATTTTCAAAAGACTTGCTGGCCAAGCCAGTGTGGCTGGGCTCTTTGGGCAGCCTGGTGCATGCAGGAGGAATTTTACTGACCACCCAACCATTAGCCCTCAAAATTTCTCTCCTAAATCAGTAAGTATATATTTTTTTAATTCCATTTAGGATTTTTTTTTAGGAAATCAGAGTATCTGGAAATAAAAGCATCTGACTCTACATTCAGCCAGTTTTAAAGCTGAGCTTTGTGCAGTGGTCCACACATCTCTTTGTGCACCACAGGCTCAAGCTGGCATCCTGCCATAACACCCAACATGGGAAAGGCTGAGGAGCTTGGGAGTTTGTTCCCATGTGTGATACTGCAGCAAGAACTCCAGCTGGGGAGCCCTGGCTTTGTCCCCTCCATGAGCTGAACAGCCTTTCCTGAGAGCAGAGTGCACCCCAAACAGCCAAGGCTGTTTGATTACACCTGCAGAGCTTGGCCTGAAAGGAGGCCAGGTCCTTCTGCCTTCCAGCCCTGCCCCCTTTTCCACCTTCTCCCTCTTGCCCTGCCTTGTTCCTCCTGAGCAAGTGCCCCATTCCCATCTCCAGAGTGTGAAGTGACCTCCTGGAGGGCTGAAGAGCCAGTCCTGTGTGTAAGATACCATGTGCCACAGCCATCAGTGTTCTTCTCTGTGTGAATACTAGTGTGGATTTATGAGATTATCTTAAATCCAAGCTGCACATTTCTTAACTATCAGTATTCTTTGCCTGTACCAGTAGAATTTGCATAATTTCCCAGCAGTAGAATAGAGCAATATCAAGACAATAAATAAAAAAATCACCAATTCATCACAGAACTGTTCATCCAGTTGCCAGAATTATTCCTTTTCCTTGCACAGCAAATGCAGACCCCAAGGAAGAACAGATCCTCTCTTTAGATTCCAGAGAACCACATTGGCTCATGCTGGTTGAAGAGCTGACCCTGCATGATTCCATGAGCTCTTCATGGAGATAATTTTGACACAGAATGCCAACTGAGCCAGTCATCCACCAAATTGTAAAGCACTGAGCACTGGAAGCACTGGTGCTGTTACAGACCATGCTCTTGGCAGCAGTGAGGGCTCAGGGGACACAGGGGACACAGGGGACACAGGGGATACAGGGGACACAGGGGACACAGGGGATACAGGGGACACAGGGGACACAGGGATACAGGAGATACAGGGACACAGGGGATACAGGCGATACAGGGGACACAGGGATACAGGAGACACAGGGGTACAGGGGGTACAGGGGACACAGAGATACAGGGGATACAGGGGACCCAGGTGACACAGGGATACAGGAGATATAGGGGACACAGGGGATACAGGGGACACAGGGGACACAGGGGATACAGGGACACAGGGGACACAGGGGATACAGGGGACACAGGGACACAGGGGACACGAGGGACCAGGGGACACGAGGGACCAAGGGACACAGTGCTTTGGAGGCTGAGACCTTACAGAGCAAAGACTTTCACCATTTGTTTTTTAATAATATGGGAATGTGCAGCACTTTCTTCAGGTCCAGGCAGGCCAGAGGTGCAATCAGCAGTGTCCTAGAGCAGGAAAACAGGCAAGGGATTCACAGAGAGTCCACTGCCTTCCTGATGGGTTTGATCCTCCAGCACACCTGGGTGTGCAACTCATGCTGCTGTGCCAGGAGCTCCTGGCCAGCCTCCATCTGCAGGGATGTGCCCTCCTCTGCCACACTGCATCTGCTGGGCACTATTGCAAATGGGAATTAGGAACCCAAACTACTCAGGTGCTTTAATCCAATTTCACTTCCTTGCTGTCCACTGAATGGCAATGACACGAATGTGATTTTTGTCATTTCAGATAGTCCAGCTGCCCACATGTAAACTAGAGATATATTTTAACCCTGTCTTGTCCACATTTGTGAATGGTTCAAACACTTGCCATGCTGGTACCATGTAATTCAAAATGCCACTATCCCAAGGGAGGTATTTTGAAGAGAGACCTTTCTTGTACTGTCTCCAGGGAATGACAGGTTCTTGTGGTGTACATCAGCAGGAAGATGACACCCTACTTTTGTGTTTTAAGGGCTCCAAGATATATCATGGAAAGTGCTGCCTCATTCCTCAGACCTAGAGGCAGGCACAAAGTGTTGTTGTCAAAATAAAAGAGATAAGCCAGGGCAGATATTGAATCTGACTATCCCATGATGAGAGCAACAGGCAGGGGGTCACTGAGGCATTGTCTTGTGGCAGATTGGGATGTTTCTTCATCACTTTATCAAGTGATGAGGAAACTTCATCAAGTTTTAAAGTAGAATTCATCTTTTGCTTAAATTTTACTATATGCTTCACTCCACTGGATTTCCAGTGGATTTGCACACGTTGAATTTTAAGCACCTGCTTTGGTGCCGTGCTAGCTAGGAGTGGTAATCTGGATTTTATAAGACTGGCCTTGGTTCTGTATGGTCAGGAGAAAAACAGAATAGGGAAACAATTCAGCAAAGAGCAGCAAAGAGCAGCAAAGATATGTGAAGAAAAGACACAACTGCCCACTTACTGTTTCTTTGTACATCCCCTGGCATCAGAGGAGCTAATTCCAGCTCAGGTTAAGAAAGAGGAATGGACTGGAATGGCTCCACCAGCCCTCAGCAGCAGGTGCAGCAGAGCCAATGACAAAGGGCACAGAGGGAGCCACGAACCCAAATGTGTTTGTGAAGCAGGTGACCCCAATGCAAAGCACTGGGTTTCAACTAGGAAAAATAGGGAAAAATATCTAGGGTTTCTTAGAGGCCCAATTGTAGGGCAACCCCAAATGCCCCAAGTTAGATTTCCCACTTTAGAGCACCCTGCTGATGCAGGTTTATCACCCAACCAAGAGACAAGAGTGCTGGCCAGAGCAGGAAGTCCCTGTCCCTAATTCCTTCAGTGATTTACTGGCTCAGGTTCCATCTCTGCAGATTTAAAGCCTCACACTGGCTCCTAAGGCTATGCTATATAAAATTTGATTGTTACATTCAACGGCCTGTAATAAATTAAATGAACTATCAGTAATAAGTTCACAGGCAACACAATCTTTTTTCAGTCAAGTATGCTTCCTTAAAACATACCAGCAGCATCAAATGTAACTAGATTTAATTTCATGCTGAAGAGCCTGTGAATATTCATTTTAAAATACTCACGAAGAGCCTAATTTTAATTTGTGTGATGTTTCTGCTAATACCAATACCCATTAAAAAGCCTTAAGAATATTAACAGGGAATTCTTACAGAAATGCACTGGAGTTTTATGTTTTGAATTACCATTACAGGCTTTTTGGTTTAAGTCCTGTTAAACAGATTTCATTATTAACAAGAATATGTGCAAATTAAAACAAACCCATTAAAATCTAAAATTCCATGCTAAAAAGATTAGGGACATTTGATTTATATTTCTTCTGAAGGAATAAATGTAATAAAAAGTGATAGGGAGTAAAACCCAATACTCATGAGATCCACAGTGGTGAAGAGTTCCTGATGTGCCTCAGAATAACCTGTTTCACACAAGGAATCATTTTCCTTGTCTTTTTCTGCTCCCCATCACAAAGACATTGTATTTATAAAGCCTTTGTCACAGATCTCGTTGGAATGAGATGGGCTTTAAGGTTGCTTCCAGCACGAATGTTATGATTCTCTCTGATCTTCCCCTGGCTCCAAGGTGCAGGAAGAGCTGGGATGGGTCAGGGAGGGGATAGATGGTCCTGCCATGCTTTAACCCCAGCCAGAAATCAAGGGCCATGCAACTGCTCTCTCACTGCCTCCCCAGTGGGATGGGGAGGAGAATCAGGGGGGAAAGGTACAACTTTTTAGCTGAGATAAGAACAGTTTAATAATTGATGCAAAGAAAAATAAAATAAAAATAAAATAAAATAAAATAAAATAAAATAAAATAAAATAAAATAAAATAAAATAAAATAATGTAGAAATACTGCTTCTAATATTAATAATTATTGTAATTAAAAGGAGAGAGAGAGAGAGATAAATCCAAGAGACACAAGTGATTCTCAATAACCTGCTGCCTGATGCTCAGCCCCTTCCCAGCAGCACCAATGTCTCCCAGCAGCTCCCCCAGTCTCTCTGTGACACTTCATGGCTTGGAGGAGCCTCTGTCCAGCTTGGCTCAGCTGTCCTGGCCATGCTCCCTCCTGCCTTCTTCTTCATCTGCTCATGGGCAGAGCATGAGACACTGAAAAGCCCTTGATTTGGGGGAAACACAGCTCAGCAACAACAGAAACATCAGTGTGTGATCAGCACTGATCACACTGAACCCAAATTCAGCACTGTACAGCTACTAAGAGGAAAAATGAGTTTTATACCAGCCAAAAGCAGAACAAGTCCTCACTTACACCAGCTGGGTTTAGCAGGCCTGGAGACCTCAGACTTGTTCACCAAAAGCTGTGGTGCCTCTGACACTCACCCTGATCCCCACCTGCCTAAAACCAGGCTGCTGAGGATGGCAGTGAAGGGGGTGATTTGAGCTTAAATCAGGATCCAGCCCAGAGCTGGATCTCTGGCAGAACATTTACAAGGCTTGGTCTGGGGCTCTGAGCAGGATTTGGTTTGGGGCTCTGTGCAGGATTTGGTTTGGGGCTCTGCAGGATTTGGTTTGGGGCTCTGTGCAGGATTTGGTTTGGGGCTCTGTGCAGGATTTGGTTTGGGGCTCTGTTTGGTTTGGGGCTCTGCAGGATTTGGTTTGGGGCTCTGTGCAGGATTTGGTTTGGGGCTCTGAGCAGGATTTGGTTTGGGGCTCTGTGCAGGATTTGGTTTGGGGCTCTGAGCAGGATTTGGTTTGGGGCTCTCTGCAGGATTTGGTTTGCTGTTCTGTTCCCTCCACCAGAGCAATTCCCCTGCCCAGCAGCCTGTCCAAAGTGGGACAGCCCTGGAAGGAGCTGGGCTCCCTGGAAGGATGTCCATACATAGACCTGGATCAGGGACAGTGAAAGCACTTCACACAGAAGGAAGCAAATTACACTTTTCCTTCTGTTGCATTGACTCCCAGCTCCTGTATTGATCCCCTCAGCTTCTAAATAACCCTCCATTCAATATAATCATCAATGAAAAGTCTGCTACTCTCATAAATCACATGAATATTTACACTGCCTTGTGCAAAATGCATCTTGTCACCTCTCAGGTGCTTTTTGTCCCTGCTCCCTGTCTGGTTACTCCTGTCCCTCACTTCCCCTGTTGCTGGTGGGGCTGGGGGAGCTGCTGACCCTTTCCTTGGCTCCAGCCAGACACAGCAAATTATCTGTGCTAAAACTCTCTTCTGTCAAGCTGCCAAATCTTTGCATTAATCCTGAAAATTACAATTAATGAGTGCTAAGAGGATCTTTCCACCTCTGTGTACGGCTCTGTTCAGCTGGAATGATCCCTCCTGCTCTGCCAGCATCTGAAGCCTCTTTGGGTGACAGCTTTTGGTTCTGGGGCAGGGCAGTGCCCTCAGGAAAGGGCAGGGGGGTGGTGGGGGGAGGCTTCTGCCTGTTTTTGCTTGATATCCTGTGACAAGGATGCTCTACTTCAAAGATGGGAGAGACCTGAGTTAATAGGAGCCCGTGGCCACCAGGGATGAGCACCATGTGGAAGGTTGTGTCAGTGTTTCAGGAGCTTGAAGCCACCAGGTGAAGGGCAGGGCTGGAATCACACTGGGCTCTCCAGCCACACTTGGGCTGGCTAATGTGGCAGCTTCACCAAGGCTCTGGGATTCCATTCCCTAGCTCTCTGAGGACCACCAAAAATCTCAAAATACTATATTTTTAGTTATTGAGAACCAATCTGGGAATCAGATTGGCGTGCAAATGCATGTCTCTAGGTGTGAGTTAGGGATCTCAGTCAGGTCTGGATCAACTAATCCCCTGTGACCATGCATGGTGAAATACCTGCAGTAATCTTTCAGATTTGAGAAGAGATCTATTCATATGTTTAAGCACAGACTGGCTGCCTTTCCTCCACAACAATCCCACCTCCAACTGAGCTGCTGAACAGTTCCAGGAAATGCTCCTGTTCTTGCCTTTTTCTCTGGCTGTGACAGCAAACACTTGATGGTGTTTAACCTTCAGCAAGCAGCAAGGAACAGATCCAGCAGCCCCTGGCTCTGGTGGATTCAGCCCTGAGAGAAACTGAAGCATCTCCTCCAGCTGAAAGGCTTGGTAAGCCTTGTGCTCCTGCTTCCACAAACCTCTTCACTGGCATTTCCCCTTCAGGACTATTTGTCTTTTTATTCCCCCTCTGTGTGTTCACTTGACTCTAGTCTGAGTTTATCCAAACCACTTCACCATGAATGGAGCATTTGTGCATTTCCAGTGTTTCAGTCCCAGAAATTACCCTGCAGAAATCACTGGAATTACACTGGGGAAAAAGCAAAGGATTTCACAGGAGAAATGAGGTTTATTTCTTTATTCCTTAAAGAGGAAATATTAGATAACTAACTGCTTGACTGAGTTAATAATTTCCACTGTCTTCAGTCAAATTATTTTCCATTTGAACTAGTAATGAATTTAACTTGTAATTACTAGGTTTAATCCATAAATAATGTATAATATATATTCAAGATGTATTATCCTCTAACTTTGATATATATTAACCTCTATGAGGTTAAGCACTTTTCTGTTCCTCTCACTTTTAAATGCTCTTTAAAATTAGAGGATGCAAACACAACTCAAAAATTAGAGTATCCCCAGTATCTACTACCCTGACAAATCCTCTTCTGGAGAGGTCTGTGTCTGCCCAGGTGGGTACCTGGAGGTGGAGGGACACCTGGGTGGGACTGGGTTAGCAGCATTAGCTGCTCAGGAGTGCACATCCTCATCCTGTGCATGCACACCATTCCAAGCACTTAATGGACTTCTAATCTCAGCTGGGGACTAAAGCTGCTGTCACATAAAAGTGTAATGATTTCAAGGCAAAGGGAGACATTTCCCAGTGGTTATTGCTGACATTAGAAATGTCAGCTCTGTCCACACATCACATCAGTGCTGCACAGAGCCAGGAGTGTCACAGCAGTGCTGGGCCACAGCTCTCAGCTGTGCCTGACCTGTTCATCCTTCATCCTGGGGTAGTTTGGGAATGTCCACACTGTCCCAGGTTGTGGGATCCTCACACACCTACCTCGGGTTTTTTAATTGATGAAATTATATATATATATAGTACAGGTAATGAAGGTTTTAGTAGAAAGAGAAAAAAAAAAGAGAGAATCAGTGTCAGTGAATGTGTTGGTCTGAACCTTGTGGATAACCTGCTCAGAGCCCCCAGCTTGTCTGAGGCAGGGCTTGCTGGTGGCATGAGGCACTGATGTGCTCCCATCTGTGGGGTCACCTATGCATGGTAGGAGAGTGAGGGATTATAGGGAAGAGCCATGTGCAAGTAGCAGTATTCTAAGAGGTTTGATTTGCAGGGACTTGAGTACTAGATCTACATGGGGTAGATCTAGGTGGCAGGGTGTGCAACTAAAGGTTGTTGGGTTTGGGAAATCCCAGGAAAGACAGCAGCATCTTTCAAATACAAATATAGTGGGGCTGGCCTCAAAAAAACCCTGTCACTACAAAACAAATTTTGTGTGACTTTCTATGAAACATGATTTCTGTGAAACATGATTGGGCCTTTGTGAGCTGGAGGTCCCAGATGTGCAGTGGCTTTCTGAGCATTGAAGAGCAGGTGACAGCAGAAGGTAGAGGAGGAAACACCATCCTTGGGAAACTGCTGTGGCCTGGGGGGGTGACAGAGTTTGGGCAGTGGCTCCTGAGTACAAGGACCACCATGGTGATGGGCTCCAGGGTGCCCACAAAGTGTGTGATGGATTGAACCTATCCTTGGATGCCAGAGGCCCTCTCTACACTGTGCCCATGGTTCCAAAGGGAATAGAGCTGCTCCTATGATCACCAGCCTTCTTTAGCTACTGGCACTTCTTGTTTGGCTGTGGGTAATTCTTCCTCTCAGAGGGCAAAATTGACTCCCTCCTGTGAGCACATTAAAGAGGCATTTGTAGATGAAGATGATGCTGGGATAGTGGCACTAATAAAATCAGCAGAGAAACAGCATTTAGCAGCTGGGAGGGGAGGGAAACTTTTTTTTCAGGAACACACAGGCTCCTGCTTTGATGTTGCATTCAAGCCAAAGCAAGGGCATGTTTTAAAATCCCAATAATTCAAATTTCTTTTCAAGTTACCAAGCCTGGCTGAGCTCTTAAAGACAACAGATCTTGCTCCTGGGGTTGGCTTTCCCAGGCAATTGCAGCTCTGCTCAGAATACTATTTAAATACCAATTATTGTAATTCTCAGCAGAAATATTACAGGCATTCAGATTTTTTTCTTTACAGCCAAAGGGAGACATTTCCAGCATCTATCAAACCTCTTTTATTTTAATCCACATTAAAAACGCTTTCTCGAAGGACTGGGCAATGGAACATAATTTATCACCATAGTTTAACCATTTGTCATGGCTGCCCTGTGCCAAGCCAGCCTGTCTAGAGAAACCCCTGGGGAGCAGGAGGGGTGGCTGGAGGGAACAGAGGATGCTGCAGCTGAAAAGTGGGGAGGGTGGGTAGGTGGGAAGCAGTGGAAGCAATATCCCACTCTTTGCTGCAAGCAGCAAATTCCCCATCTCCCACAAACACACAAACTTCCCTCTGACGTTATGGTGGAAGTGAGTGGGTTGGCACACCTTGGGGCTTGGCTGGCAGTCCCATCAGAACTCTGAGGATGGAGTCTGTCACCTGTGGTGACCCTTCCCACGAGGCCCCAGCCCACCTTAACCCAGGTGTGAGGGAAAAGAGATGCTTGGAACCTTGTCTGTTGAGACCCTGGGTCTCACCAGCAGTTTCCAGAGAGGCAAATGCTTCTCCTGCTGCCAAGAGTCATCATGCTGCCTGACACAACTGCTCCAAAGCTGTCACTTCTATTTCCTTCAATAGCTGCTATCAAATCAGGGCAATAGTCCTGGCATGAACACCGAGTCAGGGGAGGGTTGTGAGGAAACTTTTAGTTGTTATTGACAGCCAGTACCATGAATTGAAAAGTAGATGCTAGAGGTGCTGCTGTGTTGTACAAAAGGGGATGCACTCGTGGCTCAGTGGTCTGCCCAGGTGCCTGGATGATGCTGCCATGCAGGGCAGCACAGGAGCTTGCCCTGCCCCCTGTGCCTGTGGAGCTGCTGCTTCCCCACCCCAGCACAGCTCTGTTCCTGAAGGACACAGGGCATGTGAGTCTGAGCTTTCCATCCCCCCATCCTTCACTGCCTCTTCCCCCAAACTGTTTCAGCCCCACAGTCAATCTCAACCAAATTTGGCAAAGGCAGAGGTTCAGTATGAAGCTTGTGCAAATCTGGAGGGAATTTGGATAATGGGAAGATCCCCAGAGGGTCTCTGCACAGAGGCACCACCATCAGCCCAGGGGTGCCTGCTGTGCCTGGGGCCAGAGAGCTCACCCTGCCCACCCTGCAGGCACCCAGACAGCAGCAGGGAGCTGCCAGCTGTGCAAGGAGGGAAAAGGCATTCCAGACACAGAGGCAACAGCCAAGTGTGATGGAGGGCAGGGAACACAACTACCTGCTGGAGCAACAACTTATTTGAACACACTGAAGCAGCCAGAACTGGTGAGTGTAAATCCTGCTCAGGCCCAAAACCCCATCAGCAACCCCCTCCCTGCTCTCAGCACAGGGAGACTGGTGCCTGTGCCTCCAGCCACCCCCCAAGACAAGCTGAATCCATAGCTCAAGTCAAGGTAAAAACTGTCTCCCTTCCTTCCTCTTGGTTCTTCAGCTGCACCCATTGTAAAAGGAGCACAGCTGTGCTGCTGGCCCCCAGACTGTATAGGAGCTAGAGCAAAGTGCTTAATGCATTCTTAGCTTTTAAAATACTATTCATCAGCTGCAATCAAAGAAGAGAGCCAGCATCATGTTGCCAGCAGAATTAATCACAGCTCCCCCTCCACACACACACAGTCACATTGTGCACAGCAGTGGTGGTCCCGAGACCACGGCTTAGCAGGCACTGCAAAAGGCCAAGGTGGTAAATGTAAATCCTGGCTGCTCTTAATCATGCTCCTAATGACCATGTCATCAATCATGTGTGTTCTCAAGTGCTCAGCAACCACAGCCCAAGGGTATATTTTTCAAAGAATTCAATTCAGTGAGGTCTCTCAAAAGCTGGGTAACCATTATTCCCACTCACGTGGGAGGAGGGTTTATTCTGACTTCCTGGCACTGACAGTGCCCAGAGTCTCAGCATCTCCCTCACAAGCCTGACTGCAATGAGTAAAGTCAATAAAATTTATGCAAAAGAAAATTTCACTGACCTTTAGAAGAAAACAAGAAAAGACAAAACACATCAATAGAACAGATTGGGAAAAACACATTGTTTCTGCCATTTCCCTAATCGTGGTATTTTTCACTGGGGACATGGTCAAAACTCTTCAAAAATTCAAGCTTCCAAGCTTCCTAAAAATGTTGGAACATTGAGAACTAATGAGAATTTTAGTGGTTGCAGATTTCTCCCAGGACTGCAGACCTTCTGGCCATGGACACACAGTACAGAGATCCTCGTGTGAAACAGCCCCCACACAAGTGGTAAACATCCTGAATTCCCAGAAATGGCACAGAATGGGCCACATGCGAGTCCCCAAACCCAAGCAGCCCCTCTGGCTGGGCTCTGTCCCCGGCTGATGGGCTGGGCACAGGGTTTGCATTGTGCCCTGCTGCAGAGCTGCCATGCCTGGCTCCCCTGCATGCCAGCAGTGCAGTGCTGTGGCCAGGGCTGCATGGATTGCATTTCACACCCAGGGAGATCAGCCTGACCTGCCAGGGGAGCAGCTGATGGCAGCCCCAGCGCTTCCAGGAGAGTTCAAGACGATTTTACGGAAGCACGCCTTGGGGAAATTGAAATGTCAAGCATAATTTGGCACTTGAAACATGAAGGGGAGAGACTTTGCATTTGTTTTCATCTGCATCTTCCCCTCCTCTGAACTGTACGTGCTCCATTTCCCGCTTTTCCCTAAGCTTTCATTAGGCAGTGCTGAAATCTGCTGGATTTGAGGAATCTCCGAGGATAAACAAGTATCTGGCATTAACCTGCTCTGTAAAAGTCAAATTGACATGTCTCACTATTCTTCCATTTTTGTTAGGGAAACTAGTCCAAATCAAGCTTTTCCCCTGTTATCTTGCTTTTCCCATCCATTAATTTGATCTTTCATGTAAGACTTGAGGATTACTGCTCACTAGTCCAATTCTTAATAGATAGGGATTCACTTGAAAAAAAAAAAAAATAGGCTTTTGATCTGAGTTTCAATCTCAGACCTGGTCTCTGGGGCCACAGACACTCATCAGGGGCTGAGCAGGCAGCAGGCAGGCAGGGGGAACTGGAAAGGCTGGAAAGGGAAACAGGAGAGCTTGCTCCTCCCTAAAATAGAAGCTCTCTGGTAGCTGTCAGCATGGGAAGGAGCAACAGGAGCTGGCAAGCAGGGCAGCCCTGCCTGGTGCAGCTCCTGGGAATGCTGATAATGTGTTCTTGGGAAATAAATTTTTATTTCTACCCATCAGATGAGTAATTTCTGGTGAGAGAGAGCACAGAATCCCACCACACTCCAAATCTTTCCCACAAGGATTTTCCATGGGGCAATGCTGACTTGCTGTATGGGGAATTTCTTGCACCAGTTTTGTAAGTTTAAGAGAAGTTAATTTTTAGAGAAAAGTCAAAAGAGCTTTCAATACAATAGAAACATGTACTATTGGAGTAAATTCCTTAAAAACATTCTCAATGCACAGCCATAGTGAGATATAACTTAGCCTAAGAAACATACAGTCACACCAATATAAGTCATTTCAGCTTTTTAAAGAAAAAGTGTTTTAATCCACTTGAAACATGGGTTTAGTTTAGAAGGGCTGGGACTGTCATTTTTCAAGCAATTTTTATTCACAAATTTTTACCTGAGGATAAAAGGAACTTCTAATTATTCCCTATAAAGTAAAAAAAAAATCCCTTTACTACACGCCTTGGAAGTGACTGTAAATGACCACCATTTCCATATTTGACAAAGAGCTGCAAGGTACAGCAACTTTAGTGTGAAACTCTGCCTGAGTTTTGCCTAAAAAAAAATGGCAGAACAATCAGCAAAATTTTCCTTTTAGCTCAATGGGACAATTTTAGGAAAAAACACTTAAATGTCCCCCTGAAGACCTCTTCAGGAGTACCTGAGCAGATTTATCCCCTGGGGTGCTTGTTCCATCAAATGGCCCATGGTTTTGCTTGGCTCCAGCTGCAGGGGTGGATTATTTTGGGACTATCTTTTGTCTCTGGATGTCTCTAGATTCTTTGTACTGATGACCAGTTTGTGTCAGTGAAAGCAGATTGAATTTTAAACAAACCCCATTGATTTTCACTCCCTGCCACCAGAATGAATTCAGGGCAAGTGAACCCAGGGCTGCTCAGTCCTGCCTGGGCAGGGGAACGAGGCACAGCCCTCATTCCACCTGTGCCAGGGCTCTCCTTCAGGTTGCTGGCAGCTGCCACAGAAATCCCATGTTTAGGGTGGTGCAAAGCAGGCTGAAACCCCAAACCTGGGTTTCCTACATCACCCTGCCTCAGACCCACTTGGCAGCAGCTCAGAGCTTTTGCTGAAGTCACAGGATCCCAGAATGGTTTGGGTTGGAAGTGACCTCAAAGCTCACCCAGTTCCAATCTCCCTGCCATGAACAGGGACACCTCCCACTGTCCCAGGCTGCTCCATCCTGGCCTTGGGCACTGCCAGGGATCCAGGGGCAGCCACAGCTGCTCTGGGCACCCTGTGCCAGTGTTGTTTGATACTGCTGGGAACCAGGGAAGCAGTTTGGATTTCTCACACTGCTCAAGAAAGACATAAGAGAAAAGAATTATAACAATGATTGTGCACCTGCAGGGTGTGTGAGAGATGTGACCAGGGGTGTCACCTCCCTTGCACCAATTAGATCATGTCTGTGCTTAGCTCCACAAACTACTTTATATAAGTGTAGTGTTTCTTTAAATAAAGAGTTCTTTTTGCTTCTCCATTGCATGAAAAAGTTTGTTGCTATATCCTTTCTGCTGCTCCCATAGCCCAAATGCAACATGCCAGGCCCTCTCCACCCTCAAAGGGAAGGATTTCTTTCCAATATCCAACCTAA
Source organism: Muscicapa striata striata (assembly GCA_030060385.1). Classification (NCBI taxonomy): domain Eukaryota; kingdom Metazoa; phylum Chordata; class Aves; order Passeriformes; family Muscicapidae; genus Muscicapa; species Muscicapa striata. The sequence continues at coordinate 2,700,177 of JAREIS010000032.1, read as the reverse complement.
ACCACCTCTGGCAGTGGGAGCCATTCTCTGTGTCCTGTCACTCCATGCCTTGTCCCCAGTCCCTCTCCAGCTCTCCTGGAGCCTCTTTAGGTCCTGCAAGGGGCTCTGAGCTCCCCCTGGAGCCTTCTCCTCTCCAGGTGAGCACCCCAGCTCTCCCAGCCTGGCTCCAGAGGGGCTTCAGCCCTGGAGCATCTCCATGGCCTCCCCTGGACCCTCTCCAACAGACCCATTTCTCTCTTGTGCAGAGGACCCCAGACCTAGATGCAGTACTCAAGATGGGATCTCACAAGGTCAGAGCTCTAGCAAAACCAAAGTTTCAAGGTGTTTCTGGAAATCAGCAGTTTTCAAACCCAGCAGAAATGACCAGCACAGCCTCTGGCATTTATAACAAATCCCCATGAGAGCCCATCTCAGAGAAAAACAGAGATAAAGCAGGATTTAAAGTCCCTGCACTGTGTCCCCCTCACAGCCACCACCACCCTGCTATGCTGTCCTGGTTGGTGGGGCAAAAACATTTATCCTCCCAAGGCAGAACATTGTTTTGCATGAGTAAAAGGAAAAGTCATCTGGGTATTACTGTCAGGAATCGCCCTGGATGCAGCACTGCATGATTATCTTGTGAAAGGGAAAAAATAAAACCACTTCACTGGTTAAGGAGAGTATTCTTCCTGTGGGTGATAAGATCTCTCTCAAGGGAAAGACTCTGGTATTTATTATGTCAGATTATGGCACTTCAGTTAGGGGTTCAGATTATAACAAAACTGCAAAAACAACCACTTACGAGATATTAATTTTATCTTACAGATTCTATTGTAAATGGGATACAGGCTCCTATGTATATACTACAATCCTTAAAATAGCTCCATCTAAATGCAAATGCAGGCCTCTAACACAGAGCTGAAAGCCTTCCCATTAACACACCAAGAGATAGGGGAATTAATTTAATGCTTAAAAATTCCCAGGGATAAGAGGAAATTCTTTCTCTTCACATCTAGCATCATTTTCTCCTCATGGACAAAGCACCCATAATAAGATAATTTTTACCTTTCTCAAGCTTACTGAGGGAAAAGGCAATACAATCTCTCTCCAGAAATTACTTTACAGTCTGTACCCTCTTGATCAAAACTCAGGTCTGTGTATGCTTAGGAAGGGAAGCCCAGGGAAAGACAAAAGATGACGATGACTTCTTCATATTTTGAAGGAAGATTTTTGGGATTTAATTACTCATCTTTGCAAATTAATCAAAAGCAGAGATAGTGCTAGACAGTGTTCATCTCCCAGCAGCACCTTCTTCTCCACCTGCTCCTCCAAGCCCATCACACACAGGAGGCTCAGGCTGTACCTACTCCCAACACACACAGTGGGAGACACTGACTTCTCCTTGGAGAACTTTGGTGATCACTCAGTGCCATGTGGAAGGTGCTGGCCTCCAGTAAAATGAATCATAGAATACACAGATCCAGAGTGTCCTTGTTTGGAGGACAGGTGTCTGTTAAGTAAGGAAAAAGACTCTCCTTGAAATGGAGAATGTAAATTCTGTCCCTCTGAATTATTATAATTTTGAAATTAAGGGGCTCTCAGGCAAAGATAAGGGAATTTGGAATAACAGTTATTTACTAGGAAAACTAAAATAGAAATACAGTATTACAAAGAACAAACCCAAAATGCTGACAGAGTCAGAATCCAAGCTGACACCCTGTCAGTCAGTCAGGGTGTTGTCAGCAGTCCCATTAAATGGTGGCTGCATCCTCCTGCAGTGGCAGATGTGGTTCAGCTGAAGCAGTGCTCCTGTAGAATGTGCAGTTTTCCTCTGAAGATCCAGGGATGATGTGGAAAAATCTGATTTTCCTCTGGAATCCAGTGGGAAAAAGCTGCTTTGGTGTTCAAAAATCTCAGTTTTTATCTAGGTAGGAAATGTTTGGCTCCTCCCCCTGGCTGGATCATCTCCCAGTGGGATGATGTAATTTTATCAGTCATGCAGTGGGACTCAATGGCCCCATTAGCAGATAAAGATGGTTGCCCTACCTGGTTTTAAAGATGGCCCATTAGCAGGAAATATCTCCTACAGAGATAAGGGTCACTGCCCCACCTGGCTTCAAAAGATGGTGATAGAATGCACATTTCTGGTCACATCCTGTATTGCAGCCCAAGACAGAATCACAGAATGGTTTGGGTTGGAGGGTGCCTTTACCATCAGCTGTTTCTGAGCCTGTGGCATGGGCAGGGATGCCATCCCCTAGATCAGGCTGATCAGTTCCTGGGCATGCAGTAGCTGCAAGCAGGACACAGCTGTGGCTCCAAGCCCTGGTGCCAGCCCAGCCACAGGCCCATGGTGCCAGCATGTCCCTGCTGCATTTCCCAGCCCCAGGGATGGCAGGGCACAGGGGAGGGTGCTGGTCTGGCTGTTCCCTGGGTCAGGAGTGTGCCATGGGAACTGTGCTCTGCAAACAGCTCATCAGTGTGACAGGGTTGTGCTGATGGGAATGGTAAGGTATGGTTACTTAACTTACCATGCAGAGATTTGCTGTGGATTGTCCCACATGTCACTGGCTGAACTTACCCCAAAACCCCTAAAGCAGAGCACTTGGAAGGAACTGCTGTGCTCCTGCTCTCTGGGGTGCTTTACATCACCCAGCACTTCTCCTTCCCTGCATGCTGCTGAATTTCTCCCAAGGTCACAGCTTGCACTGCCAGCAGCTCTGCACAGGAGCCAGAGCCAGCCTCTCTCAGCAGTGTGGACACATTTCCACAGTCAGGAAGAAATTCCTTAAGCTGTTTTCTCCCTGGGTCTTGTCTTGTTAGTGCTGGATATTTTCTGTGCAAGAACTCAGTGGCCAGGCATTTTGCAGACCTGATCATGTGCATGTGAATGCCCTACATAGCATAAGAAAACTGAAAAAAAAGGGTAAGTTCTCATGGCAAACAGATGTGCCTCAGTTCAGGGAACTCTCCAGCTCTCTGAGTATAGAGTTAGGGTGCTGAGAGTGGAGCTCCCTTCTTAAAGGGTCTGGACTGGCCTTGGATCATCAGCAACTTATAACAGGATGTAAAGAGACTTGTGAAATTTGGGAAACAAGAGACTCTCTACTGAGAGCTGATGAAGAGACAATACAGACTGAAAAGATACTGTAAAACTCCACATATAGGTCACTGCCATAAAAATATAGTTTTCCCCCAATAGCTTTTTTTTACTTCATGAAACACAACACTTTCCAATTAATTCCTGAAAAATTTTATGAAATATTGACATTATCAGCATTACTGATATTCCCACAGTGATTCATAATTATTAAACAACATGGCACAAAATCTGGTGAGGCTTGTTCCTGATAACCAAACTTTTAGACTTAATTTACTTCCTGCTTCTACAGAGGCAAACATCTTTCAGAGCCTAAAAATTGCTGCTCTCCACAATTTTCACCAGGCTTAATATTAACAAGAACATTATGTAAAAGCAGGATTCTAGTTTCTCTGGGGCTTAGTTTTTAACTATTTTTCTGGCTCAAATTATATCAAATTATAAACTAAAGTTGAAGATTGTACTAAATTCTGTTCTTGTTGAGGATCTGGCTTTCTAATCAGAAGTTATTGTGGAAATCTTGCCTGACCCCAGCACTACAAATGTTTGCTTTGCAACACACAGGAATCTGACCTCTCCCCATTCTCCTCAGTTTTGGGCCTCACATATTCCAGATTTGGCTCTACAGTAGAGCAAAAAAATATAACATAAAGCCTTTCAAACAGTCATTGCAAAGCACTCCAGTTTTAAGAGCAAGAGCTCTTATTTATATCCAGGATCTAAGCTTGAAGGGATCTTGAAACATCAGAAACAGTTGGTGAGAGCTTGAGACGTTTTCAGTGAAATGTGGGAGATAAAAAGAAGATTCAGGAAAACCACAGGATAAAAGCTAAAGGAAAAAATGTAATCCCAAAATAGCTCTGTTTGGCATGTTCTTCTGGAAGAGTTATTATACTGTTCAGTATGGCAAAACATCAAAGAGTGAATATTTCAACCAAATTACTTGTGAGCTGAATTTCTAATCTTCTTCCAGATCATCCCAAGTTGCTGGTTTCCTTAATGTGGGGCTGTGGCCAAGCCTGGCAGGGCAAGGCTCAAGTGGAGAAGCCTCTCCTGTGCCAGCCTGGCTGCAGGGCACAGAGCAGAGCTGCTCCAGCTGTCCCTGCCCCCAGTGCTGCTGTCCCCTCCCAGCCACTGCCCTGCTTCCTGCAGCACCTCCACACTGCATCTTCCCCTGCAAGGGCTTCCCTTCCCAGCTGCACACAAATCAGTGGCCCAGTCAAACCATGAGTGTCACAATGCACCTCCAGCCCCACTGATACCTGTGGGGCTGTCACTGGCCTGTTCTCATGGACCTTTGCTGGCTCCAGGACTGGAGGAGGAACTGGCCAAACCTCCCTAAATAGGATTTTCCTCTATGGACAATTGAGAGAGAGATGGGGACTACTGACTGGTGACCAGAATTCTAATTTTATTGAGTGCTACATGTGCTTATATACCATTTACAGGAAGGCCAGTAATTTTTATTACAATCATTTAGTTAAACATCACACTGACAAACTTTACCTTTCTACTTAGTAAATTCTTATTTCCCCTCAACCAGACTTGATCCAATTTTCTTGCAATCTTCAGAGCTGTTTGCTCTTGCCAAGGCATCCTGGTTATCAAATTGCATATGCTGATTAAATCTACAGTACTATTAGTCTCATTTACATTTTCCACATCCCTCTATTCCTAAAGATCAGCAGTGTTTTATTTATTTCAAGAAGTTCTAGTTGTGATTTCATGTAATACTATGGGTTAAGCTAAGGAAGCCATTTCAGGTTCTAGCTCAGGACATTGTCAGAAGTGGACTTAAACAGCTTTTTATCAACACAAATCCTGCTTCTTTGCATTCCTCTTTCCTCCTCGTGCCCCCCACTGCCTCTCTCTCTTTCATACCCCTGCCCTTAAAGAGCAAGTCCTTGAGATTAACCACAATATGATTACAATTTAATTGAGGCCAGCTTAGTGTGGGGACATCCTTTTAACTCAGGAGGCCTCAATTCCACAGAACCATAATGAACTAATAATGAATGTGCTAAAGTCATTAAATCAAAATTCATAAAAGGGTGAATATTGCTTTCTTTTATAATAAAGCAATTAAAATCCCATATACTATAATAGATACTACTAAGGTGCTCTAAGTGTTCTTTAAGGAGGTTAGTGTTTAATGCCACCACACACAAATTTGGGGATCTTTTCAAAATAGGACTGCAACACTATTAGTAGATGATCAGAACTCTTTTCATGTCTTTTTTGGTTTAACCTTTTTGCCTGCTTTAACAAATACTGGCATGATTTCGTTGGTACAGTTCATACAACAGTTATAATAAATTATGATTTGCAGTGTAACTAACTTTGAAGCAGGGCACTATTGCAGATATGCTACTTGTCACTTCAGGCCCCTTTTCATCATGACATCCCCTCCCCATCTCCAGTGCTCTGTTCCTTGGGGGATTAACAGCCCCAGTTTATGGCAGCAGAGAAAACATGGGGTGGGTACATGTGACTGTGCAAGTCAGGCTTAGCTAGGGAAAGAGAGTTCCAGAAAAATGCATGTCCTGGTGTATGACCACCTGTCCCTCCATGTGGTCCTTGCTGCAAGGAGAGCTCAAGTGAGAAGCTCTGGATTATTTTAAACTCAGACCTCATTGCCACAGGTATTGGAAAGATGGTGGACTCAGAGCAGGAAAAGATCAGTTAACAGACTTCAGCTGCATGTCAGCCATGGTGGTCTGGAGACACCTTTTCAAAGAATTCTAGAATATCATGAGTTGGAAGAGACCCACAGGGATCATCCAGTCCAACCCCTGGCTCTGCACAGGACAGGGCAAACAATCCCCCCCTGTGTCTGAGAGCACTGTCTGGGCATTCCTGGAGCTCTGGCAGCCTTGGGGCTGTGCCCATTCCCTGGGCAGTGCCCAGCACCCTCTGCAAGAGGAGCCTTTTCCTAATACCCAGCCTAAATCTGCCCTGACTTAGCTCCAGATGTCCCCTGGGTCCTATCCCTGGTCACCAGAGCTGGGGCAGACTCTGAGCACTTGGTGTTCATGGAATGTTTCTTGAACATTCCTCTTGTTCCTCTTCCCTTGGCCCTGCCACAAAACACTGCCCAGCTCACAGCTCTACTTATTTCTGCTCAGCCCTTGCAGGGTGGCCACGTTGAGAACAGACCCACAAGAGAGCTGAACCCCTTGGTCTCCACACCCCAAAAATGCCTGGTGCCCCAAAGTCAGGTTCCCACTTAGGAAAGCCCCTTCCTTGAAGGGCTCCAGCCCACCTATGTAATGGGTGAGAAGAAGGAATAGGCACAGAGAAACTTGCACCAGATAAAAGAACCAGCAGCAAACACAAACACCAGCAATCCCATGCCACTGCCAGACCTTGGTGTCTCCCTAAGGCCTTTGGCCTCCATCAGGAAAAAAAATAAATTATTGTGTGCCAAAAAGCTGGGATCTAAGCACAAGACAGTTTATCTCACAAATCCACACAAGAAACCAATGTTTTCCCTCTTAATGACACAGTGATAAAAACCCAGAACTCTGAAGACTGCTCAGGAGTCTGATGGAAAGCACATCCCAGGGCAGGTGGGCTTGGCTGCCTGGATGAGGGAGAAGAGCAGATTGGCAGAAGAATTATTAAATTGTACATGGTGGAGTAGGGGATTATCTGCAGAACACGATATAAGAACAGACAGATTAAAGGAACATTAAATATTTATTACAAAGTCCTTTATATCATGTGCAATAGTACATGCCATAGCTGCTGCTGAATAATACAGGCAACAGCCAGTTGCTGAGATTGCTCTCTGAGTTGGATAAAATAGAATTAGAGGCTTTTATCCACTGGAGACTATGTGCTGTTATACATAATAATCAAAATCACTCAGAAAAGAGAGAGAAATAGCCCAGTGATCACTGTAACTACATCAGACAAAACATACTATGTCCAGGTTACTGCAGGCCAGTGCTGTTCATGCAGGGTGGGGAAGCACCAGACAATCACAGTTCTTTTCCCCCCTGAATTTTGAAATGGATGAGCCCAAAGGGATACAAGGACTTCAGGCCATAAAGGATTAAAACTCAGGGCTCTTGATGAGTCCAGGGGCTCTTCATTGGACCATGAGCCAGTTTTCTGTACACTGGCCTTAGAGGGAGGTGCAGTGTGCTTTGGGCACAGCCAGAAAGATTCTGCTTCTGTGGCCATGACACAAACACAGTGTTTGGGCAGCCTGATTCTAGAGCTGCAAGGAACAAAATGATATTATAACCCAACAGTTTGTTTCACAAGCCCATTCCTTCTGCTCAAACAAGTGGGCTGAGGAGATGCACTCCTGGGTTCCCTGAGTAGGCTAAAAATTAATTTACTTAAACAGAAATTCTCCTTGCTGTGGCAAATTAGCCCTTGATATCAACTCATGTCTAACACCTGATACACAGACAGGAAAAGAGAGGGTTACCAAACAGAGGTAACTTCTCATGCAGCTGCTCTGCACCTCCTTTCCAGAGCCCAGGCCCTTGTGCTGCTTTCACAGCCTGACCAGGAGCTCCCAGCAAAATGAGATTTTTATTTGGCTGTGTAATGGCCACCAAAACCAGAGAGATCCTTTCCAGTTGTGGAGAAAGGGGAAAAAGGGAACAGAAAGAAAACTGGTTCAGGACTGGGACTTTTTCAGGACCACAGCCCAGCAGTGGGTACTGCCAAGGAATTACCTGGGATGGCAGTAGGATGGAAACACCATGTCCTGGTTTGAAAGACAGGTGTCTGCCAATAAAGCCAGGAGCCTCTCTTGAAATGGAAAATGTAAATCCCCTCCCTCCAAATTATTATTATAATTTTGAAATTAAGGGGCTCTCAGGCAAAGATATGGGAATTAGGAAGAACAGTTCTTTAGTAGGAAAATTAAAATAGAAATACAGTATTACAAAGAAGAATCCCAAAACACTGACAGAGTCAGAATACAACCTGACACCCATCAGTCAGTCAGGGTGTTGGCACAGTCCCATTCAATGGTGGCTGCATCCTCCTGCAGTGGCAGATGTGGTTCAGCTGGAGCAGTGCTCCTGGAGAAGGTGCAGTTTTCCTCTGAAGGTCCAGGGATGATTTGGAAAGGTCTGGCTTTCCTCTGGAATCCAGTGGAAAGGTGGATAACTTGCTGTCCAAAATCTCAGTTTTTATCTAGGTAGGAAAGGCTTGGCTCCTCCCCCTGGCTGGAGCATCTCCCAGTGGGATGATGGAATTTTATCAGCCATGCCCTGGGACTCAATGGGCCAGCAGCAGATGATCTCTCCTTCAGGGAGGATGGGTTGTGGAAAAGATAAAGATGATTGCCCCAGCTGGTTTAAAGCTGGCCCATTAGCAGATAATGTGTGCCATGGAGATAAGGGTCACTGCCCCACCCAGCCCCAACAGATGGGGACAGAACACACATTTCTGGCCACATCCTGTATTGCAACCCAAGACACACCATAACCTGTGTTATGTGGCAGCACCACAATCACAGAAATCCCAGAAATCATAGAAATCATAGAATGGTCTGGGTTGGAAAGGACCTTAAAGATCATCCCACTCCCTGCCATGGCAGGGACACCTTCCACTATCCCAGGCTACCACAAGCCCCAGTGTCCAACCCGGCCTTAGATACTTCCAGGGATGAGGCAGCCAGAGCTGCTCTGGGCAACCTGTACCAGGGCCTCCCTATCTTCACAGGGAAGAATTTATTCCTAATACATCATGTAAACCTACTCCCTGTCAGTTTGAGGCCATTTCCCCTTATTCTGTCACTGCATGCCACATAAACAGTTCCACCCCCAGATTTCCTGTAGGATTCAGCAGGTTTTGCAGAGTAAACTCTCCCCCCTCAGAATGCTATTCCCATATTTACTTCTGGGAGTTTTGCACAGGCAGTTCCCACTTGCAGCAACAGGAATTACCTCAAGCAATCCACCACAAGCCAGGAGAACAGGGATCCCAAGGAGTGTTGTATTTCTCCATTTCTCATCTGTACTGAGGAGATGAGAGCTGGCTCACTGCAGGAAACCCAGGTGCTGAATTCATCTAACAAGCTGCTTAAAACTCCAAACAGATGTTCCTGTGTCTTTCCTGCTCCTTATGCAGGCTGTGTGGAAGCACCAGCAGATTTACAAAAGAGCAGATGGATGAGCCACACATGCTTTAATATCAAGACCCAAGTCATTGGAAAATGGATTGTAACTACTCTGTGTCCACATATTTTGAGCACTGTGCCATAGGAATATCAGATGAGCCTTGTCCATAATGGAAATGTAGATTGACTAGGCTGGAGCCAGAGTGGAGGCAGCAAAATTCTCACTGAACGTGGCAGTTGTACCTGTTCTGGTGTGTTCCCTGCTCCTGCAATGACTCATGAAAATGGAGATTGGGTATTTAGGCTGGATCTCATCCAGTGCCTGGAGAGGTGTACAAAACAACTCTGACTTTAATGGATATTTTATCTGGGTCCTTACCTTTCCAAAGATGATGGAAGGATCACAGATCAATCAGTAAACACTGTGACAGCTATTAGAGTTTGGAAAAGCTAATTCTCATACTACATTTTTTATACTCACAGAGCAGTGAAAATTTGTCTCAATATCCAAAATTTGCCACTACACCCTCACCAAACACCACAATCCCCAAAAACTGTGATACTGGTTTGAAGAGCAGGCACAATTTAAAATGTCATTCTCAGAATTACAGCATGTTCCCAGTGTTTCCTAACATTTAGGATTTCCTGCTTGCAATTTTTTAATGCAAACTACTACTCTCACAGGAAAAACTGAAATCTGATATTCTGATGTGCTCAGATAACTTCAGGTACTGAGCTTTAATGAGAAATATTAGGATCAGACTTGTAGATTAGAGGAGGTGACTCCCACCTGAGATGACAACAGTCTCCAAAGCTGCACCAAAAGCACAGGGACAGGATTCATACATGGGGTCCCAGGTGGTCCAGTGCCTTTTTTGGCATCCTTGTGCATAAAAGCTGGAGCTCCTGGACTGTTGTGATTATTTAAATGCTTTAACAATGGTACTTAAGGCAACTGGAACTTAAGGCAACAATCACATAAAGGTAAATCAGCCAGCCACAGATCACAGCTCTAAGGTGGATCAGGGAAAGCATACATTTAAAAATTTAATTTCTCCCAATCTGTCTGTGCTGGTTTTGCATGGAAGTCACTTATCCCTATAGCCAAAACAAAAACCCCAAAAAATAAAACAAAAACACAAACAAACAAACAAAAAAAACCCCAAACAAACAAAAAAAAAAAAAAAAAAAAAACCAAAAAACCTCTTCTCCCTAAAGTAAACTGAAACGATGATTTAAGTGGAAAACTGACTGAAGTATCTCTGTATGTTGTTGTTAAAAAATGTGGGAAGTGGAAGGGAGGAGGGAGTGATCTGAAAAATCTTATTCCAAATTTCTTATTTTCTCTCTTGTTAATAAATTTCTTCTTTATACCTTTTTTGTCTTGTTCTTGCTCCTAATCCTATCTCACAACAAAAATTAAAAATATTAAAATTAGCTAACCAAAACACTGCCCATAGATCAAGGCATAAGATGAACCTTCATAGTATCATCCTCATATTGTTAAAAACAAATTAAAAAACAAACAAGAAAAAGGTTTTAAGGAAATTGGAGGTAGAGGTTGATGTCCCAAAGACTCAATTTCTGAAGGCATGGAACACCTGAACATGTAACCTTGTAGGTGGGTATTCCCCAAATTACTGCCTCTGATGGAAAAAACCATATTGACTACAAGCACCAGAGAATCCTCAGGAAGAATTTTGCAAGCACCAAGCACACTGATGCCAGAGAACCACTTGTTTAGTACACACAAGGCAGACTTGTTTTCTAAGGTAATGCCTGATAATAGCCAGTTATTAATCCCTTCAACTGTAAATTGAATTTTCCAGTTTCCATAGACATCATTGACAGGGAAGTCACTGAAGCCTGACAGCAGAGAGTGCAGGAGAAATCCTGCTCTCACAGCAGTGCAGGGCAGCTCAGTCTCTCATGCAAGGACATAATTCCACAACTCCATGCAGGCTGCAGAGGTTTCTACCAACTGGACATCACAGGGTCACCATTTCAGAGACTTTCTTCCATCAAACATCCCAGGACATTTGTAAAGCCAGGAAAAGGTTTACAGCAAGCACTGGATGTTGCTGCTTCACTTACACCCACTGCATTTCACATGTCACTTTTCCTGACAAAAATGGGTTCCCTCATTTCTGAAATACCAAACATGCAAAGCAGAGCTCTAATGTGTGAATTATACAGTGCTGCAAAAGCTAGCATCATGTCCAGGTTTTTTGGAATTTCAATGCATAAATATTATCCCAAGGAGCTTTTATACTAATGGATAATTGCCTGCAGTGCACACTTAACCTTTGCCCACTTGAGTTGACTTGGTGCTGCTACCTACATACATCAAAATTCAATTCATCCAAATTGGCATCACATGAAAGGCATGTGGCCAAATTCCCTCTCTCCTGCAAAGCTCAGCTCCACAGGATTTGAGGGGAGATGCAAAGGAGAGCCCATGCCACTTAGACTAATTGGACTAGATCCTCCAATAGCCCATTCACTCATGCCAGGGGAGGTATCCTGAGTTTGGGCTAGCAGGAAATCAGACACCATAAAAAGCTGGTTATGGGACCCACAAAGATTCCAATTAGCTGCCAGTAAACAATCTCTGTGGTGTGACACATTATTCCTCTATCAAACATAAAGCTTCTTGGGAGAAAAAAACAAACCCAAATTACATTTCATAAGGGCATATAAAGGCAGTGCACATCCTCCTGTAAGTGTATAAAAGCTATGCTGATCTCCTTGCTCCAGGGAAATAAAAAAAACCCCTTAAATTCTGAGAGAAGAGGAACATGCAGGGATGCTAGAAATGGCCATTTGCTCCACAAGGAGTGGGACACTGAGGGTCACTTTTGGCTTGGCAATGTGCATGTACAGGATCCAGCCAGGCAGCAGCAAAGTGCTTGGAGAAAACAGGAGCAGAGAGAACACAAACACAACTGGTATGGGCACAGCAGCACTCAGGAGCCTTTCTGCAGACAGAGGCCTCCAGAAATGAGGAGTAACCACAGAGGAACGAGAGCCAGCTGAGCTCTGCCACTGCCTGGGGGCTCCTTCAGGATGAAGCTGGCATCTGCAAGAAAGCAAAGTGCTCGTGTTTGGCTTTTCTCCTCAAAGATCTCAAGTTTTCTGGCTGCCCCCAGGTTAGCTCAGGCTGGCTGACCCACAGCAGCCAGTGAGAGGCTGATGGAGGGGGCAGCAAGCCCAGGACTGGCCCCATGGCAGGAGCCACACCAGGCACTGCTGCAAATATTATGTCAAGATGGACTGGACTAGCATCACCACCAGTCCTTTATTAGAAAACTTTCATTCCTTCTTTCTGACAACTCAGACTTCTTCCCTCATAGGCAGCTCCACACAGCTCTGACTCCTTCTCTCCTCTCTGCATGACTGGCTAAACCCCAAGCTGTCCCTTTCCCAGCTGTCTAACCCTGTCTGTCCTCACACAGCTTCCTACCTTATCTGTCCCTTGCATGGCTGCATGTCCCTTACCTCCTCACAGCACAGCCAGCAGCAAACTGCATCCCAAACTGCAGCAGACTCTGGGTCTCAAGCTCCAACTCAAACTGCAGCTAGTATCCAGCTACCCTACTCTTTTATAACACCCAAACTCATGGGGCAGACACGGCTATTTCCACTCTCAGTAATCAGTACAGCTGTAATTCATCAGGAGAGATGGCCTTCTGCACTATCCTTACAACCTATCTTCCCACCAGGCACCACACTTGCCATTGAGTTTGGAGGTGCTCTGCCTGCCCAGACCTTCCATGGAGACTCACTCAGGTGTATTCCCTGTGTTTGTGCTCAGCAGGGAGCTGGTTTCTTCATTCCAAGGCTGCTGCTAAAGTGCATTGACAGTGCAGCAGAGCCCACCTTTGCTCTGTGCCATCTCTTGCTAGAGGGACAGGGTGTTTGCCCCAGTGAATCCAGCAGGGCTGTGCTCAGCAGGCACCTGCCTGCTCCAGGAGGGCACAGGAGACCAAGGACACACCACACACACTCTCAGCTCCACACAGCCCTGGTCAAGATCTACATCCCCTGTGTTATCTTTGCACTCCTATGAAGTGCAATTACCTCCTCATTTTGCAGCTCTTTGTGGCCATTTAATCTCTCCCATTTTGTTTCTGACATCTCCAATAATCCAACCCTGGCGTTCCTTACAGATGCTGCAATTACAACACAGAGCAGCTCTTGACAGGATGAGTTGTATTTGCTTCCTTTCTGTAGCACTCAGGCCACCAGGCCTGGCTACTTGTAATGGCAACAGAAACAATTCCTGATGATTTATGTGGGTCCCTAGCAGATAGTGATACTGCTATATATCTGTCTTGACCAATTAAATGGTTGGGAGCTCCCCAGAATACACCAGCAGAGCTACAATTTACATGTGATTCTGTTTTCAGTTGTAACTCCAATGTGATTTTCCCTTCCTTTCTGTTTAGGTTGGAGACTTTGCCATAGCCTCTCCTGCCTTGCTGCCCCATGTCACACACTCTGCAGCTGGGGGAAAGAGCCCTCAGGTTTTGAGATGCCCATGACAATTGGGATTGGGGTGCAAGAATGGGAAGGAAAACAGTTCCCAAAATACCCTTGGCCTTTTGCTTCAGCCAACACAGAAATGGGCCAAGCAACACCTTCTGTCTGATTACAGAACAACAGGATTATTTGGTCTGGAAGGGACCTCAATACCCCTCTAGTGCCACCCTGCCATGGCAGGGACATCTTCCACTGTCCCAGGCTGCTCCCAGCCCTGTCCAGCCTGGCCTTGGGCACTGCCAGGGATCCAGGGGCAGCCACAGCTGCTCTGGGCACCCTGTGCCAGGGCCTGCCCACCCTCACAGGGAACAATTCCTGCCCAATATCCCACCTAACCCAGTTCTCTTGCAGTGGGAAGCCATTCCCCCTTGTCATCTCACTCCAGGCTCTGTCAAAATCCCTCTCCAGTTCTCTGGTAGAGAAAGATCCTGAGGATGACTAAGCAGCTTGCAGAAAACCTCTCCACACAGTGCAAGGCAACATCAGATATTTTTGCACTACTTTCCCAACTCCCAATATATGCCAGGATGTGTCATATTCCCTTTTTTTCTTGGCCAAAAAAATATTGCCTCCAGCTGCTCTATCAAAATCCAAAGGGGGACCATTGGCTGGCTATAAAAACTGGATGGGCCTCGTGGTAACTCTGCAGCTCATGCCCCTTCCTTCTACCATTTGCAGCAAAAACCAAGCCCAGGAAGTGTGTGCACACACCCCAGTATAAGGGGTTTCCTGATCTCTGGTGCCAGTTAATCCCCAGCTAAGGTGGGATCTCAGAAATAATTGAATCCTTCAGGAACAGGTTTGATTTGCAAGAGGGCTGAAGGATTTAGGCATTCTCCTGCCACTGAATTTGTTTACACCTTATTTATATACATTAATCCCACGCTTTGGGACTTTAGCAGGTAGTGTTTGGCTACCTGCAGGAATCAGGAGGGATTATTTTCCCCTGCTGATTCCCTATTTGCCTTTTCAGCTTCCTCTTTATTTTCTGGCTCTTCTCCAAAGTGGTCAGTTTTAAATTCACCTTCAAACCTGGGGTAAGAAAAGACTCATTCCTACTAATGTGTAGGATTTGTAGCAAGACAAATCTCAGCCTTCAGCACTTTTTCAGCACTATCATTGCCTGCTGGAGTTGACCATGACCTGGGTGCTTGCTGAGAAACTGAAGTGACTCTCCAAGAGAAGCCATCACACCCTGTCAAGGTGTCCCCTGTGCCCCAGGGAGCTGCACACAGACATTAAAGACACCCTTAGGAGGGCTCAGGGAGGGATTTTCTGCAGCTGGCAGAAGTGTGGGGATGTGTGGCTGTGAGGGGCTGGGACAAGAGGCAGAGCCCAAC
This sequence comes from Muscicapa striata striata, assembly GCA_030060385.1. Taxonomy (NCBI): domain Eukaryota; kingdom Metazoa; phylum Chordata; class Aves; order Passeriformes; family Muscicapidae; genus Muscicapa; species Muscicapa striata. Next base: position 2,685,128 of record JAREIS010000032.1, on the reverse strand, counting down.
TTCTCTTTCTCAGCCAAGCAGTGCCACTGTCTCCATGTGACCTTGAACATTGCCATCAGCAGCACTCTTGGAAAACCCACTCTGCACTGAGGATAATGAAACCAGCCCACCTGGCAGGTGTTGGGGAGGCTTCTCCTGCACAGTGATTTGTGACTGTCAGAGCACAGCATACATGCAGGAGGGAGCAGGGTTTGTGTGAGAGGAGCTCAGCTGAGATTGGCACTGCTGGGCTCTCACCCCATGGATAAGGGACTGTGCCTGCCTTTGGGAATATCTAATTCAAGACCACACTGCTCCTAATGAACAGACAAAAAGAAACTGATTACCCTGCCTGTACCTTGCAGAAAGTATCTTAGTGGATGCAGTGATATTAAGGTGATGTCTTTTTCCTTTGTAATGGTAAATGTAGCAGCGTGCTTGTATATATTCCTTAAAATCAAATTGAATATTATTTTAAAGAAATTAATGAGTACTTATGGTGTATACTGAAGATGCAAAGAACATACAGAGCTAGTGGGTGTTCAGGAAAGCTCCCACACTCAGGCTCCAGAAGGATGTATGTATACCAGATGTATTTGTTGCCAATATTATGACTGGACTAGTTACACCAGTATGAAGTTTGCTTTCTTCTCACCCTCATTACAGTTCAACAAACTAATCCCTTTATTGATGACATAATGTGCCCATCCCTGCGCTAACAAATTATTTGCTGTGTGCAATTGATTTCTGTTCATGTAATCACTACACACAAATATCTTCTGTATCATTGCTCTGTAGAAAAATATGCCTTCCAGCAAGATTATACAGAGTAATAGTGTGATTACTCAGCTTCCATGAAGTTATCTATCTGTTTAACCTCTGTGCAGCCTTTACAGCGGGTTTATACAGATATGCTCCAGGAATTTATCCACCTACACTTTGTAAAACACCTTGTTAAACCACCTTCCATCTCAGCCTGAGGATGAACTTCCAAGTACTTCACAGACAGCACTGTGTCTAAGAGTAATTACCTAATTTAGGAGAGTCAGCCAGCTTTCCTTTTTGGTGATATTACTCTTCCAAAGTGAATTTCACACAGATGAAAGTCTCGAATCAGCAGCTCCTGAGTACAACCGTGGTTTCCTCTGTGATCAAAACCTGGTCCCAGCCCAGTCAAAGGTAATCTGCCCCTCACACCAACTCAGATCTCAAGTTTTGTACTGGGAGGATGGACAAGGTGTAAAGCTAATGAGTCACTGCATCTACAGGACTGTGTCCAAGTGCACTCCACAGCCCTTCCAGATGCTTTTGTCCCACTGGCCCAGAATTGGTACTCCCAGCCTGCTGAGTCAGTATTTTGTCCTTGGGAAGAATTAAAGGCAGTGAGCAGTACCTGGATTTGAGATGATGACAAATTGCACTGCCACAGCATCGCTGGGTTGGTGTCCAAGCTCACCTGCTCCACCTGCTCCACAAAGATTCCAGGTCAAGGTTTGCTGGTAGAATCCTTTCTCAGCAGCCCAGCTCCCATGTTGGAACCCAGAAACCTGGGAGTTTTGAGCTTTCTGTGCTTTCTGACACTGACCCCCAGGAGAAAACTGCTTTTGACTGAGGCCTTGGAGAAGGCTTCCAAATTTGGGTGATGGAGTTAAAATCAGAGGTGTGTAGTTGGAATAGAAGTGTGTGATTTCACATGGTGAAGGGATTTGAATTTGAAGGTTTTAGAATATAGTCATAGGTGTGGGACAAGATGGAGGATTTTGGGTGTTGTCTTTTTTCTGTCTTCTTCCTTCTTCTTCATGATTTCAGGTAGCAGTTTCTGGTTGGACAGTCAGTGCTGCACTGCAAGTTACAGGTGTTTGGTTATTGGATCAAAAGTATAAATAATATAGGTGTTGGTTCTCTGTTTAAAGTTATTTAGCTTTAAAACACCTTGTAACTAGCTGTATTCAGCTCAATTTTGCTCACTTTTAGCTGGTAGCTATAAGTGTTGCAGAACTCTCTGTACTTTAGATGAGATTTAATAAACAACCAAGCCCGAACATGAGAAAATTCATCTCCTTCATGTTTTTAATCCTGACTCTGAGTGAAGACAGAAGAAAATGAAGAAAATGAAGACAAGCCACTAATTAGGTGGTGCAGTTACCACCTTTACACTCCACTCACACCAGCTCTGGGCTGGCTCACACAGCTTCTCCACAGCCTCCAAGCAGAGGCAGCTGCTGCTGCCTGACATTTCCCTGGATCTCCGAGCACCAGCTCCTCCCTGGCAGCAGCAGCACAGACAGGGTGAGGATCCAGCCCCTCTTGTTTATCCTGCCCTATAAAACTGTCTTGTAAAGGTCCTTACTGGCCCTGCCTGTGTTTGTCACAAGCCCATTTCACTCCAGTGTTTTCAGATGTGACTGATAAGCACTTGTGCTTGAAATGATGCAGATTCACAGCCCCTTGATACTCCCAGGTACAACAGTTGCACACCAATCAAAAGCAAATGCCTTTCAATCACAAGAAGAGAAATGTTTCTGCTGCATTATGCACAATTACATGCTCAGCTGTTATGAATAACTCTGAAGCTCCTGCTCCAAGACTATTCCATCCATATGTGCCACTTGCTCAGCCACTTTCTGCTCTCTTCTCAGGGAGGGAAGAACAGAAGAGACAGTTTCACACAAACAGCCATTATTTAAATCAGCTACAGCCAGGAGGATGATTTGGGCTCTGTATAAATGCAAAATACAAATCATTAACTCAACTCTGAGGTATCAAACTTGAATCCAAGTGAGGATCATCCAGATCCAGCAAGTCCCACCATTGAAAATACACTTAGAAATCTACAGAACACAAGTGATGTCCTCATCATAAAGTTGTCTCAGAAAAATCTCCCCTTTCCTGACCCAAAACTCTGCCACAGGTATCTGTACAGCTAATGGTGCCTGGGATGCCCTGCTGTGATACCCACAACCAGCCCTATCAGCAGGAATAAGAGAATGTCAAGGAAAAAAATATGTATATATATGTTATTTCCCTTTTTATATGTGTGGATGAGGAGTTGGTGCAATTAGCTCCACAAAAATGGAGTTTTCAGTAAGGAATGTTGTTTATGCTTCTAATTTTAAGTTGTTCAATGATGCATTTGGGCCAGAGGTATGTGAGTGGTACACACATGCTCACACACCCTGCTCGTCTGACAAAGGAAGCCATCAATAATTGCTGAGGCTGCGACTACGAATTGTCTCTTGAAAGGAACTAAGAGACCTCAGAGCACTAAGGAAAATAAAAGTCAGCTGGGAAAGACAGGAATCTGACAGCTTTGCCATCTAAAGATGTCTCTCAGTTTCTTAATTGCACAGGTTGCTTCTGATTACACGAGGTAGCACCAGAAGTAGGTTACTCTGCAGATAGAGGTGACAAAATAAACAGAACTCCAACTACAGTGTCTTTGATCTAGACTCTGGTTCATCAAGACTCTCATTTCTGACAAAAATAGAAAAATTTGCATCATCACGTGGCAACACCACCATCAACGTGACTCCTTAATTCACTGATCCCAACAAACAAATCAGCAAACAAACCAGCCTCAGGCTTTGGCTGCCCCCAGCACAACAATGAATGACCAAACTGGAAAGAGCTTCTCAAGACTGGAAGCAAGAGTACAAAAACAGACTGGTCAAAAATACACTGGTTAAAACATGGTTAAAATATACTGGTCAATCCTCTGAGGGTTGGGTGGAGAACACAAGAATTGAGATTAAAACTCTCATGTATATATCTAAAACTCACTGTATTCTAAGTCCTGAGGAAGAACCTGACCTTCATACAACTTCACATTCAAAAGTGAGTCAGCAAGGCTGGTATATATTTATACAAATGGTAGGTGCTTACCTGGGGTCAGCAATAGCCAGCTTCCAGCTTCCCCCCTCCCTGCCCAGTACAGTCAAGGGTGAAGGCCAGGTTGGGGATTTGGGCACACCTCTTCTTGCAAAGATGATTATTCACCATGGGATTACTCTTCTCAGTAAATATTCTTGGAAAGAAATCACAAAGAAATACAGAGAAGGCATCTGGATTTGCCTTTGCAGCCAGGGAAATGAAATCCAGGATGGAAAATGGTGCCATGAACTCAGAGCAGAAGAGCTCCTCACCTCTGCCATGGCCATCAGAGGGGTGCCAGGAGCCAGGGTGGCCCTGCTGCTTCAGGACATGAATGCCAGGAGCAGCTGAAAGGGGCAAAAGGGCCCAAAAGCCTGGGAACCCCGAGGCAGCAGCAGTGGGCACAGCTTGCCTGGCACTTCCACAGGAACACAGCTTACTATTTTATGAACAAAAACCATAAGTTCAAGGGTTTCAGGAAGTGGGTGCCCTCCTTAGGGCACATTTCAGAAAGCTGATTTTCACACAGACCCTTGGGAAATGGAGGCAATCCAGCTAATGTGTTTCTTTTTCCCACTTCATCTCTTTTTCTTTCTTTTTTTCCTCCTAAGTTGCTTAATTTCTCAGAACAGTGACAATCAAAGGCATCAAACACTCTCCCCTCCCAGAGCCAAGCATTTCTCCCCAGCACTCCAATGCAGCAGCCTGGGGTTGGCTTTATAGACACTGAGCTGACATATCTTGCACGATTAACACTTTTTACTAGTCTGTTTTCTAGTCCATATAATATAAAAGCCCAGACAAGTTGTAAATTTCATTGTTGGTTTAGTTCCACCCAAGTCCTACAAAAGCAGCCTCACATGCTGCCCCAAGTACATTGTCCTCATCCCACACCCTTTCAATGCCCAAATCAGATCCAAAAAAAGAGGTTTATTCACCTCCAAAGGCAAGGTAGGGCACACCCAGATGAGCACCTCAAAAACAGAGAGAAAAAGCTGGACAAACACCAAACACACCAAGAGGCCAAGAAAGGTGAGTAAGTATCAGCATTATTTTTGATGCTGCCACATTTAAATCTTTAGTGTTCAGATTTGGGTGGGAGTTTCTGAGGAAGCAGCACTGGAAAGTGGCTTATGAACAGCAGAAAGTCACAGGGTCAGATAAAACCATCCACGTGCACATGTGGGGGAGAAGAGGGGATGCCTGGGATAAAGGAGGAAATTAAAACTGTGGAATATGAAATTATATCCAGTCCTGCATGATTCCAGGGCTGCCGAGTTCAAGACAATGAATAAATAAGAGAAATTGAAACCCAAGCAAATCTCTAGGATGAGACAGAATTCGTTGCAGTGTGTTAGAGCAGATTTGAGGAAGGAAATGTGTGTGCCAACAGCAATTACTATGGAGAACTCGCTGAGCACAAGTCTAGAAGACTGGAAAATTGGAAAATAACAAACCAAATGTGGTATCAATATGCAAAAAATGAGAGCAAGCCTGGCACAGGAAATTACAGGGCTATCAGCTTAATATTCATTACATATAGGAAAACACAAGGTCCCCATTGTATACAAGAGTGTAATTAAATCAAGGGGTTCAGCTGAAATCAACTGCTTGTGATGTTTATGAATTAGCAGCAGATTCAAAATGCAGCCACAGCCTCAGCATCCAGCCCAGGGCCTGGGGTTGTTTGGTGCAAGCTCCAAGCCAGCCCTGGGGGAGTTTTCTCCCAGACAGCAAGTTTAAAATCTCTCACTCAGAGGTTTGGGGGGGTTTTGCCTGGATGTGATTCAGTGCTGAGGAGGATTAGAACAAACAGGCCATCTGAGGACAGTGTCTGGGCGAAAACGTTATGGGCTTATTTACTGATCAGTGCTTATTTGTTTGCTGTTAGAGCAATGGCAGTGAAGCATGTCTGTAATTCCTCCTGCTTCTGCTTCCTCCACAACAGGAACATCTACAGTTACCCCTGTTTTTCCTGGGAAATATGGGAGCAGGGCCAGACATTCACAGCATCACAGAGTGGGCCAGGTTGAAAGGGACCAAGGGGGTCACAGGTGCCACCTCCCTGCTCCAGTAGGGTCATCCCAGAGCACAGGGCACAGCAGTGTCCAGAGGAGACTGGAATATCTCCAGTGAGGAATTTCCACACCCTCTCTAGGCAGGCTGGTCAGGGCTCAGTCACTGCACAGAGAAGTTCTTCATGATGATGTGGAACTTCCTGGGCATCAGTTCCTGCCCGTTTGCTCTTGGGCCATTGCTCAGCACCACTGACAAGACCCTGGCTCCATCCTCTTGACACTCATCACATTTCAAAAGGTCATCACTTGATGTCTATGAAAACCTGTCGTTGCATACTGCTGGGAACCAAGGAAAAAGCAGCCTTGAAGCCTTGGGTTTCTCAGGCTGCTCAAGGACAAGAAATTATAACAATGATTATGCACCTGCAGAGCTGTGTGAGTGTCTTGTGTTGTTTTGCAGAAAGCATGTTTTCAAAGAGGTGTTGCCTTCTTGGACCAATGAGTCTTTTCTATTCCATTTTGCATTTTGCATTAACTACCCTATATAAGTGTAGTGTTTCTTTAAATAAAGCTCTTTTTTTTTTTCTCCATTACATGAGAAACTGTGTTGCATTATCCTTTCAGCTGCTCTCCTATAGCCACAAATGCAACAAAAACCTCCTCTTGCATTTTCCTGCTGCACTCTCACTGCTCAGTTTGTGAAGTCACACGGGGTTTTATTTCCAAGAGCTCTGCAAGTGGAGATGCCACATTCACCATCCCAGTGCCTGCTGAGCCAGAATGCTCTGCTGGTCCCCTTCAAGGCCAGAGCCAGGAAGATTTACATTGAGACCTCCTTTGCTTCAGAAAACTCTGAATCAGCATCCCAAGTCCTGGGAAATATCAAAGATGTGGCTCAGCCTTCAGATGAAGCACTTCTCCTGTTTCCCTGACCAGCTGTGGCTGCCCCCATCCCTGGAAGTGTCCAAGGCCAGGTCAGACCAGGCTTGGAGCAGCCTGGGAGAGTGGGAGGTGTCCCCAAGGCCCAGGGTGGCACTGGATGAGCTGTAAGGTCACCTCTAACCAAAACCAGTCTGTGATTCTGTGAATGAAATGTGTTCAGCCAGGCAGGTGCCCTGAGCAATGCACATTAATCCTCACCCGCTTTTCCTCAGCAAATAACGTTTAGGAACATTAACAAGCATTTCAAACACTCCTACAGTGCACCTAGCTCTCAGAAAGGCATTGCTCTATTCTTTATCACCCTTAATAACCTCCAAGAAAAAGTATGAATGAACAGAAAGAGCCTATTTTGAGTGTGCAAATACTGAACATGATTTTGAAACACAGCAAGGAGTGCCAGAGAAAAAATGCAAGCTTCTTCACTTTCATCTCAAGTTTCTTGTATCAAGAAAAAACATATGGAGGAATGACGCAGAGCCTGACTGTGTTTTTTAAGTTCAAAATGAGATATTTGAAGAAATATCCTCTGAATTTTTGTACTTACACCATCAACACTGGATAAGAAAGCTTGCCACTTTTTTTCAACAAGTTAAAATGAAAACCCCACAGCAGTCCAAACCAGGAAAGGATTTGCAATATAAATCCTGATTCCAAACCCCATTTTGTGCAGGGCTGGACTTTGATGATCCTTGTGGGTCCCTTCCAACCCAAGATACCCTGTGACTGTGATCAGCTGTGGAGAATCAGCCAGTTCTCTGGATTATTTGGATTTTCCTGATTGCACATTGGACAGGAATTGAGGGAAAGCTATCACAGCAAGTCCTGGCCACAGAGGTCAGCTCAAAGGGCTCCAAAGGGTAGACAGAAGAGCTAGAAAATGAAAAGTCACTTCTCCTGGTCACTTCTATCAAGAGGTCTCAGCCCCCTTCCCCACAGAGGCCTAGGCTGAGACACCAAGAGAAGTTTTGGCAGCAGCTTGTACAGTGCTGATGGAACATGGTTTAGTTAAAATGCACCTCACAAGGAGGAAATGAAAATCCTCAAGGCCACAAATTAAAAATTGTGACTTGATAGAACAACAGTTTATAAATAGAAAGACCTATTTCCTGCAAAAATCCTGTGGACTGAGTATTGGAAACTAATTAGTGAACTGAATCACCAGGAAAAAAAAGCTGTTTTCCTGTTACTCATGAGAAGATATTACTTTTCTAGCACTTTTCTTTTGGCACTGGTGATCAGCATAACCCTGTGGGCACTCCACAGCCCCTCCTTGGTGCATTTTCTTCCTATTCCAATAAAACACTCTAAAGTGAAGGACAAAACTCTTCATTAGCCATTGCTTTTATAGCACCAGCAGCTGCACACTGTCTTTTTCCTCCTGATTATATGGATCATGGAGCAGGAAGGTGTCAGTGTACCTAAAATGCTTTATTACAAATGCCAGCTCCACCCAAGAAGACATTTATAGAATGATAGAATGGTTGGGGTTGGGACCTTGGAGCCCATCCAGTGCCACCCCTGCCATGGCAGGGACACCTTCCACAGTCCCAGGCTGCTCCCAGCCCTGTCCAGCCTGGCCTTGGGCACTGCCAGGGATCCAGGGGCAGCCACAGCTGCTCTGGGCACCCTGTGCCAGGGCCTGCCCACCCTCACAGGGAACAATTCCTTCCTAACAGCCAATTTAAATCTCTCCTGCTTTGGTTTGAAACCCTTTCCCCTTGTCCTATCACTATTAATAGTGAAAAGTCACTCTCCCTTTTATTTTTAAGATCTCTTGCTGCAATGAGCTGTCCCTAGAGCCTTCTACTTTGAAGCAGAGACTTTCCTACTAAATTCATTAAGAAGATAAGAAAAACCAAACAACCTCAGGGCTCACTGGAGGATGGAAAGTGCAAGTGACCCTTGTGCAGGCAGCCTGGCTGTCACTCACTTGTCACAGATCTGCTCAAGTGGGATCTGTCTGCTGGAAGTCTTGGCTTCAGCCAGCAATCAGCTCCAATATCAGCACTGCAGTGCCACAATGCATTAAAGCAGGAAAAAATCAGCACAAAATAAAGTTCTTGGAATGCTTAAGACCCAAATTTGCAGAGTGCAGAGCCCTTTCCCTTGTGACTACACCCACACAAGCAAAAACTGGTGCTCACTGCTGTTTCTAAATGAGAGCCAAGTCCCGAGGGGATGCAATGAGGATGGATCTTTCTGGAGCTCCTGCTGGTTTGTCCCGTGGTCTCAGGACATGGAGTAGACCCACACAGCCTTCCCAAGGTGGGAAAAGCCCTGGGACAGCTCACGGAGCGAGAGGGAACCAGAAAAACCTTTGAGAAAGGGGAGGAAGGCTGCAAGGCTGTTCTGCACACACAGCAGAGACAAGCTGAGGCACCATGAGATTGCTCTCAATGCTGAGGTCTCTTTGGGCATCCTCTTCAGCTGGGACCATGGGCTGTCCCCAGGAGCCATCCCTGTCCAAGGTCACCCTCTACCCCAGTGAGCCAGTGAAGAAATGCAATTCTCCTGACTCCCTGCAGAAATCAGTGTGCTGAGATACAAAACAGTCCTACATGAACCACCCCAGTCATGTGCAGGGTTGTTCAGAGAAGTGTTCTTTTATTACCAAATTAACTTTAAAAACCACATCCAGCTCACTTTCCACATCAAAGATCATAATCTCCATGTAAAACAGAGGGTTGATGAAAAAGGAAGTATTTAGAAAACATTTTTAAATTTAAAACACTACTAGCACTGATTCTTCTTGCTTGTAAACAACTCTGGCTTTTTGTCTAATAAACTACTCCAAGATCTCATTTGCAAACTACCACTGCTTGCTACTCTGGGTTTTGTTGGCTGTTCACTTACTCTTTGGGGATTTCATATTCTGCTAAATTTTGTAAATGGCCACTAAACTGGACATGAACATTATAAAACACATTTCAATCATACTCACAATTTAGACTAATTCATTGGCAACTGTACAAAATGCTATTTACAAGGTACTTCCATCAGCTGGTATCTGGCATTAAGTATTTTGAATCAATCTACCTTCATTTTCATCTCTTATTTTTCATACAAGGGAAATTATTGATCAAAGCTTTTCAGCCTCATTTAATATACTGGAATAGGCTTTAAATTTTCCCATGTAAACCTCAGTGGATATTAGCAACCCTGCCTTGCTTAATGCAACACAAATCAGTCTCCCTGATGAGACCACGATATTGAACATGATATCATGGCCACTTTACTCATTTATGGTGCCAGAGAGAGGCACCTGCTAGAAACTCCCCAGGGACTCCCACTGGAGTGTGGTTTGAGTTATCAGGTGCCTTAAAGAGAGAAATCATAGAATTGTCAGGGTTGGAAGACTGTTAAGGTCATGAAATCTGATTGTCAAAGTGGCACCACCACCATGCTCACCACTGAACCCAGAGGTGTGACACTGTGTCCCCAAGAGCAACATCTACACATATTCTGAACACTCCTAGGAATGGGGACTCCCCCATTTCCATGGCCAGCCTGTTCTAGCACTTGACAACTCTTTCCATGAAATTACTGTTTTCCCAAATATCCAATTTGAACCTCCCCTGGTGCAACTAGAGGCAGTTTCCTCCTTTACCTCTCAAGGTCCTTACAGTCTCACAGAGTAATACCTGGGATGGTTTTGTGGGCAGGCAGTCTTCTCTCATTGATCCTATCAAGTTTGCATTCAGTTTTTGAATCACATGGAATTTTGCATTCAGTTGCTATTGTGATGGGTGTGTTCAAACTCTCAATTAGATCTCTGTATGTTGAGGACAGAAAGCTTGGCTGAATTTTGATGAACTCGTTCTTGAATAAATAAGCAAAACATCACAGAATAAGATACTCAACCAGCTTCAATAAATACATATGGTAGGAAAACAGCCAGCTAGACAAATAGAATATATCACAGTGGAACAAGCACTGATGATTTTGTAATGACTCCAGGAGCTCTCAGCATATTAGATACTACTGCAAAAAAAACAATATGCAAATGTCTCAGTCCAGTTTACAGTAGAAAACAAGTTCTGCTCAAGTTACCAAAGCAGGAGTGAGCAATCCAGCATGGAATGCCCTCCTCCCCCTTATCAAGAGCTGGAGCTAACTGGCAGGCACGGGCACAGGAGTGCTGCCAGGCACAGGGTGATGCTTCCCCAGGCAGCACCATTTCCAGCCATGGAGAAACTGCATTGGAAATCCTATTAGATAAGGACATCAGGATGGATTGAGTGGGAATACAAAAGTGTTTTCTTGTGAGGAAACACACGACTGCAAATGCTGTTACAAGCTAAGCCCAATACAAGATAAAAGTGCTTCGAGCTGCTGTGGCATCCCTGATATTGCATTTGATGCTGAAAAAGAGAGAGTGAATGTGCTCCAGGGCTGAACTTCCAGCGGTCCATTGCATGGGCTAATTTGTGTGCAGGCTGATACTTTTGGATGTTTCTGTACTAAGAGAGAATAATCATAGGATAAGTAGAGCAAGGTAAGTACATATGCTGCCCTTGTTTTCTTGCAGCATAATAGCATCATCAATGAAGCCTGAATGCAGCCCAATTAGCATAGAGTAATTAGAATCACGGCTGATTTTTCATTTACTTTTGCACACAAGAAAGAGGTGGTGGTTGCAGTATGTGGGGCTGCAATCCAGTGGATAATGCCCATCCTGCAAAGCCTGTATCCTGCTCTCTCATCAAAAGAAACAACAACAACACTGAATTTCCTCAAGCTGCTTAAATTTCAGTTGTGCCCTGACTGGGCGTCCTGGTGGCAGAGAAGGATGGTGCAGTTCAGCAGCAGTGTGGCCGAGTTGTTCATTGCTGGGGGTGAGGTTTGGGCAGAAAAAACTGGAAGTCTCTCATCTTGCCTCGCTCATGCCAGCAGAGGAACTGCTGCCATCAACCCCTGTGGAGCTGGTCCCTCTGTCACCCACTGATTCGCTCCTCCTGTTTTCTCTGAAGTGACCACAGATGGGCCTGTGGTTACAAAAGGGACACTCCAAGGCACAGTTGGCCAGCAGGACTGGGTGCTTTGTGCTCTGCATGTGGCAGGGATGTCATCCTGTCTAGGTTACCATGTAAAGATGTGCCCAAAAGCATGTATTCTATCACCATCTTCATGAACTGTCAAACCAGGTGGGGCAGTGTTCTTTATCTTTCCCACAATCCACCCTCCCTCCAGGAGATATCTCCTGTTAATGGCCACTGAGTCCCAGTGCATGACTGATAAAATTACATCATCCCACTGGGAGATGCTCCAGCCAGGAGGAGGAGCCAAACATTTCCTACCTAGGTAAAAACTGAGATTTGGAACACCAAGACAGTCCTTACCCACTGGTTTTCAGAAGACAAGAGCTTCCAGACCTTTCTAGAGGATCACTGCTTCAAAAAGACCATTTCATCTGGACTGCTACTGCCACCCTAACTATTGGGGTGTCACTGACTCCGTCAGTGCTTTTGTTTTGCACTATTGCATGTACTTTCCTTTTTTCTTTTTCCTGTTAAATTGTATTTCTGACTTGGAGTGTCTTGCTGGTTTTGCTTTCAAAGAAGTACACATCCCCAGAGCAGGGCTGGGTGCTGTGTGCCCTGCATGCAGCAGGGATGTCATCCCCAGAGCAGCAGAGTGCTGAGCAGCAGCGCATGGAACTGCAGCAGCTGAGCCCAGGGAGAGGCTGCACAGCTCCTCCAGGGCTGGTTTGTCCATTATTTCTGGGTTTTTTTCAGACTTGGGGGTGTGAAATTAGCCAAGAGCTAATTTCAAGAGCTCTCCCACCATATTGCCTTTGTCTGGGGAGGCATGGGTGCAATCTCTGGGAAATGTGGCCAACCTGTGGTTTTTTGTTGCTGGTGGTGAACACCCTGCTGTGGGTAAAACACCTTCTCCTCTCTGTATTCACAGAATCACAGAATCACTGGCTTGGAAGAGACCTTCAAAATCATTGAGTCCAATCCATGCCCCAACACCTCAACTAAACCATGGCACCAAGTGCCACATCCAGTGTGTTTTTAAACACATCCAGGGATGGTGACTCCACCACCTCCCAGGCAGACAATTCCAGTACTTTCTGTGAGCAACTTTTTCCTAATTTCCAACCTAATTTTCCCTTGATGCAGCTTGAGGCTGTGTCCTTTGCTATTAATACTGCTGTTGTTACTGTATGTGTCTTATTCCGTTGCTTTGTGCTCTAAGTAAATTGTTATTTCAACCTATAGTCTCTCCTTTTTTGTCCTTCCCTTCCCAGAAGGGATGGGAGAAGGGAGGTGACTTATTTGGAGTTTAGTTTCCTTCTGGTGTTAAAACCAACACCCTCTGGGAAGTCTCCAGCTTACCCAAAGAATGTCTAAGCACAGACTGTGCTCCCAAGGAATAAACACACCTGTAACACCTGTTGTCTTTAAAGGCAAGTGGAAGCTTTTGTAAAAAATCTGAATTTCTAAAAGACATTATCTTTTAGCCTGTAACTTTTAACAAGTTGCTGACTGCTGCTGCTTAGAGTGTAGACAAGCATTAAGAGCTTGGTTGAAGAAGCCCTGTGCAATTGTCCTGTGTTGTTATGTGGCTGCCCTAGGGAAGAGCAGCCAGCAGATATTCACAGAGGGGTCTTTCAGAGCAGCCAGGACTCCAGCATCTGTGGAAGCTGGCTGGGCTGTGGACTATTCATAACTCATCCAACACTGAAGAGTCTCTTAATGCTACTCCAGGCTTAAATGGGCTGACTTTTATGGCCCATTTATGGCCCACTTCAACAGAGCAGTTAAACATGTTCCAGGACTGGTATCTATATGTAAATAATGGTACTTGGCTGGCACCCAGGCTCCTGGTCCCCACTGGCACCTGGCCTGCACAGCCCTGAGCCCACACAGTCCTAGCAGAGGGCAGAGCATGAGGATCCCTCCATGGGACCCAACTTCCCTTCCAAACCCAGCCTGCAGCACTCAGAGCTCCTGGGCAGCCCCTCAGCTCCTTGCCCAGGGAAATTCCTGCTGCATCTCCCCAGGACCTGCAGCACACACCCGACCTCACACCCAGAGTCACACAAACCAAACACACCTTAATTGGGATTTATACCAACCCTGGGAAGGCAGAGGGGCTAAAAACCCAGGCGATTTTTCATTTGTTTTGTTCATATACTGTCCAGGAGAAGGAAATCATGTAAGTCAGTGTGCAGGACATGGAAATGATGATACAGCAAGAAAGGGCATACAAGGAAAAGTATTATATAAGATGTAGGTTTTACAAGCTTTATAAAGACTCTCTTAGCACTTGTTAGTGGCAGGAACCTCCCTGTGGGCCAACCAGTCTGAAATGGGAAGGATAGAAAAGTGCCTTCCATTTAAAGAAATGGGCTGTGAACGTGCTGTCAATGTCTGTGATTCTTTTTATTGATTTACAGTGTGTAAGCCATAAATCACTGTACCATTTACTGAGCCCATAACTATGCATCACTCTGTCAGGGAAACTCCTCAAATTTTAAGGAGGACATGCAAGAAAACAGACTTCTCTTTCATCACTGGGTTCAGCCAGGGCTAGATTTAACACACAACGTGGGGTGATAAATATAGATAAAACATTTAATTTGAACATCTGCCCATATCTGCTGTTCTTTAGCTCCCATGGGATTAATCTTTGGCCACAAAAGGACACTGCACAGGTGTTTCCTCTCTTGCCAAACAGATCTCACACCTCACGCCCTGCTTTAGGGCAGCCCAGCTGCAGAGGAGCCTCTGATGGCACCAAATTGTGAGGGAGCATCTTGGCTGGGGAGCAGGGCTTTAGCTGGGGCAGGAGCAGTGTTTGTCCTGAAGCTGGTTTTGCCTAGGGCAGCAACACCACCTTCTACTCTGCCAGAATCTTTTAAAAATAGCAAAAAATGTGTCAATCTTATCTTACAACAGATTCCAGGACAAAACCTATGATTAATGAATTATAGACAAATTAATAGCTGGCTTCAGTTTGAACGAGATTTCCACCTACTCTTTCTTAATTCTCGAGAAGTCCTGCAGAGTGAAATAGTTCAGGTTTGGTTTACCCACAGCATTCAGCAGTTACATTCTTGGTTCAAAATCTTCCCTGAAGAGCAAGGCTCTTACAAAATCCAGCTGCTTTCTGCAGAACATCTACACAAGGTGCTCAAGCTTTACTCCCAGCAAAGTTATGACCTCCTCTGCCATGGGAGCAGCACTAAGCCATGAGTATTTTGGGATGCTGTATAAATCTGGGATGAGTATGGATTCACCCACACAGGGAGCTGGCAGAGCACCATCTACAGGCACTAAGAACTGTTCCTCCCTTGGTGGGACCTGTCATGCTTGGGTTGTTTTATCTTTTAAATAACCTTGCTGATCTGCCTCGTAAGGCATTTCATTCTTTGTATGCTAATTCAAGCCCAAGGCAAAAATCCATTCTTCTTCAGCAAAAGCCCTACACACCTTCTTCAACCCAGCCTGGTACCTGGGTTTTGCACAGGTGTAAAATTAAGGTGTGATTTAGTGCTTTGCTGAAGAAGGACTGCTTGCTGCAGGAGCACTGAGTTGGCTGGATTGGGACCTTGCTGCTTTAAGGTTTTCTGATTAAACATCCCCACCAGGTTACACTGCAGGAGACTCTGAAGAGCAGTTCTCTGCCAGAGTGAAGCAACTGGGATAATTCAGGTCTTTTGCTTGCTCAGGGCTGATCACTGAAGGGGCAGAAATTAATTTCCTATAAACGCAGGCATATTTTTTTTCACTACCTTGGCAAATGCAGTTGTAAATAAGCCATTACAGGAGCTGATCTTTATGATGCGTGACTTTGGCTTGTCCCAGTGGGGGATATTTTATGAGGCATTTACATAAACATATACAAATCAAAACAGCCAGCTGTGCTTCTCCTGTACCTGCAACCTACAGATACTTCAGCTAATTCCAGGTTCACACAACCAGCAGCAGTGGAGGGAGGCCAGGTGTGTGGGCTGGATAAACCACAGTGAGATCTGACAGGCATCCCCAGGCTGTGAGGCTTTGAGGAGCTGCTCAGCACACAGCCAGGCACCTCGAGTCCCACAGAAATAAATAAACCACCAGATTCCCCACAGTGCCTGTCTGTGGGGATGATGCTGTTCATCAAGACTCCACTACGATTCCTCTAAAATACATTTGTTAAAGCAGTTGACTCTGGACTTACTGAAGAGGTTTTAGAGTTTTTGTTAAAAATATATTTTGGGCATTGTTTGATGGAAACTTCTA
Organism: Muscicapa striata striata; assembly: GCA_030060385.1. NCBI lineage: Eukaryota > Metazoa > Chordata > Aves > Passeriformes > Muscicapidae > Muscicapa > Muscicapa striata. The sequence continues at coordinate 2,669,083 of JAREIS010000032.1, read as the reverse complement.
GTGGGTTGAGGCTGGCTGGATGCCAGGCACCCACCAAAGCTACTCTGTCACTCCTCTCCACAGCTGGACAGGGAAGAGAAAATACAACAAAGGGTTCTTGGGTTAAGGTAAGAACCAGGAGAGATCACTCATCAAACACCAACATGGGTAAACAAGCTTGGAGTTATTAATTGAATTTGTTAGTAACAAAATCAGACCAGGATGATAAATAAAATAAGACCTAAAAATATCACCTTCCCCCACCCCTTCCTTCTTCCCAGCTCTACTTCCTCCCCCAGAAGCTCAGGGAGCTGGGAGTGAGTGTTATGGTCAGCTCATCACAGGTTGTTTCTGCTGCTTCTCAGGGAGCAGAGTCCTTCTCCTGCTCCAGCGTGGGGTCCCTCCCATGGGAGACAATTCTCCATGAACTTCTCTGTGGACACTGCTGAAGGCTCAAGGAAAAACCCAACTCGGATTTTTCCCAGGCTGTTGGCTTTCTCAGCTCCAACTCAGATCTTTCCCAGGCTGGGGACTTTTCTCAGAGATAAACAAGAGAAGGAAGGATGACTAACACAGATTAACACCTGCTGTTGATCACAGAGCTGTGTGTGTGCTATGTGATGTTTTGCAGAAAGCATGTTTTCAAAGAGGTGTTGCCTCCTTGGGCCAATGAGCCTTTTTGTTCTGTATTGCACAATCTATCCTATTTAAGTGTGGTGGCCTTTCAATAAACCACTTCTTCCTCTGCCTTGAAGAAGTCGTGTGTGTGCTGTATTATTCACTGTTCCTAGTCTAACAGTGACACCTCTCCAATGTGAACCCATCCCACAGCAATAGTTCTTCACTAACTACTCCAACATGGGTCTGTTTCCAAGGAGTGCAATCCTTCAGGCACAGCCTGCTCCAGTGTGTAAATATCATCACCATGTCAGAATGGAAATAGTGTCGGTGTGATGGTGACAAAACTTTCTCTTGGAAGACCTTGAAGGCACAGAGCTTCCTTTTAGACCTCAGGATCTAGAACTCAGTGCCTAAAATCACTGCTTTGTTCCTTAATTTAGCAAACTTGGTTCAGCTTATTCACCTTGGCCAAGGCCAGGGAAGGAGCCAGCAGCAGAAGCTGAGTGCCTGATTTCTGCCCTGCCATTTCCTCCATTCACCTTCCCAACTTCCACCTCCCTCCAGATCTCTTTATCCTAATGGGTATCAGAAGTTGCCCAAATCGTTTTCACTTACTGCTGCTATTTTCCTTCACAACATCAGTCTTGGGCAGCTGATGTCAGTTCAGACACACAAGTGCCTCTGCCAAGAGTCTTCAGCTCAAAGAGTTGCTTCCCTATCAGGCTCTGCAAGTCCTCAGGGAGTTTTTACACTGTGCCCTCAAGCCAAGGCAGCTCAGGCACAGCAGCGTGTTTGTCCCGTCCATCGTCTGCTGGTGCATGTCTCTCACAGGGCAAAAACTGCTGATTCAGCCCAAGTCTGGGGCTGGGGGAGGTGTCTCTGAAGGCTGGCTGTCAGGCCAGGTTTAGCAGCTGATTGAGCTGAATTAAGTTTTCTGCAGCCTGTTTATTTCTTTAAATAACAGACATGCCTTCATGGGAACAGCACACACAGCTCGTGGGGTGTTCCAGCCCTTCTCCTTTCCCCAGCCACACCAGTTACACTCATCCTATTTGATCTCTGCTAATACATATAAAACCTCAGGCCAGCTGCTCCCTGAGCCAACTATTCAAGAAACTCCATTCAATGGATGGAGAGAGAAGGAACACATTGCTTTGAAAGCATGGCCTGATTTCCTCTCCATTCCCATCAGACAGACTTTTCCAAACTCTTCTGCTTTTGAAACAAGATCAATCCTTGAAGAATCCACGTTGGATTTCAGTGGGCTGATCAGCCTGATCAATAGACTGCCCTTCCTCCCCACCTCTCCTGGGCTGTTCTTATTTGCTTGAAGCTGCCCCTGCTCAGCCCCTGTTTCCCTTCCATCCCTCTGGTGAGCTGTCTGTATTCAGAGGACAGCTTCTTCCCTGTGCCACTGCTCCAGAGAAAGCTCAGGCTGGCTTAGACAGGCCTTATTGTCTGCAAGATTGTTATCTGGTTATCTGGCTTTTTAATTATAGATTAAATAATGGTAATTGGCTCTCTGGAAAGTTCTAGTGTCCCCAAGGTGTGGGCTGAGGATGAAGAGAGAGCTTGTTGTGTCGTGGGCTGGAGCAGCTCTTGCCCTCATCCAGAGGCTCAGCAGGACCAGCTAGGTGTGCTTTGGGACTGGATCCAGCCAGCAAAGAGCACAGGATGGGATGGGACAGGAGGCACCTGGGGGAGGATTCCTGGTTCTGGCAGCTGCAAGCCCAAAGGGAGATCCCTGATCCACAGCACATGGGTCCCACAGCCCTACAGCTGGGTGCTCCCCATGCACAGAGCACACAGAAAGCTCTTGCTTTCCACTCAGGTTGTGTTTTAGGCTGGACATACTTTGTGCCACTTCTGTGTGAGGTGCACAGTGAATTTAGAGAAAGGTAAGGGTAGCAGCTTCTCTGGATTTATAGGACTGTAACACTCCAGTGTTACCATGCTGATAAAATCTTTCCTGTTGCCCTCCAACCTGGCTCTGAATGATCCCTGCAGACAGGCTCAGGTAGATACCAATATCAAACCACTCAGCTTTATAAATGCCACAGTGAGAGAAAGGGAAGCCTTCCCTTCTTCACAAGCTATTGTCTTTAACTGGATAAGAGTCAGCCCAGAAAGCATCACTAGTTCAAAATCACTTAGCACCATCTAACAACTGGGTTAATTTGAAGTTGGCAAAGCTTTCACATCAGTTTGCTGCTACAAAATCCTGCCCACCCTTTAAGGAGCTGAGCAGTCAGAACAAAGCATCAGTTCAAAAGGCACTCAATGGTATTCTCATCCATCATTTCCTACCCCTTGATTTATTTATTCTCCCCAAACTTGTGGATACCGATTACTCACTCCACAGACTTGCATAGATCAATACCTGTTTTCAAAAGAATATTGTGCAGAGCTGAAGAAATTAGTTTATTTTGTAACGTGGCAGAAACAGGGTGTCAATCAGACCTCTGGACCTTCCTGTCAAGGCACTGCAGTGCTTCATGCCAAAGTAAAAAAATATGAGACAGCAGAAATAGGCCAGGCTGGTAGGGAAAAGGACCTGTGTTTCATAGGAGAGGAGCAGGCAACAGAAGAGGATCCCCTAAAGACCTGCCACTCCCTGTGCTTTCCCTGTCACACCTCTTCCTTTCCTGCAGCACAGACCTGGCCCTTGGCTTTGCAATGCTGAGCAATTTGTGCTCTCACCTGGAGCACAAAGGGGAAAGTGATGTCTTTTCTCAGTCCTATGCACAGCAGTTAATTAGACCCCACCTAAGTACTGCTGCAGGGCTATCAAAACCCAGCAGAACTTGAGGCTGAAATGTTCACTTCTACCTAATTGCCAATAAAAATCAACGAGAAATGGAAGATGACATCCCACAGATACCTTAAATTTCAAACTTAATAAACAAACCACAGGTTATCAGCACTCAACAGCATTATGAGAAGATTTGAGTGACACTGCCAAGACCTGACCCCACTTGAATGAGGTTGTGAGTTTGACCATCCACACTAAGAAAGGTGATGTCCTGATAATCTCCATAAGAACCAAGCAGAGCTCATGTGAAGAATATAATACTTTATAATTGACTACACAACTTTTGTAAGAAAACTAAGAAAAATAAATATTCCCCCAAAGTTTAGTACACGACCAGGATATTTTCCTGAAGAATTTACTTGCCCCTATGACACTCTTACATGTAAGTTGTTTGTTGAATTTCTGTCACACAGCCTGGGAGCAACCAGCCCCAGGAGACCTGAACTTTGCTGCTTTAACAAGCACTTTCAGAGGAAAGCCTTGCCAAGATCAGTGATTGCAGTTAGAAGAGCAAAAGTCACTGGACTGCCCATCTCTTTTCCTTGAGACTGGCAAAGGCACCACAGGAAAAAACCTACAAGAACTGGATACTGTAAAATGAAAACCTTCACCTGGCACAGGGGCTCACAGGAAATTATGGTTCTGCTCATAGATTCTTTGAGTCCCCCAAGGTACAGCTATATTATTCTTTCATTTGCATCTCCTGTCCAAACCTGACTTTATTTCTCTGCAGTGCCATGCTGGTGCAGCATTTCTGTGACTCCTAAACTGTGCCCTGTATGTGGCACAGCCTGTGCAATGCTCTGCACTGCTCTCCAATTAAACTGCACACTGAGAACATGTTGACATTGTTAAGGTTAATGACCTAATGATGAGCACCAGGAAACAGGTTTGCAATAAAATGGTCTGTACTGATTGTTTCCATGATGAATGCGAACAATATGTTGGACTGGGAGCAATATGTTAAACAATATGTTGTGGTTTATCAATGTCAGGGTGCAGCACTGCTGCAGTGGCTGCTGCCTGGAGATCCCAGGGAGGGTCACTTTGAGATGAGCACAAGGAAAGATTGGCTCTCACAGCATGGGAAGGAGCAGTACCAGCCCCAAGAAAGGCAGGAGGAGAGCCTGATCCAGCCCAGCTCAGCACCATCAGGAAGCATGGGCCAGAGCTGGCAGGAAAAACAGATTTGTTCCACCTGCCTCTAGAAATGAACCACCTTCTAAAAGGCTAAGTTAAAATAATACAAGAACTAGAGTTTAATGCAAGACAGATTTGGTGCCCCTGAGAAACAGGCACAGTGAAGCAGACGTTAGTACAGAGGAGTGGCTCCGCTGTTATGTGAATAGATATTAAAAAAATAGGAGCTGAAAAACAGAACCTCTAAAGAAGTATTTTCCTTATTCATGGAAAAGTTAATTTCTTGGGATGAAAAAAAAAAACAAAAACCAACAACCCAAAACTCCTTTCATCCGAAAAAGCTTTGCTTGGGAAAGTAACCCCAGGGCTTGGAGCAGGTGCTGCAGAGCCTCAAGGGCTGCTCTGAGCCACGGCTGCCACTGCTTTGTGCAGCTGCCTCCCCAGCACCAACAAACCCCACAGGAGCAGCACCCACCACACAGACTCCCAGAGCTCAAGTTTATTAGAGCTACATTAGCATCAGGCAACACAGAAACCAGGGCAGGCAGGGAGCATGGGGACTCTGGCAGCTTTGCTGCTGTCTGGGGTCAGTAAAACCAGAGGTTAGAGGGTGGCACCAGGCTAATGGCAACGTGTCCATGAAAGCCACAAGCCAGGCAAATAACCCAACCTTCTGCACAGCCCAGACAGAGAGCTCAGACTTGCAACCTTCAGAAACACTGAACACCAGAGGAAGCAATGCTCAGCTCAGCAAAAACAATGCCACTTCTCATCAATACATATAAACTGACTTTTAAAATGAAGAAATAATCATGCTAGCCAGAAGTTAGCCCACAATTTTAGAGCCTAAAGGTACACAACCCCTAACTAGGAAGGGCACAGACACCTTGATGTTCTCTCCAGACAAAACCCTCTGCAGGCACTGTCTCTCTCCCAAGCCCTGGGCACTGTGGCAAGACAAAGATGGAGATTCCCTTGGGCTTTATCCACCGCCTCCTCCTTCCCCCACTCCTTCCCCTGTGCACACCCAGCTGAAGCAGAATTACAATTTGGGTCATTTCACTGCATGAAAGGCAAAGCCTGGCCTAGCCAGGCTTCTGAGGGCTCCCTGTGCACTGTAAGCTTGGTTCAACTGCCCAAGATTGCATTTTAGCAGGTGTCAGTAGTGAAAGATGTCACCCAGGTTTCCTTGTGGCTAGAAGTAGTGCAGAAGGAAATACCTACAGCTGGAAATAATCCATGCCCCCTGGGGCAAAAGCTGTCAATGAAATAGTTTGCTCTTGCACAGATAATCTCACCAGAGTAGAGACTGTCCAGGCTGATTTGTGGAGTCAGAAAAGATGGACAAGGTTTTAGACACCTCAGTCCCAGATCAGGAGAATGAAGGGCTTCTCCAGGGGGTAATTCCGAGCACATTTGAGGAATGTGTCCTTAAATCCCCATCAACTATAAGCAGACACTAACTCCTTAATTGAATTAAGCATGCAGTATCTGGCAGTACCTCCTCCCACCACACATGCTCCTCCTGTCAAGGGCTTGTGTGAATTTATTTGCTGCTCATCTCTCTGACAAAGGAGAAATATTTAGAGCACTGGACTGGGAGCCAAGAGCCTGTGTTTCTGCCCCTAGGTCTGAGCTAAGAAAAATCATTTAGCTCAGTGATCCAGGAAAATGAATGCCCTACATTTTGGCAGTAAGGCTGGATAACTATTTCAAATGTTGAGCTAATAGACCTTGGGCTCCTTGGTCACTGAGGAGCTTTGAGCAGGTTGTGCTGCAGCTATCAGAGCAAGGTGAATTCTCTACATTGCATTTGGGGCAGGCCTTCCTATGAGAAGTTCTCCAATAAAACCCCTCTATTTAGGGTCTTCTCTGGAAGTCAAGCTTTCCCTGAAACTCTGTGTAAGGTCCAGAGGCACTGACCACAGCACTACACTCTTTAAAATCTTCAAGCTCACTAACTTTAAACTTGCTGGTTTTTTCACCTTAGTATCAAAGTGGTAAATTTTTAACCTCTAATTCACAAAGCAAAGGGAAAATTGTATTCAATGGAAAGAAAATGTATTCTTTGTCAATACAAATCAACTTTCAGAGCAAATAATTCAATAGAAATTAAAGAAAACAACAAATCCCAAAGAAAAGCCAGTCCTTCCCCAGATGCAAGAGCATGTCAATTTGTTTTTAACTCACTTTGGCTGGTGATATATCCTATATGATCTCCAGAAGTCATTCAAGTATTTATAATGATGTTAGCTGAAACGAAGGCTTGGAAAGACTCTGGCTTTATGGAATGAATTTCAAGACCATATGCAGGGATTTAGCTGTGTGACTCCCATTAAAAATCAGTAGGTTCCTGCAGGCTAAAATCCTTGAGAACTGACCTCTACCAACTCGAAGCTGTCTGTGTCATCACATTAAAAGTCCCATTGCTTATAGGTTAATGCTGAAACCCTCTGATGAGAACAAATAAGCTTAAAAATTACCAAGCCAGAATTCACCTTGCTTTTAGTGCTCTGGAAATACCAAGCCAGCTAATTGAAGATTAGATTGTGCATAATTCTTGAAAAAAAAGTGCAGCCTGTTTGAACTCCTGTCTGTCCTGAAGTCCACAGGCTTTCATCCTTTGGAGGTCTGATTTCCAGCAATCTCAGCAATTCTGAGGGTTCAAACAGTGCTGATATTGGGGATGCCTTGCCTTGGAAACCTGGTAGGGGAGTGTCCAGGGGCTGCTGGTACCTCTGACCTGGTGCAAACCTTTCCTGTCCCTACAGCCTCTTACAGGAAAGGGGATGTGGTGGAAACAGTCTCAAGCTGTGCCAGGGGAGATACAGTTTGGATATTAGGAAAAAGTTCTTCAGGGAAAGAGTGATAAAGTACTGGAATGGTCTGCCCAGGGAGGTGGTGGAGTCACCATCCCTGGATGTGTTAAACGAAAGACTGGATGTGGCACTTGGTGCCATGGTCTAGTTGAGGTGTTAGGGCATGGGTGGGACTCCATGATCTTGGAGGTCTCTTCCAACCCAGTCATTCTGTGAATTCTGTGAAAACAGCTGCCAACTTCCCATGCCTTGCTCTGCCTCACCTCACAGGTGGAAAACTTGCTGGAAAACTTGTTAATGTGCTGTATTTCCATCAGTGCAAACAGGCTGAGCCATACTTTAAAGTCCGTGTTGGAACATCTCAGGAAGGAAAATGAGTAGTTCACCAGCTCTGGGTACCACAACAGCAAATGGGGATTCCCTTGCCTGTGGCAGGAATGAAAGGTTCAGACAGATGGGCTTTCAAAACCAGGAAGGTTTTAGAAACCATCCCCCTGCTCTGTTCATGACTGTTCCCAGGGCAGCCCCTTCCCACAGGCAGCTCCCACTCCAAGCCCTGGCTGAGCCCAGCTGGTTCTGGGTGCTTTGGAGCAGGTGAAGGTCTGTGACCACTCAGTGGGGACAGGGCAGCTGAAAATCTCCTTCCCTGATAGCAGAGTGCCCACAGGATGTGTCAGCTCCAAAGGCTGCAGTCTGCTGCTCCATGTATCCAACTGATCTGCCAATGATTTAGGAAAGTCAAAGACCTGGCTCACCAAGGAACAAGAACCAAAGAGAATTCTGAGGTCACCACTGACATCTCAGTGCCAGAAATCCTGCCTGAGCTACCTGAGGAGAGACATCCTCCCCAGTCAATGGGTGATTCATGCCATCAGTCATGTATTTTGGGAGGGGGATGAGTCACACTCTGAGCCTGCCAAGCTCTCTCAAGGGAGCCTGGAAGCACGATTTTTACAGAAGTGGAATTGTGCAGGCTAGGGCTGAGCTCTGGGTATCACAGTTATGATTTCATCTGCAAATCAAAACTGCAGTTGTTGGATCTGAGCTAAACTAATACAAAGCATCCCACTGACATCAGCAAACACCAGCAAAACTCATGATTTCCACTTGCCACATGTCAGGTGGGATTGGGCCCTGTGCAGGAGCCTTCCAGTTCAGCCTGGGATCCTTTCAGAGAAATCACTGGCTCCCCCTTTGGTGTGTGCTTATCTCCTGCTCTGTGCTGCAGAAGGAAGGGGAATTGCCCCTGTTCACATATTGAGGTATTTGCCTTGCTAATGAAGATGGTGCATATTCACTTTTGATCTGCAGAGAGATGGAAAGTGGAAATTAAAGCTGATTCCCACCACTAATATTGCCAGTGAACATCACCATGTCTCCTGGCTGTGATCTCTGTGCCTGCTGCTGCCATGGGAGCTGGTGCCAGTTAAAAACATCTCAGGCTGCTTGGCCCAAGGAATGCCTTGAGTTATGAATCCCCCAGTGCAGCACTGCCCTGCCTGGGCTTGGTGCAAATATTGCTGAATGCCCAGAACAGAGGAAAAAAAACAACCCAGCATGTTTAAATTAAAAACAACCCAGCATGTTTAAATCAACAACTTCAATGTTTGCTGTAAAACTGGATCCCAGTCAAAGGCACATAATAGGAAAAACCTGGAACATGGAGCATCCCTTCAGTCAGGAAATCTTCCCCTCTGTGAGTCTGGGCCTGCGAGGTGGAAGCAAAGAGCATGCAGAGGGTTTCATTATGGTGTTGCTTCCCCAGATCTCAGGTGGTACCCAGCACAGGCTGGGGGAGGCTCCTGTGGCTGGCTGTGAGGGTCAGGGTCATTCAAGGGATGAACAGCTGCTGAAACAGAGTGTGGGCTGGATACAGGGGAGCCCCTAAAAAACCCCAACTCCCTTTAATGCAGCATCTCTTCCTGCATCTCCTTCATCTCTCCCAGATTGCAGAACAATGTCACATAGAGCAGCAGAAATTGCTGCTGTACCCTGAGAAAAAAGAGAACAAATCCTTGGCCCACTGAATTTTCTGGCTAAGCTCACAAAAAGCAGGCTGTGACCCTAAAAACATTGAGGTCTGATATAAAACATGTTCATAGAAAAGCTTCTGTGGCAGCATGAACAGAATGTACATCTGGGCCCTTGATGTGGACAAACAAAAGAGAAAATGTGGATAAAAGGGGCTAAAGCTGCAGAGGCACCCAGAGTTTGACAGAGCTGCCTTTTCCTGTGTCACTGGAATGGGGCTGGAGGACACACAGGCTCCCCATGGTCACTGGGTGCTGTAAATAGATGTGCTGCACTCTGGGTTTTTGGTGTTTGTCCCCTCTTTAGGACAGGCTCTCCATCCTGTTCCCACTCCAGCACATCACCTCCCTCCAGCCAGACTCCTTTTATTGACTCCATCTGTAGCGTGTGAAGGTCATTGCCTCACTTCACACATCTCAGCAGGGCTGTATTTCCACATTTAGCCACTTCAGTTTGTCAATATTAACATCTGTTACTGTTTAACACCTGCCACTGCTGCAAGGCAGGCAGGTTCAGCCCCAGCCCCAGCCCCAGCCTGGCACCCAGGGCAGGGCAGATCCCATCCCATCCCATCCCATCCCATCCCATCCCATCCCATCCCATCCCATCCCATCCCATCCCATCCCATCCCATCCCATCCCATCCCATCCCATCCCATCCCATCCCATCCCATCCCATCCCATCCCATCCCCTTGCTCTCCCCCAGCACTGCCTGGCTCACATCCCCCAGCAGAGGGGAATCCCAGGCACAGCTCACCTGCTGTAGGACACACACAGGGAGTGCTGGCAGCTGCTGTTTGCTCTGACAGAGCTGTGAGCAGCAGCTCTGCCCTGCTCCTGCCATCCATCCACCACATCAATTGTTTTCACTGCAGTGGTGGGGAAATAAAACCAGCTCACAACTCCTAGCTGTGAACTTTCTGTCAAGAGTCCCTGCAGTCAGAGCTTGGCCTCCCTGGGGTCCTTGTTATTGTGAAAAAATAGCAGTGTGTGGATGTTATCAGCTCCATGTGGGTATTTGTGTGGCTCACAATTCATTCCCCATCCAGGATCTCTAATGAATGTCCACAGCAGCTGAGTCATGGCTAGAGATGGGCTGGCTGGTAAAACCTTCCAGAGCACAGTTCTGTCAACTCCAAGGTTTCCAGACAGACATTTTCAGTTGCTCCATTCTGCCTGTACAGAACCATAGCATCATTTAGGTTGGAAAAGCCCTCTAAGATCATTGAGTCAAACCAGCAATGCCAAGGTCAACGCTAAATCATGTCCCCAGGTGCCACATCCACACACCTTCTGAACACTTCCAGGGACAGGCACCACCACTGACCTGGGCAGCCTGTTCCAATGCTTTACAACTCTTTCAGTGAAGAAATTTTCCCAATTTAACCTGCCCTTGAGCAGTTTGAGGCCTTTTATTTTCCTCCTGTCCCTGTTCCCTGTTCCCAGAGCCCGACCCCCCCGGCTGTCCCCTCCTGTCAGGGAGTTGTGCAGAGCCACAAGGGCCCCCCTGAGCCTCCTTTTCTCCAGGCTGAGCCCCTTTCCAGCTCCATTCCCTGCCCTGGACATGCTCCAGCCCCTCAATGTCTCTCTTGTCATGAGCCAGAGCCCCCAGTCCCATGGCACATTCCCAGCCCAGAGCTGGCTCACCCTGAGCTCAGTCAGCAGAACAGACCAGGTTTGGGACTAAGGCTAATGCTGGCCACTGAACAGGCTCTGACAGACACCATTTGCTTGACCAGTTCAAGTCCAGAAAAGCCATTCTCAACCTGTTTGGTTGTTATACTGGTAGACAATTGGCCAATACCAAGAAATGTCTCTCCAGATCTTTCTCAATTCGTTGCAAATCCCACTGAGGAATGGAGTGTTTGGACCAAATTTCTTCCTCAGGCATCCTATGAACCTCAAGAACTGGAAATTCTTGCCTCAGTGAAAATGGAATTTTGTATAATATTTGATTTTCCTGGGTCAAAACAAAGTAAAGATGAATTTACAGATGTCAGTCCAAATCACATTTTGTACAAAAATGTGACATCCTGATGCAATTTCACCACAGTTTCACACCCAGCACCCAATCACATCCCTTTGCAGTTACTGCAGGGGATCTTTCTCATTTGTGATAGAATTTGGCCTGCCATTCCAGCAAAAGTAAAAGGTGGTCCATGTGGCATTGAAAGACTTACTATTTGACAGACAAATAGTCATCTCAAGCATTACTTTGACACTGTTGACATGGCTCAGCAAAGACAATGCCTCTTGTGTGAACACAAGACAGCTGGGAATGTCAGATAGAGTAAGAACTGACTCCAGAGCAAATCAAGATGGTGCAATTGCACTCAAACCAGCTTTCATTTCCTTTGCATTTCCTGGCTGGGAGCCCACAGATGAGCTGCTGCAGAGGTGCCTCATGGTTCTGCAAGCTGAGAAATCCAGAGAAACACTGACATCCAAGGGAAGGCAGAACGAAACTGAATCCTGTCCAAAGGTTTGTTCAAAGCTCATGTGCCACTGTAGATCATGATGGTGGCATCTCTGGTAGCCAGGGCAAAACCACATAAACCAGAGTAAACAATCCTAAGCAGATGCAGCTGCTTAGAGAATTCCTCTGGGACCAGCAGGAATAATTCTGTCTCTCTGCTGTTGTTCTGCTGAACAGGGCTCTTCATCTCTGCCTACCCTTGAACTGTGTGGGATTTCATTTTCTCATGAGTCATGTGTCTCATGGAAGCAGTGTCCAACTGGGACATCATTACAAAGCCTCAAAACATTGCTTTTGTAACAAATTCCCAGTGGAATAAAATTCACAAACTTCTGTTTAATTATTAGTATGAACAATTACTTGCAGATTCTCCAAACCATGGTAACCAGCCAAGACCAATGTCTTTAAAAGGGGTTTCAAGTATCAGAGTTTTCCACCTCTAAAACTCCCTCCCTCCTTTCACAAGACAAATTAAATTACTGTTGATTTGCTTTACTTCAGGTAAAAATCCAACAGTTCCCTACCATCTCATCAAGCCAGCTGTCTTGAAATTCCATTGTTTGTTTAAAATCGGATTAATTGTTTAGAAGAAGTTTTATGTCTGTTCAGCTGTGCCTGTCTTGTGGGAATTTTACAGACACTTCTATGCAGACAATATCCACTACAGACAGGAGTGACTGGTCACCCTGTGAAGACATTACAGTGTTTGTGGTCCTCCTCAGCTCCCAAAGATCATGAGAAAGAAACAGAGAAAAGAAAAATGAGACAAAAATGTCAAAAGGAAAAAAGAGAACGAAGAGAAGGAGAAGGAGAAGGAGAAGGAGAAGGAGAAGGAGAAGGAGAAGGAGAAGGAGAAGGAGAAGGAGAAGGAGAAGGAGAAGGAGAAGGAGAAGGAGAAGGAGAAGGAGAAGGAGAAGGAGAAGGAGAAGGAGAAGGAAGGAAAGCAAAAAGGGGAAAAAAGAGCAAAATCTCCTCCTCTGTACAGCGATGGAAGCTGCAGCTCATGTGAAGAAGGTGAATGTGGTAGCTTGGGAGGCTGATCTTGAAAGAAGCAGAATTCCAGCTCTCCTAAATGCCTTCTATTTCTCTACATCTTCCAGTGTCTCCTATTAAATCAGAGCCCTCACAACACACAATATTCCCTCTGCTTTCTGCAGGAGCATCAAGACTCTTCCATCCATGAGTTTGTGGTGCACATCCTTCCCCTGTTCAGGGAGGGACTGGGGGATGTCCCAGGGTCTGAGCCATCCCACAGCCCCAGGCAGGCATTGGTAACACCCTCACCTCACCTTCCTGTGCTTTCCTCAGGAAGGTTCCCACATCTGTGTCCCAGGGCCTGAGGGGAACAAGGAGTGCTTTATTCAGAAACACAAATCTAAATGCTGGAAGGGTAAAACACTGGAGCAAGCACCATTATTACAGGCTGGAACAGGTTAGTAATCTTTAAAGACCAAATAAGAATCTCCAAGAGTCAGTCCTATGATGCTTCAAGTGCTGGTTAAAGCCCTGAAAAACTGAAGATGCAACAGGAAGGTTTTCACCAAATAACTGAATAATATAGAGACAAAAGAATTTCAAACTGTCAGGATAGTGAAGTTCAGCACTAGAGGAAAAAAACATAAAAGAAGAAAATACTACTTGCATAGTTCTTGCACAGATTTTCCCAGGACTGGGAACATATGAAATAAAATCTGGCTTTCAGCATCTTCCTGTCTATTTCCCCTCACCTTGCTACAGCCTTCTGTTCTTGCTGCTAAATGCAAAAGAAGAAATGTTTGAAAGATTTTCTCTAGAAACAGGGAAACATAAATTGGTACACAAATGTGACAATATCCAGCTCTACCTTTGCAAAGATCTTCTAGAGCTTAACAATTCCTCTGTACAGATTCCCTCCAAGTGGCCAGTTGCCATTCCTACACAGTCACTGCTCCTTGACCAAGTATCCTCAAAAGGATGAGCAGCAGCAGGTTTTTGACAGACCACTCTCACTCATCCACCAGAAAACAAGAAGCAATATGTGGGCAATGAAGTCAGATAAGATTTCAGGCCAGCAAATATTTCCTCTTGGATTTTACCTTGGAAGCAAACTCAATCCCACAGCAGCAGTAGCTGGTTTCAGACCACTGGATATCTGCCTTTTAATCAAAGATTTCACCTCTTGTCTGGTTGAGCTTTCTTTTGACACTACTGACAAACAAGAGAGAGCACCTAAATACAAATTTCAAAACCAGTGATTAGAAGAAGAAAAATCTTCAGAAGGAGATATCACAGTTGATGTTGAGCTTGTCCTGACAGCAGTTCCAGCATCTCCCAGATGTCTTCAAAAAGAGGGAGATGAAAAGGGACAGAGTTTGCCAGTGTGTAGGGGAGGATGGCATCAACTTTCAGCCAGTTTTACCAGCCTGTGAGAACTGAGAAGGCTGTCCCAGGGCACAGAAACCACTTCTGAAACCATGATAACACCCCAATCTTCAAGGTAACCTAGAAAGAAACACCCTTCACAAGGCAAAAAGCCTCCCAGACCACAGGTACAATAAATTTGATAATGGTATGGTCTGGCAAAGCCAATTCCAGTCCCAGTGGAAGGCTCATGAGTGAAAAAACTACCCAAATATTTTGTCTTGCTGCAGCATTGACATCTTAGAAGGAGGTAAAGGCAGATTTTGTTTTCCTGGCAGGGATTGCTCCTGTGGGCTTCTCCAGATACACTGACATGGCTCAGAGGTGTCACTTGCAAGTCAGAGTGTTCACTGAGTCCTCATTTCTGTTAGCTGCCCTCTCTTTACCTCTGAACTCTTCCCAGCAGACCTTGATTTCCAATGCACCCCTAATAGTTCATTCCACTCCTGGAGCATTGCAGAGGCACAGTCTTCACAGCAGACTTTACAAAGAATTTTGCAAGAAATCAGCACAGCCCTACTCCTGGCACCAACATCTCCAGTAGGATTACAGCTGGGAAGATGACCAGGAATGTGTGCATGTGGCACAGACAGATGCACCTAATCCCCAAAGTACAAAAGGTGGGTGTACAAAAGGAAGAAATGTTCATCAGCACCAGGACATTGAACTACCTGAGCCAGGAGCTGTGGCTTGTGATGGTCACAAAGGAACCTGGATTTTGCACTGGTTTGGGGTCTGATAGAGGGCCACACCCTCACACTGGTGGAGCAAGGAGGTGACTTTGTAGGGCTTAATCCTGAATAAAAAGATTCAACTTTGGTATCCCCAACATGTAACAAGAAGTATATCAGGGTCTGCTGAGTAGGACCTGAAAACTAGGAAATTAACTTTCATCATCTGTTATCTTTCATAAAAGAGGGAAGAGAGGATGTGGAGTGACTACAGAAGTACTTGCCCTTCCCAAGCACCAGATATCTTGTGCTGACAGTGGTGATCCTGGCAAAGGAAGCAGAATGGGGAAAATACTGGGTGAAAATTTCGTGGAAAGATAATTTTTCTGCTTTAGCTTTTTATGTGTCCCTGCCTGTTGTTTTCAGCTAGCAAAGGAATTCCTTGCACATCAAAGAGGGAGATCAGACACTTCCAGCTGGGAAACATGTCAGCCTAAAATGGACATAAGAAACCTTAATCTAAACTTTTCCAAATGCCCAGTGATTTCAAATTAGTGACAAATTCCAGAGGTAAAAAAGGCATCTTTAATGGATGCCCAGTGTAGTCACCTAAAATCAAACCACATCAAGGTGTAAGCATGAAAAGTCATCAGAGGTAAAAATAAGGCCCCTGGTTTTGATCACTGCACAGCCACACTGCATGAAATGCTGCTTCACCTATTGACAGATACAGAGAAACAGGACAGTGATCAAAACCTGTAGTGAACAGAATTTGCATTGGCTTTGCCAAAAGCATGTAATGAATTAGTAATCCACAGCAAAAATCAGAACACTCACATTCCCCACGAGATGAAAGAATGGCTGAAAGTTGTGGCAAAATGCCTTCCTACTTCAAAATGCTCTGCAGTAGGGAAAAAAAGGGCAAAAAAAATATGGACAAATTTTCCTGAGCAGTGTGTTCCCTTTGATCAGCTGTGTGAGATAGTAAATCCTATATGCACAAGTACATGGGCACTAATTAAATCATCTGCATGCTCTGATAATTGGCATTGACTGCAGAGGCTTTCAGTGGGTTTTTCTCAGGACCCCTCTCCTCAGCATATCTGTTACATTTCTTGTCTTATTTACTCACATTTCAATTTTAAATCCTGCCATTGGTAACATGACAGCAGTGCTTTCATGAGCCTGCCTGGCCCAGGGAAAGCTGTCAGAGTGAACAGGCTGATCCTAGGGAAAGGAGCCTGATTAAAAACCTCATTGTGTCAGCCAGGCAATCAGCTGTTCATTATCCTATGACACACGACTACCGAAATGAAACATTCACATATTTTAAACTTGAGAGATTTGTACTTTAATATAATTATTTTTGAAAGATTCTTCATCAGAAAGGTTAATAAGAGCAATATAGGTTAATAACAGCACTAAGGCAGCTGACATAATCAGATAATTGACCTTATTGATATGTTAAGTGCCCTATGCTTCACCTTGGGATGTGTGACTGCTCTCCACAGTCAATTATCTTATAATGATGCCTGCTTCTTAAGGTCTTATTGCCTGAATATTGGACTTCATCCAAGGTTTTTGGTGCACCCCCCTTCCCTCTCCTGTAGGATTTCTGCTCCACTTTCATCTAAGAACTGTGCTAACATATTACAGGCACTTTTCATAAATACACTGATTCAGAGTGCCATCAATTGCTTATAAATTTGGTTTCCTCCAGCAAAACTGGAGTGATTCCTGATGTCTCCCTTCAGCAGGAATGGCTCCTCCCAGGTGTGGGATGCCTGCAGCAGCTCTGGGGCTCCTGCCCATCCCACCAGAGAGGGGCAGCTCTCCAGTGTGGCACAGAAAGATGCCATGTGCTGTGGGGAGCCTCGCTCAGAATCCCTCATGGGATTCCTCCCTGGAACAGGCTGTTTGCTCAGGCTCCTCTGCAGATTCAAAATGACCCCATTGCTTTTCACATGACATAAAGAATAAGATTTAAAACAAAACAAAACAAAAGCTGTATCTGCATGAAAAGCAACAGCAATTCCCCCACTGTGCTTTTTCCTTCCAGGTAGGTGCTGTGGCCCTGCTCAAACCTGCAGCTCATTCCCAGATCCAGACTGTGCTGAGATGTCCAAACTGGGCACATCCCTGCATGGGAGTGGGGTGGTTGGGGGGCACAGGGACCTGCTGGCTCTGCAGGATGCTGTGAATGTGGCTGCACCCCCTCAGCCAGGAGCTCTGTGCTGGCTGCTGCTGTTCCTAACACCTGCCAAGAGAAGCAGGAGTGGTGAGCTGGGGATGAGCTGAGCTGCCCTGGCACTCCCCAGCCCTGCCCTGGCACTCCCCAGCCCTGCCCTGGCATTCACCAGCCCTGCCCTGGCACTGCCCAGCCCTGATGCACAGACAAGGGATGGGTGGCTGCAGAACAGCCCCGCTGCCTCTGCCATGGGAGCTCCTCCTGCTCCTGCAGCACCAAAATCGCTGAGGTTCTGCCAGAGGCAAAAGGGCTTGATGGTCCTTAGAAGGGGCCAGTCCAGAGCTGCTTCTGAGTCTCCCAGCTGGGCTGCCCCTGTCCAGCTCCTGCTTTAGAAATCTTTCCTTTAGCTGACTTTGCTCACGTCCACACAAATGCTGCTTTGATCTCAAGAGTGGCAAAATGAAGTCACAACATACCAGAGAGTCATAAAACTTTGGATCTATTTGGGGTTCTTTTTCTTTTCCTTGAAGTCAAGTGGGCATCAGTGGGCAAGAAGATTTTGGGAATGAAACAGGAAGGCCTGAGCTTGGAGCTCTGGGTGTTTGAGAAGCATCTGTGATCCTGTGATCTGCTCCCTCTCTCTATCTGCCACCTCATCTCCTCACCAGCCCGGGCACAGTCTAAAACATTTCATTCCCTCAATAATGAATATTCTTGTCACCTGATGTGCTTAAAATTGGGATGACATTCAGCTGAAAGGCATTAGGTATTTTTGTGAGAGGCCGAGTCTGAATCGATGCTTCTGAGCAGGGCTGCGATGTGGAGAGGAAGATTGACTCTGCAACCACTGGGAAAATGAGAGTTTTGGGGAAGCCATTATTTCTCAGGCATTTTTCAGTTCTTCCCCAGCAGGCCTTTGAAGCACTCTGCAGTGTTTTAACCTCTCACTGGTGTAAATGGCAGGCCAGTCTAATGCTGCCCTGCAGTTTAACAAATGCTGGAATGGAATGGCAGGCTGCTGCTTGGTAGCCTCTCAGGCAGGACCCTCCACGGCAATCTGTTATGCTCCAGGCATCTCACAGACATGAGAAATGAAGGATTGCTCTGCACTATTTATCAGTAAACCTATTCTCTGCAGTTTTACCTGGTGGGACTGCTCTGATCATCATAATTCAAGAAATAAAATTTAATCTGTGTGAGCTGGTATCAGTTAATAACTTAACAGGGATATCTTTACAGCAGCCTTAGCCCAGTAGTGCAATTAAGTTGCACAGGCAGGATACATTCCATAATCTCAGGCACTTTGAAAGCTTTGGGGATGGACCTGCTGAAATAAAATTGCCTCATCCTGGCACCAGTACCTTCAGCAAGACAATTCAGGGCTGTAGGTACCTCCATGAGACAAAGAATAAAAACACAAAAGGTGGATTAGGCCAAAGCAAACCCACCCACCCAGGAAATACTAAAATGATTTCCAGCTAGATTTCTGCCTGACAATCTCCTGCCTGCAGGGCAGTGGGCATTGGCATTAGATCTGAAGCTGCTCCAGCCATCAAGGTCCCCTTAGCTCCCTTCCAAAACTGGCTTTTCATTTTCAGGGACAGAGGACAGATGGTCAGCTTTAGCTTGACACTGTCCCTCTTACCTTCCCTTTTCCTGTCATTCATTTTTAATCTACCATCCTTAGTACACCACGCTGGGAATGTCTGGAAAAATGGAGATGTCTGTGATTAAAGCAATGAGGAGGAAGGGAGCCAACAGGATGCTTTAACTGCTTTCCAGCTCATGTGGAAACATACAACACCAGGTGATCACATCTGGTCTAGGCAGAGACTCGTGATTCTGCAATATGCTTTAGAGTTTGCAGAAAAAGAGACTTTACACACTAACACACATCCACATTTTCAGCACTCTCCAGTGATCAGGTTTTACAGTCCTTCCCATAACATTATCTATTAGTAGCCACAAAGCACACAAGCAGAACTAATGGAATTAAAGCAACCAAGAAAAAATATGAGCTCAGAGCAACAACTTTTCTTCTGATCTATCACCCAGTAATCCAGAAAAGGGAGATGGGCCCTGTTAAATACATCACCTCAGTGACACACAGAGGGACTATCTGACCAAGACAGGTTTCAGGGCAAATTTGTTCCATTGACAAGCAAAAATATTAATTGAAAATGTCCTGCTGCTGTGCTCTGAATAGGATCCTCAGAAGTCACTAGCCCTTGTAGTGTGTCCTGGGTACTGGGGTGTGTCTGTTCAGTGCCACTCACATCACTGCTGGGGGACGTGGATTTGGCTGAGAGAAAGCTGAGGCCAGGAGTGGGAAGTTGTCCATTTTGTTGTGTTTTTTAGCTGCTCTCACTCTGGACAGGGTGTGAGATGGGGACTGCTTTTGCTGCTGCTGCCCCAGAGAGAGTTCCTGCAGCAGAGCCCAAACCCTGCTGGGAGCACAGGGCTGGCATTTTGGCAGCACAACCTCTCATTCCTACAAACAAGCTTTCCAAGCTTTGTTTCATCCCTGCTTTCTGTTGGTTTGGGGCTGGGGGTGGAGAAGTTATGCCATAAGGGACTCCCTGAAATATATTGGGGTTTTTTTTCCCAAATAGCACATGGCCCCACCCCAGATCCAATTGCCATTTCGCCTTTGGGAAACTACACTGGGTGCTGTCTTGAGGAAGCATTTTTGCTTATTCAGTGGTTAATACACTTTTTTGGGTATAACTCTCCCTCTCTTTTGAACCCTCTTTTTGTAATATTGTTTTGTTTATTGCCATTGTTCAGTGATTCCAATTTATAATCTCTCCTGGTGTTCCTCCATTATCAGAAGGGGTAGGGGAAAAAGGGAGCAGCTTGAGTGGGTTTTAAACCAGCACAGAGTGTCAGGAACCTTTTGTCCAGGCACTTCTCTGTGAGGAACCAGAGGAGACATCATTCAAAGGAACCAAGGATTGTCCTGGGAAGCTCAGCTTGCCCCATGTTCAGAGAGCTCTGCTCCCATCATCAGGGCATTCCACTCCCTGCACTTCACAGGCTTTTGCACCTCTGTTCATGTCCAGCAGCTTCATCACAGCTCAGAGGAGCAGCTCCAGGGTTTGGTGTTGTGCACAGACACAGAGGGACAGTCCCTGCCTCCAGCTCAGGCTGGGGAGGGACAGCAAGGAGAGACAATTTGTCCTCCTTTTATGAACAGAAGGCTGGCTATACCTTTGCATATGAGCTGCAAGGTAATTAAGAACCTGACTGATGTTATAGACACTGAAGGGTAGTATTTTGAAAAGCTCAGGGGTTTGGTGTGCTGTAATCAATTAAAATGATAGGTGCTCCCAGAATGTGGGAGTCAGCCTGACCTGTATTCCAGATCAAGCAACCATTACTAAAGAAGACCTGTACCCCAACCCTAGGCCTTGGGAGGCATTTTTTGGAGTTGTGGTGATCCCAGAAGAAAAAGTTCCAAGGAGTTATGGGATTGCCCATGTTGATGTCTCATACATATTCCAACCCTCACTTTCCAGTTGATCATCACCACTCCCAGTGCCTAGACTGTTCTCCCTTCCTTGTGTCCCCATTGCCCCTCAATTGATGCAGTGTCCCACCCAGCCTACCCCACTGGACCCTGCCTTCCCTTACCCCACCCCTGCACCACTTTCCCCTGTACCCACTGGACCCCAAACTCAACTCCACCCCCTCTCCTACCCCACAATTATACCTTGGACCTCCCTGCATCTTGGTCTTTGACCACCAACTCCTACAAAGACGTTGTCCCCTTGGTTAGTGTGTTTGGATTTTTGGGCCTTGTCCCACATGACTATTATTAAAATATTTTATGTTGCTAAGTTGTGGTCATCACATTGCTCTTCTTTTATTTTTGCCACAATTGCCCTAATATCAGAAGAACCCTAAAAAGTGTTGTTGGGGACCACCCTTGACCCTGACACCAGCAAACCCAGGTATTGCCAGTGAGGTCATGAGGAGCAGCTGGAGGGCTCCTCTTCCCCAGGGCAAGTCCATCTGCAGAAGGGATGGGATGTGCAAGATCCCGTTTTTTTTTGTGGTTCTGACTCTGTCCCTGCTGATGCTCATGCTGGTACTGAGCAGAAACAGGCTTAGACCCACTCTGAACAGTGCTGAAAACCCCATCTTTTCTCTGAATTCACAACAGCCAAACTAAGACAGCTCACGCCGTTTTAAAGCACCAGAAGTATTGCTGAGTTTGCAGAAAGTACTGGCAAGCTCCAACAACATCCCTGGGACTGCCTGGAGCTCACAGAGGGGAAACCCTGAGTAAAACAGAGACTTTTATTCCACACAATCCATTCCTCACCCTATCCTCTGGTGAGGTGGGGCTACTGGAGAAATCACAACCATGGAAAGCCAGTGAGCAACAGGTGACTCCAGAAGGAGAAGGGTGATGTCCTGATCTAAATTATTTGTACAGCCCCCAGGAAAAAAGAGTCTCCAAGATGAGATGAACCCTAATGAGGCAGAAAGGAAAACTGTGAACATTCTAATCTGTGCCAAATATATCAGAGTTCACACCACATTGGACAGCAGAGAATCAAAAGTCAGGACACAAATCCCTGAGGAGCAGCTTCAGCATTCTCACTACCGCATAGGTGGTGGGTTCAGAGCAGTAGGAATCTTTTGAGCAAGGACTCCTATCTGCCTGTTTTACTCCATCAATTACCAGGACATTTGTGGCAGCATACAAATAATACATAGCAGTGATTAATAAATAATCCATGAAACAGCACAAACTCTGCACTGAATCAATTTCCTGTCCCAAAGCTCTACAGCAAAGACAACACTTGCAACTGCATTACAGAAAATACACTATTTGTACAAAAGTTGAAAAATACTGCTGTCATAATTAGATTTTTTATTAGGCTTGTGTGGCATAATTAAAAGTGTAATTTCTCTGTAAGCACATAGCAGAGCTCTAGGAAAAGGGTGTCAGTACTTATAAAGGGCATATGCAGGTACTTTAAAAAACCACATAAATTGATTAAGTACTAAACTAGGCTATGGAGTCTAATTGTTTTGAACAAATACCTACTTACTGCCTGTGAAAGGACACATTGCCTTGCCTGTTGCAAAATGCAATTTATTTCAGCAACTCCTAATTTTATCCCTGAACGCCATTCTCAGCTCCAGGTACCCAAGTGTGTCCTGTGGACACCACAGAAGGCTCTTGCAGACAGTGAAAGTATCTGAAGAGCTCAGATGAAAGCAAGAGCTTGTGCAGGTGCAGTGCAATGCCCACCTGGGTGCAGCTGCTCCTATGCTGCCCCAGCAGAACTTCAGGAGCTTGAGGAGGAAGCAGAGCTTCCCAATATGAACTTTAAATAGAGCTGATGCAAGGAAGAAGGACCTGCCAGGCTGGGAGGGTTTGAACCAATAAACCTGACTCCCCCAGCACACTGATTTCCTACTGTTGTGCTTGCATAAAGTCATCTTAACTTTTCCTGCTAATAAATGGGATGACAATCTGACCCAGCCTGTTCATTGACAAGCTCTGCAAAAGAAACCTCAGGAATACAGGAATACTTTATTCCTCCCACATTAGGAACATACAGAACATACAGAGAAATTTACCATCACATAATGATCCCTATTATGCAAAGCAAGGCTGACAAAATTTCCATCATTACATCCCTGACAAGTACTCAGAACTGCGGGGGCTTTCAGGCTTTCTTTTGAAAGAAAAAAGACCTGCAAAGTAGTTTTAATGTCTTAAATATGGAGTAGGAACTTCATCCTCTCCCTATTCACAAACACCTTAAATACATCTCCTTCCTTCACAGCTCGTTAATCCCTACTCCTCTGCACTTCAGACATTTAAATTCTTTCCACAGATCTAACACAGAAGAGGTGTTTATATCGTGTTTAATCAGCACTCGCCAGCTCTGAGCACCCCTCCTGACCTTTTTGGTTACTGAGTGACCAAGATCATTATGGACTCAGCCAAGCAAGGACCTCCCGGGACCCCAAGTGTTGCATTTTGGCTACAGCAGAGCAGTGAAAAGGACAATGCAATAGAGTTCCTCGTGTGATGGAGAAGCAAAAAGAGAGAGAGAGCTTTATTTAAAAAAACACTACACTTATATAGGGTGGTATACGTGCAAAACAGAGTAGAAAAGATTCATTGGTGCAAGAAGGCAACACCTCTTTGCAAACATGCTTTCTGCAAAACATGGTGTACCTCGCAGGTGTTTAATCATTGTTAGAATTTCTTGTCCTTGAGCAACCCAAGAAACCCAAGGATTCAAGGCTGCTTTTCCCCGGGTTCCCAGCAGTATCCAAGGTCACCCAAGCCCTTGTGTCATCACCAGACCACAATCCCTCTGACACATTTCTTCTGTTTTTGCATCCAAAATGTCCATCAAATGGTTCCATTAACACTGAAGCCCTGATTAAAATCCTGAGCCTGCAGGACAGGGGGGTAGGCAGGGAATTAGCATCTTGCTCAGTTTGATGCTGTTTTAGGGTGCAGACTGGACCCAGTTACTCTTTGTTGGAGGCTCCAGAGGTGTCAACCCTGACCCAAAGCTCTGCCCAGTGACACTGGCAGATGATGTGTTTTGCTAACACAAAATGGGCTGCCCACACACAGAAGACATTGCAGAGCCACCTCATCCTCCTCACTGCCTTTGGAATTCCAACCCAGGCAAATATCCAAGAGGTGTGAGGGGAGAGCATGTGGGGCTCACAGGCACAGCATCCACTGGCCAGTTCGCCTTCCTTGCATTTTTTTTTTTTTTTTTGTCGTTTCTGTGGGTCCCACTCCTCCCTCAGATCTTCACTCAGATCTCCCCTGATCCAAGACCTCCAAGACTAAGTCCAAATAAATAAATAAAGGTGCACATGGAGCAGTCTGCTCCTCTGGGCCCTGCTCCCTGGTGCAGCTCAGACCCAAGAGCAGGAGGAAAGCCCAGCACTTGTGAAGGATGATGGTACAAGCTCAGCTGGCTCTGGTAAGACACATGCCACAAGAAAAGAGGGAACAGGAAAAGAACCAGGGGAACCCCAATATTTCTCCCCACCCCCGAATCCGAGAATGCCACATTCAAAGCTGCTGCAGCATTTCCTGGCTAATACAGGAGATGGTTCACTGGAGGGCTCCTTGCCCCTTGGCAGCCCCCCTGTCCAGGCTCCTTCTCTCTGGAGCTGAGCAGAGAAAGAGCAGAGGCTGTGGGTGTTAATGAGCATCACACAGGGCTCCTGCTCCCAGCGCTCTCCCTCTCACACATGGCAGGCCAGGGGCACACGTGAGCAGTAATTAACAGATTTTAGGAGCAGAATGCCCTCACAGGGCATCAGCAGATTGACACATGGTATTTCTTCATCATAATGACTGTCCTGAAATGTATTGGATCAGTGTGCTGCTGTGTTTCCAGCAATTTGTAAGAACTGTTCAATGTGTAGCCAGCTGGAATGCACAACAGCACATAATTGTTCTATTACTGCAGACTTCAATTGTTTCTCTTTTATTCATTAAATGGGCATTTATTGGAAGAAAGGTCCTTTTTTTAGATGCATTTTTACACAGCTCTGGATTGGACTTGCCAGGACTGAACAAGGGCAGTCCTTCCCTTTTCTCACTGCACTCTTCGAAGGAAAATGGAGAGTACAAACACTGGAATTTTTGTTTTTTAAATGGAGATGTTGAAAGCCTTTTACATTCTGCACTAGAACAAAAATTAAGCCTTTTGAAATGCTGCATGGGAGTCAAGGCAGAAGGCCACCCAGGCTGGCTGTGGGAGAGGTGAGAGCAAGGGGCTGCTCAGCAGCAGCCTCGGGCATCCTTTGGGTCAGGAAAGCACCAAGGGCTGAGGGAATGGAGGATTGCTGTTGTCAGAAGCTACAGGGCACGGGAGAAAAACTGCCTGGAGCTTACAGTGCTCACCTGCAAGCCAGAAGTCATCAGGAGCTGAGCTGCAGCCCCAAATGGTGCCCAGGAGGGAGGTGCTGATGGTGCTGGTTTGCACCAACAATTCCACAGCAGGCCAGGATTTCCTTAACAAAGTCCAAAACCGCTCCATTCAGACTTTAAAATGTGCTGTAGAACTGACTGTGCCATCTCAAGAAGAGTTTCCTGTATAAGCAGCATTGTCTTGATTTCAAAGTGTATTTACAGAATACAAGAGACCCAATCCAAACCCAGGAGCCCCAGGGCTGAGGTTCCTAATTCCCATTTCAGCTGTTGTTCCCTCAGCATTAGGTGGACCTTTTAACCTGCCCATCCTGGTCAGACCACACTATCTGGCCAGCTGAAACTGTCCTGAACTTCACTCTGCAACAAAAAAAGCAAAACATTAAAATGTAAAAATGTAAAAAGAACCCCAGCAAAACCCAAAACATTAAATGTACATGTATATACAGTGAAATGTATATAGGGAGGAAATTCCCCTTGGTCTCCTAGCTTTTCCTTAAGATCTTGAAATGTGAAATGGCCTTAAAAAAAAAAAAAAAAAAAAGGCAAGACGTAATTGTTTCCTGTGCAAACCTTGTGCCAGACTTTATTTTTATGGGCTGTATTTATTGACTTTAGCTATTTTTCCAGTATGCTGCACAGTGTTAGACTTGGCAAGAAATCCTACAAAGTGAAATAACATCTCTGAAAAAGTAGGAATTCTCATTGTTTGGCATGGTCAAAGGAAACTCCAGCCAAGCAAACTTATGACCTTCTCTTGTGTCAGACTCAAATTCAGGCCAGGCCAACCACTAGATCAGACTCTTTATTCCTCTTAAGTCACCAGAAAATCCAAATGTGAGGTCTGATCCAACACCGAAGTGAAGCCCCACGTGCTCTGCTCCACATTTCCACTACGAGCTCGTATTTACCAATAAGACACCCAGTCTCACCAGGAGCCATTAGTGAGTTAATTGCAGCTGTTTTGGAGTTAGGTCTTAATGTGCCTGTCAGCTCCAGACACTTGCTGCACTTCCCAGGATTCTGCATGCATCCAAGACAGATGTCTCCAAAGCAGTCGGGAGAGTCCCACAGTACACACTGAAGAAGACAACTGAAGAGATTTATGCTGGATGAAATGACAAGCTCAAGAGTTTAACTGCACATGGCATTTCTGGAAGCTTGCCAGCTCCAAGTTTAGTGTGTTTTGTGTACTTCACTCATAAATGTTTATTGTGACAGGTAAACACTTGTTTTGAAAGCTTGCAGGCATACTATTAAAACAGAAGTGTTCCTGACATAGTCAAGCTGTGCTGTCAAATGTTTATCTTTTGAGTGATGAATGCTGGCTTCCCTCTTTGTTCCTCTCAGTGTGCAGGGAACAGATCTGAACAGTCTCTCCCAACTTGTTCAGGCTCATTTCACCTGGGGGGCTGATGCTGCTGGCCCAGGGGCAGCCCAGAATTCCCAGCCCAGGTGCCTGTCAGTGGAGGGGATGCAGAGAACACAGGAGGGACAATGGGGTGAGCAGGAGTAGCTCAGTCCCAGCTCTGTCTGTAAAGGCAGATATTGAGCTTTGGAGACCAGAGTTCAACAGAAAGGGCTATTTCCAGAGCTTAGAGTATCTCAGGAACACATATTTCACAAGCCAGATTCTGGAGACTTATGCTAACTAAAAATGTTAGAAGTGACAGTAACAAATTTTTCACAAAAGTATTTTTTATTCTATTTTTTTAAGTAATAAGCTAGAAAATCTGGAAACATTTAAGTCGCAGTATTGGATGTATACATAGCCCATGAAACTGCAGACAGTCATAAAAGTTATTGGCAAAAAAGAACAAAGAGTCTTATGGGTGAGAATTAAAATTCTCCACTTGGTGCAAATATGCCTTCTACAGAACTAGCAGAAAAGCCTGTAAAAAAAAGTCAGTAATTTCTATGTATCTCAGGGTAATTGCATATGTTAAAAGGCTGTGGAATTCAGCAGTGATCCCATGGGCTTTCAAGTGGATTTCAGATATTTCACAGTGTGTCAGTTATAGATTGAGATGTAAGACTTTGGGGAAACCAAGTACAATCTTTGATTAGATGAAATAGCATCAGATTTCCATGCAAATGCAAATGTTTAATGAATTCATTGTTAATGCAGCTCTGCTGCTTCTTTGTTCTGTTGCAGAGGTACTTCAACCATGGGTTTGCTGACCTGCAATGGGTATAGCACTGGGGCCAATTTAACCAGCACCACTCTAACAGTTCCCTGCTGGGGGCACAGGGAAAAGAGTGAGAATCAATGATTTATCACTGACTCAGGAAATCAGACTTACACACCAGGTAAGCCTTGGAATACCCACTACAGGAGGCATCAGAAATGTTCTGCTCACCCAGGAGCCAGAGGAGGATTGAATATTTGTCAGTATACTGAAAATACTAGGGTTCACAGAAACAAAACCCCCCAAAAAACTGCTTCCAAAATGGTGTTAAACAGCAAAGTGCAAGTGCTTAGACAGCATCTAATTACAAGGGCAGAAGAAGAAAAGAGCCTCTCCTCACCTGTACATTCTGTAGCCCAGATTACTGCACAGAGGCTGGATTTACAGAAATGCTCACACACTGAACTGGGCTATTCCAGCAGAAGGAAATTGGACTTTATGGCCTAGAGAGACACAGATCATACCTTTGATCCATGTCTAACTGTCTTGGGTTGCAAAGCAGGATGTAACCAGCAGTCTGTATTCTATCACTAGCTGTTAAAACCAGGTAGGGTAGTGCTCTTTATCTCTTCCACAACCCATCCTCCCTCCAGGAGATATCTCCTGTTAATGGCCATTGAGTCCCACTGTATGACTGATAAAATTACATCATCCCACTGGGAGATGCTCCAGCCAGGACAAGGAGCCAAACATTTCCTACCTAGATAAAAACTGAGATTTGAAACACCAGAGCAGCCTTTTCTACTGGATTCCAGAGGAAAACCAGACCTTCCATATCATCCCTGGATCTTCAGAGGAAAACTGCACCTTCTACAGGAGCACTGCTCCAGCTGAACCACATCTGCCACTGCAGGAGGATGAAGCCACCATTTAATGGGACTGCTGCAAACACCCTGACTGACTGAAGGGGTGCAGGTTGTATTCTGGCTCTGTCAGTGTTTTGGGTTTGTTCTTTGCAATACTGTATTTCTATTTAGATTTTTCCTAGTAAAGAACTGTTATTCCTGTTTCTGTATCATTGCCTGAGAGCCCCTTAATTTCAAAATTAAAAGAATTTGGAGGGGAGGGGGTTTACATTCTCCATTTCGAGAGTTTCCTGCCTTCCTTAGCAGACACCTGTCTTTCAAACCAGGACACTAACACAGATTTCGTGCAGGGTGTTGCTCAGCAGAGCAGTGCCCTGAGCCCATCAGGAGAGCGCACATTGTCCCTCTGCAGGATCACCTGAACTACAGAAACCAGTGCTGGGGCAGATTTATTTACAGCCCCTCACATCCCCCAGGCTGGCCCCACCTGCCCAGGGAGGAGGGATGAGCTCCTTTGTCCCCACTCAGAGCCTTCTGCAGGGTTTGTGCTGCAGCTCCCTCGTCTGCCCTGCAGGGAGCAGGGCTGGGGTGGGGAGGCAGCAGGGAGGGACACCCCAGGAAGGGCTGTGGAGGGAGCTGGACCCCAGCAGATTGTGGGTGAGCAGAGTCTGGGCTGCACCACTGCTACACACCACATCATGCTGTGGAATTGACTGTTTCAGGTACCAGAGTCAGATTTATTTTTTCATCAAACTGATGCTGTAAGTTTTAGCTTTCATATTTTCCAGATTCTGTACTGCATTAGAGTTATACACTAATATAAATAATATAATTAATATAACTTCATATAAAGTGTTAGTGAATTCTCCTCACAGCTCAGTCAGACAAAACAATCCTTTTCCAGCCCCAGAACCAAGGACACTGCTGCAGCTTCAGGCCCAAAAAGTGCAAACAACAGTGAATTCCCCCTAATAAGGAGAGCAGTTTGGAAAAAAGTGAAGCACTAAGTTTTAAATAACCCAGCATTCACCTCTTTGCTCCATTTGCTCTTTCAGCCTGGAACATTTCCCCTTCCTTCCTCCCTTACAGCTGTTTCTTCAGGTGCAGCTGTAGCATGACATCTAAATATAAACCACCACAAGCAGCCACCAACTCCACTCCCTGCCAGGAGTTCCCACAGCATGGCCAATTGCCTGGGTTCTGAGCATCCTGGGCATTCTGAACCTGCTGAAGTTTGTGCACAAACAGGCTGTCCTTCCTTCCTTCCCCAGGTTTAGTGATCAGCAGAGTGAGCTACTTCATCCTTTCTCTCCTAAGGAAAACTGTGCTGTGTCCTGTGCAAACTGGGGTGACCTCCCAGCCAGGAGCCCATGCTGAATATTGCTTTTGTCCTTTCAAATAAAAACTGTGTAAAAAGGGCAGTAAAAAAAAAAAAAAAAAAAAAAAAAAGAGTCACACAAGGCTTGTTAAATTATTTAAATCTTCATAATGTATAGCATTTTCCTGGTAATTAAGTTGGAACATTGGGCTGGGCCAAATCTTTACTACTGTTAGATAACACTTTTAATGCTCCCTTGCACACTGAGAGGTTCTTTTCTACCACAGCCCTGACAACCAAAGGCAGGTTCTTTCAAAAGTGCAGGAATTGATGCAGCACAGCAGCACAAAAAAACACATTTCACACTCACCTTTCACCACTTCACAGGTAAGAAGAAATCTGGCTGGAATATGGGGCCTCTTGGTCAAAAAAGGAACAGCAACCTCAGAAGAAGGTGAGAGACAAGAAGAGTTGCATTTTTATATGAAGTGGGAAGAAGAGGAGGTAGCTGGTCTCAGCTCATGTCTCAATTTAATTTTTCTTAAAGTTTGCACTGAAGATCTGTTTCAAGAGAAAGTCCTGACCTGCCCTGGTGAGAGACTGTGTCTGTAAACAAAGATCAGTGGTTGTTCCCATTTACATTTCCACTTCTTCCCTTTTCCTGCCTTTTTTGCCCTCGTATTTATCTGCTCTTGGCCTACCCATTCCAGCTTTTGTTCTCAGCTGTTTCTTCTCTTCTACATTCAGTCACTCCCAGCTACACCACCCAACACATTCCCTATGGTCCAGGACTTGGATGGGAGGTTTATCCTGTGCAGTGGAGGACCCCCATGCCTATCACACCTCCATAAACCATCCCATTGCCCAAAAGCCCTCCCAAACTTCATGTTGCCAAATTTAGGCTGCAATCACATCTGGTATTTTGTTTTAAACACAACCAGCATTGCAGAATAACCCAAGTAAATAGTGATGCACACACATTACCTTTGCAATTTGGGTAGACAACATACAAAGCCCTTAGAGGTTAATTGCCATTGCTAACTCCTACCTTGCAAGGGAAAAAATATTTAGATGTTCAGTGAATGCAGTGAAGCATTCAAAAACTCAAAGCTAAACAGAAAAATTCTTGAAATTTAGGTCTGTTTTAAAAATCCTCCCAGGCTGGCTTCATATATCATCCAAGCTGAAACTGTTCTGGTGATATATTATACATGGAGACTGCACTACATCACCAGAGTTCTGACACTGCCATGTTCAGGGGATGCTAGGATACAATGCAATGAATTACAACACTGGACGTTGACAAATACACTTTAGGGGAAGTTTAATTTTTCCAGCTGCTTGCAGTTGGCTTAGAAAGTAATTTTTATTAAATGTGAAAAACAAAGTTCATTATTTAGAATTTTAAAAGTTTAATAAGGGATAAAACAAGGGACAAATTATCCAGCACTGGGGTGGTTTTGGCAATTAGCCAAAGAACACAGCATCAATTAAAACATCATTCTCTATATACAGTTACCTTGCTGGGGGTACATGCATATTCATGAGTTTATATATTATTCAAACATTCCTTTGAGTTTTTGGTGTTCAGGAACTCTCTTGTTTGGTTTCTACCTCTGACTTGTCTGCAGGACATTCTATAGATTAGGTCTATATATTTTATTTCTTCCTGTGTTTCCATCCTGTTGTTTCACACTTCCTGATAGTGAGGAGTGGATAAATCCTTCCTGGATGCTTATGCTCTGGTTTCTGTCACTGTTATCTTATCACTTGGAGAGGCCAGTCCACAGATGTAGGAAAAATAATTGCTTTACACCATTCTCTAAGTTGGTTACATAGAGGTATTTTAGTCTTTATTTTAACATTTTGGTAAAGCCTATGATATATTTATCTCACTACTATTCATATAAACTATACAGTGTATACATAAACTGACAGATTATACTACACAAAAGCACTTAAAAGTAAGTATAAATTGTACCATATCAAAATATTTGTGATGCCAAAACTTAATCTATGAATTTAAAAACCAATATTATATTGTCATCTATAACATTAATTAAACTAGAGGGAGAGTGAGCAGATTCAGAGCCCTTGAGAAGGGGAGTGGCAGAACAGAGAAAAGAGGAAAAAGAGCAAGGAAGCAGTTCCAGCTCTGGGATTTTGGACAATCAGCTGTGCTCACACCCAAACACAGCTCTGTGGAAGCTTCCCTGTGTGCAGGCCAAACACAGATGCCAAGTTCATGGGTGCAGTCCCCCTCCTTGGATTGGGCATCAAGCAGTGCCCCCCAATGCAGTGGGGGAAGGGGCTGCTGTAAGCACCTGGTACAGCTGCAGCACTTGGGCTCTCACCTGGGAAATTCATCATCATCCAGTGGTTCTGGGATTGGTTTGTTGTTTTTTTGGTGGGGTTTTTTGGGTTTTTTGGTTTGTTTTTGTTTTGTTTTGTTTTGTTTTGTTTTTTTGTGAAAATACACCAGTAATGATAATAAGAAAAGGATGAAGTATAGCTGATCATGCCAAACAAAAAAACCTCTTTCCTGAGAAGCAAAACTAGTACTTCTGAGGAAGCCATGAATACTAAACATCTTTTCTCTCTGAAGGAATCTTTTGTCATTTCATGGGGAATCAATTAACCACAGTGTCTTATTCAGGTAGAGTTTAGATTACCACCATATCCCTTCACTATAGATAATTAACCTCAGTTTCTGAATTAGCAGCAAAATAAGCCAGTTATTAGTTTTTATAATGACTAGAACTCAATATTTTGGGTAGTTAAACACCCAAGAGTTTAAATTAAAATAGACATCTGACAGAAATCCCTGAAGTGTTCTTCAGATCATTAATATTATAAATTCCACAGTAGATTGAACTGACAATGTTCCCTTTTCCTTTTGGAGCACTCCAAAGGGATGAGCTACTCCCTCAAATCAGCATTCAGTTTGATCTCTGAAATAATCTCTCCTTGATACCTAAAGCCTTAAGGCCAACAGCATGGTTAATTCTACATCCTCCTCTTACAGAGTTCTGTCTAGTGAAGTGAGAAAAAAGAATGGAAAAGCCCATGTTCCTAGAGCCTGCTCCCCACGTGTCCAGGGCAGCCTGAGGCTCAGATCCCTGAGAGCCCTGCTGAGGGTCACAGGGCAGGGCAGAGGGGGGGAGCAGGGAGGGCTCTGGAGCTCTCAGGGGCTCAGGGGGATGTGGGGCCCTGAACCAGCCCTGGCCCTGCCCTCCCCAGGCCCTACAGGGAGCTGTGGGGCACAAGGGCCAGAAGCACATCCCAGAGGGCTCAAGGATCCTGAGCCATCCTGCTGCCTCCTCCTGTCCCACCTGTGCCTGCCCCATCCCTGGGTGATGCTCTTCAGCATCCCTCAGCCCATGCTGAACTCTGCTCACCATAAAAAGCTTTTCTGTGCACACTCTGCATCACTTCTGCTGTCAAAGGAGCCTCTGTTACTTGATGTCCTACCTATCCTTGCTCTTTCTTCCCACCAAGGTGACACTTGATGAACTTCTTGTCCAGCCTTTATTTTCCTTTCCTCAGCAGTTTTCTTTCTGCAGAGCCCCTGCCTCTTCCTCATACCCTGCACTGATTATTCCACCCAAGTTTTGTGCCTTGCACTTATCTCTAATGTAATTCTTTTTTTTTTCTCCCCCAACCACTTCTGCAGTTTGTAGAACTCATTTGAATTCTCTTTCTGCTGTCCAACACATTTGCAGTCCCTCCCAGCTCGGTGCCACCTCCAAGCTTCATAAGTGTACTGTCAATTCCATCACTGAGGCTGTGAATAGAAATGTTGAACAGAACTGATGGCCTCCCTCCTGCCCAAGCCTCAGCCAGCCTCTCTGCCCCTTTTGAGGGCTTGCAGGGGGTATTTTCCCCACAGAGGGGTGGAGGTACATCCACCACTGACTTCTGTGGAAGCTGAGGCTTCTCCCAGTTTGGTCAGTGAGCCACAAAGGCACAAACACAAATCCTGAACATGCTGCTCAGCTCACTGCAGACATCACCTTCATTCCATTTTAGCTCCAGCCAACCATGCATAACACCACAAAGGAAAGAAAGAAAGAATAAAAGCTCCAGGGATTGTCCTGCTGCAAAGTAAAATGTGTATTCTAAGAGAAATGAATGTTTACCTTCCCATTTATGTGAATCAATTAGTGATAAATATCCCCAGGGCACAG
This sequence comes from Muscicapa striata striata, assembly GCA_030060385.1. Classification (NCBI taxonomy): domain Eukaryota; kingdom Metazoa; phylum Chordata; class Aves; order Passeriformes; family Muscicapidae; genus Muscicapa; species Muscicapa striata. The sequence goes on along the minus strand of JAREIS010000032.1, from coordinate 2,635,510 downwards.
AAAAGTCTAACACAGATAACAAAGGATATGCCCCAAATAATGGAGGATTAGAAAAAGGCACACATCAGTAATAAAATATCAGCTGCAGATGCCACTTGAGAAGATTGCAAAACAGAGAGGAGTGAGTAGCTGAAGGAGGAGAGAAAGCAGAGGTGACAAGGAGATTGCAGGATCAGTAAAGATAAATGATGACTGTGCTTTTTGAGTGTCTGTGTGAGAGTTAAAAGAGTTCAGTGTAGAGCCAGGAAGGTCTCTGGGAGAACAAAAGGGTAATTTATAAACAAAAGAGTAAGACAGGGCTTCTATGCCCAAAAATAAGTCCCTTTTTTCCCAGTTCTATCAGTCCCCCTAAGAAAAGATATTACCTTTCCCTTCAAACCTTACCTCTTGACAATACCAAAATAGAAAGATATATTTGTCCTGGCACTCTGATAGGACAATGGGAAATGAGTCTAGAGAAAAAGAAACCTTTTAAGGATGAAAAAGAACCAAAGTTAGAGCTTCTCAGGAATTACATTTTATCTCATGAAAAACGTCACCAAAAAGGAATAAAAATTTGTTCCCTTTCCTCAATAGCTTCATTTTTTTCCAGGATGTTTTTATCAAAAAATGAAATCTTTTCCTCAAAAAACCTCCAAACCCCAAAACAAAACACATATGTATCTTATGTAAAGCAAACAGAGGGTTCCTAGTTGGACTTTTAATGGCTTTGAGGCACTACTGAAATGTAAATAATGAAAAACGAGCATCGCAAGGCCTTTTTTTTCTTTTTTTTTTTTAAACCCTTCACTAGGCTTTTAATATTGATCTTTTCCAGACTTGAAGAAAATAATAAAAAATAGAGAAAGGATGATCCATTCCTGTACCCACAGCTGGGCTCCAGAAGGGACATTGGCACCTCCAAGAGCTGCACTGTGAGCCCTTGGGGAGAGGGCCAGAGGACACAGCTGTCCCACGTGTGGGCAGCAGCCTAAGGGCAGGGATTGCTGCTCTTTGGTGCCAGGTTCATGTCTCCAGGAGAACTGTCCTCTCTGGGGTCTGTTCCTACACTGACAGTCCCTTCCCACAGGCTCCCTCTGGCCCTGGGTCATGCCCAGTTCCTCCTCCTCCTCTTCCTCTTCTTCTTCTTCTTCTTCTCCTTCTTCTCCTTCTTCTCCTTCCTCTCCTTCCTCTCCTTCTTTCTCTTCCTCTCCTTCTTCTTCTCCTTCTGCTTCTATTCCTTCTTCTTCCTCTGCTTCTTCTGTTTCTATTCCTTCTTCCTCCTCTGCTTCTTCTTCTGCTTCTTCTGTTTCTATTCCTTCTTCCTCCTCTGCTTCTTCTTCTTCTTCTTCCTCTGCTTTTTCTGTTTGTGCTCTTTCTCCTTCTCCTTCTGGTCCTTCTGCTTCCTCTACTCCTTCTGTTTCTGCTCCTCCTCCTCCTCACCACTGCTGCTCTGCACCACCAGCACCTCACACTGGCCTTACCTGCCCCACCTGCCCAGGTATTGCTGACAGGAAAAAGCAAAAGGAACGAGCAGGGAGGAAATCTGGAGGCAAGGGAAGAGCTCTTTTCGTTGAGAGAAATTCTGTTGCTGTTTTTGGTTCTCAGCATGTCAGCAGAAACTCGAGGCTTGTCAGGAGGCTGCTCCCAATCCAGTAATTACTGGAGGTGCCTCTACTTGGCCCTGTCTTGATCTTACACTGTGGGATCACTTTATTATTCAGTTTTATTTTATTATTCAGTTTGATTTGGCAGCTGCCTGAGAAACCTAAGGCTACTCAAGCTGTATATTTTAAGATCTCTAAAATCTGTTGGTATAGATTCTTTTAAAGTCTTCAGGCCTGAGTCAACATTGTTAATTCTGCAGCTCCAGTCCATCAGCTTGGCAGGACACTTCACACAGGCATGCACAGGGCTCAGCAGCAGCTTAAGGAGGGATCTGGCTGCAGAAATTGTGGTTTTCCTTCTGGCTCCCAGCCAGCCCCACTCAGGGGCATCATCTGACACAGAAAAAGTTCAGCCTTTGGACAGTGCCAGAAACAGACACTTAGAGGAGGGAAAGCATGATTGCTGGTGGAAATGCCAAGTAAAAGCCCTGTTTGCTGGGTGGGTATGGGTGTAACCCTGCTGGTGCTTCCTTTGGGCCTGTAGCAAAACCTTCTCAGTCATGACAAGCACTCTGCTCCTCTTCTCTGCCAGGCCAGGGGAATTTTGGACCCTTTTCCAGGTGGAGGTTGTCCCTCTGCAAGGATCTAAGAAAACCCCTCACCTCACTTTATTGGGCCCTTGGATCTTGTCTCTTCTACAGAGAAATTTGCAGGTCGTTTAATGTTCAGGTTTGATTTCCATCTGTGCTTTGATTTCAGATTACTCTCCCTCCTCTCTGTCTTTTCATGATCAAAACTCAGATCCAGCTTCCTCCCTCTGACTTCAAACAGTTTTAATCCTGCCTCCCTAACATCTATTTTCCTTCTAATTCCCTGAAGAATTTCCCTTCTGGGATCGCCACTGTTCACATTCTCTTGCATGTTCAAAGTCCTTCACATTCTTCTTTCATCCGTGCCACGCTCCCCTATCACAGACTCCTCTGATTCCACTTCTTCAAGGGCAGAAATGTGTATTTTCATCCACAATGTTAACAGGTTGGAAGAGCTGGATCCTCAGTGCCACTCAGTGTTCACACATCAGAGGAGCAGGGAGAGCCCAGGAGATGATTCAGTCACTCATGTGGAGCCTTAGCCAGGGCTCTCCTGCCCAGAATCAGCACAGGGCACAAAGGCCTTGTCCACACACAGAATTACTCCTGAAGTGGAGCAGGGGTTTGCACCCAGCTTGCACCTGGAGCCACATCTGTAATCCCATCTTCTGTCCACTGGTGGAGGTTGTGGAGTGTAGGTAACTCTTTCTTGAAGAGAAGACACAGAGGTGGCCCTCAACTACAAAATACTTTTTTTAAATCATTTATCAGGTCTAGTAGGACTTGATACTTCCTTTAATCTCCTGCACTGCTGTCACCTTGTGCTCAGCGGGTTGACAAGGAACTACCGAATTATTACCACCACTTTGTCTAACCATTGTCATTAACTTCCCTTTTCTGTGTAGTAATTAGTCCTTTAATTAGTCCTCTGATTGGTGCCAGCAGTGCTCCCCATCTCTTCTAGGTTTTGCAATGACAAAATCTCTGCTGTGACACCTCTGGGCAGGTGTCTTCTGTCACAGCTGGAGGAGCAGTGGCCCCACGTCCCTGGCAGGTCTGTGCTCAGGTCTGTGCCTTCTCCCAGCTCTGCTCTGCTTTCAGCCCTGCTGAGATTGCAGTGGTGGCTCTGTCCTTGTCCCTGTGCTGAGCAGAGGAACTGCCCAGGTTTCCTTGGGGATTTCTGAGTGCCTGCAGTGTACTGCCCAAACTCTCCTGTCCTGTTATAAAACTCACCCTACAGGGCAGTCTGTGGTGTTACACAGTTCCCTTTAGGAGGTCACCACATCTTTCTAGCAAAGGGCTTTTGAGCCCAATCCCAGGAGTGAATACATCCCCACTGCAGCAATGGCAAACCATCCAGAATGGGACAAACTGCAGCATCAAATCCCCATTTCCTCTGACGTCCCCCTAGGATAATGCTCAAGGGAGGACAGAAACCAGTTGTTGTTGGATGCTGCTGGGAACCAGGGAAAAAGCAGCCTTGAAGCCTTGGGTTTCTTAGGCTACACAAGGACAAGAAATTATAACAATGATTAACACCTGCAGGGTGTGTGAGAGCCGTGTTGTTTTGCAGAAAGCATGTTTTCCAAGAGGTGTTGCCTTCTTGGATCAATGAGCCTTTTCTATTCAGTATTGCACATACTACCCTAAATAAACTGTAGTGTTTCTTTAAATAAAGCTCTCTCTCTCTTTTGCTTCTGCATTACACAAGGAACTATGTTGCATTATCCTTTCCACTGCTCCTATAGCCAAAATGCAACAACCAGTGACAGCCCAAACCAAACACAACAGCTGTCCCATGAGGAGCCATTCAACATTTGTCACAAGAAACAAATCTGGATCACTGTGGTGCAGGGAGGCTGGAAGGGAGCACAAGGAGCCCAGCTGCCAGCAGGTTTGTGCCTTGAGCTCTGCCCACAGCCAGGGGAGCAGCATGTCCCAAACCTCACTGCTGTCCCTGAGGAGCAGCTTCCTGAACCTGCTTGCAGTCTAGTCCTCCCCTCCAGACTTTAATACCCTGCAGATTCACATCAACTTTTACCTCTGAAAATATTTATATGGGGCACTTTCAAGGTAAAGTACTCATAGCAGTGCTGAAGTCGTTTTAGTATAAATAGTCAGTTTTACATCAGTTCTCATGCAAGTCTCTTCTCATTGCAGCACTTGTGTACTTCCCAGTACTGAATTGCATAACATGACTAATACCTGTCATGCACATCTTGGTCTTCCTCTTTTATGATGAAAAAGACTCCACATATCTAAGTAAGAAATTTCTCTTTCTATCAGCAATTCTTTTTTGTCCCCCAGGAATCATCCTCCTGGTCTCTTGGCATATCAGCTGCTCTGAATCAGTGGGGAGGTGCATATATAGACATTTGGAAACATAAAAGCCAACTCAACCTGCTGTTAGAAGAACAAACAACTTCTAGGGCTATGTTCTCTTTTGGCAGATCATTCCCTTCAGAAATTGTGAGGGAGCTGCCAGCTCCTCCAGCACTGATCCTGCCTTTGCACCTGAGCCTGGTGTGCAGGTGAGGGGGCTCCGTGTCCAAAAACCACCTCAGACACAGCCACTGATTTTCTTCCATCTTCCTGTTGACTTCTTCATCCTGGGTTCAGGCCTCTGTCTTGTCACACAACTTTTGATGGGTTCAGGCAACTAAGACGACTGGAACCAAGGAGGGTTGGATGTGCAAATGTTGTGAAATCACCCTATCTGCCATCTGGGGGGCCTAAGTATTTTTTAAGGTCTGACCCTGAGGGATTCATCCACTGGGAGTTATACAATTAATCCAATTTTGCTTTAGTCTGGTTTTGGGCTAGTATCCAACACTACTCTTTCTCCCTGATCACACAGACAGCAGAGAAAAGCCATTTAAAGGTGAAGATGTCTGCATAAGAAGCAGAAGAGCCTGACAAGCAAAATGGAGACTGGGAGAGTGTAAGCTTGAAACAGCATTTAAGATCACTGGGCTAACAGTGTGCAAATGTATAAAACCAGTTCACAAATTCGCTAGGTCAACTGGAATCCTGGAGAAGTCAGAGTTAGGAGCCCTAATGCATTGTATTTAATGCTGCAGTGGGGCTCAATGCACTAATTACATGTCAGTTTTCCAATATTTCTGCCAGGACTATTTTAAACAAAAGACAATTGTTCTTTAGAGGGTTTCCACAGTGGTTTATTTAATTATGTTGGCATTTCATATATGTGGTGAAAATGCTAGCAGAAAGAAAACTGTCTTAGTCAGAGGCAGAGTGTACAGGGGCAAAGCAAAGCAGAAAGAGATTTGAGAAAGGGACTGATCCTGATTGCTGCAGGCAACCAGGAGCTTGGAAGGGCTCAAATGAAGAACAGATGTAACAGGAGCCTCAACATCCCAAACACCTCTGATTCTTCCCAGAGTATTATCCAGGGTGGGGAGAGCTGCAGTGGATAAACTCCTGACAGCACTGAACAGGTATGTTGTAATCATCTTCCTCAGCATCAGAGATGGAAAGAGATGCTAAAAATATGCCATTATTTACCCCAAGAAATCCTGGGAAAGCCTCTAGACTGATCCAGGTGTGCCCTTGCCTTCCTCCCTCCTTACCAGGTGAGCCTGAACACAGGGGTGCCTCCTGTGTTCAAATTTCACCCACTCTTGTGGAGTCTGTTTTCCTCCTTCCTTCTCAGTGCAATTACTGCCTAGGAACATCCTGAGTGGAAGGAGAAAAGGGCAAACTGCAACAGCTCACTAGTGAGAAACTAAGTGGGACATTAGTCTCCAACCTTGGCTCAGGGTTACCTATATTAAAAGTACAAACACATGGCAGGCACCAGGAGCTACTAATTTCAGCAGCAGCTCTCACAGAGGGGACCTTCCCAAAATAGCTCTGCTTTTGCAGCATTACCATTTTAAAACAGTTTTAAATGAACTATGCTTGTAATCTGTCATTCTTCCAAAGTTAACTCTAGAAAAGCCTAGTCTGATAAAAATTTCACTTAATATGTCTCAAGAGTTTCAAAGCTGTGGAAGTCTCTTCATTCTGTGTTTTCAAAATGAAGCTTTCAGACTTCCTAATTTTTGATTTGAAATAATATTTTAAAAAATGTTGTCTTCTTCATTTTAGACCAAAAAGGAACGTGTTTAAAGGATGTTAAAGGGAAGATACAGCATTTTGACTCACTTGAAGGAAAGGTAACTGTTGATCTGATAGACATTTCTTTTCTTTGGTCACAAACTTCACAAATCAGACTTTTTGGAGGATCCCAAAGTAGACTGGGAAATCGTTTGAAATCACCTAACTTCTCATGAGCTGGGAAAAACACCCTAATCCTTACTGCAGAGATTGAAAAGACATTTTGACAGGCAGCCTTTAGTGAAGGGTAACAGAAATGATTGCTGCTGTCTCTTGCTGTTTCAGAAATAATCCACAAGAAACTGGTTGCTGCCAAGGAGGAACAGCTGTTCATTAAGAGACCCAGCTGAACTGATAGCCCAAAAACCTGTTCTCTGCCAAACTCAGAGGGGGTGCACTGCAAAAACACCTTTCATAGGTGTAGGCAGCTTCTACATTTTCAAAACCCCCTATTTGTGCCAATTTCACTGCAATCATTAACCCGGTCAGTTCTCTGATTCCCCCCAGTGTAAACTGAAGCCAGACTCAGTTCACTTCTCTCACAGCTCAGAGACAGCTCTTACAGAAATGCCAGCACAGCCTGATAAACCAGAGCAGAGACAACAATGAATAAACTGCTCATTAAAATAATAATACTGCTAACACTAAAAGAATTACAAAAACCTGTTTCACACAGTTGTACTTGCCCTGGTTATTCTTTACAGAGAAATCTAGGACCTTGGAGGGGGCATTGAAGGCATCTGAGAGAAGATGGTGGCAACAGCTGGGACCTGGATAACCCTGCATTCCACAAACACTCCAGCTCAGCTCCTGTAACCAATTGGCTTCACTTGCTTCTTCACTCTTTAATTACCCCTTTCAACTAAAGCCACCTGAACTCGTTTCTTAAATAACAAAGTTTTGTCTCCCCTCACCCTCCCCTTTTCCAGTATTTGGGATATATATATATATTTTTATTTTTTTTTTCCATGAAAACACCATGTTTCAAATGAATGTGATATTCTATATTTAGGGGTTAATGAAATCCTTAACTCTAGTTTCCAAGGCTGGGTGCTCTCTAGCATGAGGAAAATGAATCAAGCCCTGGGTGTGCTGACACACTCCAGGCTGGCAGCCGTGTGCTTTCCTTACCTGTTGTCTTGGCTTGCAAGCAGGATGTGGCCAGAGGTGTGTATTCTATCACCAGCTGTTGAAACCAGGTGGGGCAGTGCTCTTTATCTTTCCCACAGCCCATCCTTCCTCCAGGAGATATCTCCTGTTAATGGCCATTGAGTCCCAGTGCAGGACTGATAAAATTCCATCATCCCACTGGGAGATGCTCCAGCCAGGGGGAGGAGCCAAACATTTCCTACCTAGATAAAAACTGAGATTTGGAACATCAGAGCAGCCTTTGCCACTGGATTCTAGAGGGAAACAAGACCTTCCATATCATCCCTGGACCTTCAGAGGAAAACTGCACCTTCTACAGGAGCACTGCTCCAGCTGAACCACATCTGCCACTGCAGGAGGATGCAGCCACCATTTAATGGCACTGCTGCCAACATCCTGACTGACTGACAGGGTGTCAGGTTGGATTCTGACTCTGACAGTGTTTTGGGATTGTTCTTTGTAATACTGTATTTCTATTTTAATTTTCCTAGTAAAAACTGTTATTCCTATTTCCTTATCTTTGCCTGAGAGCTCCCTAATTTCAAAATTATAATAATTTGGAAGGAGGGAATTTACATTTTCCATTTCAAGAGAGGCTTCTGCCTTTCTTAGCAGACACCTGTCTTTCAAACCAAGACACCTGTGACTGAGCACAGGCTCAGATGCAGCTAGCCAGGCTCTGCCTGAGGCAGGAGGACTTCAGCACATGGCCCTGAATGCTCAGCATTCTCAAACACATTTACATTACCTATAGGCTTTCCAATCCATCCTAAACCCCAAAACTGTACTCCAGCAGTCGTTTTTCCAGGGGTATAAAGGGGTATAACTGCATAACTGTGCAGGGCCTGGACCTGTGTGGCCATGCTGGTTCAGAACACCAGGTTTATAACCAGAACCTCCTGGGGTGCCTGTCCTTGGAACTCTGCCTGGGGGAGACAAACTGGGGCCACACCAGACATGGAGATTCCTCTGGTGGCTAAACTTTCACCTCACCACACCTGCAGGCTGGGCTCAGGTGGGGCACAGTGAACACCAAGGTGCCAGGAAATGTATAAAAAAAAGACACTGTCATTGCCAAAGGAAATAGCAAAGAATTACTGAAAGCAGAATATTTAACCTAAAATAAAAGAATATTAAGTCTAATAACCTCACCAGGATCTTTGTTTTGAATTTAAATGAGCTCGCTAAGAAATTTAGCCAGATTGCAGTCCTGACACCAAAACTGTGCAATAAATGATGTTTCAGTTTCCTGGCTGTCACGGTGTGACTGGGGTTTGCCAATTTTAATATATTTAATTTCTTTTGGGGATCGAGTTTAGGAGTAAAGACAAAGCAGGCTCAAAGCTTAAAAAGGGAACTAGAAATTTATTAACAACACAAAACAATTCAGAATGAGATTTCCAGATTATTTCTTCCTCCCCCTTTTTTCATACCAGCAACACACAGAAAAAAAAAACTTCGGTCAGTTATTCACTTAAATAATCATTTCAGTTCAATCAAGAGAGAGAAGCCCCTTCTTTTTGTTTAGGCCTAGAGGGTGTCTCACTCTCATAATCTGCACCCACCCAGAAACTACAAATTATGGTTTTTCCTCCCATTTTCACAGTCCTTCTAGAGCTGTGTATGGGTTGCTGAAAACACATGGGGTGTCATTTTAAAGGCAGGCTGCTGAGAACACAAGAAGACTCTTCATCTCACTCTCCACTCAAATATCTCTGTCCAATTCCAGTCCCAAAGACAGAGAGCTCCACTTCCCGAGGCCCATTTCTCAAGGCAAAAAAAAAAGTCTTCTTCTCAGGCACTTTTAACCTCCCCAAGTATATTCTACAGTTTAAAGGAATTTTAAGTAAAGTCACGATCCTCTAAAGCCCACAAAAAAAGGATTTTAAGCTACTTATCAGTGGCGACTCCTCCATCTCTCCTTCTATAAGAACCTGTCTTCCTTCTGCTGACTTTTGTAATTCTTCCTGCTTCATGCTTTCCGTTCTGGGGAGCTCAGGAAAATCCAAGTCTCATTCAGGCACTAAAAGTTAACGGTAAAGATCCAGGCTGAAGCCATGCTGGAAAAGACGCAGCCACACGAGATGATGAAATGGCTGGACTTCTTTGTGCCGCTGTGCGAGGCCTGAGCCGGGCCGGGCCGAGCCGAGCCGGGCCGGGCTCCCCCACGAGTCCGAAGCCGCTCCGGGGCATTCCCGAGTCCAGGCTCTCCTCGCCCCGTGCCGGGGCCGGGGCCGGGGCCGCCGGGGCCAGAGCCGAGTCCACCCCGGGGCCTTCCCGGGCCGGGAGTCATCCCGGGGCTGGGCCCTTCCTCCTCCCAGGGCTCAGCCCGGGCCGGGCCCATGCTGGGAGCCGGAGCTCCTGCCAGCTCCTCTCACCTGCCCCAACAGAACGCAAAAGACCCAAAACTAACTTCTTTCTTGTGATTCGTAAAAGCGAAACAGCATTCTAATTGGTTTTCTGAGCTGTCAATCACCAACCCAGGTCTCTGATTGGTCCCTGCAGCCTCAGGGGAGGCTCCCAGAGAAGACCCCCGCTCCTTTGTCCTAAAGAGCACGTGCGTTCCATGTGGCCTCCATGGGGGATGGGCCACCACGCCACCACCCACCCCCCCCCTTTCCATGTGTCCCAACACACTGGCACATGTGAATATGTGGATGGGTTTTCACTTGATAACAAACTGAACTGACTTTTTGTTTTTAAAGTTGGAAAAACATTTTTAAAATCAATTTTTAAAAATATACATGGCATTTCAGATGCATAATTTCTTTTGGCATTTAGTAAAATATTATTTTTTAGGTGAAGTTGTCACATTCTTCATAGCTTCCAGAAAATGAAACAAAAGCAGTTTTTAAAATAACTGACTTATTAGAAGCTTGTAATTTATTCGTCTCCCCCCCTGCTCCCCAATAAAGATGTGATTTTATTGAATAATCAGTTATTTCTTGTTCAGAAATATTCTCCTAGCTTTGATTATCACGATTCCTCAGAAGATAACTGATGTCCCAGAGCTGGACAGATTGTGGCTGCCACAAACACAGAACTGTGGATGCCACATCCACTGTGGGTGGCACAGGGCACACTGGCAGTGGTTTGAAGAGGTGGAAATCCATTCATCAAACCAGAAACCTGAACTGCTTTCTATGGTGGGACTGAGGTCCAGGGGACAGCTTTAGTATTATCTGTGAATTTTTAGCAGCCTCTGCTCAGCAGGAAGGGATCATAGATACCAACTTGCCCATCTCAGCAAGGAATTCCAGCTGGGAATCACAGCAGGAGCCAAATCAGGCAGAGATCCCTCAGGATCCAAGGTAAGAAACACAATTTCCCCAGAGGATGGTGGGCACACCAAAGGAGGGTGGGACACTGCATGTCAGAGCTCAGTAGTGTCCAAGCAATGTGTCCTTGCAGTTTGGGTCTGGAGGGGAGTCCAGCCAAGGTGACCTTTCTGCAGAGCTCCAAAAGCTCAGGCTCTCTTAGCCAAGGTGACACAATACACAGGAGGCTCTCAGTCCTGCTGGGTGCTCCTTGGTTTGTTCCTGTCCCATTTGCAGAGCCCTGGCAAGGTATCTCAGCACACACACTGAATATTTCCTAGACAAGTATAAACCATATTTTAACTGCTGTACTATAATTCTCTTCTTTTAATTAGAAAGTGTGCTAAATACTCGTGTCCTTGGGGATTCTCATTGAACTAGTCAGGTTTCTGATCATGGAACTTTTGTGTTAATGAGACTTTTAGTTTGACTTACAAAAGCTCTTACATTTACACAGCCAGGCTTTTAACTTCAAAGTCCTTGAGAATTGTTGCTGTGCATCTGCCTGGTCTGGGGCCCTAATTCACAGTTCTGGTCTCTGTTTATTATATAGGGAATGTTTTGTTTAGTGCTTATAGATAAATATTTACAGCATTTAGGGATATTAGATCTTATACCATTACTATAAACACTGATCAAAGGGAGAGTTAAGTGAAGCTGAAGCACTAGAGGAAAATATTTCTGCAGTCACAATGGGAAAGTACAACTGGGAGCAGAGGGGAAGCTGCCTGCCTGGTTATGCCACTTTCAAACCCTTCAGCCCTTCTCTCTGCCTTCCTCTCCTGCCAGCCACCAACACCAAATGCCTTTTGACAGAGCAGGAAAAGCACCTCAGTGTAGCACTGCCTATGTCCAGTGGTTTGCAAGCTCCAGAAAGGCTGTAAATGCCAGGCAACAGGCAGTGCTGAAGTTTGTGTTTTTATTATATTTCCTGGTTTCATTTTTTTTTCCTGTGGGAGACAGAAAAAGAAATTGTTTTGGTGACCATTTAAATCCGTGGAGATAAATACTTTTCTACTGTGTTTATTTTTCTTATGCCACTATGAATGTTTTTCTGGAGTTCCATTAATGCCCTTGTAAGTCATATGTCACATCCATCTCCTCATCAACTTTCCTTTTAGACCCTGTCACTTAGGGAAAATCAGATAATTCAGTTGCAGCTTGAACATTACCAGTTTTTGGGCAGTTCACTGTTCAGTTTAATGGAGGATTAGGAGTGCAGTGCTCATCTACTGTAGCCCAGGGTTCTGACACTGGAGCCTTTGCACACACCTTTGCACAGCCACTGCCACCCTCCCTGTGCTGCTTTCTGCATGTTCACTGCTCCTCTGATGTGCTGAGGCCTCCGTTCAAACAGTTCCCCTGCCATGCACACACACCAATTAATATTAGACACAAAGCTTTGAGCATGGACATGACCTATATTGAACAGCTCCAGACAAAAAAAAAACACAGGAATTTGGGTAATTTAGGATCCTAGTCTGACTCTTGGAAGAAGCTGGCCTTAGATGTGGGTTTTGACCATTTGAATCTCCATTTTTTAGCCCTGCTAGGAGAACATCAGGCTGGACTGGGAGCCACAGGGACCAGCTGAGAAGCAGCACTTCACAGGTGTTTGCCATGCACCCAGGGCTCCCCAAAACTGGGATGAACAGGTGTGAGCTCAGAGCTGAGAGCAGGTGAAGGAAGACTCTTGAACACACTGAGCAAACCTGTCCCCAGGGAAAGCTGGAGTGATCCACAAGAGCACAAACCCACCTTCCACCTTTACTGACTTGCAGCAAAGACCCACTGGGATTCAGCAGCATTTCCCAACCTTTCCCTTGCTATGAACTGGAGGAAACAACAAGCTCATCCTGGAAGCAGAAACTTTCCAGTGAGGAGGAATAAGCAATGTTTGGTGCATTCATAATATAGATATTATTTGGCAGACTAGTTAAACAAATTGTTTCCTTTCAGGCTCCTCATGATGTGTGTGGTTGGCAAGTCTTCCTCCCTGCTGCTCGGCCACCTGCTCTCCCTCCTGCTAAGCCAGCTCCATCTCCAGCCCCAGCTGCTCTGGCTGCCTCTGCCTCAGCCACGGGGTGCCTGCTGTACAGCCCTGGGCAAGGGCTTTTCCATGGGCACCTCAGGCACCTGCAGCCCAGCTTCCAGCCTGGGCAGGGTTTGCTGTCTCACACTGGGTGTGTTTCACAGGCATCACACACACTGGTCATTGCTGGTGAGTTGCAGTGGGCTGGAGCAGCCCACAGCGAGGGTTGAGGCAGCCACTGGACACGGGGAGGCTCACAGGGACCATCTGACACAGGAGCCTCCCTGCCTGCCAAGGCAAGGGCAGGGGGAGCATTTCCCACTGGTAAAACCCTCCCTCTCAAACCACTTCCCACTGTCTGTAGTATCTGCTGCGTTACTGCTCACTCTGGTGTCCTGCAACCACAACCTGAACAAAAGACCTTTGCAAACAAGACAGCACAGTCCCTATCCTCAGGATCTGATGTGTGTACAAGACTGAAATCCACAGGGCTGGAAACCATGTGCTCTGATCCTCTGCCTGCAGCAGCAAAGCCCCACTGCCAGGAGGAGGTTGGGTTAAACTTCTTACACCATAAAACTTTCTCACCAAGTGCATCATTGTCCCCCTCCTGTGGCTGGATCCCATCACATGCTGGGGATGGCACCAAGGGTGGATGGACCCTTGGCAGTGCACAAAGCAAATACTTCTCAGAGAAATTCATGGTATTTCTTCAGAGAGCATGGACCTGAGGAACTGAAGTGGGTGATTTCTGCTGTGGATATAATGTTGCTCTTCCTCAAACAGTAACTTCAGACTCCTTGACTCTCAGTCTTGGTTTCTCTCAGAGATAAACAGAAGGAGTCCAGGACATCTCAGCTGTGCTGGCTGCTGCACTGGACTTACCACAAATACATGTAATCTGCTGCCTACATGTGCCATTTAAAATAACCCTTCTGCCACCTCTGAAGAGGAGATCATCCTTGAAAATTAAGTCAGAACTGTCTGCAGGTAGAAATTATTTCAGTCACATTAGGAAAAGAGTGAAAAGAGTCATTTTAAAGAGTCTCTGGAGTTTGGAAAAATAAATAAATTAAGGAATCACTGGGACTTGTCTGCTCAGGGTTCCCACCATTCCCTGCCTGCAGCCATCATGTGAACTCTGTACCAGCATGGAAACAGAGACATCTCAGGAGGATTTATCAGGCAGCTGCCCTGCCTGACCCACCTTTGCCCTGTGAAGAGATTCTGGCAGCCAGTGCTTGAAAAACTGCCTTTTATGTTCTTACCTCCCCCCTCTTCTATTAATTTGCAGTCACAACCATCACTATTTGATCCAGAGAGCCAAAATGTCCATTTTCATTATTCCAACTGTTTGCAGCTGAACAGAGCTTACACACACAAGGTCTCAGATCTCTAGGCAAGACACAATACTTGATGGTTAAGAGCCAAGGACCTTAGGATGTTTTCTACCTTTTAACAAATGCTTTTTTTTTTTCTTTTGCAGTTTCTGTGCCGTCCTTGCTGAACCTCACCTCCTGAAGGTTTGAATTATGCGAGATTTTGTCACAAGGAGACTGCATAAGGACAGGGAATTAAACTCATGTCTTCCCAAATCCAGATCAGTACCACAACCTTTGGCTCATCTTCTCCCCTCACTTGTCTAGCAAAGGCCACTCTACAAAGGTACACACTTTTATAGCCCAAGGTCAAGAGTGTCACATGAAAAGGATGAATATATATGAGTCCACGTCCTAGAAATCTGCTCTGTACCCTCCATGGAATTGCAAATAGTGCTACTTAGAAGCAGAAATTAAATCCCCAGCCTTTCAGCAAAGCAGGAGCAGCACATTGCTACTGCTGCTGTTCTCTGAACCTGGGAGGGGAACACATCCAACGTCCCCGCCCACGCTAGCAGGGATGTGTTAGCTCTCTGAATATCCCTGATTAACTCAGCTTTGTCCTGGTGTTTTGTATCCTCTACACACACGCAGCAGCAGGGCTGCTGTGGGTTAGGAACACCTTACACCCCCAGGGCAGCGTTTCCATCATCGCTGATGTGCATGGGGCAGTGCTGGGAGCACCAGGACCCCCACACTGTGCCACAGCCAGGTCCTGCCTGGCCCTCACAGCCTCTTTGGGGATGCACTAGGGCCCCACAGAGCCAACAGGTGTTTGGCAGCCTGAGAATCTGCTTTAACACACCTTGAGTACTTTTGTAAGCCCTTGGTGCAGAGAGGCTGTTGTGAGTTTGAATCCAGGCTCTCCCTCTTGCCTAAAAACTAAAGAGTGTGCTGGATAATCATTCTTCTTTGAACAAAGACTGAAAAAGTAGTATTATACAGGTTGGTTGGCAGTAGAGTGGGTGCCACTTTTTGTTTGTTTTTTTACCTACACACCTTCCTCACTTTACCCTCTCCATTGAGGGGACTAACCTCCTCCTTAAGCAAACACATCCTTGCTCTACAAGGAAAGCAATGTTTTGTACTGCAGAGAAAACCCGGGCTCCTTCTTCCTGCAGGGGAAATTCTTCAGCAGAGGTAAAGCTGTGGGATGCTAATCTGAGTCACCAACTCTGATTTTAGAGGTAGTGGCCTAGCAGGACAACAGCTGGACACAGCTGGCTCAGCTGCTGCCTCTCCTCCCTTGGCAGAGCCCAGTGCCTGTGGGCTTTTCTGCTGAAGCCTCCCTCCAGCTCTGCTGCAAGGGCTTTATGAATAGATACTGCCATCAAAATATCCTTCTTTCTGGAGCTTTAGCTGTGTCACTGAGTAGGCACCATGAGCATTAATCAATCACAGTGTGGGGCAGATGTGCTGGGTCTGTGGCAGTGCTGGGGCAGTGAGAGCTCAGCCTGGAGAGGGAGCACCTGGAACAGCAGGTGAACCATCCCAGGGCAGGGATTTTGGGGATCTTTCGGCTGGGGAGAGCTTTTGGGGTTTGTGGGGTTTTTAAAACAACTTTCCTTTAAGTTTCTCATGCAGAAACCTCCCTCTCCTCAGATCAGCAGCTGACTGTGCTGCTGGGAGGGCTGTCACAGCATGTGACTTTTGTGGATGAGAGCAGGGTGTTGTGTGAACACACATCCCTGTGTGCAAAGTTGATGTCCCTACTGTGTCTTTGCCAGCTGACAGCTTTCTGCACTGCTGTAGGAGCAGGACAAACCCTGTGAAGGACAGGGAATGAGGGGCTGAGTGGAGAGCAGAGGAAAATCAGGGGTTAAAAAGGCTCATGAGATGCCTAGAGCCCCTGGTCTCCTTCTGATAAACTGCAGCACAGGCTTGGGAAGGGTTGGGAAACAACCTCTACTTTCCTCTCTGACATTGAACTAAGAAATTCTCTTGCATGCAGAAGGAGAGCTCAAACACCCTCCTTTATAGCACTGCTACTCTTCCCATCTGCCTGCTCTGGAGAATCACCTGGATGCTGGACACTGTGCACTAGAGATCTGTTTTTCTTCAGAATGTTATTAACCACTGTTTTGTTAGTGTGCTACATCTAGAATCCTTCCTTCAGTATTAGCTCATGGCTTCTCCCTGTAGCACTGCCCATGCCTAGTCTGCCATTTGGTTTGAGCAGGAACAAAACAGAACAAACCAAAACACATTATCTTTTTGAGATGGCTGCAGTGGGAGTGTGGCACAACCCATGAGGGTTCACTAGGAGGGTTCACTCAGCCTGAGGCTGGAGTGAGCAGAGTTTAACATGACAGCACAGCACAGCACAGCACAGCACAGCACAGCTCCCATCCACCTTGTCCTGCTCTACAGGCTGCAGGGTGGGAGCCAGGGCTCACACTGCAGGGACAGCCTGTGGAGCTGTCTCCTGCTGGCACCAGTTCCACTGAGAAACGGTGATGTCCAGGCACAGGGATGATATAAATTACTCACCACAACTGGGTAGGTCAATCAATAAGGCAATTTATTAGTTCATTGATAAGGAACAGGCAAGCAGTGCTGGGGATGTGAGGAGTCTGCACTCTGCCAACATGTCCATCCTACCCCTGGTCACTGCCCCTTTTATAGGCAGTTTCTTGGTGCTGTGACATGCCCACTGTGCTGGGGTACAAGTCCAAGCCAGCCTGAACATGTTGGCCAGCACTCCAGCAGCAGAACTGTGCATAGCTCCTGATACTTGGCACATGGGATGATTTCTGCTGAATTTCTTCAAAAATCTGGTTGGAGGAACACAGGGGAATCAGCTGTATTGAGACTCACAATTATATCTGGGATCTGTGTTTGGGACTGCAAAGTGCTGCTCCCTTCTCTATTTGATCCATGATTTTGGTCCATGATTTTGAACCACAATGGTCCCAACACTGCAGTGCAGAGGTTTCTCAACTCTTCCTGCTCCAAGGGAAACTCCATTCCATGTAATGGGAATATTTTCTACTAGATTCAGTGGGCCAGGGATCAGGAAAAGAAGGAGCTCAGCCCAGAAAAGGCAGATTTTAGTTCAGCAGAGACCTCACTTGTGTTTTCTGCAACTGTGAGCAGTTCAGGCAGGCTGGCCTTGGAGGACAGCAAGCACCTGCCACTGATGTCCCTTAAGAAAAGATATCAGCATCACTCAGAAAACTTAGGTTTCATGTAGCCTTGTTAAAACTACTCTCTGTTGCATTCTACTGCAATAATTTAAAACAAAGGAGCTCATCAACACTTGAATTCTCCAGGTCTTTACATCAGTGTCTGGGAATAAACTAGTGCTTTTTGTCTTTAAACACCAAAAGAGTGTCAGAAAAGATTAAGTGAATTTCCATGGAGGAAAGCACTCACGGATGCAAGTGTCAGCTGAGCTGATGCTGTTTGCCAGGGTAACAAATGAACAGTGGCACCTATCCCTGCCCTGAGCCTGCACAGGGGAAGCTGAGCTGCTACAGCAATGATGGGGCATTACCCAGGGCCTCCACACAGCAGGTGCCAAACAAAGCAGCAGAAAAGAGAGAAGGTTCCAGGGCAAAAGCTGGCTGGGGCAGGTATGAGCATTACCCATGTTTTGGCTATTTTTCTACTGCACTATGAGAGGATTCTCTGACAATTGGGAGGTTAGTAGTAAGGGTGGCAATGATGAAAAAGCCTGGACTGGTCAGTGGACCAGGGAAAGTTCTACAGCCCAGTCCGAGATGTTCTTTCCAGTGAAATGTCACCACAAAACAGACCATAGGCAGGGAGTTGTGGAGTTTATTTGATGAACAGCTTTCCACAAAATGCAGATAGCACTACTCATGCTTGTATTGAACACCCTGTGCCATTGTGACCTTTCCAATTCACAAAATCAGGTAAAGGAACTGGAAAAGATACCAGGAAAGGCTGAAGGGTTGGCAAAACCTATGGACTGGCATGTGTTTAACTCCCTCCTTACTGCAGGCTGGAAGGGTGAAGCTGGGAAGGGCTGCTGCATGTGCACTGTCCTTTGAACAGCCAGACCCTGCTCAGGCAGGTTCTGCCTTTCAGCCAAAACAAAATGCAGCCACTCCTATGGTGTTACATCAATGGGATTGACAAATACTTCTATGCCTTATTAACAGAAGGCACTTTTCTGATCTTCATGCAAAGAGTGGCTGTACTTCAATCTGGTTCCCAGTTTCTAGGGACCAGGTGCTAAAAATCACCCAACTGAAATGAATTTTAGGCACCCAACACCTCTGAGTATTTGGGTAGAGTTGTTTCCATGTGCTGGTACAAGCTCTGTCACATTCAGGTTCAATGTGATGGCTGCAGCACCACCAGGCTGGGGGTGCCACTGGAGCAGAGCTCAGGCATTTTTCAAAGCTTATCATCTTATACTCAGAGAACAAAATGGGGAATTTTAGATTTTAATTTGTCACTTTACATGCAAATTAAGTGTTGTATATTTTCACAAGTGAATTCAGCCAGTATTTATAATAACAGAAATCTGCTGCTTGGATTGCTAAACGAAAATTCCACACATTGCTTGTGCTTCCCTGCATGAGCTGTTTCATTTCAGCTTTTCTGTGCTCTCTCTTCTAGAATGCATAAAAGATTTTGTGGGGGCAAAGAAGCACTGAGGAAAAAACAAGAATGAGAAATAATTGTTAGGATTACTCAGCAGGATGGCTGGATGACATTTTGTCCCTGTTTTTCATGGGCAAAACCATTGCAGTGCTAAAAATTAAGCACATGCTTAAGCATTTTGTTGATCTGAAGCCAGAATACTCAAAACTGCATCTGATTAGTCCCTCCCAACCTGCTGTTAAAGCAGTTACAAAACTGAAATGCCCCAACCATCAGCTGAGCTTGCTAGGTACAAACACAGCCCTTCCCAGCAAGGAGACTGATTACATGGAGTCCCCTGGAAACCTGAAAGGGGGATGAAAAGTTAAGTATGTTGACATTTTCTTTCAAGAGCAAAGGAACTGGAAAAATAAAGCAACATTCAGGAAATTATGCCTTTCAGGAGCCTGGCAAGACAGGACTCCTGCTGGCCCTTCCTGTGTCCCAGGGTTTAGCTCTGACTCCGTGGGCTTTGAGCCACTTGGACAGCTCAGCATATAAAGCTGCAAGGAGACTGACTGGGTCTGTAACCTGTAATGTATTACTGATTTTTTATTTTAATTGCAAGCAGTCTTTGAAACATTATAGAGCATATAGTGCTAGACACAGCAGAAGTAATTAAAGTGAGAGGGCCACATGCAGTCGTCAGTAAAACACCAGATGTAAGCAGCTTAGAAAAAATGTCATTGATTCAGCATCAGTGGGGCCAGGAGGAGAAGAGGCAGGGTTGAGATTATCAACAACAGATCCCACATAAATTGCAGCAGCATGACTACAGTGTTCAAAGAAAGGCAGCCAAGGGATGTATTGCTGTGGAGCTGCAAGTGTCTCAAAGAGGGATGGGGCTGCCAGCTCCTCAAGGTGGTTTCAAAGGAGCAAGCCAAGCCTGAACAATCTGTTCTTCTCCTAGGGTTGGGATTTCCCCCATAGGAAAAATGGGATGCTTTCACATCATATTAAAACTAGTAATAATTAACAAAAGGAGGTAGAAAAAGGATTCATGGCTGTTTGTTTGAGGAGGATGCAAAGTGATGCAGCTGCTGTTCAGCTGCCAGCAAGGCCAGGGAGCTGTTCTGAGGTGAGCAAGGACACATCATGTTCTTCAGTTTGCTTGTCCAGGGCGTCCTCCAAGACAGATCAGGGTGAGAATGACTTCAAAGCATTAACATCCCCATGTCCCTGCACACCCTAATGGGGTGTCACCCTCACTCATTAAATGGCATTGACCACTCTGAATGTAATTGGCTACAGCAAAGGTTAATGATCATTTCTACCTTTGAATAGTTTATGAAGATGTTTGATGTCTTCTAACAAGGCAGATATTGGAACTTGCCATTCTTTCCACTGACTTACATTTCATTGATCTTTCTTCTTGAAATGATTATCCCCAGGCAACCTATAAATCTCACTTAGTCTGGCTAAAAAATGCTGGACAATGTAATGAACTGTTATGAGGCCAGAGCCAGTGGACAGGGTCACCTGTTATGAGCTGGCAGCATATGTGCTTTGGCCATGTGCTCAGACCTGCACACATCCCAGAGAGCCAAGGAAACACACACCCTAAGGCAGATTGGGTAATTAAAGAACATGCAGTAATTCCAGATATATCTGATAGCCTTACATACTGAATTCAGTGGACCTTATAGCAATCTGGGGTATAATGTCACACCCCAGCATTTAGTTCAAACTCTCCTGCTACAAAAGCATCTCAAGGGCAATTCCTGCCCCATCACTTTACTTGCACTGAGCTCCTACAGGTCTATCAGAGACCAAGAACAGAGAGATTTAAAGCTGCAAGTGTCCAGAGCAGGAAAAGCTTTCATCAAAGCCCCAAGTCAAAGTGCATAAGGGCTTGAAAATTTTATATAGAAAATTTTACATAATCATTCCAAGAGTCTGTAAGGTCCTGTGTGAAAAGATTCTCATCTATGAAGCATCCCCCAGCTCCAGGCTGACACCAGGTGTGAGTGTGTGGGCACACCTGGAGCAGGGACAGTCATCGTGGTCCCTGGCAGGGAATGCACTGCCTGGCAGGTAAGCAGTTTAGGGAT
Organism: Muscicapa striata striata; assembly: GCA_030060385.1. Classification (NCBI taxonomy): domain Eukaryota; kingdom Metazoa; phylum Chordata; class Aves; order Passeriformes; family Muscicapidae; genus Muscicapa; species Muscicapa striata. The sequence goes on along the minus strand of JAREIS010000032.1, from coordinate 2,614,673 downwards.
ATGGATGTGTCTAGTTTCTGCTTCCAGCCACTGAATATCTTCATGTGGGGCTCTTTTGGCAAGTAGAAAAGCTGTTCATCTCCAGATCTCTGGACACAAGCTTGCCAGCAAGTCACTTTTTACTGCAGTAAAGCCTTGCTTGCATTTCCTTCTCTCCTCTTAGGAGCAGATCTGCTTCACAACTCCTGAACTCCAGACTTGAGCCAGGTTTGCTATTGGAATTTTGCACTGCTAGGTCCAAGACCTCAGCTACCTACACACTTAACCCTTTTCTCCAAAGCCAGAAGAAAACAAAGAGTTTTCACAGGTACCATTGACCAGAAGAAATGACCCATGTTTTTATCTACTTTTGTATTTAGAATTGTTCACAATTATGAAAGATGATTTAAACTGATAAATGCAGCTCCAGTGTAACCACTAGATAAAAACTGGACTGCAGGCTCAGCCTTTTCCCTAAATTCATTCAAAGAAGGAAAAAAAAATCAAAATCAAACAATGAAAAGGAAAAAAAAAATCTGTGTAACATCAGTGAAGACAGAACTGAGGGAAATGGAGGCAAAGGCAAGATCCAAGGATAAAATTGGTGTTTCTGCTGCCCAGTATTTGAGTATTTGAGCTCATTAAAATGAGCTCAGTAAAAAGAGCTCATTTTACTGTCAGGGCTTCCCAGGAGTTTGGAAGTTTGTTCTGGAGATTTGTAGGTTGTTTTCCATGCCATGTAGCACAGCCCCACTTCTCACCCTGATGCTGAGGAAGGGGAGAGCTACAGAGCTGCTCTTCCTCCTCTTGGCAATCCTTCATCAAGACCCTACTGAGTTCATGGGGAAAGATGTTTGCCCACAGCATCATTTATAATGGACCCAAAAAGAAAAACCACGGGCAGTTCTTAACCCCAGATAGCAAATACAAATATAAATCACCCTAGGCAAGCCAGGGTAAAGTCTTGATGCACTTTACAAGCTGTAAACACTGATTTTATTAGCCATTTATGAGGCACTTTGCACAACACAGCTTTAATATTAAACAATAAAGCTCACAACACACTTGCAAAGGGAAACGATCTCTCTCATTTACTCCTGAATTGCAAGTGTGGCATCTCTTGATCACATGAAATCAGCAGAAGCAAGGTGATTCAGTTTAGGCTGCATATTTTTTGTGCTTGATGCTCCACACCAGGATCACTGAGATAGAAGAAATAATTTGGGACCCATTGGAAATGATAGAAATGAACTTTCAGCAAGCACTGAGCAGCCCTGTTACCCACATCAGCATGCACACAGACTTCAAGGAAACTTGTGGTTATGGGTGTTTATCATTTATAATATGATACATCAGATGTCTCATGTAAGATAAGGTCTGACTGTACCAGGACTGCATGCAAAATGCATGAATTTGTATGCAAAATAAGTAATTCCTTTTTTTGAGCCTACAGGCAGAACGGGAAAGGGAAGTACTGCTAATCCTCTGTACAAATGGAAAACAGGCTGAGGGGATGAAGTGATTTGGCCAAGACTACACAGGAACCAGAAGGAGAATGAGCACTAGTAAAATCTCAGTGAAACATGTGCTGTCCCTCAGCACAGCCCATGCAGAGGCTGCTTTGTGCCTCTGAAGGATTTTGGCTGGTGTGGGGAATAGTGGACCCGGTCATGTGCCACCCAAATCACAGCTGTCCAGGACTTCTGGTGCAAGGAAAAGGATTTGTAATCCCACTGCACTTGCATGTGCTGCTTTATCCCTGCACAAACCCAAATCTGTTCAAGTTTGGCTTGAATAAGGCCAAAGATAATCCAGCTGCTCCATTTCCTTTTTTCAGCTGGCAGCCTCAGAGATGTCTTACATTTGGCCACTCTTCCAAGCCAAACCATGCCAGGCTGGTGACCAGGGCTTGTAAAAAAAAAAATCTTACACCAGACTGCCCACATCTTCCTGCATCTGGTATTTGCTAGAGACAGCTCAGACAACCAAAGCAGAGGGACAGAGATTCCCTTCCTGAGGTAAAACCAAGCTCCCAAACAAGTTTACCCATCACACTGCTATGCATAGACATGCATGAGAAATATCCCAAAACAAGGCCTGGGACTAGCTTATCCAACTGGAGGGGAAGGCAGAAGTAGCATGCTGAAGATTAGGACTGTGGAGACAATTGCACTTATAGGGACACTTTCCATGGGGTTCTTTAAACTGCCAGAGGGCAGGGTGAGGTGGGATACTGGGAACAAATCCTTCCCTGTCAGCCTGTGAGGCCCTGGCACAGGTTACCCAGAGGAGCTGTGGCTGCCCCATCCCTGGAAATGTCCAAGGCCGGGCTGGATGGGGCTTGGAGCAACCTGGGATAGTGGAAGGTGTAGGGTGGAAGGTGGAAGATGGAAAGTGGAGAGTGAAAGGTGGAAAGTTGAAAGTGGAAGGTGGAAGGTGGAAGGTGGAAGGTGGAAGGTGGAAAATGGAAGGTGGAAGGTGGAAAGTGGAAGGTGGAAGGTGGAAAGTGGAAGGTGGAAGGTGGAAGGTGGAAGGTGGAAAGTGGAAGGTGGAAAGTGGAAGGTGGAAGGTGGAAGGTGGAAGGTGGAAGGTGGAAGGTGGAAAGTGGAAAGTGGAAGGTGGAAGGTGGAAGGTGGAAAGTGGAAGGTGGAAAGTGGAAGGTGGAAGGTGGAAAGTGGAAGGTGGAAGGTGGAAAGTGGAAGGTGGAGGGTGGAAGGTGGAAGGTGGAAGGTGGAAAATGGAAGGTGGAAGGTGGAAAGTGGAAAGTGGAAGGTGGAAAATGGAAGGTGGAAGGTGGAAGGTGGAAGGTGGAAGGTGGAAAGTGGAAGGTGGAAGGTGGAAGGTGGAGGTGGAAAGTGGAAAGTGGAAGGTGGAAGGTGGAAGGTGGAAGGTGGAAGGTGGAAGGTGGAAGGTGGAAGGTGGAAAGTGGAAAGTGGAAAGTGGAAGGTGGAAGGTGGAAAGTGGAAGGTGGAAGGTGGAGAGTGGAAGGTGGAAAATGGAAGGTGGAAGGTGGAAGGTGGAAAGTGGAAGGTGGAAGGTGGAGAGTGGAAGGTGGAGGGTGGAAAGTGGAAAGTGGAAGGTGGAAGGTGGAAGGTGGAAGGTGGAAGGTGGAAGGTGGAAGGTGGAAGGTGGAAAGTGGAAGGTGGAAGGTGGAAGGTGGAAAGTGGAAAGTGGAAGGTGTTCCTGCCCATGGCAGGGGGTGGAACTGGGTGAGTTCTAAGATCTCTTCCAAGCCAAACCATTCTGTAATTTCTGGAAAGCAGAGTGCACAGTGGTTTGTAAACTTATTTGAGGTACTTTAACAAAAAATGTTCTAGCCAATTACAATAGCACCCTTGGAGAGAGAAGAAAAGCCTCAGCAGAGTACTGATCCAAGTTTTCCCAAACAGGGTGGGGAGTGAGGTGCTTTACATGGACTTCCAGCTGAGTCTGGTGAGCAGCACAAGCAGAAAGCTCAGCCAAGATCAGAGTTTTATCTGTTGGCTCATTTAATAGGATTATTTACTAAATCACATCAATAACAATTATTATTGAAGACTCAAATGATTTTATAAGGAAACAGTTCTGTAAAAACTTCTACTGAAGCCCCAACAGCTTTGGAAGGGAGAACAGAAGCTCAGCAAAGCCCCAGGTTCCCTGTGGTGGCACTCACATCCTCAGCAAGTCCTCAGGTGCCACTCTGCACAAGCTGCAGAAGTGGCAGTGAGGACAGACGTGTTTATCGTGTATATTCCTGAACAACTGTGCCCTAAGAGCTGCTTTTTGCCCAGGATGACTCTAGAACTCTCACTTTCCACCCATCTGGTTGTGTCCTGGCTGAGTTACCCACCCCACAAGGAAAATTGGCTTCCATGGCCTAGCAGCTGTTTACCTGCAGCACTCTGCAGACACGATGCCTCATCCAAAGCCAGGCAGCTGATGGCACAACCCCTGCATCACTGACAAACCCTCACCTCAAAGGGAGCTGTGGGATCTGCCAGCGTGCTGTGAACACCCCCATCACACCTCCAGCAATCACATCCTCCAGCCACCCAAAACAAACACTCCCAAGTGTTCAATACAGCATGTTCCTCTTGCTTTTTTTCTGGTGGATTACTGGCTCAGATCAGCCTCAGTGGCTGTGTGTATCCCCCACATTGTGAGCTGCTGGCACCAGCAGGGCCGTGTCCCCCCCATGTCACCGTGAGCTGTGACCACACACCCACAGGTCTGTGCTGGCTTTGGTGGCCAGAGAATACCAAAGACAAACAGAGAACACCAAAAAAACACCAGAGCCTCTGTTGTTTTCTCAACAGAGTGAGTGTGGAAAGCAGCTTGTTTTACATGGATTAAACAATCATTGACTCAGTCACAGAAAAGGGCTTTGGGGTTGTGTCTGCTACAAAAATAATAGAGTGAATAGATTTTTTTTTCCCTGAGCTCTCAGAATTTTTAGTAAATGTTGGTTATTAAAGGGGCCTAGAAAAACACTGGGAGGAAAAAATGAGGAGCGTGCAATTAAAAGAGTGCCATTCCTAAACATAGCCACAAGTCAGTGAGTAGGGAAAGGGGAAATTTGCCATTTAAAGACAAACTGTTCCTATTCAGTTAAGCTCAGAAGTTTGGAGCAGCAATTGTCAACAAGAGAATAAGCAATATCACCCTTGAAAATATAAACAAATTTTAATTACAGTTGACATTTTTCAGGCTGTTGCTGAATATTTTCATCAAATGGAAGATGTCTGTCATGTCCCTACCCTTGGGGACACAAACACTTAGTGGAAGTTACTCTAAGTGTAATCCAGGCTCCAACCTGCTTTGTTACTGGCCTTGCAGTTGGGAAGGAAAACTTAAGCTGTCATAATTAGTGACAAACTCTGCTCAATTGAGTAAAATGTCTCCACAATGTGGCAGGAGATGCTAAAATCCTCCAGCAGTGAGCAGAGAGGTCGAGTTTGAGAACTCAGGGGAAGAGGCTCTCTCCAGTCCTGCTCCTCCACTGCCTTGCCACAGCCCTGGCAGCAGGAACCTCTGCAGATGTTTTGAGTTGCAAAGCAGGGTGTAACCAGCAGTATGTATTCTATCACCAGCTGTTAAAACCATGTGGAAGCAGTGATCTTTAATTTTTCCACAACCCATCCTCCCTCCAGGAGATATCTCCTGTTAATGGTCATTAACTGAGTTCCAGTGCATGACTGATAAAATTACATCATCCCATTGGGAGATGCTGCAGCCAGGGGGAGGAATAAACATTTCCTACTTAGATAAAAACTGAGATTTGGAACACCAGAGCAGCCTTTTCCACTGGATTCCAGAGGAAAACCAGACTCTTCTGCATCCTCACTTGACCTCCAGAGGAAAACTGCATCTTCTCCAGGAGCACTGCTCCAACTGAACCACATCTGCCACTGCAGGAGGATGCAGCCACCATTTAATGGGACTGTGCCAACACCCTGACTGACTGAAGGGGTGTCAGGTTGGATTCTGACTCTGTCAGTGTTTTAGGTTTTTTTTTTTTTCATAATACTGTATTTCTATTTTAATTTTTTTCTTAGTAAAGAACTGTTATTCCTATTCCCATATCTTTGCCTGAGAGCTCCCTAATTTCAAAATTATAATAATTTGGAGGGAAGAGGTTTACATTCTTCATTCCCAGAAAGGCTTCTGCCTTACTTAACAAACACCTGTCTTTCAAATCAAGACAGCAGAGCAGAGCCTTTGCTCTCCAGAGGCTTTGGATGCTTCCAGGGGCTGGATGTGCTGCACAGAGAAGGGCAGGGTTCTGCCCTGGGAGAGGGATGTGGAGCTGTGCCAAGGGAAGGGACATCCCAGGGCAGCAGCCCAGCTCTGCCACTCCTGCCCTGCAAAACCTCAGCAGGGCACCAGCAGGGCTTCCCCTCCCTGCAGATACAGGAGGTTCACTCAAGATTTTAGTGAGGTGTGAGAAGCAGCTGTAACATTTAAAGCATTAGATCTGCTTTCTAGCAATGGTGCTTTGCAGGCACCTGCCTTCCAGGGCAGGCACTGACTTCTGCATGGATTGACAGGCCTGTGGCCCATTGTTGCCTTCTGAGCACATCTGCTCAATCCAGATGTTCAGAGCTGGGCTGTAGCAGGACTCTGAGCCAGCACTTCCCACTGCTCAGAGCAAACCTCCTACCTAACACAGGCCTCACAGAAAATCAAACCCTGAGTTTGGCAACCCACAACAGCAACTGAAGTTTTGCTGAGGAAGCTGCAGCCCTCTCTTCTTCAGAGAGAGAGCAGGAATCAGCTCCTCCATGCCAGGGTGTGATGGCAATTCCCATCCCCAGCACTCCCAGGCTGCTGTATGGAGAGCAAAGGCAGCTGTGAAGGAAGAGCAGCACAAGACAGTGACACATAGAAATGGCCAAAGTGCAGATTTCAGTGTCTGAAGGAAGGACTGATTCCAGCCCTCTCCTCCCCTGCTCTGTCCAGCTCCCTGAAAGCCTGAAAGAGGATAATAAATGGGGGGAGAGGGATCCCAACCTAGTGTTTTACAAAGACAACACTGGAATTTCTGTGAGCTGACCAACAGAACTATACATTGAGACAAAGGTTGGGAAATACCAAATTTCTTCTCCTAACAGGAGATGGTTCTGGAAGGGGCATTTCTTATTTAATGATGGAAGGAAGTGAAACAAAGCAGCAGCATCTCTCTTCCTTCTAAAACCAGCACAAAAGAAGTAAGGGGCTTTGAAATTGATAATAGCCTAAAAGAAATGTGTGTTGTCAGTGAGTTGATCCTTCTGACCCATTAGAGAGTCCTCCTGCCTTTCAGCTCTGTCTCTGGGCAGTGTCCCCAAGATCTAACACAAAGTAATTGCCAGTCCATTGTGACTTTGACTGGAAATCCCAGTGCTGAGAAGGGAATCTTCCAGGCTTTGATGTTGAGATTTTGGGAGCATCTGTGGCTCCTGGTCTCAGAACAGACTTGTTTGATGTATTGTTGAATAGAGGTATTTGTTACCTTCTCAGAGAACATGCAGGTAGCTTGGTAAATCTATTTCCTGACTGCCTTCTTAGACAGATAATACAAGGGTTGTTTCTGAGGCATCAGTTCATCTGATACTGAGAACAGGCTGCAGACAAATGTAGAGACCTCCAAAGTGTTGGCATTATGTGTCACTTCAAGGCCCTTCTGGTTCCTGCCAGGCACACTGTGACAGAAAACAGGTTCTCTTCATGCAAATTACAATATAATTTTTATCTAGCACATAGAGGGGTTGAAGAGACAGTCTCTCCTGGAGCAGGAATATAGACTGGCAGCAGCAGGAAAGGTGCCTCCAGGACCCACACACTGCCTATCAATACAGGCTGATCCACATCCATGGTGGGATGGACCCATTCCCATTGCCACTCCCAGCACTCTCCAATATAGCCAATACAGGATGAAACTGATTATTTTTCTGCCAGCATTCACCTGCAATAGGTTTCTCTCAGCCTCTGCCAGGCTCTCCCTTTGCTGTGCAAGGCAGGAGCCACACTTGACTGTTCTTCTGTAACCTCAGGAAGCTAAGCCTCTCTAAAGCTGTTTTGGGACACTGCCATGAGCCTCTTAGGAGCATTAAGGCACAGTGCTGAGCAGCACATGACCCTGCAGCAAGGCTGTACCACTGTCAGTGGTAGGTGGCAGGTCCTTTGCACAGTGTCCTGTCACTCCTGTCTGTGCCAGACACACACCAGCAGCTCCTCCAGTAACTTTGAAAGACACTGTACTGAGTGCCTCAGGGAAAACCAAGTTTAGGGCATTTCTCTAGAACAGGGAAGGGTACCCACACACCTGGCCATGTCCAGGGGTAACCAGCACACCTTCAGTGCTGCACCCTCCTTTGCTGCTGGGGCTCTAACCTAATCCTTTTATGTAGGATTGTTGTGAGGCTTTAATTCCCTGGGTCATCCCTTTATCTCTTTTGAATTATCCCAGCAAGCCTCTAATCTTTTACAATTTCTTTTTTTTATTTCCCAGATTCCAATCTACTAAGTTCCCTCTCATCCCCAGAGCTGCCATTAGCTGGTGTAGGGCTTTGCTGGAATTTTGTTGTTGCTCTTCCTATGAAGTTTTAGAAATCCCCTTCTCTCTTCTGTAGCTTTTAAAATATTTGTATCACAGAGGTATCTCTACTTTGCCTTACCATGTAAGAGTAAGATATAAATGAGCATCAAAGAATTATATAAATGAGAAGCCCAAGTTATTTCATGGATGCTGTTTAACAACACAGGTATTTTTGTAGCTACATCCAGTACACGAGAGGAAACAGGCCCTAGGAATGTGTGGCACCCCCTTGTTGCAAGGGCAGCTTGCAGCCATCCCTCAGAACAGACATCAAAATGTCCTTTCTCAGGAAATTATGCAGTCACCCATGTCCACAATTTGAACAATTCCTGTTTGCAACAGACCAAGGCTGCCCTACCTGGTATGCCAGTACACCCAAAAAAATCAGCCTGGCCTTGCCAGGAGAAAAACACCTCTCACAAAGGTACAAAGAGAATGGAACATGTTTAACATCTTGCTGGATCAGCCTCCTGAAGTGTTTGAAACAATGGAAGAGGAAAGCATGTGTTCCTTTCAGCACAATCTGTGCCTTATAATCAAGTCTAAATGCTCACAATCCGCTCAGATCCTAATGAGGAGAATGACATAAATGGCAGAATGTTCTGCTCTTTCTACAGGTTTACAAAAATGAAATTAAACATAGGCTTTCTATTACAAAACAATAGGCAAATTGAAGACCAATTATGCAAACCCATCAGAGAACCTGGTGAACTGTGGAGAATTTTGCATTTCTGAGGCAGAATTACTTTTTAGATGAAAAAAACCCCTCTACTCCAAGAAACTGAGAACATCTGTGCCATCAAAGAAAGAATGCAGTGAATAATTGGACAATCATAGAGAGGCAGCCATTTGAATATTAAGCTGTTTGTGATGTGGCAGTGGAAGGGAATTACAGAACACCAGTGCTGTCACTCTCCTGGGCTCTCCTTTGTGCCTCCTGTGGCACAAAGTGTTCTGCTCACTTCCCAGGAGCTGCAGGGTCAGCAGCAGGGTCTCCAGGGCTATCTGCTTCCATTATTTTGCACATCACACACATAATGAAAAGGAGTGGGCAGAGAGGTCCTTGAGCATTTAGTCCCTCCAGTATCCAAGCTGAAGTAACCCCCTGAGAGCCAGCCCAGCCTGCAGCTGACTCCAGCACACAGCAAACATCCTCCCTCTGCCAGCTGACAAACCTTGTGACCCCTTGCCTCCAGCATTATTGTCCTCCTTGTTTCCAGTGGACAAATCCCACATGGAAGGGGGAGGCACAACTGCAACTCTGCAGGAGTGACCCACAGGAACCTTCCTCGCTCCAGCTGCCAGCATCCATCCACAGCTGGACATCCCCAAAATGTGGGTAAAGACCCAAGGACCTGAGCAATACATGGTTCATCCCAATTCCAGCAGCCACAAGGATCTGCCCCAGGAGGAGGAGGAGGCTGTGTTCCCAGGAACACTCCTCTGCACAATCCCTCTTGCTGCTGAGTGCTGAGGAATTACAGCGTGAGGGGAAAATGGTTTAGGATATCTTCCAGGAGGAAAACTAGGCAAAATAAAAGTGATCAGCTTAGTTGTGATTTCATGGTTAGTTGCACAGATATTCATGTGTTACTTTGCACAGTCAGTCTAATAACCAGCTTTCAGAAGGACAGACAGCATAATGAATGGGTTGTAAAACACGCTCATAAAAACATTATAGCATGTCTTGGAGCATTTGTTAGCTGTTTGTGATTTACTGGGTCCCCTGTTTTACATTTTCTTATAACTTGCACATTTCCTCTGAAAAATAAGCTTTCAATGTGCATGCAATTTATTTTAATTTCCCTCCCCCCTCACAAGACGATAAAACTTTTACAGCCATGCAAGAAAAGCAATATTGTAGTCACGAGGTTCATTATGCAGTAATTAATACATGTTAATATCCTGTAAATATTGTTATAATGGCTTTAAGTAAATACATACTGTACATTTGCAGTACCTATTAAGTCAGCGCCACTTAAAATGAAATGTGACTAATTAATCTGTTTAAAAAGTCTAATGTCAACTTGGATATTCTTTAAAAATTACAGTACAGTGTTGTAAGCCTGAGTGGTGATTCAGTCAGCATTTAATTATGGAACTTTGACATTAATGGTTACTTTCCTGGTTTATTTAACTGGATTGGACACATGGGCCAGCATTAAAGGAATGAGAAGGGTAGAAGGAAGGTCTCACTGCTATGAGAAGCTAAAATCCCAAATAATACATCCCATTTCTCTTAGGCTGGGTGGTTGCAAACTCACCCATGGATTCTTATGGCAGCCTCCCCTTGCAAAGGGCCTGGCAGCCCCAGTAATGCTGCCTCCAGAAGGGGCTGGAAGGACTCCACCGTGGGTTTGTCCATGTGAGGAACCACATCTCCTTATCAAAGGATGGTGCCTGGTGCAGCCTCAGCAGCTGAGGCTTTGTTCTCTGCTCAGCCACAGCCAGAGCTCAGACACTGCCTTTGTCCTGCACTGTGTTCTCCTTTTCCTCATGAAAGGCACCCTCTCCCAGGACTATCAGCCTTTTCACAATTTCAGCTACTCTCCACTGTCCTAAATACACAAAGGAGAAAACAATTTTCCCCAATTCCTGCTGCCATGATGCACAAATGGTGACACATACTGAATGAGGAGTCCTGGAAGGGTCAGCTTTTCTTTCACCTACACACTCAGCCAGAAGACATGACAGAAGGCAAAATCATTTCCAATGCATCTCAAAAGTCTTCATTTTCAATAGAAGTCTTCGTCTTAGGGTGCATGTGTCTCAGGAATGCCTGTCAGATTAGACCTGATGCTTCACTCTTGGGTATGTGGAGCATTATAAGGTGCCAAAAAATAAATCAAATCCAGCTCTGTGAATTGCAGCCTTGATTGTTCCCAAGAGAGGGTGCAGGCATTTCAGAGACACACACTAAATCTGAAACTGAGCAAGAGAGCAGCCCAGCTCTCCCAAAGCCTTTATCAATACCCATAGCCCCAAACAGGTCACTGTTCTCCAAAAGTAATTCCAACAAAGCGTAATTAAGCAGAGTTCCACCAGAAACAAAGGCAGCTTAGGAAGCTTCTCATCCATTAATTGAAATTGTTAAAAAGTCCTTCTTCCAGATATTGAGACATATTGCCAGGACCACAAATGCAAAAAGTCTTGGACTCTTTCTAGTTTTCCATGCTCAATTCCTTCAGGTTTTACCATCAAACTAACCTGATTAAGCTTTCCTAGCAGGGCAATTCTCATCTGTGCTGGAGGTAACAGTTTGGGAGAAGCATTTTATGGGGTAACTACATCCTTCAGGGTGATGGCTGGAATTGATCTCCTTGGGTACTTGGGGAAGCACAGCCAAGACAGGACTCCAAACGCTGGGAGGCATTTTGAGATTATGGGGATAAATGACAAGAGCTCAAGAAAGGCCAAAAATGTGTGTGCAAACACAGAATGCTGGTCTAGAGGCTGTGGTGTGGAGCAGCAATGCCAAACTAGACCCAAGATAAGAAAATGAGGTTCCAGATATATTTTCCTTCCCTTTCTCCTGAGGCCAGCAGCCACTGTCTGGCCTTCAGTAAATCAGGGCCATGTGAAGCTATCCCAGCTTGTTTCCATCTGATAGAGCCCAAAGTGCCAGCTGGAAAGCTGGGTGTCATCTGGCTGTGCTTCCTTCTGGGCAAACCCTTCCCCAGGAAATTACCCTTCAAAAGAGATCAGGTGTGAAGCAGAGCCTCTGGCTTTGTGGCTGCTCTGCAGTGAGAAAGTGCCTGGGACAGCTCTGAAACCTGGGTCCTGTGTATTACAGAAGCCCCTGAAATCTTGCATTTTTTTGTAATGCTTCAGCATTGGTTTTAGAAGTAGGGAGAAGAGCAGCATTCCATGGCACGCTGCAAGTACCAGAGCGTGGATAAAGAGAGCACCAAGGAGGCAGAGGCAGCAGCTGGAGGTGGGAGATTTGCATCTCAGGCTGGGATCTCCCATAGCTTTCCTCAAAGGTAAATCACTTAACAACCCTGTGCCTCAGTCTCCCTACTGCTGAATCACTGTTCATGTTTGGTTACCTCCTAAATCATCTCTGGGCTTATTTAATTAACATTCACAAGACCTCCAGAGACAAAGCACTTTCTTAAGTGCATTGTATGTCTTATAATCTCTTGATGTTCCCATGCAAAAGAGATGTGACAGAGCATGGGGATTACTTGGGGAAGCTCTGATCTGCTCTTCATTTCCAAGAGCTCTTTTCTCAGTGACCCCTTCTTTAGCAGCACATTCACCTCAGCCTCTGGGGAGTGGGAGTGATGGGCAGCATCCCTACCACCAGTTCCATGAGCCATGGAAACCTGCTGTTATGGCCAGAGAGAAGCAACCAGCACTATTATTTGGATCATTTGCTGAGGCTTGTAACCTAGAATTAATTTTCACATTGAGTCCAAACACTGCCTATTTCACACATATCTGGGTAGCAGACAAGAGCCCTTTTAGCAACAGAAGCAAACAGAGCTACAATCCAGCAGCCCAAGGTACAAACCCTTAATAGTTCAGTAATCAGTAATAATCAGCCCTTCTCTTTATGTTCAGGGAAATCTAGTAGAACCCAGCTACTCTACAGTGAATACATTTTCATTTATAAGACTAAATGCAAGCATACGTTATCTACTTAATTAAAATCTAAATTCTCTAACTAACCATTTGTTGTTTCTCCTGGGTGCACATTACATACATTACTGGTGTTTTCCTGAAATCTATTGCTAATGGATTAAAATAACTCGATGAAATGTTTCACTTGCTGCATGAGGTTATGAAAGACCACAAAATGCTCTGACACTGTGCATGTAGGGAACTCCTCTCCACCTTATCCCAGGACTGCAGCTCCATTTCTCTGTGCTAGGAACCCAATCCTTTCCACAGCTCCCTCTTTGGGGACAGGGAAACGTGACTCCCCCAAACACCAGTGCAGCTGCTCAGACTGGAAACTCATCTCATTAGCACTTAGTCAGGAACAGTTTTGGGAACAAAGTACAGGCCTGGTGGGGTCAGAGTGAGGGGACATCATTAACCATACAAAGGGTGAGATTTGAGGTCCTGAATGTACAGCTCTGCTGTCAGGTGTGTCAGACATGACACTGACCCCACAGAGACCTGAACCCTCTTAAACACCAGCTGGGAACCTGGAAGGATCTGCCAGCACATCTCTAACAGCACCAGACACAGATCTTCAGGAGCAGAAATGCTCCCAAGTGTTCAGTGTCCCTGGAAGAGGGAGCACCTTGGAGTATGGGGGTCTCTCTGTACATCTGCCAGACTTTGGGAAGAAAAGGCAGCAGAAATGAATTAACTGTCATTGTTTAATTAGAAAGTTGTCCTTGGTAATTTCCCTTTCTCTGAGCTAATTCTGTTCTTCGAATCCTTCAGCACAGGAACATGTGTCTGTGCTGGGTTGGTTTGGTGTGTGTTGTGGCACTTGGTCCCTGTGACCCCCAGCTCCTGTGTCTGCACTCCCAGGGCCCCTCAACACTTAAGGACTACATTTTCTCCAGAAAGCTCAAACTATCCTGTAAAGATTTAAATGTCATTGCTTCCCTGGTGGTGAAACACTGATTTCCTTGCATTTTCATGCCTCTTTCCCAGGGAATCAGAGAACCTCTGTCCACCCTCTGAGGGGGCACAGCTGGCCCCTTCTCTGACAAAAGGCCAATTATGTGTCCAGATTAGGAACATCTTCAAAGGGTCACAGTCTTTACCACTGGTGCTAAACCAGGCTCATTCGCTGTCTCTCTGGTTACATCTCCTTTGCATAGGTGCTAAATACCATTAGCTGCTCTGAGTATCATGAAGAATCTCCTCCAGAGAAAAGTAAGGAGGGGGAGAAGTGGGGTGGAGGTGAGGCATTATCAAATTAAGACTGATGGCTACTGCTCATGAATGAAAGGAACCTCCCTACAGCCTCACATCATTACTGCAAATCACATTATTTAGAAAGATGCCACCAGGAATTCTGCTTTGCTTCCAGCAGACACAAAGCAAAAGGGCACCTTCTCAAAGCCATTCAGGCTATTATGCATTATAATTAAAAACAATTTCTATCCTCAATAGGGTTTGATTCAGGTAACTCATTACCCCCAAGAGCCATTTGTGAGACCGAATTGAGAATGCAAATTAATGTCAGCTTTAACAATAATGCTTCTTTTCTTCCTGCCTTCCGCCTCTTTTGCTAGCTTCCAGTTTTGGAAGCTTTCTTTGATATCAAGCAGGTGCCTAGAGCAGAGCTGCCGGAGGACAAAGAGGGTTTTGTACCTCTCTTATGAGATGCTCTTTAGTGCTTAATTGCTGCCACCCTGGCAGTGCCAGGGCTACACCTGCAGTCCGAGCACAGAGCTACCTGCCTGTCCCCAGCTGCAGCCCCGGGCCAGTTTTTCTCCATCAGCTGAGAGACTGGAGCTCTTGCTGTGGTTACAGGCAGGAATTCCCCAAACCCCTCTTCTCATCCCTGTCACAAGGAGCAATTGCTCAGTTTTTTACTGTAACAGGAGCTGGAACATCCCTGAATCCTCTGCAAGGACAGCAAAGCTCTTCAGCCACGGGCATTGCTCTGACTCCACCTGCACCTCACACGGTTCTCTCTAACTTGCTGTCCTCTTGTTTGATCATGTCATTATATTATAATTGTTTTGCATGCACTTCTCTTACTCCTGTCTTGTATCCAGTCTGATGCTGCCTCAAATCCAGCCCAGCCAAAGGACACCTGCTATTCTTCACAAAGAACAGAGCAGCAAATACAAGAACTGAAGAGTTTTGCTGCTGTTGCTTGCTTAGACATGACCAGCAGCAGTGTGGAGTGACACGAGGTTTTGGCATTGGTTAAAGGGCAGGAGTGTGTGCTCAGGGGTGCTGCACTGATCAAGCATGGCTTACCCATAAACTCACACCAAAAGGGGAGTAAGAGTCCTCTGTGTCTCCCATCAAACACCCTCAAAAGGCTAAACAGCTAAAACTGACCAAATAATTATTGCTAAAAACTGCAGAAGAAACCCCTGGATGGGGAATACAGAGCAAGTTGCTGCTGCTGGTACCTGCTGGTGGCTGTTGCAAAAAGACTAAGTTGCTATTTATGGTCCTTTATTCCTGTAGCATTTGATGTCTTTAATGCAGTCTTCACACAGGAGTGTGATGAAGTGCTCTTGCTTCCATTTCACACCCAAGGAAAGAGAGACACAGTCTCCTATTCTCAGAAGGCGCTTGAGTTCCTAATGCCCTTGGAAATCAGCTGTAGTGGAGCTCTGAAATACCTGGGAAAAACACACATGCACATCCAGACTTGCCAACGCTGCCAGCTGCACACTGGCACCTCCAGAGCCCTGAGATGTGCTGGATGGATGCCCGGGGGGAGAGAGCAGCTCTCAGGGGCTGATCTCCTCTGTGCAGCATCCCCAGGCACAGCTGGCCCTTCCCAGAGAGCCACTCCCTCCTGACAGGGATGTCCTGCTGAAGAAAAGCTGCATCTCAAGCACAGAGCACCAGCAAACTCAGAGCATGGAGGATGTGGGATGTGGTTTGGAGCCCTTCTTTCTCCATGGCATTGGTTCAGGAGGGATCCAAGGGATTGATGATTCCTGTTCTACAGCGAGTGGAAGTATTTTGAAGGTCCTTTGACTCATACAGGGGAATCCCAACTCTGTTCTTAACTTTTCAGTGGCCTTCAGCAAATTATTCCTCATCTTTATGTGTCCCCGTCTGGAAGAGTCAGTTACTCGTGCTGGCCTCAGATTTGATGGATTAACTTGTTACTAATTCCACTGTGTTCAACAAGTCCAGAGCATTCCTTACTAATCAGCAGAAACTTATTAATTCTCATTATGACTGCTTCTCATGTCCTTTCTGATAAAGCTCACTGGGAGATACAATAGTTCTCCAGAACACAGGCAGAGTCCCTTGGAAAAATCTGCAGGAAAAAACAATCAACCCATTTCTTTACAAAAATAACTTCATATCTCTATGGGAATTTGCCTCACATTAGATTTCCAGAGGAATTTTCCACTCACTCAATTTCTTAGCTTTTTCCCCACAGAGAAACTGCCTTTTAAACCCACATTTTCTGGGTAATTGGACTGCAAATGGGTTTTTCATGGCAGAGAATGGAGCTGTCTCCTCCATGGTTGCCAGCCCACACCCCAGAGACTCTTCACTTTGTCCCCTGAACATGAAGCTGACACCAGCCTTCCCAGTGGGTTGCCAGATGCAAACATCAGTGCTTCCCTCCCAGGACAGGATCCCACGTGGCAGAATTCCCCAGGAAACCCCTTCCTGCAGAGCACCACAGCTCTGTGGTTGGGGTCCAGGGAAACATCTCCCACTTGTGCTCACAGAGCCACGGCACATCCCGTGGGTAGAGCAGCAAAGCAGCCCCAGGATGGGATTGTGCATCCAAGCCCAAAGGAATGCAGACAGAGGCAATGCCCTTGCAGTGGCATCTGCAGGGTGCAGGTGCTGACCACACACAGGGAGCTCCCAGCACACCTGGATGCCCTGGCCTCGGATGGATGCAGCCTCTGCTGCCTCCCTGTGCCTCCTTTCCCAAGAACAGGAGCAAGGGGAGAAGAGGTCGTTCAATTAATTTTTTTTTTTTTTTTTTTTTTTTTTGAGGAGGAGGAGGCAGGGTGGGGTTGAGGGTTGTTTTATTTATTTTTTTTTTTTTAGCCTGGCTAGCATTTTGACTTTGAGCTGCTTGGAGCAGCTACAGCTCTTGCTATGCATATTCATGATAGCCATCAGCCTTGCTGACACACCAGTCACCTTTGGAGCTAAAACAATGAACCACACAACTTGAGATAGCAAGGGGTCCCACTCCTGCCTGCTGAGGCACCACAACAAGCACTTCCAAAGCCAAGAGGGCACCTTTCCATACTAAACAGGGAGTTTTTAGTTTGACCTTCCAAAAAAAAAAAAAAAAATTAAGCAAGGCAACAACCCCACATATTTATTTTTGATTTTCCAGTGGAAAAAAAAAAGCCTAAAGATTGTACTTTTTGTAAAACAAAGTGTTCATTTGGAGGAGACTGTAGTTCATTAATGCCTAAAAAATGTGCACAAGAACTCAAAAAATTATTGATAGGAAAATCTGATGTTTCACTTTTATTAATTAGTTCCCCCTCAGCATGCAAACTGACCTACCAAATTCAGACCTCACTATGAATCCATTGATACACAAAACTTTCTTCCTTTCTTTTTGCACAGAAATATTAGTGAAAATTAATTTTGATTTGGAGTCCGAGTTCTTGGGCAAAGCAGTAAGTCCAAATTTCAAAAAGAGAAAACAGCTAAAATCTCTATTTCCTTGAGAACAATAAAATCTTAAGAAGTCTTCAGATGATACCACGCATCAAAATCTGTCAGAAATTGCTTCCTGGAAGAAAAGATTACTCAATTTATCAAATAACTTGTAAATTCATATGTCTGGCATGAGCAAGACTCAAGAGAGTTTCATGAATTATAACAAAGGACTCTGGCTCCTCCCTGCCCATTTGATTTGAAAGAAATAAACGTCAAGAGAAATGGCCTGAAATGTCTTTTGGAATGAGATGTGATTCCCATGATGAATGGAGGGGGACTGGCCAGATTTGGTCCCCAAGGCAGTTTGGCTTGACAGTGGCAGCAGCTTTGGGGCATGGAGCTGGAGCAGCACAGCCCCTTGCACACTTCTCTGCACCCTGCTACACCTCTGTCCTCTCTGTGTGATATCTGTGTGCACTGTGCCCCTGATCCTTCCCTCACCCTGCCCTGCTGCCTCCACACCTGCACTCACACTCCCAGTGTGCCCTCCCCCTTGGCAGCGTCCCTGCTCCAAATGCCAGGACCCTGCAGGTCATGGAAGAGGCTGCAGGGATGGGATCTAATCCCAGAACCTCCTTCCCAGCAGGCAGATGCTCCCTCTGCAAGCAGTGCTCAACAAAACCAAGAGCACCCTTCAGAAACCCCCTGGGAGTGCTCTGGGTCAGAATGAATGTGGCTGGGCCAGGGGAAGGTGACCCTGTGTGGACACTGCTGAAGGCTCATGGAAAAATCCAACCTGGATTTTTCCCAGGCTGTTGGCTTTCTCAGCTCCAGCTCAAACCTTTCCCAGGCTGGGGATTTCTCTCAGAGACAAACAAGAGAAGGGAGAAAGAACAACACAGAAAGACCCCTGGTGTTGAGCACCGAGCCGTGTGTGTGCTATGTGATGTTTTGCACAGAGCATGTTTTCAAAGAGCTGTTGCCTTCTTGGACCAATGAGTATTTTCGACTTTGTTTTGCACGATCTATCTTCTATAAATGCCATGGCTTTTCAATAAATCACTTATTCTTGCTGTTTGGAAGAAGTCACGTGTGTGTTGCTGCATTATTCACCGTTCCTAATCAGACAGAGACAGCCCTGTCCATGGCAGGACATGGAACCAGATGAGCTTTAATGTCTGTTCCACCCAAAGCAGGGTGAGGTTCTGTGATATTTCCCTATAACCTGAGCAATCTGCTGCCACACTGGTACCCAGCACTGAGGGTGAGGGGTGGGGTGGCTGATGGGACAGGAGACCCCAGCATGGGCAGGTGCCTGGTCTTGCTGCCTCCACACAGTTCAGAGTGCTGTTTTCAGGGCTGCCAGGAGGTGGATTCCCCCAAAATGCCAGTCCTTGCCAAATCCCCTTCCCATGCCTGGGTGGGCTGTTTTCAGTCACAGACTCACTGTAGCAGCAGCATTTTGCCTGCAACTCAATACACAGGCATGCCAATCATGAGTCTGAAGAGACATTTAGTTGTGAGCTGTAGTCCCTCTTAGCTGAAAGCACACCAGTGCACCCATAAAGTAATATAATCTCAGGAGCAGAGGGAATGCTGCTAGAAAGATTGGTTTGAGCCAGGCTGATTTCTGCTCTATTTTCTCAGGAAAAATCTCCAGGACAACTGTGCAAGAACCAGAACCACTGATCTGGCTGCTGGGCTCAGCCTAGCTGTCACCAGGGGTCCTCTGGGTGCCCTCCACTCTCAAGCACTTCTCTGACTGTTCAGAGCCAGGAGGCTGCATCCTGCCATGCATTAGATCCACCATCTGAACCATATGTCCATTCTGTTTAAAGCACAGCTTTGGGAACCCAAAGCCTGTGTCAGCTCTAAAATGGGGGGCACACTGCTTTATCTGTTCAGACTGTCAGCTCAGTGACCCAGGCACTGGATGAATGGGCACACACTGACTGAGGACCCTTTAAATGTCACTGCCACACAACTGAACATTATTCTTTGGGAGTAGCAAATGGATATTAAAGTCCAGCCACCGTTTAGCTGAAATATTTTGTATACTTGCCTGTAGATTCACAATCTGTGTCTTCATAAGAGCGAGCAGAAAGAGCATCCTGCTTGGCCAATGCATCTAAGAAAACCCATTAAGTCATCCCTGCAATCTAAACCCGTGGGGACAGGCTGACAGGCCAGTGCTGCTGTTTCCTGGCTGTCTACACCTCCTGAGCCATCCTGTCCCCTGCAGAAGCAGTGCACAAACAGCAGCATTAGCTCTGCTCACTGTCAGTGGGAGCAGCTCTGGGCAGTGTGCTGCCTGCCCTGTGCAGCTCTGGCTGCAGGATCTGCTGATCCCCCTGTGCTGAACAGCAGAGTGTGGGAGCAGCCTGCCCAGGGGGAAGGGAAGGCACTGCAGCCCAGAGACTGAGTCCTTGGACCGTGGCTGAATCATTTCAGCCTCCCTTGGAGCAGTTTCATGCACAAACTCTAGGAACTGGGAAAGCTCAGAACTATACTGCAAGATGAATAAGGGAGGAGAAAAATGAAAGAATTTGTCCACAGCAGAAGTGCCAGGCTCCATGAGACAGGATTCCATTCCACAAGACTGTTAAATAACAAGGGTTCAATTACACTCCTGCTTACACCATATATTTTCATGCTGCTGTACCAAGAGAACTTTACTTCTGTGAGAGGCTATGAGTTGCATTCAATGGCATTTGGAATTATTAAAGCCCATTTCAGACTAGACAGATGGGGCACAAGGACACCTCAAAATGAGCTGGGAAAGCCACAGGACCCAGACAGCCTAGGCAGATTCACATCTGCAGGAACTCACACACGACTCCACTGAATACACAACTTACTCCAAGATGAGAATCTGAATCAGAACTGGATTTTTTTCCAACTGATAACGTTTGGATGAGAGCACAAACAGCTCAAGTCACTAAAAGCCTCAAACAAACATCCTCTGTCCTGTGGTGGAGAAAGTATTTTTGTTCTTCAGTGTCACAGCACAGCTAGTAGAGCACATTTGGGGTGGCTCAGGAGCACTGGTGGGGAACCAAAGCCCCTAAGTCTAGACAAGGGAAATAAATCTACAGCTTGTCAAGATAAAGAAAAAAGGTGTATTTGTTTTCTGAATTAATAAAGTTCGGTTTAATCTCTGTTCCACTAGGCTGCAATTCCACAGAGTGTGGTGAATTCTTGCAATGGGAGCAGAGGGTATCCTGCAGGCCCCAAAGCTGTACTTTTGCATGAATTAACAAAAACTCAGTGTTCTGTGCAAACCACATCTGACTGTAAGCTGAGCTTCCTAATTGAGAAGGCACTTTTTTCTTCAATTAGGGAACCTTCAGAATTCAGCTCTTGAGCCCTCTTTCTAAATGACAATATGCCCCATTTCCATCATAAATTTAGCCTAGGTGCCACACTGTCTCTGCTCTGCATTAAACCATGGGCTGTGGTGATGAGGGGAGTGGGATGGCCTAAGAAGGGTCAGGTTTCAACATTACCCACACTCAAGGTTTATCCCAGCTTTCTGCCCACAGGCAGGTCTAAATCCTCTTTGATCAACAATCACACCCAAGTCATGCCAATTCTCCCACCCCTGGCTTCTCCTTCTCCCAAGTACTGTGCACTGGAAGCACAAACAGCCCCAGCTTCAGGTGAAAAACCATTGAACTCACCTGAAGATATTAATTTTGACCTAATTGTGCCTTGCAGGGGGCAGTGTGATGTCATTTCTCTGCACACAGCTCCTGGACTACATCACACATCCTCCACAGCAACAATAAACAATAACAAACAGTGATTTCAGCATTCTGCAGGACCTAAATGCATTCTAGGTGCTCCTCTTGCTAGAAAATGCAGTCATTAGTTTGATCACTCTTTTGGGGTTTGGAGGAAAAAGGCTGGTAAAGAAGATGTGCATCACCTGCAAGATGAACACCCTACATAGATTTGTTCCTTCTCTTCCCACTCATGCCAGCCCTGCACTGGAAAAGCAGCCTGGGGTGAAATCAGGAGAGCAGGATACTTGGGAGAGAGAAGCAGAGGTGAAGAGTTCCTGTCCTCTCCCAGGCATGAAGGAAAGCTTTCTGCTATTCCTGAGAAAAGGCAGGAGGAAAGGACTGGTCTCAGGCCATGTATGAGATGGGACTGCTGAAGGGAAATGGTTATGAGAGCAGAAAGGTTTGTGCCCTTAAAAAATGGTGAAACTCATTACTTTTGTTCATGTGGTCTCTGAGTGGCATTACTGAGCATTATGCTCTGTAAAGAATGAGGGGCTCTTCTGTGCTTCACACTGGCTATTGAGAGATATTCCAGGCTGCCAAGTCCTTGTGTGGAGCTATTTTAGTTTCCTTCAGAGGAAACCAATGCCTTTTCAACAAATAGAGCAAATAAAAGAGAAAAAAAGTCCTCTTTTCTTTCTGCCATTGTTGCTAGCAATGACAAGGCTGCTCCAGGATGGATCCACAGGCACTGTACACAGGATCAGGTCATTGCCTTCAAAGCCTAACTAGTTTATGCCAGTTTGGGACTTGGCCCTGTGTATTCAAGCCCACTTCAGCTCTCTCCACATTCTCCCTTGCTATTAACTCTGCTGAGCTGTGGCTCATATCACTGTTTGCTCTGATTTTTCTTGATACTCCCTCTCTCTGACCTCTTTTGGAAGAGCTGGTAACAGCTTGCCTCCTTAAAAGTCGATTGTTTCCTTCACATCAAGTGAGAAGCAAGGTCAAGATCCAGCTGCTACCAGCTGATAACTTTAAAACAACAGCTTTTGGTGGAGACCAAATTAATCAGCTCTGAGCTGTTCTTTGGTGAGTGGTGTGAGGAGTGGCTTGAGAGTGGTCTTGACACCTTTTACTCCAAGCAGGCAGCCTGCTTTGGTGCCAAACTGGGGCAAATAAAGTGCTGGTAAAGGAGATCATGGGCTGATCACAGAGAGCACACAGGCAGTGTGCTGGCTCCCACAAGAACTGAGCCAAATAAACACTTCTTCAGAGACTAAAGGCATCACTTTTGAAGCAAAAACAAAACAAAACAACCACTTAAAAATCTATGTATGACACAAGCATTGTCCCACCACTGTATTTTGTTACTTTGATAGTGAGAAAGGCTGGGAGACCAGGAGATGGGCTGCACAGAGCCCTCCACATTGCTGGTTTCCAATGGAGACAGAGGTGGGCAAAGTGGATTAAAACACATATTAGCTTATGATGTGCTCAAATTCCACTCTCAGGAATTCAGGTAGTTATGCTCTAACAGAAGTATAAACAAACCCAGACAAGCCAAAACCTGGGGAGAAACCCCCTGGACCAGGAGAAGCTCAGCAGAGCCGTGGTCAAAACCTGGAGGCCATCACAGTGCTGAGGACAGCCCAGACTGCTTTCTCAAACCAGTTTGCCCAGCAGGCACAAGACACTGTGTGAGTGGCAGGAGCTGCTCAGGAATCACCCAAATAACCTTCATAGAGCCAGAACAATTCCACACCTTGGGCTGCTGGTTTGCACTGCTCCCCACTGAAGCTGCTCCCCTGATGTCTTAAGTTTTTCTGTTCTGCTTGGGTGTGCAGCTTTTAGTTTTATATTAAGGGTTACTGGGATCTTTTCACAGGGTGGTGAAGACAAAACAGTCCTATCCCAGCTGGGCACTCAAGGACAATGTCTTCAAACTTCAGTCCCTGAGCATGAACAAGGTGAAAAGAGGAGGGCAAACAAGCAAGCAAGGAGGATGAAATGTCATGATTTGCAGCTATTAATTGCACAGTTGACTTCTGTGTGCAAATGGACTAAAACCTATAAGAATGTGAGCTCTTGTGACCAAGCTCTCTTTAATTTCCATCTTGGAGCCTTCCAGGCAGGGCCAGGACTGTGGCACTGGGACTGCCAGGGGTGTTCTTTGAAGGCCCCTCAATAAATATCCATTTTATTCCTCTTGGCTCTGTCTAGCCTCTGTTCCAGCTCCTCTGGGCATCACCCCCAGCACCTCCCAGCCTGTGCCCCTTGTGCAGGCTGAGGCATCCTCCCCTGCCCCACCAGCTTCTGCTCAGGTGCTCAGCTGGCTCCTGCTCCCTCCAGCCTTGGAAATGAGCCTGAAGGCTTCACTGGGGTCTGTGGGGAATAAAGCTAAAGGGATTTGGGCTCTCAGCATGAGGTGTGATGAGCACAGCTCTCATCAAGTCCCTCTCTGAAGGGTTTTTTCCACTAGTCCTATAGCCTCAACTTGAAACATTGCCTCCTGAGCTGCTGCTGAAAGCCAGCTGTCTCCCATTTATATTGTTAATTCATTAAAAGCAGTTCTTTATCCTCTCAGGAAATAGCAGCAGTCCTGCTTGCTGGCAGACAATAACATCGGAGGGCTGCAATCGCTGACAATATCAATTATTTAGTTTTCTGCCAATTCCTATTAGACTTTCCAGGCTAGAGAATTTACACTGTGTTATTGAATTAAAAAACAGCTAAAAGCTTTAGGGAATCCAAACTAATTAGCCAGCATTTGTAAACCCCTTTGTTCATGGTAATTTGTTTACAAGAGTAGCTCAACCTTTTAATTATGGGCACACTCACAGGCCACATCCTGTACCATTACAGGCAGCTTTTTTTTTTGTTTGGTGCAAGAAGGGCAAAGATGCAGGAGCTAATTTTACTTTAATGAGTTGTGATGACCCCACTTGGCCCTGGAAGACCCTAAAATGTGTGTCCATAATTATAACTAAGAAAAAACCCCTCTAGATTCTTTGAGTGGGCCAGAAATTATCAGCATCCAACAGCGTTGGAAATTCAAGTCCAGAGCCCTGCCTCTCACTCCCTCTCCAGCCTTTGTCACAGATCTCAAGGCAGTGCTTCACCTTCTTGCCTATTCAAATCTATTTGCTTTAACAAATGGTTTAGATATTCTAGAACAGTCACATCCTCACTTGTGATGACAGCCCTGTCATGACAATTGACACTTAGCACTTGGCAGCATGTCCTGTCTCTCTGTGCAGTCATTTGTCACCACAACCCATGGCCCTGCTCCCCCAAACCATGAGCATCACCAATGCCTTACAGGTCCTTTCCCTTTAGCATGAAAGTAAAGGTTTAGTTTTGGAAGAAATGCTCACAGTTCTGATTGATAGAGGATTTTTAGCCCATTAAACAGGAAGCTGTAGCAAACTGTTTGCTTTCTCTTTTGATGGCTTTACCAGACTGAGCTCTGGGGTAGAACTATTCCATGGGAATTGGGCAGAAGTGCTTGGGCTGAGGTCCCAGAGCAGGAGGTTTCCTGCCTGCAGTCTGTGACCATCTCTCCTTATGCAGCAATGCATGGACATATAAATAAGAGAAATACTCAGTGTTTCCCCACTGTGTCTGGTTTCTTCACTGAAAAGCTGTGCAAGGTTACTCAAAATCAACTGTGAAAATCTTGACATTTGACTTGACATTGAACAGGAATTCTGAATATGTTCATGTCTGAAGTAATGGGTTGCAAAGAAGGGAATGAAAATGAAGTGATATGTCTCTCAATGAGGGAACAAGCAGTAGATAACAGGAAAATTGGAATGCAAACATTGCAGTAAAGTTCCTACTTTATTTTTAATAGCTCCAGGAAACTTGTTCAGATAAAATCTATATCTGTATTTTTTTTTTAATGTATCAAACTTAATTTAAGGGGGGGAAATGCTAATAAAATGTTTAAAACTGCTTCATGACTGACAGGTACACACACAGTGTATTGGGCATCCATCAGTCTGATCTAACATGTGGGACACAGCCTTAGCCCATGGGATCAGTGTGAGTGAAAAGCAATCTTTCCACTCATCCCATGGGTGGAACATGGCCCCATGGCAACCAGGCAACTGCCCCCAGTCAGACCCAGCCAGCACAGGGCACAGGGCCAGGGCACAGGGCACAGGGCACAGGGCACAGGGCACAGGGCTGCTGTGAGCAGCAGGGTCTGAGCAGAGCACAGGGCACACCAATGTTTGCTCCCAGGCTCTGGCACTGCTTTGCTGGGCCCTTGACCAGGTTATTTTAACCTCTGTTGTTCTGTTTTCCAACCTGGAAACTGTTCCCAGCTCATCTTGCCTCCTACCTCCAGCCCTGGAATGGTTCAAGGTCAGGTTGGACAAGCTGATCCAGTGGAAGGTGTCCCTGCCCATGGCAGGGGGCTGGAAGGAGATGAGTTTTAGGTTCCCTTCCAACCCAAACCATTGTGAGAGGATTCTGTGATTCTGTATCTCTCAGGCACTCTGGGGTCTGCATGGATATTACAGAGCTCACTGGCTCTGGGTGTCATCTGACAACATCACATTTAGCTTTGCTTTAAGGGCAGCTGAACATTATGTTTAGGTAGAGCAGCTGATTTAATCTCTTTAGGAATTTTTTTATGAGGCTCAAATGGCATCCATAAAAATGGAGATGGGCACAAGTATTCCTCAAACATCCAGGTCTTCTGGACCACATTTAGTTAAAATATCATTAACTGTGCAGCATGTTTGACAAGAATGTATGACAGCACTAGCCATATGGAAAGCATAAATATTAAATACTGTATATTGCAGCCATTTGCAAGAAACTGCATTAATCCCTTGAAGGTTAATGAGAATTATTCATGTGCATCTGAGGGAGAGAAGTACTTCACTTTAGAAATTGAACAGCTTGACATGCCTGATTTTTCACTTACCAATAAATATGAAAATGGAATACGGATGGACATCTCAGCATTGTGCCTGGATGAGAGGCTCATTGAACAACTCAGAGGTTTGTTTTTTCAAATCAATATTTTACATCATTAATATTTCCAGTTCCAGGAATCAGTGGAACAGTAAATCTTGCCTGATCACAGATGGTTTGCCACTGTGTAGATATTCCTGCAAGAGGGGAAACAAATGTCAAGGAGTCAAGACAACCCTGGTTTTAGTTAAGCCCTGAGAGTAAAAGAGGGGATCAATACCTGGGTAAGGCCTGCTGAGAGACCCAGG
Organism: Muscicapa striata striata; assembly: GCA_030060385.1. NCBI lineage: Eukaryota > Metazoa > Chordata > Aves > Passeriformes > Muscicapidae > Muscicapa > Muscicapa striata. The sequence goes on along the minus strand of JAREIS010000032.1, from coordinate 2,588,421 downwards.
AAAAGAGGAAAATGAGAAATGAGGTAGAATTATCCTTGATGGGCAAGATCTACCACTTACATCGTGATCTCTCAATGTTTGAAACATCTCATCAGAATATAGGGACAGATATTTAAAAAGAGTTTCAATGAGTAATATATGTGATTTTTTTGCAGTAATCCCTCTTGAAATTATTTCAAATGGTTTTGAAACAGCTTTGTTATAGCATTTTTACATGAGCCACCTGCATCAGCAGAGCTATTAAAAACTCGAAATAATAAAATTTCTCTGGATTGATGAAAAACACTTGTTGCCAGCGAAATCATCATGCTGCTTTGCAAGGAGCAGTTTTTAGAGGTGGCTAAAATTTGTGGATAATTTTCTTCTAATTAAAGTGTGGGTTTGTTGTTTGTGGGATTTTTTTTTGTTTGTTTTTTTTGTTTTTCAATAGCATCCTTCATAATGAAAATGCTTTTCCTTCATTTTTCTCCCACCTTGTAATTTTTTCATAACACACTCACCATATTCATGCTGCACACTTTGGCAAATTCCAGTGATGGTACCTGCATGGTTCATGATAACTAGAAGAATTTAGTCCCTACTAGCCATGAATATCATCCTATGGAAAACTGGGACATTTAGCTGTCTCAGCAAAGAGGAAAGCATACTGTGACCAGAAACCACACCTTCTAGAGCCTCCAGGGTAGCTTCCAGAACAGATTTCCAGCTGTGTGCTGGTTTGGACACAGAGGGCTGCAGCAGGGGCCGTGCTGGGGAGGGAGAGCTGAGGCTGGAGGCTGCTCCAGGGGCTGATGGGGACCAAAGGACACCCCAGTGAGAAGAATGTTGGTTTTGTCTTTACAAACAACCTGTGGGTCTGCTGGTAGATAAGACTAGCACTGAGAGATAAAAGAAACAATGGGAAGGATTCCACTGACTGATGAATAGAAAAAGGTATTTGCCTTTACAAACAAACTGCAGGTTTGCTGACAAATGAAATTGGTTATTGAAAGATGAAAGAAGCAATGGGAAAAACTATGAATTTTATAGGAATTAAAAATTAAAAGGGAGGGTTATACATTCGAAGGGAATCTTAGGTGTTCTGGGAAGTCTGTACCTCAAGTACCTCAGCCAATGGGGAAAGAAAGAGGGAAATGCAGTCGGGAAATTGGGATAAAAAGGAGGCTGCATCCTCCAAAAATAGGAGAGATCCCAGGGGAATGCCCCACGGCCTCCTCCTTTATTCAAATAAAGCAAAAGGACTCCTCTGTCTCCTTTTTGGACATAAACCTCTGGTGTTTGTAGATTAATTTTCCTGACACTAGGAACAGGGTCAGGGGAACAAGAAGAACCTGTCAGATCAGGCACAGTGCTCTGTCTCTGCCCAAAGAGGGTTGGCAGATGTGCCAGGCCATCCCATCATACAGGCTTTTCCTTCTCAGATGTCTGGGTTTCCAGCCCTAGAGCTGCAAACGTGGCTTGTGTGAAACAAGTGCAGAGTGCCAGCACACACACATCCCCCTGCAGCAGGGATGGGAAGCTGCTGGGAGAAATCCTGTGCTGCTGGGAGAAATCCTGCCCTATTTCCTGTGCCAGAGCAGCCCTGTGCTGGTGTGCAGTGATGCATGGGGACCAGGGGCAGTTGCTGATACAGCCAGCTCCTGGTCCCACAGAAACCTTACTGAACCTGCAGGATCCACATGCAAACTCAGCATTGTGGTTATCAGCAGCTGGACCTCCAAGGAATTAATGCACTTGATTCCTTTTGCACTGTGTCCAAGGCCAGAAAAGCAGCTGAGGGAGAGTGGTTTGTATTAGAGGTATATTTATGAACAGCTTCTAAGGGGTGAGGTAAAGGGTGTTTGGATAAGTAGCTAATCAATTTGCACAGATTATTATGAGAGCAGCAGAGGCACAGGCTGCTTATGAATGCCTTACAGTGTCAGCTCCCATTATGCACATAACCATTTGATACATGTATTAGTCACCTCTGTAGCAGCTATTACTAAGCATTTATAACAACAGCATTTACTTACAAAGTCAGTGAATCCATGAGGCTGGCACTCAGTGACCCCAAAACAGGCTGCTGAGGAGGAATCAGGTAGGAGGTCTCTCCCTTGTCCAAAGGATAGCTTCTTTCTCAAGAGTGTCTCATTGCCCAGAAATCTGGAGACCTGTGAACTCCAGCAGCAGAATTTTGCTCTGTTTTCATTGTCAGACACAGCACACAAGCACTGCCACATCGTAGGAAGGAAAACACAGCTGGTGATTCTGAAGTGTTATGTTTTTATTCTGAGTCATTTACCACCTCCTTTAAATAATCCCAGAAGCCTCCACAGGGATTTACTTTTACAGCATCAGATTGCTCTGATCTGTGTCTGTTTCTGGCCTTTTCCTTCTGCTTTTCAATTTCTGTTCTGGGCTGGCTTCACTTGAGCAGAGGATGGGTTCAGAGTCATTCACAGAAACATTTTTAAGGCTCTGAGGATGATCCAAGACTAATGTAGAGCACAGCAGATCCAGAGGCTTTGGTGAAGCTTTGCACAGTTACACCAGTGGTGCATCTTCAGCTTGCAAAGTTGCTGCCTTCCCAAAAACCACAAAGCACAGCTTGGCTGGGCAGGAAATGTCCATTTCCAAGCCATGGCATGGCACAGTTTGGGTTCTGGCCACACATATCTACAACATAAATCCATATTACCAATTGATAGCGTTTTTGACAGCACTGACAAAAAAAATTAAATGCATGTCTTACAAATGGCTAAAGGCTGTTCTCCTTCAAGCAGAGGAAAACAACACCTTGAATATTGAAGATGGTTTTCCAAGAAGAAATTGGGTGTGAAAGTGTACATCTACTGAAATTTTGTCAGAGTATGTTGTTGCATTGCAGCTGCCAGCACTGCTGTGTGCCACAGGCTCCCTGTGGCATTTAGCTGCATTCAGCAGCCAGGTTCTCCCTCCTGATGGAAAAATAACATTCAGAGTGCTAATAGGCACAAAGTTAAAAGGGGGAATATCCCACTTTGGACTGTGGATGTCAGTGGGATGTTAGTGACCTTAGGAACAAGGCTTAGAGTACAATGGCACAGAAGTGCTGTAAAGGCCTTTCACATGAGACACACAACCCCTCACTGCATCCTGCTTTACACCATGCTTTGGTGCTCCATGAAGCCAGCAGACAAGGCTTGCTTTGCCTAAATTTCCTCTGGAAACCCACAGATAAGGGGAAAACCAACAAGAAATGGAAGTAAAGCTGATCCATGACCTTTTTCTGCTTTACTGCACAATATTTGCTTGACAAGGTTCACAAGGTACCCTACCACAAACTGCAAGGTCAGGACCAACTTTGGGAGTATGTGCATTTTCCACAGCTGTTTAATAGCTATGCTGAGAATAACCTGCCCAGGAAATGTTGTGTCCCCTTTGGCAGAAAAGGAGCAAACACAAAGTGATTGAACTGTTCAGCCCCTCACTGGCTTTTGGACCACAAAGGTCAGAGCTGGACCTTCCCTGGGAGGGGCAGCACTATCTCCCCTCAGCTTCACTGTCTATACCTCTAATTTTCCACTTAATATTTTAATTTTAATTAAATACTAAATTAATTAATGTTAATATTTTTAATTTCTTAAAGCTTTCATTTCACTCTGGGGAGAGCAGGACAACAAGAACCTATGTGGATAAAATTCCAGAAAGCACAACCCTGCTCTTCTCCAGGAGACATTCTGTGTGCTGCTCACAGCCAGAGCAATCAGCCCATTTACACAGGCAAAGCAATTCCTTAGAGCAAATCAGCTGCTTCTTAATGAAGACTTGTTATTTTCAGTAAGTCAGAGCTTTTGGTGGGGAGATTTAATAAACTTCATTCTTCTTCCTCTCATTGTGATAAGTAAATTTAATTTCACTCATATTATTAATAGTATTAAGCATCTCTTGAAAATGTACAATAGCCAATCTGAATCAGTTTGTTCAGTATGAAAATCCTCTTTTCTGATACAATATTTGGGTAAATGGAAAATACTCAGGCCCTCATAAGTGGATGTTGAGACAGAGAGAAGATACCAATAGAGGGAATACCCAGAAGGTAATTCCAGCCCTTAGGAGGGGGACAACAGCAGAACCACTCATTTCTATTATTGCTGACGTTTCCTTTGTCTCCAAAAAGGGAACTGCTGAATAAAAAAGGCTGTGTCCTGAATTCACAAAGGTTAGATGTTATTTGCAAGCACTTCTGCCCTGTGTCTGTCTGGGCTAGGGAAGGATCCCCTCAAAGTTGACAGTTCCCTGCCCCCACAGCCCAGGTTCAGCCTTTGGCTGTGACACCCTTGTCCTCCAGTAGTAAACTGCAAAAAAAGATGCATTTGCTGTTGGACCACAGTGTTTTGTGCATTCTCACACTCCAAAGCATTCAGTCAGATCTGGGACTGTGCAAGGCAGAACACCAGCACCACATCTCCACCTTTGCTCTGCCCAGATAACCCACAAATGGTCCCTGTTACCCAGCCCCAGTCTCCAGCACACATTTTTCCCTGGCAAGTGCTTTTTGGGCCATCACACCTGCAGATCACCAGGCTCTGCATTCCTCAGCCAGAATAAGGCTGAATATATGTTAATGAAAGAGAATATTCTCCTTATGCAAAAGGTGAATTGGGGAGATAAATTCAAAAGCTTTCTGTGCCATTACTATAGGCAAGTGCTACAGAGCTTGATCAGGTCTATAGAGAACTTAAAAAAGATATGGAAACTAATCTAAAATAGGCTGTTTCCTACAGAGAACCTGCCCTTTCCTGTGATGCCTTCCAGCCTGGCCTGAGTGCCTGGCTGTCTAAAGATTCTGCACAACTCTTACAAAGGAGCAATTTTATCTCCATTTTGACAATGCATTAGTATAATGGCTCGATCAGCAGATAATCTCCTTTTACAGAACAATAATATTTACAAAGCCTAAAAAAGTAATTTTCTCCCTCCCTTGCTGACCTAACTATCTCCTGGAGTTTCAGAAATTACCAAAGGCTTTTCAGTCACTTTGTGTGTATGAACAATGGAGACTCTAAATGTATCATTTCTTCCCTCTTCAGAGAGACTTTTCAACATAACACCCTTCATTTCTTGCAGACATTCTCTTTTCTCTAAGCATTACTGACACAGACTTTGTTCTCTTACCTCGCCTGTACCAGTCATGCCTTACTGGCTCATTTGGTCCAAACATGATAAATCAATTTCCATCCAATTAGGCTACGCCTGAAGAATTAATTTGATACACTTTAGACTGTAGTATTTTGTATGTTCCTAAACGCAATTAGAAAACTTTAATTTAATCTTACATGCCCAATATGATCAGCTGGTACATAAGACAACCCAGTTGCAGCTTGTTCAGCATGCAATTGTAGTTGTAATTGATTAAAATTGTTTTTGCAAGTGTGTCTTGATGTCATGGATAACTTGATTTGCTTTGGGCCTCAGTCCTACAAGCACACAGACAGATCAGAAACTTTCTCTGTGTGAGCAGCTCATCAAAGCGTGCAGGATTTATGAGCTGAGATAGGCAGGGACAAAGCTTGCTGCCCCAAAGTAGTGATTCTTCCTCAAACAGGGATTCTGTGATCACAGATGTGAAGATGTGAGTGTAAAGATGATGAATTTTCAAAAAAATAAAGAGGGATCCATCCTCCTTGGTTTCAAAACCCAACCCTAATTCTGGGCTTAGTGCCCTGCTCACACTGAGTGCTCCAGTCTGCAATTCTCTTTTTGGGAACAGTTCAGGTGACTCTAACACAGATGGGTGTTCTGTGAGGCCAAAGGGGATCCCATCAGTGCTTGCCTTGACCCCACAGTGGTGCTCATGCCCTTGAAGGGCTGTGAGTGATGGGTACAGGACAGGTTTTTGATCAGCTGCCCCAGGTGGGCTCTGGCAGGGGAGGGGACCCCAGCTGCAGCTCTGGCCTCTGTCTGCTCACCCAGACCATCCCTGCAACACTTGGCATGGGCAGACATGGCCTCAGCACTCCTGCCACTTCCTGGCTAATTTTGGGGATGGAAATTCATCATGGAAACCCCACTCCATCACCCATCAATACACCTTGACAAAGCAAGCTCTAATTTCACCAGAGACCTGGCTATCTGTGTCCAGAAAACTGTCTGGGCTTCTGTCCTAAAGGCTTATCCAAATCTGGTCCCAGCTAACCAGACACTATTATAACTGGACCTAACTTAGGAACTAGCAGTTTATTAAAATATTTGGGAGGATATTTCCCTCCTGGGAAATATTTTGAAAAAAAAAAAAAAAAAAAAAACAAAAAAGCTGTTTCTTTGAAATATTTCAATAGCAAAACAGCTGTGTAGCTCAGCCAAAAATGACTGGATCAAAACTCCACTGTTCCTTATTTTCAGAAGTAGACTACAATGTGAAGGTTGACTATAACAGGACATGACAGAATCCTAATGCCTTCAATTCTGCTCACCCACTTCTGTGAAGTGTTTATATTTGAAATCATGGTGAGTTAACATGAGTTAAAGGCACATGCTCTCATCTCTCGGTATGTAAGTAGTGGATTGTTCCCTGGATAATACCAGGGCTTGTCAGAAATATGTAACATAAATACTGATTTTTCACAGCTTGTAGTTCTCACTGTGTCAGTAGGTAAGAGAATTTCAGGGAGGTGGGGAAAAAAAAATCAGAAGATACAAGATGGAACAATTTTGTGCTGTGCAAGATACAGGGCCTGTAAGTTTGTTTCTGATTTATTTTCTCTGTTGTGTTAAGACCAAAAGTCAGAAGGGAATTTCCATTTCATATGTATGATGTACTTTCAGTGACAGGTGGTTTATAAAGTATTAAACAGCACAATGGGACATGAAATGACCTAGTGACTGCCTGTGCCTGAGAAGATAGGTTGGTATGGTGTGGGAAAGAGGGAGAAAACATCATCCAAATGTCAAAATGACCAAGAATCTGGGCCCCTGCTAAGCTGACTCTTGATTTGGAAAATAAAAATGCCACATTTCTATTAATTACCACACCACACACTGACAAAGGGAAAAGCAGATATTAAAATGGAAATGTTTTTTGGCCAAAGCTTCACAAGTTTTTTCTTCAAATGAAAGCAAACAAGCTTTTTAACCTTCATTTCATTCTCTGCTGGGCTGTCTCAAATGGGAGACTGGCAGGGTGAAGAGCCAAAAGAGGAAGGTTCTTTAAAAGAGAGTAGTATTGCCATTAAATTAACAACACTTCCACCCAGACCCTGGTGAAGACCATGCTGACACCTTTAGATGTTCCTGAGGCCACTGCAGAACAACACACAGCCATGAGGTGGAGGTGCCAGCAGCTCTTTCCTCAGCCCAGGCTATAATTGCTACTCCCACAATATCCAGAAACACTAAACAAACCTCTGTTTCTCACAGCTCAGTGCTTCTCTCTGCAGAAACCTCCCCCATCCTACAGCCTGCCTTGATTTACCCTTCCAGGCACTGTTTGGCAAACACTGCCCCAGGCACTGTGAACACCCCCAGCTGGCTGTTCTGGGCTGGGCTGGGTCACTCCAGCCTCCTGTGCCTCTGGTGCAGTCCCTGTGATGGCAGGAAGCAGCCCTGCCAGAAGAGCCCTGCCAGAAACAGAGGAGCTTTGTTTCAAGACTAAGTGCACATCCCACACTCCTGCTGCTCCAGAGCTTCCTTCCTGTGGTAGCCTGTGGTTTCTAGTTTATTGATGGCCAGTCTTTACCTATTCCTTCTCTTCAAGGGCTCTTCACCACTGCAGCATAAACTCCCTTCCTCCCTGTGGGCTTAGAAAGAGCAATCATGTCTCTGCTCAGCCAAAGCTTGCTTTGTTTGACATTTAGCTCACCCTTAACAGCCCATGGCCAAAGCTGATCCTTTATGGGATGTTCAGCTGCCTGACCAAAGAGCACTGCTGCAAGCTGCTGTACATACTACAGGCAGAGCCACACTGTAAATGTGGTATTTGCACCTCTTAAATTAGTGGCTTGTCTGAAGTTTCTTCTGTCCTCACTCAGAGTCAGAGTTAAAATCACGAAGATGACAAATTTTCTTGTGTTCAGGCTCGGTTGTTTATTAAATCTTATCTAAAGTACAGAGAGTTCTGCAACACTTCTAGCTATCCCCTAAAAGTGAATAAAATGGAGCTAATCTAGCTAGTTACAAGGTTTTTTAAAGCTGAACAGTCCAATAAAGAATTAACACCTATATTATTTATACTTTTGACCCAATAACCAAACTCCTGTGACCCACAGTGCAGCACTGACTGTCCAACCAGAAACTAGTACCTGAAATCATGAAGAAGGAAGAAGACAGAAAGAGACAACACCTAAAATCCTCAATCTTGTCCCACACCTATTACTATATTTTAAAACCTTCAAATTCAAATCCCTTCACCATGTGAAATCACACACTTCTATTCCAACTACACACCTGTGATTTTAACTCCATCACCCAAATTTGGAAGCCTTCTCCAAGGCCTCAAGTAAAAAGCAGTGTTCACCTGGGGGTCACAGAAAAGCTCAAAACTCCCAGGTTTCTGGGATCCAACACCATGTCACATTTTTTTCTTTCTTTCCATATCATCAACACTATGCCCTTCACATGCTTTAATGTCCAAAGGAATGGCCTGGAGCTGTGCCAGGGCAGGCTCAGGCTGATTTTCAGGAAAGGTTCTTCCCCCAGAGGTGCTGGGCACTGCCCAAGCTCCCCAGGGAATGGGCACAGCCCCGAGGCTGCCAGAGCTCCAGGAGCTGCCAGGGATGCCCAGGGAGGGATTGTTGGGGTGTCTGTGCAGGGCAGGAATTGAACTCATTGATCACTGAGCAAAAAGAGACAATAGATTAATCTGGTTCTCCCACATATGAGGCAATCAGCAGTGGGTATGCCAGGGGAAAAACAGGGAAGAATCAGGCATGATACTGCAGGAATTTTCAAAAATCTTTTTCAGCAAAGTGTGTAAGTATATCCCTAACACTGAGCCCTGCACAGGAATAATTGCACTAAAGCATCTTGGCTGGATCTCCATAGGTGAGCACACCCAGCCATGCCAGAGCAGGGTCAGGCCACATTCCTGGTGCTAACACAGAGTGAATTAGTGGCATGTTTTGCAGAATTTCAACCATGTCTTTTCTGTTCCTTTTTATTATAGCAGGTGTTAATATATCAGGTGCCTCAAATTGTACCTCTAAAATATTCATTTTCCCCAATATTACATTTCTAGTCATGTTATTTAAATGTATCAGGAAAGCTTCAACTAAATCTTTTAATCCCATTTGATCTACAAACAGAGCTGCAACATGACAGCTTGGATTAATGCATCTGGCATTTGTGAAATTATAAACCTCACGCAGCAAACAGACAGCAATTGCTGCTGCTTTGCCTTCTGCTTTTATAGCACCAGGCTAAACTAAAACAAACCCTTTCCCTACATCCACATTTGATTGAAAGATAGACATGCACGAAAGGGTGAAGTATCCTAAGTGATGGGCTCAGTGGGATATTGAATTTATGTCTACACTTCGATGCTTCTGTGTTTTGTTCTCTGCTCCTGAGTAGAATTAATTCTGTTCCCCACAGGAGTCAATTTGGTATTTTACATAACCCCCCCATTTTATTGTTTTAAATCCAACTTCAGGGAAAAGACAAGAGGTCAAGAAGAGACAGAAGGAATGAAAAGTGGAGAGGGGACCTTTTACAGCACAAATGCCTTTAAGATCCTTTTTAATATCCTAAGCCCCATCTTGTCTGTCTTGGTTTCAAAAAGAGACAAGAAACTCTTTTAAAGGGGTCCCTGTATCCTCATTTCCAATTCCATGCTCTCCCTGACAGCCCTTTACTTTGTGTTCTTGACAGCTACACCACTGACAGCATTACTTTTGCCTTATCCTCCACAGCAAGAGCCAGAATCAAGGTAGCCTGTGCCCCGTGGGGCCTGATCCAGCATCTCCAAATCCAACAGGGAAAACCACCCTGGCTCTGCCCCATGCTCCTGGGCTGGCTGGGGGAAGGGGGTGAGCTCTCCCAAACACCCCCAAACCAACAAAATGCTGTTGAGGCTTCCAGAGATTCATCAGCATTCAGAGCTGCCACCTCCACACCATGCAGGGCACTTCAAAGAGTTTAAAGCACAAGTGTTATATGGAACAAAGCAATAAAGGGGAACAAAACAGGTGGAGGAAGAAAAGGAGTGCTACAAATGAAGGGCTTTGTCTGGAAGTTTGCTTCCTGACAGCCTGTGCCCTGGCTGCAACGTGGTGTTACTCCAGGTTTTTTGGTGGTCTGAAGGCTGAGCTGAGGGTCAGCTGCACAATACACACATCCAGGTTTGCAAGCACAGCAGAACCATCCCTCACCCTGCAGTGACACAACACCTAAGTTACCCTCACTGACAGGTAACTCTTCCAGGGGTGTTTCACACATGTCCAGCAGATCCCACCAGCCATGCCCCTGCACAGCCTGGAGTGCCCAGGGCTCCCACCTGAAAGCTGCTGAAGCCCTTGCCCCAGCACAGGGTCCTTGCCCATCTCCACATCAAGGCACCCATGGCAGAGATGTTCCCCACCCTTCACAAACCAGGGCAGAGCACCCAAAGAGCAATGCCACAACCTGGACTGCAAATCTGGGCCAAGTTCTCATCTCCTGAGAAGAACAGCTGCCAGTTCTGACGTTCTTAAGTGAGATTTGAAGGTGAAGGACCCGGATATAACCAATATTTACCTTTGGCTGGGTTTGCAGATAGGTTGACACAAAACCTATGACCTGTACCAAGTTCAAACTGCACTTTTCCTTTGAAATCTACTGTTCTGTTGATATTTCACCAGCAAGGCTCTCCTTTGAAGGAGAATAAATGCTCCCTCAGAGCAGCACAGAAATCCCTGCAGAAGCTGCAGTCCAGAGGGGACCCTCATCCCACAGGCATTGACTGAGTGACCCTTCCTTCCCACGTGGGATGCTCTGATGGCTGAGACACTCAGGAATGTTCATATTGCACCCAAATTTGTTTATTCCAGAGCCCCAGATGCTTTAATGCAGACGTGCTTATAGCCTGCAATGTGTGAGTGACTCTGCTATTCTGGCACTAATACTGTCAAATGGCACTAATTAAAACAAATCACTTATAAAACAGGCTGGATTCATCAACAATAAGTGAGGAGATATTTTTTCTTTGCCTTTTTTTTTTTTTTTTTTAAGGATTTTAATGAATAAACAGCAATTCCTATTCATTATTTATCTACTTCTGAATTTTAATGAATAGTTGCCAGCGCTCATTAACAAATCTCTGTATTTATGGAAAACTGGCACTTCATAAATATCAAATTGTGCTATTTTATGTTCTGGTTTTATATAAATATAGAAATTCTGTAATTATCACTCGAACTGATCATTAAAATTCAAAAGCAGATAAATAAGCCCAAGCTTCCTGCCTTATTATTCAGATAAAACCTCTTTATTTTCTTTTCAACATGGTTCCCTTTCCTGCACATGTCACACCCTTTCCTGGTGTGGTACCCAGTCCCTGCTCACCTTGCAGGGGGCACCTTTCTGCTGTGTTACCTGAGGTTTCTGCCCTGTGCCAGCAGCAGGAGCTCTTTCTCCCAGCCTCTCTAAGCTCTCTAGGTCATGAGATTCCTGCTAGGCATTCTCATTCTACACTGATCTGTCCTTTTTTCCCCTCAACACTGTTATTGACTTTTGTATTATCACAGCATAAACCATTAGCCATTTTATGCAAATCCCTAGGTTGAATGAAATCCGTGTCAATCCATAAAATCAAATTCCAGTGTGCTGAGTGATGTGTCTGGAGCTGCCTTTGTTCAGAGCTGCTGGGAGAAAACCCCCCCAGTGCCACCCAAACCAAAGTCACCCACTCCAGTCTGTTCTCCCCTTGATCCCACTCATCTCTGGAGAACAGAGCAGGTCATGTCCTGATCCTGGTGTAAGGGGGAGCCTGAAGCACCACTGCTGCTATGCAGGAAGCTGTTCCACTTTTACACTGCTTCATTTCAGGTTAGTGCTCAAACCAGTGCTTGAGTCCACGTGAAGAAAATGAGTGTTAACTTCACAGTGACATAAACAACATATCAGCCTCCTGCACTTCAGGGTGCTTCACTCAGACCATGTGTAGCCAAACCCACAGAGCACACCAACATCTTCTGGATGTGTGGTGCTGCTCCCATCCCAAAGCACAAGGACCTGAAGGAAGAAAGAGATGTCCCCAGAGCCACAGGGTTCTGGCTCAGAGGCAATGCCTCAGTGCCTGCTCAAGGGGAAAAGCAAACAGGTATTTAAAAGGCAGACAAAACTGTGACCCTTGAAAAGCAAAATCTGTATTAGCCTAAAAACCCCAGAGATTCTGCAGGGCACTGCAGCACTGTGTTGTATTAATGGTTATTCCTTCAAAAATCAGTCCAATTAAAGCATGTAAGGTCAGGGAAATCTTGTATTTCCTGACTGCATTAGGCCATGAAACCAAGGGCTGCCCAGGATCCACTTCTCTTTTTAGAGAAGCCTGTGTGCAATATTTCCACCCCCTTTTTTTTTTTTTTTCATTATGCTGGAGATGTTTGTGGCAATTGTTAAAAAAGAGATATGATTAGCAAATGGAAGAACCATGACTCCATGACTCCTTTTAATTAGAATTCTTGGTTTTTCTTTTGTTTAAAAAATACTCATCACCCTGATGTTCTGCATGTCAATGCACCTGCAATGAAACAGACTTTGGGTCTCAAAGACTGTGGCTCCATCTGAGCATCAGGTTGTCAATGGGAAAATTATTTTCCAGTTTGCTGGCCACATGGTTTTTAAGTGGTTTATAGCAGCTTAATCCAAAACTTCCCTTATGCCATAACTGGCATTTCTGTGCTCCCCAGAGCTAAATCAAATCAACACTCTTCCAAATTACAGTCAACGGAGTCAACACTCCTTACATCACCTCTGAGAAGAAATGACACTTTTATCCTTTTTTAGTCCATTTACTGTAGAACAGTGAAGTTTAGAGAAAGTGTTGAGTTTGATGTGTTTTAAGCCTACCTTGCCCTCTGAAGGAAGACAAGTAGTACACCAGCACTCCACCTCATTTCTGCTGCCTGTTCTCCTTTGCTTTACATAAACTTTGCCTTTTCTCCTACATGCAACTTGTACCCACTCTGGGGCAGGAGGAGTGTTCAGTCTCTGTTGGTAATGGCACCTCACAAAATGAGGCTCTGCTCCATCACTGCAGGCCCAGAAAGCAAGATGAGAGAAGCAGGAGGATGGATTAGCTCTGGCCCTTCCCTGCAGCTGTTACAGACAGGCCTTGGGATAATGCACAGAAATCCCTGGGTACATCCCCATCCCCCACAGCCATGCCCTTCCCAACAAGGAATGCTGCAATCAGCTGTTACCAAAGGCAAAAAAAACCCAAACCAAACCAAAACAAAAAACAAACAAACAAACAAAAAACAAACAAAAAAACAAACAAACAAAAAAACACCACAAAAAAACCCCAAAAAACAAAACCAAGAAAACCCATAACTTTTTCTCTTACATTCTTCTTGTCCCCCTGTCTATACCACTTCTTAAGTCCAGTTCCACTTTTTCAGTCTGACCCTTCTTCTATTACTCTGAGCTTCTCCCAGTGCTGGCAGCTGCTATTTAGGGGCTGCAAGGCAGCAGAGGGTTGAAGGTTTCATTAGAGCAAAGCCCTCCCAATGCTGAGCACTGTGCATGGCTCAGGCTCAGCCATCCATCCTCTCCCACCACCCCCTGCCACACTGGGGAGCTTCTCCTCCAGGACACACATCCCCTTGGTGTGTCATGTTGAGAGCCAGAAGTTTCTGAAATATTTTTGAATTTATTATCACAGTTGTAGCAACAGAAACGTTTGACTTTTCTGTCTAAATCAATACAGAGTTCTTTCTCTTTTCCTTTATTTTTTTTTCTTTTTAAGGGCATGCCTACACAACAGATTCACTGCCAAGCTCTTCAAAAGCCCAAGCAGAGGAAGAGCTGTTGGATCATTCTGGCTGTAATTTCAGTGTATCTTTCAATTGCCCACTATAAGAGGGTCAGTCTTGTACTTTTTGACCACATTTCCTCTCTATGCAGGTTTGATGTTGACCTACTTTTCCATGCTACAATTCACTAATATTCCCTTCAGCATCCAGATAATAAAGTGAGAGGAAAAATCCAAATCCAACTTACACTAAGCAATTATTTTCACGTCCATATATATTCACTGAGTTAGTGCCAGGGTTTTGTTAATACACAATAGAGGATAATGAGATCACTTTCTAATTCTCCATCTTCTTCCATCTAAAGCTCTGGGAGCTCTGAGGAAAGACAAAAGCTGTCATGTTTTACCAGGGTAGTGCTTCAAACTGCAGCACCACACAGTGATCATAGCCATGTGTTTACAGGAAGGTGTAAAAAATAAGTGGATTGATGAATAAATAAATGAATTAAACCTCTCATGTTAAACAGCTGAATATTAAATAACATGTCAGGCAACTTGTTTCCCTTTGCAAATACTGTTCCTTTAATAAGTCCTCAGGTAAGCTCCAGACAGACCAGAAGCACAGGGGGGGTGATGAAGCTGTGCAGGAGACAGATGGGGTTATCTTACAAATAGAGTTGTACAAATGAAAACACAGCACTGAGAAACATGACACTACACAAAATCTCTGTCCCTGGGGGAAGAACCTTTCTCCTGCCACTGATTTTGTGAGGTCCCAGCCTGGTGCCCTCCCCAGGGCCATCCCAGCCCTGTATGTGCTGAACTGGGCGCTGGGAGAAAACTCCAAAGCTGTTCCAGGAGCTGCAGAGCCAGCCTGGCCAGGCACAGCCAGGAGAGGACAGCACTGAGAGGCAGGAGAGCCCATGGTGCTGAGTCCAGGCTGGCTCCACACTCACCCTGTGCTGTGAACGAGCCCCTGCTGCATCAAATACAGCACAGGGCAGGCTCAGACCCCACTGCTCTGAGCATCCTCTGAGTCTGCTGCCTAAGAGAGGCCCTGGGGATGTTTCTTGCATGTTGGAGCAAAATAAGAAGGACCTCAACATTAAACAATGGCCTCTGGAGTACATCACACACACAGTACGTGCTGTGCTGAGTTTTCCTGTTTTCCTGCCTTTTAGGGTTGCTGTATTCCAGAACTAGCTGTGGTTTTCTCTCCACAATCATACACAACGCAGTGTCCTCACCATCTGCTTCATGGAAATCTCTCCAAACTTCCCTTTCCAGCAGAAGATGTACATGGGAATTTGGTTTTGCAGCAAAGACTCCCTTGGACTCCAGAGTGACAAGCACACAGGTTAAAGGACATGCTGGCCACATTTAAATCAAAGGATTTGGGAGTGCACATGATCAGGGCTGATTCTGATTTTAGATTGATTGATTTTAGATTTTAGTTTACTTTTTCTCTGTGTGTTTAACCACTTAGTAAGTAGTAGAGTGAACCTTGCCCATGAACTTTGTCATGCTTTCTCTTTTATATTGAACCTCCTTTTGCAAATACCTTTGCCAGTGATTCTTTAAGTGACCTAAAACACTCATTTGTGACACAGCCCCCATCAGCTGCTTGCACACAGCTTTATGGTGCTTGACTTTTCACTGCCTGTAAATCCCTTTTGGAAAGACAGATTCCTCTCTGAAAGTCATTTTTTCCTGTCTGACATGATTGCCACGGGGGAGATCAAACAGCTGGAGACTGCAAGTGATGGACCATGCCAGTGAAACCTGCTTTCAGGATACTGTAAATAGTGGATGCACTTGGAAATGAGGTTTTACCTCGGGAATGTGAACTGCAACCTGCCAGACTACCAGGACAGGTACAGGTCATGAGTAATGAGGGAATAGGTGTAAAATAGGTGTAACTGGAGGCAGAGGTGATCCAGCACCCCCAGCACACGTCTGTGCCTTGGCAGCAGTGCACACACACATCCACTGGATGAAGCTGATCCCAGGATGAATGTTGGCATCTCCCAGTGACCCCAGAGCCCCCACATTGTTCTGTGCATTTATCTGGACATAAACACCATGGAAAGAGATCAGTTACATCTTGAGCCCTGCAACAGCCATGCCAGGCAGGTACAGATCTCCATTGCATTTCTGACATTTCCACTAGGCTGGAAGTGGATTAAGCTCTACAAATGAACAAATCTGCCCAGACTGACAGACATGGCAGGAGGTGGAATCGGGCTGTCAGCTGCTGCTCAGTCACTTGGGCAGAAAAGCCTCCTCTGAAGTTTTATGTGTGGCTTTGTGGAGCTTACAGCTGCTTTCTCACCTCTCTTGTCAGGAGCAACTGAATAGTTCAACAATATTGTTAACCCTGTGCAAAGGAAAATACATCCTGCCTAAAGCAGATTTTGCAGATCCAGGATATTTCACCATTTCTGTAAATTTGGAAATTTTGCTGTCTGGTCACATTTTCCTTCCTATCAACCTAGAAGAAAATCACTATTATGTTAGCAGCACACAGCAGCAACAGTTCTAACATCTGACACAGCAGTAGTAAGTTCCTGACCTGACATTTTGAAGAGACTTTTCCTGACTCTGGTGTGCTTTGGAGTAAGCCCTAAAGACCTTGCCCATGCTTTACCTCAGTAGTCTTCCTTGTGATCAGCACTTGACTCTTCATCTGCTGAGGCTCCTGAGGTCTCTTTATTCTTTCTGAACATTCAGCTTACAGTCAAATGTCAGCTACTCAAAAATAAGTGGTGGCTTGTGGTTAAGGAATTGGAAGAGGATGGCTTGGTTAATTCCCAGCTCGACCACAGCTATCCCAAGTGAGGATGGCCAGATTGCTCAGAGTCTGGTTTATTCCAGAAGCACTGAACACTACCCAGTGGAATTTTTATGTGCTTGGCCCTTAAAACCTCTGCTAACACCCACAGCTGGAGGGCAGGAACAATCCTACCACCTTTCCTGAAAGCTGGAAGCTCAGTACAAGGCTCTGTGCTCCAAAATGTTTGTACAGCACTGAGCACAGGCAGCTCCAGGAGCTCTAACAGAAGAAAGAGCTGAGGAACAGAGACCCTGTGAGAGCGTCAGCAGAAGGGCTTTCTCCCATATTCCAGGAAGATGATCAGAATATGCCAGAAGGGGGAAAAAAAAAAAAAAAAGATAAAAGATAATTGTCTCAAACTGTAAGATTGCACAGGTTGACTCATGGGCACATGCAATGAGTTTCTGGCAGAGTGATTTTACCTCCTCATTTGAACCACTCAAAACGAAGGCAGAATTTTAGTCACACAGAAATTACATCAAAAGGAAAAGCCAGATGTTTTTTGAATCCCACCACTAATGAGCTACAAGTGCCGTTTTTCCCATTGTACAGGAAAATGATGAATTTTTAAACATATACAAAACAAATTGTTTGTGATTACATTAGACCTTCAAAAGAAAGAAGGAACATAAATTCAGAGATGAATAGCATAATATTGGATGCTTGCTTGAGAGCTCGACTTCAATAACTTATCTCAATAAATCCCCCTGCAGAAAGCATCTTATGTACTTCAAGCCTGGAGAAGATGAGACATGAATGCTGGAGGAATTACAAGGCAGGGGCATTCTTGCAACAGTGAACAAGCTGAAAATTACAAGGTAATGGAAACTCAGCGGGAGGCTGCTGTACCCTGCCATTAGCTAACTCCTCCAATGATTGCTGCAGAAATCACTCAGGTTATGTAAGCACTGCACACTGCTGCTGCACTTTGCATCTCTCTCCACCGAAGCACACAGACAATTTAATTAGGCAAGGAGAGATACCTGAGCAACAGGGACTTTGGCTGGCAGATGAAACGGGGCTACCTCCCAGCCAAAGCACAGCCCTTTGTCCCAGCACGACCTGGCTCTTCTTTGTGCCACTTTGACACTGGCTGTACAGATCCCTTTATTAAAGCATTTATCATTTTTAAGCCAATATAGCCCTGACCTCCTCAAACTGCTCTACTACCGTGACTGTGGAGATCAGGAAAATGAGGAATTAACAGCAGGAGAGTATTAGGCTTGAGTTCCTTAACGGGCAATTAGTGCCTGTCCTTCATGCTTCTTCCCAGTCTCATCCCATAGAAACACTTGTTATTCCAGTCTTGGATAATAGGTCAGCTTCATATAAACATGTCTGGGCTGTGGTTCTTATTTTACCAACAAGGAGGTTAATGAGAGTAAGACACATTTACAGTATTAAAAAGGAAGAAAAAATCCAGCCTGGCAGGTGCAATATGGCAGGGCAGAGTGGGAAATGCACTTAAAAAAAGCACAAGAAACCTGGAAAGAAGAAAATACTTCCTCCAAGCAGATGCACCACAGAAACAGAAGAAATCTGCTGAAAAGTTTGGCACATAAAGGAGACACAGGAGAGACCCTGTTGAGCTTTCCAAGAGCTGGGAAAGGAGAGAGCAGCAGTAATGGCTAAGAGGGCATCTCTGTATTTAGGAAATGGCAGTGCTCTGAGGACCACAGTGCTGGAATAAGGAGGGGCAATGGTCAGGACTGTGGAGCAGGGGCTTTGATTACACTGCAAAAAGGCCCTCCAAGTCAGAGGTGTCCCCAAAATTTTACCCTCTAAGAGCTGCTTTCTCCCACCCTCCTGTATGCTGTCACCTCACAAAGCCATGAGCAATCTGTCCCCAGCCCTGCAGGCTGAGGGTGGCTTGGTCTCAGAAGAGCCAAGGGAAGGAGATGCCCATGGCAGTCCAGCTTTCCTCCTTCCTACCCCTCCCTGTAATGATGAACCCCAGCAGAGCCCAGGCTCTGTGCCACTGGCCAGCTCTGACCTTGCCTCAGTGGGGTTTCAGAGACATAGAAGAAATTTCTCCTCCAGGGACACAGAAAGAGGCTTCACTCATCACAGCAGAGAGGGAACACAAGACACAAGAGATCAAATCTGCAGCCTGGGTTTTGATCTTAGGTGCTACAAGATAGGCATTTCAATCCATACTGCCTGCTTGTCTCAGTGAAATATTTTGGGGCATGACAGCAGAAAGCTTGGCTCTCAGGCAGTTCAGCCAGATCTGACTGGACTCTTGTGACTGCTGTCATCTCTGCAGGGAGGCCAGAATCCAGCCCGGACTGGGGTGGGTTAATCATGTCTTACTGGGAATTCCTGCACTGTCTCTGTCATTCTTTGGCTCTGTTTCACCTCTGGGGGTTACTTCTTTACATTGTGCCCCATCCATTCTGTCAGCATGTGCTGTAACCATCAGCAGCTCCTTTGATACACACTGCTTGCATTTAAATTCAGCCCTCCTCCAGTGTTTTCCAATCAATATCTCCTGCCAGAATTTCTGAGATACCTTGGTATTTTCCAGTAACTATGACAGAAAATGTGAGATATATTGCAAACGCCACCAAAGCCACTAGATGACATTTATTTCTGTGCCAGCCTTCAAATTTGTTGGGATAGATTTCATTCTGAGCTGGAGGAGGGATGTATTTCACCCTCTGCATCTCAGAGATGCTTTCATGGTGGTGAAAGTTACATTTCTGGTAAGAAATATGCATTATAAAACAATGCCTCTAACTACTATTTTTAAAAAATCTCTAAAATAAGGTACTGGATATTAACTGTTAAATATTCTTGGTTTTAGTCTGTATCCAGAGAAAAGGAAATTTAGAAACATTGGTACTCTGTGTGTAGAAGAGATTCTCAGATCCCAGAACGTGCTTTGGTTTTTATGGGTTTCATTTCAGGAGCTTGAATTTTTAACTCAAATCAATAAAATGCATGGGTGCACTTACACGCTCATCCAGCTTTCCTGGACATGTTAGAAGATTACCAAGCTTGCCTGCTTCTAATTAAAAACAGACTAGTGGGCAATTAATTTAACTTGTACCAACTTGTAATTACAACATTTGCTGTACAACTCTACAAATACAGGTGGCAAGTCGGGAGAGGCTTCTCTGGGATTTTTGTTGGACTGCTCTGAAAAACCTCACAGCGAATCACTTGTGCTAAGGTTTAGTGTGAGACCTGCCTTGTTTAAAAATCATCTCAATACTACCTTATACAACAATAAAATGGAAGATATGGGAAATTAAAAACTGCACCATTCTCCATGGTCCCCACTCATTCCATTGCTCCCAATGTCTGAGCAGTCACCCCCTGATGAGCTGTGTTCTCTGCCTCTTCTGCCTGACTTCTTGTCTGCCTGTGCCAGGTGGTTCTGTAAGCAAATCTCTCTTTGCTGCAGCTGCTTGACCATTCAAAAGTGGAGTCTCATCCACTTCTGCTTTTCCACTGTCCATGACTATTCTGCAATGGCTGCAATGAGAATGAGAATGAGAATGAGAATGAGAAATAGCACCAAGTTCTTCAGCTCCAAAACCACCCTTCCCTTTTGAACAGATTTTTTATCAAAAGGCTTCCTGAAGACTTATGCTGCTACTAAGGCAGATTTAACAACAAACAGTCTCCTTTCCTCCTCTTTTGTAGAGCCAAGGACTATTCACAGCCTCAGTGGAACATTATGGGAAGACAATATTTCCTGTGCAATGGAGAAAAGCTAAAGTGCTTCCTTTCCCCATCACCATATGATGTTACACCCTTTCCCCATACCCAGCAGGAGAAATCCAATCACATATTTCAAGGTGTCAATTAAATGACAATAAATAAATGACAACTTTAATGTCACTTCACTAAAATGACTCCGCAACAATTTTTGCTTTATTGCTCAATTGTGTCCTATCAGGTATCAATCACACAGCTCTCAAAAATACACCCAGAAGAAGGGGAAAAAAAAACAAAAGAAAGAAAGGAGAAAAGAAAACTAGTGAAAGAAGAAGCCAGAAACTACTTTCAGTTGATGGGTTTACATGGTTCATCTCTTGTCTAAGACTGGGCATGGCTCAGTGGAGATGATGAGGTGACTGGTACATGCTTAGAGCAAAGGTGGTATTCCAGAGCAATTCACATTTCTATCTTTTATCTGTCATACCAGGACACCCAGAGATTGTCAGACACTGAGTCAATGCTTGGTTTTCAGAGAAAAATACGCATGGTTCAAAGCTGACATTTGATGATTTGAAGAACTGCATTGCCCCTGCTCCCTTGGTGATACCTGATGCATAGGAAACCAAATTACTTACTGTTGACACTAGCCTGTTTCACTGAGGATTATTATTTGTTCTGAAGGATCTTCAAGCTCTGGAGAGTGTTAAATGTACACCATCAACCAGAAAATGTTTATTATGATAGTTATTTGTCCTGCATTCTCTCACTGCTGATTGTCTATGGGATATAAACAAAACCAGAATAATTCAGGTGGGAAGGGACCTTGGAAGCCTTTGGGCTAACCTGCTGCTCAAAGCTGTCTCAGTTACATTAGATTGCCAAGGACCTGATGTGGTTTCAATATTTCCATTGGTAGAGATCCCATAATCTCTCTGGTCCCCTAGTTGTGTCTAATCCCTCTCATGACACTGTTTTCTTAATAGCTGCAAAGGTATATCCAGAATGGTTCCATATCTGAAAATGTCTCCTTATTCCTCTTCCCTCGTATCACTGCAATTTCCTGCACTGAACATTGGACTTGTTTTCTCTTCTCCTAGCAGAGGTGAAGTTGGAATCAAGCTGTGTGGAGACCTCTGACAGCATCAAGGTTGTGCAATATTCTGTAATAAGCAGGTCCAGTGCTCACATCCTCAGATGTGTTAAGTCTTACCCAGATCTAAGGTCTAACTCTGTAGTTACTAACGTTAATGAGGTTTTCCCATCAGTGAGAGCTGACATCCTGTGGTGTAAGGGACTAGTTATAAATGGTCAACAGCATTTTTACATTATTAAATAAGGACTCCAGTGAAATCACTGCTAGCTGGGGTTTTGCTGGGTTATTGTATATGTTGCAGTAACTTGCACTGTCAACCAAATACAAGTTTTCACAAAAATAACAGAGTGCAGGAAGAACAGTGAGTTTAGCAGAATGCCTGGAGCACATCAGCACATGAGATATGACAGCAAGGGAACTGCTATCAGCAGCTGAAGCATCCAGCCAGTGGGCTGTAAGCAGGCCTGTCTGGTCCTTTGCTTATCATGGAGTACAAAGTTGCTTGGTTTCTCACCCAATATTTGCTGCTGTACACCTCAAATATAACTTCCTGAAGAGAAAGCATTCCACAGCTGAATCTGTTCCACTTGCCACAGAGGGAAATGTGTCTGCTTCATAATTGATTTTCCACTGACAATTGATTTCAACTTTCCAAACCCCTCCTGATGGCAGGATTAGAGCTGAGCCTGAACAGTTTGCAGGGCAAGCTTGGAGCTACATTTCTGTTTCTGCTTAATTGGACGAAGGGGACGGAGTTCAAGGGCGAGCCAACAGAAGGTGTTTTATTTAAACATAGCCCTAAAGTACCTATTATGAGAAAGCATGTCTCTCACTCCCATGTATAAATGACAGAAGAGATGTTTCAATTCCATTTCCCTCTCTTGGCTCAGTGGCTAATACAGGAACCTGATGCATTTGATACTCTAGCATTAGTTCAGGGAAATGTGTTTATTATGAGTTCCATTATAATATACTTAGCACAGTCCTTTCAAGTGATGACTAGAGGCTTATTTAGGAACTAATTCAGCACCAGCTACAGTTAAAAAGCTTTCACATGTCAGTGGAAACTGCATTGGATCTTTCCTGACACTTACAGTTAAAAATAATCAGTTATGGAGCTGTGGGAGAGCGATTAAACATTTTTACATGCAGCTTATTGGCATAACCAGCATTACTTCTCCCAATACATTATTGTTTCCAATAAGTTGTGTTATTAGGATAGGTGGAAAAACCAAACCTCCACGGTTGCTGTAAAAATGTTTCCTTCTGAAAAAAGTTCAGTTTGGCATTCCAGAACCAGGAATTCCCAACAGCCACTTGGAAATATTTTCAATCATATTACAATACCCAAGCAGCAGTGGTAATGAGCCCTCTGCCCATATTGGTTTTATGAGGGGATAAAAAGACTAAAGTCTACCTCACTTTGAAGAATATTCTGTTTTTCACAGTCCAGTGATGAGTTCCACTCACCAATTTTGCTGCCCTCCAGGGGAGAGGAGGTACTGTCCCCCAGGCCTGCCTGAGTTCTTCCACTGCTGTATTTGCTGGCTGGATCAGAAAGGAGGAGCAGTTCACAGCAGAGATGTTTTAGAACATATTTTAGACCAGTTAATAATGTTTGAGGTTCTCAGGCTAAGAAAGAAAAAAAGAGATTTGGGATTTAGTGCCTGGCAAAGCTGACAACCATGTACAGTAAACACCAACTGTCTTTATAAGCTCTTTATGTTTTGAATGCAGTGCACAATGTAAAATGACCAATATTGAATTAAATTTTCTGCATAACAATGAAAATGCCTTAAAAATTGTACTGTAAACTCTCTGAGAAATACTGTAGTGACAGCAGCTGAAGCAGTCACATCTCTGTGCTCCACCTGCCCAGACCTTCCCTCCTAGGACACCCCAGTGAGGATTTCTGTACGCAGGAGACAGAATAACAGATTTTCTTTTTCAATACTCAGGACTGCAGATAAGATTAGGGTTCCCACTGTGTTCCTAGATCCCTTTCCTTAAAGCTTTCTCCCAGAGCAGTGCTCAGCAGCTGGAGTGCAGGCAGCTGAGGTGTCCAGGGAGCTTTTCTGTGCCACAGCTGAGGCTGCTGAGCCACAGCCTCCAGCTCCCTGCCACTCTCTGGGCCCTCCCCAAGCTTGGCTTGCCCTGGTCCTGCCCAAAGGTCTCTCTCAAACACCTCCAGCACATTCTGGGAAGGAGCAGCCTCACGTCCTTCTCAAGGGTCAGGCTGACCCAGTATCTCCCTCCTTGAAGGCAGATTATTGTGGTCAAGGACATGTAAACATAATCACCACAAACACACATTCCTCTTTTCCTGTCACTCCCTTTCCTTTCTCTGAATAACCCAACCCCATTTCCCCCGTGGAATCTGGGCAACAGAGCTGGCAGCACAAGCCTGATGAGGAGCAGCTGAGGGGCTGGAAAAGGGCTCAGCCTGGAGGAAAGGAGGCTCAGGGGGAATTTCTGGCTGTGCACAGCTCCCTGATAGGAGGGGACAGCTGGGGGGGGTCAGGCTCTGCTCCCAGGGAACAGGGACAGGAGGAGAGAAAATGGCCTCAGGCTGGGCCAGGAGAGTTTAGATGGGATTTTAGGGAAGAATTCTTTACCAAAAGGTGTGCCAGTCATTGGAACAGGGTGCTCAGGAGTGGGCACCAGAAGTCACCATCCTTGGAGGGACTTAAAGTGGCCCTTAGGGACATGGTTCACTGGTGGACCTGGCAATGCTGAGTCAACAGTTAGACTTGATAATCTTATGGGTCTTTTCCAAACGAAATAATTCTATAATTCTATGATTTCACATTAGAATGACAAGTTTTTTAATAGACTGTAAGTGTCCTTAATCACCCAGGCTAAACAGCACTAGGCACAAGTTCAAGGTGACTCCAGACACTCTATTAAAAATCTGCATTTTCATCTTGCTTAGATTTATTTGTATTTTAATTGCTCATATCATTGAAGTGATAGAGAAGGGAGCACTTTCATGCCTTTGATCTCCTGCCTTCAATACACACAAGGCAATGTTGGACATCAGGCAAACCTTCAAAATTGCTCTGCTTCAGGGTAAAGCACAAGGCACAAGTGTGGAATGACCAAAACCACAGAGCATGAGTGGCAGCAATGCTGGGGACAGGCATTGCTGTGCTTCTCCTGTTATCCCAAACATTTAATTTGCTTATAACACTACCAGAACAAGAGCACCTTCATTAATTTATCAAAATTGGAACCAGGAAGATACATGAAGTCTCCTTGCCAATGCCCATCCCAGGGTCAGAGCCCTGGACATGGTTTGTGCCCTTTTGCCTGAATGTCCCATGGAGTTAACCCAACTAACAAAATACCTCTTCATACATAAAAACCAGTTAGTAAGCCACTGCTTTACAATGGGGACAAACAGGAATTGATCACACCACAAAATTTGGGAAAGGGATTATAAGACATTTAGTTCTTGCCACAGCACATCAGTGAGGAGCTTTCAAGGAAGTTGAAAAATTCAAAGCCACAAGAATAAATATTTTTATACTGTGATTAGCCTACAGCACTCATTGACATGGGATGCTCCTGAAGGAAAAGCAAAAAGATTTCAAAAGGTGTTGGAAACACACATGCCCATCATGGCTGTCCAAAAACAATGGCTGTCAAAATGGGGAAAGAGATCTGAAAATTTCCTTTCAGTGTGGGTTCCAGCAAGATGTTTGGTCCTCGTCTGTCTGTGAAGGGGTTTCAGCACTCCCAGTCTCAACTATCTGCTCCTGGTGCCTGTCAGGGAGAATCCCCTGAGCTGGAGCCACTGCTGGTACAGCCTGGATGCTTCTCTGTTGCTGTTGAGGACTGATGTCAGCAATAGCTCACACTGCTTAGCACAAACACCTGCCAAGCCATAACATAATAAAAAACTCCACAAAAAAACCACCACCACAAAAAAATACCCAAACAAAAAAACTTTGCATTTTTTAATCAGAAAAGCTAAGTAGAACTCTGTTTTTAACCTTTTTTTTCCTATTCGTCCAGGTAGTGTAGCCCCCTGAGGGACTTTACTGAGGATGTGAGCATACCCCATGGCAAGAGAAGCCTGATAATTTCTGAAAAATATATTCTTGGTTCAAAGCCTAAAGTTTTGGTGTTAAATGGAGGTTTTGCAGCAAGAGCTGTGTGCACAAGCTATTTCTGTGCCTTTCAAAGCCCCACTGAAGGTGCACATATCAGCAAGAGCACTCAGGCTCTATACATGGGGACAGCAGTGGGACACAGTGTCCCTGCACTGGAACAATTCCTCTGGTGAGGGGCTGCTAATGTCCCTGGAATTTCCTGTACCCCTGTCCCCCTTTCAGCTGTGCAGAAGGTCCTTCACACCAGCCTGTCACCTTCCTCCCTGCCAGATCGGTCTGTTCAACTTCAGATTTGCATTTCCTCCTTTAATTTGATTAGTGACAGCTTCTATTATCTGAGAAAATCTAAATTGTCTCTTCCTGTGCTAATGAATCACTGTGCAATGTGTGTGGGGATTAGAGAACAAGATGGATTTATTAATACACTTCTAATTAAAGGGACAGACCTGCTGTTCCAGTGGCTTTTGTAGCAGGTTTTGGAGGTGGAGAGAACAGCCACAGGTTTTCACTGCTATTCATAAGCCAGAATTGGGGTCTGACTGAGGCTAAGTGCTCTTACCTAAGATTTTTAAGTTACAATTACTCAAGCCTCTAGCGTCACAGTTTCTAATGGTTTTGTCTTAAAGGTGACTGGGCACTTAAAAAATCACCAGGCAGTTTGTAAAACGCTAGTGAAAGATTTTGTAAACTAAGCCTAATTACAGCAACAACAGACCTGTCTGCAAGAATCTATGATCTGAATACTGAAGCCCTGAAAAATAACTTTTATTTACTCTTCTTGGGAGTGCAACTTAAAAAAAATATATTGTATATATTGTATATATTGTATATATTCTTCTTCTCTCATAACTTATGCCAGGAACTCAGAGGGGTTCCCAGCCTCTCTTTACCAAATACAACACAACTTGTCTCCTACTGTACAGCAGAGAACTGAGGCTGGCCAGGAATGGCACTGCACTCTTTTCACAACCACAGCCCAGTCCAGCATCCTGAAACCCCACAGAGAAAAAGCACAGAGACAAAGAAAGTCCAAATATACTCATGTGTCACACCTCAAACCAGGCCATGTTTTTGGAGAGGAGAATGTCTGATCTGGTGTGGCCATTCTTACTCAATTAAGTTTATGTGGGGAAGATTAACATCTCCATGGGGTGAGCCAGTAAGGAATTCTATTAGAGACAACTGAGGAAGAGCATTCTTCTTGCCCCCACCTTTTAGTCTAATTAGTTTGGCCCTGATTTACCTCAATATCAACACAGTATTGGGATACAGGCAGAACACATGAATAAAGCACCTCCAGTGAGATGAGGTGCTCAGCTGTCCCAGGAGGGTCATTGCAGTCTCCAGTGCTCAGGAGAGCAATATTCACACCTTAGGAATACTGGGGGTCAGGAGGCTGAGATGTGGGAGTTTATAGACTGGAAATCTCAATTCACTGAAATCACCAGAAGTCTCTTCATGGACTTGGTCTCTGTCTTCGGATCAGACCTGGATCTTCAGCAGATGTAAATCCCTGCATCTGCACTCCTCACACTGTGCCAGGTGAGGTCAGCTGATGCTCCTGCCCTTTCTCTCCTCAGTAATTCAAGATGCATAACTGCCTGCAAAAGCATTTGCTGACAGCAGCCTTCTCTCCAATGAACTACTTCCTCTGCATTCCCAGGTGCTGCATCTTCTCTAATAATGTCTTACTCTAGCTGGATTATCCATCACCATAAAGTCATTTATTCTTTCAGACACTGTTAATTTTAGTGAGGCTGGCATGGATTAACAAGCCATTGATCCATGTTTACAGATACAGTAAACAACTCCTGATTTCTTTCAGTTCCTACACTTGAGCATGCTAAGTAGTTCCAGCCAACGCTGCACACTGGACACACGCCCACCTTGTTACTGAGAGAAATCCAAACCTCTCCTACAAGGTTATCACTGTACACCTTCCTGCAGAGGAAGAGAAACTCAGAGCTTATTGGTATGAGCAGACCTGCAGGATATCTTCATTTCCTGTAGTCATTTCAAATAAATCAACAAGATTCAGGTTTTTGTTATCACTTTGTAAAGATTATTCATCATTCAGCAAAAGCCTAAAGAAAACAAAGTGCTTTTCATTGTGGGTTCTCTCTTTTATTGGTGGTTAAAAGATTAAGGGTGCCCAGACTATTGTAACAACGGAAGAAGAAACAGTCCCCAGCTTGACCTCAGCTAATTTTACTGTTGGGGAGCTCACTGCAGTGCTCAGTGATAGCTCATACTGATGGCTGCAAAACCAGATGGAGAGTCCCAAGCCCAAAGCTTCTATTCAAAACATAAAAAGAAAATAAATCCTTCAAACACTTCTGAGCTACCTGGCCCTAACCAGCATGCTCAATTCTCCTTTCAATTTAGATGCCTGAATTTAGCCTGTATGAATCACCTTAGGGTAAATTTCTACCCACACTTTATGTGTAAATTATGCATTTTTCAGCATGTGAAAGAGGCAAGTCCTGGAAGGAGAAGCTGACCTGTGACTCCAAGTATGAGTGATCCAGTCAGTCCTGTCTTACAGGGCAGGGAGGGTTTTCAAAACATCCTGTCATCACCCACCCTTGTTATCTGACTGTATCCCACTGTAATGTTTCCAGGACACTGCCCCAGCTGCAGAGCTTCCCAAGACTGGCTGTTCTAGGCCTCACCATTTATTCCTCACACCAGCAATCTGCATCTCCTTGGCTGCAGTATAAAGCCTAAATGTCTCTGTTATATCTCCTGCAGATAACAAGGACAAACTACTTTCTTTCTCTTTTAAAGTGGCCTCCTCTTCCCTTAGCCCTGCTCTGTTTTTACCTGCTCTTCCACAGACTTCTAATGCTGGACTCTGACTTCCTGGCATTCACATATCTCATAAAAACCTAATGCATGTTACATTCTCAGAAGGCAAATTCTCGAGTTTCAGGGGAATAATTGTGGAACAGAACTTTAGCTTCTGCCTTCATTTATTTCCAATGGTGAGTGGACACATGCTGAGATCAAACCAAATGGATTTTAGACATTTAAGCAATTTAGGTGCCCATATTTCCAGAAGGTGAAGAGCAGAAAACTGGATGCTCAGCATTTTTTAAGCATTTAAGTGAGGCACTCAAATTTGAGCAACCTGGCTGCCCATATAACCTGCACCAGTCAGCAGAACTGGTCTGTCCTCCTCCTTCCCCAGACTATGGAGGGATGTCCTTGGTACCCACATTCCACATTCCTAATTTTACTGTTCCAGTTCTGAGTGGATAAACCCGGTTGTAATTGCAGCTGAGTCTTGAGACAGCCTGAGGAGTGCACCTTTTTCTTCTGAATCCATTCAGTTCCAAGAGAAAGGGAATTACTGCCAGGAATGTTCTTGCCTTCAGCTCGAGGCTTTGTCTAGCAGCCACATGTGACACGTGGGCTTGAAAACCAGATTCAAAGAGACACTTGGGAAGCATTTGAAAGGACATAAGCCCAGAGAAAGAGTCTCTAGCTATGGTTCCTTTATCCTTACTCCTTTATGCTGCAAGACATGTAGTGAAGAGGAGAAAATGAGGATCTTCTGCATCAGTAAGGAGTGAAGCCATGAGATAAATATGCAGGGGGCACTCAACACAGCTGTCCCAAGAGCTGTGGATACACTCAACCCTTTCCACACCCACAGCATCACTGTGCAGGCAGTTTGGAGGTGCCCTAAGAACAGCCCCCAGCTAGCAGGGGTGCTGAGCCCAAGGCTCTCCCCAGCAGTTTGCACAGGAAGGATCTGCCAGGGCATACTGCTGAGTTAAATAAGCTCTTTCATCAGCACAGAAGTCTGTTCTATCATATTTTCTCCTCTCCTCTTATGAAGGGAAGCAGGATAAGAAACAGACTACTTCATATTTAGGGCTCCAATAACTAACACTGTAGGATATATCACTATCAGAGGGGAAGGAAAGGGAAAAAGAAGTTTAACTGTGGTATTATTAAAAGCAAAAAAAAAAACAAGTTTAAAGGGACACCTTCCTGAAGAGAGCTTTTAAATTATTCACAGTCAATGCAATACAATCCACAGCTAATTACAGTCTATACATGCAAGTGAAAGTAATGATAATCATAATTACTTTGCACTTATATACTGTAGCAATTTTCATCTGAAGACCTCAATGTCTTTATAAACAATAATTAATCCCATGGCCCTGCTGTGGTAACTGTTACCATAATTCTCATTTTAGGGACAGGTAAACTGGGGATCAGATGTTAAGTGGTTTGCTTGTTGTTCCATTTTGGCAGGGCAGGTGGGATTGATCACCCCTCACCACTCCTGGGAACAGCTGTTGGGGCTATGGGAGGAGAAGGGTGCAGGGTATTGAGGCAAAGGGCAGATTCTTGAGCTGAGGAACAAGACTTTGACAAAAATACTTCACTTGAACTACTACAAAGACAGGACTGTATTTATAGCCCACCACAGTGTGCTAGTTCCACTGCTGAGGTCGATGCATTGACCCTAGAAGCATTGACACTAATTTTAAGGTTTGCTTAAATAGTATCATAAAAATGTCTTGGAGACAGGTTTGAAGAGAAGACAGCAAATACCAGAATCACTACTGTTATCAGCTTTGGCTAATAAAGATCTTTTTTTGTGAATTTTGGAAATGCAAAGGGAAGGATATGGTGCATCTCTGGTAAATAGGGCTGAATTTACAAAGCTTTGCAAGCACATGGGCTCCAATTAAGCCAGTCAAGCCAGTCCTGATTTCTGTCCAGAGCCTCCTGCCTCAAGAAAGCTGGCAAGCACAGGAGTTAAGGTAATTTGGGCCAGATGTATCTGGTGAGCAGACACCTCTGGGCTTCATAAGTTAGTGATCTATTTCCCACTGGTATTCCATTAAATTTTGACATATGGAGAAACCCATTTATATAGGGCTTATTTCATCTTGGCCTATACCAGCCATAATGCAGGAGCAGACAGTGACCATCTCCCAGGACTGGGCACTGGGGAGCCACACCTCTAATGCTGCATTCAATTCTGGGGCTCTCACTTGAAAAAGGACATTGAGATGCTTGGGCATGTCCAGAGAAGGGAAAGGAAGGTTCCTGAAGGGTGTAGAAAACAAGTTTGATGAGGAGCAGCCAAGGGAGCTGGGTTTGTTTAGTCTTGAGGAGGCTCAGGGGGGACCTGTCATTTTTCTACAACTGCCTGAGAAGCTGTAGTGAGGAGGAGCTGGTCTCTTCTGCCCTGCCAGTGAGAGGATGAGAGGAAATGGTCTTTACCTGAGACAGGGGAGATTCACATTAAATACCAGAAAGAAAATGTTCACTGTTGAAAGTGGGTGTCACTGTTGAAAGGGAGATCAAGGCACTGGAATAGGTTGCCTGGGGAGGTGGTAGAATCACCATCCTTGGATGTGCTGACATCTGGCTCTGGCTCTGGGTGGTGTGGTTTAGTGGTTATGGGGCCCAGTGGCAGTGCTGGGTGAGTGGCTGGACTGGATGATCTGGTAGATCTAGCCAGCCTTGATGGTTCTATGATCCTGCAACATCTACCCTAGAACAGCAGTGAAAGATTAAAAAAATCTAAAAAACAAACAAAAAAAACAACCAACCAACCAACAACAAAAAAAAAACAAAAACAAAAACAAACAAACAAAAAAAACAAACAAAAAAACAACCAAAATAAATAGTTTTATACCACATAGGGTATATGCCCCAGGACAGGGCATTCTTTTTGGCCTAATGATTCAAGTCCCATAATGCAAAAGATGAATGGACGTGAAAAACCCCCTCAGCAGAATATCTGACAGTCCAAGAGACAGAAAAACTTTACTTCAAACTCCTCTCACCTGTAATTCCGTTTGTGGATTTGCATCCCATGGCTCAGGAAATGCACTCACATTTTGTCCTTACCTCCAGTCTCCAAAGGCTGTTGGGTGTTAATCATTGTCTGGTACCATAAAACACAACAGCCATCACTATCAAGGCTGCCAACTTAAGAGACTCTTGTGATGAGAACATTTCTATAGATCTACACAATAAGACTAATTGCATGGGCTTGCTCTAAAAGCCAGGTCGTTTGATTACTGGCTGTTTTGTACCATGAAAGTGCACATTAATTATTTAAAAGATGGACTTATAATTATTGCAAGCTCTAAGTAATTACCTATAATTTTGGCAAGTGTTAGAAAAACTGATAGTCTAGCAAATTCAGGTTTTAGTCATTAGTAAGCTACTAATTACATTTAAATTGTAAAATGAGAATTATGCAATTTATCTCCCCAATAATGCATAAACATTACAGTGATTGTAGGTTTTAATGGTCTATATTATTACTATAAAAAGCAGAGCAGTGATGGGCAGTGAGGGGCAATTTGAGTTCATTGCTGTTATTTTACATGATAATTGCTTATCAGTGACTACACAGTGATGGGTCTTCTTGATTAACATGGGGTAAGTCCATTCCACCCATCAAACTGTGCTGGAAAATACAAAACTTAGTGAAGAGTCCCTAAAAAGAGTTGATTAATCTTCTATCAATACAGGACTAATTGCTGTAGGTAAACAATCTAGAAATCACATTTTTTTCTTTCTCTAACACTTAAAAGCAGGATTCCCAAGTCATAGTGTCTTGGCTAGGGCTGCTTTTTAATTTTGACTTCTCAGGATCTTCTCAAACACTCCCCACCCATCCCCAAGGCTACTCAGTGCTACTCCACCACCTACAAGGAGCAAGAACAAATAGATACATGCCACCAAGTAATACATGCACATGAGGATTTTTCAAATGCTGCTATTCCAAAGCAGCCTGTGTCCACTTAATATCCCAGCATGCCAATGATAAAATCCATTTCAACATGAGAAAAGCAGTATAAAGACTAGATTCAGATTACCAGACAACAGAACAGGTCTGAAACAGTAAATTGTTCAGCATCATTCCAGAAAGAACTTTCTAATAGTAATAATAATAAATACAAACTATCAAAGGTGATCAAGTAACTGTGGGTGTGTATGCTCTGATCTTGCAGATGATCACCTGTCTCTCTGTAGCAGCAGATGTTCACAAAAGGGTCAATCCCTGCTTAGCAAGAGCCCCAAAATCTTTAGAGTGGCAGCAGAGAGTCAGTAAGAGAAAAGGGGGGAGACCTGTGTGAGGCTGGGACACACCAAACTGGAACACAGCACTGCAGTGGCCAGAGCACACAGGGACACCCTGACAGCATTCCCAGGGGCTCAGAGGAAACCTTACCAGGCAGACTTGAAAGCCCAGGGCAGGAGGTTTGCTGCAATTTAATAATGTCATTGTTCCTCTGGTTTCGGGTGACGGGTGATTTCTGTGTGTGGAATAAGCAAGTCATCCATCAAAGGTGTCAGTCACACAAGGCTTACAGCAATGCTGGTGAACAGATTAGGATGGAAATGGAGGATATTCTATCCAGCTGAAAATGACTGTAATTAATCCATATTAGAAACTAGAAGAGTTTATATCCCAGACGCTGCATTTTCATCAGCAGCACTTCCCTCCACAGCCAAACTGTGCTATTGGAGTTCAATACTTTGTGAACAGAAAAGGCAACACCAGCCACTGTGGATCACTCAGGCAATTTCCCTATGGATTTTCACCTTCCCTGTTCCATGAACTATTCAGAAAATTGAGCTGAGGGATTGCTAGAGGTGAGGACCATGCCTCTCAGCTTGAAATCAGGACCTGCTCATTTAGTAAATAGTTTCATTATTTCAGAATCACTTTTGTCTGCAACAAGGGGAAAACTTCTATCCTTATGATGTGGAAGGAATGAAATGCTGGGGCTGTATTTCCAGTCTTGTCCACAGTGAGACACTTTCACATGGTGTGCACCTTAAAAGCTGGAGTCTTGCCAGTATAACTGGCTTGGTGTGACACCAGGGAAATTTAAGAGCTGATTTGTATTGTTATTTTACAAGCCCTTATACAGTGTTTGTTTTAAATGATGTGCTGTGTGATTTAGTGGTGTCTGCTGAAATGATGAAAGCCAGTGCCTGCTGTGCTGTGTGACTGCTGTCTTCTCCTGGAGATGAGATACAACTTTTCACCAGAGTTTCCCAACAGGCAACAGCAGCTTTAGCCTTTGGGGCATCAGATCTGCTTGAACTCCCAAAAATAAAACCCAGGGAAACAATCATTAAAAATAAACCCATTGAAATGATGCTTTTATCCCCAGTCTGCATGTCATTTAGCAGAGTGACTCATCAGATGTTGGCTGGCAGGCAGGAAGCTGCCGTGGCAGAGGACACACCTCAGTGACCAGGTGGGGACACACCTCAGTGACCATGTGGGGACACCAGCACTGCTGTAAGAGCCATTCTCAGGCATGTGGGGCACCCCTGTTCTGCTAACAGCAGCAAGGGGCTGCTCTTTGCTCATGGGATGTGGGTCAGGCTTTTATTACTGAGACTTTTGAAGGCCATGGGAATATAATTTCTGGTGTCACAGCTCAGGCCAACTCCTGCTCCCTGTTGTGTGAGCTGGGACACTGTTGGGATCAGGTCCAATAAACGTGCAGATGACCACAGCTCAAGGCCATGGGAAAACCCTGCAGAAGTGGTGAGTAAGAAACCACCCCCAGAATCCTCCAGTTCTTGTATGTTGATCATTGCCAGAAAGTTCTCTGCTTCCATTGTTATCATTGGTTCCTTTTTGCTGCAATAATTTTAATATTCCTAATCCCCCTTCCCTATTGGACCTCCTCCCTAAACCCTGCCCTAATTCCTCCCCTCCTCCAAGTTTATAAATACCCTGACATGCCCTAACACCTGCTTTTGTCCATTTGCCCTCATGGATGGAAATAGCCTCCCTGTACCATCTTTTCTGGTTCGTTCAGTACAAACTGTTCAGCTTACTGTTTGTTATTTTCTAGTATTAAAGTTTTTTAGTTCCCAAACAATCAGGTCAGATTGCCTTTCTGCATAAAACCACTGAGTTCAGGGTAGTCTCCAGCCCAAGTAGCCAGGCTAAGGAGGATCAGAGGCTGCAGGACACAAAAGAGCTTCTTCCTGGGCAGCTCTGTTGAATTGGGCAGATGTGGGTAGTGCATATCTCTCTAACAGTGAGAACCAAAGCCACTGCCCCAGAGGACAGGTGGAAAAAGAAGGAATTACTTTTTGTCAAATGATAGGCTCTAGTTTCCTTAAGAGCAACACAGGATCGTCCCCAGGAACTCAAATCTGATGAAATTCCTGCCCTGTGTAACTTGCAGGTTGCTAGAGAGTGAAAGAGTTGGAAATAACAGGACCCTGGGGATTTTGATGCTGCTCAAGAAATCTAATCCAAAAACTTCTTTCTGCCAGTGCCAGGATCAGGTGCTTCACTGAAGATGTACTAAGCCTTACAAGAGCTGAACAAGGGACAATGTAACTACCACTTCTACTCAAGGCTTCAGCCGAATCCAAATTTAGCATAGCTTCACCTATACACTTGAGCATTGGAATTTATACCCCCTACAAGAGTTTCTATTAAGTAGATTAATTCTGCATTGAAACATCCAATGACTCTTTGCACCTCCCTAAATTCTGGCCTTTTGTAGGAATTGTTCATTTATAATACAGGCACATCAAAGCTTTGGAAAAACTTCCTCTAGCAAACCCCCCTGCCCTCTGGTTCAAAGCAGCATCTGGTCACAGGTCAGTGATTAACCAGAAGGCATCTGAAGAGGAGCAACCCTTCAGCCAGTGCACATTTCCATGGTTGTGTGGGAACACACATCCTGTGCTGACAGGGACTGGGCGAGACACTGAGTCCCAGGCCCTGACAAGACAGATCACATCATCTCTTTCACACATGCTTCCAGATATACCTTTACTTTAAACTGGCAGTGTTTTTGTCTCCAGTATTCTGGCATGAATGTTGCTCTGTTCCCAAATCTTCTTACTTTAATGGCTAAACACTGTCTTATTTCCAGGCTAGATTAATTCATGGTTAATCTATGTTTTGCTCCTAGCCAATGCATTTCTCTCTCACTGCTCTGTACTCCCATATGGTATTTTTAGACAG
Source organism: Muscicapa striata striata (assembly GCA_030060385.1). NCBI lineage: Eukaryota > Metazoa > Chordata > Aves > Passeriformes > Muscicapidae > Muscicapa > Muscicapa striata. The sequence goes on along the minus strand of JAREIS010000032.1, from coordinate 2,552,805 downwards.
CAATCAGCTCATCTCTTGGTCTGTGATTTGCCAGACTAAACAAGCCAAACTCTTCCAGTCCCATTTCCTACAGTACATTCCACTTTCCTTTAATCTCTCGGTTCAAGTTCACCTTTCCTGGATGGGACTCACTGGAGTGGTGCTTTTTCGGACACAGCTGGCATGGAGACTTCCCCTTCCTTTGAAGACAGCCTTCCTCTGACAAACCCCAACATCACAGCATTTCCACAGCTGCAGCACAGGGGCACTTCCCATCATCAGCCAGCACAAAAGGAAATCATCTCATTTGTTTTTAACTGATGTCTGTTATTCTACTTTTTCAAAGTTTTGCTATTAGTCCTAGCATACACATGACCTCTCCCTCCCTTCATGTTTTTAAATTTTAGAAATGAAGGCAAACTGTTTAACACTGTCCATGGGATAAAATTTTTCCAACAAAAAAAATTGTTTGATTATAACTGCTCTGAGCCTGCTTGCTCCAATTCTTCCCACAGGTTTGGCACACATCTCCCAGGACTCTGCCAGCCACTTCTCTGTTGATCTTGGATGAGCAAAAGAGCTGTTGTCCAAGAGCAGCTGTAGGAGAGGAAGAGATGTGGAGCCTGACTTTGCCCACTCAAGTGAGCTCCACATGCACAGCCCTCAAAACTCCAAGGAGCTTGTGCAGTACAGTAACAGAGCTGCTGAGCCAATTTTGCATATGGCTGATCAAAGCCAAACCTTTGTGCTGCCAGAACTGCAGTGTAACTATCCAATGGGTAGGTCTGGGGGTATCACTGCCCCCAAAGTCACCATCCCCACTTTACTGGGCAGTGAGTTCAGCTGGACCAACCTCCCCAGCATTCCTCAGCAGCCTGTGCCACCCCACTTCTCTCTGGAAGAAGTGTCATACAGCAGTCTGAGAGCAAAAGCGTTGCCAAAAATGTACCAAAAGTCTGATAGGACCAATGGTTGGTTTGGTGCTAGAAATCCCAACTCACTATAGCTTTAGAACTTATTTATGTTCTCAGTGATGTCCAGGGAAACTTTCTCAGTAGCATTTGTACCCCATGAATTCACACAAAGGGCTTTTCTTTGGTTTTACACAGCAATATCCACTCCCAGGGCTCTGTATATTTGCATGTTTTATCAGCAGATGGGTTTTAGGCACCAAGTCCCTGTCTGAAAGGGGAGCAGTGCCCACCCAGAGTGCTTGAGGTGTCTGCCTGTGCAAAAGGCACCAGTGGCATTACTGCCAGAGAGGCTGGGCTACCAGGGGCTGGCAGGACAGCTCTGAAATCCACATGCCCAGGTTTTAGAGATCCTTCTCCAGCCTGCCTGGGTCCAAGAAAAGGCAGCTGAGCCTCATTAGTGAGGCAGCCAAGCAGGACAGGTAGCCTCAGGTTACACTAACGAGCCAATTAAAAGGACTTATAAAGGAAACTTGGCTGGGTAACAAGGAGGAGGAAGCCTGGCAGCTCTGGCTGGGGAGGCAGAGCTCTGCAGCTGAAGATGAGTGCCTGTGTAATTACTGAAGTTTTTTTCTATTGTGCCATTGGGGAAGAGGATTCTAAAAAGATTTAAAATGGCTGATTTGGGGCTGTGATGTTGTTAATTTGTCTCATCAGAGACTGAAGTAAACCAAATAGCAGTAAATATTTATATTCCTGCTCTACCTGACAGGGTAGCTTAGGGTATTTTGGAGTCCCTGTTTGACCCAACAGGCACCAGGGGTCCCAGGATCCTGCCAAGACCCTTGAGCCCTTCTGAGGCAGCTGCATGGAGAAGCTTCATCATACAGCAATTCCCAGTCACCAGAGACCAAATCCAAATATTCACCCAGCATTTCATAGAAAACAAATTCCAACCCAAATCTGCCCAAGTTCTCTGCTAAGGACAGGAATTAAAATCATTATTCCAAGTGATCTTTTCAACTTAATCCAGTCATCAATCTATCTCCACAGTTTGGAGGATAAAGGTAGTTGGACTTTTTGGTCTGGACTCAAACTAAATTAATTATTATCCAAACAGACTCCTTTCTCTTTTAACCCATTTGCATCTCATACCTGAAACTATTTTTGATGCCCTTGAGGATCAATTACAGACCAGACAACCTATATTAATTCACTGTGATTTAATAGATTTGGGTTAGTGAAATTCCTACAAGTTTCCTTCAAATCTGTGCAATGGATCTTTGCCCAAGAGTTATGGCAAGTTTTATGTATCTAGTCCAATGTCCTGTTCCATGCATTGGCTAAAAATCAGTGCTCCTGAGTAATTCCTTCTGGACAAGCACTATTGGAGTCTGGTAAGCAAAAACAGCCCATAAAACCACATGATCATTTTTCAGCCATATGAGAATAGCTTCTTGCACCAAGATGCCTCAGCTGGAGAGAATCCCAGCTTAATCTGATGGAACAAAGCTGCTTTTAGGAGGCACAAACACAAATAGGTCCTGGGACACCTGACAGAGTATCAAGATGCATATTCCAGCCACATGGCTGAGATCTCCTAAGCCTGGGAATGACAAACAGCAGACTCATGTTTGCTTTCAGCTCATCTGAATGATCACATGACAGAGGAAAATCACATCTACATGTCTGGCTATGGCTGAGAAATCAAACACTTTCACTTTTCAAGTGGAAGACAAGAAAACCATAAGTTTTCACTTAATTTTTTTTCCCCCAATAAAGAATAGACATAGTCTTTTCTTATTTAAACAGATGGATACAGCTCCTACCTGGGAAAGAACATGCACTGCCTTTTGTAGCTGGATCAAAGTAAAGTTGAAAGGATGAAATTACACCTGAAATAATATCATGCAGTATTGCAGGACAGAGAAAACAGGTGGTAGCTCTGAGGGAAGGGAGGGGAAGGGAAGGGAAGGGAAGGGAAGGGAAGGGAAGGGAAGGGAAGGGAAGGGAAGGGAAGGGAAGGGAAGGGAAGGGAAGGGAAGGGAAGGGAAGGGAAGGGAAGGGAAGGGAAGGGAAGGGAAGGGAAGGGAAGGGAAGGGAAGGGAAGGGAAGGGAAGGGAAGGGAAGGGGAAGGGAAGGGAAGGGAAGGGAAGGGACTATCAGTTTGAACTCCTCAATACCACAAACACAGTGCTTTCAGTACATCCACAAGGATGTTGTCTGGCTGTCCAGCATCGAAATCTTCTAAACAACTCACTGAATATACAGTTGCTGGGGCCAATAAGTTTATCCTGTATCAAAAGTTGGTGTCTGACCAAACAACATTGAAAAATGTCAAAGTTCTACTACTCTAAGGAATTTGGAAAGCCAGAATAAGACATTACTTAAAATAATAGCAGAAATCAAAATGCCAGAAGATGGCCTTAGGGCAACCACAGTGAAATTCGGGCAATCTAGACACAACTGGTCTCTCTTGAACAAATTGCCTGTGTAAAGAGCAAGTACACTGCAGTATAACTGTGTTTCAAATAGAAAATAGGGATAAAAATTCTTCTTAGTTAAAAATAAAATAACTGTAATGAGGACTTGGACAGTGTCTTCTGGAATCATGTAACATTTCACTCCCCAGGTAACTGCTGGAGTTGCCATATATTCATCACAGACAGTTATAATCCTGGACATCCCAGGCTGTTTAGCCTTATCTTTTCATGGAAGAGTGCAGTAAATGATTAGCTGAAAGGCACTGCTGCTAATCCTGCCTCACTTCTACCCCAAGAACATCACAGGGATAAGAGTGTTACTGCTACTAAGAACCACCTTGGCTTGAAATCCTCATGATAAAATTACAAGTGAAATAAAAAACTTTCAACTGTGCAGATATTGAAATGAATAGGTTTTAATATGATATCTTCTATACTTTACAAGAAAAAACTTTTGAAGTCTTTTGAGAGCTGCAATACTATTTCCTTGGGATAATGTAGATATAATGGTTTTCCCCCTTTAACTAAGAGTAGCCAATGATTAAATCTCAGGGAAATCAAAAGAGACTTTGAATTTAACCTAAGAACTTTTCTCCCCCTCTTGGAAATGTTTTATGAATCTTCTTTTAAACATGAATCTCTAAGAAGGCGAACGAGGAAAAAGCAGTCACCTGCACAGGTTTTAAGTAAACCAGAAACATACAGAAGCTAATGACACATTAAGTGAAAATGTAACTGTCTCTGGCTACTTAATTCCCCATATCTTGGTCCTTGGAAGCAAAATGTAAAGATAACAGGACTAAATCAACAGTTTTAAGAAGCTGACACAAAGGCAGCATTTCATGTAGATTGGTTCATCTTTGTGACCTGTTCAGCCATGAAGATCTAATCTCAACATCTTCTGACCCATCTCCATAGTTCATTATTTCCAAATCACTTGTGGCCCTTATTGAAGAATGCTCTGAGCTTTTTGGACTGGAACAAATCTATATATCAAGGACAATAGCTTCTTGGCTTTCTTTAGCAGCTTGTTTTTATTTATAATCTTGTCCATCTTTTGAATCTGAAATTCACTTTGTGTGTGTGTAAATACATTGCTAGCAAAAATTAAGAAACAAGGGGAAGTATTTCCAGTACAGAATAAATTGTCCATTGACTTTCTGAGCTGGTGTGAGACATTAACCTGGCACCCCACAGGGAACTGAGGATACGTACTGCAATCTGTCATCCTGCTGTTCTCCAGCAGAGTTTCTCACTGTTCCTTTACAGAAATATAGCTTCTCTCCCATGAGTAGGCAATAGGAAAAAGGAAGACTCACAAAATAACAAACTGATTATTTTGATGGCTGGCTGTAGTTGCTAAAATTTTTGCAATGCAAATTAAGAACACATGCTTATTAACCATCAATCTTTGTGTCAACTTCTGAAAGGAGATAACAATCAAATTTGATATTTATTTTCTACATTCCAAAGAGGCCTTTTTCCTTCTAATGTTCTTCAGTAAAATCATCCTTATTGGGCGACAACAGTGACTTACAGATAAATTTCTGCTCTTTAAAGGAGATTATGAGTGACATTTGTTGTAGTTATATCTCCCAGATCAGTAGAGAGAAATGCATTCAGACCCCTTAAAATGGAGCACCTCCCAGGGTGTAATGGATTTAACGAGGACTGAAACAACACCCAGGCAAAGAGGATGAGAGGGGCTATCTCAAGCTAAGAAGATGAGAAGGACTTTCTTCTTCACTTCAGCTAGACAAATAAGAACTATATTCTTCCACTTTCAATAGCAAACTTTCAAGACTTGTCAATAAAAGCAGCAGGAGGTAAATCAGTGCACAATGATGGGAAGATTTAATCTGCTCTCTTCTCACCTGTGGTTGGTGAGGGGTATCTTTTTTACAAGATCTTTTTTATGGGGTATTTTTTCTATGGCAAGAAAAAAGTTTAATTTTGGTATAAATAAGGCAGAACCTGACTGGAGCTATTTCATCATTCCCCATGTGCAGCACTGGCCAGAAGAGAAGCAGAAGAGGCAGAAAACGATAGAGATGAGAAAACCTGGTTTTGAAAATACATTTGCAAAGAAGGGAGATACAAAAGAGTTGTTCAAGACTTGTCCTGCTCTACTTTCTTGGACATTATTTCCAGATTTGGCCTGGTGAATGATTAAGAAAACTTCCCAAAGCACAGAGTAGCACAGACCCGATGCAGCAGAAAATTCCACAGCATCTGCACACACACTTTGTCTAACTAACAGTTACAGCTCTTGTGAGGTTGGTAAATCACTCTCTCAGAGAGAAACATTTTCAAACTGGCATTTGGCCTCACCCCAGACTGGTTTTGACCTGGACATCTTACCCTAAAAGTATGCCTCAACAGAAACTTAGGCTCCTGTCCTGATTCAGAAGGAGCTGATTTGATATATCTAAGATAAAATGTCTGTCTGGGATTGAATTTACCAGCTAAAAGCACTGGAAAGCAACAGGAATCCACAAGAAAAAGTAAAGATGACACAGTCCTGGAATATAGATAAATATAAGACATATACTGTAAATGGATTTAAATTTTTGAGGCAACACAAAATGTGCTATACCTCACCTCTGTTTCTCCCTACCCAGACAACTTATTGGGATTTATTTGGGGCTAACATTTTATAACATTCAGACATCATTTATCTCTCAATGCACAGCCAAAGTTGGCAGTGTTATTTAGGAGCTGAGCACCACGGGATAAAACACATGTTGCTTCTTTAAGATCAGTCTCATTTGAAAATATTTAGATAATTAATAGACAAGCTTACTCTTCCTTTTAAGTTCTTCTTTGTTGTAAGCAAAATTGACAATGAAATTAGGCCTACTTGAAGTAGTACCAAAATAATAATTACAAATACTGTTCAGCAGCCAGTTGCTGCACCAGTGTGAGCCTCAACACTTGTGTGGTGTGAGTTAGTTTAAAGCTTCTGAAGCAGCTGCAAGTCTCCACTGCTCAAGGTGACATGCAGCTCAAGAATTTTATTGTTTTTGAGACCCCTCTGGACAAAAACCCCTATAAAATGTATGCCATGCCTCTGGAATACATTTCGCTGTCAACTGGTTATCATAAAATAAGACTCCAGAGCAAGTGAGGAGTAAGGTAAAGACAGTCTGCTGAATAGGGGGGTAATGCTAAAAGTACAGCTTATCACCTCCAGTGCTGGGTTATTTGGCAAAGTTCTGTCCCCCCTGAGCCAGGGGTTAGAATAGACATATCCTGAAATAAATCAAGCTCTGTATCATCCATCACATCTTCTATCTATATGACACTGATCATATTTTCCATCTTATCTCGTGTTGTATTTTTCTATGGGAAGGAAGTCAATAAAGAAGCTTTTCTTTCTTTGCTTGTCAGTCACACTTCTGGAACAGTTAAAAAGCACAACCCTTTCCCAGGAGACTATTTCATAGAATGGAACATCATACACATACTATCTCAGGCACAAAATCAAAGACTGCCATGTCCAGCTTCAAAAGAGTATATAAGAAAAATAAGAACAGCTTCCTTTACATGCTTTTCTGCAACTTTTTCCTGCTTCAAAGATGGTTTTCAGATTTCCTTGGGGAAAAAAAACATTTTCTCTGTCTGTAAAAAGCACAAACTGTCCTGGACTGGCCTTGTTGTCCAAAGCTCACAAAAGAGTGCCAATGTGAGCGCATGCCAGAGGGACAACACATTAAGCACAGTCTGAATCAGGCAAGAGATGGGAATTTAGATGAGTTAAACAACTAAGAAGGAAGAGATCAGTTTTTAGACTGTTCCCAAATGGCTTTTCCAAACTGTACCTCCACAGAGGGATCAAGTTATAACCCAGGGGCCAGCAGTGGCATCCATCCCTGTCCATCCCGACCCCCAAAGCAGATCCTATTGTTTGTCCCGTTCAGTGTGTCTGTCTGTGCCAGGGCGAGAATGAAAAGCAAGGGTATTAAAAAAGCAGTTTGGCTAAATAAGGGAGCTCATTATGTGTGTTATTTTTATTCCTCAAATGCCTGCCTTCCTCTCTTTCCCTTGAGGTTTCCAGAGAAATCTGACAATCAGGGCTGAGGTTTACTGTCAGCTTCCATTAGGCAAATCAACCGGGCTAGGGATGGGGGAAGGACAAGGGGAAAATTGCCCTAAAAGTGAGCTGATTCAGCACCAATCATGTCTTTGTGCACATACCCACTACCAGAAAGTGCTGGGCTTGAGGTGCTGTCCCAAAACAGAGCCCTTTCCGAGCCTCTGCTGTGAACCTGTGGCTGAGCCTGTCCTGTGTCAGAGCCACAACAATGAGCACAGCACACAGCTCTCACTGCCCTGACACAGCAAATGACCTTCAGCGTGCTCACCTGCCACAGAACTCATTTCCATGTTGTAATTGATTTGCAAAAGTGGTATTCATTACTTGAACTAAAGACACAAGAGCCTGCAAAACAGATGAATTGCCCAAGAATATGAACAGACTATCTGGATATGGAGCATTGGATTTGACATTTCAAAATGTCTGCATTTAAAAAAATTGTCTTATTTTTGTCTTATTTTTCATTTTTCCTTCTAAAAAAAATATTTTCTATCAGTGATTTTATATGCAATCCATCAGTTGATAGAGAACCATAGAATGGGTTGGAAGGGACCTTAAAGATCACCAAGTTCCAACCCCCAGTTGAGGTGGGGCTTCCTTATATATGGAGTAGGAGAATGAACTCTCCTTCACAGAACAGAAGACCAGTTTTAAACAGAAAAGGTTTCTGTCTGTCATATTTTTAACCACCACGCTCACAAAACAGGCCATTATTTCAAGGAGAGGCCAGTCCCCACTGCACTGTATTCATCCTGGTTGTACTTCATACATCTTCCAGGATCAGTCACTACACACAGTTATAGAATGAGGAAGAAAAAATATAGTTCACATGCTATAGAAAACACAGCTCTTACCCCCATTGGAAATAGTGGGGTTTCCCTGCAGCACACAGCTTTTTCCAAAACTGCACCCATCAGGGTAGGGAGGCAGCTTGTACATTATGGTTTCCACAGATATATCACCAAGAAAAAAATTTATTTTTCCAGCTGTGAGAAGTCTATGAACTGTAATCATGCATGTCTTCTTTGTCATAAGGCACTTGTTAGGTGCCATCAAATCAAATTCACTGTAAACAGGGAATTAAATTAAATTCTGTATCTCCTTACTGTCACAGAATTATTTAAATAAGCCTCTGACCCACAGAAAACATCACCAGTATAGCCACTAACATAAAATGACATTTAGGAGCTTCCATGGCACCTGTGGCTTAAGGAATCTACATATTATAAATTCCAATTACCTTGGCAGTACTGCAGCTCCTTGGAGTATTACTGTTCTAGGGTAACAATACATCCCTCTCAGAAATGGAGGGACCTGCCCAAGGTTTTAAATTAACTGGTGAAAATAGGATCCAAATTTCTTGCTGCCATCTTTTCCTCTCCTCCACACACCTCAGGAGGCACCAGGAAACCTCTCTCTGAGAAGCTCCTGCTTGTTGCTTAAGGCTTCAAGAGGATTTAAGTTTCCAGAGTCAGGAGATTCCTCCCCTCAGATGTACTGAAGGCACCTGTTATCCATTTCCTTACAGACCCCAAAGCAGTGCCAGCCATGAAGAGCTACTGGGGAGAAGTTGGAGGTGAGGAGGACATGGGGACACACATCCTCTGCAGGTGCTAACAGAGCCCCAAACATTTCCTCAGTCTCCCAGACAAACTGCAGGGCAGGGATGCCACAGAGGAAGAAACTCCTTACAGAAGATTGTCTTGGGTTGCAATACAGGATGTGACCAGAAATGTGCATTCTATCACCATCTGTTGAAGCTGGTGGGGCAGTGATTCCTTATCTCTGTGGCACATATCATCTGCTAATGGGCCATATTTAAAACCAGGTGGGGCAGTTATCTTTATCTTTTCCACAGCCCATCCTTCCTCCAGGAAGATATCATCTGCTGCTGGGCCATTGAGTCCCACTGTATGACTGATAAAATTACATCATCCCACTGGGAGATGATCCAGCCACAGGGAGGAGCCAAGCCTTTCCTACCTAGATAAAAACTGAGATTTTGGACAGCAAGTTATCCATTTTTCCACTGGATTCCAGGGGAACATCAACCTTTCCACATCATCCCTGGACCTTCAGAGGAAAACTGAACCTTCTACAGGAGCACTGCTCCAGCTGAACCACATCTGCCACTGCAGGAGGATGCAGCCACCATTGAATGGGACTGCTACCAACAACACCCTGACTGACTGACTGACTGGGTGTTAGGTTGTATTCTGACTCTGTCAGCGTTTTTGGGTTTGTTCTTTGTAATACTGTATTTCTATTTTAATTTTCCTAGGAAAGAATTGTTATTCCTAATTCCCGTATCTTTGCCTGAGAGCCCCTTAATTTCAAAATTATAATAATTTGGAGGGAGGGGGTTTACAATCTCCATTTGAAAGAGAAGCTCCTGCCTTTTTTGGCAGACACCTGTCCATCAAACCAGGACAAAGATCCAGATTCTCCTCATCCAGACACCTCTGCACTCTAAAGCCTCAGGGCTCATCCCTGTTCCTGTCCTTGTGTCCTCCTCAGTGCCTCTTATCTCCAGGGCCCCAAGTCACTGATTCCACCTCCCCATGTGGCACAGCCCAAGTCAAGCTACTTCAGAGCCCCGTGCCAAAAACTTCACAAATGCTGCTCCCACTTGCTAAACACTGCTCAAGACTGAGCAGGAGGGACTCAATTGTCTGAAGCTGGATCTCTACAGAGAAAACCCAAAGTTTGAAGGATAAAGTCTGTGTTTTGCTTCTCAGTATGTACTTCTCCCCTGCAAAACCCACTGTATGTACAAGTTCTGTACTTGTGTTTAATCAACTAAAACAAAAAACCCAACAAACATTTGATAAGGTAGTTTGTGAGGATCTTGATTTTAGGATTTCTAAATTAATATTTTAAAGCTTAGAATAAAAGCTTTCCAATATATCTAAGTGCTTTGAGCTCTGAAGTCCCAAACCAAAGCATTTCAGTGGAAAATAAATAATTTTAAAATTTAGGTTCTTCCTGCTAAGAAACCAAGAGCTACACCTGGACGTTTCTTCTTTTTAGGAAAAGTACTTCTTTCATTTCATGAGTTTGGAAACTTCTGCACGAAACATCCAAGAAATAAAAACTGCAGCACTTTTTTTCCTTTAGTACACCAATGAAAAGCCAACCTTGCCTCCACTGTCATCCCTTTTTGACAGGGTTTGCATATCCTGCAAGTTAATCCCAAGGAGCAGTCACATCTACCCAGGTGAGAGGGTCAGGGAAGGAGGAGGCTCACGGGACAGGGCTGCCCCATCCTGGATGTAAGGGGCTCCCACAGCCCAGAAAGAACAGAAAAGGCTTTTTCCCAGATGCCACAGAAGAGAAAACTAATTTTTCCCATATGAGAGGACACTGCTGCTGCACGCTGTCAGGAGTCCATTTCAGAGCTGAAGTTTAGAGGATAAAAAAACATTCAACCTACAAGGAATTGTCAAAAAACACAGCTAAATAGCAAACACATGTAAGTCCCAGGCATTTCCCTGAGCCCCACTTGTTCTTTTTTTAGCCTCAGGAGAAAAGCACATTCTTCTGCATAATTTATTTCTTCAGCAGAATTATGCAGAAAACTGCAACTAAATTGCTTTTCCTGATTAAAACCAGAGCATTTGCTATTCTCCCCTCCCCCCCACTTCTGGATTATTTGCCTTTTTTTTTTTTTTTTTTTTTAATCCTACAGTTTCTTCTTCCTAAATGTAGCTCTTAATTTTGCCTGAAAGAAAACAAAGCTCCACCTGATCCTTCCTTTCCCAGCACACCCCCAGCGTGGGCAGGACACCATCTCCTACTCCCCAGCTCCAATGCTCTGAATTTGGGTCATGGCAATCCATGGGATGATTGTACTGGGGGGAGGCTCACTCCTGGGGGTGGACTTGCTGAAGGGAAGGGAGTTTGTTGATGAAAGAGGAGGGTATTTTATCTCAGACAGTGAAACAGCTTTCTGCAAGGTCTCATGCTCTTGGAATGGCTGTACAGGCATCTGTACAACAGAGCTGGGTTCAGCTGCTCACAGATACAAGGCCTCAGATCAGTGTAAGACTGACCTGCCTTTAGATCCAGTCATTTGCTGTTTTTCATGTTTTTTGCCTGTGAGTGTAAGAGATTACTTTTAGCATACCTGGAAAAGGGGCTGAGGATCAGTAGTTTGTGGGGGAGCAGCTTCACCTCCCTGTGAACTCAATTTCCTCCTGCACTGGAGATGTAGTGCTGCTATTTGCATTTAGCTCTGGAGGAACGTATTGTCTCAGCTCTCCAAAAACGTTCCTGTAGAGACCAGGTGCAGTCCAGAGGCTGGTTATAAACTCTTGCATGCCCAGTGCCATGCTCTTAGAAGAAATGAAAAATGGATGGATTTTCATTTAATGTCTTTGCCTGGTACGAGGAGCTGATGTGATGAGTCAGTGCTGAGCCATGCTTTATGGTGCTGCCTGCTTGTAAAGAATTAGGGCTATGGCACTTGAATACAGGTACACTCAGGATTATTCAACAGGCTTTATTTCCAGCATGAGAGCTCTGTAATTCTCTGGTTGTTTGTGCGTCTTCCCAGGTTGGATGTTCAGCAGCACCAGTGTGTTATAAATGAAAATTGGATAGTTCAATTTTGTCCAATTAATCAAACAACAAAGTTAAATTTTAGCAGTAATTTATTAATAATAACAATTGTATATAAATGAATACAATCAGAATATAGGAGTTATATAAATTTTGAGTAAATACAAAATTTAGCAGCAATTTAGGTATAATAGAGGTATGGTTCGGTTGAATAAAGCATGAGCAAAACCGACCGGGAATACCCCAACCGAGGGTACGGGTAGGGCCATTCCTGACACTGTACCATACCAAATCAGCCAAGCTAAAATCTCACTTATATACTGTTTACTAATACATATTAATACAGAAGCTTCTAGAAAGCTCTTCCTCGTTTCTATTCTTAAAATCTACGTCATTGTGTTGAGTTGCGCGTGCGCCACCAGTGCTCGGGGGTCTCTCTTCCTGTCGGGGGTCTTGTTTCCGATGAAGGCTCTGGGTCTTCCTCAGTGTTCACTGTTTGACCTCACAGGTGGCGCATGCTCACTAAACTTAAAGTTATATAATTTAATTTATGTTCCCACAACAGGCCTTAGTCCAGTGTCCAGTGGTTTGGAATCATCCCAATTTGGCACAATTCAAGGTCGAAAACCTATTTGTAGATACTGTTCTTAGACCTATACCCTTCCGATCCTGCCGCCCACTAAACATCTGCAGGGTGATATTTTTCTGCTTTATTTAACCATTTTCTTTATCTCTTTTTGCTTTATAGCAATTAAATACAGTTTTTTATTAATCATAATGTAATGATTTTGCCAATATTGTTACAATTTAATTAGCACAAATCACATTTATAACAAGTGGAAATGAAAATGCAGCTGGTGTAGCTCTGTAGGGACCTCCATGCTTCCATTACAGTAGTGTGACCTTCTCCTTCCTTATCCTGGTCTGCATTACTCAATGGTGCAGGAAGTAAAAACAGGATCTGGGTCACACACTCAGGTGAAGGCACTCAGAATTCATGGGATGGGGGGCAGGTGGGAGCTGTTACTTAGCCATTAAATCCTCCTTGTCTGCTACTGTAGGCCTGCGGGGGATTATTTTGTTAGTGGAAAAAATATTCCCTCCTGGTCTCCCCTGCATTTCTCTCCAAGCCATTCTTCCCTATAACCAGGGACAGCAACCTGTGTAACTGTGGGGCCTGTCTTGTTCACTGGTTTAATCCAGATTTAAACAGTGTTTCTCATTTTGGGTTTATGGAGTTTCAGTATACAACAAAATGGCTGAAAAGCACTCTAAGAGCACTGTGGGGCCCTTCTCCAGAAGTGCTGGTGCATGGAAAGCTGGTTAGTAAGTTCAGACAAGCAGCAAACCTTCAACAACCCTTGCTTAAAACCAGAAATACACACTGCAGCCACTCCACACACAGCTGGCAAAAAGTCTGGGGGAAAAGGCAGTGAAGCATGCACTGAATACTTATGTGATGGTGAAGGGAAAAAGTCCTACTGCCAGGTGCCCACCCTGGGAATATGCATCTGCAGGAGTCACTTGCTCCTACACCAACTCAAGGGTCAGTGCAGGAGCAGAGCTGACCTCTCGTGTCTCCCTCTGCTCTGCCCCTCTGGCTGACTTGAGGTTATGGGTGCTCCTGCGTCTTATTCCTCTGCCTTGCACTGACTGAGTGAGGCTGAGTCCCTGGATAGATCTGCCAGGAGACAGAATCCATGTGGAATAGCTGGGTCTTACCTTGGAACTGTGCCTACTGCCACCTACAATACAGTACAGCAAGCCACAGGTTCACCGGTTTCTCTGTTCAGGTTGTGTTCATTTTATCAAGGCTGGCTGAACATTGCATCATTCTACTTATTGTCCATGTCTCCACTGACAGGATACATCACCTATTAGAACACTGACACTGCAGGAGCTCTTGACACATCTGATGTGTCAGGAACACACCTCTCTTTCCAAGTAACAGATTGGTAGTGCACTGGTGGTGTCTTTCTTTCTTGAATCCATCAATCACTGATCTTCAGCTAAAAACTTCAAATGAACTATTTTCTCTAATTTGACCTGTTTTGCACTCACTATTAACTTTGCTCATGATAGAAATCTGTGGTCTTCTAGGGCTGTTGGAAGATCATAGTAGGAAGGGCATTTCCAAGAGAAGAGTGGGGAAAAGTATATTAATAGTCAATCTTTGACTGATACTTTGAATTAATTATAAAAGGAGTGAGAATTCCTGTATGTCTCCAAAGAAGTATCCTTTTTTTCTTAGTTCCTAAGTTAATATGGCTTCCCAACAGTAACTAAACCAGTAACTACAAATAAATAGTATTTAGTGCTTTTATTTGCAAATTGAGTCTGTACTATTTAGGACAACTTTATTTCTGATGATACATCTGCAAGAGAACCAGAATCATAGAAGGAACTCCTGTGCTATTCCCTTGAGAAAGAGTTTTTGTTCCCCACTTTAGACTTGGCATGGCATTATTGCAGGTAATAGGCTTTTGAGAGCAGTGATTAAATGCACAGGCTGAACAAGGCTATACATATTGTGCATTACATTCCAGCTGATTGCATTAAATATTCCAGATTCACGGGGTCCTCTCAGTAGATGCAATGCTCTGCTGAGCAGAATGGTCATCAATATTTAAATATTCTTTCAAACCAAGCTGTAGCAGCCCCATTTGATACCTAGCAATGGAAATGATGTCTCAGATTGCAATAGGTTTCACCCTTCACCAATATCTTCTGTAATTACAATCCTATGCTCCCTCCCTTCTTGAGCCCACCTCAGTCAGGAATTTGATGTCACAGCCCACACTCTGATCCTAGAATCCTGCTGACCTGCCAACAGAAGGCAGATGACCTTTTGATGTGATGTCAAGAAACTCCAAATCCATTTGGCCTCTTAGGGCCTCCTAGAGAAGCCTTAGGGCATTTCTGCTTTCATCACAACATGCTCCAAAGCCCCTCCTGGGCCAAGTGGCTCCTAGAGGCCTTCTTCCTGGGGAGGAGATGTGGACCTTTGGGTCTCATGTCTTCCAGGTGTACACTGGCTGATGGGGGATAAGCATCCTGGACCCATTTTTCCAAGTGTGTTTCCCAGAATCTTTTAAAAGGAGGGGCTGCAGCACCTGTGCTAAGTGGTAAATTCATCTGTTCTTCCCTTCCTGTGCCCTGAGCTATGCAAGCTCCAGCTGCATAGCCTGAATGGAGACAGGGAGAGAAGGATGCATCTCCTCAGATACTAATAACTGAACTTAGAGCAATAATAAAACATGATATGCTATGTTAGAGCTTCCATTTAAAATAAAATCCTGTGACATGGAGATATCATCATCATTTTTATCTCATCACAAGTAACTAACCCATTTGAGAGTAAATATAACAGATCAAAATGGATGCTTCTTAGCAAAAGGGTCTGTGTAAATAAAAACAGTGAAGATTAAAGGGCTAACAACAATGGTCTTTGCTGCTGAGTCTCCAGCAGCACCTTGTGTGGATCCCCAGCAATACGTTTACAAGGAAGATTTAGGAAGTAAATCTATGATATTACTTCTCCCCTGTCAATAATCTTAGCCTTAGGCACACATGCCGATGGAATAGAAGGATGGAGCTCAAAGATATGGGACATGAGAAACTAGCAGGGATGATTGTCACCTGATATCACATCATCAGAAACTGCTACACAAAATTATTGTGAATTATGGGGGCCTGCTGTGCATTTGATTTCCCACAGCTGCTACCACAGCAGTCACTTTCCTGAAAATTAAGTGCATGTTTCATCTGCTCACAGAAAGGGAAGGGGGGAAAAAAAGTAAAGGAAGACAAAATTATGATGGAAAGCCCACTGAAATCTCCTGTGCCATGGCAGTCACAGCCTGTCCCTGGGACAAGCAGCAGGGACATGGGGCTGTGTCACTCAGAGCCAGAGTTGTGTCCAGCTACTGCAGGATGTTCAATCCATTTACATTCCCCACAACTCATTGCTGTCTCATGTCCAGCGAGGGACACTACTCAAAGCAGATTATTGCACTCCTCTCTGCACAAAGCAGATTATTGCACTTCTCTCTCCAAAGCAGCATTGCTGACAGCGCTCAGCACTGCCAGGAGCTGTGCAGGAGCAAGATGAGAGCTCTGCATCAGGAGAGAGGCAGGGAAGAGGATTCTTCCATTGCTACACGTGAAACTGCTGAAGGAAAACCTTGGAAAAATGGGGATTTGGGCGAGGGGAACCCCTAAGGGGAAACAAAGGACAGGTCCCAGTAGGGACACCCCTGAATCGCCCAGTTTTGAGTGGGGAGCAATTGTGGGAATTGCCTGAATTGTTGGGTGATTTTTATTTTGGGAAGGGGAGATGTTTTCCAAGTGGGAAATGGATCTGGAGGGGGCAGGGGAGGGGGATGGACCGGGTGGGTTTGGGGAGACTAAGGACAGGGGGTCCCGCCCAAACTTCTCCCCCTCCCTTCCTGCTTTGTGTAATGGCAGCAATGCATTTCCTGCAGCAGTGCATCCAGGGACTTTTTTCTCCCTTTTTGCACCTTTTCACCCTCACTATCCCACCATTTCCCTCCTCCCATTTCCCACCCTTTTTCCTCTCATCTTTCCTGCTGTTTTCTCCCCTCATGTTTCCCACCCTTTTCCCCCCCCACGTTCCCTGCCCTTTTTCATCTCATCTTTACTGTCTTTCCCTCAACTTTCCCACCCTTTTTTTCCTCATGTTTCCTGCCCTTTCCCCCCCTCATGTTTCTCGTCCTTATTCCTCTCACATTTTCTCCCCTTTTCCCCCTCACATTTCCTGCCCTTTTTAATCTCATTTTTGCTGTTTTTTCCCCTCACGTTTCCCACCCTTTTCCCCCTCATGTTTCCCACCTTTTTTCATCTCATCTTTGCTGTTTTTTCCCATCATGTTTCCCGCCCTTTTTCTCCCCTCACGTTTCCTGCCCTTTTTATCTCATCTTTACTGTCTTTTCCCCTCAACTTTCCCACCCTTTTCCCCCTCACGTTTCTCGTCCTTTTTCCCCTCACATTTTCTCCCCTTTTCCCCCTCACATTTCCCACCCTTTTTCCTCTCATCTTTGCTGTTTTTTCCCCTCACACTTCCCGCCATTTTTCCCCTCACGTTTCCCACCATTTTCCCCCTCACATTTCCCGCCATTTTTCCCCTCACATTTCCTGCCCTTTGTCTCCTCACACTTCCAGCCCTCCTTCCCTCACATTTCTCTCCCTTTTGGGCACTCCCAGTGCTGGGTTCGAGTGCCCACCTGGGCTCGGTGCCGCTCCCTGCACAGCCCCAGCCTGGCAGCCCCGGCCTGGGCAGAGAGGTCATGGCTCCAATGCTCTTCCCTCCTCCACCGCCAGCATTCTGCACTGACAAATGCTGCCCAGAAAAGCCACGTGGTTATTTAATTTGCAGACAGATTTTACTAGCATGGAAACAAAGATACTTCAATCATGTTTTTGTGTCCCGAGCTCGCCAAGCGCTTCTCTGAGTGCTAATTAAATTCCACAAGCTCCTCAAACAGCAGGTCAATCCAATCCAGCGCTGCTGGGGCTTTGTTTCCTATGGAAGTGCTGCAAAGGTGCCCGTGCTGGCTGGCTCGGTGTGCATCTGCATGTCCTACCTGTAGAACCTGCTGGAACCACTGGCCCAGTTAAAGATGGCTTGACAGAGGCAGAATTCCCAGAGAAAATGAATCTCTGAAATCTTCTTTGTGGCCCTGGCCAACAAGTCAAGGTGCTGAAGGGAGAGCCTGTTGTGTGAGTTCATGGGGCAGTGCTGGCAGAAAAGACCTCATCCATGGAAAAGCTTCAGCCAAAGCTCATAGTTTCTCAGACATTGAAATAAGAGAGAGATATCCAGAAGAAGCTGGACTTGGGACATTTTGACACACAAAACAATTTCTGGACCAGGGCAACATGGAGTGAGTTATCAAACCTGGTCTGGCCTTCCACCAGCTGATGTGAACCATGCCCAGATCCAGGATCTCAATGCAGAAGCCCTGACATTTCCTTGGGCAGAGTGATGCCTTGAACTTCATCCCCTGTGGCGCTCACAATGACTACTTTGATTTGTGCACTGCTCCCAGCACCACTGGATCAACCCCAGGGAAATACAGGAGCAATAAAATCAAGTCTTCACTGGGCCTCTTACTGTGTCTGGACATCTTCTAGAAAGGTGATTTTGTCCCTAGGCCTTGAAATTTCAGCTCTTCTTTTTCAGAAAAGAGATTGGTATGGGTCCTCACAGTAATAACTAATAAAATTGTTTCTCTCAAAGAGGACTTTATAAGATAGAATGGAATATGGATCCAGAGAAAAAGGACATAAAAGTCACTCTGATTCCTGAAGCAATTGCATCCACATAGGTGGCCTTCTTCAGATCTTCTTAGGACTTCTGGAGTTTTGGGGGTCTTTATCTTCACACAGGAGGCCTGGGAGGACAGCGATCATCTGAAATAAGATAGGAGGCTAAACAACTGCCACCTTATTTCCATTAGCACTTGTTTTGAAAAGAGCCAACTTCTCCTTTATTATGAAGATGAGGCAAAGAAAAAATGACTGGAACTCATTTTAATGGTAGATTTACTCTGGTATCAAGCTGATACTTAAGACAGATATGAAGTTATGCTGTGTGAGTCAACTGAATATCAATTGAATTCTTATATAATGAGGAAAAAGATTGAAATTTGGGGTTAATTGGGAGTATTAGAAACAGAGAAAAATGGAAAAAACCTAAAAGTGCAAACATAGCAGTACCTCTTCAATACAGTGTGCACTCAAGTGTAACTTTTTTGCCTGTCTGAAAGAAAAAAAACCTAATTTGAGAGGCAGTGGTGAGCATTTCTGTGATCTGGATTGTGACTGGGGGCAGAGATGGAGTGTGATGAGAAAAGGAAAGGAATGGGATTTGCTTTAATTCAAAGCATCTTGAAAATTTTGGCCTGGCCTAGAAAACAGTAATGGAAGAAACAGCCCTTGGTGATAAATATCTCTTCTCTTTAGAAATTTCTGTTCCAGCAAGCCAGTCTCTGTCACTGTTATGTCTGAACCCTAATATAATAAAAATAAATACAGCTTTAAGGGGTTTGCCTCTTGCACTGCTCTCTGTAACCTGCTGGGTAACTTCCTGTCCCCAGAAGTGGCTGTCACTGGTCATTTGTGCACAGATGGGGCTCTCTGGGCAGACAAGGCCTTCCATCAGCTGGAACCCTCCAGTGGGAGCAGCCCAATCCATCCCAGCATTCCCAGGGATGCAGCAGAAGCAAGCACAGCAGCACCACTGTGCACAGGATCGTTAGCAGAGGAGAAACAGGGCTGCATTTCTCTGACTTCCACAACAGCAATGCCAACAATAGAGGAAAAGAGATTATCCTTTTTTCTTCCAAGGTTGAGAGTCCTGTTTCAGGTTTCATGCCATGCAGACAGCAATAATAACCTGCTCTGAAAGCTGCTCGCTGCACAATAGCAAATTGCTCATGGGCAGTGATGGCAAAATTTAATCCCTGCTCTTAGAATGCATCCCACATAGCCACTCAAGACAACATAATAGCACTTTTGTAGTTCTCTGCTACAAACATCACTTTGAAAAGGATACAGCTGTGGAGGGGAGTCTCCACATGCGTCATTTTTGGCTGGCTACCAAGTTATCAGAGCTCAGACACACTGTGCTCCCTCACACAGCTCTGCCAGCTACTGCAAAGTCACGCTTGGGGAAGGCAGAGGAAATGGATGGAGCTGTGTGAGCAGGAAATGCAAGTATAAAATTCAGTTGTTGGCCAGATGATCAGATTAGGAATTCATTTTCTGAAGAATTGGAATGAGAGAAAATCGGGAGACGGCTCCAGACTGGGATTTAATTTACAATCCATAAGGCACTGTCTGGATTATTTAAGATTCTGAAGCTGCAGATGTGCCAAACATCAGCCACTCCTTCACTGAATGACCATGCATGGAGGAGGTCAGACAAGACCACAGACAGCACCAGCAGCTCTTCCCTCCACCTTCTTTCCATTGTTCTCTTGAGCTATCAGTCACACTGTTTCCAGCTGCCACATGAATCAGTTAAGTGGCCAAAGGAGGCCAAAGCCCACCGGTTTGCTCTCACTACTGCTCTGGCTCTGCACAGCACCAGCAGTGCCCCATGTGCTGCTCAGCAGTGTGAGGACACTGCTCTCTGCAGAAGAGGAACCAGCCTGGAGAGCGGCCTGGGGTGCTGAGTCCACCATGGGCTGTGCTCTGCTCACACACTGCTGTGCTGCCAGGGGATGCCACTGCTCCTCCAGAGCAGCCTCCAGTGCTGCTGCTGCGCTGAGCCCTGCTGACACCACTGCACAGACAGTGGCTGTGTGAGGCTGGCAGCACTGTCACAGACAGTGGCTGTGTGGGGCTGGCAGCACTGTCACAGACAGTGGCTGTGTGAGGCTGGCACCACTGCACAGACAGTGGCTGTGTGAGGCTGGCAGCACTGTCACAGACAGTGGCTGTGTGAGGCTGGCAGCACAGCACAGACAGTGGCTGTGTGGGGCTGGCAGCACAGCACAGACAGTGGCTGTGTGAGGCTGGCAGCACTGTCACAGACAGTGGCTGTGTGAGGCTGGCACCACTGCACAGACAGTGGCTGTGTGGCAGGCTGGCAGCACTGGCACAGACAGTGGCTGTGTGAGGCTGGCAGCACTGCACAGACAGTGGCTGTGTGAGGCTGGCAGCACTGTCACAGACAGTGGCTGTGTGAGGCTGGCAGCACAGCACAGACAGTGGCTGTGTGAGGCTGGCAGCTCTGTCACAGACAGTGGCTGTGTGAGGCTGGCACCACTGCACAGACAGTGGCTGTGTGAGGCTGGCAGCACTGTCACAGACAGTGGCTGTGTGAGGCTGGCAGCACTGTCACAGACAGTGGCTGTGTGAGGCTGGCAGCTCTGTCACAGACAGTGGCTGTGTGAGGCTGGCAGCACTGTCACAGACAGTGGCTGTGTGAGGCTGGCAACAATGTCACAGACAGTGGCTGTGTGAGGCTGGCAGCTGTGTCACAGACAGTGGCTGTGTGAGGCTGGCACCACTGCACAGACAGTGGCTGTGTGAGGCTGGCAGCACTGCACAGACAGTGGCTGTGTGAGGCTGGCACCACTGTCACAGACAGTGGCTGTGTGGGGCTGGCAGCTGTGTCACAGACAGTGGCTGTGTGAGGCTGGCAACAATGTCACAGACAGTGGCTGTGTGAGGCTGGCAGCTGTGTCACAGACAGTGGCTGTGTGAGGCTGGCAGCACAGCACAGACAGTGGCTGTGTGAGGCTGGCAGCACTGTCACAGACAGTGGCTGTGTGGGGCTGGCAGCACAGCACAGACAGTGGCTGTGAGGCTGAGGCTGGCAGCAGTGGCTGTCACAGACAGTGGCTGTGTGAGGCTGGCAGCACTGTCACAGACAGTGGCTGTGTGAGGCTGGCAGCACTGTCACAGACAGTGGCTGTGTGGGGCTGGCAGCACTGTCACAGACAGTGGCTGTGTGGGGCTGGCAGCACTGTCACAGACAGTGGCTGTGTGGGGCTGGCAGCTGTGTCACAGACAGTGGCTGTGTGAGGCTGGCAGCACAGCACAGACAGTGGCTGTGTGGGGCTGGCAGCTCTGTCACAGACAGTGGCTGTGTGGGGCTGGCAGCACTGTCACAGACAGTGGCTGTGTGAGGCTGGCAGCACTGTCACAGATAGTGGCTGTGTGGGGCTGGCAGCACTGCACAGACAGCCTGGCTCCAGCAGGGCCGGGCTGGAAGTGCTGGCACATGCGCTGCTGGCACAGATGTGCCATGTGAGGGACAGGGTTCCACTGTTCCACACTGTTCTCCTCTGGGGAGGTGGCATGAGCAGCTGAGAGCAGTGAAGGATGCAGCTCACACAGCCAGGCTCAGAAGAGGCATTTCCACTCTGGGAGCAAAGTTGTGCTGGAGGGCTGCAGTAAGCAAACGAGGAAGAGCTCAGGTTCTCAGTCAGCTGTGGACCAGAAGGAGCAAGAATCCCCTCCAGAGCTGACCAAGGCAGCTTGTGCTTTGAATCTCTACCAACCTGCTGTCAGCTGTTTCTGAAAGCACCAAGAAGCATCAGCCAGAATTAGTTTATGCATAACAAGTCCAAGGAAACTTTAAGCTTCTTATGGATCACTCCAAGAGAGAGAACATTACTACGTGTATCCTGTGATACCACTTGGGCCTCTGCATCTCAATAATTGTAGAAATAATTTCCTTAGAATGGTCTGGTTCTCACCACAAACCTTTGGGGTGTGTTCTGCCTTCCTGGCACAAATAAAGATACAGGATTTTGAGTGAATTACCTAATAATTCTGTCATGAGCTGATCTCCTTTCTCGTTCCTCCCCACCTCACCGTATTACTGATGGGAACAAGGGAGTTGTTATCAATCAAGACAAGCAACATTGTGATCTCTGCAACTGAAATCCATTTCAGATTGGAGGATAAAATGTGATTATATTTACACTTCCTTGACACAATTCAGGCAGCAAAATAACAGCCTTCTACAGACATTTTTCTTCTTCATATTTAGATTTGTCAGTATTGTGGAACTGTGTGAGAAGGGAGGGAATTATTATAGCAGCTGGGATTCAGTGATGCATTTTAGTTGCCTCACAAATGAAGATGTTCACTTTGTTTTGTTGTCTTCCCATCTTTTTCATCTCCAGGTTCCTGAATACTGCCCAGAGCATCCTCCAGATTGATGAAATTGCATTTCAATCAATACAGTTCTATGTAAATCTATTTTCAGTTTTGACATACCCCATAAATTATTTCTACTTATAACCTTAACTGTTCTGTATTCATCACAGGAGATGAAGTTTTGAATTCATGCAGCTGTTTACAAATTAAATTTACAATTAATGAAGAAAGTAGGAGATTAGGCACTCCATATTTCCCAAACTACATTTCAAAAGGATATCATCAGGCTTTATACTGTCAAATTATATGTGGACCTTTTGATATTAAAGGTGTCAGTCTCAAAAAATCCCAGAATTAAAAATCTGGTTTGACCCACATAACCCAGGTCAGCCTAAGGTTGAGCTTGATGTGCTGGTTGGAACAAACACTATTTCTCATAACAAAATTTCATTTCCAGTAGACAACCCTATGTTCTCTTCTCTTTCCAACACCAGCAATGATATTGAGGCCATCCACCTTACCCAGAGCATAAGGAAGCCTCCCTTTACATGAGTACCTGGCACTGCGTGACCTAGGCACCATCAAAGAACCCCCACAGCTTTGCTCTGGAGTGAAAACAATTCTACTCTCAGAATTTTACATGTTTTTAGGAATTGCATTCCAATTTTGAATGTATTTCCTGGATCTCTACAACGTATTTCATGGAAGGGCCATCCTCTGTCATCCCTCCAGATTCACAGAGACAGTTTTCAAATCAGCAGCCAACCTGAGAATGGTTCAGTATTCTCCTCACAGCCACATGCTCTGTAGCAGGAGAGCTGTGAAAAGGTGAGTTAACCAAAAGCATCAATAGCAATTTTTAAGGAACAATCATGTAGAATTACTGTTCAAACTTGATAATATACCATAATATACAGAGCTCCTCTGAAGGATAGCACACTGAAACTGGAAAGAATGAAAGCCCTTTCTCTTTTTTACAACTGGAATTCAAGACCTCTTCATTGGCCAATTTTCTAATACCTGCAATTTTTATTTTCTTTTATTCAGTGCCTCATTCTTCCTTCAGCAGACTGCCTTAGGCAAAGCTGTGCTTCTCTCCATTTCAGTTTTTCTCTCTTTTACCTGCACCACTTAAACAGTAAATTGGAAATTACAGAGTGCAATTAGGAACATAGCCTTGCCCTGCCATTTAGTACAGGCACAGAAAACCAAGGAGAAAACATAGCTCAAGTCAGTAGTTGAATTCCAATGTAGTCACTGCTCATGGGCCCAGATGACCAAGGCCCTCCCTAAAGGCATACATAGAAGAATCAGGATCTGTGGATGAACCTGTGTGGGCAGGGAGATTGGATCAGATGGACCACTGTGGTCCCTTCCAATCTTACCCATTCTGTGATTATCTGCTAATGGAAGTTTATCATATCAACTATTAGAAATGCTATAAATTCCTCGATGTATTTCTCCAGTAACAAATGAGATGCAGTGCTGCAAGCCTTCTCAAGCAACTCAGCTGTAACACAATCCAAGTGTGTCCATGGGTGTGTTACCTTGCTTTCAAAAAGGTCTCCACAGATAATAATAGACTGTGGCAACTAGTTGGACATGGGCTTTAGGAATTACACCAACAGCTCTAGGAGCCTGTCCCTTATACAATACCAAAGCCATCTCAATGGAGCAACTAAGTGCTCCTTGCTTTTGGAAAGAGAGGGGGCTCTGGTGCAGGAAGAAGCAAGGTGTAATAAAGCCAGTGGCTGCTGAAGGGAATACTGAGGGTAAGAAGCTGGGAGTCTAAACTAAACAAGCAGATGGTTAAAGAGGAAGGTTAACTGAAGGGTAAATAAAACATTAGAAAAAAGGTGAACTGGAGGCTGAATCCTGGAGGAAAACCATGTTGAGCACTGTGTGTATGCATGTTCATGTCTTGAGAGAAACTGCTCCACTGCATTCTATCTCCCTTTTTTCCTTTTATATCCACAGAAAGGCTCCTCCAGACTTCTGTAGGTGTCTATGGCATACATGGGAAACTGCTGCAGGCTTTTTTAAATGCACAAGAGAAAAAATGCCTGGACAAGTTTTTTTTTTTTTTTTTTTTTTGTAGGAGTGAAGAGTAGCTGAAAAAAATGACAAGGCTCCTTGCCTTGAGAAGGTAACATGGGAGGTGAGCTCTGGGATTGTGAGCACTTCGCTCATGGATCAGCTCACACCAAGGAATCCTGATGGCCTAGGACAGAGGATGAAGCTCCTTCAGCTCCTGCACTGCATCCTCCCTCTCTCCTCAGGGCAGCTGAGCAGCAGCAGGACCCTGTGAGGAGGCTCCTCCTCGCTGTCTGTCCCTCTCCACAGAGTGCCCACGGAGCCAGGGCTGCCCTGCCTCTCCTCATCCCTCCTCCCCATCCCCTCCTCCGAGCCTCAGCTGCTCACCCATTTCTAACTTTACCAAGCCATCTACAAGAGGAAAGATGTCCTTCTGATGCTAATCTTGGAAGGGAGTGTGGTTTGGAAGAGCAGTTACTTTGCTAATGAAATGCTTTGCATGCCAGAGTATGCTCCCTCCATGCCTTACCACCATATGGTTAAATTTTCCCCTCCATCAGATTTAATAAATAGTGTTTACAAATTCTTAGGCATGCCTCCGTTGTAAAATCCACTAAACCCACAACAAATATACTTATCATGGCATTAATTTGGTTAGAGATTTTCTCAGAGTATTGACAGCCATATCTAATTTCTAAGGATTTATTTTTATTTCAAAATATATTAGATACATTTTTTCTTTACCCACTACAATTCCTTTATAATTGTGTTTCCTCTGAAGGCAAGGGGCAGCTGCTTTACAACCATCCACTGTCAGACTACATTTCCTCTAAAATATCCTTTAATAATTAATATTTTATATTTATTCACGAGTAAGAACTTAAACTTTCCTACACAGATCTACAAAGCCTTGAGTTCATTCGTCCTACAACTGAACGCTGACATTTCATGGTTCAAACACCATTCCCTGCTGGGAGATTATCTGCTACCATGGTCTAGATATTAATATCTGCAGTCTGTGAAGAAGCTTTAATAATCTTAAATATAAATTTTAATATAAATTCTCTCATTCATACTTGTTCCTTCTTAAAAATGAAACCAAGCAGACACCCAAAAAGCAGAGACTTCATTTTCTATTCAGCACCAATTTTTGATTCATTTCCTTTCTTGGTCAATCAATTGGCCTCTCTTAATAACTAAATATCTAGACTAGTAGTGAACTGAGTGTCCAGCTGGCAGATTTGGGTGCCCACATTTCTCTTGAAATATGAATGTTATCTACCATATATGTACAGGACTCCTTTCCACCCAACAGTTTTAGAATATTAGTGTAGATTCATTGTGGCAAATGAATGTTACCATGGCTTGGATCTACCCCACTGCAAGTACCAGCACCTTTCCATGTTCCCTACCCACTTAGAGCCCTGGATTCACCCTCACTTCTTCTTGTATGGAGAAATACCACAGAAGGAGCCTGTGACCAGTGAGCAGCTACTCAGTCCCCTGATACAAATGTTAATATAAATCCCCCCATGCCAGCAGCAAGCATGAGATCCCCATCATGTTTATATTGTTAGAGAACTCTGAGAGTCCAGGGAAGAGTGGAGTGTTTATGATGATGGCTGAACTCAGCAGCAGTTTCCTTCTGCTAGGATTTGTCCTGAAAGGACTTACTGCCTCTGTTGTATCAAACTCTATTTTGAACATGGATGAATTGCTAGCATTGAGTTAAAATGTGTGTGGCACCAAGTGGGAGAGAAAAATAACTGATCAGATACAAGCCCCTCTGGCATCTGGTCTTACCCAAGGTGCTCTCAGGTTGCATCATGCTTCCTACATCAGACTCTTAACTCATTCCACAAATCCATAAATAAGTTTTGGAGGACAGAAAGAGAAAATCCTATTCCTTGATTGCAATGACAGGCTTTATCAGATAAAACAAACCAGTACATTAATTTCATCCTCACAGCCCCTTCACCTCCTCTAACAACACGACAGCAAACAGAGACCAATACCTGCTCCCCTCATAAATCTAACCACCTCCACGGCAGGGATTTTCCTGGAAAGGAGGATAGAGGTTTTATCAGAGGAAATTACAGCTCCTGTTCTCTGCTCAGCCCATTACCAGCAGCTGTGCTGTGTTAGTAGTTTGCTGAAATGGGTTCATGCCTGGAGTGTTATCTAAAACGTGTATCTCTCCAAAGATGATGTCAAATATATGTAAGTATTGGGAGGAGTCTCAGCAGAAGAGTGTAAACAGAGTGTTGGCAATTTTTCATACACTCCCTAGCATGAAAACTTCTTTTTACTCCCAATACTGTAATTAGGATCAAATATTCAGAGCCAAAATTGCAGCTCACATGGAATGTCATTGCTGGTTTGGTTTAGACCACTTCAAAATATTTGCCTAAGGTTTGATTTTTCCTTCAGTTGCTTTGGACAAGGGTTTTCCATAAGACCAGTGCTTCCCAGTGAGAGGGAATGCCTGTGATGTGGTTAAAATCTTGTTCCTCTGCATATGGTGGTAAGCAAACCACAGTGCAAAGTGCAACTCCAAACCACCAGCACATCCTTCTTTTCTGGGTTTGCCCAACCCAGCACTGCACAGGCCTGCTCTGGCCACAGCCCATGGCACAGTCTGAAATAATAATAACAACAGCTTTGCAGACAGCGAGGAATGTAAAACAGTGGCACTTTGATTCCTGTGGCAGCACTCCTCTGAACCACAGCACAACCAAACCACAGCACAACCAAACCAGAGCACAGCTACCCCATGGTCTGTCCTTCAGCACCCACATGGGTTTGGGCTGCAAGGGGCTGCTGACAGAAGGAATTCAGTATTGTTCTGTGTTTGGCTATTGCAATAACCAGTGTGTGTGACCATGCCTTTGCTCATGAGCTCAGTGTTATGTCTGGAAAAGGAGAAGTCAGAGAAACATCATGGATATAAACACACCCTTGTCTTCCCAGCCACAGAAAATTTTCCCTTCCCTTATATTCTCTTTGTGGCTCATTTATTACCTTCTGCTGCATAGAACATACCCTTGATTCAGTCCACAGCCTCAAAGCTTTTATGTGGTTTCTGCTACACTTCAGGAATTTTGCAAATAAATGGCTGTGCTGGATTTGTTTTACAAAAGCATTTGTTTGTTTTCAAATCATATACTTGGCTAAATGAAAAGGATCCAGCTCTGTGTTTTCTCCCAGGCTGGTTGGGTTCCAGTGATGGTTTGCTGCTGTATGTCTGAAGGGGATGAAGGAGACAGGGGACAGACCTGCTTCTAGGTCTATGTGACCTGTGCCGATGGACAGCACTGAGCTTCTCCTCAGCTGGGGAGAGAGAGGTTCTCTCCTCCAACAACCCCCATGAGGAGGTCAGCAACCCACCCTGGTTTCAGCTGAAGGAGATGTCTGCATTCTCAGGGCACCTGGTTGTCTTGCTTTTGACATCCACTTGAGAAGAGGAATTGTGACTCAACAGTGCCCATTGTTCTCTCTGGGCTTCAAAAGGGATAGCAACAGTTAGTTCACATGGAAATGACAATGTTGTAAATTTTGGGCTGACTAGTACTTTTCCCAGTATTTTTCTTTTTTATTTTAGACTTTAGAAATAACACAGATCTTATTTATATCTGGAATATATCTGCATTGACCTTTCTGCTCCCACCCAGCACAGAATTTCCAAAACTGATGCCAACTGGAGAGCCCATCAAAAAGGCACCTGGACAGTTCAACTCTTTTAAAAGATGTCTCTATCACAGGTGTCCATTAACATCTTAAAGCAAGTTTCTTTTTTATACCTCAATTTACCTAATACAAAGTGGGGATTAATATGATAACTGATGTAAACATCTTCCAGGGGCTGTAACAGTAGTAACATAATGGGCACAGGTAGCAGAAGGAGATCTGAAATCAGTGATTTCAAATGACTGATCAGAAGTTGTTGCTCAGACAGTGGATGAGAAAGAATGAGATCTTCTAAAATATGAAAGAGATTGCCTGATACAGGGAAGAAAGTCACGTGAAGAGTAACCCTTTAAATAGCACCACCATAATCAAAAACACATTTGTGAAAGGACAGGACAAAAGTGCTGGGGTCAATTCATACAGACCTCGTTTGGTGACTGGGTTATTTGCCTCTGTAACCCTGAGTCATCTTAAGGTCAGAAACAAAGTTCACAGTCTGAGCACACTCTGTATCACACCTTAATCACACACAGGGGAAACTGCTCCAGAAAGGAAGCACAGTTCTGTTTTATGTTATGATTACAGTAACCAGCACATTTCATAATTTCCCCTGTGCTTCAGCAACAGAACTGGCTCCTCCACGTGGAAGCAGGGCAACAATTATTTTTAGTGGCTACAAAATTAATCTGATGTCTTCCCATCTATCTCAGAGATAGTGGCCACCAGGGCTATAACTTCTCCTTGCTTGGAATATCGTTAGCATAAGGCAGTTTCATTATGACATAAAGACACTCACCAGCAAAATTTAAAATAGCACTTTATTTTATCATTGAGACGAGAAAATCAAGGTGACAGACAGCCAATATCAATCAAAAATGATGCTGCTATTCCACACTCACCATACAACACTGCTACAATAGCAATAACATGTGGATAGCATTAAGGATTATCAATTCTGGAACAGCATAACTGGTTTCTCTCTTAATCAGCTGCTAAATTATTCTGAGCTAGTCCCTAAACTAAACAATCAAACCACCAACCCTATAGACATTGCTTCACAGGTGGTTTTATCAGGCTTAAGGGCCTAATATGCAGCTTTCTGGAGAACCAAGAGTTTCTCCCTGGCTTTGCTGAAAACCAGGAGGGTGCAGCTTTCCTGTGGCACCTGAGCGAGGCAGACATCCCTCTCTGCCACAGGGGAGAGCAGGAGGGAGGGGAAGTCACTGCCCAGCTTCTGGGTGTCACCCTTTGTGGCCATGTGTGTTTAAGGCAGGGCTGGGAGCTGATGAGGCTGCTGGCCTGAAGATGTGTGCTTAGCATTGAACTTCATGACCTTGACTAAGCTCCATCCATAAGTGTCAAAATGGGTGCAAAACACAGCCCAGATCATCCACTTGGAGAGCTTTATGCATGATGGGTGTCTGAAAGCTGCTCCTAAGCCACTGCAGTATAGAGGGAAGCCATGCTAGTGGCAGCCAGACTAATTCCCTGCACCTCGAAGTTTCCAAAGGCACCTCATATTGACCTAAAATGCACTGTTCTCCAAAGGAATAAACACAGTCAAATAAGAAGACTAATGCAACTATACTGAGGTATATAAATCTCCTCTGGAGGATGCAGCATAGTGACCTTTTACTGAACCACTGAGGATTAGATCTTCTATATTACTGAGGTGTCTTGAATGAATCCCTCTTTGGAAGATCATTGCACATAAAACAAATACAATGGTGATATTTAGCTCTTGGAATATTGCTTCACCTTTCCCAAAACTATTCTGTGCACATCTATGTGTACCAGACTGTATTGAAAAGATATGAATTGATCTCACCTTATCCCTTTTTGCTGCTGTCAAGGTATTTTTAATCACTTGTCTAATGTTACTAATCTTTGCATTTTCTCTTACAAGTGCCATTTAAAGAAAGGCTTCCCTGTGCTCCATGTGTGTATGGGTCCATTCCCTTCTCAGCCCTCCCAGGTCACTCTCACCCTGCACAGGCAACTCCACACATCAGTCACTGCTGACCAGTGACTTCTGTGCTCAGCAGCTCCTGGACTAATTCAGGCTCATGGGGGCTGCTCTGGAATCAGAGATTTGGCTTTCAGGCCATGCTCACCTCTCTGCACCCACCTCTGCTGTGTTCTACACTGAATTCTACCCTTTTCTCTTCCTTTTCAACCAGGCAGGACTTGCAAAATGCATCTCAGGAGATCTGAAGGGTTCAGTGCCCTGTTGGTCAGTGCAGGCAATGCCTGAGACAAAAGGATATTGCAAACCCTGACTAGGAGCTGGGAAACTGGGACACACAGACAGACCTGACTGGGTTAACAGGGACATGGAAGATGAACTCAGATTTGAATCCTACCTGAGACACCACAGCCACAGGAATGTCCTTCTGTCTTACTACAATTCCTTTAACCTGAATGCCATAATCTTTACCTTTGTTCTTTTGTTTCCTTGTAGATAATAGCATAATTACTTTATAGCATTTAATATATTTTGGAATAAAAATTAAATAACAAATTGTTAATATATTTTTTGCATCTCTTCCTTTAATTCCACTGGAATTCCTAATCTCACGGTGATCACATCAAATGTCACCAAGTATTGTTGGTAAATACTTTAAAAGCAAATTGTTACTTCATAAAATCTTTATTCTCTTGATAGAAAAAAGTTTTAAAAAAATCTTGACTCGATCTCTCAGTGCTGATGCACCTGTGGAGTGGAAAGTTTTCTGGATTGCTCTTGAGTACCAGGAATTTTTTTACCCACTTATATTTTGGCACCTTTCATCTCAACCTCTATCTGAAGCTGATCATCCCTGTGGTGCCTAAATGAGAGATGACAGAGAACCCATAGGGAAAATAAGGCTGATGAAATGCAAAGTAGTGTTATTTATGCTGAGTCTGTGTGCAAAGTGCATTTCAAACTTCCTTAATTTTCAGTAATAACCAATGTTGGGGGATGGGGCAAGTGGATATTTGCATTTGATATTTCTGAATAGCTCATCTTTTTCTTTCTCCCTTGGTTCAGTGGAGCACAGTTTTTGTTTTTGGGTTTTTTGGGGTTTTTTTTTTCCATTTGACTTGAAGATCTGAGGGATAACTGAAACCCTGCAGGAAATATAACTAGCATCTTTGGGGTCCACAGATGGGGGAAGGAAATGAGCTGGAGAGGGGAGGTTGAGGCTACAGGAGATGAATGTCAGCTGCTCAGATCTGGAGGTGCATTGCTGTGGGAGCCCCACACTGATGCTGTCAGTGTCATATTCCTGTTCCCCATTGCAATTAATTACTTGACTTTGAAATATTACCACAGTTGCTGCTCTTTAAACAAATATCCTGTCTCCCTGAACAAAAGGCATCAGCTGTAAAGTGCTGCTCCAGGGTCAGCCACCTCCAGGCAAGGCTGGGAGCAGCCAGCAAGCCCCAGTACCACACATCAGCCCAGTGTGGGTTTGGCCAGGATTTAGGCAGTAAAAAGCCAAATACAGATGTGTCCAGAGCACCTGGGACTTCATTTGCCTTAATCCAAAGAATCTATGTAAGAAATTATCTAAAGGAGATAAGATTGATAAAATCCAGAGAAAATTCACTCAATATTTCACCTTAGAAATATGACTGGAGGACCCATGTGCAAATGCAAACAGATCAAACCCCCTCACACAGAAATCTCTGACCTTGGTGGAATGCACTGGGTCAGGCAGGCAAGCAGAAAAAAAACCCTGTCCTGTTGATAATCTGACATTGTGCCTTTGCTCCTTGTATTGCAGAAACTGGGAGGGGCAGACATCCCTGCTTGCTTGAAGGGAGTCCTGCTAATTTGTCACCTCCAGAGTTCCAAAGCCAGCAGTAAAAGGGCAAGAGGAACCAGGCTGGTACTGGGACAGAGCTGCAGCTCTCAGGCCCAAGGGAACACTCCCAGTGCATCCCTGCATCTCAGCCTGCATCTCAGCCTGCATCAGTGCATCCCTGCATCTCAGCCTGCATCTCAGCCTGCATGTCACCCACCCTGCCAGGGGGCTGCTGCTCATCAGGCACCATGGGGGATCAGCTGCACTGCTGCACCACTGACAGCTGCCAGGAAACTGGGAAGAGAGCCTCTTCTGGGCATCTCCCTTGTCTCCACCATGTTTATTATACCCTGTGAGAAACAGAAAGGAATCCAATCTACAGCTCCTTAGGCCACGGCAGCAGACAGGAGTGAGCCCAGTGTGTCTCCAGGGTTCCCATGGCTCTCTCTGGCTCCCTATATTCTATATAAGACCCTACAGATAACAGGGTCCCCACACAGGCAAAATGAAAGAGGCAGTTCCAAATTTAGAGGATAGCTTTGTCCATTGGTGCAATTTTCTCTTGTTTCCAGTGGCACAGCAAAAGCATTCCTGTTTAATCCCCAAGTTAGGCTAAGCAGCTACTCCTCACTGAGTCTATGTCCATATTTATCCTGTCTGTGTCCCAGCCAGGCACTTTAGGAATGTCTATATGAGCAGGGCAGCTCCAGGCTCCCTGTTGTCCAGCTCTCCCCAGAGCCAGAAAAGCTGTATCAGCTGGCAGGGAGCTCTGAGCCCAGCAGTGGGAACAGGCCTGAATTCCAGCCCAACACCACAGGAATTATTGACATAAGACCCCAGGCTGTGTAAGGCAGACTGGAGAGCAGCATAGCCAGGAGAAGCAGCACAGCCACAACCTAATTGTCCCCGTTGCTTGTGGCTGGAAGAGTACACTCCATTAGCATCCTGCTGGGCCAAGCCCCAGCCAAAACAAGGGCCCCATTTTGCTGCAAACCTTGCAGGCAATTATTTGCTTGCAATGCAAACTCAACAGATTCTGCTTTACCCTTCCAAATTAACAACTCATTGATCATCAGCTGGGCATGAGAAATAACCATAAATTTTTGTGAAATGTATGGTCACGGAGTGGTACAAAGTAAACCATGCCACAGCCTTCCTGTAGGTTCAGGTAACTCCTGCTGCCTGCAGCTCAGATCTCTGCTCCTCACCTGAAAGGCAGCCCTGCTCACTGGGCTGGAACTGTTTGCTCCCACTGGAGCAGGCACCAGAGGGTAACATCCCACTTCCTCAGTTTGTTGCCCAGACTTCCAAATACAGCTCTGTAAAAACAAACTATGACCCTAACATTTCATGTGAATGAATGTAAATCATTCCTTCAAGCACACAAACAGCAAACCTCCTTATAAGATTTATTATTGTCAAGCTGGGCAATTACAGCATGGAGTCAAATTTGTGTTTTAATAATGAAGTACCAAAGCTCTTGCCAAAGAAAGTGGAAAAAAGAATTAAGTCGAACTTAATCTGATCCAGATGGGCTGCACCAGGTTTTACCCAGCATGGCACTGGTTTGATAAGAGAGCTAGGTCTTCCACCCAAGGCCTGGAAAGGCTTCCCTGCTGCCTGAGGAAATGGCACACTTTGGAATCCAACTGCAAGAAGATGCAACAGATTTTTAAATTACAAATTAAAAATTAATTAGCTCCTTGTTTTTTTGTTGTGTGATTGGTTTTGTGCTCAGGTGATTAGCTGTCAGCAGGGTGGTGACCAGCAGAAATCAGCTCTGCTGCAGCCCCATGGAAAAGCAGGGCTGGGTGACAATACTGAAGCAGCTGGTGGCAAGAGGCTCCAGCCCAGCTTAAAGGTGAGAATATCCTCCTGACTTGTTTAATTTGTAAAAGAAACCTGGTGAGACCTTCTGTTGAAGTAACTGAGCTGTGCAGGCTACAGCTATAATTTCAAGTATTAAATGTTAAATTAAGGTATATTTACCTGCCTGCTTCCCCCAAAAACCAAACCAAAGAAAACAGAGATAATATGCTGTATTCTGTACTGTTTTACCCTGCCAAACAAGTGTAAGAGAAACAGGAACACCTCTATCTATCAGACATTGCCCACAGAGAATCACAGGCCAGGTTTGCTTTATTTCACTGCTTCTCTTGCTCAGACATCCACAGCCATGTCCTGGCCATAAGGGGCTGCTCGATGTTGTTCAGGTGCTTTGCTTGCTCTCCAGATGTGGTGTCTCTGCCTGCACCTGTGCCCAGTGTCAGCCTTCCCAGCTGCTGCTATCCAGCTCACACACCAGAGCCTGAGCCCAGAGATCCAATATCCAGATTATTCTGCTCCCACATCTGTTTTGTCTTTCGTGGTAAAAGGACAGCATGGCCTGAGCCTGCCAGAAGCAGAGGAATGGACTAGCTCTGTCCCATATTAAGTCA
Source organism: Muscicapa striata striata (assembly GCA_030060385.1). Taxonomy (NCBI): domain Eukaryota; kingdom Metazoa; phylum Chordata; class Aves; order Passeriformes; family Muscicapidae; genus Muscicapa; species Muscicapa striata. The sequence goes on along the minus strand of JAREIS010000032.1, from coordinate 2,518,188 downwards.
CTTTCTTGTACCTCAGTATCTAATGAAGCAGATTTTACTTTCTTTTCTTCCCTCTGCCCCTACTGGGAACGTTTCTCTAAGGGGCAGCAAGCCCCTTTTCCTGTTGTCACACCCCAATATCCCTGTCCTAACACTTCCAAAAATACCAGTACAGGAGCTGGGACTCCCATCCATTGACCAGGCAACTCAGCTGTGCTGTACTCTGTGCTGCTTCAGGGGATAAGGACAAATGGTACACAAAAATTGCCAATTCTTTGCATTGCTATCATCAATGAACATTTATTTTCTAAGACTCTAATAAACAGAAAAATTGTGTTCCTGACTTGACAGCTTCTGTCTGAGTTCTATCATTGCTATTGCCTTTTTTTGTATAGTGCCCCATACCTTGCCATCATTTTCTTTCCCTGCTGCCAGCTCAGTGCTAAGGGTGACAAGGAACTGAGACACATCTGCTTTCTGTTTAAACCAGCAAGGAAATATTTATGCTGCAGGAGAACCTGTGGTTTTGCTTGTGGTGTGAGAGGAGGCTATTGAATGTCGAGCAGGAGGCTCCTGGGCACCTGCAGATAACTCTCCAGGCTTGACCAGCTCCTTGCTATTGCAGCCCCTAGCACCAAGCCATCAATTGTGTCAGTTTGTGCTTTCCCTGGGTGGTTTCTCTCCACTGGAGCTCAGTGTCTTGGAGAGGAAGAGGGCAGGAAAACAGAAAGATACCACCAGTGTATACCCAATGTTCACAGTGACACGCTAGTTAAGTTCTAAATTATCTCCCTAATTACTTGGCATGATTTATTGAGGCAGTTTAACAAGGTCATAAAGCACCACAAAGTGACACAACTTGCTCGCCAGCTGGAATCTCTACCACTGAAGTGCTCCCTTCTCTCCTGCTCAGTCATGCTTCTTGTGCCTCCTCCCACACCATCCAGCATCTCTGTGGTTGGATGGAGTCAGGCTTAACACTTTAGATACCTTTGGGGACCAACTTTGTACGTCTGAGCCAGAGCTGCAAAGGCAAAGGTTTAGGGATAGCAAAGTGGGGCTGAAGTGTTGTGTTCCAGGGTATTTGTAAAACAGATCTGCCAAAGGAGTAGCTAAAATAAAATCGTTCCATTAATGACTCTTATTTAAAAAATGAGAAACCTAGAAAGCGATCAGGTATTAGCAAAAAGAGGAGAAAAAAATGCTGCTGTAAAAATACAGCCAGGTCCAGCAGCATAAGAGCCTGTCTGGGGGGATGAGAGAACAGATCTGCAATGCACAGACCTTGTCCTGCACCCCCCTACAATAAGCAAGAGAATGGTGAAGCCCCTGCCCAGTGTCATTTGGTCCCACAGAGCTGCAAGGGAAGACTCACTGATCCCAAAATGTACAGCAGGGCTTTGCAACCCCTGAGTGCACATCACTGCACTGCCAATTAAAGCTGCTAACACTGCTGGGGCCTTTGGGAAGGAATGTGTGCCCTTCCTGTGGCAAAACAATGCACTGTGGCAAGGAAGAGACTCTGCAATCCAACCGGGTGCATGTTAAGGCTTCTATAAATATTTAAGGGAGCTCATTAATTAATAAGAAGAGAGTGAAATTGCAAACACAGGAGGAGAGGGGCAATGAATACCCACTGGGTGATGAGAAGTATGTCCTACACTGCAGCTTACACAGACTGAAGTCTTTTAGAGTTAAAGTGGCTTTGTGGTTTGAGCTAGAGAAACAAATCTTAGCTGGAAGAAAAATCTTCCGGGAATAACAAAGCTACTTCCTAAAGCCAGGTTACACTTGGGAAGATTTTTCAAGATTTACACACTCAAGTGAGAACAGCATGGGATATGTACAGATGTGACTGTGTATTTCTCAAATACACAAGGGAAAAAAGCATCTAGCTGGTGCCTGAGGTTGGCTTGCACCAACAAGGCTTTGGGGAAGAGATAAAATACAGCAATGCAGAGAAAAACATCTTTCACTAATTAGATCATTATTAGTCTCCTCTGGCTCAAACGTGGGCAGCTTTGAAACCCTAGCTGCTATCAAAGAAAAGATTTACAGAAGTTCCACAAGGACAGAAAGAAACAATAAAGTCTGGAAATATCCCAGTGGTCTGAGAATTGGTAGAGTACACTGACTGCAAGTCACTAATTACAGCAGCTTTGAAATCAGAAGCTTAAACTTGAGCTAAACAGCAGCATGGCGTTTTGGGCCACAGTTTCAAGTGCCAAGGGAAAGTGCCAAACACACACACACCCAGTCACAGACAAGTCCTTCCAAAAGGGAACCAGCAAACTGCAGCTGCAGCTGAATGCTTGTGAGCAGACAATTACCCAGTGGGTGATTGAACTGCATATTTCATATGTGCAATTACCTCTTTGCACCCCTGCATGCATATTTGTGCATTTGACTTCCCTGCCTATCTTTAAGAATATGACCTTGGTACATGAAAATACCAAACTTGCCTGAACTGCTGATCCGAATGTCTAGCAGGCATCAGGGTTTTAAGCAGGTGAAAGAGCTGTTTTATCTCACATTACTGACACACTGCCTGACATGAAATTGGTACTTTGCTGCTGATGACTTCTCATCTCCTGAATATTTCCCTGGGAAGTTTTGGCATGCAGCTGGTGAGCCGTGTAGCACAAGTGAGGGAAGAGGAGATGTATGTCTACCCTACAGGAAGGAAATGCAGATAAAAGGTTTTAAATTAGGTTGAAGCCTGTGATCTTGCCAAATCAAGAAAATGGAAGGTAATACAGGTGCCTGTGCTAAAGGGCTATCTTTTGCTGTCAAGTAGCCTGACATTTGCTCTGGTTTCAAATACTTATAATCTGTTGTGAAATACCCTTTGGATTTTGCTGTCAGCAGCTCTGTAGAGGAGCAGGATGTGGCATGGGAGGGCAGCAGGAGGATGGAGGAGTACACAGAGCTGCCCAGTGCCTGCCACAGGCTCTGGCACACAGCCCTCGTGGGAAAGCAGCACCCTGATTTTTTCAAACTCTGATGAAAAAGCCTCCAGCATGAAGCAAGCACAAAGTACATTTGAAGAAAAATGTATTTAACTAGAGGAAAAAAAACAGGCTGCTTGACAGCAAAAGATAGCCCTTTAGCACAGGCATCTGAATTACCTTCCATTTTCTTGATTTGCCAAGACTTTTACTTGCTACTTTAGGGCCCATGTAGCTCTACCCCTTAATAGATGTTTATTAGCAGCCAGCAAGCTACATAACAAAGAGTAAAGGAGTTTTTCCCAGTGCAGGGCCAGCACAGCCCTCATTGCTATATTTTCCTTGCCTGGGGTAGAGAAGGTAGGGGGACTTCCAAATTTGTTACAGCCAGGTTTTAGTGCTCTTAACTTCCCTGTACTGGCTTCCAGGCTCCCAGAAAATAATACTGATCCTGAAATATGTGTCTGATGTAACATCTAACTAAAATGTTGGGGGAAGGGGTTGGGGCTTATTTGTGCTGCCTTATGCTTACTCTTATTTGCCTGCAGTGCCTTCCAAGAAAGAGCAACAGAAGGGAACAGAACTTGAAGTAATTATGCTAAAGAATGGATATTAGTTGCAGAAAAGTTACACAGTTATTCATTGCTTCTCTATAGTAGCTTTAAAAGGCTGCATAAATGTAAGAACTGATGGATGAAACGACAGAAAAAAAAAAGGTATTTCTACCTGGTCTGGGAAAAATCTTTGTCTAAAGCTGCAATGATTTATTAATGTGTCTAATCAATAGCAATATGTCTGTATCAACTTTACATCTAATTTAAACTTTAAAGGCCCAATGTACTCATTAAATAATATAATAGATTTACATATTTTAATTATATTTTATGGATTTTATAGTCTTAGAAAAGCATAGCCAGAGAGTTAATATTTGCTGAGCACGACTGTGTAAAATACAGAGAAGGCACTTCAGGTCTTGTGCCAAGGACATATCAAGGTGATATTCCTTAGACCAAACAACACTCCTGCACACATTTAGTTGTGTTATGTGTCTTACAGCCAGGAAACTGAGTCCTGAAACAGGAAGAATGAACCTGGCCCAGGCCTCAGAGCAGGCAGGGACAGAGCCAAGCTGAGGGCTCCCTATGTTCACCCTCCTTTATCCAGACTCAGGCTGAAAAAATAATTTGGCAAAAGGCTGGTGTGCCCAGAACTGCTTTTCCAACCACATCAGATCAGTTTATAAAAGATCTTAATCTTTCTGCAAACCTTGCATCTCTCTTAAACAATCAGAACCCTAACACCAATGCTGACATGTCTACATTCAAGCACTACCCAGCAGTTAACTGCAGCCCCCTTGAACCAAGGTCAACACCTACTGAATCACATCCTCAAGAGCTTCAGCAACAAAAGCAACTGCTGAAGATATGAGTAAAGATTTGAAATAAAAACTGAAATGAAAACACTGAGGAAAGGAGGTCAGCACTGCCAGCTCTCTTGACTCCACTAGAGGATTGATACTTCATGTCTCCTCTACAGCTTCAGCTATTTGGTCTTGTGAGCAGAGAAATAAAGTTTCTGGTTCTCATGACCGAAGAAAAGACCTCAAAATTCCTACCTAATACAGCCCAAGGAGGTTCTAATCTTAGCTGAAGCCTGCTGGTACTACTGAGATATAAAACACTGCTACAGCACATAACAACCAAAGAACAAGCAGTCACTTGTCTGTAATTTGTTGACCCTCAGCATCTGAAAGCCTTCTGTTGATTTAGTAGTCAATCCTCAATTACTCTCCAGCTTTCTTTTCTCCTTGTATGAAACCATTTTCTGGCATCTACACCAGAAATGCATCAATAGAGCTCTGTAAGAGCCATAAAATCCACAGTGTGGGATGTTTTGCTGTTTTTAGATCCCTTCACTGATTTAGGGAAATCAGTGATGTTCTCTCTTTCTACCTCTTTTTAAACAAGTGTGCCCTTCCCTGCTGTGAACTGCACCACCTTCCTGCCCTGGTTTACACTGTCCTCCTCACAGCAGGACCACAGGATTTGGCTCAGGCATGGCAGCAAGATCTGGGAAAGGCAAAAATGGCTACAGCTCTGGGAGAGCAAAATTTGGGTTATGAGTAGTTTGGCTTTTTCCTTGTGGGACAGAGAGACCAGGTAGCCAAAGCTTTTACCAGTCCTGAAAGTGTTCAAGGCCAGGCTGGATGCAGCTCTCAGCAGCCTGGTCTAGTGCATGGTGTGTTGGCAGAGGGGTGGAACAAGATGAGCCTTGAGGTTTCTTCCAACTCAGCCTATTCTGTAATTCTGTGATTGTATGACCTGACTGACTGCAGTGCTCAGGAGCCCTGGGGAACAGAGGGCAACACTCCCTCAGCACTCTTTCCATCTGGTTTTCCACTTAAAAATTCAGGGTTTATTCAGAGCACTTACTTCTTCTTGCAAGACAAATCCCAGAAATTCCCCTGTTCAGCATGAAATCTGGATTTCCTCACTTGCCTTCATTTTCAGGGACTTCCATATATTGCTTTGCATTGCATTTTTCTTCACTGGGAACTTTTGAGACCTCTGTCATGTGAGTATGGCACAATTGTGGCAAATGAGCAGAGAGCAACAGTAGTAAAAACACACCTGGAATTTCTGCTTGCATCTGAGCCTACATCAGTGTCTGAAATCTGATCCAGTTTTCTGGTGCTGGCAGGTTCAATGAGACCCTCAGTGTGTTATACCTCAACAATCTCTGCTAGTTTGGACTGGGTAGAGTTAATTTCCATCATAGCAGTTGGTACAGGACCCTGTTTTGGATTTCTTCTGGAAACAGTGATGATAACTCAGGGATGTTTTCATTAGCTCTGAGCAGTGTTTGTACAGAGCCAAGGCCTTTTCTGCTCCTCATCCCACCAGAGAGGAGGCTGGAGATGCTGGAGGACACAGCCAGGACAGCTGACCCCAGGGCCATCCCAGACCTTGTGGTACCTGCTCAGGAAATGCTGGTTTAGGAATAGCAGCTAATGATTTAATTAATCTCTGTTATCTGCTATCCTCATAAACACTGTCATGTAACTAGTTTATTTTCATATTTAAATAAATCCTAGTTATTTGTCCTAATATCACTTTCCCTGATTATGCACACAGATGACATATAGTTTCACTGATTTTCCCAAAAAGAAGGGTTTTAAATGAAGTATAAAATATAACTAAGCCACAACAAGGGTAGGAATTCCCCACAGTCAACCTGTGATGGTTGAAACAGATATCTATTTTGAGATATTTCCTAGGGTGCACTTCCTTAGAGAGCAACACAAAATCTCTACGATTTACATGGTACTTGTGTTCCAGCAACATCACTTTTACATGGTTTCAGTACAAGAGAAAAAATTAATGTGTTCTAAGGCACACATTAGTTAATCAAGGTCAGTTCCAGGCTACAGCTGTATCCACTGTCAGATCAGTCCTGCCTAAACAGTTGAGACTGTGTCAGCCTTGACCTCTGGACAAGGTCTTTCCTCTTCTGGCTCAGCTCTACCTTCAAATCATAAAACAAGTTTCATTATCTTCGTTGAAGAACCTGAATGCATCACTTTCCCATTACTGTCCATGCTGTTACCAGCAGGCACTTTTCTCCAGGGACTCATCTCTCTGAGGGTGCCCCTGCTCCCTCCAGCCCTGGCTCCAATTCCAGCTTTCCCTGATGTTTCTGCATTTGCTCAGTAAACACACCATGTTCTGTATAATGTAAAACATGAGCATCTCATACCCTGATAAAATTACTTCTGTGCTTACACAGCTACTTAATTCCATTTTGCCATTGATTTGTCATTTTAAAGTTAAATAATAAACATGGATTGCAGCCAGGATACCGAGTGCTGCTTTCTCCCACTCTAGCTTTTGATTTATGTGTTTGTTTATTTACTGATAGATTTAAGTACTCCCTTATGCATTTCACACATAATCTGGCAAATCCTGGGGATTTACTTTCACAATTGATTAGAAAAGTCAAAGTTTTACAGATAGGATTAAAATTGAAAATATCCAGAAGCCTTGATGGAATCCACTTATGACAAACAGAATCTCCAATAGGCTCTCCAGCCTTAAAAAACTATGTTATGTGTTGTCAAGCACTGTGAAGATATAACCATATCCTGTTACAGGTATCATGTCAATTAAAGAAATACACTTGACTTGCTCATTTGTTCTTTGTGGGAGTGCCTTGTGGGCTTTTTATTTAATCAGCACATGGGAAAAGATTTTTCCATTTGCTGGTAGTTTGCTTCTCTTCGAGATTAAATCAGACAGGCTGGAAGGCAATGCTCAGGCAAGCAGAGCATTTCCAATATTGTCATTTTAGTAAACTAAATTTAAAAATTCTAAAACTGTTGACATGTGACATTTTGTTTTTTTTCTTTTCTGTTTTAGCTCCACCCATGTATTACTTCTTCAGTGTTATTTACTTTTAAATCTGTGTTTAGAATATTACTGATGCTTTATGACAGGGCAAACTGCTTTTCAGCTTTTTAATTCTCTGTCAAATGGTGAACCTGGCTTACTTTTGATCCACTCTCACAACCAAAGCAACCCAAACCAAATCAGTTATTCACACACAGCTGACTCCACTGTGGAATAATTTTCCAGATCATGAAATTTCAGTGCAGAGTGATAAAAAGATTAGGCTGGTGTCAAAGAGTAGATTACAGGGCAGCCTGGAGAAAAGAATTAGATCTGCTGTTAATCTCATTGTCCTGGGGCTCAAGCCCTCTTGCTGCCCTTCCCTGGTACTGCTGGGTGGTGAAACTCAATTCGGTCACACAGAGCCACCAGTGGTTTGAACACATAACAGGGCTCTGTTTTACTGTTCCTGGTGAATTTAATGCCAAAATGCCGGGGGGGGTGGGGGGGGAGGAAAGAGATTGTGTGCTGGGTCAAGAAATTCCTAAAAGAGGAAGCATCCCTACATCATTAGCTGACCGGTGGAATTTGCAGGACAGTCAATATTGATTGAACCTGCCTGTTCCAGGAAGGTGGAGTGAGCAGACAGGATAAGGTGATGAGAAAGCACTGTTTGCATGTCCCAGTGCCAGAACCTCACCTAAAGCCAGGGACAGACAATGCACAGACACTCACACAAGTCTACAGCATGGGAAAACACCACGATTAAATGAAAATAACCAAACCCATTAAGTGGCAGCAGTCATTGCTTAATTGCTGCTGTTGGGGGTTAGGATTCTTTTGTTCCTTCTTACCTATAGAATTTTTCCTGGAAAACACTGACTACTGGGACTTATAAGTACTTTAGAAAACAAAGAAGTGGCCAAACTCAGGGAGAAGGAGTGTCTGGTTGCATTTTCTCTCATCTGGGGCATTGCACAGAGATACCTGGGGATTTGGGGCAGGAAAAGGAGGGCTGGGGCAGCTGCTGGCTCTCACTCTGCAGCTTCAGGGGCCACGGTCAGAGCTGCTGCTGCTTGGGGAGAGGAATTCACCATAACCCAGCCTGGAGCTGCTGCTTCTGTGGGGTGAGCCTGTGCTGTGAGAGGGGACCTCATTAACCCCTGCCTCACTAAAAGAGGGGCCTGTCCCCATGGGCTCTTGTTCAGGGAACCCTGAGCCCCCATCCCTGCCTTGTTCATGGCCTGTCCCCATGTGCTCGTGTTCCTGGAGCCCTGAGCCCCCATCCCTGCCCTGAGCCCTGGCTCTCCCTGCCCTGGGTCTCTCTCGGTCTCTCTGCTCTGGCTGTCTCTGCTCTGGCTCTCTCTGCTCTGGGTCTCTCTGCCCTGGCTCTCTCTGCCCTGGCTCTCTCTGCCCTGCCTCTCTCTGCCCTGGTTCTCTCTGCCCTGGCTCTCTCTGCCCTGGCTCTCTCTGCCCTGGCTCTCTCTGTGTCTCAGCCCCCTGGCCCCAGCCCTGCTGGGCTCCCCCAGCTCTGGCTCTCTCTGGCACTGCCCCGCTGGGACCCGTTTCTGGGCATCCATCTCCATCCACCAGCCCGGGGTTTCTGCTCGTTCCTGCCCTTCCAGCTCGCTGCTCCTCAGAGCCCTGCAGGGCAGCGGCACCGACTGCCCCAGGGCTGGGCGAGGCAAAGCCTCTCCTCCCTCTGTCCCGCCTGGGCTGGCACGGGGTCCCTGGGGCTGTTTGTTATCGATTCCATTGTTGTTGTTTGTTTGCCTTGTTATACGTACTAGTAAAGAACTGCTATTCCTATCCTCATATCTTTACCTGAGAGCCCCTTAATTTCAAAATTACAATAATTAGGAGGGAGAGGGTTTACATTCTCCAATCCTGCCTTCCCTAGCAGACGCCTTTCACACCAAGACAGCTGCCCAGGGAGGGATCCTAATTAAAGTTTAGCACATCTTAGGCAGTAGATTATTGCTCAGATATGAAGAAAAAGGAAATCAGAAATATGAGACTAAGGCATTTTAGTCTAAACCTGAAAGTGTTCATTTTTGCTAGATAAAACTAGAGAAGGGCTGGGGATCCACAGAATTGGGGTGTCTTTCCCCATCCATAAGGTCAGGGTCTTGCAGGGACTGGGCTGGAATGCCCCTGGTTTTCCACTTGTTCGCTTCCAAGTGGGGAAGGAGCAGGACCTGAGTCTCCCTGCTCCAGCTGGACATTGAACCAGCCAGGCTGGACTCAGCCCTGCAGCCATGCTCTGGCCCTGCTAGTTCTCTGGAGCCCAGAGCAGCTCAAAAGCACCTTTTCTTCAGGTAGAATCAGGACCCCTGTGCTCACTCTAAGTCCCCTGACCCTAGTGAACACTCTGGCTTTGTCAAGATAATAGGATGATTTTTTTTTCCCTTTCCCTAACCCAGCAATTTCCCTTTCTTTGGAAGAGCTTTGACCTCTAAATGAAGATGCATGCCAAGAAAAATCCAGAGCTTGTTATCAAGACAATCTATGGCACAGGCTGTGTGGTAATGTCCACCTCAGGTGGTGAATCAAATCTATCAGTGTCTAGATAGTAAGGCCTTTTTTATCCTTGCAAACTCAGGGCTTTCCAAATCTTTAAACCTGATCAGAGATAGAGCACTACAAGAGCTTACTTAAATCTCAGCAAGCAGAATAGAGGGTGAGGGTGAGAGAGCTCACATAAAATAAAGACCACTTTTTAAAGATAAAACATAACTGCAGGTTCAAGGGAAGCCTTTAGAGAACAGAAGAGATCTTTGTCAGGAATGTATCTCATTTAGTCCCATTGTTTCACTGCATGCTTTACGAAAGCCAGCCATTTATCTTGCCTTTTTTGCACAGGTTTTAGGTTGTTTTTTTTCCTCCATTCCTGATGCCAGTTTCCATTTCATTAGGAAATTAATCACTGATGAGGTGCTAGTCTTGTCTCCCTGCAAGCAGGCCTCCAGCACAGGCTAATCTGGAAAAAGAAAATATACAGTCCTGCGACCTGAAACCTGAATGCTTTTACAAGTACGGTTTTATTTCTGTTGTGCTGTGTTTGGATGGCTGTTGTTTAGTGTTTATGGCATGCAGACAAAGAACTCCATGTCAGAGAACCTATGGTTAGATACCTTCAACATGTGTTGAGGTCCCAAAGGGAGAAATTTCCAAGGGAAATGCAAAGGGCAGAATAATTCCTAAATTTCCACACAATTTCCCATTTGGGCTCTGTGCTGAACCTTCCTGGTTCACAGCACATTCCTGGAATGCTGTACCCATGTCCCTGAAAGCCTCAGAGGGATGTCTCATTTTCACAGTTGGTGTACTGCACATACATTTGTTTGTGGAGTTATATGCCCAGACAAGGAGACAATCACATTGCTGTAGCCTGAGTACCTCTGTAATGAGGCATAATGCTGTCATGGGTTTTGCACAGAGAGCTAAGCTCCCAGAAAGGCCATTTCAGCTTGGGCCTGACCTTTGGTTAACAATGATACAGATCAGGATATTTTCTGAGCACACACGAGTTGTCACATTCAGGACAATCTACACTAAAATATCTGAATCTGATGATCCCTGAAGAACCAAGTCCTGACCCAGACAGCAGCTCATTTTGGCTACTTTAGCCTCTCTCCACAGTGAGAGAGGAAGAGAGGGGACACCACTTCTCTATCCCCTGCCTGATCTCAGCCTCCACTCACACTGTATTTGTCTGACACAAACTAAGCTGTTGCTAGAAATACCCATCTTGGGGCTTGAAAAATGTGTTTTTCCCGGGAGCATCAGTCTAATAAAATACAGTCCTGCCTATGATCCCAGTCTCTTTCATATCCTCTGACAGTATTCCTACATGACTATCATGATGCTGCACAAGTCTTCACAGGTTCCTGCTATGTTTTTGTTAAATTTCAGCTAGATAGCCATGAAAGAAAACAAACACAGCATTTGCAGAACCTTGTCCCTCAGCTTTAAAAGGTTAAGATTCCTAATGGACACAGATATTTTAGGTAGCTTCTAAGTGACTAATCTAATGTCTCCTCCATTTAGAGAACACACAGCATTTTGCAAAATGTACAGGACTGATTCATTTGTAAGATGTGCAGAAGTGGCACACACCACTTTCACTCACATCATCAAAACACTTTGGGAATTGTTGTGCTGGGAGTTTGATCAAACTCCTGCACAGAGACAATTCCCACAAGGCCTTCTTATTTTGAAGATCCAGATTTGTAACCAGCAGCCTGATTTTCAGAAGAGCAAAAAATCCAGCAGCCTTCTGAGTCTCCCTCCCCTGTTTTCTTCTAAAAACAATGCATGTACATGACTTCTAGTCATTCCTGCAGACATGGAATATGATGCCTAGGCCCACCTGTTGCTAAAAAATACTTAAAATCTTAAGAGATAATACACAAAGAGATCAAAGACACTGAGGACCTGATAGCAGCATCACAGGCTGAGCATCTCAGGTGCTTGCAGTCAAAGCCATGAGTTCAGGGATGACAACACCAGCAGTCTGGAGGAAGTCTGGCAGAATGAGTCAAGGGCAACCAGGGAGGTAGCCTAGCAATGGTGGACTTGTTGGAAGTCTTCAGCCAAATTGCTTCATTTCTCCCAGTGCCTCCTGTCAGATTTGGTTCATCTCCCCTAGGACAAAGCCTCCTTCACATGGTGTAGGTAAAATGCCAAAGGCCATGGTGAAATCTTGATTCCCTGTAGCCTATCAGAGCCCAAAAATACCCCCACCAAGTCACTCTTAAAACTAAAAACTTTCCCACCTTATATTTCTCTTGGAAAGTACCTTTACTTTGCCATTTGTATTTCTTTCTTTCTAGTTCTACAGTTAATTGCTTTGTGTCCCAAACCTATTTGTAACTTAGTAAATCTCTTATTTTAATGTTGCATTATTTCTCAGCACTCCCTGTCTGTTTTTCATCTTCCTGCCACTCCATGTTTTCTGTTATTATTAAAGAATTTACAGATCAGGGACCATCCTTTTTCTGTTTCTTGTTGTGATGGGGACTTTTCACCTCTGTATTTTCTGTTCTTCTGCATTTGTATAATGCACAGTGCAGAAAGTTTTCAGTAATGAGTTTGAATATTTTTCATCACCAGCAGTTTTGTTTCCTCTATATCTGTTTTCCCTGCTTAAGCTGGAGCAAAAGAGGACACCCCCAATATGCTGTGCATCAACCCATTGATTAAGCAGGGAACTTTTCTCTGCAGTAATTATTGTTGCTTAAGCTATACCAAAGCCCAGCAAATAATTTTTATTTCAATATGCTCTTCAACTCAGAGAAAGATGCCCTAGTCATAGTTAGACAGCATATGAATTGCTAGAAAAATTCCAGGTTGTGTACACATCATTTATAACCTAGCCAGCTCAGTGTTTGCAGAGGGTTTTGCCCACAAAACATCTCATAAATCATTGACTTCCTTTAAAAAGATAACAATAATTTCAAAGAGGTAAGTGGGATTGGTCTGGATCATTATGTTCTCCCTCTAGGGCAGAGAGTTAAAAGTTTTAATTTTCTTTCATCAATCTAAGTCATCACCCAAAACCAGAGTGTGATGTTTGACTTCCTCTATTGGAAATCTTCGTAAGAGAGATCTGAGCATCCTCCACAAAGGTCTTGGGTGATGCTAGTGCAGTTGTTCAGGAATTGATGTCATAAGATGAGTGCCTGTGAGCAGAATATTGTGACCCTGCACCAAGGTCACTGTGGGACCAAAGCCTAAAGGCACCAGCAGCAGAGCCTGCTCTCTGCTTGTCATGGGTTTACAAATAAAGAGGAGGGAGCAGGAAGATGTCACTTTTGTGATCAGGACCTCCCAAACAAGTCTCAGTGTACAGGCTTTATACAGCACAGCCAGAATGATTTCAGCATGGGTTTGGTATCATTAAATTCACTGCACATCATGTGCAGAGTTGATTTGTGCAGGGAACGTGTCTGGGGTTTCAACTCATCTGGCAACCCAAGCCATCCTTTCAAACTAGCTCTCTGGCATTAAGGAGCTAGAATAATTGTTTTAAATCTTTCAAATCTAGGCAGACAAAGAAAATACAGCCCTATAAACTCAGCTGTACAGTTCTGAGGGCATGAGGATTCCTCCTCCAATGCAGCTGTCTAAGCTATGCTGATGCTCCCTCCTCCCTCTGTGGTGTGTAGCTGTGTCCCCATCAGTTCAGGGCTGTATCCCCCACTGCACTGGAACCCCACTTCTGTTTGTTCTTTCCAGCATTGGGGCACACTGTCTTTTCTGTTATATTTGTGTAACCCAGGACTCTAGAATCTCACCTGAAGTTCATGGCTGTTGCTCTGATGTGCCAGAATTCCAGCTACAACAACCATAATAGAAACAAGGGCAGCCCTGAGCTAAGCATTTTTCCTTCAATTAATCTAGTGGGTTTGCTTTTTTGCAAAAACTGCACATCCCTGTAATGTTTTCCCCAAATATGCTAATCATTTAAAATAATTAGCTGAATACTTTATATAACAAATTTTAAGTATGTGCATCGATTCTTTGTTACTTTCTACTGTAGACAACTTGTTTTTGGTCAGTTGTAATAATTTCTCAAAGTACCATGAAGAACATAGAAACTTTCTAATAGGAATTCTGCAGAAAATGAGATATTGAGTGTCCCCCGTAGTCCATAACCTTATGTCAGAAATACAACAAAAGAGACAAGGAGAAGGCAGCAAACAGGGGAAGAAATACATTACAGAGCCAGCAAAGGCTCTTGCTTAATGATGGCTTAGCTGGAGTCCCTAAATATTCTAGAGGAACTCTGGCAGGCAGAACTCCAATACAGTCACACATGTGGGGTGCTGCATGTGTGGAGTTTTAGAGCAGAAAGAGGTGCAGGAAGAGGTTCAGCACACTCCCATGAGACATTCCAAGCCAAGAGTATGTCAGCTTTGCACTTCCTCATGTTGTGTTTCACGTTTTCAACCTGGACAAGAAGATGCCACATGCATTTACCAAAGGACAGAGCAATTCAGAGCACACAACGTTAGAAACCTGTTTATTAACAATTTGACTTCCTGCCAGCAGTTTGCTGCAGGCACACTGTACCAGCTATGCCAAGAACCACTTCTGCAGGCAAAAGGAAAATTGGCACCAAATTCATTGCTTTCTTAATCCTTCTGGTGCCATTGCCAACAAAGACAGTCCTGCTCTTAGTTCTAGATTTAGTGAGGCCTTCCAAACAATTTATTTCCTGTGAGCCACAGAAGGCAGCTGGAGTGACAGGGCACAGATGAGTGCAAGCAATGAGCAAATCACTCAAAGCCCCTTTCCCAGGCTCAAAACAAGATCCACATGTTCTGCATCCTTGCAGATACTGGATTCACTGACAACTGTGCCTGAGAGTGCCAAGACAGATGTGACCAAAGGAGACTTGAGCACTGCAGAATCACAACCACACACCAGCTACTTGCAGGGATGCAGGACTTAGAGGAGGGACCAAACTGCAGTGGTCTAATCTTCCCCAGTACCTGCTTAATTAAAATTCTCAGCACTCTGTTCAGGATACAGAGTTCAGTTACAGTTCAATAGGAGTATCACAGACTATTTAAATAAAATGTATTTCAAGAAAAGAAAATCCAATCTACAGAAGAGATTTTAAAAGGTACAGATGTATTTCTTAGAACTGGTATTTCTACCTGTATAAACTGATGATCTGTCCTCTTTAAAGTAAAATGCCAAACTATAATGTTTTAGAAGGAGTATATTATATTTAGCAGCTTACCTAGATTTCCTTGTAAATTAAACTGAAGCCCTCAGCAATACTTTTCTTCCTTTTGTTCTTTCCTCTCTAATTATACCATGGCACTAATTATCTTATGGGCAAAAACAGTCTATAGATTGCTGCTGCTTCAAAAACTTAACCACTGCTCCTCCTACTCTCTCGCACCTTATGAATGTTTTCATTCAGTCAAAAAAAAATCCAAAAATCCAAAAATCCAAACCCAACTGAAATGCAAGAGAAAGAGTAAAATTCTGCTCAAGTCTTCTTATCTAGAAGTTATCAGCCTCCCTGGTTCTCCTCTGCTTGCTATCCCAATTCCCAAAGTTTGATTCATGCTAATCTTTGAACTACAGCACTTCTTTACGCTATGAATGGTGCTGTGCTCTAAAAAGCATGACTGGTTCCTGATCCCTGATTCCCATTTTCTTGATTGTTAGGATCTTTTCCTGTAGCCCTTATGTGGCTGAGTGGTCTACCTCTAGTATAATCCCATCTGGAGTAATTTAACAGCAGCTGTCAATAGTGCAACCATGAATTTTTTCGTCTGAGAAAATCATTGTAAAATTGGATCATCATAGAGTGCATTTCAGTGAAAATACCAGTTGGATGGTTTTAAGTATAAGCACGATAAGTGATGTTTCTAAGGTTAAATCATGTAATGTTAGCTTATGGTTAATGGCACAAACCTGTGCTCACTCCACAAAATCACTATATTAAGATCCTCTGAAGAGAGACAAAAAAGGATCTAAACAAATTTTTCAACTCATCAGCTCACCATGGAGTCAACTAAAGCATTGATTAACAGAACCCTTGTTATCCTATCTGCACCCATAAGTAGCTTAACAAGATATAAAATATTCTGATCAGGGTTTTTAACTCAGTACTTTCTTATTGATGTTTTTAAAAGAAAATGCAACAACATTATGCATATAAAGCAGTCTGCACAAGGCCTTAATTTTGCACAGGCCCATCAAAAATAACCTTCATTTACTTTGCATGCGTCACTGATCCATGTGACCTTTAAACTGTTATTAAGCAGGAAAATTAAATACCCAGCAAAAAGCTCTGAAAGGACAATTCATTAGAAAGTGCCCAGTTTGTGCTGCATGTTGCACCAAGTCACATACCTCTAATGGGAAACTGCTGACATCTGGTGAGGCCAGTGGTGAGCATTCCATCCCAGACCCATCCCAGACCCATCCCAGACACACTCCATCATCTTCCCACCACCCTGAGAACTCTCTCCCCTCCAGGGCAGTCAGATGCCCCTGCTCTCAACCTGTGTGTCAACCACAAGGTTTCCTCTCTGCCCTGTTCACCAACCTCCTCAGAGACCATTCTCTGCAAGAGGCACAATGGGATAGCCCTGTGTTTTCTCCAGCTGCAATCAAAATGTCCATGTGCTTCTTTTTGTGTGATTTCTGCTTCCAAGGACAAAGTGCTCCTTTCACTCAAAGCCATTAACCACTTCCACCACCCCTGACAGCATATGGCTGGGGGTGTTCCTGCCTCCTTTTTTCATGTGCCCATGCTGCTGGAGTCATTACACAGGGCAGGAGAGGTAGAGCCTAGAGCACAGGGCTGCTTCACGGGCAATTATTTTTGTCCTGTTTTATCTCACTTTGGTTCTAAAAGCCTTGCCTAGAGCAAAGAGTCACCGCCACTGGGAAGACCCACAACCACATGGGGATCTCCTCCATGAGCCAAACCATAGGGAGGTTTCAGTCATACATGCTTGTAACATCCAGAACGAGCCTGTCTTCCCCTGTCCAACAGTGACCCCTTTGTGACATTGCTCAGCAAAAGCACTGGCTTTGGGGGGAGGCGGATTGTAATCATTAAATTGTAAATCCCTTTAAATGCAAAGATCAAAGGGAAAGTTTCAATCCTATGACACATAATTAAAAATGCAGACGTGAATGGCTTTGATTCATGAATGCTTATGTACTTTTAAATTGTTGCCAGGGAGATCAGGGCATGAGAAAATTAAAAACCATTACGCTTCAAAAGGATAAATGATTTTCACAGCTTTCTAACATTATTTCCTGTTGCGCAGATTTTTGTGTGTTTTAACATTTTCCCCACCCTGCCTGGGCAGATTAGTTCTGAAAAATGTTTTCCAGAAAATGTTCAGAACTCAATGAGATTAAAAGGAGATTAGTGAATTTTTTGGTTGGAGAGTTCTTATTTGTACCTAATGGCAAACACTCAGGGCAGTTAAAGAGGAACTCCACCACACATATTTTACCCTTATTCTTGCGTTCCAACTCAAAAAGTTGTGACCTTTTAATTCATTATTCTTTTTCTAATCGAGCCAGTGCAATACAATATGGTACAGGCCATAAGCCAAATCTCCCTGAAGTTAAAGGGAATATTCCCAGGACTATAGTGATTTCAATCTGTTTGTTTAACATTTCTCACTTGTAAAAGTCAAAGCATTTAACTGAAAGGAAAAAGCTGCTTCCTATTTCACAACTAAAAATGGAGACATACAAAGTGGACATGATTCTCAACCAGCTCACCACGGATGCTGGAGTAAGTGTTGAACTAGCAAGCTGCAAGAAATATTTCCACTTCTGATCCATGATGCCTCAGATTTGCCAGCTTCAACGTGTCACTTTAACACCACCAACTGGCACCTGACATATCCTTTGAAGGGCTTTAAAATTACCGAAATATTACCTGATACAAACAATTAATTTCTCAGACAGAAATATGTTGCTGAAATGCATCTGGGAGTTGATGGCTGCAGTGAACCCATGGACAGCAGTTCCCTTCCTGGACTGAAAGTACAAACCCAAACTCCTTAGTGCTGAACTCATATTGCTTTTTAGCCACTGTCAGCATGGAGGGTGAGGATGATCAGGTGAAATCCTGAAAGCTGTGCTGTACACAGCTGGACATGTGTTTTCTCCCTCATCTCCCTGTGTAGCTGGTGGAGTAGAGGATGATTTAGCTCATCTCCAAGCACCTACCTCTTCAGATGTCCCCATATCATGTAATGATTTTGGTCTATAGTTGCACAGGATGAATCCCACTACCCAAAAGGTGTATATTTGGGATGAAGGACTAGATCCAGCCCCAAAGCCACTTCAGCTCTAAATACACAGTTATCCCATTGTGTTCCCATGCTTTTGAATTTTGAGACTCCATTTCCAATAAAACAAGGCTCAGCTGAAATATATCTGCAGGAGGCTGACTTGCTCCTCACTCTGGCATTGTTCAACTTCCAGTCAAGTCAACCTTCACAAAATTTCCCCTGAGGGGGAAAAGCCAGAGACAAGTGCAGCAGACTTGCAGAACACTGAACAGTTCAGCAGGTATCTGATGGTAAAAGGAAAAACCTTTTGTATTTACTTCTGAACATATGAATCAGACATTGTTTCTGTTTGAGACTGGGCTGTTTCCAGACAGTGTCTCCACAGTAGCACCAGCTGAGATTCAGCATAAGCAGCCATCCCAAAAATGCTTTGTGATCCACAGCGTTGACTGAGATAGCTCCAGGAAGCAGCTGTCCTACAATAAGACATCTAATATATTACCCTTTTTGTAAGTTGTCATATCTAATGCCTGAATAGCAAATAGGATGGCAAGAATTTATCCTTTTTTTCAGTTGGCAGTTGTTCAAGAACATGTTATTATTGTTCTTTTTTTGCCATTATTGGATCAATAATGTTGCAACATAATTCTCATTCTTCATATTTCAGTCCAAAGAAGATTTTCTAGTCTCAGTTTCTTTGTCACACAGACCATAACTCTTAATCCATTTACTGCAAGGCTTAGATCAGTAACTTATATTCGACTAAGACAAAAGCATCTGATGTTGACTTGAGAGCTAGAAGAAATGAAGAAGCAGTTTATTCTATATTTTTAAAGAAAGTTTGATATTTTTATGTGAATTTGGTCTTTCTCCACTAATGTTGATGTTCCAGTCAGCATTTACTATGTGAAAGAACACATAGCAAATGGGATGGAGTGCCAAAACTTGAGGAAAAGAGGGCTAGAGGGAATTCCTCAATGTGTTTCATGAGGTTTTGGCTCAATGTACCACACCTGAATTATTTCTACACTACTGTACCCAGCCTGAGGAGCAAATGAGAGAAGCTTGAGGCTTTGGCCCAGTCCCAGTGATGTGACATCATTGGCATAAGTGAAACCTGGTGGGATGGGTTCTGTGACTGGAGTGCCCTGTCAGAAGGTTCCAGGCTCTTCTGGAGGGACAGGGAGGGAGGGAGAGGCAGAGGAGTGGCACTGTGTGCAATGGAAGGGGTGGAATGTCTGGAGCTCACAGGTGGCAGTGGCACAGTTGAGAGCCTCTAAGAATCAAAGCACAGACAAATAATGTGAATGTCACCGTGGAAATCTACTCTGGACCTCCCAGCCACGACAGTGATGCCAATGGGTTCTTTGAGGAACTCAGGCACACTTTCAGACCAGCTGCCCTTGTCCTTGTGGGGGACTGCAACTTGTCAAAATTAACTGAGAGCAGCCCAGGATAGAAGATTCCTAAAAGGCTGAGTGAGAGCTTTATGGAACAGATCCTAAGGGACTGGAAAGATGCTCTCTTTGATCTACTGCTTGTCAACAGATAGAATCTCGTGAGCAAAGTGGAGATTTGGGGCTGTCTTGGCCACAGCAATTACAGAGTGATGGAGTTTAAAATCTGTAGATAGGAGTAAAAGTGCCAGCAAAACCTTGACTGTGGACATGAGGAGAGCAGACCTCAGGCTGCTCAAGGCATTAGTGAGTAAGGTCCCCTGGGAAAATGTTTTTGCAGGTGCTGGGGTCCATCAGTGCTGGTCACTTGTTAAACATCACCTCCTAAGAGCAATTCCCAAATTCCAGAAGTCAAGCTGGTGAGGCAGAAGGCTGGCTTGGCTGAACAGGAATTTTCTCTTGGAAATGAGGTGAAAAAGGAAGGCGTGTGCTCAGTGGAAGCAAGGTCAGGTGGTCTGGGAAGAGTACAGAAATACTGCTCCCCACTGCATTTGTGCAGCCAAATTCAACTGAGCTGCCAGGACTGTGTGGGAAAATAAAAAGAGGGTTTTTTTGTATTAATGGCAAAAGGCAGTGTAGAAATACCACAGCCTGTTGCAGAGTGAGGATGGTAACCTCACAAACAGGACAGGGAGAAGGCAGAGGTGTTTATTGCTCCGTTGGCCTCTGACTTCAACACGAGTGATGGACAAAGGGCATCTCAGTGCCCTGAGCTGGAGGACCATGATTGTTAGAATGATTGATTCCCAGTTGACCCTGAACTTGTGTGGGATCTGCTGCTCCAGGTAAATCCCTACAAATGTGTGGGGCCTGAAGGGATTCATCCAAGAATCCTCAAAAAGCTGCAGGTGTCATCACAAAATGATGGGCAGTCTTGAGAATCCGGAGACATCCCAGCTGACTGGAAACTAGCAAACATCAAGAAGGGCAGGACAGATGACCCTGAGAACTACAGGCCTGTCAGTCTCACTTCAGTGCCTGGTGAAGTTATAGAGAAGATTATTCTGGGCGGCACAAAAACAACCTGAAAGACAGTGCAGTCATCAGTCACAGCCAGCACAGCTTCATGAGAGGAAAGCCCTGCTTATCAAACCTGATTTCCTTTTATGACAAGGTAACACACCTGGTTGATCAAGGGAAGCCAGCTGATGTAATATTTTTGGATTTCAGTAAAGCTTCCAATACTGTCTGTACCAGGATAGTTCTGGACAAAATGTCCGTCCCACAGATGGATAAATGTGTCATAGGAAGGGTGAGCTCATGAGCCAGGCATAAAGGGTTACAGCAAAGGGGTGACATCAGACTAGGGACCTGTGACCAGTGGGGTTCTGCAGAGCTTCATCCTCAGCCCTCTGCTCTTCAACATCACCATAAATGATTTGGGACAGGACTTGAGCAGATACACAGTGTGTTTGCAGATGATACAAACCTCAAAGGCAGGGAGGCCCTGAAGAGACACCTCAACAAAGTAGGGGCTGGGCAATCACCAACCATATGAAATTTAACAAGGAAAAGTGCTGGATTCTGCACCTGGGATGGGGCAACCCTGGCTGTGTGTACAGACTGGGGCAGGAGATGCTGGAAAGCAGCACCACTCAAAGGAGTTGTGATTGGGGGTCCTGGTCAATGGCCAGGAGGTTCTGAGCCAGCAGTGCCCTGGAGCCAGGAGGGACATCCCTGTCCTGAGGGCACCAGGCACAGAATTGCCAGTGGGGCAGGGAGGGAATTGTCCTGCTCTGCCCTGGGGCAGCCTCACCGCCACTGGTGTTGGCAGGTTTGGGCACCACAGTATAAAAAAGATACTAAACTATTAGAGAGTGTCCAAAGGAGGCCATGAGGACAGGGAAGGGCCTTGAGGGGAAGCGTGTGAGGAGCTGCTGAGGGCACTGGGTGTGCTCAGCTGGAGGAGAGGAGACAGGGGAGACTCACTGCAGTCTGCAACTCCCTATGAGGGGAAGAGGAGGGGCAGGCACTGATCTCTGCTCTGTGTGACAGGGACAGGACCTGAGGGAATGGCCTGAAGCTGTGCCAGGGGAGGTTAAGTTTGGGTGTTAGAACAGGCTGTTCCCCCAGAGGGTGGTGTAAGAGCCCGAAGCTTCTCTGATCTGCCTCACGACCATCAAACTGAGGCTCAGGGACCCTCACCACTAAAGCGGCAGAGCTGAGCTTTCTGGCCTAGCCGAGGTGGATGGATGCCTGCCAAGGACTGTTTGGAACTTGCTATGGTACACTGATCTCAAATAAAGTATTGGCTGTGGCGTCCTGTTTACCCCAACAAAGCTCCCCACAGGTGTGGACAATGGGGCTAGTTTCGAGATGGCGTGGGCCGTGTTTGTCCCTAGCTAGGACAGTTTGGTGGCCGGAGCTTGCCCTGATGCTTGCCTGGCCCACTTCAGGGCTCCTCTGTAATCCCTGGACCCATACACCCATATACATATACCCATATATCCCTGGGCCAAACTGAGTGTTTGGTTTAAAGGAATTCCTTAACCTTAGACAAGGTATCCAATTTCACCATTCTTTCTTCATTCTTTCTGTCAATTATCTGTATTGCTCTTTAAAGGCACTTCTTGCCTTTAAAATGAATATGATCCTTGTAAAACAAGGGAGAAGGGTGTATTTACTGCACCCCAGATGTGCCTCAGGCAATCTGAGAATCTGTTCAGCACAAATTCCGTTTAGGTCTCCTTCCTCTCAGACACAGGATCACAGGACATTCCAAACTGGAAGGGACCCAGGAAGATCAAGCCCAGCTCTTGGTGAATGGCCCACAGAGGGCTTGAATCCTCAGCCTCCCCATTATCAGCACCTTGCTCTGCCCAGCTGAGCCAGCCTCAGGGCAGTGATGTACACAAGGGAGGAGGTCAACAGCAAAAATGACTTTGTCCTTCAGTACACAACTGAACTATGCAGCTGAGGCTGGGAAAGTGTGAAGGCAGGGAGAGGAGTCACAATTTTCTCCAGAATGGTATTCCTGCAATTCTAATTTCTGCTTGATATCAGCTTTGAGAATTAAGGTAAGAAAAGCACGTGTACTGTTAGCATATTGGCTTGCAAAACTAGGGGTCACAAATTTTGGCAAAACAGATGGAAGGACAATGTCCTACATCATGACTCAGTCACCATGCCTAACATTGAACTATTCTCTTCCATCCCCATGGTCAGAATCTGACTCTTACCAGGACTAATAGCAGAAGCAGGCAACAGCAGCTGTTCTGATTTCCAGCATGCTAAAAAGCAGGGACAACAGGAAATTTCACTGCTGAACAAAATCCTTTACTGTTTGTTTTTATTTATGTTGTAATTTCAGCATCAAAACAGTGAACTGGCATTCAAACAGCTAGACTGATTCAGAGACTGGGGGTGTGACTTTCTAGCTCAATCCACATTCATTCCGGTGCCAGTAATGATTACCTTTGACACAGTCACATCACAAGGCCAAGCTCACTGCAAGTCTTAGGAGAAGGAAAAGAACAAAACTAATAATTCAAATATTGTTTATAATTAATAAATTTTATAAACTCCTGGACAGTTTTCAGAAGCAGTAAATGTGCTAAATTTGCTTTGTAGAACTAAGATTACCACAGTTCCTTAAAATTGCAGCAGTTAATCAGAACACTGAGGAAGAAATTATTTTCAAATGGATAGGTAGCCAGATGGCAAGTGTTCTCTTTTTTCAAAGACACTTGCATATTTGAAGCAATTCTCTTCCTTAACACTCTCAGCCTCGCCAGGGCTGGGACTATTATGAAGGGGAAGATGAAGAGGAAATCCTCATCCAGCGATCAAAGAGCTGACAACTGCCTTTTCTGCCCCTGGAAATTATATTGAGAGTTGAGAATATCTCTTCTCACCTACTAGAGTGGTTGGCAACTGAGAGCTGACTATGTCACAAATGACTCCCAATCCACTCTTCTGTGCACTTTTCAAAAGAAATCAGTGTTCTCTATGTTCTGCAGGTCTCCTTTACTGAACAGCCACTTAGCAATATCCTTCCTCTGTTCAGCTTGTCCTTGAGTTGGAGTGGCTGCTTTATACCAGGGTAGAGAATATGTTATAGACAAGTTTTTCAGAAAGTCTGAGTTCACAGAAGTACAGTTGTACTGGAGCTCAAGAGATTGCACTCATCTTCTGACTGCATCACTGGCTGCCCAATGACCTCAGCTCCACCATTCCAGGGGTAGTGAAGGGAATTATCCCACAGCTACTCGTGTGTCAAACACAAAAAAGCTGGGGATGAGCAGTGCTGGAGAACAGTGAAGCATGATTGCTAATAGCTTGCATGATTATTCCCAAACACATGCAGTCTCATAATATTGCCTTCATTTGGCATAACACTGCTTGAAAACACCGAGAGGAAAACACTGTTTTGCTCTAGTGTTTTATTGATAACTAGAAGGGGAGATACAAACAGAGGATCTGCATTGCCCCGGCAGACAAACAAAACCCCAAGTCCCAAAGGTAATTACCATCTCCTAATTGGGTTTGAAAACAGGAGATTTGAGTCTGAATGCGTGGAGTTTGCACCAAAATGAACAATTACTTGTCTGAGGGATTCAGTGGTTTCAAAACACAACAGGAAGAGACTGAAACTGAGGCTGAATTGAGGCTTTAACTGTGAGTTTTCTGCGAGCCTGCACAGAGCTCCACTCACAAGCTGCTAATTTCACTAGCAGGAGTCAGAATTCACAGTCACCCCCATTGTCATTTTTATCTCCCACTCTAGGTTCATTACATCAGTTTAACTAATGGCAATTAATATGAAAATTAAAATTGATAGCGAAATTAAGCACTTGGAAGACAGTCAGTGTTCCTGCATAACTCTGGCATGGCTAATTACTGTTCTAACAACGCCCCTGGCAGAGGCTGTCCTGGTGCAGCCCCAGACTGCCCTGGCCCCTGAGGCTGTGAGACTGTGCTCCCCCTTCTCCCATGGGGTTCACTCAGCACACTTCTGTCTGGCAGCCACATTTGAGAACTTTTCAGATGCTGCGACAAAGTAGTCCCCTGGTTTGCTATTGACACATGCAAAGATTTTATAGCATGGCTTAGAGTTCAGAGGTCCAAAACAGGCATGAGCTGGCACAACACCAGCACTGAGCTCCTCAAAAAGTCAGGGTTACTGCCTGCACACATAGTCCTATACCTGACACAAGAGGAAAGAAAAACTGCTAGACCTGCCCATGACCTGAGGGTTTCATTTCAGAATATCTACTTTGCCAACCCAAATGCTTAATTATTCAGAGTTTGTGTAGTGCTTTGAAGGCACAAGCTCTATCCTAGAGTTTTAAACATCATTATAAACCAGAATCTAATATCTCCCAGCCTTCATTCAGCAACACTTCAAGTGTTATTTGCACCAATATTACTGTGACAACAGCCTCTCACCATCAGCAATGTCCAAACTTTCCACCCATGACATGCAGCTTAAAACTCATCTAGTTTTAAATGAGCTGGCAGAATTAGAATTATCCTCTAGATTTTCCATTACCAAGGCACCAGACACGTTTTACAGATATCCTTTTAGCAAGGGACTATGTCACAGTTTACTGATACAATAATCAACATAAATCTGCAAAACACTTTTGCTGACATTGTTGATAGGGAACAAAACAGTGTTTTAAACACATTCAACCCTCATTTCCCCAGTGCAGCTTATCTGGAGTTGCTTGGCAGAGAGGATGTTGTGATTTTATGCCGGTATGTCCAATTTTATATTGACACCTGCTGTGTATGAGTGCAGCTATAACTGCCTTGTGCCCAAGAGCTGTCTTCCCATGCACTGACTAGGCTGTAACTACCTCCATCATATACTTACAAATGGCTCCAAGCAGTGAAATAACATCTGTATTGATCTAAAGAACATTTTATTGATTAAAGACTTCAGAAGAAACCATGTGAAATGCAGGCACATTATTTAACAATGTCTTTCCAGTACCTGTGTTGGAAATATAGGAACATGAAGCTGTTACATTTTTGATCAAATAGCTCCCACCAAGATTGCTGCAATAATGCAAAGTCAAATAGCTAAGCTGTGGGGTTCCCCATCCCCCATTCTAGTCTCTTCTGTAGGGAGAAGGGAAAGATGTGGAGGTTAAAATTTGGTTTTGGATATTGAGACTGAAAGAACAAAGCAGGTTGAAAGTGCGTTTCCAGACTGCAGCAAGGTGGCACAGAGGACTAGGGCAGGAGTCTGGAGTGATTGAGTGACACTTGGGGTAAGACAGCTTGTATACATCTCCTCTTGCCTGTACTTTAACAGCTCTCAGTGTGTTTAATGCCAAATTAAAAAGTTATTGTGTCATATAGAAGGGCCATCCATCCTCAAGGCTTTTTACTTAACCTTGCAGTAGAGGCAGGGGATTTGGAAGAGAGCCCTAGCAATGAATGGCACGTGGGAAGCAATTGGAAGTTAAAAGAACCCCCATGGGCAAGCATGGAGGAGAAATTTGGCTGCAGGCACAGAACATCAGCACAAGGCTGATCCCCTCCTGGCAGCAGCTGACAAATTACTGAACCTTTTAGTTCACACCTTATACTCCTGTTTTATTCCTCAAGAGAAAGTCAGGAAACAGTCTGTCAGGAAATAGGAAATGTAAATAAAACACAGCATCCTCTTAGGAAATCCAAATCCAAATGCTTTCAGACTCAATCTCCACACAGGTCTGGACTCCCCAAAATTGTGGGGCCTGTTCTTGTATGAGAAATCCAGCATCAATTGTTTTATCCTTGATGTTCTGTTGTAAGGGGGAAGACACCACACAAAGGTGATGGAAATCTGTAACTGAATGAAAGCAATGTTTGGGGCACAGAAAGGAAAGATGTGGTATGGTCCAGGATTCTGACATTGTTCAATGAGGTTTTAGCAAATATATTACAGATAGATTTTGGGTATTTACAGTTATATTTACTGTAGGCAAAGGTAAACCTAGTGGTTTTGATATCATGGGAAAGCTAATGTAGATTTTTAATGTGTATCAGTTGGGAGAGAAGCCCAGTTATCATATAGGAAGGTGAGGAATGAAAACTTTGGTAAAACTGGTAAAGTCAGCTCCATAAAAATGCTTCACTTTTTTGTTGTTTTTGATTTTTAATTTGTTTTTTCCTACCTCCCTTCTGTAGTTTGAAACTTTCCTTTATTGCAGAAATCAAGATGAATGATGCTTGATTGAGTGAATCCAAGCTAGACAGTCAGCTGAAGAATTTTTTTTTTGATCTGGCATGTTCAGTGCCAGATGTAAATCAATACCACATTCCAAATGGTACCTTAAAATATCTCCTGCCAGGCTGAGATGGCAGAAACCAGAGCTGGAGCACACAGGGAAAGGGAAAGGACCTGAACTGCAGCACCTCTACCTCCAAGGACTCTTTTTGGTCTTTGGTAAGTCTCCACATATTGTTCCATACCAGCATTGTGGATTTAATTCAGCATGGGAAACTCTGCCTTAGTTTTGTTAGCAGGCCTAATGTGATGATTAAAAATATTACAGAAACATTATTATCAGGGCTGAAAAATAATTTGTTTTCCCAGGCTTTTATTGTCTTTTAAAATCTTTATCCCAAAGCAAAGGAAGCCATTTTCTCTTCATATTTACACGTGTTTAGCCTATCTTGCACACACACCTCCCAGTTTTGCTTTGTATAAGCAACCATATTAAACATTTTTTTTAAATTTTCCTTATTCACCAACTGTTTGAGAGTCATCTAATTTAATTTTTTTAATACTTTAATATTAATATTTTTAAAAAGTAAAAACATTTAATAAAAATTACCCCCCACACAGTGCTAGACAAGTCAGAGAGAAGGACCTGTACATCAAAATCTTTTGGTGGCATGCAACTCCTGAGGAAATGGCTGGGTCTGAGAATGCAGAGCTGGAGAGATTCCCGTGGGTGCAGCTGAGGGACATTGGCAGCCTAGCAGGCACACAGATCACACCTGGGGATGGTCAGACAAATTCATGGTGAAAGGTAATGCAAATTGTGTGTTCAGAGCATTTACAGACCAAACTGATCCTCTCTTCCTCCTGGAAGGAGATTTTTCCAGTTAGTTACAGTTCATTAACTGCTACCATCGAGTGGTTCTTATTTTAATTCCTTTGATCTAATTCAGAAAGGGATTTTTTTCTTGTCAGCATTCAGCCAGAGTGTAAGTTTTGGCTTAGTTAATGATATCTATAGCTAATTTGCATTAATGGCTATTCCTGGACACCTAGAAACATTCAGGTAGTCAATCACTCAATGGTTCTTTTCTACTTGAAAGGTCAAAACCTCTGAACCCAACCAGACCAGTGGTGCCATGAGTCAAATGAAATAAATTGAAGATTTCTATTAAATAAAGAGAAATTATAAAGCTGCATAAAACCTCACAGTTGTTGTTATGTTTAGTATTTCCTGCTGCTTCCTCATGATTGAAAGGCAACTTTGAAAATGTCATATTAGAAAACCTAGAGCATGTTGTACTATTAGCTCTCTTGACTCGGAAATATTTGGGTTAACACAGGGAAACAAACACATGGAAAACCCTGGGAATCCTCAGGCAAACCTGTTCTCCCACTATTCATCCCTGGAGGATCACAGTCACACAGCAGGACAAAGCTGGAAAAAGCAAAACTAACCAAGAAAAAACATGGGTCATTGGATGTGGATACTGGTGACGATTCAGGGAAAGATGCAGCTTGCATTTTCCCAAGCTGCTCAAAGAAAACAGAAGTGACAGAATTAATAACAGAGATAGGCACTTGGTGTTGATCACAGACCAGAGCTTGTTTTGGTAAAAGCATGTTTTCAAGAGGTGTTGCCTTTCTTGGACCAATGAGCTTTTTCTATCCTGTGTTCCACGACCTATCCTATAAAAGTGCCATTGCTTTTAAATAAAGAGCTTCTTTTCTGCCCAGGAAGGAAGTGTGTGTGTTGCTATATTATTCACCATTCCTAGTCTGATAGCTACAATTAGAAAGGATGGAAACCACAGCATTTCCATCCTGTGGCACACTCCTGACACTGCTCTAGTTCATTGTCCTATCACAGAGGCAGAAGGGCTCTGGAAGAACAACGATCTGTCCGTTGGAAGTTTTTCCTAACAAGATCTCAGATCTTGGCACCAGGCACAATTCCAGCATAAGGAATCATGCTGCAGAGTAGAGCCTTCTACCACATGCTGATACAGCCACAATAAAGAAAAATATCAGAGTACAAATAGCCTTTGAGTCCAAATTTTTAGGGGGAGAGTGTATTCAAAAAGCCAAAAATGCTTCCAGCTAAATTCTTGTTGGTTTATATATGAATTGGGGAAGTGAAATAATTGTGGGAAAAGTGGAGTCTAAGGCAGAACAATTGTTTTCATTATTTTAACTGTAACCAACCCAAACTAGTTTCCAGCTAATTTCATTGCAACTAGGCATCTGGGATTTTATTGTCATAATTTTTAGTAGTCAAAAATGATTTTTCTATCCCACTGAAGCTTCTCCTCTGCTTCTTGATTTCCCAGAACATTGTAAATCTGAGACAATATAACATAATCCTCTGAAGAGGCCATTACTTAAACAAACGGATGGGGTCATTTTCATTTATTTCATGACAACCTCCTCCACCCTTTGCTTTCCTTTGAGGTCATTTTTTGATTGTCTTGTTTTGAAGGCAGGCAATTTGTCCCACACTCTCTGCTGTTCACAGGCTAATTAGAATTTTAAAAGTAATTGAAACACCCTTTGCAGTATGCTGTTAATTCCCTCCAGATTGCTGGGAACATTAGCTTCAATGTTTGTTTTTTTATTTTAACCAACTCTAAGATATTAAGCTGTCATGGTTTAGGAATGGTATTCTCCAATTTAGTGGTTCCACTAAAACCACGCTGCCACTTTTTTCTTCCTTTTCTTCTCCCATTCCTGCCCTGTGCCTGGAGAGGAGAATTGGAGGCACAAGAGGCAAAAGTCAGGGGTTGGGATAAGAACAATTTACTGGAAACAGCTAAGAGCTAAGAAAAGGGACAGTAACTGCAACAATTACAAAAGTGCACAAAAGGAAGAGTGATTCACATGCAAAATGCTCCCTGCAACCACAGCCACAGCACCCGAGCTTCTCCCTCCAGCTGGGAACCAGCATCACCCCACAACTCCCAGGGCTGCCTGCAGTGGGTTTACTCTGACCCCAAAGGAGCCCCCTTTCCCCAGATAAGACAGTCACTTCCCCTGCCTCCAGCAGGGTGTCCTGGGGTGGTACAGATTAACCTCTGGGTCCTGGCCATGCCCTCCCTGGCTACTGAAAACACTGTCTGGCCAGAACCAGGTCATAAGCACATCAGAGGTCATACCAGATCTAGGATAATTCTCTTTTAATTCATTATAAAAGTAAGTATTACTTCATTAGCATTGGCTCAATGCAATGAGCATTGGCTCATTGCTTGTGCCTTTCACCAGGCAGAAACCAACAGAACAAGAGGACAGAGTCTCAAGTTGCATCAAGGGAAAATTAGATTGGATATTAGGAAAAGGTTTTTCATGGATAGAGTGATCAAGTACTGGAACTGTCTGCCTGGGAGGTGGTGGAGTCACCATCCCTGGATGTGTTTAACGAAAGACTGGATGTGGCACTCAGTGCCATGGTCTAGTTGAGGTGTTAGGGCATGGGTAGGACTTGATGATCTTGAAGATCTCTTCCAACCCAGTCATTCTGTGAATTCTGTGATGTCCACACCCCAGAAGATGGTGCAGCTGAGCCCCATGGTGTTGGATCCTAGCAGCAGGACTTGGGCTGGAGAGATGACCCAGGCAGGGTCACACAGTGCATGCACAGAGCTCACCTCGTTGTCACTGGCACTGGGGACACCCTGCTGCTGTCATCTGCTGGACACCTCAGACACCTTGGACACCTTGGACACCAGGCACATCTTGGTGTTTCTCCTCGCTGCTTCAGGCCCAAGGGGCACAAAGCAGGAGCTGCTTTGGTGCAAGAACCTTCCCTGGCATGAGGAAATGGTCTGAGCCCACAGACCAGTCCAGAAGAGTGTCCAAGTTTGAAAGACAGGTGTCTGCTGAGAAAGGCAAGAGTCTCTGTTTGAAATGGAGAATGTAAACCCCCTCCCTCCAAATTATTATCATTTTGAAATTAAGGGGCTCTCAGGCAAGGATATGGGAAAAAGGAGTAACAGTTCTTTACTAGGAAAATTAAAATAGAAATGCAGTATTACAAAGAAGAATCCCAAAACACTGACAGAGTCAGAATACAACCTGACACCCCATCAGTCAGTCAGGGTGTTGGCACAGTCCCATTAAATGGTGGCTGCATCCTCCTGCAGTGACAGATGAGGTTCAGCTGGAGCAGTGCTCCTATAGAAGGTGCAGTTTTCCTCTGAAGGTCCAGGGATGATTTAGAAAAGTCCAGTTTTCCTTTGGAATCCAGTGGAAAAAGGTTGCTTTGATGTTCCAAATCTCAGTTTTTATCTAGATAGGAAAGGCTTGGCTCCTCCCCCTGGCTGGAGCATCTCCCAGTGGGATGATGGAATTTTATCAGTCATACAGTGGGACTCAATGGCCCAGCAGCAGATGATATCTTCCTGGAGGAAGGATGGGTTGTGGAAAAGATAAAGATGATTGCCCCAGCTGGTTTAAAGCTGGCCCATTAGCAGATAATATCTCCCACGGAGATAAGGATCACTGCCCCACCTGGTTTCAGCAGATGGTGATAGAATACAGATTTTGGGTCACATCCTGTATTGCAATCTAAGACAAAGAGCCACATCACCCAGCACATGGAGCACAAACTACACCTGCTGTCCTGCTCCACCTCAGCAGGGATCCCAGGAGCCCCTCCACCCAGGAGGGCTGTTCCTCACCCTGTGCCACCTCTCAGGCAGCTGTGGTGACACCAGGAGCTCTGAGAGCTCCTCCAGGCTCCAACAACTGAGCAGCACAGCTCAGCCAGCCTATGCCTCTGACAAACATGGCAGTGAGACATGGTTAAAAAACCCTGCAAGAAATCAAGCATGGAAATGTTCTTCCATGTTACTATTGTTACCTTGAATTGAAAATTGGTATACGAATATTGTGTAAACAGAATTGGAAATAGTAAAGAAATAGAGAGAACCAGCATCAAGAATTTGGGACAGAATTGAGTGGGCAAAAAATTGGCAGCAGTTTACAGGAAAGAAGTAATACTAGAAAACATTCAGAGTCTGCAGTTTATCTTTTTCTACATATTGCTCTAAAAAGAGGAACAATTTTATGAGAAAAAAATCATCACTGTTCTACAGTCCTGCACTTCACATATACCCTATTGTTTGTACAAACAAAAAGTTAGTATTAGATTATCAGTGAAGATTTGACACCACTTTCCACAATGAGTACTATTACAATCAAACAATTAAAATGAACTGCCCTTGTCTGACAAGTGCCTGCAGTACAAGTCAGTCAGTGTTAACAAGCACTTCTATCTGTATGTTTGCTTATCCATTTGTGCTCTGATTAAGCCAGCTGATGAAAGCATCTGTACCTGAGTTCATTCAGCCAAGGGTCCTCTCTTAAGGATCATAAGTTGACACCCAGTTATAAATAGGAACTAGGCAAATGTTGGCATTTCCTAAGTACTCTCACAACCCTTGACTATTTTCAGCTCAAGGTATTTCCTGACTCTTATATTTATCTGTCTAATAAGACTCTGTAAATGTCTTCTCCAAATGCTGTGCACGCTCTGCATCCCACAGGCTCTTTTTGCAAATGCAGTGTTTGGCAAGGAGTTTTACAGGCCTGACACTGTGTTTGTCTTGAGGACAGTTGCTACAATTTTTAATGACATAATTTTATTTTCTATCTATTCCTTTCATAAAAACTTTTTTTTCTTTATTATTTGCTCTTTTGGTAGTTATAGAGTACTGAGCTGCTATCTTCATGGAATTCAAGTGTGCTCTGAATTGTGGCACACTTTTTGTACAGCTACAGCATTTCAGAAGTGAACACTCTGCCTTCCTCACATAGTTACATCAGTTACCAGGTACATCATCATAGCTTTACCAACATAAGATGTTTCTATAGCTGTGCAACCCTACCTGTACTGGCAGCTGTGCTAATTGAATCACATGTCCATAACCAGTTCCTAACTGAAGTACTTAGCAAGGCACAAGGCTGTACAGAGGCCAGACAAAACCAAAATATCATTTCAGTATCAAAAACACCAGCTTGAGTCACCCAGCACTGCTTCATCTGAGCCCATGTGCTGCTGATGTAAGAACTGACTTCTCTCTTCATCTCAGTGCTTTTGTTTACCCCCAAAAGAGCTTGGATCTGGTGCTCACATTCTCACATTGATACCTCACAGTATCAATGAAGAGTTTTTAAACCACCAGGCACTGGAAGTTCAGAAGCTGTTTCTCCCTCAGGATTCCATGGTTACCACATCTCCCAAGTGTAATTCAAGTCACTGATGGCA
The DNA here is from genome assembly GCA_030060385.1 of Muscicapa striata striata. Taxonomy (NCBI): domain Eukaryota; kingdom Metazoa; phylum Chordata; class Aves; order Passeriformes; family Muscicapidae; genus Muscicapa; species Muscicapa striata. Next base: position 2,485,205 of record JAREIS010000032.1, on the reverse strand, counting down.
GTTTGCTCCAGGTACCCTCCCAAGCTGTCGCCAAGGTATCATCCCCCTTTGGATTAGGAAGTGTATGGAAGGACAGCCAATTTAACCCTAATTCTTCACCCTGGTGCTCCCAGGCAGCACCCCAGGGGTGGCCCAGATGTTCACTGAGCAGGTCCTGGAGTAAGGTGACCTTTCTTCCTCTGGATATGGCCAGTGGTGGCTCTTGCTTTGACTTCAGAACACACCAGATGGGCTTTGGAAGATCAGGTTGGGTGTTGAGGGCTCAAACCTGGCCTGGTGGGAGGCAATGAGATTTTGTCTATGGCTGAATCATATTTTGGCTAAGATGTATTTACTGATAGCTTTATAAACCTGACATTTTTCAAGAGAAGAAGGATATCGCATTTTTCAAGAGAAGAACAAGTCCATGGAGAGCACCTCAGGCTCAGGCCAGTGATGCCCAGAGCTTTATTCAATGTGCTCAGAGGCCTTTAGGCATCAGTGTATTTCTGCCAATCCAATGCTGAAGCTCCAGGCAGCCTGGCAGACTAAAGCCTAGGAAAAACAGCTTTAAAAGCAGCATAAAGAACCATGAGAAACACACAGCAGCTTGTAAAATGCACACTTTAAAATATACTTGGCAGACAGCAGAATAATAAGTGAAGACACAATAACTACATATAAAAAGTCCTTAGGACAGTTGAAAAAAGGGGCTAATGTATTTTCCAGCTGCCAATTCAGATAATCTGGCAGTACCAGAAATCCCCAAGTAGACAGCTGGAGCCCAGGGGACAGGAGCCTGTGGGGCAGAGGTGCAGAAGGCCAGGCACTAAAGACCAGAGCTCACAGGAACCAGCCAGTGCAAATAATGTGCAGGTACCAGGGCACCTCAGTTCACTGGCTGCAACATGGCTGGGGCTCCATCAGATGGAAAGCAAGAGCTCTGACAGATCAGTCTTCAAGATACAGAGTAAACAGTGATGCTCAAGAGCTTAAAATCTCTATTATATATTCAGGGCTATGTTCTGCCACCCATCCCTCCCAGAACAGGGTGTCCCAACCTGGGAATGGAAGGGAACTATCCAAAGCCATCTCCTTATGAAGAACAGTCATCCACAATCAGGCCAGACATTCCTAAACTGAGATGTAATTTAAAGTTGCCCAGATTCAAGATGAAAGGCTGATTACCAAGCTACTGTCATCTGAAAACAAGCTCTGTGCAAGCATCTCAGAGTCTAGAGCCTGAGATATTTTAATTCATTTTTAAGGATCATGGCTTAAGGAATTTAACCAGACTGAAGGGTGGTACATTACCAAAGAAGAAATACAGGGAAGTGAAAACCACCATGATTAATAAACACAGAAATTTACTTCCAAGTGCTACTATACTCAATTTTTAAAGTTTTCTGTGCAGTCTAGCTATGTTTATCTACAAACATATAAAATTAGATTATATGTCCCTTCTGGTGGATAAAATGGGAAACAGTTAAGAGCATGCAAAAATAATCAGGGTAACAAACAGAAAAAAAGCTCTTTTGTAGTAGAGCTTACACATGGAACCTAGAAGAGAGACTAATTGCTCCCTAGGACCCTGTGATTAGCTAAATTTGACTTGCAAACAGCTGCAAGATCACGGTATCAAGGAGTGGGTACCTCTGTTTTGTGTCTCATGGGCTGCTTGAGACACATTTTTCCTGTGATTTGAGCTGATTGGGCCTCTCATTTACCAATTAGAGGATGAGACTGAACAGAGAGGAACAGAGGATGATTAAAAATCTGCTCCTTGCTATTTCTAAACAACTGTGGACCATTCTCTTCCAAATTAAATCTGGCTTCTGGCTGGCAAGCTAACTGGCAAATGCAATTTCATTTCCTGAGTGCCAGAGCACATCAGCTGTCCATGTGCCATTTGTGGTCCATCTGCAGGAAACGTGATGTGCCAATTGATTTCAAGAGGGCTGGCAAGGGGATGCAGCACCACAACCAGCATGTCACTGAGCTTTTCTGTTCTTCCCACCTAAGAACCATGAAGTTTGGGAATCCCATGAGACTGTGCTTCAAAGCTTGGGCAATTTACACCATTTACAGATGTCAGCTTTACTCAGCAGGCCTGTTAGTAAAGTATCACTCTTTAAATGGAAAAGTAGTGGCAATGAAAGCTTTTTGTTGTTTAAAACATTTATAATGCAATTTAGGAGTTGTGGCAGGATGCAAGGAGTGTTTGGTTTGTGTTTGTCCACTCTTGTCTCTAGAGCTAAGGCAGGGTGCAAATGAGCTGAAAACATCCCCAGAAAATAGTTCAAACATATAAATTTAAAACACACTCCTAGCCAGATGAGATGTAAAATGTACATCAAAAGGAAGCCCCTATCCTCCACTGGATAATTCCTGGACACAGACTTCTCACAGGAAAGTTGTAGGCCAGTTTCATAACCTTTATAATTTTAACATCTCTATCTTGGGAAGGAAGTAGTGCTTTGAAGGGAAGAAAATTCTCTACAAAATAATTTTTTTTTCCTCCTGAATAATTGTGTCATCTTATTTTTTAAAAACTCATTTTACATAGAGAGAAATATCATATTTTGTGATGTCACTGATTTTTTCAGCATGAGAGAATATTTAGATGGGTAACAGCAAACAGGTAGCAATGCTGACCAGAATTACATCTCACTCCTCTAGCTCTGACTCAGTGAATAGGTAAAGTGAGCTGAACACTTACTGAGTAATCAGTAACCAAAGCCCATTTGGGCCCCTATAATTTGACCTAATTAATTTGTCCCAATAATTGTCATAGCTGGCAAATTAATTCCAGGAGAGATTCAGGAGGAAAACTTCTCCTAGTTACCAGTGCAGACTAAAGTGAGCTGCCAGAGTTGCCAGGGGGAGCTAACAAAGCACCTGACTGTATAATGCTTGGAGTAAGGAGCTGTCAGTCAGCTGCTCTTGAGTGCTCTCATTTGAGAAAAGCACAAGATCTTGAGTGCCTCTTGTCCCCTGTGATTGCATCTGCACTCCAGTGCTGCTTCTCTCTTAGAGTCTGACTAAGCCCCGTGATCATTTGTTTGCTGTTTTCTCAGCATACACAGGGTTGATCCATTTCCTTTTTTTAGCCCTTGTTTGGTTGCTGCAGCTGAAAGCAGCTGCACACAGATACTGCCTGACATTGTCAGAGGGAAAATATTGTCAAACACTGCTACCTGTAATGTTGGCTGCAGCTTAAGTCAAAAGCTGCAGCAAGTGGCCTCACTGCAGAGCACTGAATTAAAATGTTGTGCTTATTCATAATCTTCCTTGACATTAATATGAATAAAATGGCAGAAAGCTTATATTTTATATTCTGTCATTTCACTCTGCATGACTAGTACTGTAACTTTGTATGCTCCCACTACACTCATACAGATTACACTTACAAATTGCTCCTCTGAATAAAGAGCACTGCACAGGGATGACAAGTATTGATTTTCAATCTCCTTCTAAAATGACTCTATCATCACAAGTAAGTCAGGCAATTTACCTCACTTTACACTTCAGGCTATAGGCCTCAGATCACATTGACAGGCCTGATCCTTCAGGAGATGTTTAATTAGAAAAGAAATGAAAGGAATTACTGTAAATCAGCACTTAGCAGTGCTACAGAATTTGTAAAGCTCCTTCTTCCCCCCTATATGAGCTGACTTTATTCTCCTATCCTCATTAAGAAGTTTGAGGTGGTTGTTTCACATAATTAAAACTGTGTTTTTTTCTCTAGGAAATCCCTCACTGGTGTGTTCTCTTTCTGCTCCATTGCTGCCCAGTGAGGTCACACCAGGCTCAGCAGGGCTCAGTTTCCTCACCCTCCCCACCAGCAGTGCCTGTGGTTCCCTTGGCTCTCAGAGCTGTTTGAGCAGAGCTGTGACTCCTGGGCTGGGCAGGGGCATCTCACCCTGTCTCTGCTGTGGCACCACTGTGCTCCTTCTGTGCCCACCCATGGCACCAGCACGGGCCTCAGGATCCAGGAGAAGCCTTTAATTACATCAATTCTTCCACAAATGACTCAGGTCTTTGGCACTTTATATCATTAGGATTTGGAGCTGCCATGTGGTGAGAGCTTTTTTTTTTTTTTTTTTTTTTTAACCACCAAAGCAAACCAGAACACAAACCCCAGGGTTTGCTGACTTCCCCCATCCACACAGTGCCTCTCCCTTGCACACAGATCTCTCCCTGCCTCCTTTATTCCTCTGCAGCTCCCCAGCCATTCACCTGCACATCAGACTCTGGAACAACAACCAGGCAACCTTGAGTCCCAAATTCCCCAAGAACACAGTGCAGGTTCTTGAAATGTGCCCCTGCAGGTGTCTGCAGGCATGGTAGGGGAAATCCTGGGCACGTGGTGTGTGCACTGCAAGTGTTTCTCATAGCAAGTCATGTCGATGATATATCAACCTTACAGTCTTGAAAGGAAATCTCTGTGCCTTTTAAGGACCTGTTAAAAAAGGAATATCTCTAAGCTAAACAGAAGGGTGTAACATTTATGGCACTGAGAGAGGCTTTAAAAAATTACCTTGTGTTGGAATGCGGTAGGAAGGAAAAACTCTCCTACAGTTTTATTAAAAGTTGTTACAAGTAATGAATACAATCATCCATCATCTTGTATAGATTGCTTTTTCTTCTCTTTAGTGTGAGAAATGAAAGCACTCATTTACTGCAACAGTAATACATGGAGAACTACTGCCAAAACTCTCAGCTGTGCCATGTCTACCACTCACCGTGAAAGGGGCAAAAATACCACCAAATAGAAAAGCCAACAGACAGGTTTGGATGCCAATGGACTCACAGTGGGCAGCATGGACAGGTCTTGTTTCTGCAGTGCAGAAACCTGAAGGGAGAGAGTGTTGTGTTGTGTTGTGTTGTGTTGTGTTGTGTTGTGTTGTGTTGTGTTGTGTTGTGTTGTGTTGTGTGTGTTGTGTGTGGTGTGTTGAGTTCTCTTGAGTTCTGTTGTGTTCTGTTGTGTTGTGTTTGTTGTGTTGTGTTGTGTTGTGTGTGTTGTGTGTGGTGTGGTGTGGTGTGGTATGGTGTGGTGTGGTGTGGTGTGGTGTGGTGTGGTGTGGTGTGGTGTGGTGTGTTGTGCTGTGTTTGTTGTGTTGTGTTTGTTGTGTTGTGTTGTGTGTGTTGTGCTGTGTTTGTTGTGTTGTGTTTGTTGTGTTGTGTTGTGTGTGTTGTGTTGTGTTGTGTTGTGTTGTGTTGTGTTGTGTGTGGTGTGGTGTGTTGTGGTGTGGTGTGTTGTGCTGTGTTTGTTGTGTTGTGTTGTGGTGTGTTTGTTGTGTTGTGTTGTGTGTGTGTTGTGTTGTGTTGTGTTTGTTGCGTTGCGTGTGTTGTGGTGTGCTGTGTTTGTTGTGTTGTGTTTGTTGTGCTGTGTGTGTTGTGTTGTGTTGTGCTATGTTTGTTAAAATATTCTTTTCTACTCAGAACTCATTAGAACAAGAACAAAATACAAAGTGAACCTTCTGTGATGTATTACTACCACTATTAATATTTTCAGAAACTTCCAGCTGCTTCAACCATTTCTTCTGGCACTAAAACCAAAAGCTTTGTTTTACAGTGCTCTGAAAACACCAAGTTGTTCTGTGAACAACAGAGCTAATGGAGTCAAGCTTCCTGTGAAGTTGAGCTTTTTGATCCTCTTTTCTATTTTACTACACAGAGTAGTTGCAGCCTTCTTACATGTCTATTGTGAGAGCCATGCTGAGGAGGACAGGCCAGTGATCACCAAGCAGTGTATGAACAACTGAAATCCATTTGCCTTTTCCCTGACAGAGTGTTTATTTGAGTCCCTACCTTATCTTGATACTAATGGCCACAAATTTGTACGAATGCTATTATCTTTGAATTTTCTATTCTGTGTAAAAATTTGTTAAAATAAGCCACCAACTTCGTAAGCTCCTGGAGCATTATTCTGGTTATTCTTGGTGGTGGGTTGACTACGTGTTCACCAAAACCTGTTTTTGAGGAAATCAGGTTCACATATTTCAAAGGTTCAAGTTTACATCATTATCCTGGGAACTTCAGTTATACTTTCAGAACACTCAAGAACGAATAGTGTTTTATCATACCTAGCAGTGACTTTGCACATGGGGTTTAAACAAGTGTAAGACACTGAATAGAGCCCATAGTGCAGCACAGCTGAATGTTCAGCCATGCACAGAAGCTTTGCAGCTTTTTAGAGGACAGTACACTTGATCCATGTCTCCTGCACAGCTGTGGAGTGTCACATTTGAGCTATAGGAAAGCAGCCAATAGGATAATGCAACATAATTCTTTGTGTAATGGAGAAGCAAAATAGAGATTTTTTTAAAGAAACATTACAGTTACATAGGGTAGTTCGTGCAATACAAAATAGAAAAGGCTCATTGGTCCAAGAAGGCAACACCTCTTGGAAAACATGCTTTCTGCAAAACATCTCATACCACACATCTCCAGCAGGTGTTTAATCATTTTATAATTTCTTGTCCTTGAGCAGCCTGAGAAACACAGAGGCTTAAAAGCTGCTTTTTCCCTGGTTCCCAGCAGAATCCAACAATGGTGGAGGGCTGCTGAGGTGGCCGGGATGCAGCATCTGCTTCTAGAGGGATCTGCAGGCTCTGGATTGCTCTCGTTGCCACAGGAGGTTGTGGCTTTGTGCTGGAGAGGGAGCTCCTGCACCCAGCACCACCTCAGCCCCAGCTGCAGTTACTGCTGCAGAAGCTGTGAGAGCATCAGGATTGCTAGTGATGGAGGAGATACTTCTTGCTGCACCTTCTGCTGATGTTTTACCTCTTCTGGAAAAGTAACAGCAGCCTAAAAGTTCATTAACCTGACCATAAATTTCTTCTAACCAAAACAAATGTTTTTTTCTACAGGTCTCTTTCAGAGTATTTCTGCAGTTTGCTGTCTCTGAACAGACACACCACTCTGGTCAGGTAACATAACCTTAGTTTTCCTGGCCAGACATTCAGAAGGAACAGTGCAAATACCATTTTGAAGTTGAAGAAAGAATAATATTTTAATAAAAATAAAAAGCATAACATGTAGAACATCTAAACATATAAAACATAACATTTTTATAAAAATATAACTGCTCTTTTCCTGCAGGCAAGACCTGTGTGGCCCAGCCAAATGCCCTTTCCTGTCCTGCTGGGCTGCTGCTGTTGGATGATTTCCCTGCCTCAGTCAAGTACCAGCAGAGATCTCCCTTTCTGCTTCCTGTTCTCAGGGCTTTGGCTTTCTAACGTTACAAGAGCACGCAAGAAATAAAAGGATAATAAAATCTTAACAATTTCTTAGGGTTGTTGTTCAATAGATCTCTGCTATATTATATGCAGCCTATGACTGTAAAATCACTTTGCATTTACAAGTATTTTCTGTTAGAAAATGGAATAACAGAATATCTTGGATTGGAAAGGACCCACAAGGATCATTGAAGTCCAGCTCCTAACCATGCCCAGGACAGCCCCAAGAATTACACTATGTGCCTGAGAGCAGCCAGTTATTTTCAAGTGTTCTGCAGTTTTTTATACATTTTTGGTTTTAAAAAAAACTATTAATCAAAATATGCCAGATACAGGCCTGAAATTGCACTGCATAAGTTATTTATATATGCTGCAAAAGATTAGTATCACGCCAAATATAAATCCTTTTTTTCCTTTTAAAGCTGTTGTGATATAGGTAGACGCTGTACTATATAAATGGAGAAAATGAGGACAAAGGGAAGGTAAATTACTGAAGAAATGCAAAATTAGCAATAGTACTCATTATCACTAAGTATTCTTTTGCTTGTATCTCAGAAAGGAAGGGAAAGTAGAAAGTGCATATTCATTTCAAAAGCTTCAGATCAGTGGAGAAGGAAAATGCTTTCCAAGTGCCTAGCAGGAGTGACTACTGGAGGGCAATGCTGTGGCTCCTCTGCTGTGTCACCATTCTCAGATTCCATTAATCCTGCTGCTATTTTGGTTGTTTCTTGGCTAAATGCAGGCCCTGGCCCTCCATGGATCACAACACACAGAGTGTTGGGTACTTCTGCCAGGACCCCTGGCTACATAGGATGGTTTTTGGGGCTGAGTCCTTGGGGTAAGAGCAGCCTGGATTATCTCCCTGTATGGCACTCATCAGCACAGCACCTTCACTCTGTTCTACACTGGGGGGACTGAAAAATGGCCCAACCTTTTCTTTTCCCCATCTCTGTCCCTTTCATACCAAAATAACTAATAGCCCCTAGTCCCATTTCAAAGGGATATACACCTTCTTGTGCTACTGTCTCATTTTCTGAGAGTACTTCTGAAGGAAACCTTCTCACTAAACAAATTCAACATGCTTAATTTAATTTTTCAGAGATTCTGCATGAGAGAGGGAGATAAGTGATACAGGCTATTTATTGAACCAGACTAAAATAACACACTTTACTTAGAATTAAGTACTGAAAACTTAACTTAATTGCAAGGATAAATTAGAGCTTTGAAACTCTGCTCCTACTGAATAATGCATGTCATGTGAGGGGAAAGAGTCAAGTATTTGGTAATGGAACAATAGCTGGTTACTAGCTGCTCACCACCTGGTCCAAGTGCTGGCCTTTACTTGCACCAGTTTCCTTCCCCCAAAAAGGAAGGGAACTCAAAGCACACCCTACCTCTGAGTTGTTTTTCTCATTTGTTTTGCAGTTTCCCTTTACATTTCATCCCTTTTCTGAGCAGTTTGAGCTGATACTCTTTTCAAAGTACACCAGCCCTCCCCCACCACTCCAATATGTTTGGAAAGAGACGGAGAAACATTCTTCTTGAGAGGACATTTCAGTTACAGGTTGTACTGGAAATCCCTTTTCTCTTCAGTAGCTTACTGCTGTGCTGTTTTATCCTACATTCCTGCTCACCTTAGCCCATATATTTGGGAGTCTCCTTCTGTCTGGAGAAAAGGTTTGCTGTCATTCCAGCTGAGCCTATGTGGTCTGAAGCAATTATCTTATTTAAGCTGCAGTTTAAAAATAAAATCCTCTCCATAGTAATTATAGTGTTGCATTGGAAAAAACTGGTTGTTTACATATGGCATCCATAGCCTGTACTCTCTGCACTGAGAGTGCTGCACCATCTGCTCTCCTGCTCCCTGCTCTTACTCCTGCAGATATTAGATAAACATGTTGAGAGTGCAGCAGGCTGTTTGCAGTCATGACATATCTGAGCTGTGTTTAAAATCAAAAGCCTTTATTTACTACTTGGTGAAGGGAGAGGACTCATAATCAAGGGCAATAAATTAGATCCATAGTACTTTAATGATTCAGCCATTTATATCAACCTGTGACTTCTTTAAAATGGAGAAGGCTCCAAAATGAGAAGAGGGTATGTTAATCTTTCTGGTTACCATGGGATGGTCTTCAGTGCTGGGGACTGGGTTTGGGGGCACAGAAATGGGACAAGTAGGCACTGCTTGTCTTGGACATCACAGAGCAGCCTGAAGAGAAATTCACTGGCCTTCACCCAGCACAGAGCACTGAGGCATCATCAGATGCTGGCAGGAAGAAGGACATCCTTCTCTGGGGTAAGTTGCCACAGCTGCTTTAGTTCAACAAATAGATGTGAGGTCTTCCTCCATTTGGAATGGAAGGAGAGCAATGAAAGGGAAGGAGTATTGGCAGGATGGTGCTGTAGTAGCTTAGAAGTCAATCTCATGCCCCACTGCAGAAACCCACAGGATTCATTGTGGAACAGGAAACCAATCTTTATCAACTGGCCTAGTTCAACATCAGCTCAGAGTACTCACAACATTGAGCACCTACTACACCTAAACTAATACTCTGGAGCTTATCTGACCCTGGGAAGTGACTGGGTTTCCACAATGCAAAGATGTCATGTTCACTTAACTCCTCAGAGCTGTGAATCCAGGAATTCAGTTAACTTGAAGCCTTAAACGTGTCATATTGGTTGACTGAGCTCTGCAGGAGCTGTAATGGCACTGGGATGAAGCCTTCTGGTTTAGAGCTAGTGCTTATACCAAGGAAATGGAGTAGATAAACTGATCCAGATAAGACTCCTACATCTCAAGCTTGCAAAAAATTCCAAAGCCGTGTTTTACAAGCTGTCCTAGGTTACAATGTAAAGAAAGATATGCCCAAAGTGGTGTCTTCTATCACCATCTGCTGAAACCAGCTGGGGCAGTGATCCTTATCTCTGGGGGAGATATCCTCTCCTAATGGGCCAGCTGTTAAAACCAGCAATGGAGCAATGTTCTTTATCTTTCCCACAACCCATCCTTCCTCCAGGAGATATCTCCTGTTAAGGGCCACTGAATCCCAGTGCATGACTGATAAAATTACATCATCCCATTGGGAGATGCTCCACTCAGGGGGAGGAGCCAAGCCTTTCCTACCTAGATAAAAACTGAGATTTGGAACACCAAAGCTGCCCTTGTCCACTGGTTTCCAGAGGATAAGAGCTACCAGACCATTCTACAGTATCACTACTTTGACAAGACCACTTAATCTGGACTGCTACCACTACGCTAACTAGTGGGGTGTCAGGTGGTATTCTGACTGTCAGTGGTTTTCTTTTGTACTGCTGCATGTATTTTCTTTTTCTTTTTTTCTTTGTTTTTTTTTTTTCCTATTAAATTGTATTTCTGACTTGGAGTCACTCACTGGTTTTGCTTTCAAACCAGTATACAAGATCAGTTCTTTAGCAAGATGTGCCCATTTCCCCTTGTTCATTTCATTAACCTTTCTAATTTTTCTTGGTTTTTTTCTGATCCTTTGAATTCAATTGTACTGATTCCCTGAGCATTAAACATACCTGAATGTTCCCCTAGTCTGCTTAATGGCCCTAGCAAAAAGTGTTTCAACTCATTGGCAAGGCAGTTGGAGCAATCACTGCACACAACCTACCCTTGCAGGATGAGATGTTGGAAACAGCTGAATTTTTTTACAGTGAGTGAGTGAGCAAAATTATGGTATTACAAATGGCTCCTGAGAAGTGATAAATGGGCTTCAAAATGCAGCATAATGATCATTACAAGGGGATGCATTTTGGTCTTGAACTACTATGCACATTTTATTCAGATGGGAGAAAATATCCCAGAGAGTGAGGCTTCATTAGCCAACTGGAACCCAATTTGGGCTTCATGAACATTCATGAACTTCAAATTCCACATATCTAGATTAGTGCTGAGAAGGGATGATGCAGCTGATGTGGATGGCTGGAAAGTATTTATAAAAAACTAAGGTGCAGGAATTCCTAATCGTTAAGCATACCGCAGCTACAGCCTTGCAGCTCCAGATGGTGACTGCCACGTTGCAAAACCTCAGGAGTCTGAATTCAAGTTACTGTTGAATTGACAGTAATTTTTTTTAGTTCTCTCTCAGGTTTTTATCTGATTGAGGAAGCTGTTCTTGCACCAACACTATGCAGTACTTGCACTTTCTCGCAGAGATTAAGAAAATGGCTCCAGTAACTGAGTCACAACCCAAAGTGCCAAGTGCTGGCTCTTTAGGCTGAACCTATGACTCAGCCAAGCTGAGCAGAGTTTCTTGCCTCTGCTTCAGGAACATCTCCAAAGCTGTTCCCACATGATTTCTGCTCCTGTAGGTCTACCAGTGGCTCAGTTATTAGGATTTTTTTACTCTCTTGAACTTCATCCAGTGAGTCTTTTTGCTGCTCACACTTTGCAATCCCCAAGTCCTTATCTGATTATTAAAGCAGACAGGGAGGATGCCATAAGAAGCCTCTGACCTCAGTTTCAGTGTGGCACAGCTTTTTTCTCCCTGAGCTCAAGGTATTGTGTCTATTACCCTGTGGTGCTTCATGGCCAGCTCAGGCCAGGCAGTGTCAGCATTCTGCACTGGAACACCCTGTGGATACAGACTCCTGCCCCAGGTTCATTTGTAGTCACCGTGCAGAAAAGAAAAAAAGGGAAAATTTCCCCTTCATCTATCAGTATATTGATGATTCAGTATATTGATGACTTCTGTTCTGGGATGACTGGCTGAGGAGATGGGACTCTGCCAGGGCTGCCCAAATGCAGTGGAGCTGTGGGTGGGATGGCACAGCCATGACCTGCACCATGTCCAATAGAGTTACAGCCTTGATTGTCCATATTACTCCTCAGAGAGGAAAAATCATCTTCCCCTCCAGAGGAAAAATGTGTAATGCCCTGTGTCCAATTTTCTTTTCATTGCTGTTTTTATTATGGAAACAAAATGTTCACTGATTCTAAGATGAAATTGGAGAGAGCTAATTTTTGTAGCTCTTGCTAATAAAATTCTTAATGTGTTCCTTTCCCATCATCATAAAGATTGTTATAGTTTACTTTATCTCAGAAATCTTATTATTTTCCCTTGAATTCATGGGCATTCCTTATCGGCAAAACTATTTTCATCTATTGAGATGTTCCTCCTTCATCTCATCTTTACCCTCACAGTTAGTATGAACATATCTTGATTATCTTCTCTTTTTCCAAACAATAAGTGGCTACTGATCACAAAAGCCTTGGAGTCTTTAGAGGATGAGGCAGCAAAACAACTGGAAGTAGTGGGTAAGAAGAAATTTTGGGTTTAAAAGTAACCAAAAATCTAATAGATATCAAGGTAATACAAAGTCGTTTTAAAACTAGTAATTCCATTAGTATTGAGAAGTGTCAGCTTATTATATTGTGAATGCTGCAGAAAATATACTGGGCCCCTTTCATACAGGTAAAATGCTCATCAAGTGCACACATGAGATTGATATGGTTGGGGGACAAATTGTAATAACCTGTATGGAACAGGTGTTGTGCCTGCCTCATGCCTGAGCACACTTACAAATGGTTACAGTGAGGGTTAAAGGGCTACTCTCCAAACACAAGGTCTTTTTCCCTCTGGAAATGTTTTGTACCTTGTAAGGACTCAAGCAAAACTAAAACGATGTGGCTGCAAAGATTTATTGGAAAACACCTCTGAGGTGTTTGCACTAACCTCTGTGATTCACAAGCAAAGGAGTTGTTCTGAGAGCAGGACAGGTGAGTGTGGCCCCCAGCTCAGCTCCTGGTGAAGGTCCTGTGCGCAAATGTAATGGCTTTAAAAGCAAAACTAGTGAGAGATTCCAAGTCATAAATACAATTTAATATGAAAAAAGGAGAAAAATAAAACACATGCAATAGTAAAAAAGAAAAACCCCTGTCAGAGTTGGAATACAACCTGACACCCGCTAGTTAACGTGGTGGTAGCAGTCCAGTTAAATGGTGGCTGCAGTCCTCCTGGAGCAGCTGATGTGTTTCAGTGGAAGCAGTGCTCCTGTAGAAGAGTGCAGTTTTCCTCTGAAGGCCCAGTGATGATGTGGAAAGATCTGGTTTTCCTCTGGAATCCAGTGGAAAAAGACTGCTTTGGTGTTCCAAATCTCAGTTTTTGTCTAGGTAAGAAAGGCTTGGCTCCTCCCCCTGGCTGGAGCATCTCCCAATGGGATGATGGAATTTTATCAGTCATGAACTGGGACTCAGTGGCCATTAACAGGAGATATCTCCTGGAGGAAGGATGGGTTGTGGGAAAGATAAAAAACACTGCCCCACCTGGTTTTAACAGCTGGCCCATTAGCAGAAGATATCTCCAGAGATCAGGATCACTGCCCCAGCTGGTTTCAGCAGATGGTGATAGAAGACACCACTTTGGGCATATCTTTACATTGTAACCTAGGGCAACACACACGGGGCACAAAGCCCCCTAGAGCTTCAACCCTGACAAAGGGAAGTGCAGGGCCTCTTTACAGGGATTATTTTCATCCCCAGAAAAACAAGAAAGAAAGAACAGGAATCCAGGGTGACTCTTACTCATACTGCATACTTGCAAAATGCAAGGCTGTGGTGTGTGGCCCAACCTTTGCACAGGTACGTTGGAATCCAGAAACCTGGGAGTTTTGAGCTTTCTGTGACCCCCAGGAGAACACTGCTTTTGACCTGAGGCCTTGGAGAATGCTTCCAAATTTGAGTGATATTATTAGAGTCACGAGTGTATAGTTGGAATAAAAGTGTGTGATTTCACGTGGTGAAGAGTTTTGAATTTGAAGGTTTTAGAATATAGTAGTAGGTGTGAGACAAGATGGAGGGTTTGGGTGTTGTCTCTTTCTGTCTTCTTATTCCTTCTTCATCATTATTTCAAGTAGTAGTTTCTGGTTGGACAGTTAGTGCTCCATTGAGAATCACAGACATTTGGTTGTTGGGTGAAAAATATAAATAATATGTGTTAGGTCTTTATTGGACTGTTTAGCTTTAAAAAACCTTGTAACTAGCTAGATTCAGCTCCATTTTATTCACTTTTAGCTGGTAGCTAGAAGTGTTGCAGAACTCTCTGTACTTTAGATAAGATTTAATAAACAACCAAGCCTGAACATGAGAAAATTCGTCTCCTTCGTTTTTTTTAATCCTGACTCTGAGTGAAGGCAGAAGAAAATGAAGACAAGCCACTAATTAGGTGGTGCAGTTAACCCTTTTACACAGGTATAGTGGTCCCACTGAGCAAAGCCAGAGGCTGTTAAGGTATCTCAAAGTGAGTTGCCCCTCACTCCCTCCCCTTCCTGGGCTTGTGCTGCTGTCTCTGTTTGAGCTGCTCTGATAGGCATGGCTGGAAACCAAAGGAGACAGCACAGCTCATCTTAAGGCCCTAAAGCCTGTTTGATTGTAGCGATTAAACAGAAGAAGAGAAATAGAATTGTCAAGAAATTCCGCGAATTTGACATCTGAAATCCTAAAACTTTTGTCTGTGCTGCTCTGGATGGAGCAGGAGTCTAATGATGAGCATGTCATGAAGAAAGTCGAAACACCTCTGAGCTGAGCAGAGTGAAACTGGAATTCACCTGTTTCCTTTAGACACAGGGCCAAATGAGTCCCCTTTTCCTGGAATTACCTGAAAGCTGGCAGCCAGGTGGGAGCCAGAGCATGATGGATTGCCCAGGCAGCTGCAGTGACTCCTGTGTCAGCAGGTAACAAGGCAGCTGGAATCTTTCATTTTCCCAAATGTCCCCTCCATCTCCTCTGAGCCACCAGCACACATGAAGCCTGTGAAGTGCAGCAGGAATCAGGGCAGCTCTGCTGCCAGCAGGATCCCTGGTTCAGACCCTGCTCCTGCTGTTAATCTCTGCTCTGAGCCAAGCACTCACAGCAGTTTTTCCTGACCCTCCCTCTGCTGACAGCAAACTGTTCAATGGCTGCTGGGGTGAGAAGGGGAGCACAGGGCAGGCTGTGCTCAGAGGATCATCTCCCAGCAGATGGGAAAGCACACAGCCCAAGGCTGGCCTGGCTGCTCATTGCCATGGCAGCCTCAGGCTCTGGGTGGCAATGCCATCACTGAGCCCTGGACTGGCACTGGCTGACAGAAAAGAGCTTGAGGCTCTCCTCATCATTCCTTTTCCCCACACCACTGAACTTAGACCACTACTGAACTTGCTCACTGCTCTGGAGCACAGGCTGTAAGATTCCTGTAAGCTTTTCTGTTTTTTTCATTGTGGCAGTTTCTGCTGTGATGTCCACACATGACTACTAGGGGGAAAAAAAGAGACAACAGAAGGATAAAAGCTAATTATAGTGGCTGGCCAAGAATGGTGGAAGCTCTCTCCATGCTGGCAGTAGTTCACTTGAGATGTGATTAATGCTGGCTAGTGTGGACACACCCAAAGTTTGTACAGCCCTAGATAAATAATAATGAAGTTAAAAAGATATAAGATACTTGAGTTAATAATTTTAACAGGCTATGAGAAATGTTGCTGTTCTCATGGTAACAGAAAAGTTGTAATTTCATCTCTAATTTGAGCATGCCTGATAATATAGTGTACATACATGGAGTGTGCAGATATAATAATTGAGCAGATAGCTTTCTGTTGGGAAGTTTTTTCTCTCTTCTTTAACTGAAGCCTTTTTAATGAAATTATATTATTGTAAAATTTCAGCAAACAATTCAAAATTGAGTAATTATCACTAAATACACCATTGAAAAGTGTAGTCAGAATCATTTGGAACTAAACTGGTACTTCTGCTTGCCACCCTTGGTTCCTGTATCACTAGATGCCTCATACTGATGCATGTGGGCATCTCTCAGAGCTCTTCAAGAGATTCTGAATGCATTTGCATCTCACTGGTGGTTGCAGTTGTATTCATTAGACAAGAAAGAAATAGATTCACTGATCCTCATCTCTGTTCTACAGTGTTCACTCACTTTTTTTTTTGAATAAACACCTCAAGAACAAAGACTCTCAGAGGTCAAAACAAAGACTCTCAAAGGTCAAAGGCTTTGGACAGTCAATTTTTTCCTTTTGTGGCTTTGACCAAGATAACAGGACACATAAAGATATCAAGAGTCTCATCCTTTCCACAGTAAAGATGAAAATATATGAGGAAGGCACCTGAGTGTGTGCTGCAGGTGCAAGGCTGAGAATGAGACTCTCAGAAAACCAGCAGGAATTAGACTCGTGATTCTTCAGGACTTTTAAAGGTGTTATCCACAGTCCTTTTCACTTTATAACAATGGCTTAGTCATGGAAGCCAAGTGACAGCACACATAATGGAAGCAGTTTGGGTATCTGTACAAAAGCGTCTCCATGGATTACTAATCTTAAACCATCTCCACTGCTCATTTTTCCTATTAAAGTTCTATATTCAGCTTTATTATTCTCTATCAGTTTGAGAACATTTAACTGTCAGATAGCAGCACAGTTCCAAGGCAGTTTCAGAGTACTTAGAAATATGAATTACAGCTTTGCTTCCAGGAAAACCTGTGACCTTGTCCCAGAAGGATGTGCACAGGGAGGGAATTGGGACCCCAGCTACCCAGGGGTAGGAGTGGATGCCTGGGGCACCTGAGCCTCCTGCACTGGAAGGAGCTGGAACCAAGGAGGAGGAGGAAATTGCCATTTTCAGCTACTTGTTTTTATCTTTCAGCATAGGCAGATTGACACGTGATTGAACAGACACATTTCACAGTCAGCTTTTCAAAGGCTGTTACTTCAGAATCATTAACCTGGCTGAGATCTTTGCATTCTTGTCTCTGCTTTGTTGAATGTTTTCATAGCAGCAATTGGTGGTAGTTCACATATCCTTAAAGCTGCAAAGCTAGCATTTTAATTTATCCTAATTCAGAACTAAATTGTCTTGCACTGTTGGCTAATTAAATGTTCAAAGAAGTGATAAATGAAGCAGGTTGATTATTACAACACAAGTAATTAGTCAGTCCAACTGAATCCAAGCCTTGAAATCTACATTCCCTGAGATGACAGGAATTTTTGGGATGTGCAAGAATGCAAAGTGTGCGTCAAGGTTTAAGATGAGAAAAACTTCTTTGAATATTTCATGTTCACATGAAGTTGGAGATTTTTCAGTTGTGTATTTTGTGCATAAAGGAATTAGTTTTCTGGTGCCACAAAGAGAAGATTAGGTTTCAAGACAGCATCTTGAGATGCTGAGATTTGCAGTTATTTTCCTACAGGCTCTGACAACTTCCTGTGTTACACACAGGAACACACCTGTCTGTGAAAACAGGTATGAGTGGGACAAACAAAAGCACAAAACCTCTAACCAACCCCCTTGACATTAGTTAAATTCCTAAATAGACCATTTAAAAAATGATATTCTGTGGCAGGCAACTTCCATTTACAGAGGTTTTAATACACTCTTTTACTAAAAGTTCTCCCTGGGACAATATTATCTCAGATCTAATGACCAAAATATTTGTTCTGAAAATCAGTCTCTCTGAGCACCTGCTCAAATACTCAAGACAACTTTCTGCCAGAAAAGAATTAAATCTGTACAATTCATTGTCACAGCAGCTTGATGTTCCTCCTGCTAATAAATCCAAGTGCTCCTTGGTCTCCCCATATGGCCAGTCCTGAAAAGGTGTCTCAGTGCTCACTGGCACAGGGCTCAGCAGCACCACATGGCTGGGGATTCTCTGGAATGTGAAGCTGGGGACAGTGTGCCCAGGACAGACCATGCCATCCTGCAGCTGAAAACAGGAATGGGAACTCGTTAAGAGAGGTAATGAGGTTGTTTAATTAAAGCACATGTGTGCACTCACTGCACTTTTCCTGTGTGTGCAGTCCCTGTTTGGTCTCTTCGTACAGTTCTCTCTTCCTCTGCCTTTACAGTAGTTAGATTTGGGATCTCCAGTCCTCTGCAGTGGAAACAAACAGTAATTAATAACAGTGTCTCTCAGGGGTAAATTTCCAAAGCAAGCTTCCCACAAGCTCTTTTTCTTCAGGGCCTCTGTTGTGGAACCAACACTTAGATTATTCTCTCAGTGCTGCTGCAGTAGCTAAACCACTCTGTCTTCTTCCCACCTCTTCTAGAGGTTATAATAAGTTTTAAAGGCCTTCTGCATGTTTGCCATGAAGAAAATGTCTTGTCATGGTTTTTCGGTTTTTCAGTTTATCTGTGATTTCCTTGGGTCAGGGGTTATAACTTGTTTCCTGAACTCCTACTTGTTTGCTGAATCAGCTGATATTTCATATTGCAAATGATGCTCTTCAAATTGAAGGTTCTACAATTTTCCAATTTCTTTTTTTTTTTTTTTTTTTTTTTTTTTTGAGCTGTAATTGGTCTAGCTGGATTATGTTAATTATTTCTGATCAAAACTGCTTAATAAGCATGTCAGGTCAATTACTGAGGGTCTCTGGAGTTTAAGATAGTTATTTTCTTTTCTTTTTTAGTTATCACGTAGGCAATCCACTGTTACACATTTTATGTTTCTAGAGCTATCCCTGAATTAATGAAAAGTTAACAGACTGGGATTTAAGAAAATGTTTCATAAACATCCACCAATATCTTGCACTGGGGATCACTGGTACCTAAAATGCTGCTTTAATGCTTCAGCATTGAAATCAATCTTGAAAGCAGAGTTCATGGCCTCACAGCTGGCCCATGAGGGGATGAGCATCAGGAGAGCCATGTACTGCCCTGAGCCTGAGGGATGCAGCTTAGAACTGGGAAAGCTGCAGCCATGAGTGTTGTCCCTTCCTGTCCATAAAAACCAGGGATAACAGTAATTTCCCATCTGTGAGATCCATTTGAGTAACTCTGTAAAATACTGAAAGGCTGCTAAATGTTGTTACATTTATTTCTTGCAGATAACTTCTTGTAATACTCATTCACAAACAGAGAAGTCTTTAGATTACACAGGCATAAAGGATGTCAGAGAAAAGCTGTCCACAGATTTAAGTTGGTGGGGTTTTTTAATATTCCAAATACTTGATTTATTTCTCTGAGTACAGGTTTTCATCAAACTATCTTTCTCCTTAATTGAGCTAATAACTTTACTGCTGTCCTCCTCTTTGTTCAAACTGGCAAGCAATTTCCCAGTCTCATCTCCCAGCTCATATATCCACATTTGATGTGATTATTAGCATTTAATCTCTTACAAAATTCAGTGCAAGATATCCAGGCCCAGCCTTCTTTAAGGAAGAAATACCTTTTGATGTGCTAGGTGCCACACATCTTTGTAAGGTAACAATTCTATCGGATGTTATTTCAACTTATTTGCTCTCTTTTTTCCTCTCCCTCCTCTCCTTCTCTAACTGGGATATGACTCTTCATAAGAAGGTGTAATTCATAATTCACGACTTCTTCATAAGAAGAAGTCCTTGGTGATTCTGGACTGCTGAGCTGTTCTGGGCAGCCACATGAACACACTGGTGTCAGCTGCATCCCTGCTGGGGCTGGCCAGGCACAGCACACCCTTGGCAGCAGAGGCAGGGTGGGGAGCAGAGATGTTGCTGACTGCAGCAAATCACTGCTTTTTGGAGGGGTGTTTCACTGGTGGAGTGAAATAGGTGGAGTTTCTGGGCCAGCACAGACAAAACTTCTGGTGCACACATACATATACTTTTTACTCATGAACCTAACTGGGATTACACACCACCCAGACAGACTGTTCAGAGCCTAAAAACATTTAAATCTAGGGAAAGGAAAAAAAGAGATCAAGAAATAGCAAGTGATCTTATACAGCCAAGAAATTATCTGTAGTGCCAGAGCACAATGCAGACTGTTACCAGCAGGCTGTTACTGAGAGAACTGAGCAATCAGTGTCACCACAACTCCTTCACTCACAGAGACTTTCCTGCAGTTATTTACAGCTAAATTCCAAGGGATCTGTTCTAAGGTTTTCCCAGATGCAATTTGGCATTACTTTTGTTTGCAGCTGCATACAAACCTGGGCAGTGGTGATGACCAGATGTGCTCAGTCACATTGAAATGGCTGCTGCTCTCTCATCCTGGTGCTGCTGCACCTCACCCCTCCCAGTTTGGGAGTCAAGGAACCAGGTTATCAGGACCAACCCCTATTTAAACAGTAACAGCTTGGATTGAACATTCCTTGTTTTGATAAATCAAGGCCTAAAACTTGTTAGAAAACAGCTCTCAAAAATAATGTTTTGCTACTGTGCCTTTCCCATGCATGCTAAGTGCCCTTATCTGTGAAGCCACTGAATGGCCTTTTTTGTTTCTAACTCCAAATCTATCCCTATGTACATCAACAGTGTGTGTCAAACACTAAATCATTTATCATTAGTCCTAGGTGCATCATGTATAGCACATAATTAACCTATCAAATTAACAGGAAAGAGGACTTGAAAAAACATGACATTTTGAGCTTCAAGTCTTCTCTACATAGCATGAAAATGGAAGACAATTGAATTTACCATTTAGGTCTTCTGAGTTCAAAGATTTTCTGCATTTTATTAAGAAAAGATGTTTCCTTTGGGTGTCACTTATGGCAATATTTTAAATAAAACCTTTTTCTTTTCAATCCAATTATATCTAAGAGACATCAATGAATAAGCTAAAAAAATAGAGTACTGCTCATTATCTTCACAGTACATGAGTTTGGGAGAGTGTGGTGTTTTTGTTAGAGTTTTGACAAATAGTGTTTTTAGTCTTATTTCTGAGGGATGAGATGTCAGGAGAGGTGTTTAATTTCAGAACTGATTAGAACTGTGAATTGGTCATTTTGGGACTTGATTGCTAACAGCTGAGACATTATGGAACCTTCTGCAGGGGAAGATTTGAAATGGCTGAGGGAAAACTGTTCCTAGTGATTAATAACACCTTTGCTCTGTACTTTCTCCAGGCAACATGCTCTGAAAATAATGCATGGGAGCTGTGGGCTGTGCAGCTGCACCCAGCTGAGAGCAGGGGCTGTGTGCTTCTCAGGCACTCAAAACAGGGAAGAAAAACTTTGCCAAAGATGCAGGAGATGCACCTTTCCTATCTAACAATGATGCTGTCTTGGGTTGCCATACAGGATGTGGCCAGAAATGTGTATTCTATCACCATCTGTTGAAGCCTGGTGGGGCAGTGATCCTTATCTCCCTGGCACATATTATCTGCTAATGGGCCAGCTTTAAACCAGCTGGGACAATCATCTTTATCTTTTCCACAACCCATCCTCCCTCCAGGAGAAATCATCTGCTGCTGGGCCATTGAGTCCCAGTGCATGACTGATAAAATTCCATCATCCCATGGGAGATGCTCCAGCCAGGGGGAGGAACCAAGCCTTTCCTACCCAGATAAAAACTGAGATTTGGGACACCAAGTTACCTTCTTTCCACTGGATCCCAGAAGAAAGCCAGACCTTTCCACATCATCCCTGGACCTTCAGAGGAAAACTGCACCTTCTACAGGAGCACTGCTCCAGCTGAACCACATCTGCCACCGCAGGAGGATGCAGCCACCACTGAATGGGACTGTGCCAACACCCTGACTGACTGATGGGGTGTCAGATTGTATTCTGACTCTGTCAGCGTTTTGGGATTGTTCTTTGTAATACTGTATTTCTATTTTAATTTTCCTAGTAAAGAATTGTTATCCCTACTTCCCATATCTTTGCCTGAGAGCCCGTTAATTTCAAAATTATAATAATTTGGATGGAGGGGGTTAACATTCTTCATTTCAAAGAGAGTCTTCTGCCTTTCTTAGCAGACACCTGTCCTCCAAGCCAAGACAGATGCAAATGGCTTTCCATCTTGGGTACCCCTGCAGTGCTCACTCTTGTACTCACAAATTCTACTCACCCATTTGGCAGTGGCCTCCCTCCTCTGAGTGACAAACTCCACAGCAGAACTTGGAGATGACCACATAACTGTGAGTATTCTTTCCCAATTGTTTTGGGTTGGGTTTTTTTTAATTCAAGGAACTAAAGTATATACTTTTCAAACAAAGTTTTTGTTATTCTGAGGGAAATGCTGTAGGGTGTACTGAGCAAGCTGGGTGCTTTTGACCCTTAGACCTGGTGACGCAAACATAGTGACTGAGCTTTATCTTATTTAATGTGCTGTCAGATCAGTGTCATGGTGTGTGCTTCAGTGAGATTACAGCACCCCAGGGATGCTGATGAAAGAGAGGAAGTTTCTCTTGGAGCAAATCCTGGTGCTACAGTTCCCCAGCACAGAGCCCAAGTGTCTGGCCAGTTTGTAATCAATCTACCTGTGTGTGCACAAACCTGTCCTGAAATGCTTCTGGAGTTTCTTCACTCCAGTCTGACTGCAAGCAGCTGTGGCAAAAGCAGCAGCCTTATCTCAAAAATAAGTGAGTCTGAAACTGCTAAGAAACCTGCCAGTCTGAAATGCTTATTAAGGAAACATCCTGCTGGGTTCCCCTTGTCATCCCACCCTGCTGCTGTGCACTGGGACCAGTCTCTGCAAGTACAAACACACCCTCCTGCCAGAGGTGAGCCCAAACCTGAGTGAGGGATGAGAGAGCTTCAATGCCCTACATGTGCTGCTACTGTCCCACATTCATTAGTGTTAATTAAGATATAGGTGATGCACAGGTGATGGCAACCAGTGAGGAAATGGCCAAAGGACTCTACAAGGGCTGAGTCTGTCCTCAGTTGAAACAATGCAGAGCAGATCCCAGCCCTTTCTACTAGCTGGGAAGAATTTTCTGTCGTCAAAAACTGAAATAGAAGCAGGATCCACACATACCTGAAGATGTGGCTCAATAAATGCCTGACAATTCATTAGAAAATGTAGGTCTTGCTAATTACAGAGTTTGGGGTAACGCTCTGCCTCATAGAGCGGAAGAGAAGAATTCAAAACCATGAAAGCACGAAGCTCTGCAAATACAAGGATCTGACA
Organism: Muscicapa striata striata; assembly: GCA_030060385.1. Taxonomy (NCBI): domain Eukaryota; kingdom Metazoa; phylum Chordata; class Aves; order Passeriformes; family Muscicapidae; genus Muscicapa; species Muscicapa striata. The sequence continues at coordinate 2,462,151 of JAREIS010000032.1, read as the reverse complement.
GGCAGGAGATGGCTCCCTGTGTCTGGAGTTTTGCACACAAAGCTGTATTCAAACATAAGGAAAACATCTTTTTCCCTCTGAAAAAACAAAATGTGAGTGAAGCATTGTGGATTTTTGTTTGGAGTTTCATTCTTGTTTCAATGTTTTTATTTCCCCTAAGTGTGTTTGTACAAAGTTTCAGGCACAGAGTCTCTAACTTTTTATTGAAGTCTTCACAAGTACACTCTCTTCAACAATGTATCTAAATACATTTTGATGCGTAAAAGCTCATGAATAGTGGTTAATGTGATAAAAGCAGAAGCTTGAAGCAATGACATCTAAAGAGAATCTGTCTGAAGATCTTGAAATCAGATAGAATAAAGAGAAGGCTAAAATGACAAACATGTTTGATCTTACGTACTTAAACAGAAAATCATTTCTGAGCCCTGTCTTATCCTATAAAGGAGCTGATGAATGTCTCAGATTTAGGTACATGTAGCTATATTTGCTACTGAGAAAATTACATACTTGCCCTTTTGCACTAGTACTGTAGTTTGGCAGTTCATTGATTTAAAAACCCAAATCACCCACTTCATTCCTCCTCCCCTCTCTGCCCAAAAAAGTACTCAAGTGGAAAACAGAAGCTGGCTTTCTTCTACAAGGAAGAAATTAATTTCCTTAAGGAAAAGCAGTGAAACGCCTCCAAAAATGAAGTGCTGAGATGGTTTTGGGTCAAGTAGAGAAGCACAGTGCACACAGAAGGCAGCTGTTGAGACAAGTGCAGTCTCTGCAATGCAACTACACCATTTATGGGGGAAAGGGCAAGTAATCAGGGTGAGAGAAGACAATTTCTGTGGCATTAAACCTCCAAATTAGGGGAAAATAGGAAGGAATTATATGGTGAGAACCCTAAACCTCTCATTTTTGTATTCAAGTCTGGAGCTTACAAGCAGAGAGCCTGGTAACCAGGAGGCAATGATAATCATCCTTAAGTTTACACTGGACAAGAGTGGCACAGACAAGCTGAGACCTGGAGCCTCTCCTTTAGAAATATAGGTTCTGTTCATGCAGAATTGAAGGAAACTGAACATTTGCTCTTATTTCTAAATACTTCTTCCTCCAAGCCCGTAAGACATGTAAAGCCTTTAAAATTGTTTGGGTTTTTCAACATAAGAAAACTTACTTTTTTGTCTGCATTCAGGAGGTTCCTAGTCCAGCCCCTTCAGTTATGGAAAGGTTTTAGTATATCCAGGCCCTGATTCAGTAAATCATTTAAATAGTTGTTTTATTGTAAGTGCACGATGATATACACAACTCTGGATCCCACATTCAGGGGCAAGGTAACCTTGGACCCTTTAAACTAAAAAATGGTTTAGTTTAAACTAAATAAATAATTAGAAAGATTCATCTCTATTAAAAGATGCCCTGTTCCTTCATCCTCTGAGGCAGTGCAGAGAGCATTGCAGAAGGCTGGGGGTGCAGTCTGTAGTTACTGCCCCACCTGGCACACAGAGCAGCCAGGCTGGTGCTCACTGGTGCTCTCCCCTCTCCCAGATGAGCTGCTCAGCCTTCACCTCTCCAGAAGGACCTGTGGTTTATTTTGCTTTGCTACTGCATCTCTGTCCAAAGCCAAGGGACTGTCCACCTCCACATGTTCTTGTAAGCAAGCCACTGATCAAAGTGGGATGTATCTGCATCAACAAAATCTCTAATTTCATGCAATAATTACTGATAAAAAGGAGTAAGGACAAAGCATCAGTTCTAGCTCAATGAAAACTGGGGCCACCTAAGCCACAGTGCATGGGTTCCAGTGCAGAGGGCAGCAGTTTGAATACTATTTTAGAGATGCTCCAATTCCTTATGAACCCACATTTGTGATATTACACTGCAGTTACACTTCAATGTACAATATTTGCATTCCACTTGCTAATTCATGTTGCTTATTCTCTCTAATCTTGACATCACAGCACAAATCCTTTTCATGCTCTATTTCCCATGCAGTGTAGCTTCCCTGGTTTGTAAGCAACATTATTTTCCCCATTAAAGTTAATTTCCATAGTAGGCTATGGACTGGCTCTAACTTCCTCTCACACCTCCCACTTTCCAGGAGGAGCCACACAAACAAAAGCCAAAGGAATTTTTATGAGAATTTTTACTGAGAAGGTACTAGTAAAATCTGCTTCTCTTTTTCTAGGCTGGTGAGAGTTGTTTCATTCACAGGGTTGCAGATAAAACTACTTCTGACCAGTAGAAAGTCAAAGTGGACATAATGCATCACATTAGAATGTGAACACACCCAGGAATCTGCTGAGGAAGAGGAGAGAGACCAGCTGAAAGCTACTGCTTCATGGATAAAATCAATGAAGAGGAAGTAAATATGAGCCCTGAAGGTGATCTGTGAGAAAAAGAAAGGTCCATGAGGAAAACATAATGAGTCTATGGACGACCATGAAAGGTGGCACAGATTTTGTGGGGTATTTTTCAATGTGTGGTGTCCTAAGAAAAAGCCTCGTAATTCCTTGGACTTCACTGGCTTCATGACCCTTCATGTAGCTGCCATGCAGGCCCATATTTTTCAAAACAAAAGTGAATTTACCTAACCCAAATCAGCACATCTGTGTCAGTAAAAAGCTGTCAGCTGACCCTGATGAGCACTGACCATATAGCCACTCTTTCAGTGCTTGTTTATTTGTTTTCTGTGATATCTGCAATGTCATATCAGAACTGGTGGATCTTTGCTTGTCCTGCCATGAGGTCAGGTTTCGCACCCAAAGTCATGTTTAGCTCAGGCTCATTCACTAGTTTTATATCTGCTGGTTTTGCACTAAGAAATTATGTCAGGATCCATCTCCTACTTCTACAGCTGGGAATACAGGATACACAACCTACAAAATGCTGTGGGAGACAACACAGTTCTGTGCTCTGTGGCACAATTTAGACCATCTGTGAAGACAAATCTTTCCAAGTTGTATTTTTGCTGCTCCTCTCTGACATCTTTCTGTGCTGGGCTATGAGTTATGTAACAGTGATTTTCAACAGATATCAACAAAAGTGACCTCACATTCAGCACCTCATAGCTCTTTAAATTATGCCTTGTCAGTGTGCATAGGCATAGGCAATGTAGTTCCTAGATATCCACTTTTATTCCTTCAATGTTTGCTTTCCACTCATACAGGAAACAGTGTGGGTTTTCCTTTTGGCTATGGGCCAAAAGGTTTTAATTCTCTTTCATTTCCTTATGAAGGAATTGTTTTAAGCATACGAGACAGCAGCAATGCATTTTTGCATGGCTTCTAAAGAAAGACTCTTCATGAACTTCACTTTCTGTGGAATGCAGGAGAAAGAAATATGCAGTGTTACTGTTCAAGTCCACCTTATTTTGTTTTTATCCTTAGGAGCTGCTGCATGGGTAGAGCTCATGAGCCTTAACAGCAGCATGTGCTTTAAATGGCTGCTCATTTCTTCTTTCTTGTCTCTGGTACTGCTCAAAGTGGTTCAAGCCATGGCACAACAGAAACTGCCTCTGGTTTGTGTCTGAATTCTGCAGATTCCTGCTGTGGTGTGGAGGTGCAGAATCATTAGATTAGTCCTCAAGGAACAGAGGCTGTATCTGTAACCTGTGGACACACAAAATCATGTTTGAAAGTATCTCTCTAACTCTCCATCTATTGAGGGAGAAATAATGCAAGGACTCAGCTGCACAAATGTCACTCCAGACATTCCTTAGGTGCTGTTTCAGACCAGCACAGCTCTGTCACCAGTCTCATGATCCTTCCACTGGCCTGTTCTGGATGGCTCTGAGTTTTAGCCAACTCAAATTCAACCTTCAGGCCTTTGTACTGAGTTTCTGGCTCAAGTCCATCTGAGACTCACAGCAAATCTCTTGATTCCTTTTTAAGACACAGCTAATGATCCTTTCTGTGCAAACAGCAGGAGGCTCAGGGAAGAGCAGGAACTTCTCCATGTGCATGTGGATCCCAGCACAGCAGGGTCTCAGCTGATCCCCATGCACTGAGGGTTCTTTCCTCCCTCTCTCCAAGCTGTCCTCACATTCTGGCTCACAGAACAGCCTGGAGGCATTTTGGGGTGGAGACTGGTATTTCTGCTTTAGGATAAGAAACTTAAGCCATTCTGGGACAAATTATTTGCTGCTGCATGCTGAGATTATTGCCACTCCATGGCAGCAAGGTTAGTGTTCATCCAGGGCTCATACAGATGTTTTTCTCAAAATTGCCAAACCTTCCATTTGTTCACATCTTGTTCTCTGAAGTACCACCACCTGTGTACCAAGTGGTCCATGGTAGACAGCCATGGGTTTTCTCTTCTGGAAGAAGATGATGGGTTAAATTGTCCTGTTCTCTAGACTGAAACATTTTCTGCACAATTGTGAGCTGAAGATGGTGTTGTCTCATTTGATTTCAATATTGTATCCTGACTCATGGAAGAACATTTAAAGAATACCTCTCATCAGTGCCCTGAAAAGATAACTACACTAATTTTCCTTTTTTACCTTTCTGTCACTAATTCAGAATTATAAAATGCACAGTTATACTGCACAGATTTCCATTCTTTCCTGTGCAGTACTTAAAATGTTTTGTTCTCTTACCAAAAGATTTTTTTTCAATATTTATAGTCTAGATGCTTTTTATGTGTCTTGGACTCCACAGACTCTCCAATAATTCCTTTCAATAGTCCTTATTTCTGAAACTACCTTTGTGTGATTTTATTTCACACTGTTCTCCACAGTTCATCTTCACATCTTCACACAGCTGTCAGCTGTTTTTTAAAAATTTATTTTTATCCACAGCAGTTCTTAGAGTTTAACAATCTCAAATTGTGGTTCACTGGGGAAAACAAAATATGAGCTGCAACCAAGCCATGAGAATACAGCTCTGGACAAGCTGTGTTTTCCCTGTCAGGTATCTTTGCAATCTTCCTGAGTGGAAAGGAGGGTGAGTGTGACACAAATGTGAAGAGTTGGGACAACAAGGGCATTTTGGGGGCTCCAGTCTGCAGGATAAGTGCTTTGTGCTTCTTAAATCACTAAGCTGTAACCAGTGCAGGACAGCTGATCTTCTGAAGAGTATTCCATTTTAAAAACAAGCTGGAAAATCATGGTATGGCATAAGGTTAAACTATCCTACTGACAATGGACAAATGCAAGCTTACCTACCAAGTTTGGCTGATAATCCTGAGCAAGAGCCCAGGGAGCTGGATGGATGAATTCAGGCAAAGACAGAACCAGTGTATGGAGGCTTTTGGAGTTGTAATGGTAATGCAAATAAAAATGGAGGGTCATTCTCTGCTGCTTCTTCCTATAAAAAGAAACCAATGCAGGAGAGGAATTATGGCCTAAATCTCATTACCATGGACAAATTCAAGGTCAGGAAATCAGGCTGCTCCTCCCAGTGGGGCTGGATCAGCAGAGCCTGGCTGCTGGGTGTGAGGGCTCTGCTGATCCTCAGCAAGGATGGGCTGCAGCCCCAGGAAACCAGACTTGCTCATGGGAATGTTTGTAGTTCACAATTTAGCACAAACCCTGTCAAAGCACAAAAGCAGTGTGTGATAGCCCAGAAACATTGTGCACAGCAACTTTGGGTGTTTATTTATGAAAACAATACAGTGTGGTTTCAAGGGGAACAGATCAAGTTGCATAAAAGATTTACAAGTCCATTCTGTAGCTGTAATAATGCTTTTAGCACTTCCTCAGATCCTTTCTTATATTCCAACATAGCAGCTTGTGCTGGTTTATCTTTTGGGCTATAAACCATTTTATGCCTTCAGTATTTTGGAAGTGATAGCATGATAAAACAGATTTAAGCCACAAAATAATACACATATTTTCTGATTGGAAATGTGTTAAATCTGTTTTTGAGAAACTAACTGCTTGTGAAGCTATTAGCACAGTACTAGTAGTATCCTAGAATATCACTCTAAAAGTGATGGCAATTTCTTGTTAACAAGTTACCCTGTTTTAATACAACTCTATTGAAAAATTTATTATTGAAAAATCATGCTCAAGAAAAGAAAAAGTATTCCTCTCAGTTTAAGCAATTTTATTGTTTTTTAAAATAATTTCATTTAAAGAGTTCTTAAAGTTTTTTCTTTAATGAAAACCAAGGATCTCTGGACAGCTTTATTCATTCTTCTTTAAAAATATGTAAGAGTGGAAAAATAACATTAGAAACTTTTAACTGGAGTTGCAGTAGCTTCAAAATTGAAAAAAAATCAAAGAATATTTGTTAGCCACTACCTTTCAATCAGCTCTACTTCCAAGCCAGAGCCCCAAAACCCAGAGATATGTGTTCTTTCTTTTTTTCTGATTTTTTAAATAATTTGTTTTCCATTAAAATTTCTCAATCATCTTATGAAGTAGTTATCCAAATATATAACTTAGAATTATTCTGAAATCTGCCATTTTAGGAAGCATTTATCAGAGTAGACGTACTCAGCACAGATATCCCAGATCAAGTACAGGAATTACCCCAAGGAAATCCCAAGTAGCTTAAATCCTTTTGGAAAATGTCAGATCCCACTTCAGAACTGATTGTCCAGGTCCAGTCATCCTGTCAGCTTTGGCTGGGACCTTGGCCACTGCAGTTCTCCAGCTACCAACAATGGGTGAGAGTCACTGAATTGCTCTGAAGGGCTTCAGGAGCGTGGAGGATCCATCAGGAGTATTTTTGATAATGCAGACAGGAGCTGAATGTACATCAGAAATCAGCTTCTCTCAGAGAAGTTTGATAAGGTTCAATAGAGATTAATCCACTCCAAAAGAAACACACACACACACACAAACACAAGGAAAGCCTTGAAAAATGGCCTTTGAATTCTCATCTGAAGCTCTTGATCAAGACAGGGAAAACTGGATGTTGATAAAGATCCCTTTTAGCTTTCAACTGTGTGCAGGGGGAAACACTTTTGTTCATCTATTCCTACCTGGAATTTAAAGGATTTGGATCACTTCTGAAAGTAGTCAAGAATTTTTAGCTGAATACTTGGGGAAAGAAGGACCCTGCCCTTGAATTCTTACCCACTGAAGCAACAAAGCTGGCAAGTGGCTTGACCTTGTTTGTGAACATTTACACCTGCTCTTTAAAATGTTTTCAGACCCAGGTAGCTGAATGTGTCCAAAGTATTCACCACATGCCAGGTAAACAGAAGTTTGGATGAAGCATCAAAGGCCCCATACACAACTCTAATCATTCCTAGCAGCTAGATTTCATATCTCAGCATCTTTCTGTAGGCACTCACCTTTTCTGTGGTTTCTCCTTTCAGAAACCCAACCTTTGGGGTTTAAATGTTTGCAGTAGATGAGCAAAGAAATACTTTGTCTCAGATGCAGACCAAAGCACAAGAAATAGCACCAGCCTTGTGTGGCACATTAGTAAAAGCCAGGGAAAGGTGCAGCTTAAAAATTTCCAGGCTGTTCAAGGAAAACACAAGAGAAAGAATTATAACAATGGTTAAACACCTGCTGGATGCGTGAGAGACGTGAGAGACGAGATGTTTTCATGAAAGCATGTTTACAAGGGGGTTACCTTTCTTGCACCAATGAAATTATCCTTAGTTAGACCCTTAGTCTATCCTTAGTTCCACAGATTGGTCTATAAAAGTGTAGTTGTTTCTTTAAATAAAGAGCTTTTTGCTTCTCCACTGCACGAAGGAACTTTGTTGCTATATCCTTTGCACCACTCCCACAGCCCAAGTGCACCAGCCTTGATGTAATCCCTGACCCCTTCCCTTTGCTGGCAGCTCTCAGGTTTGTTATCTACCAGTGACCAGAGCAGAGAGCTTTGGAACCAATGGGCTTGGGCAATCTCAAACCAGAGCAGGTAGGGCTTGTTTGAGGACAGGCATGACAAGTAGTCCTCTTCAGAGGATTTTTGGCTCTTTGTGGGCAAGGGTCCTTCTGGGCTGGGTTTGGTAACCTGTTGGGTCCTGGTGAAAGACCCTCATCACCCTCCTTAGGGGAGCAGAAGGCAGGAGAGGAGGATATTCAGAGAAAAGTTTGAGAAACTGCTGCTCTGACCTCAGGATAAAACCTCCCTTTTCTGTAGGTTGTCAGAGTGTCACTGCAGGATGAGGAGCAGTGAAAGAATACAGCAACACAGGCTTCCTCCAGAAGGCAGAAGAAGAAGCGATTTATTGCAGAAGCAAACACATTTTTATAGGCTGATTCTCAGAACCAAGGATAGAATTAAGCTCATTAGTCCAAGGAAGGCAACACCTCTTGTAAAGCTGCTTTTACCAAAACATCACGTTCCTCACACACTCCTCCTGTCCACAATAGCAGGTGCTAGCATTGCTATTAATTCTTTCCTTTCTGTTTTCCTTTGAGTAACTTGGGAAAACTCAAGCTGCTTTTCCCCTGAGTCTCACCAGTATCCACACCAGAGCTGGTGCTGAGCCAGGGGTCACTGGTGCAGGGACCACCCTGGTGTCACCTGGCAGCCTCACTGACACCACGGGCTGTGATTCCTGCAGGATGTGCCCCAGCAGTGCCACACACATGGTGGGCACAACACCTCCAGCTGTACTTACCTTTTCCTCTGCCTCTGGGCCCTGCTGTCCCCCCCCAACTAAGGGCTGGAGATGACAGTGGGGAGCCTGAGCCCCAGAGTTTGCTTCGCTGGCAGCAGGGACTGCTGCCAGTGTGTTCCTGTGTGTTCTCACAGGAGCTGCTGCAGTCACTCAATGATTTTGCATGTAGAGCCAGCATCTGATCAGACTTTTAACCTGGAGGGGAAAGCAAAGGAAAATTCTGGTGAATTAAATTACCTTCTGCTGCATACAATCATCTGGCATAACACGGCTCAGCAATAACATTCATGTTGCCATTAATGGAAAACACTTTGCATTGCACTCCAGAGATTTTGTTGTTGTTTCCTTTGGTGAGGAAGAGATCCATTCAGATGGAGCTGCCTGAACAAAGCCTAGGGGCTCAGACACCACCAGCAGCAGCTCTCTAAGTATCTCTGTCTTACTGTGTAATCTCTCACTGACTTGAAGGAAATGTGCCAATTGCTGCTGCTATAGGGCTCTGTGTTTATAAAACACACGCTCAGCTGAGTGGCCCTATGGGGCAATATGATTTATTTGCTGATTTACCTCAAGTAAATCATGATAATACTTCAACAGAATTGTCTTGGCTTCAACAAAATGTGTCGAAGCATTTTTAAATAGAACATTTAATCCATGCCTCACTCCCTCGAGTCATGAAGTAAAGAATTAAAAACATGACTCGGTACTATGTGGGTAGAAGTCAGAAAATTCCCATTAAATACTTGTGGGGGAAGTCAGGCATTTTCCAAATGCCCAAAGATATCTCAGGGTTTCTCAACAAGAGAAATTAAAGCTTGCCTTGGAAACTTTTGGTTATCTTGAAAAGTAAACTGAAACATATGTAATAAAAATTATAATAATGATGTCAGAGGACCAGAATCAACATTTCATTTTATCATTTTATACAGACTGCTTCCATCAAGCTGACAGGTGCCTGTACAGCTCTGAGGTGAAGATGGGTGTAGTGCTGACAGCAGAATGGTGACACTTGACTGACAGACAGCAGAACTGGCAGTTTGGGTCCAGCTGGAGGAGCAAGCTGGGCTTCCAGAGGCTGGAGTCTGCTGGATGTGCAATTACATTTTCTGAGATGTGACTCTATTTTATGTCCTTGTCCCTAAAATTTTCAAAGGATAGTTTTACCCCTGGCTGAATGAGACTACCCCTTGAGCCATTTTATTAATGTTTCTTTATTGTTTAATGATACCTTGCATAGCTTAAGGCTGTCTGCTCTGTTAAAATTAGCAGGCATGCCTTGTGATGGAAAAAGTCATCTGCTTTTCTCAGTGGAATCATTCACAAAACAAGAAGAGATGCTGCAGCCAGCCCTTAATTGAATTTTGTGGCATTCTGAATGATAATGCATGGGTCTCCTCTCCAAATCAGGAATGAGGAATTATTACACAGAAGGATAAACAGGATAAAAATGAAAATTAATGCTCTTGGAAAACAGATCAAGCACTTCTGCAAATCTGTTTACTGGCATTTCTGTTCATAGGCTCATAGGTTAGAAAGCTCTGTTATTGAACCCAGACCCATCAAAGATCATCATTCCCTAATTCCATGCCTTTTTTACTCCTAGTAAAAGACCATGAAGTTGCATGGAGCATTAAAAGCATTATTTTAAGTAGTGTAGTAAATAGACTGAGCCTATTAACTTCAAATAAAGCAAGAACATAGAAGGTGGATTATGGAGAGGAAGTCTCATGTTTACAGATGTTGATCTCAGGTAATTAGACATTTGCTGGGGGGAAGGAGTGTAAACCAAAAGTACAGGAGAAGAAAATTGATTTATTCTCTGAAACTGTCTGCCTTTTACAGTGAGATATAAAAGTAGATCCTATCAAAATTGCTGTCATTTACAACATTTAGAAATGAAAATGGCAATATACCAACCATCTTTATATGTGAAAGGTTGCTAGACAAGGTTGGCTCAGCATTTTCACAATGAAGAGCATTCAGGTCTTTCAAGTTCAGATCTTAGTCTTAATGGAACATCAGAGGAGCCCCTCATAAAATAAGCAGAAACAACACAGGCAATGTAGTGTCTGGACAGGTCTTTCTTTGGCAATGTTATGGAAGATGGAGGTTGGTAGACTTGTTTATTTTTCAGTGCAGAAATCCTCCCTAAGGTTATCAGTCTGGAAAACTTTGCTTTTTTGTTGTTTTTCCTGGGAGAAAAATCAAGTAAAAGATTCAACGCAGAAATTTTCTGATGTGGATCCACTGTACTACTCACTTACCACTTAGATGGTACAAGAAGTCAATATTAACAGCCCTGATGAGATTCAATGAGATATGACACATTATTCAAGATTTAAGTCTGTTTTCAGACTTTAAGAACAAGTTCTTAACAATTGATTTTTCTTTGTTAATTAGTTGTCTTCTCTCTTAAGATTGAGATATATTTATTTCTTTAAAAAATCCCTTACTTCTTAGAGTTTGTGGATGGAATAGGCCAAGGGAGATCCAAGTGACCTGAGGAAATTTTTTTCCCTTGATCCCACTCTCCCTTGCCACATCAACTGTTCTGTCTGAAACTGAGTTACCAAATAAATTCTTTGGAATCTTTGCCTTGTAGTGTCTTGTAATAGTGAATTTTACCTGAGTTTAGGAGACCTCCCAAGTGTTTTTTCTCCTAGCTGAAAACAAGCATTAGCAAAACTTCAGAAAACAAAACTGGAGTTAACACCTGAAGAACTGCAATAAGAAAGCAATTTAATGTCTTTAAGTTAGAAGAACATTTTTACCTCATTAAAAAAACATAAAATGGATGAAGCATAGAGGATCACCCCAGCTAAAAGGTTAGGAATGTCTGTGAAATGCTAAGGAAAAAAAGTTGAAGAGGCTTTTGCTTTTCCCATAAAAGCAATTTTTGTACACACCTGATGACTCAGGAGCCTGCAGGAACACAGGAGCAGCTGATTGTCTCCAGGGTCCCAAAGACCCAGGTCTGTGGATGTTTATTTTTACCATTTACAGTCCTTTGTATGTGTCTTTGATCCTCATGTCTGAGACCACTGAAATGGGAAGAGCTGTTTTACCCTATCCATAGTCTGATTTATATACAAGAGTCTGGCACATCTGCATAAGTTTTTGACTTAGATGCTGTCAAAATACAAGTTTCTCTCATGTAATGTAGAATTTGAAGCCAAATGCTTATACAGGAAGCACTGACTTGTACTGTTGCAATTTCATCCCATAGAACACTTGTCCTGAATGGGATTTTGGTCCTTTCTGGTGTTTGTTAAACATCTGCTTGGTTTTTCCATTAGCAAACCTCACCATCTAAAATCTTGTATTTTGCCAAAGGTTGTCTAGGAACTGATTCAGCACAAGACAGGACAAGGGCCAGCCTCATCTGTTACTGATTGTTGGGTAAACTCAAGAGAGATGCTCCTACATAGCTCAGTGTTCTTTGTCTGCAATAAACATATCTGAAAACCAGGCTGTGAACTAAATTAAGAAACCTTAGAAGTGCTGTGACCTGCCCTAAGAAGAAAGACTACTTGTTTTGAAGAGGGTCATGGAGCCACAGAAACCAAATAAATCCTGGGGAATGTGGGGGATTCCTTCTAACCTGGTACAAGGGTGAAAAAATTGGTTTCAAGGCCAAGTGATCAAAGGTCCTGAAGTTTGGGAAGTTCCAAGTAATCGTATTGTCCCAGAACTTACTGAGCCCTGCTCTAAAGCTTAGGATAAAGCAAGATTCTTTGTACCAGTGTTCATCCTCATGTGAGCAAGGGCAGGAAACTTCTGATTCAGGGCATGTTTACACTTCTCAGATAGATTTTTTTCTCTCCCTCTGTTGTCATCCTATTCTTCGACATAATGAGAATGGCCATATTAAATAATATCAGTACAAAAACATTTTGGAATTCACTGGAATTTATCTTTCTTTTTCCTCCCTTAAAAGAACCACTATCAAGTCCTCACTACACATAAACGTGTTTAAGTTTCTTCATAATCATAAGGAAAATTACTTTGGCCCATCAGGAGAGTATTAGCTTTGCATTAGCAAGTTGGCTTGAACACAAAATGATTTTTTACATTCTATGTATCCATCTCTCTAGAATTAATCATCCATTCAGCTGGTAGTTTATTCAAATATAAACGCACAAACAAGGTGCAGTAAGACTGTTTTCACAATCCAAATATTTGCTTTCTACCTCTTTAAACCACCTACCCACCACAAGGATGAAAGCTGCCAAGTGGCAGCTGAAAGCAACATTTTGTATTAGATTAGTCATATCTGAAGCTATTTTTACATGTTTCTTGCCTGTGAAATAGAGCTGCTGGGCCAAACCTGTAACAACAGAGAGCAAACGAGGTCACTGAAAGCAGCTCCTGGGGCAGGTCTGGCTTGTGAATGAGTTTGATTTCTGTTAGGAGCTCCCATTCTCCCACTGAGATTCCACTTCCTGCCATACACAGATCATATTTGCTGAGCCAACAGCTGCCCCCAGGCCAGCAGGAGGGACCTGAGCTCTCAGCCTGGGGGTACCATGGGGGAGCCCCCCAGCATCACTCACTGTGTGCCCTCGGGTGTCTGCCCCAAGGACAGGGACTGGGGGGAGGTTTCATTTCTCTCACCATATGAGAAATGTGTTTAGTGCTTATTAATGTGAGCTACCTGAGCTGGGGCTGGGCCAAGGGTGCCCAGACCAGAATCACATTAGAGAGTTTACAGACACCAAAGGGAAAGATTGCTTTTTGAGGCAGAGGCCAATTCTTTAGTGAAGTTGAGAGGAATGAGGGGTTTGTCTTTACCAATAAGCTGTGGGTCTGCTGGTAGATAAAACTAGCATTGAGAGATAAAAGAAAAAATGGGAAGGATTCCACTGATTGATGAATGGAAAAAGATATTTGTCTTTACAAACAAACTGTAGGTTTGCTGATAAATAAAATTGGATATTGAAAGATGAAAGAAGCAATGGGGAAAAACCATGAATTCCATAAGAATTAAAAATTAAAAGGGTGGGTTATACATTAGAGGGGAATCTCATGTATCAGGAGTTCTGGAAAGTCTGTACCTCTCAAGTACCTCTGGCAGTGGGGAAAGAGAGAGAGAGAAATGAGGCTGGAAAAATAGGAAAAAAAGGAGGCTGTGTGCTTCAAAAATTTGAGAGATCCATGGGAATGCTCCGTGGCCTCTCCCTTTATTTGACTAAAGTTACAGGACCCTCTGTCTCCTTTTTGGACATAAACCTCTGGTGTTTGTGGATTAGTTTTCCTGACAAAGTATTTATGCTACAGCTCCCAGTGAGTTCCAGGAGTGGGAGAACTCTCCAATACAAGAATTAACAAAAGCAATGCACAGACATGTGCTAATCCTTGTTTGGGAATTGGGTGTTGGTGGGTTTGCATAGGGTTGAGCATGAGAATCATTCCCAGTGGGACCTGGTGAGTCTTGACTTCACATTTGTATTCAGGAAGTCTAGAAAGCTTCCCTGGAAATATTCCCAGTGAAAGGCACTGGGGGGAAATGACTTCCCCAGCTTGTTTTTCAAGGTGGTGAATCCTCATGGGGCTGTGTTATAAAAGTGGCCTGGCCAAGGGAAGAGAGCACATACCCTTTAGTGGCATGATCAAAATTAAGAACCTTGAATGTTACAGTTGTAAACAATTCCCCCAGCACTCAGATAATTTCTGTGACTAAGTAAAAGCATTTCTAAAAATAGGGTCTTTGTCCAAGAGGAGGAAAACAAGGTAAAATGTCCTCAAATGCCTACTTGAGGTCTGCTTTCTGTGTTACAGCACTGCCTTGCATTTGACATAGGGTTAAACAAATAGAAAACTTTATTCTGTGCTGCAGATTTGTTTTAGAGCTGGGCATTTTTAAAGCTCAGAATGACTCAGAACTGTAGAAGACTGATTATTCTGTAACTAATATAATAGTTGTAAAACTTCCTTGCCAGAACCAGAATCTGTGAGGTGATTGCTGCTCAGCATTGCTTAGCATGTCAAATTCGTTTTGCTATCCAAATTTGTGACCCATTTATTATCATTTCATCTGGCAACAAAGAAAGTAAGGGTGGTCACCAACTCAACTTTCTTTATGACTTCAGAAGTGAATCAGCACAAAATCCACAGGTATTTCTGTCGGGGTTGTTTTCAGGACTAGCTGGAGAGCCTTCAATGCTATTTATATTCTTTGGCAAATGAAATGGGGATGTTGCTATGAAATAGAAAGTTTCCCTACTGGCTACATGAGCTTCCTGTTTGTAATCACAGGAGAGCAGCTCCGACACAACTGGCCACAGGCAGATAAGCCACAGACACAGAAAAGCTGCAGGTCAGACACTGCAACCTAATTAATACCTTGATTAATACCATTAGCACAACGAGAGAGGTTTATCAGAGAACTGAGCATTTATCTTTATGTCCAAATCTGCTAATTTGAAGGCTACTTAGTCAAAGCCAAATTTTTTCTTCAGGTCCTCACATCAGCTTGTGTTAGACTGATGTGTGCATAACTTACAATGTAGAAAATAATACATACTCTCAAAGCAGCACTACTGTACAAAGGGAAATTAGGATAAAATAGTACAATTATAGCTGGGAAGGACCAACATCAATCATCTAGTCCCAACACCTGACCATTTCAGACTGACCAAAACAAGGTTCAGCATGCAGGAATCAAAAACAAACCTCTCTTCCTTGTCTCACCTGCACACCTGAGAGCTCTCACTCCCTGCAGACCTGGCCCAGGGTACCTCATGGAGGCTGCTGATGTGACCTTTTCCCCAAGCTGGCTCATCTCATGAGCATCATTAGAGAGAAGGCAGTTTCTGTAAGAGAAATGGGATTAATTCCTCTTTCCCAGCCTCCTCTCTCACCTTAGCTGTGAGAACTTGAACATTTTTTCAGCTTTCAATTCTCAGTTCATCCACGTTTCTGGATGTGTGGATAGTTTCTCTGAGGAAAGCTTAAGAAAGCTCTAGAACAACATAAATAGTCTTATTTATTGCAGAGTTCCCTAAGGTTGTCAAATTTAAACTGAATTCCTGTTTGGAAAGGAAATGAAAATAGTCAGGAAGGGGTTTGGTGGAATCAGAGGGTTTTTAATTAGTTTGTGGTGGAGGCAGTGGAATTAAGTGCTGTAATATCCCAGTGCCTCTATGCACTTTGCTCTCTCCAAGGTCAGCTCCGTGAACCTGCTGAGTGACAGAAGGAAAAGGCAACCTTATTTCTTCCCTCTGCCACATTCTAGTCTCAAATCATCACATCACTGCTGAATTCTACTTTTACCTCTCCCTCTCGTTGGCTTTACAAGATCTCCATCCCAACACAGAAAAGAAAGGGCACTTGAGTGGTGCACATATCTCACCCCTGGGCTCTTCCAGCAGTGCTGTGGCTGCCAGGCTGCTCAGGTTTGTTCAGTGTTTAACTCAGAGATGACCTGGTCTGTCTTTTGTACAAGAGAAACCACCTGGGCCACAGCAGCTTTTCTGTATTCTGCCCTGCCAGCAGCTGGATGTCTCCTGCAGCACTGCCTGCAGGGCTGCACACAGCAGCTGCAGATGCTCCTTTTCCTCAAAGGAAACATGGCACAACCAGTTTTTAGCACTTGACCTCCACCTGCTGCTCTTGCACAGAGAATGGGCTAAAGAACATTAATTGATGGCAAACTTTCCATCATCTTAATGCTAGCCATTAAAAAAAAATGATTTGGCTTAATTCTTGAATAGTTCTTGAAATCAAGCAATGTCATGTAGGTTAATATGTAGAAAAGAAGTATTCAATTAAAAAATGGTGTAGCCACACACACTCCTTCCTTACAATCTCATACTTGTATCATGCTGTGCATGCTGCTAATTCAAAAGGCTGATATGGTCACAGACAGCCCAACTTCTAGGATTTACCATTCAAACACACTTGAAGTGGCATGAAAAATGCAATAAAATAATTCTTTTGGACAAGTTTAGAGAGAGGTATTCCCAAAAGACAGAATTCTGGCTTCCAGCCACATAAAGCTTACTTTGTCAATAAGACAGTGAAGGAAGGCATGAATGAATTTTATTTCATTGGACAAGTGACTTGGAATACAGATAAGGCAGGGTGAGCATATAAACCTTTAAATAAATATTTTAGCACTATCTGGAAGGGAGGAATGCAATTGATTCCAATCTTTTCTGACAGAAAATCAGTTCCTCTAAAGCTCTTGGGGCAACAAACACTAACTAAGAGTGTCTGTTACAAATAAAATCTTTAAGTACAACAAAACAAGATGTTGTCCTTTGCAATTAATAAGCTACAATTAATGCAAATTATTACTCTTTAGTTTAATTGAAATATTAAACTGTGATATTAAATCTTTGTTTTACTAAGATTTTAAGAGCCTTGTAACTTTGAAGAGGGAGCTTTAAAGAGCTCAAGGAAAACCCAGCAGAGCAATAGCTGACAAAGCCCCTGACAAAACACAGTGCAAACAGCAGCAGTAGGAATTCAAAACACTCTGTGCTGGGGTTTCTCTCTAATGAGCACTGCCATGGTACCTGGAGTTGCTACAAACTGCTGTTAATAGAAAACACTGATCTGTGATTGTGCCCAACCACATTCTCTGTTCTGTTTTGTGGGGGTTATTCCAGACAAAGTTATTTTGAGGAAAATGTTGACCTTTCCCTTCCTCTCTGCCTGGTTAACATGAGCCTTGTGATATTCTCTGCAGCAATACTACAAGCTGGAGCAGTAAAAACTGCTGTTATAATTCTGGTTTTGCTTTGCAAACACATGTTATGTGTTGGAATGAAGGTGGGCATTTAGTGTTTTAGGAGAGCCACCTTGGAATTTCTACAAGAGAAATTCACTCTAAGTGGCAATTTCTTATACTATAAATCTAACTTAAACCAGAATACAGAATTGGAGTTATATTTGCAAAACCACAGGTTGTTAAAATTTACAAATCAAACAACATTATTATCTTGGGGGCCTGAGGATGAATGGTTTGGCTGGAAGAAGGGATTGAACTCAGTCACAACATGAATTTGAAATAAAATGGTACCTCACTCCCACTGCCAATCCCATATGAGTTCAAAGGAGTCACTGTATTTTTAATAGTAAATATTCTTTTCCTAAGGTATTCCATAATGGAAACAAAAATTGCAGAGTACAAACAAAGACTGGTGTTTCTACGAAGGACATTTGGTATTTGCATTAGTGCTTTTAGCCTAAAATATGTAGTACCAGTAGTAATCTCTTTATTAGTTGGTAGAAAACACTCTTTTCATTGAATTTTCTTTCAGTTTACTACTTATTGAAATAGACCCCTTCAGATTAAGTTAGCTAATATGGTTAAAAGAAAGAAAAAGAGTCACACAACTCCAAGTACATGTGCTTGCAACTGTTATTACCTAATAAAGAGCACTCAGGGTCTGTTTCGGTGCCTTTCCAGCCCATAAATCACAGAATTACAGGATTCTAAATTCTGCCTTACCATCCTAATTGTTTTCTTTGTTTTTATAAATAACTACTCAACCTTCAGACTTTGTGACCAGGCTTTGGCACCATACGCATAAAAACATAAGTGGTGAGCTCAGTATTTAGAAACAGAAAATTGTATCTCTATTTTCATATTTCTGCAGTGAGAGAGGCAATAGAATCTATTTCACAATCTTGTTACTGATCCAAACCTTCAGCACTCAGGGCTCTTCTGAAGGGGCTGGCTTTCAGCTTTGCCAAAGAAAGCATTCACCAACTGCATGGGGGGAAAAAAAATCAAGTGTTAAACAATGGCCAACATTTTCCTTGCATCTGTTGGATGAGTCTGTATGGAAATCTGTGCTTCTGCACTGCTGAACCCAAAATAATTGCATACAATCACCAGGACTCAGGACTTATCTCAGAAACCTGTAAGAAATACATCTTAGAGCTCTCCACACCAGAAAGGGTGGGACACAGGAACACTCTTCTCTCTGAATTGCTGATTTCTGGCAACAGGTTTCACATACATTTGTGTATATATATATATACATATGTTTCTTTTCTTGTTTACTTTTTTTAAAGAAATTTCTGGTTTTTAATGACACTAAAAAGTGCAAGTTTACATTTTGCAGTGAGAATATCTGATAGTAACATCTGTAAAATAAACACTCTTGTACTTAGGTAGCATTTTTAATCAAGTCTTGAAACATTCCATCAACATGAGCAGAATTTCCTGCCTTGTGACAAAGTGCTTCAGATTTTAGGTCCCAAAATGCTTTTAGATCATTTCTTTCATGTCTTCTGTCTTTATGGAAATCTTTCAAAAGTTTTTCTTGATTTCAGAAAGAGAGAGGTACTAAACTTCATTAACTAATTTTCATCCAACTCTATTGACTGCAGATCCCATCAGTGGGCAGGGGTGTCTTTTGTTTTAGTACAAAGCTGTTCAACAAAGGAGTGATTCTACAGGCAGTGCTGACACTTTACATCTTTAAAATCTCTCACCTTATAGGGATTGCTTAAATAATGAGAGATTGACATACCATGGAAAGCTTTCAATAGAATAATTTGACAAGTGTTTTCATCTTCACCTGAAGGATACTTTTGTTAAAATTATTTTTTTATTAAGTTTTCCCTAGTGCTGAAGAGTAGGTTAGTTGTGCTTTGGTAAAGAGCTGGCTGAGACAAATGACTGGTTGAAGAAGTAGTCCCAAGGATTACTTTGGAAAACAATTGAATAAAAAAGTATTGATTATTGTAACTATAAGACCAGAAAAATGATATGACTTTCTCCATATGTCAGAACATAAAACTCTTCTGAAGAGTTATAAATACTCTTTGAAAGTGTTTTTAAGCATTTCAGTGTTCTTTTAAAGAACTCCCTTAGCAGAAAAACATGCAACCTGGAACTCCAGGTTAGGGCATGTGTTTGAGCTGAGAGCAGCTCCTGTGAGCCCTGAGGCTGTGGGTTCTGCCAGCATGGGGTGAGACAGGAGCACACTCAGGTAACCTCTGGTGCCATTTATCAGTGGGCAGCTGCCTGGGGTGGTAGCACAAAACTCTCCTGGTTGGAAGGGCCAGGGTAGAGTTGGATTTACCCATAGATTCTGGTAGAGTTTGTAACAAACTCCCTCAACAACAGGTTTATGTTTTCCTCTGAAGTCTTCTTCTTATTTCCTCTCATGTCTTCCTCTAGGACCAGCTGGGGCTCACTCCAGAAGGCAGTGTGGAAGGAAACTCATGCTTGCAGAATGGAAAGCTGTCCTACAGCAAACCAGGGAGATGAGCAGGATTTTGCCTCCTGCTCTTCCACTGGAGGCACCTTCCTGAACCTGATGCAGCAACTCTTTCATTTTACATCCCTGAAGTGCTGCCTCTGATTCCCTGTCATCTTCCTGTTCTGCTGAACTCCTTTACCAGCAAGGAAGCTTCTGATAATGATTTTTCCAAATATAGCAAGTTGAAATATTAAATGAATGCAAATCAAGTATTTGTGCATTCACAGAGGGAGGGATTTGGTTTTGATCAACTGAAGCTTTTTTTCAAATGTTAAGTCTCGAGACATTTCTGCTGACTTCATAAAATAATTAAAGCTTGTGGTGAGGGAGTTCAATTGTTTGAGGGTTTTTTACTAGCTGTATCAAATAATAAGGAAAAGCACCATTAAGATTTCAACATATCCAGTTGTGCATGGTTTCCTAACAACTAAGCCAAACTGTTCCATTTCTTGTCAGCAGGCAGTGATTTACGTGGATGACCCTGACTCTCTGCTCCTGTAAGTCTTTAAACAGCTCCACTTTCAGCTGCAACAGATTCCAGAAGTAAGTAATCAATCTTGAACATGTTGTTTCACAAAAATGACGAGGTGATTTCTGAGCTGTGTTTTCCCCACAGTGAAAATACCAGGCTGCTGCTGCACCAAGCTTTTTGTGATTCCCCAGTGCCTTGGTGGAGCCAGTGGGACGCAACTGCAGTCTGCAAGGAAATCACTGTGTGTCCCCTGGAGCTGGGGACTGGCACTACATCAGCAGACTCAGTGGTGCTAGGAGGAAGGACTCTCAGAACACAGTACAGACAGATTGTTGGAGGTGATTTTATTATATAATCCACTCTGACACCCCTTGAGTGTGGCTGAGCCAGCTCAGGGCAAGCCCTGCTCCCACTGCTCACCCTCCTGCCCAGCAGAGCAAGCCAGGCTGAACTCCCTGGCTGAAGAGGGCAGTGGCACTGAATTCACCTCCAATTTACTCCAACACAGGGAGCAAAGTCAAACCCATGGGCAGTTTCATCATGTACAGGACTTCACTGTTTGTAACACAGCCTGGGGCAGACAGGTGGTGTTGTACAAACTGCTCTGTTCTCAGCCCTGTGTAAAGCAATTGCACTTGGAGGCACAATTCTGACCTTCCTTCTACACCCACAGAGCAGCCAGGGCTGGCACTGACTCTGACCTTGCTGTGCAGCCTCTTGCCAGGCATAAGGCCAAGGCTCCACTCTTCACCAAGGCAGGTGAACACATTTCCTATTATTTTGCACACTCAAGAAAACCAAAGGCAAATTAATACACTATAAATATAGAAAGGGAAGGAAAAGAAAGTTTTGCTGGGTGATCTTAAGCCAGCCAGTGGCTGTGCAGTTCACTGCAGCACTGCCAGCACTGGTGCTTCCTCTGATGTGGCTCATCTTGAAGGATGCAGCAGGACATGTCATCCTAGAGAAATACTGTGCAGATGGATATAATTCA
The DNA here is from genome assembly GCA_030060385.1 of Muscicapa striata striata. NCBI lineage: Eukaryota > Metazoa > Chordata > Aves > Passeriformes > Muscicapidae > Muscicapa > Muscicapa striata. Next base: position 2,440,940 of record JAREIS010000032.1, on the reverse strand, counting down.
GGATTTTTTGCATTTGAAATGAGCAAGAGAAGGTATTTCCTCTTCCTGACTCTGACACTGACCCACTGTCTGACTCCTCAGCTCACTTTAATGTGCCCCTAAATTGTGAATCCTAAAGTTCCTGCCCATCCCCTCCCACAGCAGTGTCAGTTCTTGGGAGTGGGCAGTTACTAATTGAAATACTTTGTTGTAATTCACCTTGCTTAGCTTTTCTTTCACATACAATAAGAAATTGAAACAATTTACCAGAATCATAACAACACACACAGCACAACTCCTAATCCTGTCTGGATTTGCCTTTGTGGAGGGTGTGTGTGAGGAAGGGAACATATAAATCACACACTAATTAACACATTTGAGACACTCAGTACTAAATCAGTGGGGTCTCATTTACTTTTAGTCTTAATTCCAGCATCCCCCCCAAGGACCAAATAAATGTAAAAGGTGACTTAACTGCAGTAACTTATTCTACCTGTTGCAAAGTCTTACAACAGAGTGTGAGTGTTATTCCAATACTGGAAGAGAAAAGTAATTATATACCTTAAGAATGAAAACTTCTTGTCCTTTGGAAGCATTTTATTTTACCTGGTATTTATTCTCTCATGAGTCACTCCTACTGCTGAAAAGAGAGTTTAAATTGATATTAAATATAACTCTGTGTTTAGCAAAGTGACATCAGGGCATTAAGAAAAGGCATTGCTGAATAAGAAAAATTCATCTAAATAAAATAAACTACAGGTAAGAAACCTGTCATGGTTTCCACACCATGGGGTTTTTTTGTATTTTTTCTGGTTAGCTGAACTTACTATTCAACAGTTTCCTGTTTTAACCCCTCATCATGTCAACAACATTAACTAACAAATATAAGATCTTGTTTTCAAAGCCATGCTCACTGGCTGACACTAAGATATTTTATTTTATAACTGGAACAGTTTTACAGTAAACATTAGGACATTAGCATACAGCTACTTTAATTTACAGGAGGAATTTGGAAGGATGCACAGCATTTGACATAATTTTAAGACATTACTCTGCATTTGCAACACTGCTCTGACAAAGGACAAGCTGCAGTGTGATTAAAATTAAAGACTCAAAATACAGAATCCACATGTGTTACCAGAGGAATAAAATGCTAGCAAGTTGAGTGTGTTTTGTAAGAAATCATAATTTTTTGTTTACTATATCTGTTAAATTATTTAGGAAACCTCTTCATAATTTAGTTCTTTCAACAAGATACTTCCATGCACAGATAATGTTAAATGAGAGTGTGTGGATTTGGGGATTTTGTATGCCTGCTTTTTAAGAGAAAAACTTTCAGTATTTTTTAATAGGTAACTTCATAGAAACCAACACTGAGCAGCAGCAGTAGTCTGAGCAGACAGCATTGCCTCTTTTTCTAAAGAGCTTTTTAATAACTTGAATGTAGTTATTGTAGCTACTTACACTTTAAAATCAGATCTGGTGGCTCTCAAGACTTCAGAGTCCTTTGTGATTGACAGCAGAGCACATACAAAATCTCCTTAAATGCATTTTTGGATATTTTTCTATAGTTAGAATTAATGTTTGAGTATTAGACACAGACACCAGTCCCAGAGCCACACAGCTTTCCAGGCCTGCCCAGTGCTGAACTCACATGAATAATACAGTTTTCCTCTTTCCCTGATTACAACACAGAAAGCCACACAATTATTTTAAAATATTACTCATTCCTTGTTACCTCTGATGCCTTGGGTTTTAGCTTTTATATTTTTCAAAATGTCTGCTGCTTAGTGTGTAACTCTACACACTAAACTTCATATTAGGTGTTAGCAAATTCTCTTCACAGGGAAGTTAGACAAAAAAAAATTCCTTTCTAGCAGGAGAATCAAGGACAACCAGTACCCAAAAAGCAGAAACAACAGAGAGGGAAAGGGGGCAAGCCAGAGACTTCATAGTCTGGGGTTGTGGTTGGACAATTGACCCCAAGATGTAGATGAGCCCAAACTTATAAAAGTGTAAAGTCTCATGACCAGGATCCACCTTGGATTTGATTTGGATGTAGCCCCACCCAGCTCTTGCACTGCCCAAGGTGAATCCTTTCAATAAATTCCTGTTTTATCCCTTTTGCTCTGTCTAGTCTCTGTTCCAGGTCATCCTTTCCAGGCAACACCTCCATTAAAGATGGTAATATGGGGAAAAAGTTTTTTCCCCAGAGTGGGATCAGGCACTGAACAGCATTCCTTAGGGAATGGCTGGAGCTGTGTCCGGGGAGGTTTGGGCTGGATATCAGGAAAAGGGTGCTGGGCACTGCCCAGGCTCCCCAGGGAATGGACACAGCCAGAGCTCCAGGAGTTGCCAGGGATGCCCAGGGTGGGATTGTTGGGGTGTCTGCAGGGCTGGGAGCTGGACTCAATAATTCTTGTGGGTCCCTTCTAGCTCAGGATGCTCTATGGTTCTATGATTCTATGTTTTCATCATCATCAAGGAGCTGACTGCTTTACCCCATAGCCAACAATTAGCACTGGTTATAACTCACCACCAGTTTACCTAGACTGAAATGAAGCTTTCATTAAACTGCAAGGTGCAGGCAACTAGCCAATGTCTGAGCAGGTTTATTTTCAGATTTCTTCAAAGTCCAATCCTTAATGTCCTCTCCACAGGAGTCATTGTAAAGACTCTGTTCTCCTTCATCGTTCGTGTGCTGTGACCTCTCTGACCCAACTGCCTGCCTCTGACCCAGTGATCAGAGCTTAAAACTGAATACTACTTCTTGGAGTAAATGCTGCCCTTTTCCCTTCCTGTCGGGCACCACCATCACACACACACCAAGACAGTATTCTGTATTCCCTGGGACAGTTCTGAGAGCTAACTCAGCTGACACTGAGCACACAAAAGATTTTGCTTCAGCCATGCAGAGGAGCACCAGATCTCCAGGAGCAGGCTGGAAGGGAAAGGAAGGGCAGGGCAGGACAACAGCAGCATGGATCTTGATCAGCTTAACTCCTAACAGGATTAAATCCCAGCATCAAAAGGCACAAACTCGTACCTTGAAAGAGGATGACACTTCCTGTGTGCAATTCTGGGAATTACTTTAACAGTCCCTCTTTATTCTGTGTGAAGAGGCCTCCCAGATCTCTGTCCCTTCTTTGTCAGGTTTGGGAATTAGCACCTTACTGACAAGCCTGGCAGTGCCAGTCAGTACATCAGTGAGCTCTGCCCAGTTCAAGCTCAGGGCACCCCTCTCATGCCTTTACTGCTCCTGTGCAGCCAAAGCACAGCCTGTGATGGGCTGGAGCCTGGCCTCCCTCTCCATCCTTCTGTCAGTATTGTGCCATCTTTGTGTCTGATAACCTGGGCTCTCCACATCCTCCAGCTCTGCCAAATAACCTCATTGACAGATGTCTCAGGAAATATCTCCCCAGTTCCAACTCCTCTGATGTTGTATCTGAGTGACAAGAGATCCTCTGGACTGCTTAGATCAACCAAGACAAGAATATTTTTTCTGCTATGGTTGGATTTGAAACTTTCCAGAAAACTTTGTCCAAAGAAGTAAAGTCAAGAAATATAGCTGAAATGGAAGAACACCCACGTGAGGGAGCAGCTGAAGATCACAGGTCAGAACTAACTTTGTGTATAAACCCCAATTTAAACTCAGTTCTGATTTGGATCTGGCCAGAGCTGTTCAGCTGATACACCTGTGTTTGAGCAGCAAGTATCAAAATGTGGGATTCAACATAAGTTCATATAATTTCAGCTCAGACTCATGTCTTTCTACCACATCACTGACTGCACACACTGGGAAACAAGATCCACAGAGCATGGTAGATGTAAGGAGAATTAAGTGTGGGCAGCTATAACCAAGGATAATGAAGTTCCAAACACTGGCTGCAGCCATTCAAGAGAAAATACTCAAACCATGTAGAAATGTACAGTTACACACATGCAGTTCAGTAGCTATACTTTCATTTACAAATTACTTGATACATCCCAGTTTCATTAGATGCTCATCTTTCCTCTTTACATATAAAACTTGGACAAATGTCTGCAGAATAAAATGGGTTCTCTTTAAAAAGAGCACTTCTGAGAACTGGATTTACAACTTTTTCTCAGGTTGCCACTAAAACTTCTTAATCCTCCTAAACCTAGTCTTACCCTCTTCAGTGAAGAGAACTAACTGAAGGGAAGGCAACACCCCTCCTCTGGCTCAGCTGTCACTCCACACAGCCACTGCAAATGCAAGAAGTGCCAGTGGCACAGCACCCCTCTGCCCTCACAGGTACCCTCAGCCCTCTTGTTTGTGAAGTTAATTTAGTGAGATTAAATGACACCATTTTCCTGACTACATTTTCTCACCTCCAACTGGATCCCTGTCAGGACTCCCAGGTAGGGCAAGGAACACTCTCCATGCCTTGTTTTCACACATGCTACAAAAGGGATGGCATTACCCTCCCCCCCAACCCCAATTACCAGGCTGTGAAAAGAACTCCAATTAAGTGGTTAGCCATAATAGCATGGCAGCTCTTCAGGAAACTGCCTATCTAAATAGAGATGTAGGGAAGGCACTTTTCTCTCTAATAGTGATGCATTTTCAATTTATGCAATACAAAGTGCATTGGTCTGCAGTGTCCCTGGCCACTGATGATTAATAGCCCATACACTGCAAGGGGCTACAAAGAAAAGTGCCAAGGGAAGCAGATGCAGCAGGTTTTATATTATCATGACTGCAACAAACTCATTCAGTGGTGTCAGCTCTGACTGCAGGATTCTGATTATGAAATATGATGCGTGTTGAATTTAATGGCTTTCTCTGCCCTTCTGGTGAGTTCACTGCTTTCCAATGTCATTTTGTGTTCTCATCTGAGTGATAATAAAAGGAATATCATTGACTGTGCTAGCTCTGTAACCACTGTGTGTTTTACAATAAATTGTGTTTCAGGACCCTTCTACCCAGGAGAGTGTGCAGGGCCAGAAAGTAATATTCCCCAGTTCTCCAATATGAAGGGTTTCTCTGAGAGAACAGGAAATTTTGCAGGACTGCCTTTCTCTTGAGGCATTCCTTATGTGAGCAGGACATCTCTTTTTCAAGTGGTTATGCAGCAAAAAGGTCAGTTTGGATTACAAATAATATCCCAAATTAAAAATAATCTGAATAAACAGCTACTGCCATGAAGAAGAAGTGATGATGCCTTGATAACAGGAGAATGAAAGTTGATCAAAATAAAATGTAAATAAGAAACTTGGGCATACATCACACATGTAGGAATGGGGGAGTCAGGGGAGACATCTAAAGAGGGGTTTTTTTATCCTTATTCCATCCAACCTGACAGTGGGCTGTGGCCTGCACCAAGTTAAGATCTTACCTGGCTTTCTGCTGAGCTGCAGTTGTAGCTATGAAACTCCTAATGACTGCAAAGTCATTATGTTGATTTCTCAAACAAAATAAGCCTCACAAAAAATGCATTTTGCCACTATCAGTGTTGAAGAATGCACACACCAGACTGCTCCACATTCCCAACCTATATTGTCCCAAGATGGGGTGGCTCTGTCCCAGCAGGTAAAATGCAGGTCTATGAAGGGAGAAAAGACAGAACCTCAAAGCTGAGATATTTTTGTCTAGAAGAATTCCAGGGTTTCCATCCTCTTTGCCCACGTGCTTCTCCTGCCTGCAGCATCAGGGGCTCAGTAACTCCCACAGCTGCATTGATCAGAGGAAAGCCATGTAACAGACAATGAGAGAAATCTCCTACAAGATTCTTGGATAAATTCCCCTGTCCTATCCTTCCCCTTGGAATCTGCTGCAGCCACCATGAAACACTGCAGCAACAGGTAAATCAGTGAGTGAGCTGGAACACAAGTCCCATCATGTGCACAGGATGAGACATAAGCACATTGTTCCTCCTTCTCCCAAGAAAAAGCACAAATTGAAGTTTACTCACTTCTGCACTTCAGTTTCATGACTGGCCAAATCTAGAGAGCAGCAGTGAAACAGCAAGAGCTGCTCCTCACACTGAGCAAAGCCATATCCACAGGGGCAGAAAGTGCCTGAAACACAAAGGGTATTTTTCTCTTTGTAAATGCGCATTCCAAAGTTCATCTGTGCTGTTTTCTTAACTGCAGCCCCCTCTGATGGAGTATTGCTGTTTTTAGAAATGGAAGGACTATTCTTGGAAGCAGGAGGACAGAAAGTCACACCTTCACATTTCAGTTCTGAATCCAGGGCTGGGGCTTTACTTTCAAAATTATATAACCAAACTGCAGAGGTTGTTCCTAAGAATTTACAGTTAAGGTGGAAGCTGTCCTGTACAGAAATAAATCTGTACATTTGTCTGTTGTTTGGAAGAAAATACCACCAACAAACCATGACACAGTGCCACTAAAACCACAGAGAGGTGCATACAACCATATTCAGCCACTGCTGCCCAGCTGAATTCTCCCTCTAACTTGGTACATTTGTATCCAGCAATTCAATTGTATTGCACACCACTTCATTTATTAGGTTTCCTAAAGAACCTAGGAATGAAACTTCCACTTTTAGGACAATCCAGAATGTGTTTAACCTTGTTTTTGTCTCTAGTTGAAATGTCACTGGTATTCTCAATAATATTTTATATATGAACACTTAAAAACCATTGCCTAAAGGACAAATGAGACTTGTCTTTTGTCCTTTCAGACTATACTTCATATATTTTCACATAAAAATGTATTGGAACAAGATTTAAAACTGTTATACATTTTATTGAACTCTAGCTCCAGAGGGAGAAGAAAAGCATGTTAACATTTAACATGGTGGTTTTGTCTTTCTCCCTTTCCTCCACTGTTTGCTGAAAAACTTGCAACAGTTGAAAGGTAGAAATGTCAGGCAGAAATCTGTGATCTGCCTCAAAATTAAGTCATGTACTGCTGCAATACAACAGAGGCTTTGTCCTCTCTGGGATTCTCTGGCTCAGTAAAGAATAATCAAACAGGGTAAGAATATTCCCAGATGAAGAGAACGTAGAGAACAAGGGCCCTGGGAGCATTTACCATCAGCTTGACAAGCCCATGGTGCTGCTGCCTTCTCCAATGATGACCTTGTCCTTTGGTTTACTCAGGAATTGAGGACAATCCTGTGCCTGACTTGGGCAGGGCACAGTGCAGGGACACCACACCCAGCCCTGCACCACTGCTGCAGATGCTGAAAGGACTCAGCTGCTGGGTGCTGCAGTGACTGAGGCACCAAGCAAAGCTCCCCAGGATGCAGCCCACCCTCCCTGCCCTGTGCTCAAGGCTGGTGTCTGCTGTCTGCATCAGAGATATGGCAGGGTCTGTCCTGGACCAGGCACAGACAGCTGGCACTGGAACAGCAGCCCTGGGAGAAACTGCATCCTGCAGACTCCTCTGCACCACCACTCAGGAAGGGCTGAAATTTAGATGTCTTCATAGCTGTGAGACTGATTCAGCACTGAGAGGGCCAGAGCATGCCAAATGCAACCCAACACGTACTTCCCAGGCCAGCACAGGCTCTGCACAGTGAAAATCAGCTCAGAAGGCAAAGGCAGAGAGTTTGAAGCAGATGAAGAAAGGTTTAGTGTGACTGAGATAAAGGTTCTTTAGCAGCTGGGATGCTGTACAGATGGGGGAAGGAGGGAAGGTGAGCTGCTCCCTGTGGTGCCCTGTATCAGACACACTCCTTATTCTCAATGTATTTCTTATGTTTGGAGTTGCAAATCTGGTCCTCAAATTCAACAAAGCCTTTAAGCACCTGCCTTTTTGAAATTATTTCAGTGAGGCCTTAGAGCAGCATGTTTGAATTAGAGGAATACAACACATTCACCTCCAACTTTCAGACCACATATCTCAACATCACCACAGGGTGCACTCCATACTTAAACTATTCCCTAAAATCCTGTCTATGGAAGCCCTGGTGTTCCTGCATAGCTCATACCTCAGTCTGTAAGCCTTTTCTTTCTACAATTAGCCAGGTTTGTTACCAAGATTAGCATTTTGGGAGCTCCTGTACGCTCCTGTGGATACTGGTGAAAGCCAGGGAAAGAAGCAGCTTGGATTTTCTCAGGCTGCTCAAGGAAAACATAAGAGAAAGAATTATAACAATGATTAAACACCTGCTGGATGTGTGAGAGATGTGAGGTTTTCATGAAAGCATGTTTACCAGGGGTGTCACCTGCCAGGCACCAATGAAATCACTTCTGTCCTTGCTACCACAATCTACTCTATATAAGTGTGATTTGATTCTTTAATAAAGGGCTTTTTCACTTCTGCATGAAGGAAGTATTTGCTACTGCATCCTTTTCACTGCTCTCCTAGCCCAGCAGCAACCCTCTCCCATCAGGAGCATGAAGAGAGGCTGGATTTCACCTGGCATGCCTGCTTGCCAGCAAGTGCTCATTAGTAACACCCAAAGCCTCCACAGCCTTGCTGTTTGATTTATGAGAGACCAAGATGGTGAAATGCCAGACCACCAGGGATGGTTTGCTAATTTGGGCTGGGCAGAATTTTGTACCAGTTAAGCCTGTACAAGGGCATGCACCAAGAATTGTTGTTTTGTTATTTTTCCTTAAAGGCTGTATACTGCAATACCCAGTAGGGATACAGGGAGATCCTTTCATGCAATTCTTCTAAATAAATTAATAACAAAACCAACACAATGTCCTCCTTTTTTTTGTTAACATTAGATTTAAATTTGGTTGTATTTCTGTTTAGGAAAACACAGCTGTAAAACCTGACTGCTTTAACCACAGTTCTAGAATTTGCTCTTTACTTACAGCATTCTGACATATTTAAATCTATCATTAGACTCTTTATAAAGCCACCCAGAGAGCAAAGTGTCAGTGTAACTACAGGGGGGAAGGAGTCCCATATTCAAGGAAGGCCCCAAGATCTTTCCCTGGGGGAGCAGGGAACAGAGCAGGCATTTTCTAATTTCACACCCCTCCACCATGGCTATTTTAAGCCAGACAAGCTCCTTGCTCTAAACCCAAGCTAGCAGGGCAGCCTCTCAGCCACAGGAGAATAGATGTACAGGGCAGGGAAGATTAATATTCTTGGAGGTTTTCCTTAGTCTGCAGGAAGCCAGCACAAAGGCACTAATAACCTCTTCAAGCAGAGAACATTTCTCATGGGGATAATAGCTCAAGGATAGAAAGAGAGAGCTTTTATACTATAAAAGAATATTATCTTTCTTGTATGAAAACAAACTGGTTTTGGCTCTTTAAGTGAAGAACTAAGCCACCTTAGTTTTACTTCTGCATTTGCACCTGCATTAGGACAATTTTGAAATGTCAACAAAATATTTTTTAAGGAGTCTCTCTTATGCCTCCTTGTTTGCACTTGTTTCATAACATAGAAATAGGAATTAAAGGCCTTCACTACAGTTTGGGCAGCTTGCCAATACCTATTTTATAGCAATAAAATATGTACAAATTAAGGAATCTCATGTGGAAAATTCATTCAACAGCCTCAAAAGCCAAGTGAATGCTAATTACTTCAAACACAATGTGGTGGCAATCAGGCAAGATTGGATCATGCTTTTAAATGTATGTCTAAATTTTTAAGAACCAAGATAATTAAGAATTATGAAAATAACTCAGACAATGCAACAGCAAATACAGTGTTTGTAGAGTAAGGGAGATCCTTAAGGAACAGAGAAGTCTTCATTCCAACACCTGCATAGGAATAATCCAGGGCAAATATAGGGCTGATATTTTATTTCCTTATCCTAGACATCACTTTATACTTTTGGGTGGCTCATGGGTGCCTTGAGGTATGGAGCAAGTGGAAGCATATAAAATAAAATACAAGTAAAAGGACTTATCCTACTGACTAAAAACGATGAAAATTCTTTCCAGTTCATGTTCACATATATTGCAGTAAAAAAGTAAATTTGCCTTCTGAGTTCTATGTGTGTTTTCTTCAACCTAGAAAACAATCTCAATGCTCACCCACTTATGCAATGGCAGCTGACTAAACACAGTGGGTTCATTTCCCACAGGTAAAGCTGAACAGAACTTCTGGGATAATTAACCACCAGAACAGCACACCTCAGGGTATAGTTGAAATTCCATCTGTGAAATCCTTAGGTCTATACATTTTGCTACAAACATGCCAAACCACAGCCAGCTGTGAGGGGTTAGAAAACCTCCTGTATAATACTGAGTGTCAAACTGGTTGACAACAATAATTTTATAGGTGAGTGTGAAATCAAACACAAGTAAGTACTAGGGGAGAAGGAATAGAAAAGGAAGTTTTCAAAGGACAGCTTGGCATCTGTCTCCCTTGGAAGACAAATTATGCCTGAGACTTTGAAAAATCTCTCCACAGACATCCAGCACACTGGAGCCAACTGTGTATTCATTACATGCTCAAGGATTCAAGCTCTGTTTTGCTGTGGATTATATTGGAACATTTACAGGTTTCCCTTACTTGGATTTGCTTTGCCCAAAGACATGCTCAAGGACTGAAAAGAGAATCTGCCACAGCAGAAGCCTATGACATTAAGAATGGCACCAAAAAGTCAGTAAGGGAAGAAAAAAGTTAATTTCATTCTAGAAGAGCTTGGGGACACTGGTGACATTTTCGACAGAACAACTCAAATTTCAGAACTCATTGCCACAAGACATCGTGGGTGTAAAATAAAAACTCAAAGAGGGATTGGACACACATCACAGAGAATAAATCCCTAAAAGCCTAACAGTGCTAACATAGCTTCTGGCTCAGGAGAGCTGTGCTCCTCTCCTGGCTCAGAGCTACAGAGACTTTTCTGGGGAGACTTCCCTCAGTTCCAGCCCCTTTTCCTGCAGTGTCATCCCTGCAGGTCACATCATTGCACTGTAACTCCACTCAAGTCAGGCACCCCAGGGATGGATACACCCCAGGAAATCATTTCCATCTGCAAGAACTCTAAGCCAGCACTTGATTAATTTATCCAACTGTTGTGCACGTAACTCAATTCCATGGGATACAACCATGGGGTACAACAAAGGTTGCACCAATTCAGCTCATCCAGAAGAGCAGTAGAGTCTCTATAAACTACTTGTTAAGCAGGAAAAAAACCCCTCTAATTATAATCTTAAAATAACAAAATATCTAGAGATTATCCTCCCTATCTCCAAGTTAGATGAAGTAGGAAAAGGTCTTTAACTATAACCACCATCAGAAATTCCATACATTCTGTTAGTTCCTCTTTTTAAAAAAAAAAATTGAACTTGACTCCATAAAAATATTAAATAAGGTATTTGCCTGTACTTTCCAGGCATGATTTGGTTTCACCAAAAATCAGCAAGATTAAAAAAAACAACTTTTGATTGCCCAAACAGATTGATTGATGCTTTCTTAAAGCATCAGATGCTTTCTTAAAAATCAGCAAAATAAAAGCAATTTCAGAGTCACCAGCTCAGCCGTCAGCACTACAGCTCCAGAGTGCATTTCCCATGTGTCCACGCACAGCCAGGGTCACAGCTCACAGACACACTACAGTCCAATGGCTCAAGGGAATAAACTTTCCACTTGCACTTTGGGATCTCTTCTTAAAACCAGTTTTTCAGACATGTTTAAATCAGGGATATGTTGCTGCTGGGCTAGGAGAGCGGTGAAAAGGATGCAACAACAAAAACTTCCTTCATGCAGAAGAGAAGTAAAAAGCCCTTTATTAAAGAAACAAATCACACTTCTATAGAGTAGATCATGGAACTAAGGATAGAAGTGATTTCATTGGTGCCTGGCAGGTGACACCCCTGGTAAACATGCTTTCATGAAAACAGCAGATCTCTCACACATCCAGCAGGTGCTTAATCATTGTTATAATTCTTTCTCTTATGTTTTCCTTGAGCAGCCTGAGAAAATCCAAGCTGCTTCTTTCCCTGGCTTTCACCAGTATCCCATAGGGAAGCAGTACAGTATGGGAAGACATGCTGCAAGGATAGTGCAGGAGGCAATCTTTCCCAGTGAATTACAGCTGTGCTGATGGCTGAGGAGTAGAAACAGCCTTGCCTGCCCAATGAGGATGGGGGTTATAAAAGAATGGGCCAGCTGGCCAAGAGTTAGAGGTGTAGTTTGAGTTGGAGCCTAAGACTGAGAGCATGCTGCAGTTTGGGATGGAGCCTGCTGGCTGTGCTGTGAGGAGGAAGGGACATGCAGTTGTGCAAGGGACAGACAGGGTCAGGTGGCTGGATAAGGGACAGGTTGAGTTTAGCCAGTCATGCAGAAGGAAGAAGGGAATTTGCAGAGAGGAGAGAAGGAGACAGTGCTGTGTGGAGTTTCCTGAGAGAAGTTCATTGAGAGAAGGCATAAAAAGTTTTTAATACAGGACTGATGATGGTGTCAGTCCAGTCTGTCTCGACATAATTATACAATACAGCAGCCATTGCTGATGGTTCAATTCTAGCTCTTCATGGGTTTCTAAAGGAGAATTTGCTCCATCCATGCCCTTGCCATGGCACTGCTAGCCCCAGCTGCAGGGCATGGCAGGCAGAGATGCAGGGTGTGCCTGGCACAGTGGGTGAGGCCAGCAGGGGAAGTGGCCCAGGTGACCTCAGGCTGGCTCCATTGTGGCAGCAGCCAGTGGCACTGCTGATCTGCCTGACCAGCTCTGGCCCCTCTGGTCTGTGCATTTGCTGTGCAGTGTCACATCCACAGTAGGATGTGGCACCTGCACTAGGAGAGCACCTTTTCCTCTCACCTCTGTCCACACCAACATCCAGAGCAGCTGAGAAAACAGGACATGGGAAGGGTAGAACTGCCTGAGCCAACCCTGGCTGTGACGAGCACCCATCCAGTTCCTCCACAGCAGCAGTTTGTTGTCTTGATACAAGTCAAACAGGGTAACCCAGGTCTTCCTGTAACTTGGGAGTGAATCATTGTTTTTCTGGGGAGTTATTGTAACTATTTCTCAGGGAACCTTCCTTAACTCTGGCAAGAGCATGGCAAGGTCTGGCATCAATTAGAAACATTTCATTGACTCCCAAAGCTCCCCATCTTCTGCTGTAGAGCAGCTGAGGCTGCCTTGGCTGTGTCACCAAACAGAGCCCCACCCCCTGCCCAGGGCCACCCAGGGTCACTGGGGGCATGAGTCACATCCCCAGGCTCCAAGGGAAAGCTCCCAATGCCTTTCCTGCCCTCTCACCCTCCCTGGAACTTCCAGCTGCTGCTGCCTGTGCTGGGCTCTAACCCCAGCTCTCAGCATGAGCCCTGTGTGAGCAGACTGCTCCAGTGCTGGTGTCACCCTCTGTGTCACCACAACCCCAGAGTGACCGTGAGCACCCCCCAGGTGCATCTGGATTGTCACCAGCCACACTAAGGGGTGACAAATGACAGCAGAAGCATCTCCCAGGCACAAACCTGCCCTCCTTAATGCACCCTCCTTCCTCTAATGAGAGAATTTAATCTCACAGCATTTCAGCTGTGCAGTACCTAGATGACCAACCTGAGGGATTTGTATGTTTTTTTAAGCTCACTGAAATTCTTAATCTGAAATCATTATTTCTCAAAGTGTTCCTTCTCCAGGCTGTGCCATGCAATGGACTTGTTTTTTCTCTTTTTTTCTTGAAATTATGAGAGAAAACCAAGACTTTTAAAATTATTTGAATACTTGAGAAAGAAAATACTTGTTGATAATTTTAAATTATATATCCCTCCCTTTACTGTTAATAAAAGATCAATTAAGGTCAGGTGTGGGACCTATAACATCCCCCCCTTCATTCCTGCCTTTATTCTTTACTGACTTTTCAGCCTCTGGCAAAAATACCTACTGTGAAACAGGAAAGAAATTAAAGTTCTGGCAGTTCATAAATTTCAAAACTAAAAAAAAAAATAAAATATTAGAAAGCATAGTAGCAAAAATAGAAATGTGACAGAAGGTGAGCAGAGAGGGATAAGTGGATAAACTGGTTGGAATGCATTTTCATAGAAAAACAAATTTTCATAGAATATTTTGCAGATTATTTTAAAAGAGGGGAAGATTGTGTTGTCTCAAAAATGAAAATGATTTTATGATATTTTGCTGTTTCAAACTTGCAGCATTAACTTCTTGTTTCTCACTTGTTATATTTTTTCTGTACCTTCATACCTGAGCTATACATATCTTCTATCAGCATCCTCCCCCTATTGAAAAAACAAAAGACATTTTCATCAATGGACTCCTAATACTTTGTAACAAGAAATTTAAACCAGCCTTGTTTTTGTACCTCTCAGTATTAAATCATAATTTGGATTCTTTTGCAGAACTGGCAACAGCAAATTCAGTGTGACACCTCCTTTGTTTCAAGATTTTCTTTCCACACAGTCACTGCTGAACCTGTTTCTGACATTGCCAAATAAGTGCTCTGTACTCACTGTAGAGTAACAAAAAAACAAACATAATGTTCAAGACATGATGTGAAAATGACCACAAATACTCCTTGTGAGATATTGGAAGTGGCAGATGATGCCTTGATTGTGGAGGGAATAATCCAAGGAGTTTGCAAGGGTAGTTCCTGCTTCCCTGCTAAAAGATGAAGATCCAATACCAGTCCTGATTTTCTCTGCATATGTGTGTGGTTTAATCTAAAGACCCTGGATTTTCACAAAATAGATACCAAAATTGATTCTGCCTCCTTCAGGTTGAACATTGGGAAATGCTGACTGACAGAATCACCTAAGGGTAATAAATCTGCCAAGTGTTTTGTTAAACAACCATTCAGTCTGAAATGCACCCTGGCATTCTGGAATAACAATGGGCTACTGTAACGTGTGGTGCATTAATTATAGAGTTGACAAGAAAATTACCCTTCAAGCCAAGATTACTAAAAACTTTACTAGGCTTTTTTCCCCTCTACTGTTAAATACAGTATTCAGTGCAGCCCTCCCAGAGGTTCTGCCCACCTCCCCCTGCAGAGTTAACCAGCATGGCAGTAAAGGTCCAAACACTAATATGTCACTGAGAACATTGGTTGCTTCCCCCAATTTTATTGTAGCTGCTAAATGATAAATGATTAATAGCAGCATTAAAAATGGCCTTGGCTTTCCGCAGTGTAAGTTTTTCTGACAAACAGAATACAATGTTGATCAATGTGTGACTGGATTTATATCCTACAACAGGCATCCTTGTGGATCCTTGGCAATCTGTCTGGGAAAAAAAACAAAACAAAACAAAACAAAACAAAACAAAACAAAACAAAAAACAAAAAAAACAAAAAAAAATAAAAAAACTAACAAAAAAACTGGTTTCAAACACTCAGGTACTGGTGAGAGAGAAGGAATTCCAGTTTGGGAGACAATGTAAAATTACTATTAGTGTATAAGGACACAACAGAAATGAAAATGCTCTTTTATGAACAGAACATAATTTGTGTCTTCTCCAGCCAAAAACTCCTCTCTGATGCCTCTGACAGTTCCTGAAACTGCTGCAGCTCAGGGCTAAACCTGGACACCCTCAGCACAGCAGAGCAGTGGTGCTCCAGCCCACGGCACCTGTGTGTGCCTGTCTTGGGTTGCAATACAGGTGGGGCAGTGACCCTTACCTCCTGGGACATATCATCTGCTAATGGGCCATCTTTAAACCAGTTGGGGCAATCATCTTTATCTTTTCCATAACCCATCCTTCCTCCAGAGAGATATTTCCCGTTAATGGCCACTGAGTCCCACTGGATGACTGATAAAATTCCATCATCCCATGGGAGATGCTCCAGCCAGGGGGAGGAGCCAAGCCTTTCCTACCTAGATAAAAACTGAGATTTTGGACACCAAGTTACCGTCTTTCCACTGAATTCCAGAGGAAAGCCAGACCCTTCCACATCATCCCTGGACCTTCAGAGGAAAACTGCACCTTCTACAGGAGCACTGCTCCAGCTGAACCACATCTGTCACTGCAGGAGGATGCAGCCACCATTTAATGGGACTGCTGCCAACACCCTGACTGACTGACAGGGTATCAGGTTGTATTCTGACTCTGTCAGTGTTTTGGGATTCTTCTTTGTATTACTGTATTTCTATTTTAATTTTCCTAGTAAAGAACTGTTACTCCTAATGCACATATCTTTGCCTGAGAGCTCCTTAATTTCAAAATTATAATTATTCGGATTGAGGGGGTTTACATTTTCCATTTCAAGAGAGGCTCCTGGCTTTATTGGCAGACACCTGTCCTCCAAACCAGGACAGTGCCATAGGTACCCACAGGCAGCAAAGCCTCTTTGGAACAGGGGAATTCTTCCCCAGTGGCATCCTGAGTGCAGGGCCTAGAAACACATCCTAGTTTTGTATGTGAAAAATTCTGTGTATGAAAAAAAATATGTCATTACAGATGACTAATTCTTAATTTTATTACATTAACTTCCTAAATATGATTACCAGTAATGCATTTGCTTTTTTGAATTAGAATCTCTCTCAACACCCAGCTTAATCCTCCAGTGAGTGTTCAGCATTCATGCACTGCTGCTGATATGGAAAAGCATTTCTAGTATTGCCAAGACAGAAGTGCTTACTACCAAAGAAATGTTTCAAAACTGTACTAAAATATACTCTGTAGAGTTGACAACAACGTGTTAGGACTAAAGAGAATATTACATGTGCCATAAGTTGAATTAAAAGTCAAAGATAAGCATAAACCTGAACACTCAGTTTCCTAGAATTTGAAGTAAAAGCATGACTTATAATCAAACACATCTGGAAAATGACACTGTTGAGATTTGTCACCCTGAGGAAGAGTCTGTAAGGACACATGTTTATTAACATAATGCCACACTTCCTTTTAACTGGGTACAGAGAAATTCCTGGGGTTTACAGCATAATTTTAAAAGTTACATCTTTCATAGTCTCTTTTACTGTAGGTTCTTTAAACTTACTATTACAATAAACGAGCAGCCATCATGGATTAAAAGACCACTCTAGTTTCAACTCTCATAAACCCCACTTTAGTAAACCCCATTACCTTGTAAATTATTCTACTGTGGTATGTATTTCCTTTAAAACCAATTTCTTTTCCTCAGGCATATCTCAATGCCTTTTGGGTTAACTCTGGATCAAAAGCCCACATAGCTTAAGCAAAATTTTTCTATTTACCTCAGCAAACTGTATACTTTTCTCCTCTTCAGAAGTTGTGAGGAACTTGATATAATAACAGCATTTTCTTTCAAGGAAAGCTTCACATGAAGCAACAGTGTGGACTGGATGCTTGAAGAAAACAAATGAAACAATACATTGTGCTGTCCTGGTGACCACAAGGGACTGCAGCAGCAAAGAGGAGACATTTCTGAGCAGCAGGATCAGTGAGCTGACATCAACAGAGGTGTCCTGTGAGAGCTGCTGCCAATAACCCAGTGTGGGCCAAGTTACAGCTCAGCTCTAGGTGCCTCCGACCTTGAGCCTGGATGTTACAGCTCAAGTCCTCTTGTAGAAGGCAAACCTGTCTGGTTTTGGTTCCAACTTGAAAAAGGCTTAAAACTCTTGTGATAACTGCACATTTCTGGAAGGTAAAGTTAAAAATTCCCCAAATGAAAGTGCTCTGAGCAGAGAACTTCCATAGGGTGAGGTCTGGCTGATGGGAAGGAAATTGAAGAAGAGACAGAATGCAAAGGATGCATTATGGTTACATTAACAGCACGGAGAGAAAGGAGGCTTTGTGCAGGGTAAATCAGTGCCTGTGCAACACTGAAATATGAAACTCAAAGCCTCTCATTTCAAGTGTTTGAAACCCTCTTCTCATCTTTCCCACCCCACCTTTGAAAGTGCATATCCACAGGATGCACAGATGGAGTCCCACTTCAACAGCTCTTAGGCAGAGTTTGACATTGAAGACTTCTAACTCTCAGGCCCTGTCCTGGTTTAAATATATTTCCATCATCTGCAGATTTCTTTCTCCCCAAAGATAGGTATTACACACTTTAGAAAAGGGATCAGGTTTCCTTTCATCTCTGTACATCACCTCAATATTTCATAACACATCAAGAGAATGGACCAAAGAAGAAGCCTAAAGTCTTCCTCACAATTTTCACTTACTAATTTTTGCTTTATTGCCATCAACTTGATGAGTGCCTTCCACAGATACCAGAGGCAGCCACATTGCTGAGGTGCACTTAAATTAAATGTCAAATTTTGTCTGAAACATCAGTACATTGTTTTTGCCATTGCTCCACCATGATTATCTGACCTGTCCAGCATGAACCAGAACACTTGAGTCAGAGCTTCAGCAAATCTACAGCTTTGAGGATTCAGCTGTGACCACAGATTTCAAACAGCAGCAACTGCCCAACACTCTGAAGCTGCTCAAATATTCACTTACATGCAGAGCCCAAACCATCAGCTCAGCCATTGGGCTATGGCTGCCCAATATGCTCTAGTGATGTCTAAAGAACCTCTTGTCACAAATCTCTTCTTCAAGTAATCATTTACTTTTCTTTTCAAAAACACAGTAAAGAGATTGAAAGTCTCTGTCTCTCTTTAGATAATTTTGAAATTTTCCATGTAACCCTTTCCCAAACACTCTCCAATTTGCCAGCATTCATGCATCAAACTTGGGCACACATCTTTACTGCTCAAATAAGAGCACTTGGAAACAAATCAGCACGGTTCTATGGAGCCGTTTTCCATTTTACAGGTCTCACTCTGTTGGGATGCACACACTCTGTTTGTCTGCCCTTTATTTGAAGTAGGCTTGCTTTGGTGGGAAGGAAAAGAATGTAAATGCCTGCTTTCACACATAGTTTAATTTGTGCTTGCAGTAGATACTACACAATTCCATTACCTCTGCTTCCAAAATGAGGTGTTTTAAAGATTTTAATACTTGGGGACAAAGGAAGACATCAAGATTTAAAAAAAAAAAATAAATAAAACCATTGCATAACTTGAGAAAATAAATTAGTTCCATTACAAACCAGACCACTGATGGCATAACTCTGCACGGGCAAAAGTCTCCATGAGCTCTATTCTAAGGGACAGAGGATGCTGCATATGTTGAAGAGGAATTTTGGCTGTGATTACTTAGGAGATATCAGGTTACAAAATGGAAAATCTCTTTCCATCAGGCAGCATAATTTCAGCTGGCCATTACATTACAAAACTTCCAGGGATTACAGGCAATTTTAGAAGGCAACTGTGCAGCCATAAAACATCTGGCTGTATTTCACAGGGTGATCATTCACTTCCTGGGTCCCACTTCAGAGTTCTGCATGAGCAGCTCTGCTTGCTGGTGGATACTGCTGAGTCTCCAGAGCCCACATAATACTGTCCCAAATCAGAAATGCCACAGCAATCAAATCACCAGAAATATTCGTGCCAGGAATCACATAACTCACATTTTTTCTTTCCCACAAAGCACATTTTCTGTATCTCTTTCATGAGAATGCCCTGTGCACTGTCACTGCCAGAAGCAGCCAGGCTTGCTGTGACTGAGCACAGCAGAGCCCAGGCTCACTGGCTGCACTGGCATCAGCCTGAAATGCTTTAATTGCATTAAATGCTTAACTCCACTCACTAGGATGGTTAAAAGTCTGCAAAAAAAGCACAAAGCTTGCAGAAGGAGAGAAAGCACAAGAGGAGGTTAAAACCAAGCAGTAATTTTAGAGAACCATAGCAATCAGTGACAGCTGGAGTCTCCAGGTGCCCATGTGGTCAGCACTAAAGCCTCTATTCTTCCCTGTCTCAGACACAGGCATTTTCATATTTTCCCAGTAATGCAGTAAATGAGTATTACACTCATTACATGAGTACAACAGTGAAAAACAATGAAAGCAGCTTGGCATTTTTATAAGACAGTTCAAATAAAAACTAATGGTACATGTAATAATAATTCCAAGTGTATTTTGTTTCCATTTATATCCAACTAAGAGACAATTTTTGGTGCATTTGGTTTTACAGCTCTGTATATGCAGCAAAGTAAAAATTCTGCACATGGGAAAATAAATAAGTGGTTATATGACTGGTTGACAGCAAGATTTGTAGAGCTAATTAGTTCAATGAATAGGAAAGGCACTCAAAACTAACAGCTCATCAAATAGTTCTTCATACAAGAGATATCTGTCACCCTGCCTGTGCTGAATAAATATTTTCACTGTCTTCTAGAGATCAACGCCAACACAAGCAAATAAAAACAGAACAAAACAAAACTCCAAGGCCTGAAGAACCTGACACCCAGGCTGACCCCAGCAGCAGCAGCTCAGTGGGATCACAGCATTATCAAGGTTGGAAGAGACCTCCAAGATAATTGAATCCAACCATCAAACCAGCATGACCATAATCACCCCTAAACCACATCTCCAAGTGCCACATCCAAATACCTCTGGAGCCCTCCCAGAAATGGTGATGTGTTGCTCCTGGGCTAGGAGAGCAGCAAAAAGGATGCAGCAACAATACTTCCTTCATGCAGAAGAGAAGCAAAAAGCCCTTTATTAAAGAAACAAACTACACTTTTATAGAGTAGTTTGTGGTAACAAGGACAGAAGTAATTTCATTGGTGCAAGGAAGATGAGACCCCTGGTAAACATGCTTTCACAAAAACATCAGATCTCTCACACATCCAGCAGGGGCTTAATCATTGTTATAATTCTTTCTCTCATGTTTTCCTTGAGCAGCTTGAGAAAATCCAAGCTGCTTCTTTCCCTGGCATTCACTGGAATCCCACAGTGATTCACCACTTTCCTGGGCAACTTATTCCAGTGTCTGGCCACTCTTACAGCAGTTACTGTTTTTCTAATCTGAATCTCCCCTGGCACAACTTGAGGCCATTTTCTCTATTCCTTTCACTTGGGACATGGCAGAAGAGGCTGAGCCCCACTGGCTACACCATCCTTTCAGGTAGTTGTAGGGAATGAGAAGGTAGCCCCTGAGCATCCACTTCTTGAGACTAAGCACCCCCAGCTCCCTCAGCCACTCCTCACAGGACATATTTGTTGCCTTTCTCTGGACACCAGAGCACCTCCAGACCTCAGTGTCCTTTCTGAAGTGAGGTACCTAAAACTGATCCCAGAGTTCCAGGTGCTTCACCAGTGCCAGTACAGGTGGATGGTCACTGTGGTCACTGTCCTGATCCTGCTGGCCACACTATGGCTGATACAAGCCAGGATGCCCTCACCTGCTTGGCCACCTGGGCACATGCTGGTTCATATCCAGCCAGCTGTCAACCAACACCCCCAAGTCCCTTCCTGCTGAGCAGCTCTCAAGCCATTCCTCCCCAGCCTGTAGTGCTGCAACCCAAGTGCAGGACCCAACACTTGACCTTACTGACCCTTCTGAGCTGTCCTCACTCAGCCCATTGCTCCAGCCTGCCCAGATCCCTCAGCAGAGCCCTCCTGCCCACACAGCTTAGTGTCATCTGCAAACTTACTGAGGGTCCCTCAATCCCCTCACTCTTACAATTGCTGTAGACCCCAATACTGAGCCCTGGGGAGCCCCACTAGTGACCAGCCACCACTCATCACCTCTGTCTGGGCCCAGTTTTTCAGCCAGGGAGGTTTTCACCCACTGGAGTATAAGAAGTTTCTGGAAATACCAAACTAGGAACTCCATTCTGCTGTGGCCCAAAGCAGCTTCCTGTGATCCAAGACAGATGAGGATCAGAATCACAGTAATCAATACACCTTAAATACTGTAATATACATAAACACTCTCTTGGTTTTAGTCTGGGCCAAAAGCCATCATTTTGGCTAGTCAGGCTATGTCCAGGTCTTTACCACACTGAGTTATTATCACCCTGAAGAAAACAACAGGCAAGGAACAGAAGACTTAACCCCTCTGCTCTCAATCTGTCCTGCCAGACCCAGATCATAGCACAGCCTGCTGGATTTGCTGTCACTCAGGATGTCTCTGCATTTCAGAGAAATGCTGGATGCATTTCAGCAGAAGACACACATTAAATTACAAAAGCAGCCACTTCCCAACGTGCTGATGCCTGCATGTGCAGCTGGGACTGCAGGGGAGGGCAGAACCCAAGGCAATTCCATGCCCATGCAGCTGGCCAGCATTCCTGACAGCCCAGGGCAGAGCCTGCAGCTCAGCACCACAAACCCAGGGGTGTGTGCAGGGTGTCCAGGCACTCATGTGCAAGATCTGCTCCAAGACTCAGGGTCCTGAAACAAGCATGGCCTCCTAACAGAAGATTTGGGCCAAGAATGAACTAAGCTGGATTTTTCAGTACTCCTCCTACTGCTACTTTTAGAGAAGTGAGAGGAGGTGGACCCATGAAGAAGTTGGAAAACCTTCTCCCCTTCTTCTACGTTAAAAATTCGCACTCTCACATCCTGAGCAGCTGGCAATGACATAAAATCTACAATGTAAAACACCTTGAAATTGGTACAGGGTTGACTAAACTGCCTGTCCTGACAGCCAAGGGCTGTCCCCAGTTCACCATCCCAATTCAGATCCTGGTTCTTGTTTCCTGTGTGTAAAGTCCAGCCCAATTCATATAACTCAGATTTGAAGCACATATAACCTATTTCAGATGCCACTGGAAAGGAAAAAGACAATATTTATTTATGTATGCCAGTTTTCTCATGCCACAACACGTGAGTTGAGCCCAGCACTTCATTGCTATTTCAGGGCCAGGAGGCTGTGGCTCAAATCCCCCAGCCAGCTGCCAGGCTGCTGCAAACTGGAGCATTTCAGATGTCCATGGAACAGGTCCTGTCACACAGGGCAAGAACTGCCTGTGCTCCTTTTGGGCATTGAGTCCTTCTTTGCGTGGTTCTTTGCATTGTGTTGAAAATTATAATTAATTAGGAAGGCAGAACACATCCCCAAAGCACACTCTGTAGAAATGGCAACACCTTGTGCAGACATTTGAGATCAACTAATTTTCCATGAGAGTTTGCTACAGAAGTGTTGTTTCATCAAACACAAACAGGTTCAAGCAAGTGCTTTTGTGTCAGGGGATCCAAAGGGCCCTGTACTGCAGATTACGGAAACAATTATGCTTTGCACTAATGAAGATGAAATTATACAAATTGTCAGTGTTCTAGGAAGGCTACTGATAACACTGTGTCTCACTTGGGTTTCTAAAACCCACAAATATCACCTTATTCAATACCTTTGTCTAAAAAAATTAGGCTCCCAGGGATAGTTTTATTTCTCAGAAGGCTTGTATGAAATACATTATTGTGAGAGACAAACCAGGTTACAAGATATTGTTCTGGGCAGAACAGGTAGTTACAGTTAGCAAAAGAAAAGAAAGTACTTGTCTATCTGTATTTTATATTCCTTGAGGCAGAAGAGAAACTAACATCCTAAATAACAAAGACTAAAAAAGAAGAGGAAAAATAAAGCAGCAATGAGCATAAACCTGAAACCAACAGCAAGGACCCAAATCTCTCTTTCTGACAGCAAGTGCTGAGTGGGACAGAGGAGGAAAAGGACAAACTTTAGAAGCAGCTGGTGGGAGGGAATCACTCCCACAAATACCACGAGACAATGAAACTCCCTCAAAAGGACCAGGAAAGCTCCTGCAGCTCCCAGCAGCTCATACTGGCAGCACTGTCCCTGGTACAGAGAAATGTAATACTGTTAAAGGTCCAAAGTGATTCATGGCTTATACAATTTTATTATTGACAGTCAAGTTAACCATGAGATCCTCTGGCAAGTGATATTTGTAATAGATTTGAAATTGTGATATAGCTATTATTCAATCAACTCAGTTTTGCAAACTAAATCAATATCTGAACCCATTCCAAGAGACATAATGAGACCATAGTAGTTACATATTTAAAAGAGGAGAAAAAGTAAACCATCTGTTTGCTTATGTATAGTAATAGACAACATACTCTTGCCATCTCTTTTGATTTTGACACTGTACTCCTTTGAAGAAGTACTCAGAAGAAAAATGCTTAAGCTGCAGCTGACTTTCATCATACTCCCCAAATCCTAGCCTTCTTTAAAGCAAATCATTACAATTCTCTTCATCTTTTTATGCCTATAATCTAGAGTTCCAAACACACTCTTGGATATAGAGGCCATTTGGGACAAACATAAATTGATGAAACATTGACCTTGTCTTCTGAGCATTTCAAAATGATGATACATAATTTCAGTATTTGAATTCTTCTGAACCTGAGGCATGATAGTGAATGAAAGCAGAACTGAGGAAACTCACATCTGAACACTCATTTGTAATTTAACTTGTAGCATTTTGTCAAATGTTCCCAAGCTTCCTTCATAACAAAGCAATACAACAAGAGCATTTCCACTGAGATATTAAAACTGACTCCTGAAAACACAGTACAAAAAAGGTTAATCATAGTTTCCTTTTTACTTTCCTAGTGCTGACCCAACCCAGACTCAGTTCAATAACTTTTCTCAGGTTGGCTAAGGTGACCAGCATGACAAAAGTCCACATTCACAAGTAATGGAATTCATGACAAGTTGTTTCTACTGAGGTCACTCTCTCGTATTGAATTCTTCTTGTGTGTGAAAAGTGGCCGTGGCCAGCACTACAACTGTAATTAAGGTTAACATACTTACTATTTCCATTATAAAGCCCACTTTCCAGGGTTTAAGTCACCAGTTCCAACTGCACAAGTTATAAGCAGAGTCACAGTTTGTTCTTATCTATTTATAAAATCAGTTGAAACCCACTCAACTGTTGCTGGAGATCTATAAACCATGGCCTGCATGTTCCCCTTCAGCAGTTTAGAACTTACATGCTGTGAACATGAAATTCTCCTCTGGGGAAAGCAAGCAGAGCTGTGTTTCAGGGAAGGCATTAGAAACACCTCCCTACCAAGAAACTTGAGCTTATCCCTACCATTTCCTGTTTATTCACAGTCTTCAGGGAACAGAATGAGATCTTTACTTAGTTTTGACACAAGCATGCCAAAATTCAGAAACATGGTAATTGAGGGTGCACCAAGCTTCATAACCTGATTATGTCAAGCCCTTAGAACAGGCAAGAGCTGTAAGATGCTTTGTGCAGCTCCCAGGGGTTGTGCCTGCTCCAGGCTCAAGGCTCCTGGAGGAGAGGCAGTGCCAGTGCCAGCAGCCTCTGCCCACACCAAGGAGTTTGGTTCCCCTGCCCCAGCACACAGCAAGAGGCATCTGCAGCTCTGCTGAGGACAGATGTCCATGCTGGAATGCTCTGAGTTGGTACAATCCAACAGAACAAGCCCCAGGGAGGTGAGAAAAATGGGAACTGTTCTTCCAGCTCATCTCTGGTACAAATACCAACTCTGCAAAACTGTGATAATCCTTGGCACCCCATGTATCCAGCTCTGCTCCTGACACAAGGCACATCAGCATCCCTTGCAGTGAGGCTCTGGCACGTGTGAGAGCACTGACTGTGACAGGTCACCACCCAGCAAGTTTGACTTACCACACTGCCCAGACTGAGCTGGGCTTTGACTGCACAGGCTGTTCCTAGTACTGAGAGAAAATTAACTGCATTCTGTATAAGAAACAGTACAAGTACCTGAAATTAAATACTGGAGGAGATATGTCTGATTTTTTTTTCCCAGCAAAACTATATTATTCATGTGGAATATAAAGGAGAACAATGTGCTTTTTGAATCATAAACCAACACTGGATTCCTAAAGACTGGAATTCTCAAAGTGGTACAGGTGGATCAGGTACACAACCCCCAGAAAAATGCAACTTGGTGGAGTAATTTCTGAAACACCAACTCTGGAAGAACAGAGATATGGGCAAATTTTGAGATAGTGAAACACAACACACGCCTTTCCACTCAGGCTGTAACATCAGCTGGGAGCTGACAGGTTTCATCTTTTCAGGTGTCAGAGCTTTGGTCTCGGCAAAAAGGTGAAGTACATAATCCTCCTGCATAAAAGAGAAAATTAATTAGTTTCTCAGACATGATAATGAAACCTTGAGCCCTGAAAATGCTTCTCCCTCTGCTAATCCCCACACTCAGTGAGTCCCTCTTGTCTCAGAGGTGTCTCGGTGGCAGTGTCTGCCTGCACAACAGCAGGAGGCTTGGAGAGCTCACCACAGCTCAGGGCTGCTTTGTCCAGGTTGGTGTCTGCTGGTTTGCAGAAGCAGGGCAGCCCAAGGGATGGCACCTGGACCTTTCTGCACCTGGAGAAGCTCAGAGGAGCCCAGAGTGAAGCTGAGCCCCTGTGAAGGAGCTGTTGTGTGAGAGGCAGCAGCAGATTGCTCCAGAGTGAGTGGAGCACAGCAACTACTCTGCAGGTTTTGTCATTTAGCCACAGCAAAAAGCAAACAATATCCCAAGCCAACAGAGAGATGGTGCTCAAATTCTGGTTCTGTGTGATCATGGAAGAAAGAAAAAAATGAGAAAAATACTGCACTCTTTATCTTTCTACAGGTTATTACAGAGGCAGAACTTACTATTTCAGAGTAAGTTCCACCACCTGATACTGTTCTGGTCTTAAGATTATTTTAGTTCTGAGTAATTCCTCCAAACTAAAATAGTAAACAAAATAAATACCAACTGCTGCAGCCCAGCACTAACATATCCACAAGGAGTTGAGGAAAATCTTCTGCAGTATGAAAAGGAGTAAAAAGTGATCAGTGAAATATTTCAAGAAGAAACCAGCCTTGGTAGTAAGATTCTTGATATGATAACAACCAATCCTGCTGGTATAAGCAGCATCTGTGACCACCATCTACTTATAACATGATTTTTAGTCTTCAGTATTTATTCCATATTAGTGAAAATTTAGAGCATCTTCCCTGAAGCCAGTCTAAGCAAAACAGTAAAAAACAGAATGAAATACTCAAATCCAAGGATTTGATTCTCCTTCCTGCATTGACACCTTCTTTTGGTTAAGTTATGATTGCAAAAGCCAGCAATGATGAAGCACATCAGAACTGAGACAATGAGCACATCTAGCTTGCTCAACAATCTTCACTGTGCTATGCAATGTTCAATATTGATTTTGATTCTGTTAGACTTCTACTGGAGTTATCTGTTCCAGCCAGCTGCCAAATATACCTGCTCAGTAATGTGTCCAAATTCATTAACGGTTTTGTTTTAATAATATTTCATTTTCAAGTTTAATTTTATCCACACATTAGCTTCATATTACTTATGCAAATAAAAGCTTTATGGCTATATTAGCAATAATTCATTATCATTCCCTACTGGCTTAGTGAAGGAATTTGTAACTTTGGAGTACATCCAGAGCTTTTAATTGAAGATACTAAGGGAAGTCTACATTTAGTTAGAATAATTTGCACATACTAATTAAATATGATTAGCATAAGTCTCTCAAACTCTTTCCAGGCTCAGCAATTGATTGTCTAGGATAGGACTTCTCCTCAAGTCCTGTCTGAAGGATACTGTATGAAGATGGAATCCAATGAGCATCCTGGGAGAAGGAGGCAGTGACTGTTGGAGCTGGGATCCAGCACAGGAAGGTGATCTATTTATTGAAAGTTACTGCTCCATCTTCACCATTACAGCAGAGGTAACACTTGTCCCTTCCTCATCTGTCTACCCCTTATCATCTCTAAACAGTGGAAGACAGGAAATCAGTGGCTCTAGCCAGGGATATTTCCCTGCCAGGGACTCACTCCAAGTGATCAGCGGTACCAGGCAAGGAAGGAAATACCTAAATTGTATGATCAGGTAGCAAAACCTAAAATGGTTTAGTTACTGGGACTAAGGGAGACTGGTTTTGGTGCAACTTTTTCCTGTTTCTTTACATCTTCATAACTGGCCACGAGTAGGGAAACTTAAAATGATTAAACACGAAATAGTGCAAACTTACAGAGTGGATTGTAACTACCTGTTCCATGTTGCCACAGAAGTCCTACAGGGCTATATCTTCTAAGTTCCAGTGTTTCCATCTCCATTCCAAAGACTGGACCCTAGATAGTCTCAAAAAAATATTAAGAAAATTGTGATGGCTATATTCCTTTCTTTGTGCACTAAATGAGCTCCTGTTGGATCAGTAACTGTCATCTGTTCACTTTCGTAGGTTCCAAGTCCCATAAGGACTGTGGGTATCTCCCCATCTCCTACAGAAGATGTTTTAATTAGCCAATTATATTAGTAAAAAGCAAGCTGATTTCTAGGCCAAAGAATGGCATGGCAAAGATATTAAAATCAAATTAGCAAGACATAGCAGTGTTTTCCTTCAGCATGCAAAAGCAACCTCCTGCACAGATAATCAGCATTGTGTCTGGGTGTGATCTGGAGCAGTGAAAAGCACACACAGTGCTGAGTAATGAACATGGTGACAGGTATATGAACTTCCCTCCATTATCTCCAGCTTTTGCCCTTTTAATTTAGTTTATTGGTAATCACCGTGTGTCCTTTCAACGTGTGCTTTAAAAAACAAACAGCAGTGTTTGCAAACCATGAGCAAAGCACATGCACCAAAAATAGAATGGGGGGAAGGGAGTGGATCTTACAGCTCGACTGCACATCTACTTCTTCCCTCAAAACTCTAAGTTTACATTGAAGGAGAGAATTAGAATGTTTGATTCAGGATGATGGGCACTTTTGATTGCCAACTAGTGAAAGCTGAAAGGAATCTTTTAAATTGCACCTAGAATCTTCCTTCTGAGGTGGAAACCAACGGAAAACACATTTATTTGGGCATTAAAACCAGACATTTACAAAACAACTAGCTGCTTGGAAAAATGTATTTCCACCTTTCCTCCCAAAGAAAACAGCAGGCTGCTCTTCCCTGCCCTGCTCCCAGACCCCAGCTGTGCTGCACACAGAGTTGCTGCTTTGAAAAGCAGCATGGATTTGTCTGGATAACACTTTTATCCTTCAAAGGCCGGGGCAGCAGAGCACCTGCCTTGGCAAAGCTCACAGATCAGCTCTGCTTAACCCATGAACTCCAAAACCTTATCACAACCTTTCACAGGCTCCGAGGTGTAAAACCACCTCTGACCAACACAGGGCCAACAAGGCCAGACATTGGGAAGATGAAGGGGCAGAAATGGGCTCAGGTAGCAGCTCTAGGGGACTGGCCTGACTCCTGGGGGATGCAGAACCTTCTCTGCTGCACCACGTACTGCAGCAGCTCCAGCCCCAAAGTCAGCCTGAACCCAGGCTGGCAATAATTGCTGCCCTCACAGCTTCTGGCAGCCCAGAGATGCCCTGGACTGGCATGGACACATTCTGACCTGCTCTGCTATATAAGGGGAATAATTTCCCTACATTAAATTGGAGCTCTGAAAGGTGAAGTGCATCAACATATCTGAACCCACATTTAATCTCCTCAAAATTGCTGTAAGGGAAGACTGGAGGGATCATTTCTGCCTCCCTGGTGTTGGTGGCTCGTGTGTTTCTGGCTGTATTTACTGTGCTGCTGAACAGAGATTCAGAGAAGATTGACAATCCAGAAGAAAGGCAGATGAAACACAAAGCATGTCAGTACTCCTCTGATGTTGCTGCTGTCATCACCACCAGTTCCTCCTCTGAACAGAATAGAGTTGTATATATTTTATTTTGTCTGAAGGATCATAATGTACAGTCTTTGTGCAATTTTTGATTCATAATTTGTTCCCCTTAGCTCACCTGATGTCCCACTAGCTACCCTGAAAAAACCAGTAGGATCATGCACTGGATTAAATCACATGATCCATCAGCTAAACAAAAGATTGGTGAAAATCTCAGTTCTCCACATGCTTTCTGACAAAACGCCTACAGGAGTATCCACAAATTTTGGGAACCACTGGTACTCATACCCATGGCCCAGGACTCACTAGCCACTGCTGAATACTTGGCTTCAGTGCTTTCTTAACTACCTGTGCCCAAAGAGAGAGTAACATCTCCTATGAAGACCACAGCATTTTTTGTATCTATTGAAATGAACTTGTAATTTCTTTTGCCACTCCCTAGAGTAAAAAAAATATTCTGAAATTGCTGTTCAGTAATTTTGCAGAATTTCAAGGTGCCTGCTTGCCACTTTCCCTTCAACCCTGTGATATTATTTCTACACTCACTCATCCAGAATCCTTTCCACAAGGTGATCCCCATATTTTGCTTCATTTTTGTTCTTATCATTTTGTCCCTCCTCTGAGTCAAAGGGATACCAAGACTGGGCTTTATGAGCACCTAAAGCCATGCCCAGACAGAGGGAATGCTGCTGGAAGCACGCTGGAGGCAGTGATTCCTGCCTGTGTTGGTGTCCTGTTTCTGAGGTCATGGAATGCTCTGGTAGGAATAGAGGGGGGAGTTTGCAGCATTTGTATAATGAGGAATTCCCAGCCCAGCAGCTGGGAAGTGTTTGCTCAGCAATCCTCACACACATCCAGACAAAGGCTCTGACCACCAGCATCAGTCCCGTGCCGACACCTGCAGCCCTCTGCCACACAGGGGAGCTCAGGTGAGAGCACCCCCAGAGGGAGCTCTGCCACTGCTGTCACCAGCACCAACAGATGGAGCAGGGGAGCACTGGGCAGCTCTGGGCAAGAGCCATCAGCCACTGCTGAGCTGGGAGTTGAGAGGTGGTGCCTGTGCTGCACGTGGTGGCATGTCTGCACAGCAATGTCCCTGTCACCTTGGGCTGGGGTGACTGCCACAGTGAAGGCTCTGACATGGGGTGCATGGAATGTGCATTGGTGCTGCATTTGAGCTACAGGAAAGTGGTGAAAAGGATAATGGAACACAGTTCCTCGTGTAATGGAGAAACAAAAGAAGAGTTTTATTTAAAGAAACACAACACTTATATAGGGTAGTTCGTGCAATACAAAATAGAGGAGACTCATTGGTCCAAGAAGGCAACACCTCTTTGAAAACATGCTTTCTGCAAAACATCAAGTCTCATGTCTCCAGCAGGTGTTTAATCATTGTTATAATTTCTTGTCCTTGAGTGTTCTGAGAAACCCAAGGCTTCAAGGCTGCTTTTTCCCTGGTTCCCAGCAGAATCTACATTGGCACTGGGAAATCACTTGGGTACCTGCAGCTCGGGTTTGTCATTGCAATCACAGCTCTTGCTGCAGCATGGCCAGGCCTTAATGGGGGAAAAGAACCCAGGAAAAAAATCAATTGGCTGATCTGGGACTTCTGCACCTCAGCATGGGACTGTGAGGGGAATAGAGACAAACTGAGAGCCCACCATGCACGATCAGTCTGTGGCTGCTCCACAATCTGGTTCTGGTGCCATGGCTTTGGGATGAACTTCCCTCCCCCAGTGTTTAGCTACTAAATGTATGAGTAAAGAATGCTAAATTATATGCAAGTCACATTAAGAACAATCAGTCGCATGAAATAAAGAATCTAATAGTTCATAAATGAGATGCAAATTCATTTTTATGGGTGCACTATAATAAGCCAATTATTTCAGAGTTCTTAAATTATGCAGTTTCAAAAAGCTTAATTGCTTAAATTTTTTTTCAGAAGCTTTAGGTTTTTCTATAGTACAAGGAAAATATATCTGCCTTGATAGCAACATTAAAAAAAAAAAAAAAAAAACAAAATCAAAACCCAACTCCCAAACATGATGCCAAGTTGTGAGCAGGAGCAATACAAACAGAAGAATAAGCCAGCTGGCAAAGCACAAATGTAGTAGACATGCAGACATGGAGCTCTGTATTGCCCCCAGTCCCAGGTCCTGATGAGCCCAGGCTGCAGCACCCTGGGGTGAGTGTGAGACAAGCACAGGGGAATTTCCAGAGCAGCAGGGATTCACCAGCCTGGAGCCAGCAATGGCACTCCCATCCATGGCAATGTCTTGCCACCATCAAAACAGTCCTTTGGGACTCATGGCACTCAGAAAATTAAAGGACATATTTTTCCTTTGTAAAAAAGACTCAACCCTGAGATGTTCTTCCTGAATCCTCCTGCACTGTTGTTCTTCCAAGAAACTGGATAGAAGAGAAAGTAGCTGTCAGTTTGGTTTAAAAAATACCCCAAAAAACTAATAGAGAAGATCATGCAAAGGCAGAACTGTTCTCCGTTGTGCACTATGTGTAAAAAGTGAAACAGTATAAGAACCCAGCCAGATTCTCTGACCTGCATGACAGCACAAAATAATTCTGCAATAATTTACAAGACAGAGAATTTGTGAATGCCTTATCCTTGGAGGAGTTCAAGGCCAAGGATGGATGGTGTTCTGAGCACCCTGGTCTGATGGAAGGTGTCTCTGCCCATGGCAGGGGGTGGAAATGATGATCTTTGAGGTCCCTTCCAACACAAACCATACTATGATTCAAGTTTGACCTAACATTTCTTTCAAAGTTAGTAAAGAAGAAAAGTGAGGCTTAAGAAGGTTTGAAGGGAAAACAAGCTACACAGGCCTCAAAGGGGTGAAGTGTTGCCAAATGAACTATTAACAATTTTTCAAAATCACTAGCCTGTGACTAGTCAGCTCACTAGCCATACAATCAAATGACAACTAACATTAGCCAAGAAGGGAACAAAAACCACACTTAATTGATCAAAATAATCAATCACACCAGTTATGCTAATTCTTCTCTGTATTTGGAAAGCAGCACTGAGTTCATCAGGCAGTCAGTTATAACTGTGGTCAGCAACCACCAAAGACCACCAAAGGGATCACAGGACAACAAAAGATCTGTGCCAGTGGGAGGGGAAATATGCTGATGACTTTGGGGAAAGGATTATCATATATATGTTTCTTCTGGGAAAAACAATTAATATGTATGCAAATGACAGTATATAAACACAAGCCTTGTCTGTAATCAGCATCAAGATATTTCAGAGGAAATATCCTCTCATGCATCTGGTGCCAAATAAAGAATGCCTGCTTCTTTGTGCTACACTGGTGTTAAGGAGTTTTATTTTATCGAATATTTGGTAATAATGCCACAGCAGGAAAGTACGGAATATATGAACCCTGGCCTAACTTTTCTGGGTATATAGAGGCCATATAAAGAATAAACCTATTCTTACTGCTGGAATCCTTATACAAGCTTTTGGGCACATAGGCTTTTCTTTTCAGATCTGAAACAGAAGCAGAAAACTTGAAATCCTCACTGTGTGGTTGCTCTCCAGTTACATCTTTCTTGGAAGTGTGCTGCTTCTGATTCAAATTCAGCATGCTTCCATGCCTTAAGCACAGTAGCCAGCCTAATAAAAGACCCAGCTTGTACTTGGTTATCTTGTCTTAGTGCAAGAACACCACCAAAAATATTTCATGGGTTTCCCTACCCTCACAGAGAAGCCCTATGATTTCAGGACACTGAAAAGCAGGGAAATTCATTTTCCTGTTCCTCTCCATTCCCAGTGTAAGATCCTATCATTTTGCTACTAGGCCTAGTCTGCTGCCTCTGCCAAATCTTCTTGGCAAAAACATCCCAACAGATCAAGTGTCTGAGTGGCAAAGAGGCAATAAAGATAAATAATAACATATTGTTCTACACTGGTTAAGTTGTCTAGAAATAGTACAAAATCAACATCCAGATAAAGAATCCATTTTTTTAGCTTTAAAAATGTTTTTAGTCTAAGGCTTAGAACAATGTACATCAGATTTTTGAATGCTTTTCTATCAAAATCCACGTGAATTGTTTGCAATGGGAAAATGATGCTCATTTTAACAAAGGCCATGTTCAAAAAACAGAAATATAAAAAAGTATTGTGACACATCTAACATCTGGATCAGGACTTCTGCTTCTAGAGACTGTGCAAGATTCCAGTGTGGCTTTGAAGAAGGATATCACTGAGCAGAGCTGACTCAGAGCAGTGTCAGAATGTGCAGCCAGCTGACCTTCTGGGACAGAATAATATTAATAGTATTCTGGCCTTATAATGCTATAAACTATATCATGAATACATACATCAGTCTTGGGTAAGAAGCTTAATAATAAATTAGTTAATTTTTTTTTCCTTTAGCCAAAAGCCAGTACAAGCCATAGCTTTATTTACAAAAGGTTAAACATTTCTTTAATTGGATTGCTGGCATTTAAGTGTGCAGCAGAATATCCTTCAGCAGTGTCCCTTTTATTTGTGAGTGGAGAAGTGCCTAGAGAAATGCCAAGGGAAGATTTAATTTTAATAAAAAAGGAGAAGCTTAAGATGCCTTTGGAGGCTTATGTTACATCTAAAAACTACCATGAACCAATGAATTTAATCCAAAAGGTCCCCAACCACAGGACTGAAGGGAAATGGCAACTCTGGTGTAGCTTGATGAAGCTTTCTGTGTGTTAGTAGTGGCAGTTCTGTGCTTATGGCCTGTTATGAATACACATACACACATCTAAAGTGTTTTGTGATTCAAAATATATTTTAAGATGAGAAATGTAGTTGCCCTACAGCATCTTAAAGACACTTCAAAGAACCATTCGTGTCAGGAACTTACAAATAAATAGAGGAAAAGGAAAATCCTTAGCCCCTCCTCTCCTGAGTCAATCCTTTGGAAAACATTACACACCGAAATTGCAATGCCTGGAAGAAAAAAACTCCCCCTTGTTGGCTCTCACTGGGGCCAAGGTGAGGACCTCATTCTGCACAGTGCTGGGGGGTGAGTGCCACCAGCTCAGATATTATCTCATAGCTGTCATGCACACAGTATGGGAGTCTCCTGGGAGTGGCTAATTGCACTTTACCTCCTCAGAAAGCAGCGTGGGAATTTATGAGGAAAAAGAGAGTTTATAAATTACACAAAGGACCTTTAACTAGAGGGATAGGTTTCATTACTGGAGCACATTATTTGATGTCAGAATTAAAAACAGCTTCTAGAAAGTGGATTGCATTTAACTTTCCATTTAGAGGAACAGAAAACAAGAAACTATTTCAGAGACAGCCTCAATCACCTGGGTAATGTAAAGCACTATGCCAAGTTTGCACCGACTCAGTAAGGGACCAGCAGGTCAGTTATCATCCACCAGGTACCTCTATTTCAACACTGCATTTTGCCTCCCAACATGTGATAATTGGAGCATTGCCTCAATGGTACAATGGATTTGAGAGCCAGAATTACCTATATCACTACTACCTTAGACAGCATGAGTCTCTAATGTTTGTGCAATGGTTGAGCTCCAACATTCAGCAGCTGAAGGGAGAGAAGAGTGAGAAATGGAGAATGTGAGCAAGGAAAATCTTACTGTGATATGTCCTGACCTCTGCTGGGGCCGAGGGCAGCAGCCAGCCACCTCTCCCTACTGGCCACCTGTAAGGCCCCAGACCTCACTCAATGAGACTCTTAAAAGGGCTTAGGATTCTTTTATGTACCCTGAGTCAGACATACAGGAGAAAATACTGACTAGATATTCCTAAAGAGGAGAAAACGACAAAATCTTTATTGGCAAATCAAAAAAAAAACAGAGAACTTTGGCAAATTTTAGGGCAACACTCAATCATCATAAAGTATTTCACAAAGCATTAACTTAGCAAACTCTAATTCTCATTTAATTTAGCAAACTCCAACACATCCAATTTTAAATTAGTCAGACTCTGAGAAGAATTTAGAAGAATTTAGAAAAAGACAAAAACAGAGAAGAGATTAAAATAGAGAAAAAAGGGAAGGGAAGGGAAGGGAAGGGAAGGGAAGGGAAGGGAAGGGAAGGGAAGGGAAGGGAAGGGAAGGAAGGGAAGGAAGGGAAGGGAAGGAAGGGAAGGAAGGAAGGGAAGGGGAAGGGAAGGGAAGGGAAGGGAAGGGAAGGGAAGGAAGGGAAGGGAAGGGAAGGAAGGGAAGGAAGGAAGGGAAGGGAAGGGAAGGGAAGGGAAGGGAAGGGAAGGGAAGGGAAGGGAAGGGAAGGGAAGGGAAGGGAAGGGAAGGGAAGGGAAGGGAAACAATTTTTTGTCTTGAGTAGCTTTAAATATTTAATGTTAGGCAAACCATTCATTGAGCCTTAAAACCAAAATTTTCTGTTAATTTTTTTGTTTTGTTTTGTTTTCTCTATCATTCTAAACCAACCTATTTGTTTGATCTTTAAAAAAGACACTTATTCATGCTGGGTTTATCCTCCTGTGCTGCTGCAACTATATGGCCACCTCATAGAAGACACAGCTTCTGCTTGTGGGACAAAATTAGTGAAGAAAAAGAACCACAGCAACAGCAGCTTTGGATTTTTCTATTCTGTGGCCACATATTTGTTCTTTGAGTCACAATTATTTGACCCTGGTCACCACACTCTGTACTGGATTTTTACATCTAATGAGGTTGCAGGCTGCTGCTTTTCACTATTATCCTTAATCAAATTTTATTGATTACTGGGGGACAGCATCAATGGAGGGAACATTACAAACAAATGGAAAAGCTGCCCAGAAGCTACTGGTAAGGTTTTTGTGTTTTAGAAAAAACACAGTGTTAAAAAAATAACACCATTGCTTTTCCTATTCAATCCTGTGAACTCTCTGTGAGATATTCTGATGATCCCACATTCTATCGTCACCTCTAACAGTCTCTGGCTGAAAACCTGCTGGATGTGAAGACTGAACCAGCTGAGCCAAGAGCTAGAGGCAGGAGGATCACACATTCTCAGTTGATGTGAGCAGGTGAAAACTGTTCCTTTATAGCCTCTCTCCCACTCAGGCAGCAGGAACCTGCAGAAAGCTAAAGGAAAGGTAGGTGGAACACAACAGTTATTTATCTTGTAGGTTTTCATAACCACATCAATCATCTAAGAGTTAATGGCACAGAAGTCACCTGACCAGGTACCGCAGTGTCCCAGGTTGCAATGTAAAGTTGTGCCCAAAGTCTGTATTCTATCACCATCTGCTGAAACCAGCTGGGGCACTGATCCTGATCTCTGTGGAGATATCCTCTGCTAATGGGTCAGCTGTTAAAACACCACATGGGGCAATGTTCTTTATCTTTTCCATGACCAATCCTTCCTCCAGGAAAATATCTTCTATTAATGAGCCATTGAGTCCCACTGTATGACTGATAAAATTCCATCATCCCACTGGGAGATGCTCCAGCCAGGGGAGGAGCCAAACATTTCCTACCTATAAAAAACTGAGATTTGGAGCACCAAGACAGCTCTTACCCACTGGTTTCCAGAGGACAAGAGCTACCAGACCTTTCTACAGGATCACTATTTCAACAAGACCACTTCATCTGGACTGCTATCACCACCCTAACTAGCAGGGTGTCAGGTTGTATTCTGACTCCGTCAGTGGCTTTTCCTTTGTACTATTGCACTTTTTTTTTTTTTTTTTTTTTCCCATTAAATTGTATTTCTGACTTGAAATCTCTAACTAGTTTTGCTTTCAAACCATTACACTCCCTATCAGAACTTGTAGAAAACTATCAACTTAGAAAAACTGACCCATTATTCTCATTATGATGTGTTAAATGCATTTAGTATTATTATAAATTATTTAAGATCACCTAAACTGTAAATCCTTCATAGCAGCATATGTATTATCAAGGCAATGCTAGAGAAGAAAATAAGGGAATTGGGGTGTTTAGGATACTCAGTATAGTAGTGCCTGAGGGATTGAGCTAAATAAAATTTTAAAAAATCTACTGGTTCTTAAATGGTCATTGTTATTTAGAGTGGCTGTTTAAATGGAAGCAGAGTGACAGCAGTGACCTGCACCGACATGTGCATTTCCATGGACGGTGTTGTGAAAGAAAATGAGCCAGTTTTCAAGCCAGGAGCCCATTAAACGTGGCAATCTGTTAACATATAGGCCCTAGCTCATATTATCACAGAAATCTTCAACCTCTTCCAATTTCTTTCAAGGTATAAATTGCAATTTCCCAAGACAGTTAAAAGTAAGCAAAGAGTTGCTGCTACTCTGCCTCTACCACCTTCATCTCTTTCCTTTATTTCAAAGGATTACTTTTGCCATGGGATAATCAATGCCTTGTAAAAATATCCTTCAAAGAAAGTATGGTTGAACTCCTGATTTCTTGATCATAAGATTCCCTACTGTATTGCATAGAATTAATAACTAACTGCTTTCTATGAAGAATAAACACATAACAAAGGGTTGTCTGTACAGGATGGAAAAGAAACTACCTTCATTTCATATAATTTATGACTGCCTTATGCCATGAAGAAAATGGATCTCTCCCTGTGCACCTTAGAAGAGTTCTACAGTTAAGAGTCAAGAAAAGAAAAACATAAGACTGAATCTCTCCTTCCTGCCATTACACTGATCTACAACAGATACTCTTGTCTCTGCAATTCAGAATGATCAGTCACTACAGGAGAGAGATTTAATAAATGAATCCACCACAAACTTAAGTGCATGTGAAATGCACCAAAGTCTGTGTCATTATCTTGAGTATTTTGTCCACTTCTACACCTTTTCCGAAGCCTCTTTATACTAATATTATTAAAAATAGCCTCAGGTTATTTTTCTGAAGAAAAGAAAGCTTTTATTTCACATTCCTTACACATTGTAGATATGATGTGTTCCTTCCTGTGACATTGTTGGATTGGGATGATGTTACACAAACAGGGATGCAGAGGAATGGGAATGGGCTGACACTGCTGATGTTCCCATATCAGTTGATCAGCTGTGGTGTGAAAAACACTTGTAGAAGAAAAGGCAGCACTGAGCAAACCCCCAAGGTACCAGTCTACATCCAGCAGCAAAACCACTGCCATGATTTGGCTGGGTGTTGTGACTTAGGAATGGTACTTCCCAGACAAGTGCCCCTGCTTGAGACCGAGGGGACACACCACCAGGTAACCTGTGGTTTTCCTGCATGGCCACAGAGAGGACATGAGGGATGGAAAACACACCTATGCCCTGGCAGCACAGGATGTGAGTTGAGAGGAA
Source organism: Muscicapa striata striata (assembly GCA_030060385.1). Lineage (NCBI taxonomy): Eukaryota > Metazoa > Chordata > Aves > Passeriformes > Muscicapidae > Muscicapa > Muscicapa striata. Next base: position 2,402,433 of record JAREIS010000032.1, on the reverse strand, counting down.
GAACAACCACCACAGGAAATTCCTCAAGGATAAATGCCACCCCAGAATCCAGTGGGGAAGTCCTCAGAGGCAATAAGAGGAATGATGTTGCTTCCCTTTCTCTGGAAGGGACATCCAGTTCACATTTACAAGAAGTGAGCATGGAGTACTATGGGCAGAACTAGAGGGGCCCTGCCTCCAGCCAGGTGGAGGGAAGGGACAAAGGGATACCCCCGACTGTGTGGATCCATGGCACATCCGACCCACCAGCACACAAGGCTTTAGCTGACACTGCTGCACAATGTATCCCAATTCCATCAAGATATGGAGGGGCAGAATCCAGCTCTGTTTCTGCAGTGACAGGAGGATCCCAACAGCTGACTGTACTGGGAGCTGAAGTGAGCCTGACTGGAAAGGAATGGCAAAACTAACCCATTGTGACTGGCCCAGAGACCCCACACGTCTTTGGCATAGATGGCCTTAGGACTCAAAAGGGCATTGTTGGGCTTTTGGGAGAGCTGCTGTGGAGACAAATCAGAGGAAATCAGACAGCTGAATACCTTGCCTTGGTGGGGCATGGCACATTTCCTCTTTAATTTGCTCAACTTTTTCTAATCTGTCCACAGTCTTGGACAGTCTTTCCACAGCTAAGGCACAGGTAAATATGGACAAAAAAAGATGATGTTTATACTGCCAGAGTTGGATAATGCCAATGAATGGGCAAACAGTGGCATGCAACATACAAACTTCTGCCCCATGGACCTGCACAGTGAAAAAGGGAATTCAAACAGGAACCTAAAGGGAATTCAGATTAGTAGCAGGCCTAAAAAAAGGAAAATGGGGTGAAAAGCTGGGGAAAATCATCCTCCACTGTTTCCCCCACAGACTGGGTACAACTATTAATGGACTCCCAAAGGCAGTGCCCGGGGCAAGGGCAGGAGATCAACACTGAACACATCCCAAATTGCCCTTGATGTCATAAACTGATAACGCACAGTACAGCAACAAAGCAATCCTGACCCCTCTCCCTGGTCTGAAAAAGAGCACCACAAGGAGCACATAAGGGAATATGCACAGGGTGAGGTACCACACTGCTATAGACAGACCACACAACACTGAGACCTGCGGCTCGGGACCTAATACAGCAAATGCTTAGATCCACTTTGTTTCCAACTCACTCTGGGCAGATCTGCTGTTACCTCAACCCTTGGATCCCTACATTGGGTGCCAAATAAGGCTGTTATGATTTAGGAATGGCACTCACCAATTCAGAGCCTCAACCAAGAATCTGAACCATGCTCCTCTCTTGCTCTCTCGCTTTCACCTCCCCCTCCCTGCCACAGCAGGATGGAGAACTGGAGGCACAAAAGGCAAAAATCACAGGTTGAGGTAGGAATAATTTACTGGGGCCATGAGAAAAGAAAATTAACAGAAACAGAAAAATATTAATAACATAAGCGTACAAAATAGAATGATTGATGTGCTAAAATGCTCACTGCAGAGCTCACAGCCTGACTGCAGACACACTGCCCCACAACACAGCCCTTTCTTCTGGATAAAGATCCCCTTCCCTTGCCCCTGGCAGTTCTGTCAGGTGGTACAGAATAAACTCTGTGTCCCAGCCATGCTGCCTCAGGCTGCTGCCAAAACCAACCCTGTCCTGGCCAGAACCAGGACACTGGGATGCAGATGGGCTGAGGAACCTGGAGTAGCAGCAGATTGTTCATGCTTTGGAGACCACTGCAGTGTTCAGAGGACTCCTCCTATGCTCTTATCATTAGGGACTGCAAAGAGAGAGCACACTGCTCACAGCTGTGCATTACCTGACCCCACAAGCTCTGACACCTTTCCCAGTGCTCCTGCACTGGAAGTGCTGTGTCTCAGTGTCATTGAACAGGGAACATTTTATAGCTATCCACATTGCAAGAGACAGCAAGACAGAGCTCAATCAGGCATGGACAGGGAATGTTTCCCAGCTGGTACTGCTCATGCTCATCGCTGGGTGATTGTGTTACATTTCTCTGCTCTTTGTTGCTCTTTGTTCAGAGATGGTGGGATGGAATTCACCATATCTTTAAACTGTCACTTAGTGACACAGCTGCACTACTCATGTGCTTATCTTCTGGTTTGCAGCTTTTTTTCCCCTGCTTTGTTTCTCCTACAATGTACATGTATTAGCAGCTTTTTCATGAATTGGCTTTTTTTAAACGTGTGCATTAATTCCTAAATTACAATGTGTCATATCCTTTCAACTGCTCATGAATGTCTTTGTAACTATGGTATTTTATGGCAATTTAACTCTGGAGATTACAAATAAAATTATCAGCTAAAAACAGAATGATTAGTAAGCCAAGATAAATGCTGTAAATTAATCATCATTTCATACATTGTACCAAGGTTTTAAATTTTCATGTTAACATAGCAGATGCAAATTTTTGCAGTGAAAATAGTTGTAGCAATTGTAACTCCACAAACTATCAATCCTTAAACACAAACAAAATACAGACGGGAAAATTTCAGCTAACCTTTCAGTCCCAGGCACCTTCACTGAAAAACATCTATTTTTGAGCAGGTACTTGCCAAATAGCCACACTCTGACAATCAGTTTTTGATTTTCCAGTTGCAGTGTCAAGAAGGGTACTGGTGACAGCTTCCTGTAGTGAGATGTGGAAGAATGAAACTCACTTGTCTGCAGACCTTTTTTGGGACAGGACATTCTGTACCTTGAGTCCTGCAGCGCTTGTCCAAAAGGGACACTTAATCCTCATTTAGGAAAAGGACCTTAGGTGTGAAGAGAACATTTTCTTCTGCAAAATAATGGGGGGAAATATTTTAATATTAAGAGAAAGAGATGTGTACCCTGATATCCACTAGCACACATACAAATGTATTCCTCCCGTGTCCACATACAGATGAACACACTCTTCCTTCACATTTTAAATTATACTGCATTGACTCAACTAGACAGAAAATGTGCAGGGTTACTCCCAGACAAAGATTAATCTTCCTTTGATATATTCAATACTTCACATGCTCCACATTATCTGGTGAGTATATATGCCTTGCCTTCAAGAATGTGATGTACTGTGCCATACATCATCATCTAATTTATTGAGTGTGCTTCTGCAGCATGCACTGTACATCCCTGCCCAGGGTCAGGATCACATGCCAATCTGCAGCCTGGCTTTCCCCTGCCTGGGACTCCTCCAAGTGCCACAACTGCTGCAGTCTGTACAGCCAGCCCTGTTCACACCACCCACCTGCACAGTCCAATCTGACTTTTTGCAGAACACATGTACAGTCAGCATAAGGCTAAACCAGAAACCATCCATGACACTCACTAAGGCAATAGCTTGGGAAAACCACTAAGTAAGGGAAAGATTGCATGCCAGCAGAAGCACTGGAACAAGCAAAGCAACTGGATCTATGCACTCAGACACTGGCATCCAGATAGACTCTCCTGGTTTTGTTTAACAGAATGAAAACTCACTTGGGGCAGTTGAATGTTCCCTTTGACACTGTTTCCCACTTATATGACAGCTGTCTTTTAAAGATGAGGAATTGAGAGACTGATGACCCTGACTCAAATGAGCCTCATCTTCTGAGAGATTTCCACAGAAATGGAGCAGAATATGTTTCTTGTTCCTCCAAAACACCCACTGTGCCCAGCACTCTTCAAGTCACAGGCCAAGAGGTGCTAACAGCTAGTGTGGTTAGAAATGGGAGGAGGGAAAAATGAACAGATACAAAGATATGTGTTCTGCATGCAATTCAGTTTGCTAGTGAAGACACAGAACTTGGAATAACATCCCACACTGTTTGCTCTGAGCACAGAGCAGTTGTCACAGGATGGACATAACCCATCATGGTGTGACTGAAAAGACTGACTCCTCACACCTCTCTTTGGTGCATATACAAGCATTGCTGTCTACAGCTGCACTTAAATGGAAGCATGCTGCATAACTATTGATACTTGCTGTGATTAATATTGCTATCTATATTAGCAATGAATTGGGTTCACATAAAAATAATTAGCACAGCATGCATCAGTCCTATTTGCTACTAATTATATCCCAGTTCATTTCACCAACAGCAATGTGTCACCAAGTCAATAGCAACCAATTACTAATACAGAGAGTATAAGAGAGTATATTATTTTAAAATAATCCCTCTGTTATTATGAAATACTATTAGGAAGTCCCTGCATAATTGCTTCAGGTGAGTTCCTGACCAGAGTTACAAATGCCAACATAACTTGTAAATACAAGGATTAAAAAAAAAAATGTTACTCAGTGGGTTTTTTTGTTCATTTTCTGGCATTTATTCTTTTTTTCCATTATTTCCCTTTGCACACCCAGACTCAGGGGTGACTAGGCAGACCAAAGCACCAGTTCTACCATTCTGCAGCTCCTCACTCCCAGCCGTCTGATCACTCATCCCTGGAGCAAGGTGGTATCATTCAAATCCCCCCTCCCCTGGAGCTCTGGATGTACTCTTAGAAAACACCTCACAGAACAGACATGGCCCAATCACACCACCCAGGCAGCAGCATGAATATAACAAACATGTAATAAAGCCAGTGAGCAAAACCCTCCCCAGAGCCCGCCCCCTGCATCTGCCCAGCCCCTCTCATCCACCAGCTCCCCTGAGCCAGGCATTCACCCACGCTCTGCCATCTGGAGAGCCAGGACACTGCCGCTGCTCCAGGACTCTCAGGCTATCAGGAGACTTTGTTTACTGGAGTTTGTGAAGAAAACTGCGATTTTTGGGATGAAATGAGTTGTCATCGGCTCTATTCTGCAAGATGCTAGCTCTGGCCTGGATCCAGGAAAGCACTTAAGCACTTGGTTATCCTTTAAAAAAGTACAGCAACTTTTCCACTAACTGTATCACAGAAAATGTATTCAAAAGAGCTTTAAAAAGGAACATAGAAAAAACAGGGCAATGTAATACAAATGCTGATTCCAAAGAGGAGAAGAATGCTTTTATGTTCTCTCAAGAGCAGTCTTCTCACTTTTGGCTTCTGGTGGCACCTGTGACATTTAAAAAAGATGGAAGAGGCCACATGTCAAAGCTGGAATAAAAACTTTGCAGGATAAGGATTCACAGATCATTTTAAGACAGCATATACAAACTTCTCTTTGCTCATCACTTATTAGTTAAGACAAACTTGGATGTAAGGTAATATTTCTTGCCAATATCTGTCAAAGCCACCACCAGCTCAGGAACACTAAATATCCCCGAGCAGGGCGTGCAGCCATCCATCCTCACACACGAGCAGCTCTGTGGTGTGCTACTGCCCCCGTGTGCAATAAATATTCCTAACAGCAACCCCAGAGCTGGGAAATGCTGCCCTGGTTTCCATCCTCACTGAGAGGAAAGATCCTGGTACCCTGCAGCTGAAAAATCAAAGGGATATTTCAGCTCAGGGATGACTGACTGTTAACCTGTCAGTGACAGGGCACTGTCCCTTCTCGATTATTCTGTAAGAGCTTCACAGATCTGAGACACGTTTTTGTAACAATCTTGCTGCAACACAGAAAACAATGAATCTTGAGACAGTTGGGGTGAGATTTTTTTGATAAGTTCAACTCCTATTTAGGTACAAAAAATACTCAAAATTTGAAAGTTTTCAATGCATTACCTGAAGTGCTTTTGAAAAATGTATTTGGCAGTGTTAGTTCATGAAGAGCAAGCCCCTTTGGAAAAATTAAAAAAAAAAAAGAAAAAGTGGAGCTTTTAAACATGATGCTGAGGGTAGTCCAGGGCCTGGAAGAGCTCTGGAAATGCCTTAATGGTCAGTACAAACACCAAAGAGAAGAGAACCTGGACAACTCATCACAGAAGCAGCAGAAAGTCTCTGGTCTGATCAGCCACTCTGCAGCAAAGATTTCTCTCCAAGCAGAAAGCAAAACTAGTTTCCTGTCCTGACAGACTTTTCAACTGCTGCTCACCCAGTGATCTGCAGACACAGCTTAAAGTCAAAATCCTGACAAGGAATTTTCAAGGGAAAAAAATCAGGATTGTTATTTCATTTTTTTTCAAGAAAAAACAACACTTCTAGCTTTAAATGTCAAATGTCAAATAATGACAAAGCTCACATTGTAATTTTTTGAATGTTAAAATAGGGCATATTGAAACTCATCAAGAAAGGAAGTTGCTGCAGAAAATCCACTTCCTCCTCATGCCTACAAATTCAGTTTTATAATCAGCGGGTTTTGATTAAAAACAACATAATGGCAAAAATTCTCGACAGCTGTAGTTGGTACCTTAAGAAATGAGCTACTCAGCAAGCACTTTGTTTAGTTTATGAGAAAGATGAACTGGCTAAATCTTTCTTTTCTTTCTTTCTTTCTTTCTTTCTTTCTTTCTTTTTCTTTCTTTCTTTCTTTCTTTCTTTCTTTCTTTCTTTCTTTTTCTTTTTTCTTTTTCTTTCTTTCTTTCTTTCTTTCTTTTTCTTCTTTCTTTCTTTCTTTCTTTCTTTCTTTCTTTCTTTCTTTCTTTCTTTCTTTCTTTCTTTCTTTCTTTCTTTCTTTCTTTCTTTCTTTCTTTCTTTCTTTCTTTCTTTCTTTCTCCCGTCCAACAGAAATGAAAGCAGAGCCCTGCTTCCCTGCCTGCCCCAGCTCTGCTGCCAGCCCTGCTCTCACTGGGCTTGTCCCCAGCACTGGCCTTGCAAGCCAAAGGGCCAAGGGAGCAGGGACCCTTCCCACCTTAGAGCATCTCTTGGCTCTCTGCCCTGCAGGTTGGCACAAGCCATGTGCTGGACATGCCAAACATGGTTTTTGCCAATCTTCTGGGCACCATCCTGTTTTCAACATGTTTTTAAGGAGTTGGGAAGCAGCAGAGCAGAGGAGAGCAGCTGTCCTTCTCTGCCCTCAGACCCCAGGACTGAACAGCACACAGTGCCACCCCTGGAGCAGGAATCCTGCTGTCAGTCAGCATTGCACTAACACGATCAGACAAGGCAGCCTCAGTGGGCAAGAGCAAGTGTCTGACAAGAACACGTGTCCCTGATTTTTCTCAGAACACAGGATAACCCATCTCGCATTCTCAAATCATAGGAACTTGCCTTTTCTCCAGCAGAAGTTGGGTACTGAGGACTCCCCTCTTTGTATTTGAGATCCTTTCCAAAGGGGAATTGGACCACTTGCACTTTCAATCAAGTCCCCAGAGCCCTGGGTTTCCCTTGTTCCAAGGGAGCCACCAAAACAACTAAGAAAATGACAGGTGATTTGATTCACAGGCTGTAGAGTAACTTACACTGGCAAAGGAAAGCTTTTAGGAGTTGCACTAAAAGAGAAAAAAAACAACATTATTTTCCTGAAATAGTCTCATGTTCAGGCTCAGGGGAAGGTCTTTAACAGTGTCAGCACTGGCCCCTGAGCTCTGGCACACTGCAGGACCTGCTCTGTTTGGAGCTAGCACTGTCCCAGGTCGGGGGTGTGATCCCCAGGCAGTGACAGCAGGAGTGACAGTGTCTCACTGGGCCTACAGCAACCGTGGGAAGAGAAGGTTGATCTCAGTCTCACACCTACTGCCTATGCCAAAGGCATAAAAGACATGAAAAACAGCTACATTTTAACGTTCAGAACAGTATCTCATCTCCTGGCCAGCCCCAACCTTAACAATGAAATAATTCAAATAGCAGTGGGCTTTTCTGTGCCCTTTCCAACTAGCAGAAATATTCCTCTATATTCCCACTTCACTCACAGACTCAGTCTTTCAGGACAAATTGTGCCTTTGAGTGCACAGTTAGGTTCCCAATGAGAAGTACCCACTCAGAGAGAGTCCCAGTGATGATGAAGAGCAGCACACCCAGCAGGCAGAGGCAGCTGCAGGGGAAGGCCAATGGATCTGCAGAACATCCTGAGCCAGGCAGCCCATGGCTCACACATGTATGGCAGGAAAGACAGATGATCTATGGCTCTCCACAGAACTCTGCTAACACATTCAGGTTTGTGAAAATATGCAGCCTAAGCATTTTCAGTTTTGTTTGTTTGTTTTGGTTTGGTTTTGTTTTTTTTTTTTAAATAAGATATTTTCCACTAACAAAACTGATTTTTAAGTATGGAACAGTCATTTGCCAGGTTTTCAAAGCCATCTGTTTTCAAAGCCTACCTTCCTTGTTGTTTACCACAGGCTGTCTATCTGTTTTAACAACCTCCACTGGGATTTCACATACCTCATTATGCAAAATCACTACTTATGCATTCACTCCAGCACTTGTCTAACTAATCTGCACTCACAACACCTCCCACAGAAGATGCACCATCCCTCTTCAGAGGCTGCAGATCAAAAACAATAGTAGCTGGTGTCATAGCAAGACAAAACACAGCCTCCTGTGAATTACTGTTGTGATACAGGCCTAATCCACAACTCCTCAGAGCTGCTAAAGTGTAGTAGAAAAATACCATATCACAAGAGATTTTGTATCATATACAAGATAAAAAGCATCTATTTTTAATGTTGAGATTTATGCTTTTCTTCATCAAGAGGATTCTAAGCATTTGGATCTCCCTGGCAATTTGATGAACATCCTCCACCTCCCCTGGAACTCCTCATGCTCCACTGTTTGGTTCATCCCAGGCACCTTTTCCTGCCAGATTTCCATCTCCAACAGCAGCTCTCACCTTGGTCAGAGCAGCTGCAAGCTGCTGCTCACAGCCCCTCTCTGCCTCCCCCTCCACCCTTCCTCCAGAAAATCACAGGTCATTGGCAACAAGAGATTCCCAAACTGCTCTGGTGTCCAGGCCCATGTGGGCACCCTTTTACCACACAGCACTGATAAAATCCATCACATTAAGAGTTTGCTGGAGGATGCTTTAATCCACACATTAACACAAGATTATAATGTCTGGTGCCATTATGGCTGTGTCACAGAATATCCTCCAGTAGGTTAAATACAGAGAGGAAAAGAGAGGAATATCAATTTCTCTATTGGCATATTAGATCCACCATATATGCTATTTTCCAAATAATTAAAAAAATAAAGCAGAATTTATTAACATTTTCTTTAAAACAATTCTATAGCTCATCTTCCTTAGAAAACACAGCTACTATCTCTATTTGTCCATATACTGCAAAATTTGAAAGCTAAGTGCAAATGCAAAACTTGCCATTCTTACAGCTTTAAACACATCTGTAAATCACAGCTGCAGTGACACTGCTATGCTGAGATGTAACTCTAAAATTCAGAAAGACAAAGGGACTTTAAATGATGTTTATTTTACATAGGGAGCAAAGGAGAAATCTTGTTGAGGAAAGCTCAAGAGATTGAGGCTTGCAACAGAGAAAAAGTGACATTTCTTGGATTAGTTAGGATTTCCCAAGAAAAAAAAATCTGATACATCTGTTTTATAAAAGGATTTTCATCTACAAAGCCAAAAACACTTTTTGGGTGAGATGAGCATCGTGTTGCTGTCCCATTTCATACCTAAGCAGACAAGAAATTGGAAATAAAACTGGAGGGGTAGCTTTCCAAAACATGGACCTTACATGAACCACATGTAAGCATCCAAACCCTGCTGCCCTCAGCCCCATTTCCTACCCTGGGGTGCTTCTTTTTTATTGCCTCAGGGCACTCCTTGGGGCCACTCCTGTGGCCCAGCACACCCAACAATTCCATGGTCAGGGACATTCAGGGGGAAGAGGGGATGGCAGCAGACACTGCCCACTTAGGCAGTCACTGCTGGAAGAGGTTTTAAGAGCAAGTGAGGGATCTGGCTCTGATTTCACCTCAAAATGCACCCAGCATTGCCACCAGTCTGTCAAGGTCTTGTAGGAGCCTTGGTCCTACCAAAATCAAAATGGGCTTTTGTGGAGTGATTGCTCATGGAGTGATTGCTGATGGAGTGGAGCTCCAGAAGTCCCTGTGATGCCTGTGCTCATGTCTTGCAGCATGACAGAGCAAATTCAGTGTGTGTATTTCTTTGTGTCTTCACTTTCCTATGACACAAAAAGGAAATTTGCCTTAAACACTGTTGCAAATCATTTTATGGTTAAATATGCTTTTATTTATAAACCCTCTTATATTAGAAAAGACTGGATTTATATAGCTGCATTACCTTTTTTCTATGTAAGGAAAAAAAAGATTCATTCAAAACTATTATTTTGAAACACCTCTATGTTTGTATACACCTCTATGATACATCTTCACTACAGCATGAAATACTGTATATTTTCCCTGCATTTGTTTTACTTGGCTGGTTTGTTGTTCTCCACAGTGCAGTTTCAACAAGTACCTGCATTTTGCCAGGCAAACACCTCATTTACTGTTAGCTGATACAATTCTGCCAGCACAGATGTTCACTGGAACAGCTCTAAATGCTTGATGTGCCTTGTACACTTATGAAATGTGTCAGGCCCATCCCTAGGACTGAACACTGTCAGGCACTAACACAGGAGATGACAGGTATGGATCAGGATACTGGTGGGGTAGGCACTGGGTAAATGCAGACTAATCCAAATTATTTATATGAATGCTTGGTATAAAAAGGATCAGATTAACTTTCAGCATTGTTAAATACTAGCTTCACTGGAACAAAATCCTCTGTTTCTACACACTCTGCTAGAAACAGCAGCTTAGCTATCCAAGAAGCATCGTGATTTCAACAGTTAAGAGCAGAGCTTGGATGGCCCTGGGGCAAAACCCCATTCTTTTGGAATACAGCTTGGATAATTAGCACAGACACATGACATGTTTTCCATTTAAACTAATACACTCTCATCAGGAACAGTTCTATTCCTCATTGCACAGCTGCTTTTCCAAACAGCACAAAGTAGCAGAAACCATCTTATCACTATTCTTAAATATTCCTTGTTAGCACACTCCTGACATAATTTGGAAAACTGCTATAGTACAGAGAGTTCTGCAGCATTTCTAGCTAACAAGCTAAAAGCAAAAAAAGGGAGCTGGATCTCACTCACTACAAGGTCTTTTAAGGCCCAACTATCCAATTAAAACTAACATCTATATTATTCATACTTTTGACCCAATAACCAAACACCTGTGACCCACACTGTGGTACTTTCTATCCAACCAAAAGCTACTACCTAAAACCAAGAAGAAGAAAGAAGGAAAAAGAGACAACTCCCAAGAACATCCATCTTGTCCCATGCCTATTACTATATTCTAAAACCCCATATTTCAAACCATTCACTATGTGATATTACACACTTCTGTTCAAATACACACCTGATTCTAACTCCATCACTCAATTTTGGAATCCTTCTCCAAGGTCTCAAGTCAAAAGCAGTGGTTTTTTGAGGGTTAGTGCCAGAAAGCACAGAAAGTTCAAAACTCCCAGGCTTCAGGGATCCAACCGGTCAGCATAATGGGGTTGCCAGAACCCACACATTTTGATTATAGAGTGGCCAGAGGAGGGAGGAGCAGCCCTCGAGTGCACTGTTGGCACTAGAGCAATAAAACTTTCTTTTTTTTTTTTTTTTTTTTTAAGAGTATAATGTGGGATTCCTGTCAACATTTATTTAACGAGACCTCACCCCTCATTTTCCTGAAAGCACTCCTCATTCTGATATTTAAGAAACACACTAAAACAAAACATCAAAGGGTCCAAACTACAGCACAGAGGATGGACAGAAATATCAGTCCTATTGCTTCTAATGATCTCTGCTCTGTGTGACAGGGACAGGACCTGAGGGAATGGCCTGAAGCTGTGCCAGGGGAGGTTAAGTTTGGGTGTTAGAACAGGCTGTTCCCCCAGAGGGTGGCTGGGCACTGAACAGCTCCCCAGGGCAGTGGTCACAGCACCATGGCTGACAGAGTTCAAGGAGTGTTTGGCCAAGACTCGGGCACAGGGTGTGACTCTTAGGGGTGGTGCTGTGCAGGGCCAGGAGTTGGACTCAATGACCCCCGTGGGTCACTCCCAGCTCAGCATGTTCTGTGATTCTGACGTGAGCAAGAGAAGATCTGCTGCTCATCCTGCTCCACTCCCTGCATGTTTGGGGCTGCCTTTACAAGATCAAAATCTTGAGTAAATATGGTCAGGTAAACGAATAAAAGTCCACCATATTCAACAACCGCTCATCACTGAAAAACCAGGGAAATTTCTTCCTGATTTCTCTTTGCAGAGCATGGTCAACCGAAGCTGAAGTCTCCTGGATACATGGGGGCAGGTAAGTTGACAGAAATACCAGCACTAGCAGGAAGCATTTGTGATGCACTGCAGAAAACCTGCAGTGAAGGGTACAGCACACTTGATGTGCTCATTTTTAATATCAATAAATATTCCAGCTTCCCAATAGCCCTTCAGAGTCCTCTGGTGTCAGAAATCTGGCAACAAGACTGAACCTGTGATGTGTTCATCTTTAAACCTTGACATCACAGGAATTCATTAATCAAATGTGTGTCTGGAGCAATATTTTTGCTCCAGTCTAATTCTAGAAATCAGTGGTCTGAAACTGTCAGCATTAGTATGATTGACTCCTTTTATAACTTAACTCTCAGCTACATCAATATTAGAAAAAAATTAATTTCTAATTTAACCTAATTTTTAAAGAATATAATTCTATAACCTTTGTTATATAATATCTTTGTATTTTGCTTCAAAAACATCTATTTTAGGTAATAAAGTGGGCTAATATGAAAGCTGATATTTAGTTTACCCGTATTTTTTCCAAAGCAAAAAAGCGCTTTTTGCATAAATGGAAGCCATCAGCCAGCTTTGGTCTAATTCCTCTGAACTCAAAATAAAAATCACCCCAGAAAAAAATAACCAGGACACATTCTGTGCAGATGAGAACTGGGGTCTTTGAGTAAGCCAGTGGCTGTCACCACAAACCATCCTACCAGTGGATGGAGTTCTCTCAATTTTAGAGACTGCGAGCGTATTTATGGGTTTTGAAAAGCCAACATTCATTTGAAAGCTACCCTGGGATTGGAAGCTATATGTTAGCTGACTTAAATTAAAATATTTAAGCTTGGGTTTTAAATCAAGCTCTGGCTCAAGCTTAGGTTCCTTGCTTCTAAGGTTCTGGTCCCATGTGAATATGTAATGCACTATGAAAAAGAACAGGGAAGCAAAATCAGAACATATGTCATTTAAAAGGCACACTGCAACTATTTCAAAACCAATTATCTCTTATCAAAACACTAAAGGGAGTAAACCTCCCACTCTAAACCTTAACTGGACTCCATCCAGACTCCTTACCCTAGAAATTCAAAACATGAATGCTGTCCTTTTGTAAATCTTTAAATATTTTAAAACTTCTTTTTAAGGTTCATTTCTCCTAGCTATAAGCTTTGAGTTAAGGTGGCATCCCTAAAACAGCTATTTAATGAAGAGAACATGAAGTTCAAATTTGAAGAAAAATACCAGTCTAACCTTTTTTATGCTTTTGCAGTTACTGCTTCACTCAGTTCCAATTTTCTCTCCTTTATTAATAATTGCCTTTAAATCCAGGTAGCCATAGTGATCCTTTTCAAGCTGGGTGGCTTTAGTTTGGTTTGCTTGAAGACAAAGTGACAACAAAATTTTCCTCAACATCCCTTTTGACAAACTTCATATCAAGACTACGACATTATTAAAAGTATGGTATGAGAGAGAGAGGATTTCCATGGAAAATAATAATTTGCCTGTATCTTTAAATTTTTAAAAAGTACAGTAGCTGTTAGTACAATATTCTTACCTCAATTTGGAGTAGAATTGAGTTCTCCAAACTTTTTTTCATTCTGTTGCCATATCCAGTGAATCAGAGTGAGAATCTCAATTCTGTTTTTGTAAGCAGTTCCTTAACATCTGTGACAGGACAGAGCTCACAGGGTCACAAAGCACATTGTACCCATATGCTTCCCACGTATCCATGGCAGCAAGTCAGCAAAAACAAGCCTGAAATCAGCACGTGCTGGCACAAAGACTACAGGGGTCAAGGGATTTCATTACCCATTTAATTTGCTTTGATAAAAGTGCAAAGACTTCTAGTAGTAACTACATTAAATTTTTAAAATTTAAAATTTATCATTCAGCCTAATTTTTTCTGGAAGGTAATGGAGTAGATCACGTATTAACTCTCCTCAGTGTGTCACACAGAATCTGACAGGTGTGAGGGAGTCTTTGACTTTGTCCTGGCTATACAATATGCACTCTTTACAAATCCAGTTTGTATCACATATTATCTATAATCCCAATCTTTCTTAAAAATAGCATTGGCAGCATAAATTTTGACCAAAAATAAGCCTAGCTGTCATTAGGATACTGCTGGGAGCCAAGAAAGCAGCCCTTTCTCAGGCTGCTCAAGGACAAGAAATTATAACAATTATTAAACACTTGCTGGAGACGTGATATTTTGCAGAAAGCATGTTTTCAAAGAGATGTTGCCTTCTTGGACCAATGAGTCTTTTCTATTCTGTTTTGCACGTACTACCCTATATAAGTGTGGTGTTTCTTTGAATAAAGCTCTCTTTTGCTTTTCCATTACACAAAGAACTATGTTGCATTATCCTTTCCTCTGCTCCTATAGCCGAAATGCAACACCTAACCTTCTAAGCTACAGAGTACACTGCACAACTCGAATGTGCCAGATATGTCCACCAAGAATATTTTGGATTGAACAGCAAGAGTGGAAATGACATCTGGGAGAAAATGTAACAAAATAGATTTTAGAAATTGGAAACACTTTACTGGTTACCTTCTAACTAAAGGTTACCGTGGGAAGGCATATAGGCCTATTCATAGCATTTTATAGGATAAAAACCAAAAAATTAACTAAAACCAAACTTCCATCAATTTATTCTTTCATCTGTGTAGATGCACTTTTATGCTCATCACCTGCCTTATAACTTGTTTTCATTATGCCTTTTTCTTTCCTACAGATTCACTAAAGATTATATCCCCTTCAGGATACCCATGAAGAAATGTAGATGTTGAATCACACATGGTGACTAGCAGCACAGTGAGATCAGAACTGAATGTGGATGTGTGGATCAACATTTTGACTTCCCAGTTATGCTCACCTTAATTATCATGCAGCAAACATCAGGATTTATACTACTGGGATTTAAACCAGAAGAGATTCATGTTGTGCCTCAAGTTGATTTACATATAAGTAATATTTTACTTACTTTAGAAAATGGGTATTTTGCTCTATTTCAGCACTGAAGGGGGTGATGAAGTTTTTAATTAGTTTAGTGTTTTGATTTTTTTTCAGTGTCAAGAAAACAAATGGAGCAATATAAAAATAATAGCAAAACAGCTAACATGGGGGTCTATAATGTAACCATAAAAGGAGCACTTTCAAAGCACTTGCAAAGTTCCAGCCACATGATTCCCATTAACTGTAATGAGCACTGGACAGATAAATTCACACAAGTTGCTTTGAAGATTTACACTAAATTGGCCCCATCTTTGTTAGCACTAAAGGAATACTGATGCTATACAATATAAAAGAGAAGTCTTTCAATTTGCCCCCTGCAATCTTCTTCATTATCCACAGAATTCTCCTGTAGCCAGTCATACTACAGATTCATAATCTCTCCAATTTTACAGATAGTTAAAAATATTAACTATAGCACACCAGCCACTCTCTGTAGAATCAAGTGCTAAAATGCTCTTTTGTTTAAGCACAGGCCCAGCTAGGTGTGCTCTGAAGCACATCAAAAGCCAGGACAAGTGGAACAGCACAGGGAGAAAGCTGCTGCTGGAGAAGCCAATCCATGATAACCTTGCCAGGTCTTTAATTGCTATGTATGTGCATTTGGCTAGATCTTGTGCTGCTTTGAAGTGAAGATACTAGCTTCAACTAATCCCAAAATGACCTCAAGTTATGGGCATTGGAAAAATAAAAACAAACAAAAAGAAAACCAGAAATTAGCAGAGGACCAATGTGAGCTGCTTGTCCTTTTGTTTCCTTCTTTTCTCCCTTTCTCTTCTTGTCTGTTTAAGGACAGGATTTAGATTCATGGATGATGCTAAACACACCCTGCAAATGAAGTCTCTTCTCTACTCCCCACGTGCCATCCTGCTGGTCGAGCACGTGAGGTACGGCACGTGCAACACAAACACCCTTCATCTGATGCTGCAATCCAACACAAACAACTGCAAATCATGAAGACAAAACCCCAGAATGCAGGGATCCAAAACTGTTCTTCAACTAAAGGACTTTGTAAATGGAGATTTACAAGTAAGTCACCTACCAAATGGAGCCAAGGGCTGCAGTGCTGCTGACGCTGACAAAAGCCCTTAGCACCATCTCCCTACCTACCATTTTCATCCCAATGAGTTCAATACTTATAAATTAGTAATTTCAGGGGCTTGTGAAGGGAGGAACATCCACACTGTCAGTACCCAGAAACTCCTACCCAAAATCTATATACTACTTTTCCTAAAAGCTGAGGGAAAACTCCCAAACCACCAGGAATTCTAAGGTCTCAAATCACATTCCTACACCAAACAGAGTCAGAAATTAAAACCACAAGGATGTGCACTATGACAACTTGCAAATGTTGTATCTTTCATCTGATAAACAAAAAGAAGTCAAAAAGAACCAAAGCACAAGAAAGAAATAATCCTTGAATGCTTTTGCATCTGCTTAAGTACAACTCCAACTCCTGCTTCTGCCCTGTGCTAGTTTGGAGGACAGATGTCTGCTAAGAAAGGCAGAAGACGCTTTTTGAAATGGAGAATGTAAACCCTCTCCTTCCGAACTTTTGAAATTAAGGGGCTCTCAGGCAAAGGTAGGGAATTAGGAATAACAGTTCTTTACTAGGAAAATTAAAACAAAAATTCAGTATTACAAAGAACAAACCCAAAACACTGACAGAGTCAGAATACAACCTGACACCCCATCAGTCAGTCAGGGTGTTGGCAGCAGTCCCATTAAATGGTGGCTGCATCCTCCTGCAGTGGCAGATGTGGTTCAGTTGAAGCAGTGCTCCAGAAGAAGGTGCAGTTTTCATCTGAAGGTCCAGGGATGATGTGGAAAGGTCTGGTTTTCCTCTGGAATACAGTGGAAAAGGCTGATTTGGTATTCCAAATCTCAGTTTTTATCTAGGTAGGAAATGTTTGGCTCCTCCCCTTGGCTGGAGCATCTCCCAGTGGGATGATGTAATTTTATCAGTCATACAGTGGGACTCAATGGGCCAGCAGCAGATGATATCTTCCTGGAGGGAGGATGGGTTGTGGAAAAGATAAAGAGCACTACCCCACCTGGTTTTAAAGATGGCCCATTAGCAGAGAATATGTTCCAGGAGATAAGGAATGATTGCCCCACCTGCCTCAACAGATGGTGATAGAATGCACATTTCTGGTCACACCCTGTATTGCAACCCAAGACATGCCCCTAGTGTAACGCTTCCTGCACTGGAGAGTGCCCTTGGAGAGCAGCAGGGCCTCTCTTTCTTCCTGATGGCACTTTCACTAGGAAAATATGCTTAGTATTTTAAAACAAGCAGTAAAACTGGAGGTGCCTGAGGCTTTCCCTTACTGCATGTCCCATGCATGGACAGGTGCACTCCTGGTGGATGGCTGCAAACAGCTCTGCCCTCGTGCACTGAGGACAGCTCAGGCAAGCACCTGCAAGAACCCTCTGCTCAGGCTTTTTCCTGCTTTTCCTGTGTGCATTTCCTTTTGCTGGATTGGTTGTTGTTGTTTTCTAAGGGAATGACTTTTTTGTGTTATTCCTTCTGACACACCAGACATAAATGTTACTGAGCCAAAGTCATATTTCAGAGCTTCCTCCAAAACAAAAGACTACTGAACTACTCAGTGTATACTCTCTGTGACAGTACATTTCCTCAAGGACAAAATTGTCTTTTTACCTTAACAGTTAATTTGTTCATTGCCACACAAGTTTATTGAAAGCACTCTGAGTCTGTGTCTCAGTATCAAATGCAGCGGAGCAGAATTATAAAGAAATTTTATTATAGCCATGGCTTAAACATGAAATATTCCAATATACTTGTAGAAGCATACTTGCAACTAACTTTAAGCCCTGGAATTATAATATTTACACTTGGGGGGGAAAAAAGTATCCTTGCAATTGTACATGCACAGACATGACTATTTGGAAACAATCTCCACAAACCAGATACACTTCAATTTGTTAGTACAGAAGGTGGAAGAGTGTTCTTCTGGCTCACTGAGATCCATCAGTCATGGAAAAACATAACAGTACCTTACAGACAGTTTCCTAAACACACATATTTAAAGTACGTATCTACATTGCCACTGACTCTACCAGCAAACTGTTTCAAAAATTCTACTATAAACTGCCCTAAAGGCTAGAAACCTTGTCCTAGATGAAGCATTTCCTAAGTATTCTTGCCTTCTTCAGCTGTTTCTCCAGGTACATCACAGACACAATTGTACCCTGTCACAGTGCTCATTCTGCAGAGCAGAATAAGCCCAGCCTTCCAGCTTCAACTCAGAACTCCTCTGTATTCCTGTAGTTGCTCCTATAATAATTCGTCTCATGTACAGATGGCCTGACATGGGCCCAGGATTTCAGGCACACTCTCCTTCCTTTTCACACAACAGCAGAATAAACACCATGACTAGACTATCCATGTCTTCTTGTATGGTAGAATTGCTCTGATGTTGCTTTTCAGATACTTCTAAATTACAAAACCCACCTTAAAAAATAAATCCTTGTTACTAGCTCTTTAAGATGCATGCAAGTTTTATACTAATATATTTACCAGTCTATTATTTCAGCCCACAAGACCAACCCCTCCTCCCAGTGTAATATTCTGGTCTTTAGCCATATTTGACAAAGCTCCCAACCATTGCATTGCCAGTAAGTAATGTTAGCAACTTCCAAGCCATTCCTGCTGGGATCAGTTAGTCAAACACTGCTTTGGAAGGATTCCAACTTAATGCCCCCCCAGCCCAACACCAACACAAAATGGGGCTGTTTTATAGCTGGTTTCTAGTTGAACTAATAATTTCAATCATGGTTTGTAGCCCTAACATCTTCGTAAAATAGAAACTGATTAGATCTTAGATACTGCAAAATCCATTCACGGCTTCAAAAATAATACTAGCAAGACCTTATGGTTAATGCTACTTTATTTATTTTCATTATGTGCTTTCTTGCATATTAGAAGAAAGCAGCCTTTCATGTTTCTTTGCTCTTGTGATAAGACAGATTGCTCTCTCCTTAATGAATCCTGGGTCTGCAGGTGAAAGAGCCCAAGCATAGACTGAAGGTAAATCAAGCCCTTTTTCCCACTATGAAAAATGTTCTGCTTTCAAAGCTCTGCTGCTCTTGATCAAAATCTTCAAAGATGCAGTGACTGCCAGTGAAAGGTTTTAGAAAAGCAGGGCAACTGTCCATCCCAATGAAACACAGCAGATGGATAGAAGTGACTGTGACCCATTCTCTCAAATCCTGGCAGTTTCGGGGCCCCGTGGAGCTGAAAGCAAAAAGCCTCTACTGATCACAGTAACTGGTGTAATCTTGAGAACCTGACTCTGACCATTCCCATCTTCTTCCTCCTACTCACATACACTGAATTCGTAAATCCATGGAAGAGAAATACCCAACAACTTGGCTTGCACAAAACACTGGTCTAACTTGCCAACCTTTACACAGCCAAAGAAAAAGGTCAGAGCACAGACTTTGCATGCTGGGCTGGACAAGCACACCTCTGGGTGGTATGATGTGGATTTTTTGATGCCTCACATATTAGTTTGCATCCCATGAAGCAGCAATGCCACCATATCCATGCTGGTTATGAGACACACACAGTTCAGACAGACAGAGCAAAGATACACAAGCTCTTGAACCAAGAGTTCTGACTCTGCAGCACAGGAACTTGGGCCCCATGGTCCCTCGCTTCCCTGCAACCATGTAAGAGAGCAACAGCTGAATTACTTCTCTTTCCAAACTCTGCTTTACGTCTCTTTCCAAACCCTGCTGTAGTGCATTGTTTGTCTGCAACTGCATCTTAGAGCCCAAAACATGTTTAAGGATCCTACTATGCCAAATTCACCCACAAAGAACAAGATATTACAAATATAATTTCAAGCAATTCTGAAAGAAATGAAAAAGCAATTTAAATTAGCCTAATAAAAATACTTAACCATTGGAAAAAAAGCTTTCAAGTTGTTCCAAATTTAAGTGGTCTTAAACAAACATATAAAATTATCATACCCAATCAGAGAAAGGAGCTGGTGCCACAGCTCTTCTGACTACATCTTCCTCAACAGCAGAAGAAAATTCAGTCTGAGCAGAGTGGGGGCCAGCCTTACTTTCCCCCTGGGTTTACTTCAGTAAGGAAGTTACTGACACAGATTTTTGGCTTAGTTTACGAGACAACTTATTTCCTAAGTTTTGTGAACTATTTTGCATTTCCCATTCTGCTATTCCCATTAACTTTAATATGCTGCTGAGGAAATATGTAGTTTACCAATCATATCATCATCAAAATCCTTCTTTCCCCAAGCACAAATTTAGTAAATCATACCTGTAATTTAATTCTTAATCAAGAGGTCCTTGAGCCTGACTCCTGAGACTCACTTAATGGATTCTGTTACGCATAGTATCAAAATGAAGCTGCTGTAGTTTCACGCCCCTGTCTTCCGCCTTGCCACCATTATGAACCTAAAATGGAGCACTATCTGATATTTGTGTTCCAGTTGGTTAAGAAATTAATTTCTAATCAAAATATTGGTTACAATAAGAATACAAACAGCATAAATGGTTCCAAGCCTCAGTAAGCTCAGTGTTTCTAATGTGCACAGAATTGAAAGCAGAATTTGGAAACAAATTTTGCTTTGTCATTGAAAGCAAGAGATGATAGTTATACCTGTGCAAATTAAGTGTGGGAGGCTTATAAGGAACACTTCTCCCCTCCCAGAAAAAACCCCAACCAACCAACCAACCAACCAACCAACCAACCAACCAACCAACCAACTCAGATTGGAGTCCATGAACCCAACTCACCTATTTTTTGAAGGATATTTAGTTCTGCTGGTCACTGGATAAGTGAAATGCTTTCATTTCTTAATCTAAACTGTATTGCACTGAAAACACATGCATGTGCACTTACTTAAGCTTAGAGACTGAGGTGAGAAATCAGTTCAAAATAAACCAAATTATTTATTTCTTCCCTGAGTTTTCTTTCAGTAGTGTTGGGGGAAAAACACCCCAAAGTTTTAAGTTAACTCAGTCTGAGGTGCCCTGTGGTCTGTGGTCACAGGCAGCATGTGCCAAACTGGTCCCTATGGAACATGGGCAGAGGAAACTCCAGTAAGCTCTGTTTAATGAAACAGCTTGATGTGAAGCAAAAAGCCTTTGAGTATGGATGCCAAAGCCTTGTGTGAACTGATACAACAGGAAATTCCTAGGTTTGATATGGCAATTCAAAAATCAGAATCCTGGTGATATAACTACATGGTGAAGTCCATGTTTTACTGTCAGGCCAAAGAGGGGAATAACCTGCATGGTAAAGGAGCTTGTTTCTGATCTGAAAACACAAAAGGAAATTTTAAAGGAATAAGCATGGAATGTGTTTTGTATACATAAAATTATATTTACACCTACACATGTGAAAGCACAACACTGCAAACACATTTAGTATGACTAAAAATGTTCTGCCCCAAATCTAGACTGGGTGATCTCTTATTAGGAACAAAAGATTTTGCATAACTAACAAAAGGTTAAATCTATTTAATATTGATGTTTTCTCAATTTGAAGAGGATGCACTAAAATAAGTGAAGTAAATAAGGAGACCAAGCTGTTCCTTTGAATTGGTATTTTCTCTCAGTAAGCAACTTATTTGTATAAAGATTTTCAATAAATAAAGATAAAACATCCTGCTTTCCAGATTGGCACTAATGCTGGAAATGATCCCACATCAATAACATTTCCAAGTGGCAACATGGACAAAAGTAATCAGTACCCTATGTCTGAGTGCAGTACAAAGTGAACATTTTAATGCAATCAATAATCCCAAGGTAAAGAGATGATGGCTACACAGCAAGACTGAGTAGGATATAGATTTCAGGTTGCAAGTCAACAAAGATGTAATAACTCAGCCCAGCTGCAGCATATTCCTCAGACACTACTTAAAAGCTCATTCACCACCAAGGAATATTCTCAGGAGCAGATCAAACCACTGTAGGATGATTTTCTCCATGTGCCACGGATAAAGAGCAGAAAATACCATCACTGGAGGCCGAGTCACATGGACTCTGAGCCACAGGAGCTGTAGAAACATGAGCAAGAGAAGTGACACATCTCTGCACTGCCTGAGGCTCCCAGCACCAGGAACTCAGCCCCAGAGCAGGGGGGTCTGCTCCTCCCAGCCAGCAGTGATCTTCACTGATCAGTGACCACGCTAACATAAATCCACATTTTATCCTCCTCATGCACCCATCCTCAGTGACCAGCACCCAAAATATCAAGAGCACCTTGATGTCATAACTTGTGTGTGACATTTCACCAGCATCTGAAACCAAACTTTGTGAAGTGTTGGTCTGACATGTTTGATTTCACATAGTAAAATTCCTTCAAGTCATACTAAAACCTTTGCCAAAAACTGTGAGAAGTTTCCAGAGCTCTATGGCAATTGCAGTTCTCACTACACAGGTACAAAGTTGTTGTATTTAAGACTCTACAGGGCTGGTTGTTCCAGAACAGAGTAACTGTCCCTGAAGACATGTGAAATCATTCCTTCTTACTGAACACATTTAAGCACAGTGGGTACTCAGCAACGCATCCCTAATTTAAAAATTTTTACAGCATTTTTTTGTATGTTGATCCTCTCCAGAGTCTAGAAAGTGCTGGAATCCTGGCTGGTTTGTACAGCACTGGTGAAATTGTTCACTGAATTTTTCAGGGCAAAATTCTTTCAACTCCACACACCTGCATGCTTTGTGTTCCACCTTCTCCCCAGGCCACATTTCCTGCAGCTGCTGCTGTCTCAGAGCCATTTCAGACTCCATTCCCATCCGCTCTGACCAAAGTATCTGCCTAGGCACGAATCCAAGGGCCTCAATTCCTCTTTTTGTGCCCTTACTAGATGTGGCACAGCAGTCAGCCACTGTTCATGTCTGGAGCTTTGCTCTCTCTCTCTCCTCCTCTTCCTCAAATCCCTTCCAATAATCTTTCCCTACTCAAGACCAGCACAACTGGAAGGCATCCTTTAAACTGCACAGTTGGTACTTCTGTACCTGCAAACAAGAGTTAGAATTGGTGATTTGTATAAGCAGCAGAACATGAATAACAAAAAATATATTTTATATAATTTTCCTATCCATTACAGGGGAACCAGGACTACTACTAAGGCAAGAACAGACAACCTTCATTGTAGGGAAGTTTCCTGGAACACACTCATTTGTACAGGTTTTTGTAATTTCCTTACATTTATGAACTTAAAAAAGAATCTATGCTAATAAATCACTCACACATGTAAGACACAGTCTAATAGCTTACAGCATTTGTCTTCTGATTGATCACTGCATAAACTACATTACTGATTTTTGTAAAATATTTTGCTCTCATGTCTGATAATGGCAGGCATGATATCTGCATTATCCAGATAATCTCAAGCAAAGAAATCGAAACAACTGGCAACCACACTGAAGCTGTTACAAGATGCACAGGTCCCTGTGGTCACTCAGAAACTTTTCAATGGAATATTTTCTACTAGGATAAAAAATTAAAAATCAAATTCATCAAAACAGTTTATTAATTTGGATAAAATTCTAATGAAAACCAGGCAGGTTTCCATTGGAAAGTTACTTCAGTTCCTTATAGCTTTGGAGCAATCATCCCAGCATGCTGTGGAAATCTAGGGATAAAGAAATCCTGAGCTCACCACTAGCAAACTCACAAGCCAAGACTACAAAGCTCCCTGCCAGCTTGGTAAATCACCAGGCAAACTGCCTTGAATTTACAGAAACTTCACTGCTTCTAAAGTCTTCAGCTCCTCAGAGGCTTTGTAGCAATAGGCAAGCCTGGCTTCAGGACTCTCGGTCTTCAGGGTTTCAAGCACTCCAGAAATTTGGTGAAAGTCTGTATACATTTATTAAAAGAATCTATGTATTTGAAAAAGTAATTTTCAGCATTCCCACTCTGCAGAAAATTTCAATGCTTCTTGTTTTGGTGACATTGGGAATAAGAAACTTGCAATTAAAAGATCTAAAAAACAGACTTATGCTTTCCAGGGAGTTATCTGCTGTCCAGAATAAAAGACAAGAGGTCACATTGCTCTAGTTCTCTTATTCAGAAGGCAACAAACATGTGCAGATGGAAAGTCAAAGATTCAGTGGCTGCTTACTCATTCTGACATGGCTGAACACAGACTAGGTCAGGAATGTCCTGTTTCACAGTGAATCTGCTGGTCCCTGTACATCCCAGTCCCAGGCATGTAGAGGTTTCTCTGGGTTGTATAACAGGTGGGCAAACAGCACAGCCATCAGCAGCAACTTACAGCCCACAGCCAGAAGAACAAACCTGTTACATGACAGCTTCAAGTTTCTTATGTTCAAATATAATTAACATCAAAAAGAGCAAGAGTTCTATCATCTTTGTTTCGAAACTGGAATAAGACAGATTCTTCATTTTTCTTTTATTTCATGACTGTACCTCTGACAGTACATAAGCTTGAACTGGCACAGATTGTAGTGTGATTTCTGGGTAAAACACAAAGGGTATCTAGTCAACAACTTTTCTTTCATAAAATAAAAATAGGTACTTAGGTTATTAACCTTTATCCACTGCACTTCAATGAAATGGAGTATTTTTCAATGGAAACTCAATTTCATAAAAAATTTAACTAATTGGAATATATCTGTCTCCTAGCATCTCAATACCTTGAAGATTCAACCCACAGTTTCACATCAGCCCAGCTACACAGGAGGACAGGCCTGCAGCACACCCATCACTGCAATGGCAGAGCTCTGCAGAGATCCCAGAGCCAGCACAGGACACCTTGGCTGCAGTCAGAGGAGTGATAGCAGAGAGCCAGTGCTGGGTCTCACCTGGCTGAGCTGCACCATCACTGCACTAATGTGCTGCTCCAGGGATCCAGACTGGCCTTTCCAAAACACCCTGGAATACACAGGTAACCCTGGGCTGGTTCCAAGCACCCAAGGAGGACAGAGCATTTTACACACATTTACTGATAGTTCTGATGTGTTTTACTGACACAGACAGGATGACACAAAGCAAAATGCAGGAGAAAAGAGTTACCTTTGCAACTCTACAACTGACTGACTGCATGTTATTTAACCATGGAGTATCACAGGATAAGGATTTATCCATGGAGTAGATCAAAGGGCATCTGAGTTCAAATCCTAACATGCACATTAACTATCCTTCCACATAGTCATCTTTATTTGTGTTAACTCTTCTAATTTCACACATTAGGGCTTGCAAAAGAATCAATAATTATTGACCACTGCCTCATTTGCTAATATCTTCCAGTCTGTGCCATGGCCATACAGACATTATATACCTACATAGGCATTCTACATATAAACTCATTGAATTGCCATTGGCCAGACTTGTGTATCTCTGCTTTACCAAGCTAATTTATCAGCTGGGCACTACTCCAACAACAGGATTCCAGAAGTGCTAAGATTCAGAAGCCTATTCAAAAGTAGAATATGCCCAGACTTGCAGCACCTAATCTCATAGCTAGAGAGAGATGTTTTAATGTATTTTCTAGTTCTGTGGCCCAGATCTGACAGCTGAAAATCATTTCCTCTAGAGCAATTCAAAACTGTATATAATCAACTAATATAACCCAGTCATGTGCCTAAGTTACCAATAACAGATATGACATCTTTGAGGAAATAGCTCCCTTGGATCTTGTCCTCAGAGCACCTGCACATAAAGCATAAAGAACCCGAGCACAGTAGATAAAACACCAAGAACTCATACCTTGCTCAGTTGTTCCTTTACACAGATGAGCCTTCAAGAGTACAATATAGAAAATAGCCAAAAATTACCCAAAACACTGACAAAGTGCCAAATCAACCCTTTGCATACTTCAGTCCTTTTCTTACTTGCTAGAGAATCCCACAACCTTAACTCACTGACTGCATGGGCTACTGTTGACATGATTATCCAAAAAGATTACAAAATCCCAGCTTCTCCACTGGTGTAATGTCACAATACAACCTGTCATTAGCTAAGAGGGGGGAGATAACTGAGTTAATTGAGTAAATTTGATTACCTTTTCCCCTTGCTGATGAATGTAAGCTATTTTAAAAATTAAAAAGCTATTAGACTAGGGAAAATAATTTTGAACAGTAATTTCTCAATAGAGTATTTTTATGTTTGAAGGCAAGCTGGCAGAAGCATGACTGCTAATACAGGCTGCCTGAAAATTCAAAACTGGAGATAATGGTCAATTCCTCCACTATTCTTGTCTAATTAGAGACTTCTGCTTCAGTTGAAATCCATTTAAGTGAGCAATATCGAAAAGAAAGATTAAGACTACCTTAGGTCAGAGTAAGAACCCTTATGATGTGAGTAGGCAATTACAGAAGGCATCTCTGATTTTCCACCTCCACCTCTTTTATTGTATTTTCTTCTCTGTCAATACAAAACTGTGGCAAGAATTGAAATCAATAATAATTCCCCTCCCCACTTTTTCTTCTTTTTAAACTGTCACAGTAGAAAAAAATGGATAGCTACTAAAAACTGTGGTCTTGTGAGAAAGGACAAACATCTGCTCTCTAGAAAGGGAAAGAACAAATATTAGCATTGTTTCTTTGCAAAACTGGTAGCAGGATGTGCTGGAATGCTGTACCCAGAGGAATTGATGGTTTGGTGTCATCAGTTTTGTCGTTTGACAGTCAATAGGCAAACTCTAAATTAGGTTAAATTTTCATAAAACCAGCCCCACACATACACATTCATATTAAGAACAAATGTCTAGTGTTCCAAAACATCTTCTCATGGTTGTTATCTCTTGGTTGAGCCCTGAACTTTCCCAAAAATAAGGTAAAAACATTATTATCTCCAGCAAACTTGATGAAGTGAGCTTCTGCCTAGTGCTCTGGAAGAGATTTGGTTAGAACAAAAAGGAGACTGCCTGGCAACACCACCAAAGAAGGAAAATGTCCAAAAGTTTGCATTCTATGTAAAAATTCATAAATAAAACCCCTAGGAAACAGTTATTGAAAAGTCAGCACTATGAAGCCTAAGGCTTCATACATCTCTGTAACTCCTTTACCTTCTGTACCAATCAAAAGCAGCGTGGAATTTGTAAAATCTAACAATCCCACTGTGGTAAGAAACCATTTTCCATGAGACAAAATTGCATCATTTTATCATCAGGCAGAAGTACAACCCCATATATGATTAATATTGGGCAAATACATAAAGTTTTCTTGTGCTTTCAAGAATATGTTATTCCTGTTAGCTTGATATATCAAAGAAAAGCATTTTAAAAGTTCAGGGAATTTTGTGACTACTGATGGACTTTCACACATGCTGATAGTTAAGACAGGGTCATGATTATATCACTTGCAATGGCACAGCCTCTTAACAATTCTCCTTTCTTCCTTAATCATACATAGTTAACAAGAGCAAACTAAAAGTTAGAATTTCAGGTATTTGCAATGTTTCCTCAATAGCCTTTCATTTCTATTTGGGCTGAAATTTGATCTATTCTGAATAATGGAAACAATGTTCAAAGCATACATCCCCCCCAGCATTACACTTATTTAATGGTCCTTTACTTGTGATATTGTGATTTTTATGCTCCATATAAAGGTCTCCTTTAGGTTAAAAAAAAGAAAAATGTGTCTTAACATTTGAAGCAAAGCCAAATAATGCTGTACTGCTGGGCAATTTTCAAAGCCACATTAAAATAGGATCATAAGAAAAAGAGGCATCCAGTACAAAAACACTACATGGCTCCTTCTCTGTGCTCCATGATTTTGTTAAGATAGTCTTTTAATGCAGCCATTTACTGCAACAGGCTTTATAATAGATATTAAATATTATTGCCTCTTCTAACTGACAGAGCAGGTTCAGTGAATCTGGACCCTTCATTTCCCCAGAAGCCATATTAGACTGTTAAAAAGGTGTTAAGAGTATTGTGAAAACCATAACAAAAATGTCTATTTCCCTGATGGATAAGTTCTTTTTTGGATGGTGGATGGTTTGAGAGATTCCTGTACAATGTGATTGCCATGGGGGACCTAAACCACAAATCTCTGACATTTCAGTGTCACCTCTAAAGATGTGCTCAGGCAAAGTCTTTCCCCAAACCACCACAGCTGGCACAAAACAAATCTCAGGATACCCCTGCTGCAAGGACTCCAAAATAATGAAATGTGGAGGTTTTGCAGAAAAGCATCAATCTCAGCAGCTGATTGCCTCTTGAAGCTTGTCTGACTCTCCATCTGTCCTGCTCTCTCTTCCTTTTGGGTCAATAAAGATGGTGACATAAGAGCGAGGCAAGGTGAAATCACTACTGTGTTTCCAACCTGCCCCGAGCACAGGGGGGCACAGTCAGAACTGACCCCCAAAGTGCTCTTTGGTGCTGAAGCTTCACCACTTCTTGGACCACAGAGACCAGGAAAAGTGTCTGAAGCCCAGAAGTGGAGGAGCTGTAGTACTTATCTACCAAAGGGATGAGAAAGAGCCTTGCACAAACCATCAGATTTAGCAGAGCTGAAGAGGGTTTCTTCATATTTCTTTAATTTCCATTGATTTCATCTCCTCTAGGAATAGTTAAATACTGTTTTCCATACCCTAGTATCATCGGTAAAAGTCATCAAGGAAAAACAAAAAGGATGAAAAATCATGTATCTTACTTATCCTATCTAAATTTGCCATTAAATACTTCAAAAAGTCATTTTTAAATTATAAATAAAAGAGGATAATTAAAATTTCTCGAAATCATCATCCCTCCCTTTAAACAGTCAGTCAGCATCAACAGGTCTCCAGGAAATTATATCTTTTCCATGTCCAAGATTTATTTTTCAGATCACTTGGCTGGGTTAGTTTGTACGTTTCCTCATATCCCTCCTACTCATCCATGTCTGTCTCAGACATTAAAGAGAACAGATAAAAGCAACATTTCCTCAAGCTTCAGGCAAAGCAGGAAAGGGAACTTGTGACTGCCACCCATTTGCACCAGTCATGCCACAGCTTCAGTACCAGGTTCATGAAATGTAAGATCTACAGATGATAGAAAAAGTTGATCCCCCAGTGTGGACACTACTGAAGGCTTGGATAAATCCAACTCGGATTTTTCCCAGGCTGTTGGCTTTCTCAGCCCCAGCTTGGACCTTTCCCAGGCTGGGGACTTTTCTCAGAGATAAACAAGAGAAGGAAGGATGACTAACACAGATTAACACCTGCTGTTGATCACAGAGCTGTGTGTGTGCTATGTGATGTTTTGCAGAAAGCATGTTTTCAAAGAGGTGTTGCCTTCTTGGGCCAATGAGCCTTTTCTGTTCTGTATTGCACAATCTATCCTATGTAAGTGTGGTGGCCTTTCAATAAACCACTTCTTCTGCCTTGAAGAAGTCGTGTGTGTGCTGTATTATTCACTGTTCCTAGTCAACAGCAACACCCCAGCAGCACAGCAGCTCCAGACATAGCCCTGAGAAAGAAATATTGGCCTGATCTGCACTTCATGGAGGTGCATCAAGGTATCTCACACTGGGTACAACCCAGCCAGGGCCTCATCCCTGCTGTCCCCTTGCTCTGAGGTGAGGAGCTGTTCTGATGTTGGAGTGCATGAAACAGATATCTCTGAATTCTTCAGAGAGGTCAGAGTGCAGGAATTAAATTAAAACCTTTGGATGGATTGAAGGATATTAAGCTGCTCATACATTAAATGGAAGTGTAAGTTTAAGTTTTATGTATGTAAGTAAGTAAGTAAGTTTAAGTAAGTAAGAATATGTTTTAAGTGCCTTAAAAAGTAAAAGCCCTAGACATCAGTGTAGAAAACAAGTCTCAAAACTATTTTCAGTGAGAACTCAAAGAACATAGAAAACGTAGAAAACAAGAGTCAAAAACAAGTCTCAGTGACAGCTTCAAAACATAGTTTTAGACTATATAAAAATATAGTAAGAATATTGTTTACATTTTTCAGATAGAACAGATAAGGCTACAGGCGTAGATTATACGTAAACTCATACTCAGAAACTAGAATCTGTGGTTTTAGCTTATTGGAAAAGTCATAAATAAGAATCTGTGTATTGGGGTGAGAGCTCTCTCTCCCTCTCACCACCATCATCCTCGCCCAGAAGAAGACAGGAGCTGCAGCTGCAGCTTCAGCCCTCCCAGGGCCTTGCACCAGGAGCTGCTTCTACTTCTAGTCAGGACTTTACTTCTATTTGGGACTCAATACCAAAAGCATGTAGCACACTTGGGACTTTTTGCCTTTTGAGACTGATGTGCCTTCACAATAAATAACTTTATAGTAACTGACAACGGCTCAGCTCTTTTAAAGAGAAATACAAATCCTGAAATCCTGAGACCCCTGCACCAGGCAGGGACAGGAGCACATGACCAGGGCCAGTTTCTTGCTCGTCTGAATCAATCACACAGGTCTAGAGCCAGTGAACATCTGGCCCCTAACACTGGACAAAGCAGCCCAGGGCTCCAGAGGAGATCCTGCCAGGACTGCACACACCAAGGCAGAGGCAGCACCACAAGTCTGTAAATGCCTTTTACATTTGCTGCCCTGAAGTGAATAAGAGTGGCTTTGCTTCTTAAACCTAAAGGTCAGACTGTCAAAAATCTTTATCGAGACATTGTGTTTCAGAGCCTGGAAGCCTCTAGGTTACCTAAACTCAGAAATTATTCCACTGGCTTCACTGTGTGTGCATGCATGTGAATGCATATGTTTAATACACATATTAAATTTAAATAGATTGCATTTAACTAATCACATCAAGTGGCATTTGTGCAATGTAAATATTTGGTTTGTTCCTTTATCACTCTTTCAATTACACAGAAAATTTCAGAGAAATAAAATTACAGCAGGCCAAATATTAAAAGGTGGGGAGGGAAAAGAGTGAGAAACCAAGCTCCAAAGGGAATTCTACACTTTGGTTTCAGTTTGCATATTTCAAATGCTCACATTTTGCTATACAGATGTCAAACTAGGAGGCAGATAATAAAGCAGGTTTCTTTAAGATTTTTTTTAAAACACATTTAAATTATCAAATTAAACCATATTCCAAGCATTGCAGAAGTAACTGACATATTATTAGTCCATCCCTAAACGTTATTGAACCATCTCTTTCCATTGTAGCAGAGGTCTGTCAGATATGCAGGTCCTTGCCAAAAATAAAGAAAGGATGGCAGCATTCCCCATCTGCTGATGAGTCCAATCTAAGGGAAGACAAAACACTGATTTTATTTACCTCTGTTCCAATTACTGTCAGGCAATACAAACAGTCATCATGACACACAGCCAGGTTTATTCATGTGCCCAGCAAGCCAGGCCAGGCACAATAAAGAGATTACACACTCCCTTTGGAATACAGGCAACTTGGAATGGCTTTTATTGAAACTTAAGCATGGGAAATATTGGGTAGTAGATTTAGGTGTGACACAATCAGAAATATGTTTGGCTCACAAACACAACACATGGCACCCTCAGAGAATGAGGGTGAGTATTATTACAGCACAACAGGCCTGCCTTTCTCTCCCTGCCAAAAGAAAAGCTTGGAATAGCACAGAGCACCATGGCACTTTAAACTTAGAAGAGAGAGACTGAAAAGTGCTTTACAGAGTAGGAAGGAAAAAAAAACTAAAAGTACTGTATCTTGAAAGACAGCTCCTCATACACTACCACGAGTCCCTGTACTAGAGTCACCCTGGAAAGAAAGGACTCAATATCAAGAAATAGGACAGAAGAGGCAACAGTAGGGCTCTGCCTGATCCCTGCGTTTCTCCTGCTCTCACTGGCATTAACATCTCCACCAGGCAGAGGCCAGGGGATCCTACCCTGGGCAAAGAGGTTGTGGATGTGCTGAGGACACATCCACACTGGCCAGTTCTGCTTCACCCTTTCCCTCTGCTACTCCATTTGTTTCCAGCTCTTGGATTCTCTCTGCTACATACTTTGGGTTGGACCATCAGCCTTCCCTGAGCTTGCACAGGTGACACACCATGTGGCACAGCCTCCCTAATAACTAAGGATAAGCAACTCACATTTGCTGTCTCAGGCTTTCACTTTTCAATGGCCAACCATCTCAGAGTTGCAATTTACACTGATCTAGCAATTTTCTTGCATAGAATTCATCTTGCTTGTTAGAAAATACTTTCAGGTGCACTAAGATGTTACTGCTTCTGTGTGAGAAAATGTTAGTTTAAG
The DNA here is from genome assembly GCA_030060385.1 of Muscicapa striata striata. Taxonomy (NCBI): domain Eukaryota; kingdom Metazoa; phylum Chordata; class Aves; order Passeriformes; family Muscicapidae; genus Muscicapa; species Muscicapa striata. Next base: position 2,370,190 of record JAREIS010000032.1, on the reverse strand, counting down.
AAAAGACCTGCAAAATAAAGGCATTTGAGTTTTTCTGACCAAGGTCAGCAAGAGCTCAAGCCTGTTTTGATATGATGGTAATTGGTGCCATGGATGCAGGAACAAACATGGGCAGGAGAGTCTCAGTCACTAAAGGAAAGAAATGGATTTCTGCTTGATGAGATGCTGACTGAGGTACCTTCACAGGAACATCATGTGGCACAGGAGGATGAGGTGCCTAGAAATCAGAGTCCAACCAAATGGATAAAAGAATGCCAGTCTACAGACAACTACTGCTCCCATTCCACACAACATTCCTATCTTATGCTGCCTGTACATCCCTCAGTAATGCCAGTCTGTTTGTTCTTTTTATGTACAACCTCTGCACTGTGTCTGTGGATTGAGGTGTGCAACAACCACCTTTTTGCACTCAACAGCTGAACCACAACTTTAGTCAGAATAAATCCAAAACAAGATAGGTGCAGTGTTGAGACAGACTCAATCCAGGAAATAAATATTCCAATAAGGCAACAGGATCACACTTTAAGAAAGATGCAGCTGTAACACAGCATAAGTCACTGAGAACTGTACAGTGAATAAGTTTTCTTACCCAGGCCAGAAGGTGTTCAGCCTGAACTATGGACTAAGATCACTCAAGGACTCTGGCACCTTTTTATCAGCAATGGTTAAAGGAAGAACAGTGTTCTCATCTGCAGACTGAGCTGAGAGGCAGGGTGAGGCTTACAGCAAGGCTTGGAGCTCTATGACTACAGGAGTATCCTTTCTCCTAGCACACACACTGCAGTCCTATCAGGATGGCAAATGATTGCAACAACTTCTGACATATGAACACCAAAGCAGCTCTTTGCTGCGCTTCTCAGCTTGCTCCAGCAGTCAGGATGTGAGATGGTCTGAGCTGTGCAATATGTTTGCTGTAATAACTGGGGCACTGTAATGATTTCAAAATTTAAAGTCTGTTTAAGACAGAATGGAAAGGAAATTACAGCAGACATTACAAATAGGAAAAGGGTTTAAAGCTTTATCTTTTAAAATAAAGATCAAGGCTCTGTTGATAAGTCCTGCCAATTTGTTCTTGCCCCACTTGGCCAGCAGAGACCCTAAACTGCCAGCAGGCCCAGTTTCTTGAAGGTAGGCACAAAATCATAGAATCCAGGACCTTGAACATGGCACCAGCTATGCAGTCAGTCATTGACCTGTTCAGCTCACCTCCTTTTTCTCAAATCCTCTTCTCTGCCTGGGAAGATGGAGTAGACCATCATCTCCTGACCCTCTGAATATTGTTCCAAAGGATGTAAGGTCCTTTCTAATTACCTATCTGCAGTGTCATTCACCCCTACCCGAAAGAGGAGGAAGAGATGATAGCCCACAGGCTTGACCAGCCTCAGCAGCCTCTCATGACATCCTGGATGCCAGCTCCCAGCAGGCAGACTTCTCTAGAGACATGTCTGGATGACAAATGGGGTCTCTCTGTAAGAAGTCTCCAATTCCTCCCCCTCGTTCTGGGAGCAGTAGTTCTAGTGGAGGGAAATGATCCAATCTATTTTGCCTTTCCTGGGACTTATTTCCTCTCTCCCTCCTTATTCTCCAGTTCCAGGACACTGCATCTGTCACCTAAGGACATTTCAAGGGGAAGAAGAAGGTTCCTCCTCCTGCCCCAAGCAGAGGTGAGAATCCAGTCTCCTTTGTCTTGTGACAAAGTTGAGTCTGTCAGTCCAGGGCTGGAAGCAAACTCATCTTCCCCTTGCAAAGACTTGAGGCAAGACTTGTGCTCAGCCTGTGACAGCAGCACACAACACTCTGTGTCCTTCTCTCACACAGATCCCCAGACACTGCTGCTGGTTTTGCTCTCTTACCACATGGCTGCTTGCTTGAAGAGTCCAGCTGGGCAGACTTGCACCCATGACATCCACTCTGCCTTCAGACCCCAGAGGGGTTTGTCTGTCACGTTCTGGAGTGCCATGGAAATTTTGGTCTGGGCAGGTTTTTCAGCTCTTGGGTGGAGAATGTTCTATTGTACCCTGTGATCCTCCCTGTGGAACCTGCCAGGCTCAGTGAGTATCACTGGATAATTTTATTCAAAAATGTCCTCCAAGGTGGAATTTTGCATCATCAAGGTTTGTATTTTATCAGTTATCGTATTTGACTACAGTCCTAGGCAAGTTGTGAGATCTTTGGGCTTCAGCTTTGTGCCCTGTAAAAAAAAAAAAAAAAAAAAAAAAACAACCAATAAAAAACCCACCATGAACACCAGCTCCAGCCAAGAGAGAACAAAACTCAGAGTCTGCTGGGCTCTGGCCCTGGGCATTTCTGTTTTGGCTAGAGTATTTACACTTCTCAAATGTGCAATGGAACCAAGCTCTGAAACAATCTGAAAAATCTGGTAGGCTTAAAACCTCTAAGTTTGTAAAAGCATGAATTTCACTAATTTCTGATTCTTGGGAATTATCCTTCCAAGCAGCAAAGTAATGACTGCCCCTGATTACAATTCAATCTAATAAAAACCCTGAAGAATATCCACATATACTTGGAACAGAAAAGGGAGATGCAGTTATCTGAAATTCTCCATTCATTCAGAGAACAATGCTGCTGAAACCTGGGCCTAAATGTCTCTCACCAGTGCTCACAAGCTGGTGTTGTAATTGATGCCAAAAAATTCAGCAGCTTTATCATATGCATTTTTCCTACTGACAAAGTATTCCATGGAGCTGTATTTCAACTCTGATTCCATATGTCACTTCTATTTCTGATCAGAGCTTGAACATAAAAAAATTATAGCCCACCTCAGTGGACTAGTAAAAAAGGATAATTTCTTTTTACATATCAACATTTATTAGCCTAAATCACTTCAGAAATATAATCATCATAGTCCCTTTTACTGAGAACAGCTCCCCACACACACTCATCCTGGGGGCTCCTTTGTACAGATGTTCTTTTTCTTTCTTGTTTCTGAGGGTGCCATGTTGTTGCACAGCAAAATCAGCCATCATGTAGTATCAAGAAAAAAGTAATTAAAAAAATAGACTGGGGGTTTTTCCTACTCCCCACTACCCTTTTTTAAAAATATTGCTTTTATTTCCTTCCTTCTTTCCTAAATAAAAAGTCAAAGGCAGGAAAGGTTTCAAATCAGAAGGAATGATTGGGTTGACCATCCTGAGCTCTGCATTTCCCAGGCCTTTTGGTTTCAGGAGGGAGTGATGAGTTTAACCAGAGCACAGCTCCCAGCTAGCTCAGCACGTATTCCAGAAGCAAACAAGGGTCTGGCTGGAAAATATCAGTACTTAGGTTAATCTTGGTTTTCAGAATCACTGATCATATCTGTTTGGTTTATAGTCTTTCAAAACCTTCCCAAAGAAATTGATCAACCCTTCCTACTGAAAACCCAAGAGAGACAGGATGCTGTTTTCAAAAAGACTTTTAAAATACCATCAATACTGGAATAAAACCAGGAAAAAAAAGAAGTATTTATTGATTTACACATTAAAATAACATATGCTTTTTGTGCAGGTGCAGTCTCCCACAAGTGAAAACTAGACTTCTAAAGAGAATCTAATATTGAACCTCTAAGTATTATCCATCATTTCTCCTTCCCCCCCCTCCCTTTTCTTTTTTTTAACAGCCACAAAAAATTAGATAACATGCTTAATTGGTGTAGAATGAGATAAAAATCACTTCCTGGACAGAAACATGTGATGCAAACAATAACTGAGCTGCTTGTTAACTACAGGTAGTTTAAGTCCAGCCTGGAACCTGGGCGTGCCTGGTGACAGAGCTGGAAAGTGAACATCTGTATGGGTTCTGCACCATGTAAAACTTTCAACTGAAATCTCCATCTTACTAAGGACACTGAGACCAATTCTACCACTTCCAGAAGAACATTTTTTTCAATCAAAATGCAAGTCCTTGTAATTCAAACCATCTCAGCTCAAAACAATCTGATCTGGATCAGAAACTGATCCAAGTATTACATGAACCAGAACAGAAACAAAGCATGGTTTCCATTTTCCAAGGATAACTTTCCAAGTTTATGAGTCAAAGCAAAAATGTTTAAGAATGACACTTAAACTATATCTAAGTTTCCCTGCAGACCAAAGCTAGGATAATTTATCTGTGTAGTTCTGCTTCACAAATTGCTGTAATCTCCAAAATTCACATCTCCAGGAAGTATTTACTAAGTACATCATCCTATTATCTATGACTCTGGAGTAAAGAGGACTGGAATAACCTCTATGTGCTATATACATGACTCAATCAGAAAATAATTCAATTCATCAAGGATTTGGTTCGAGTTTTTTTGTTAGGGTGGTTTGGTTTTGTTTTGGTGTTTTTGGTTCTTTTTGGGTTTTGTTGTTTTGTTTTTTGTTTTTTTAATACAAGATTTTGAGAACTTGAGGTTAAGGCAGATCAAAGAGTGTGGATCAACTGATAACCAGCTTCCAGCTGAAACACTAGCAAGTGGACAAATCACTCATTAGTGGTCCTAGAGGCACAGCTCTACCTCAGCACCAGGCTGCCCTAGGAAACCAGTAATGCTGCACTGGGTCACCAACCCAGAGTGGCCTCCCAGCCCTGGCTCCAAGGAAAAATCCCACAATCACCTTATTCTGCACAGTTTTGTCCATGCTGGAGTCACAAACTCCAGCACTTGTGACTCACAGCAGGTCCAATGGAGCCCTGCCCTGCCAACAGGATGAAGGCAATACTGGCAGTTCATACACTTTACATGTCACAGGTCCCATCCAACCTAAATTCACACTGCCTGTATTTAGCAAAAGATGCAGCACAGCTACTCCAACACAGAGCAGATACTCGGCTACATAAACACTAGGAACAGATTTTGGCAGCAATCTTGCCAATCTCAGCAGCTCCTGTCTCTGGTCTCCAGGCTTTGTGTGGGTTCATGGCTCAGCCCAAGCAGAGCAGCATTTTGTTTCCCCTGCAGCCCTGGCAGTGTGGGCACACAGCAGATGCTCCCACATCACATCCACACGAGCCATTGCAGCACAGGAATGGTGCTGCTGCCCCAGCTGAGTGCAATGCTCTGTAATGTGCTTGCAGAGAAGGGACTAAAATGAAATTATGCTTGCTCTGCCTTGAAAGTTCATGAACAAGCCTGTGACCACAATGCAGTTTAAAACATCTACAAACTAGTGCTCTTTGCCTGGTGACTCCTGGTCTTCCCTTGGGAGCAATAGCCTAAGGAAAGAAAAGCACTGACAAACTCCCTCACTGCCCCAGTGCCACTCTCTTAAATCAGTGAAGTGTTTCTGGTAGCTTAAATGGTGACAGACTCAGTGCCAAGGAAGTAAGTCCTCTTTTGAAACCACACTGTTTAAGGATGGCTGGCACAATGCAACATAAAGAGACAAAAAGAAACTGAAATTTGAGATTATTTATATATGTATGCATACATAAATAGTTCTCATGCACTACAGATGTGTACTCTCCTTCCAGATTAGTTTAAGTTAGGCTCTAATTTGCAGAGATAGTTTCTGTTCAGGACAGTATTTGAACTCATAGCTCTACACTTCAGCAAAAGTCCCTAATGACTTTAAAAATAAAAAAATAAAACCAAATTTAAAGTTTATCTTTAGCCAGCAAGAAGAAAATGCTGAAACCTCCTCTTCAACAAAGGAAAGGAAGGAAACATGAACAAAGAATGAAAATAAGTCAGTATAATCCATTTCCATTTTTCTGTGAAGGTCACCAGAGAGGATAGTGCTTCCTACAGCTTCTCCTGCAGGAAGAGCTGATCTCTGTGGGCTCTGCAGTCCCCAAGAATATCTCACCAAATTCAGCCACTCTGGAGCTGTGACATGCAAGTTTACTCCCTGCTAAACTGCGCCAACCAATTCTCGTTTCTGACAGATGTTTCTGTTTAAAGCCACAAGGAGCCGTATGGATCATTCCACCTCAGCAGTCTCCAGAGCCAGCCCAGTAACTCCAAGAGCCAGAAATTTGCCAGGAACAAATGAAAAACCTAATTAGATCAACAGACAAAACTTGGATCAAGACTAGAGGATCTGACACGACAATGGGATTAGACTATTTACAACACATAACAAGGTTTGGTTATTTATCATTTCACAACCAACTTTTGCAGTACAAGAAGCAGTGACAAATCAACATGAAAAAGGCAGATATGAGGATATTCTTGTTTCAGTGTGTGTTCCCTACTGATGCCAGGTCCCCAGAATTACAGTCTATTCTTTGAGAAAACACACTGCAATAGCAAAAGAAAACAAGAACTGAAGGCATAGTAATGGAAATAAAAATAACAAAATCCTTACAGCAAGGTGCTGGTAGTTTCAGGCATACAAAAAGGCTAAAAATAAATAAATCATTGCAAAAAACAGAGTTTGGAGCTATGAGACTCAGACAGGCTTCACACACAGCAATGCTATATGGTCCCATCCCAGTGCAAACTCAATGCAGTTCTAATAATCACCAGCTTATTTCTCCTCCTAGCACCATGAAGGCCTGGTCAGATACAACTTGGTTTTAAACAATGGAAATTAATTGACAGGCACTGTAGAAGAATTTTACAGGCACTGACATATGGAGCTATACATCTGCAGAACCAGCAAGGAAAAATAAAAAAAGCACCTCACCTGTAGCTCCTCACACTCTGCTTACTAGATGTGTTTTACTTTCTATTTTAATTGCAAACTGAAGTTTAGAGCAGCTTTTTGATCAAAATGCAGACAACATCTGGTACAGTGGAAGTCTCAGTTCACCTCTGGAGGGGCCACTCAATATCAGTAAGTTAAAATCCTTCACCAGCACAAGGTAGCCCACGTGTGGGGGTTTTCTCACTCCCAGGCTGGGCTGCCCATCCCAGCAGTGCTTCCCAAAGCCTGTACAAACAACCCTGGAGCAGGCAGGAATCTCAGAACACTTGTCCTTCTCTGACTCAAGAAGCCTAAGAGATTACAAAGGTATTTACAGTTTATCACTAAGAGAACTGCAACACCAAGCAAAGTAATTAACTAATGATACAACATAAAATATAACCATTTCTTCATTATAAACAGGTCCTACATGGAAGCACCTGTAATAGGAAGAACAAAGCTTTCACAGCAGAAGGAACTCCAACCTTGATCATCTGAATTTAAAAGCTTATTTCAGGGCAATAGAATATCAGCTGATGTCAGTGAATGTGGGGAAGTGCTCCAGCCCAAGATGTAACTGCCTAACAGGATGGCCATTTATATTTTAGCACAGCAGCCAGGAAGAGAAGGGTTGCAGCTAATGCAAGTGGAACAACAATGAAAGAGAGAAAAAAGCTGGAGTTTTCCCCTCAGATTTCTTCATCACATCCTAAACTTTTATTGAAATTAGTGTAGTGCATTTAAAGGACTTATTGTTAGCGTTAGCTTTGTCAGTGTTGAGAGCAATAAAAGCATAAACTGCAGCAGCAACACTTATTCCTAAATACATTGCTTAATCCTTTCCTACATGTTTCAAAAATAATTGCTCTTTGTCAAATTAAGTATGGCTTTTTGATACAATTAGCTTTTTACCTGGAACTCTGGTAGTCCTGATATGAAAGGAATCTAGATACACATCAGTTCTGGTTTAAGTTCTGCATTTAAGAAATAGATTTTTTTAAAAAAATCCTTCTCTCAAGCTCATCTTCCAGTAAATCCTATTCCACGAGATATTCTGAGAGAATTCCAACGAAGTGTGAGCATCCCTCCTTTCCTCAGTGACTTTTGATATTGTACATCATCATGCCAATGGAGTAGCATCCCTGCCTGTGCTAGCACCTATAAATGCCATATTTCTACGATATTTCTATTAACCTTCACTTAATACTTCAATTTCTTCCTCTATTTTTTTTCCTAAAAGTAAATACACACATATTGGAATAGAGAGAAGATGAAAACTCTGAGAGAGGAGCAGCATTTAAACAATAATAGTTTTTATTTTAAAAATACATGCTCTCCAAGGCCAGAACTCTGCTTTCAGACACCTTGAGCTCTGGAAGTCTGCAATCCCATCTCACAGCTACTGTAGGAAGATGTTTTGGGTTGCAAAGCAGGATGTAACCAGCAGTATGTGTTCTATCACCAGCTGTTGAAACCAGGTGGGGCAGTGTTCTTTATCTTTCCCACAACCCATCCTCCCTCCAGGAGATATCTCCTGTTAATGGCCATTGAGTCCCAGTGTATAACTGATAAAATTACATCATCCCACTGGGAGATGCTCCAGCCAGGGAAGGAGCTAAACATTTCCTACTTAGATAAAAATCTGAGATTTGGAATACCAAAACAGCCTTTTCCACTGGATTCCAGAGGAAAACCAGACCTTTCCCACATCATCACTGGACCTTTGGATGAAAACTGCACCTTCTACAGGAGCACTGCTCCAACTGAACCACATCTGCCACTTCAGGGGGATGCAGCCACCATTTAATGGGACTGTGCCAACACCTTGACTGACTGACAGGGTGTCAGGTTGGATTCTGGCTCTGTCAGTGTTTTGGGTTTTTGTATTACTGTATTTCTATTTTAATTTTCCTAGTAAAGAACTGTTATTCCTATTCCCTTATCTTTGCCTGGGAGCTCCTTAATTTCAAAATTATAATAATTTAGAGAGAGGGGTTTACATTGTCCATTTCAGGAGAGGTTCCTGACTTCTTTAGCAGACATCTATCTTTAAAACCAAGATGGAAGGGTAACACAGGCCTTTAGTATCTGTAAAATATTCCTCCCATTCAAATATAAACAGGTACAGTCGTAAACAACATTAAGGTACACTAATATGTATGGCTAATAAATACTTCAACACAATTAAAACACATCAATTACATCCCAGCACCAAAGCTATGAACTTTAATTTCTTTCAACTGCTGAAGAGACTATGACAAGCATCTTGCACCAATGCAGTTCTGAGGCAGGTGCTTGTCTCTCTGTACCTGCCCTCTGTGCTGTGAAAAATGACACCCATTGACATCTTAGCTGCTTCTGATGCTTAGCACACAAATGTCTTCATCATAAAAAATAGAGAAGTCTTTTTATAGTCATTGTAACTCATGAGAGCAAAACCTGCTAAGAAAGGCTTCTCCAGTTAACAGCTTAAATATGACAGTTTTTTGCAGCCACATATGTACCCAGTATGGTTCAATTTCCCCCATAGATGTTTTTCTGATCCTAGGTAGGCAAAGCACTCATTTGTCCTAATTCTGAACCAGTGCAAGCTAGTCTCCTTCAATCTCAATTAGCCAGTAGGAAATTTATTTAGAAAGCTGACAGGAACTATTTGGGGGATTAATGATCACTGATTTATGAATATTGAGTAGCATTTCAATAATCCAAGCAGAGTGATCACTTGTAGATGAAGCCAGTTCTCCCAACCATTATAGTCTGTAGCAATCACTCAAAGGCAGTTAAATGATTCTGATTTATGACCTTAACCTACAGGGCCCAGTACATTTGCTCTATCAGTGTGTAAATTCTAAAAACGCAATTCCCTGCGCCTCTAGAGAGCCAATTTAAGTCAACATTATGCATGAGCTGAGCATGCTTGAATTCTCAGATCTCTTATTTCACTCATTAAATTTGCACTGAACATCTTGCAGTTAAAATTTCATATAGATTTTTTTTCTTATGATTGACATTTGGCCTTGGCAAAATGAGTTTAAATTTTGTTTCTTTAAAGATTTAGAAGGAGGTAGATTGATCTAGACATTGTTTTCTGCAAGATTATGATGATGGAGCACTAAAGCTTTTATTAGCATTTTGAAAAGCCCCCCCTTTTTGCTAGAAGACTGTCTTCCATGGACAAGTGAAAGCAATTCAGTAACCACAGCCAAAGCTACAGCTAATACAGCAGCCTCAAACATGTTGCTGCAGTCCATGTGACCCTTTCCTGTTTTTAGGCCAACATCTTTAACTGGGGTGGAACAAATTGGGCCTTCCAGTACAAACCAATATGTGCTCATCTGCAATGGATAAACAGAAGTTCCAGTATGTAATTTTGAAAATAAGCCCAGGACAACTGGAAAGAGCAGAGAAGTATTAAAGTGGTTTTAAGTCCTGATCTGAAATTAACAGCTTGGATTGACTCAACGCTCAATTTGTGGTGCTAAAATCTGTCAACTCATTTTATCTCATGTTCTGTCCCTCAGGCAAGGAGTTCAAAACCAGTTGGACCCTTCTGTGATCCCAGTGCACCTGCAGGAGATAGACCATGCAGCAAGTTCACAGTGAAGGGAAAACAGGATGGATTAAGGGAGAAGAATCATTTATGCCTCAATACACCAATGGCTTATAAGGACTGCAATGTTAAATGCCTATGGACAGACTGTACTACGCAGGACAGCTCCAGGAAATACAAGATCTCTTTGCAGAAAAGCACAATGACACATCAATTTGTTCTAAGACTTGGATTATTAGGGTCATGCCAAGAACAAATAGCCATTAATGTGCTGCACCAGACATGCCAGTATTCATTCTGTACCTTGTGAGGCAAATCAAGAGGAAACTGTTTCAAAAACCTAAGGAGCTGACTAAAGGAAGCATCTCCTACGTAGGAGAAATATGAATACACTTTTACAACAACCATTTAGATACATTGGTCATATATTATCTTTAATTCCATTTAACTTAAATGGAATTAAAGATAACATTTTAACAGCTCTTTCCCAAACTGTTGGCCTGATTATTAATGTGTCAGTGCAGATATTCACACACACAGAGCTGGAGCAGGACTCACAATCACATGCTGAACATACAAGTGGTAAGAGAAGGGACACATCACAGGAGCTGCAGACTGGCATCCAAGCACAAGGAAGAATGCTTAAAGCCTACATATCTACCACTCCCAGTTTAACCAGTCTCCATTCCATTTATATGAACACAGTATTTGCCTGTCAGCAGATTATAAACAAAGGAAATAAGCAAAAATTTGTTTTGCTAAGAGAAGAGATCAATGATGTACCTATACTACTTAGGCAGCTAAAAGTCAAATCCAGTGTGCTAGCCATGGAGAATATCAATCTTGCAGCAATGCCCATGGTATATTTTACTGCAGAATGGTAAAGTCTTTACAATCACAGCATAATTACACTAACACACCGGTATTTTAATATCATCTCTCTGAAATGAAATTTTGTTTCCATGTCCAGTCAATAATTCTGTCTCATCTCAGTGATGAATAGAGCTAAGTGAATAATTGTTATGAATAATTTATCCACTGCATTTCACCTTTCATCTCTCTTTGAGTATTTTGTGAAATTCTGCAGGTATACATTACATAAAACTATTCACCAATAACTCACTCTTGCAGACCGTGTGTTGACAGTTCACTGGGAATATTCTAACTGATTTGCCACTTTGTTACATTTATGAGGTGTTGTAGCTGCTCCATCACTGGTTGGGCTCAGCTCAACCAAGCTGCATTCCCAGCTGTTCGGACAGCTACAATTCAAGTTCAGAGTCAGATATTTAAGTTGCAATGTATATTATGTTTAATTTCTCTCCCTTCTGTCCTTCAGCTGGAGTCATAACCACTTCACCAAGCCATGACCTGGTGGAAGTCAATTCAGAATAATTCTCCTGTATTAGAATTAGGTAGGCAAGTATCTGGCAACAGTCAATGGCATAAGAAGGGAAGAGGTACCAGAAGGAAAGGCAGGCCTGGAGCTGGGAATGGAGCATTCAGGATCTCAGGGCACTCGTGTGTTGAATTATGGGCTCTGACTCTTCAGTACCATACAAACTGAGAGCACTCACACCATCTAAGCTCCATCGTGCCCATGGTCTGAGTCCTGCTGTGGAGTCACCAGCTGGAAACAGCTGCAGTCCCCATCCCCACCAGGAGTGTGAGACAGTTGGTGGGTAGGTCCCTGACCTCCACAGCCCCTAGATTAACAATTGCAATGCTACAGAACAGCAGATGCTCTTCAGTAGTGACTAATGAGACTCCCCCTCACAAGGGATAGAGCACAGATGGATACAGCACACCTTTAGAGACAGCCTGGCTAGCACTCCAAAACTGGTATGAGGTAGGAAATTGTTATGATTTGGTGGGGGAGAGGCTTTTTTGGTTTATTTCTTTAATTCTACCACTTCAATTTGCTACTACATGGCTTTAGACACTCCATAGCTAATGTAATTTGACCGAAAAAACGTTATTGCATGAAGCTAAATTAAAAATACAGACTATGAATAAAGAATTCAGTAGATGTTTAGTCTGCCCACCAAAGCATGCTTATATAGAACCCACAATTCATTTTATATTGCTGAGTTGCTCTAGAAATATCAGATAACTTCAGTAAACAACTAACAGTTACATAATTTACAGAAACAGAAGTCCTTGGAACAACGATGCTCTATTTATTACCTGCATTATAAAAACAGCAAGATTTATAGAACTGTAAAGAATAATTCTTTAGCTTCACACACTTGTGTAATTATCTTAAAAATTAAAATGTCATCAATGATACAATATGGTCATAAGTAATTGACCACCTAATTAGAATCTAGAAATCTAAAGTAATTCATGTTCAGACAAAGTTGTCCTTCACGGCTGGATTTCAGTAGTCCATTGTCCTGGTTTTAAGGACAGTTATCTGCCAATAAAGGCAGAAGCTTCTCTTTGAAATGGAGAATGTAAACTCTCTCCCTCTAAACTATCATAAATTTAAAATTAAGGGGCTCTCAGGCAAAGATATATATGGGAGCTAGGAATAACAGTTCTTTACTGGAAAGATTAAAATAGAAATACAGCAATACAAAAAAAAAAACCAACAACAACAACAATCCCAACCCTGACAGAGTCAGAATACAACCTAACACCCTGTCAGTCAGGCTGTTGGTAGCAGTCCGATTAATATGGTGGCTATAGTCCCCTGCAGTGGCAGATGTGATTGAGCTGAAGAAGTGCTCCAAAAGTTCAGGTATGATGAAGAAAAGTTTGGCTTCTCCTCTGGAATCCAGTGGAAAGAAGGTTACTTGCTGTCTTAACAGGTCCGTTTTTATCTAGGTAGGAGAGGCTTGGTTCTTCCCCCTGGCTGGAGCATCTGTCAATTTTGTCTGTCATACAGTGGGACTTAATGGGCCATCAGCAGGTGGTATCTTCCTGGAGGGAGGATGGGTTGTGGAAAAGATAAAGGTGATTCCCCCATCTTGTCTTAAAGCTGGCCCATTAGCAGATACTGTGTGCCACGGAGATAAGGAATCACTACCCCACCCGGTTTTAACAGATGGTGATAGAATACACATTTCTGACCACATCAACCTAACACATCCATGAACCTAAACAATAGTGAAATTGGAAGAAATAAAGAGACACTGAACATTTTTTATGGGAATGTGCAATGTGAAGCAAAAAGGAACCACAGGCTACAGCCACCATGTTGATTAGTGTTCAGTTTAATCAATGCTGAGATGGCATCAGCAAGAGATGCCATGTGTCACTTTGCTGTGTTAGAACTAACTCAGAAAGAGAGAGGTTAGGAAGACTGGGAACACAAGAGTTCCTCCAGTACTGGAAAAATCTTTGCCTGTTCTGAACATATACAATTAAAGCCATACAGCACTACAAATGGTAGGGGGAGAAGAATGCTTGAAAAATTTCAAACATTAGATTGAAGGAGTTGTGTTTGTTCTCCTGTCCTCACTCGCTATTTGGTGAGGAAAAGCAGCAGCACCTCATTGCATGGCAAAGCATTCCCAGATTTAAAGATCCCAAATTGCAGTCCATCAGGGAGAAATCAAATAATTTTTAAGTCCTATCAAGCTTCCAACAAAGCACTAACTACTGAAAGTTGTCATTCCATAGTCTCAATCTAAAGAACTAACAGAAGAGTTGTTACTGTCAGTTTATGCTGATCCAGTGACTATGCAGCAGGTTAAGACAAATTATTGTGAGCATGACTCTGAGTTCAGGCAATGGAGCGAGCTCCCAAATTTAAGTCAAAGTGCTAGAAAATTAATACTGTTCAAATTTACATAGGCCTTTCTTTAAGATTTGTCATCATGAATTCTAAACCTTAGATTAATGAAGAATTCATTTTAATACTCTGCACTTGACAAAGGCTCTGTGTGTGCATATTGGATGGGAATCCCTGAACAATTGTGTGAGGCCAAACATTTCCTCTACAGACAAACCAAGGCCCCAGTCTGTCTTACAAAGACCCTGAGGCATTTTTACTCCATTTCATTAAGTTAGGCACTAGCTTCCTAGTGATCATATCTGAGTACTTAGTGGCTACTGAGATGTCACAGGCTTTTAAACACCTGCACACCAGAGCTCCTGAAAAGATGACTTTCTAGGTTTTGCTAGATACCTCTCCTGGTGGGCCATGCAGGGTCAGTGATGTGTTTTGACCTCCCAAACATGCAGGACTTTTCATAGAATTTGAGTCATTGACAACTTCTCCTTCAAATCCTCTCCTTTCAGGATGCACTGGCAGAAGACACATATCTGGTTTTTAGAGATGCTACATACTAATTTCATGTCAAGTTTTTCCAGCATTCCAAAAAAATCAATCTCATAATCTCTCCTCCTCTCACCATCTGAAATAATGAGAGGCCCATTATTCTTAATTTATGAGGTTTTATAGCAATTCCTATGGAACTGTTTTAATATTTCAATACAAAATAGAACTGTACCCAGAATGATCTTTTGTATCACTGCAAGAAATCTGAAACTTTAGTGCACATCCCAAAAAACCAAGGTTTTGTCTCTCCAAGTGTGTTCATTCACAAACCATTTGGAAACAAGCAGAGAATATACCATTAATCTCTGATTATTAATCTCTGCTGATTTGCTGCCTTGCCTTTCCCACCACCCATCCACCAACCAGCCCCAGACATTGGTAGCCGTGCTTTGGGTGCACAATGAGGCACTGCAATGATTGCAGATTTCTTCCAGTTAGATCTGGATATTTCTCCAAACTGTCAGACTACTTTGCTAAATTTCTGTCTGCTCATTTTTAATCACCACTGTAATTTCAATCTTCTCCACCTACTGTGGACAATAAATTAAAAGTATGAGTTATACAGTTGGGGAAGTATTTATTTTTATGGGGTTTTTTTATTTGAAATGCCCATGGCTTGCCATGCTGACTGATGTTCTTTGGTCAGTAAATAACACCACCTGCTGAGCCAAGTATGTGCTCAGAATAAACATATACTCCTAGGTGATTCACAAAGACCATTATTTCCCCTTCCAGTTCCATGCTTTTCTTTTCCATAAAATTTTCAGCAGTCTTGTCTCACTTCTAGGAACAGAGAGTGCACAGACCACATGTGGATCTGCACAATTACTATTGCACAAGCTAATTAATCCAGAATTTGTCCTCCCACCCAGCACAGAAGGCATAAACAAGTATTAAATGAGTTACACTCCACACAGATGGAAATCCAAAACTTGATAAAACTCACTCTTGCTTCACACCCTCTCCTTCTTCTGCTGAACTATACCACACTTTCTGGGGAGGGAAAGAGAAACACAGTGTTTAATAAGACTATGGTATGAAAAAGGATAAGCCAGGTGATTGTGGCTCATCTTTTTACCCCACCTTTATTTCACAGAACAACAGTCACTGAGGTTGGAGGGCACCTCTGGAGATCACTTAGTCCAATCCCCCCGCTCAAACCATGCTCAGTATTGTGTCCTGTTGGGTTTTGAGTATCTCCAAGGATGTTCCTTTCAGACAACCTGTTCCTCCAGTGTTTGATCACCCTCTTACAGTAAAATAGCTTTTTCTTAGGATTAAATAGAATTTCCTGTATTCCTGTTTGTACCCACTGAAGACCTATTTTGTGTACCTTAATCAAACCTCTCTTTTTAAGTGACTTTTCTTTAAACTAAATATCCCAGGGGTCATTATCTAATGGAAGTAGTTCCATTAGGATTTATAAATCCACATCACACTAGCCAGCACAGATCAGTGATCAAACATATTGCACACCATGAAAAGTTGCAGCCCTGGGGAGCTTCTCTTGCCTCCTGGCGATCTTCAAGGGGCATTTGCTTCTAAAGACTTTTTGTCATTAGCTGCTTTTAAGTAGTCCAGATCAATGCTGTTCCTTAGCGAGGTCAGGGTCATTTATTATTTGCCATAATGGTCAAAAAGATGCTTAATTACATCACCTTCACATGAGCTGGTGAAGAGGTGGATTACAAATGCTACTTGTTTTCCAGTGCCATTCTAGAAGCAGATTTGAAGTGCCAAGAAAACAAAGAATCACAGTGAAAGTGACCCTACAGATGTTAATAAACTCTTATAACATATTTTCACAAAAAAACACGGTTTGCAATGATTTGACTGTTCTGCCATCACCAGGTGTAAGCAGCATTGGAATATTGATTCTGCAATTCTATGCTTACCAGGAACAGTGAAGAACAGAACTAACAGATTCTCTAAGGACTCTTGCAGTACTGTACTGCAAGTTCAGAAATGCAAATTCAACTGATTATCACATACACTAACAACTGTCAATTTAAAGTTATCAATTAGAAGAAAAGCATCCACTCTTGTTTCTTATAATTGCATGAAACAAACAAAAAACTACCTAAGTACAACACTGTTTTACTTTACAAAGGCCAAGTCCTTCAGATTCTTCAGTTTTCTCACTGTGTGGAATTTACTCCTGTTTACTGTCCTATTTTCTTTTGTCATTAACAACCAATGGCAAAACAGAAAAGAAGAAAATAATTCTGCATTAACTCTTTAATTTTGTTAGGAAGAAACTCTCATCCCAAAAAGCCTTAGAAAATAAGAAAGGAAATAGATCTGAGTCTAGTAATAAATTCATATCTCCAAGTGAGACCAACAAAATAATTTCTTATTATACATTAAATGTCATTGAAGTTCACCATGCTATGAATCACATGGATCCAAAGGACAAAAGGAACAAGGCCTTGCATGCACAGATTTCCTCTCAAACATGCTCAACAGGCTTCCCTGGAAGGTCTCACATCTCCCCACTCCCTGCTAAGCTTTTCTTTTTCTCCATCTGCCTTTTCTCTATTAACTAATTTTTCTACCCTGAAGAAGATTCTAAAGCTGTTCCACTTTTAAATAATAAAATAGAAATTGCACAGTGATTTAAAACACAGTGCTAACATAACAAAATTGATTTTTTTACTGGGGAGGAAAACTAAAAAGCAGAAAATGCACTTCAGCAACAAGTACAAAGAGGAAGTTACACAAATAATAGGTTACATAGTCAAAGATTTTTCTAAACTGGGCAATTGTCTTAATTGTTTTGTTAACTTCTACTAGTGTTAAAAAAAATCCCATATCATGCATGAAAAAAAAAATCCAGATTTCTATAATATTCATAGATTAATTAAATCAAATATCCCAAATTACTGATGTTATAAAAAAATTCGGAAGCATTCTATTCAGTACTGTTGGATGGCACCTGATACTCTTGCCATGGGGACCCTGTCCAAGTGTAGTCTGTTCCTGTGCAGGCTGGTGGCAATCACAAGACCTGGGATGGTTTTTCAAGGAGTTTCCCAGGGTGCCAAGAATAGAAGGTTTGTGCCTGATGCCCAAATGTCCAAAGGAAGAGGAGAGCACACAGTCCAGCCTAACAGCCTGCTGCACACAGGCTCCCTTTACTGACACAGCAAGAGCAATCCCTAGTGGCAATCAAATCCTCTGCTGGAACTCCTGATGGAGAATTTCTGTTTCACAGCTCCTCTTCCCCATGAGCTGCAGGGTCACCAGAGCTCTCCACACCCCACCAGAAACCAGGGCAGGCTGGACAGACCACAGCCTGCACGAACTATAGGAAGAGAGAAAGGCAAACTGGAAGAAAGGTGGGAATTTTCTCCTCCACTAAGTGAGAGGCTTTAAAACTAGAACTGAGGAGAGAGTTAACTGAAACCAATTTCTCAAGTGCACAAAGCATCTGAGAAAGCAGGTCTTGGGTACAGCTGACTCCAAACACCCAGGCAGACCTGAGCAAGCACTCCTGGCAGGCACACAGCTCTGCTGATAAGTGAATGAACAGAGAAATTAGGACACAGAGTGCATTAGTGTGGTACACAGGCAGTTCAGCACACCCACACAGCAGTTATTTTCAAATAATGGGAAAATAATTGACACTCTTCTTTTTTAAGGATTGCCAGGAGCCACTTAGAGATTCCCAGTGAGATTCACAGCAGGGACAAGAGGCTGCTGAGTGAGGCTCACAGCAGCTCCCTGATTTCAGGGTGAATTCACACCACAGCAGCTCACACTTTGGACTGTACCAGCCCTTCAACACCATTCCCTTGGCAAAGACAGGACAGACTCCATTCCCACTACACTTCATGGTGGAGAACCCCAGGCACTTTCCCCCTGCAAATTCCCAGCAGCTTTCATTCAGGTTGCACTGAACAGGAACTCTAGCTTGGATACACTATCTAGTGTGCAAAATTCCTGTTATTTTGAGAATAGTGGATATAAAGAATCAGCTAGACACCTAAGTGCCTATTGTCTAGGTAACTATTCCTAAGATTTGTGAAGGGTGGGGGAGGAGAAGGGACAGAATCACAAAAGACTAAAGCCCATGTTTTCTTTTTCTTTCTCTTTCTCCCTTTGATCAAATCAATTCCTTTTAATTGCAATACACTTTACAACTATAATGTCATTCCTCTTGAAAGGCAAAAATAGACTCCCTGCTAAGAACTAAATTATCTGTTTAAGTAATACTTTCAAAAGATGTTCCAAGATTTTTAATTATCAGCTCAAAATGTGTCATAAATAAAATACCAACAATGGAAACCCATGTGTAAATCATGCTATTATGCAGAGTTGTACCAAAAAGTACACCAAGTAACTGGAGCAGGTCTCCATCATTTGATCTTTTTTTGGTATTCAACACATTCACAAATGATAAACTTTTCCATTCCTCACAAATCCAAAATCCCACTGGGAACATAGAAGGCAAGATGGAGTCCTTTGAATATGCTGACATTGAAGTTAGTGGTAGATTTAAATGCAGAAGAAATGCTGGATCTGGACATAAGGATATTTGACATTGAATTATAATAGTCATAAAAATGTAAGGATATTTATGCAAAACTGCTTCAATATCTCAGAAGTCATTGCTTTTCCATACTACTTTCTCAGCTGGATCACTGCTGCTTCTACTCTCCTTAATATTTCCTTTCTAATTCTTCTTTTAAACATTTATTAAAAATTTGCACAGATGGGGAAAAAAGCTGAAGATCTGAAACAAAATTAATTTAATAAGGAAGGGACTAGAATTCCATTACTGGTTTAGGCAGCCTCTTTTCATGCTGTATATTGTAACCAGAAGAATTAATTTCAAAGTCCTTGATCTTTGGGAGCTTTTTCATTAATATTAGTATTATTATTATTAATAATAGCAAGTCTCATTTACTCTCCCCACGTGCCTCCTGCTAGCTGTAAGCACTCCAGTGCCTCTGAGCATCCCACCCCAGCACAGAAAGCTGGATTTAACAGCTGCTGCTTTGTGTGCTGGGCTGTGGACAGGCAGGTCACTGCCAAGGGCTCTGCACACCCCAGGACAGCCTGTCCCTGCCTGGGTGCCCTGCACAGGGCAGGAAAGGCACCAGCACACCTGCTCATGTTGGATGAGGAGATGTGGGCAGCTTCAGAACCATCCTGCACTGAGAGCTGGAGTGACAAAGTGTGAGGTTACGACCTCCGGTGCTCTGGGCACCAACTTTATCAGGTTATCTTCTTAAATGAGTAAAGCAGCTAATAGTTTCTAAAAGGCCATTTATTGTAGAAGCACATCAGTCTCAAAAGGCACAGTCACAGACATCAAAGTGCATGCTAAGTTTTGGTGTTAAGTCCCAAACAGAAGTAGAAGCTGCTCTTGTCAGGGTCCTGGGAAGCTGATGCTGCTGTGGCAGCTCCTCTCTTCTCCTTGGGTGTTGAATGATGAGGGTGAGCAAAAGCAAAAAGAAAAGTAATGGCAGGAAAAGCAGAAAAGCACTAATTCTCCTCAACACGTACTCTCATATAGAATCTTCTCAACAAGCTAAGACACAAACTCAGAGCACCACTCCTTAACCTATTAGAATTCCAGTTTTTTAGCAAGCCAGGTTATGTATAGACTATGCATACGACCTGTCTTGTTCTGTCTGAAAAATGTCAGCAATATTCTTACTATAGCTCTATTATGTCTAAGCACCATCTACAACTACGGTCCTGGAGCCTCTACTGAAAATATCAATATAGTTTTCAATCTTCACTAGAACTCACACTTCTACTCTGGTATCTAAACCTTTTACTTACTAAAAGCATTAGAGCTTGTACTAAAACTTACTGACTTACTTACTTATCCTAAAACTTAGACTTACACCTCTACTTTATATGTGAGTGTCTTAATATACCTCAATCTATCCACAGACTTTAATTCAATCCCTGTACTCTGATTCCTCTCTGAAGAATTCAGAGACCCCTGGCTCACTGACTCCACCATCAAAGCAGCACCTTTCTCTTCACTCTTCTATGCAAGGTATAGCCTGAATCACCAGGGAAGCACCATCCTGTGCTGTCAGTGCATGGAAGGCCAGCACCTCAGCTGGCACATGCATGGTCCCAGGGCTGCCAGCCACCTTCTCAACAGACGGGCCTGGAGTTCAGGATGGCAATCTGTCTTAGGGTGAAAAACATAGAGATCATGATTTCAGTCCCATTATCCAAACAAAACACTTGGCCACATCTAGTAAGGTGCAAGTCATGTGGGTTTTGACTTCAGTCATTCCATGTGCTGTTCACATGTTGGCAGCAGCTGTGGCAGGAGCTGCAGCCCCTCCCCAGTGTACATGCTGGTGCTGAGAGCTGTGACAGGACTGCATGTGATGCAAACCTTGTTCCAAACACGGTTCAGAAAGACAACCTGCAGAGCAGCCAGCCACAGAGCTCTGGATCAGCTGGCCAGGGGAAGCAGTAGCTCTGAAAATAACTACAGCATCCTCCAATATTCCTGGAATAACACACTCCACATTGAACTTCACTGTCTGCTTTTGACATCCAGACTGTCATGTGTCAGACAGACTGTCCCTCAACCTCCAATCCAAGAATTATTGCCACAGAACTCTCCTCATGGCTGTGCCTTGTTGGTCCTTATTCTCATAACAGGAACAACTTCCTGCTACCTTCCCTTTCAAGGACCTCTCAGTCTCATACAATATGTTCACACATCTTTTAACACCTCCAGGATATGACAATACTGTCTTCATATAAAATCCAAATCTATTCTCATTTCAAAATTTTTCAAAACCTCTTTACATATTCAAGGCTTTTGAAGCTGTGCCTTTCTGGATGCCTGCCTTGGCAAACCAAACAAGCACCCAAAATGCCCTGAATTATCAGCAGCTGCTGTAACAAGGAATGGGGGCAAAAATATGAATGTAACTCAAAATCTATACTCAATTCAATTTACCTGTGTTGCATCCTGCTCCCATATGGGAGTGTGAAAACAGGGAAAATGCAAGGCCTCTGTTTTGTTTTGGGTTGCAGCCATGCAGAGGGGGCAGTAACATCTGGCACAATGGGAAGATTCAGCATTAGTTATGTTGTAAGTAACCCCAAATAGGTGTGTCACTCCATAAGGCTGTAGATTGACCATCTGAGGTGTCTTCTTCTCAGTGCCACACATGGGGATTTTTAAACTCCTATTTCCTCTTAAACATTATCCACTTCTGTATTCTTGTGGACAGCAGTCCACAGAAGTATCTCATGAACACATCTCCCCAGGTTCCTGTGGAGTTCCTTTCTTCCCAACTTTAAAGAAGGGAACAAAAGCATAATACATATTTCCCTTGCAAACAGGATTCCTCAGAGGAAAGAATTTCAGCCCATCTGCCACACAGACACACTTTTTTCAATTCATGTGCAAAATAAGGCTTGTATGCACAAATATAAAGGACCCTAAAGATAAATAATCTCCTCTGTTTCTTGGCTAAACTATTCCAAGTCAGTACTGTTGAGGTTATAAACCTTTATTTTCAGTAATCTGGCATAAATATTGCTTGCAAGCAGTTACCCTTCCTAAACTGATGAATCATTGGGTCAGCTCAATATCTTTCAATTTAAAAAGTAATTTGTCGAAAACCTGAAATTTAAGTGATACACAATTGTTTTGCACTGAGTAATACACTCTCAGATATAACACACTCCAGTAAATTATAAAGACACAATGACAGAGAGATGCAAAACATTGGTGGATCAAGACAACCTAAGTGAAACACACCAAGTTTAACTTAAGTTACCAAGTTTTTGATTTAAGAATAAACACTGTGAGTAAAGGTTTGTATGGTTTCAGAATGCATATACAGGGGTTTTGTTTGTTTGACCATATTTTAATTCTGATACTCAGTTCCCAACTAGATGAAACAAATGAAGCATCACAGCCTCAAGTAAACAGCAAAAACATAAGATACCAGCACCCACCCTACCCATAGGAAAAGTGTCTACCAGAAAGTTCACCAGAGGGAATTCTGAAAGGAGAACAATTAGCAAACAAACCTGGGTGGGGAATAGGAAGGATGGCTGAGCACTGGCCAGGGCATCTATCATCTCCTGAACAAGCACACCAACCTCTCCAAACAACACAGTTTAGGTGCTCACTCAATTGACTTCTTCGTTGTCCAAATCAGTATGGAAGTCCTGTCTCATCCCTCCAGACAGACAGCAACTAGCAGGTAATTGCACAAGTCTGAGCAAGCTGTCTGTGTTTTCCTGAGCTTCTAAGGAGAAGAGGGTTCATCGACAGGGAAATTCATCACTTCATTCATCTCTCAAGCATGGAGTATAAAACACATTGCAGCATCTGAAGGGGACTCTTGTCTCCTCCTATTGTAGAGAAGCAAAATTCCCATTAGTGAAGTGCAGCTAAAAGCACTTCAGCAACTCACAAGAGTTTTCAGCAGAAGCACAGCAGAGAATTGTAGAGCAGCCAGGCACCAACCAGAGCAGAGAGCCCAAGTGTGCCCAGGTAACTGAGTGTTCAATTTATGCCTCTCCAGGAGCTGCAGACAATGCATGGGCTGTCTTCAAACCGCACTAAACCTGCCAGCCAAGCTGATGAGAAAGAACTGAAAAACTATGCAAAATCATAAAATACAGATCTTAGAGTGAATGCTCTGGTCCCCAAGTGCAACTGAGAGACAACAATGCATCTAAAGGGAGAGGAAATCCATCAAACTAGGCACTGGATTTTCTGTCCATTCCCATCTTGGCTAATTGCCTCTGTCACTTTGCTGGTCACACCAAGGCTTCTGCATGTACCAGTGGGTCAGGAACTGTCTTTTTCCTCAGGAGACTGGAGTGTGACACTTAGGAAGACTTATGCATGGGAAGATGTTATTAAATGGAACACAAACAGGAGCTCACACTGCAGGAGCTCATACCATTTTACCCAGAGAGCCCTTCTTGCTTTAATGCAAGTAGTAGGTTTAAATCCAGCCAGTATTATCTAGTCCATACTGCCAAAACCCAAATCCCATTCTAAAATCTGCACAAGAGTAAAACTGCTGTATAGCAGAACTGAATATTTTAGCAGATTTTGAAAGAAAGCATTGGTTGTAAAAAAACAAAAATTTTATCTGAATTCTAAGGAGATCTGTGTGCAGGGGAGAATAAATTCTCAGGAAATTATTTGAAGTATTCATGTTCCATAACATAAGACTTCCAAGACTGCTGCAAAATGCATTTAAATAAAAGCAAAGTCATTGTACAGTTGCAACAGAGCATTCCCCCTTTCTTCAGAAGGAGGATGTTTCAACACCCTTCTTTTTCCTATTTGTTTTAGTCACATCTTTTATTATCCCCTGATGCAAGATTTCTTTAAGAACAAATTTTCTGTGGGTGTTTTCTCAAGATGCCACATTTAGATCTATTGATTATTCTCCTTGGTAAATGTTTATGCTCTGGTTCCCACCACATTTTAATTCAGGTATTTTTGTGAGCTGCTAAATAATTTATTTTTAAGACACTGAATTCCTATTTGTATGTTGCAGTTCATCATACTGGTTTTATCCATTACAAATTAAAAGGAGAATTTTTAAAACCCTAAGGCATATAACCTCTCTCTCTCTGAGAAATAAATACTGTTATCTTCATCTTTTTAAACCAGTCAGCTCCCCAAACTGGTCCTTTCACACAAGTTTGTCCAAATTTTAAATAAATTAGCATGTTTTGAGAAGAAGATTAAGTAGAGGGTGTGCTGCTTTTCTCTGGACACAGGCCCACTCCTAAGAGACCCCAGCACAGTCAGAACCACAGACAGAACAACAGACAGAACTGGTTTCCTTCCATGACCTGCCCAGAGCCAGGGGGTAAAAGAGACTCCTTGCCCCAAGGGGTTGGGTGCAGCCCACAGCTCTCCATCTGAGAGCACTGCTCTGAAGAAAAGATGATTACAAACCAAATGAAAATGCTCCTGATTGGTGTGATTCTGCAGCTAGCTGTCACAGGTGGGTCTCAGCTTTACTGACAAGCATTTGTGCAAACCTGTTTGAATTCCCCTGATCACTGCCTCCGACATCATGTCAGCACTGAGGAGGTGCTTATCCAGGCAGGGCACATACCTCAGTGACAGACAGAGTTCACTGCATCACCTGCCTGTGGCAAATTTCAGTAACAGCCTGAAAACAGCAGGCAGTTTTAACCAGGATTTAATTTTTTTTTAAAAAGGGGCGGGGGGGGAGAAAGCAGCATGTATGTCATTGGATACTGCTGGGAACCAGGGAAAAAGCAGCCTTGAAGCCTTTCAGGCTGCACAATGACAAGAAATTACAACGATTAAACACCTGCAGGGTGTGTGAGAGCCGTGTGAGTGTCTCGTGATATTTTGCAGAAAGCATGTTTTCAAAGAGGTGTTGCCTTCTTGGACCAATGAGTCTTTTCTATTCTGTTTTGCACTTACTACCCTATATATCTGTAGTGTTTCTTCAAATGAAGCTTTTTCTCTCTCTTCTCCATTACACAAGGAACTACATTGCATTATCCTTTTCATCGCTCTCCTATAGCCTCAAATGCAACACATGTATTTTTGACTAAGAAAATCAGTAGAAGTTGGACAAAATTTTATTCTATCAGCCTTCTCTACTTTCAGACTATAAGTGTGTAAATGTGGCTAAGCCAAACCAAACTCTGCAGCAAACCTGCTGCTAAAGGCCTGCACAGGACACCTTATGCTTTTGAGCCCAACTGGTGTGAAATGTGCTACATTAAAAACTATCATCGCTCTGATGAGCAATAATCATGCAATTGCCTTAGGTATAATTTTCCTTTTCTCTGGCAGCAGAACCCACCAACCATTTTAACTGCCTGACCTCACCTGACTTACCTGTTTCATTAAAACACTCCATTTTAAACACTGATATACTCTCCAAACTCAATGTGCCAGGGTAATTCCTGGACAGCTATATCCTGGTTCCCCAGCAATCTTTGTAAAATGCAAAGTCAGCTAAAATAGAACAGTTTCTACAGATAAATAATATCCTTATTTCAATGTAAAGATTTTAAAATATTTTAATGCAATGATAACCAAAGAAGTTGGTGGCAAAGCAAAACCGTAATGTTAACACTTGATATTTGACTTTTATAAGAATTCAGAATTTCTTCATTAGTTAATAACGGGTTTTTTGCGGGCAGATAATTTTACTTTGTATACCTTGTTGCACAAAACTATCATTAACAAGATATATTACCTATTTATGCTGGAGTGTTCTACTTCTGAGCAGGATTGCAGCTATAAATTTCACACGGGCTATGTACTCTGTACAAAAGGCTTCTGACAGAATCCCATGGCCACAAAGAACAGAATCTGGAGAGACAGCATCATTCCATTTGACAAACTGACTGGTATCACTGTCAGCATAATAGTTCCAGACTGAAGAGAACAACATTGATTGGCAACATCAAAAGGGTCAAGAAAAATTAAATATTTATGGCTCTGGGCTGTGCTGACAGCTCTTGATATGTTCTCAAAGCTGATACATTTCTTCTGAAAGTTGTCCCACTAAACCTGCAGTTTCCAAGGTTCCAAGTTTATTTCCCTGCCAGCCTCTAGGAGGGCATTGCTGAACACTTTGCCCTTTTCCATTTCCCCAAGTCAGAACCATGCAGTCCTCTCTGTAGGGGAAGTAAAATTATTTGCTTCATTAAAAGCATAATAACTCAACAATGCTCACACAGAAAATAAGAAAGGTGGCTTTTTATAGATAAAAACAGTTTTGTATGTCTGCTTTCTGTGTTTTCATCTGGATGAAAATTTGTGAAAAACCTCACTGTCCCAAAATTCAAGGTTGTTGAGTTTTCCCCCTGAAGCAATAAAATTAATTTCAAGTGAAACTAACTCCTGGCTCAAAGTTAAATTTGCACATTCCCAAAGACTGCAGATTGTGTCACTACACCCATATATAATAGATGCAGGTAAATGAAATTATTAGCATAACATACAAGCCACATAAAACAAAGCCAGGAATATGAAACTGTCAGGAAAGAATATTTCCTGTAGATTAGCTCTTGTTTAACAAGTCTGAGTTTTTGGTCCTGTTAATTCTAAGTCAGGGCAACAGCATAAAATTCTTAGTTTAAGACTTCTAAACTAGTACCTGAGAATACAACATGAGTAAAGTGTACATCAAATGGATTAAAAATACCTAGCTTGAAAGTAGAGACATCAATGGGCACTTGACATCTGAGGCACAACTACTAGCAAGTTTCTGAAAGGATTGGGATGAAACCTCTTCCAAAGAAACACATCCATCAATAAGAACTAACTAAAGCAAACTGAGCAGAGGGAATTAATATTACAAATACCTGCAGACTGATAAATGAGGAAGAGATGAGACTACTGACAAAGAAATTAGAGCCACTTGAGAAACAAGACCCATTTGAAAAAAATATGTCTGAAATCAAAACTCAAAAAATGTTCATCTGGGAAAAATCCTAGAAATTCCAAATAGGAAGGTTTATGAATCATCTAAGCCCATCTTCCTACTGAGATCTAAGACATTCAGACACAGTTATTTGTCTAACTTCTTGAAAATCTCTAATGACTGAGATTTCACAGGCCTGGCAAGTGAATCTGCACTTGAAGAAGTCACATCTAGAGGAAAACATCCTCAGCTGCAATTTCAGATGCCATTTGCTTCTCAGCCAGTCCCTGGCAGGCTGGAGGCAAGAGGCACATTTGTCCTATCCTTCCTCAGTTTGTTCTTCTTGACAAACCATTTGTTCCATTTTTCTTCCCTGGTCCTGCTTTCAAGGCTAAGGAAAAGCACTCAGAAAAATAGTATTGGAAATGGACTAGGGCTTGTGGTAAAGTGACAGAGTGAGCAGCAGGCACAGGTCTGTGGCAAAGGCTTGATCCATTTGTTCAAAACCTTAAAAAGGAGAGTGGATAAGTCTGCCTCTACCTATAGCTTTAGTTTCCACATTTAAAAAGAGGATATTGACATAAAGACATTTCAGAAGAGAAAATTCACCTCTTTCCTGGTCATCTGCTTTACTGCTAAGGGTACTTGCCTTATTCCTAATTTGACTTAACTGGATTTCACTTTGTAGTAGCTGCTTCTCATTCTTTTTGAGCTAGATTGAACCACCCTCTAGCACATTGTGTCTGCTCCACGTGAAAATACTTTATTCCTTCTAGGAGCCCTTCTACCACTCAGAGGGAACTGATGAGAATGTATTCCATGCCTGTGGCTCCCCTTCTGCACCCATAGCCCTTGGACTAACTCCTCACCACTTGTGCAAAGAGGTCCAAGGTGCCTCAGCTTGTTTATATACTACAAGCCTCAAACTTCATTGCCAAAATCATGGTACTTCCAAGGCCAAGAGTTCCACTGGAAGCTGGCCCAGTTCTCCCCATCTCCTCAATGATATTTTAATTCATGCACATAGGCTGGTACATAGAAAGACTGACTTCAAGTTATCTGCATTTTCCCCCCCAGTTCCTCCACTCCAGTCGGGGAACTAATAACAATGCTATGCCTCATTCCCCAAGCTGCATACAGAAGAAAACATTTTCTTTAGAAAACAAAATGCAAGATTACTAGGTAACAGTTAATGTCCTAATTAACTGCACAATATCTTCGATATTTTCCATTACATTACTGAAAATAAAGTTAGGATGGAAAAATTATTTTCTACATTGATGGAATCTGGTACCAGCAATTTGCAGTTATTTTGACTGGTACAGTATTTAAATTACTAACAACACATAAAACTCTGAGCTAACAGCAGTCTGTGGCAGTAAGAAACACACTTTGTCAAAATTATATTTCCACAGGACCAGATTAATTTAATTACAATTAATATTTTTTTTAGTAAATGGCTCCAACAGACATGTATAGCAAATAATTTGCGTATAAATTACTCCCACTCCTCCTCTAGATGTTATCAGCTCCGAAAAGCCACTTACAAATATGTGGATGCACTGTCATTCTCAATCATCTTATGTGAAAATGTGGGCAGAATTTTGTTCAAATAAGATACATCTTTTGCAAATACCATGTGTCTGCTTTTCCCTCCAAGGCTGCATGCAGACTGGGCAGGAGGCAAGCAGCGTTTGCTGTAACAAATGTTGATGTTCATTCTTGGCAAGAATCACTTCCTTAAGACAAGCAGATTTAAGAAACTATCATGGATCTACATCATCAGAAACAGCATACACAAAACAGTATTTTGGTAAGGGCTCTTTGGAAAAAACACTTCACTCCTCAGCTCTGCTCATCCAGCCCAGGTGCTGTGGCATTCTGCCTTGCCACTTTGCCCACCCTGTGCTGTCACCAGCCTTGACTCCCTGCTTGTCTGCTCTTGCTGCTCCCTGACACAGGAATGCTTTCCCACAGTTCAGACACACAAAAGAACAATTTCCCCTGGGGGTCCAGTGCAAAAAGGCAGCTCACACCCCCAGGCTTTTCCTCACAGACTGTTTTGAATAATTATTCTCCTGCAGGAACACAGTACATTTGAGTGCCTTTCTCCAAATCTGGTTAAATTTGGTTAAGAGATGTTGCAGGCTGAGAGGGGCAAAAGGGCAAACACACCCATTCATGCAATGTACAGTATGAGCCATCAAAGAGGAAATTTCATATATCATTTGTGTGTTCTTCTCCTGCTATCTTCTTCCATTGTGTGTTAAACAAGATAAACTCCTTTTCCTGGAGTAGCTTAGTTCAGATTTGCAAAGTAGCTCTGGTCTAAGCTTGGTATGGATATTTAACTAGCACTTAAAAGGCTTAGGCAGGTGAACTGACAGTACCCCATGACAGCTTTTTCCTGCTATCATGCCAAATTTCTGTATTATTAATGCTGCAGACACCTCCACTTCAAAGAATCGTATGATGCTTCAATGAGCAGTCTCTCATGTATACACCTGAAATACTTCCAGAATGATCTCTACACAGCTCAGCAATATTCACTGGAAGGTGCTTCCTAATGTTTTGGGTCACAGTCATCTGGCATTCAGACTTCAAGAGAAAAAAAATCATTCCATGAATAAAATTTCTAGCTAGACTCCATCATCAGACCTGTTCTTTGAGGTAGCACACAAGCAGAATCAGGAAAAAAACTCAAGAGAGAAAAATTAAAACAAATTAACATTGAATTAACATTGAATCAGATGACAAGCAGAGCATTCCCCACACTGTATTGCACATGCAGAGAAACAGCCTGGGCTCCCAGTGAAGAGCATCCCAGTCAACAAAACTGGAAATTCTCTGTATTAGCACTAGGTAGCAGAAGTGAAAATTCAAGCTGAGGACAGCTATGCAGCCTATCTAGAAGGAAAAAAAAAAAAGGGCAGGGGGAGGGGGAGAATGGGGAAACACAACACATAAAAGACTATTCAGTATTTCCTGGGAACTCAAGTGCACAACCTCATAGGGGTTTTCAAGGTTTGAATATAAGATTTTAATGTGGAAAATCAGAGGTATATGCTATAAAGCTGGACAAATTCCTATGATCCTTATTCAAACTGAGATTTATAATCACATCTTCTACCCTGTGTTGTACTCATATGTAAAAAACTTCAAGAAGATTAATGACTGGAGGGCATAATCTGTTCTTGTGGCAGGGACTCAGGACCCACAGGAAGCCAAGCTGTAGTTAGCATATAATGAAGACAACTTCTCCAGCCCTGGTGTAGTCTAAGATCATTCTTTTCACACTCATTTGAGCAACTGTTGTGATATCACATTATTAAGAATATTTTGCCAACAGAAAATAATGAGAGGAAACCTTTAAACTTAGGCATTGAATTTAATGATGCCTCCTTCAAAGCTGTAGAGAGCAATGGTTTCCCTCCCTTGGAAACACAAATTGCCACAAACCACAAGGATTCCTAACCCTTAGCACTGTTTTTGTCATCACTAGAGCCCCACTCCTTGCTTTTCCCCAGTGAACTGGCAGCACAGGCAGCAGGAAAGTGTCTTCTGAGAGGAAATATTTGGTTCTCTGCTCTAAGCCCCTAATTTACATGGCTTGTTCCCCCTCTTTGGTTAGATGAAAACCATGGGGAAAAAAAAAAATCATAGGAAATATTTTGTAACATTCACCCCTCTCTGCTTACATCAGAGATTTTCATTAATATTTTGAAGTTCTCTTCAGGCTTCAACTTCACCTCTGCCTGATCACTTACCCCACTTCTGTATATTCTTCTACATATATCCATATATACATATGATACATACTTCTCTACATTCTGTAGATTTCTGTACACATTATATCAGTAAATAACAGTATTTTTGGAGCTTATTCTGAAATTTGTGAGTACTTGCACTATAAATTCAGATTGCAATATATTTACATTTTAACATCAACAAATTCAGCCTAACAAACTGAGCCCATTATATACTTATGTTCTTCAACTATTCATTCTAATGTCACTGAAACCTGGGAAATAAACTCTTCAACCAGTTTGTTGGGTTAGAAAGCTGACATTACTTTATTCAACACTAAGGTAAATGGGGGATTGCTCCACCAAACATGTGCCCAATTATCAAAACTTTTAACTATTTATACCTTCTAACAAACAAAGGAATTTGTGTTCATTGGCTACAAGTCACATAGTTCTCTTATCAATTACAATTTTATTTTCTATTTCTTAATGATTCTCTCACTTCTTGTGTTAATTAGTCCACATGCTCAGTTTCTCTTCTTTTGGGCAGGTGGTCTGTGAGTAAGTGGTCACAGATGCCCCTGTTAGGATTACCTCTTAGTCGCTTGAAGCTGATTTCAGCACAATTACTGCATTGGTTTTATGAGTTTCTTCCTTATCTTGGGAGTCCTACATCCATAAATTCTGCATTCTTTGTGTCCATTATCAGTGGTACATCCTTCTTCCCAAGCTTAGGTTAGCTTCCCCCTCCAGGTCTGATCGCTGGCTGAAGCATGTCAAACTCTAAACTTAATTTGTTTTTCTAACACATGGATATCACTTAGATCTTGCTTGTTTGCTGCTATCTGTTTCAGAGATTAAATATCCCTTCTTGTTGATTAGGTCCAGACATTTTCTACCACTCCTTTTTAAAGAAATACAACTTGTTTGGAAACCCTAGGAAGACAGAATACAATTCCTAAAGCGCACATTTACTCAACTCAAACACTTTCTGCAGGAGAGTCTCCTACTACCTCCATTTGCCCTCTCCTTTGCACTCCATGCTCTCTGTCATGACTAGAGCAATTCAACAAGTTCCAGTGCACATAAAACACACTTTATCACCAGGTTTTCAGTCAAATCAAGCCAAAAGCACCACTGATGTCACAGAAATACATTATTCTTGTCTGAAACATTACCCCTGACTAGGCAAATTCTTTCCAGGCTAAAGCCAACATGGAATTAACTTGCTCTTGCCCACACACAGTATTGGGGCATAGCATTGCAACAGTTTTGCTTAAGAGTTTCAAAGCAAAAAAAACCAAACACATTGAATGTAGATTAGACTAGAAATAGGTTTTCACTTGAGATTTAAAACAAGCATTACCATTTCTGTGGGCTAAGAAGCACAGTGTTTATTACAATAGCAGTGTAACACTGAAAGAATCCATGTTCCACTATGATTATGCACCATTAATGCTCCATGTGTTTTCCAGAAAAACCACTTCGTGGACAATGCCTTTTTCTTGAGTGTATTTTGCATTACCAGCAAGAAGACAAAAGAGAGCTCAACCCCAGCTACAGCAGACTCAGGCTGAACATTAGCAAGATGCAGCACTGACCTAAACCCATGCTGCTGCTGCTGCTTCCTGCCATTCCTAGTTCACTCTGCCCCATGGAGTCACATCCCCACTTTGGTGCTGGTTCTGGCATCCACCAAGCATCTCCATGAGCTGGTTCAGCTCTCCAACCCTGCAGAAAACCAACTAGTTTCTGCTTATTTCCCCCATTTTAACCAGGCTGTCCTGGTTAAAAGACAGAGGGGTTGACAGACACAGGGGAGACTGAGCAGAGCCACCACCTCCAGTGGTGAGCTCACCCCGCCCACCCTTCGAAACGTCCACTACAAACCAGAGCAAAGCATGTATTGACAGATTGTCACTGTGCATGTAACCTTTCAGCAGAACTCATGGACCTTAGAAAGAAAAGGCTTATTTAAAAAATAGCAAAACCCTCCACCTTTTATTTATGATAGTTCTTGTCCCTAAAAATTATATGACCTCCAGTACCTGAAAATAGGTTAAATAACATTTTCTTTAGAAGGGGAAACAAAATAAACCCACAAAATTTTCTACAGAAAAGTTAGAAGAATATATATTGAAAAACACCAGCCACATCAGAAATTGTAACAGCAACATGTTCCTGTACAGAGATTTTGCATCTAAACAATTCAGTCACATAGTAAACACTTTGTTTTCTTTATAAACATGCACAAAAATTATTTGTATTCTTACATAACAGCCAGCTCAACAGATGCCCATCACAGCCTGCCAAGATGGCTCACTTTTATAAAGATACAGAAGAAAAGAGAACAATAGTACATAATTGCCTTACAAATGGCTTTAGAGAGTAATTATATCATTAGTCCTGAGTGGTTCCAGCTTCCAAGTGTTCTGCCACTAATCTTTTGAATACATTTTTATTAGGAACTAAGTGGATATCACTAGAGCAAAAACTTGCCAAGTGAAGAGCACTCCAATGGAGAGCTCCATTTCCATGCAGTTCATTGAAAAGGAGGAATTTCCTACACCCATTGCCCTGGAGACAGCCAGAGGAGGAGCACTGACAGCTGCTTCCATGTACAGCTCCACAGTAACTCTGTTCACAAAGCTTTACACCTTGAGTTGTACCTGCCTTGAGGCAATCATTTGTGGGCAGAAGACTTCCTAACAGTCTTGCCTACCAAGAAAGACACGTCAGTCAAAAAAGGACACAAGGATCAGAATTCCTTCATGGCTCTGGATGTCCTCTAGGGCCCACAGACTCTGCAGCCATCCCTACAAGTGTGTGTCCACACCTCCCTAGGTGCCCAAATCCCCCTTCTCACTTCAGGTTCTGAGGACAACTGCAGCTGTGCTATCACAAACCCAAGGTTCTGGCAGACACCTGCAGCTGCAGTAACCATCTGCTACCTGCTAGCCAACTGCAGCATTCACACATCTACTGGCCAGAAAGAGCAGAGATTAAATCAGTTCTCTACCTGCTCCTTCTTGAAAGTTACTTCTATAAAACCATTTTTACTCTGACACTACTAACTACAAAGCAATACTTTGATGTGAATTCTTTCAATTTCTCAGGGCCCTTGTCCATCTTCTAAATACTATCTTTTCAGTTGGATTCTATGAATGGAAGTCCCTTTCAGATTATTGAAAAAAACCTAGAGTTGCCAATTCTACTTCTGACTTCAAATACACTCCAGCTGGCTTTGCTTTGCTTTCCTCCTACCAATGGAATGCCTCAGATAACATCCCCATAAAGATTACGTGTTTTATAGCACACAGGCAGGACAGGAATAAACACCTTATTATTGAAGTACTGTAGGTGCTGTTACTGTGTACAGTAGAAAGGCCAGGCAGGCCAGCATTGAAAGCAAAAAGTTCGAGTTCCTTTGCAGTTATTCAGTGCACAGATGAGAATGGCTTCAGATTTCAGTTCCATCTCCTGAAGCTATCTTTGGCAGAGATTGCAGTTACCACCTTATTTCAACATAAGAACCATATTAATCATGTGCAGCTCAGTAATCATGTAACTATGGCATAACAGCCAAATTTAATAATAATAATCTAATAATAATTTAATAATAATCCCCTACTAAGATTTATAAACTATACATTGCTCAGGAATTACTTGCTTTAAAAAAGAGAGAGCAACCATCTTTTGAGTACAAATAACTTCTGAGGATAATACAGGTATCCTGGAGCCAGAGAATAGCCAAGGTTAGAAGGGACCCCTAGAGATTATTCAGTTCCAGTTTGCTCAAGAAGGGTCAGCAGGGCCCTGTCCAGTCAGGCTTTGGCTATTTCCAAGGACACATTGTCTCTCTGGCACTAGGCAGCAGAGAGGACCAGGCACTTTCCTCAGCCTGCTGGCTGCACTCTTCCACTGGCCTTTGCTGGCTCATGCTCAACTTCTGGTCCACAAGAACCCCTAAAACTTTTCTGCCAAGCTGTTTTCATGCTCATCATAGCATACATTGGGGTGTTTCTTCTCAGTTACAGAACTTTTCACTGAACTTCATGAGTTTCCCATTGGCCTCATGCTTCTGAACAGCAATGTAACCACGTGGTGAATCAACCATTTATTTCTCCCAGCTTTGTATGTTCTCCAAATGTGCTGAGAGTGCACTGTTCCACCATCCTTGTAATCCATGTGAAACCAGCATTGACTCTGTATCACCTGACTCTGCTTCCACATCCTGTATGCTTTTAATGTTTATGTTTGATCAGGAGCTCATATTCATCCATGCAGACCTTCTGTTACCTGTGCTCAATTTCCTGCTCATCTAGCTGGCCCACTCCTGAGCTTGGAGAATATAATCCTTAAACATTAACCAAGTGGGTCCATAGGTGCAAGTCTGTTCTCCTGGAGCCCACAGCTGCAATCCTACAATTTGCCTTGTTTCTCTTCCTTAGGATTCTGAACTCCACCATCTCAGCCTTGCTGTGTCTGAGATCACCTCCCCAGACACACACCCAGATAGTTCTTTCTCCTTTGTAAGTATGAGGAGCAGAGCAGCTCCCCTTGTATCACTGGAGAGCGAGGAGCAGCGAAAGAATACAGCAACATGGCTTCCTCAGAAGGCAGAGGAAGAAGCAATTTATTAAAGAAGCAATCACACTTTTATAGACTGGATCACAGAATAAGGACAAAATCAAACTGATTGGTCCAAGGAAGGTAACACCCTTTGTAAACATGCTTTCACCAAAACATCACGTCTCTCATGCATCCTCCTATGCCAACAGCAGGTATTAATCTCTGTTATTAATTCTTTCTCTTTTGTTTTCCTTTGAGTAGCTTGAGAAAGACTCAAGCTGCTTTTTCCCTAGTTCTCACAGTATCCACACCCCTGTCAGCTCCTGGATCACTTTGCTGAGGAATTTTTCAACAATGCACTTGAGAAACCACTTGATTGCTTGTGTCTTGCTGGGCTGAGCAGGTATTGGGGTGGGCAAAGTTTCCCATGAGGAGAGGAGCCTGCAAACAGAAGGCTTCTTCCAGCTGTCTGAAGACCACCTGACCTACTTCTTCTTCCTAATCAGGGAGTCCATGGCAGACACCCACTACAATACTGGTAATACAGGTCCTCCTGGTAATCTTGACCTGAAACTCTCCCCTGGCTCATCACCCACCTCAAGGCAGAGCCCCAGGCATTCCTGCTGCTCTGCCTACCACCCCCTAGCTTGACCTTCCTGAAGGGCTTGTATCTTCCATTGCAGCTCCTCTTAGCTCATCTCTGTGATGCAATGAGGCAACAGACATAATATCCACAAGTGAGAGCACCTCCTCCACCATGCTGTCCTCTCAACAATTCCTCATTTGTCTGTTAAAATCCTTTAAACAGCAATTAAATGAGATCCCTGGGGTATATTTTCCCCAGTCCCTTTGATCACTGGCTAAAAATGCCTCACATGCACTGTTTAATACAGTTCATACCTGGCAGGTATGAACAGAGCCATTGTATTGTTGCATTCAATCCTCTGAAACCATTAATGTAGCACAACATGAGCAGGAGTGTCAGGGGTTCAGTCATGTACAGGGGATGAAGCACAGTGAAATGAAGGTGAAAAATCATTTTGGGGCCAGCTGAGCTGAAACACTCTGCACAGACAGAGTCCAGACAGCAATCTGCAGAAATACAGGTGGGGTGATCACTCAGGTTAGACACCCAGCTGGGATATTATTTCAGCAATCTGGACTGTTTTGCAGACAAGGTATTTTTACCTCACCATAATTAAAAGACACCTGAGCAATCCCTGTAAAACTTCTAGCACTATAGCTGGCTCCCCCTCCTGCTGACAGAACAAGCACAAACTGTATTATCTCAGCCATGCAATGAAAACAGGAGCTATGGAGCTCTCCTGAAGGGAAACATCCCTTGGGAATGGGAATGAATGAAGGGAAACAGAGGGAGCAGAACCATGTGAAAGCTAAGAAATAATCTACTTGGTAATTACAATTAATAGCATTTACCTCTTACTGGGAGCTTTACATTTCTTAAGTATTTTCTAAACATTAATTAATAATTAAGGCAGGGGAGGAAATGTCTTTGCATTATGTAGAAAAATCAGTGTGTTGTGATGCACTAATTATTGTGTAAGTATCACTGTTCCTTGAGCCCTTCCATACATATATCCAAAGGGTACATATTGGTTTAGCTTATTCTCTGCTGTAGGGGTAGACAGCCCTTTTGGATTCTTTTTGATCCATTTACTTCCAGCCTAAGTTGCCAAATACAGATTGTTTTGTAATAGTAAGTAACAATTAAAACTTGTTTTTAATATAGACTTGGAAAAATACAGAGTTCCAGAGACCTGCATTCTAAATTTCCCAGAGTTTAAAATACCATAATAGCAAAAAAATTTCTCCAGGTTTTCAAAACAATGAGACAATACATAGCTCTTTCCACCTCAACAAGCCATTCCACAAATCAAGAACACAATTTGTACTGCATAATCACTATTTCCAAAAGCAGAAACGTATACTTAGATCTTTTTTTCTAACTATCCAAACAAATGCTTTGAAATTAATCAAGACTGAGAATCCTAGAAATAAAGTACTAAAAGCCATACTACCACATTTCATCAAACTACCAGAGTACTGACAGTGTAACAGAAAAAGGAAATTTACTTGCCTGATCAGAAGACTTCCATGTGAAAACAATCAAACACTAATTGTTTCAGACAAAAAAAAAAAATCCATTCTCAGGGAAACAGCCTAAAGAGAACAACTTTTATTTTTCTCCATTATTATTAAATATACTTCTAATACATGGGCACTCGTAACTCCTCCAAACATTTCTCACCACTTTTCAAAGTTTTCTTTTGTCATCTTTGCATGGA
This sequence comes from Muscicapa striata striata, assembly GCA_030060385.1. NCBI lineage: Eukaryota > Metazoa > Chordata > Aves > Passeriformes > Muscicapidae > Muscicapa > Muscicapa striata. The sequence goes on along the minus strand of JAREIS010000032.1, from coordinate 2,332,728 downwards.
TTAGCTCAATTGACCTCTCATAAGGGTTCTATTTCCTTGGGAAGCTGCGGTTAAATCTTCTCAGAATCATCTTCCTTGGATAAATCTGTTACAACTGTTATAACCCCAGCAAGGCACATGACATAACTGAGACAAAAAATTTGAAGCCTATTGCAGAACTCAATCTTTCAGGCTCCCACAGAGCTCATCTAAATCCAGGCAGCACTTCAATAGTTTCTACAATGGAATTAAACTCTGATACTGAAAATAGCAAAAGGAATTTTCACCCAGAGCTCGTCACCACAGACTTCTCAATAAGATGGAAGCTCTAAAACCAAACTGCAATTAGTGTTTTGCTTGTTTTCAGTGTCTGAGCCCCATGGTGATGGATGCTTTATAAATACACAGAACTGGAAACACTCAGTATCCCTCTTCCACCTAGTCTTCATCTTTGCTCTCAAGAATACTTTGAAAAAAATTGTTTCCAAGCTTAACATGAGACAGTAAGGTTTACTTTTGTAACTGTCGTTTTACTACAAATGCTGAATTTGAAATTCAATTAAAAATCAGTACTTTCTGTTTGATCTCATCTGTTTTCATCCTGCTTGACAATCTGAAACAAATTAAACTTAAATTTTCATTTAAAAACAGAAGGAGAATTGGTATAATTTAAGGAAGACACTTTAGAGGAGGACAGTGGTGTCTGACTCATACTTTTAAGGCTTTTATGTGCTAAGCATTCTAATACCCTATTTTGTACAGGGTTGTTCAGGTCTGAATTCTAATTTTACCCTTTTGTTCATTTTGTAAGGAAAAGTTTTGATAAAGCTGACAAGAAATGGCTACATGTGCTCCATTTAAACCAAGGAGGCAAATTAGGGTATTAGGAACTCATTCTTTAATTCCCTGACTCACCAGGTCTTTCAGAAAGTTAAAGAAAACACATGGAATAGTTCTCAAAAATGCTTAAGGCTTAACTGGAATATAAAACCTTTTACACTTTGAGATATCCAAATAAAGATGGAAAAATAAATAAGGAGAGAGTTTTTTCAGCTTCTGAAGAATTCTCTGCATCTTCTGATGACTACCTACCTTTAAAGTTCTTGCTCTCTGTTTTCCATTTGCCAACAATGTAAGGATATAACCATCTCCCATTTGAGATGCATCTGTGAGGATGAAGGGCAAAGCAATTAGATTTTAGATGAGGACCACGAATGCCCAAGACCTCATGGAAGTGTGCTTGCTCAGCAGAGCACCTTCTACAAAAAGGGCTGCTTCATGTGAACAGGCACAAATTGCCCCAAAATATCTTTCTTAATCTTAAATGGATAATCACTAAAATACTGGTGCTTCTGTCTGTGAGTCTTGTGGGAGCACATGCAGAGCACAGGCTGCACTCAGCTCCATTGCCATTAGACAGCTGGCTATTTAATGTGGATATTACACATCCAGTACTTCAGCATAGCTGGGAACCTGGAAGACCTTCTCAGCACAAGTCCATTCCTGCCTTTTTATAACTTCCAGATAAGCCCAAATCACTCACTGCTCCTCAGAGCTCTCCTCAGCTGTGGCAGGGCCCTGTGCTCAAGTTAGAGTCAATGAGGGCAGTGTTTGCAGCAGCAGAACACAAGGCTCCCACCAGCTCCACAAACAGGTACAGGTCAGCAGTAACTGATGAGGTCACCAAAGTGCAGAGTGCTACAGCTTCCAGCCCTGAGAGAGAAAATCAGATCATCATTTAGCAAAAGCAAACTTGAATGAGGGTTGGGATGGCCTCTATTTCTGTGTAGCATTGCTCACCAACCCAGCAAGGCTCCAGATCACTGATGGCAGCATCCTCCAGGGCACAGCCAGGAATGGACCACTCCTACTTGTCTCTTTCTTACACACACCCTAAACTTATGCCCCCTCCACTCCAGAAAAGACCCTGAGACTTCTGTCTGACCTCAGACCCCACGTACTCTAAACCAGATCCAAGACAAGAAAACTGCCCAGTTTTTCATAGGATCTCAAACACGAGGATTAAGGGAAAATTAGACAAACGGAGCCTAATACTTCTATTCTACCGCATACAAAATCTCTTTACACGTGATCCAACAATAGAAAATGGCATTTTGAGTTGTATCACAAAGGAAAATCTTGTAAAATCCCTTTCAATATCTTGTCAAAATCAGCATGCTCTGTGACTAGACGACTGTCAGGGTGATCTATAGCCCCCAGACAGCATTGTAATATAAACTAAATTGCCTGAGTCACAAGCAATGATAGAGTCATTCTGCAGGAAATTGGAAATCAATTCTTGTCATCACTGTACATAACTCCTTTATCAGAGTTCCAGTTGGCCGGTGTAATGTGAGGGGAAGAAGCTGGGAACTGACAATCATGACAAGTTGAACAGTCTACACACATCCTGAAGCACAGAAGTTCTGTTTCTGCAATAGCACTTTGCATAGGTACATGACACACATGAGCAGCCTGACCTAGTAAAATATCAAAGGCTAATCAAAGGTGTTATGTGTCCTGTCCCACAAGGAGATATGTGTTGCTTGGGTTTGGGCCTGAAAATTTGGGCCAGTAGTCTTCTTAGTGTAATGATTCCTGGCAGAAAAGAGGGACAATCTTTTGCTAAATTCCAGACTTTCAGACTTTCAGACTGGAAGTCTTTCAGACTGGTACTGGGAGATTCCTTCATAATCACAGGGCAGGTATTGCAGAAACCAGAGTACCAAGATCAGCATTGGCAAGTTTTTTCGTAAGTTTGGCTCTCTGCAACACTTGTGTCAGGACTCAGATGTTGGGATCAAGTGATTAAGTTAGTTTTTGTTACCAAGTAGATTTTTAGGCTCTGAGAAGAACCAATAGTTTGATTGTAAAAGTTAAAAGGAAATTAAGATTCTAACACAATGTTATTATTACAGCATGCAATCACCCTTTGAACAATGTTTTTCTGCATAGATGCTCTACTATGCTTCATTTTACCTGAACTCACCAGCAAAATTCATTAAAATTAAGTACAAAATCTGTTAAAAAAAAAAAAAAAAAAGGTAATTAAGACAATTCTCAGTGAAACAAAGAACATTTTCTATTTCCACTTCTTGTACAAAAGCCAACTCATTGAGGTCTCACATACCTAGAAGGAAGCCATAGCCATTTCTACACACAAACTTACTTTCAACTACTTAATATAGATAGATGCAGGAATATGATCAACTCATGCAGTGTCCAGCACAGCATGTTAATTATTTTAATGCAGAAGTCTTAACCTAAAAAGAAGGATCCCTTCCAAAATGCAAAATCCCAGAATGATTTGGGACATTAAAGATTAAATAGTTCCATGGAAGGGACACACTATCCCAGGTTACTCCAAGTCCTGTCCAGCCTGGCCTTGGACACTTTCAGAGATAGGGCGGCCACAGCATCTCTGGGAAACCCTTGCCAGGGCTTCATAGGGAAGAATTTCTTCCTGATATCTTAATCTAACCCTTCACATAACTGGAAGGCTGCAGTGAGGTCAACCTGAAGCCTTGGCTGAACAATCTCTGCCTTTCCTTATAGAACTGCTCCAGCCCTCTAGTTGACTTGGTGGCCTCCTCTGGCTTTGCTGCAACAGGTCAATGTCCTTCCTGTACTGGGGACCTCAGAGCTGGATGTGTCAAATATACTGTCTTAGGTTGCAATACAGGATGTGACCAGAAATGTGTATTCTATCACCATCTGTTGAAGCCAGGTGGGGCAGTGACCCTTATCTCTGTGGCACATATTATCTGCTAATGGGCCATCTTTAAAACCAGGTAGGGCAACCATCTTTATCTTCTCCACAGCCCATCCTTCCTCCAGGGAGGTATCTCCTGTTCATGGGCCATTGAGTCCCACTGTATGACCGATAAAATTCCATCATCCCACTGGCAGATGCTCCAGCCAGGGGGAGGAGCCAAGCCTTTCCTACCCAGATAAAAACTGAAATTTGGAACATCAGAGCAGACTTTTCCACTGGATTCCAGAGGAAAACCAGACCTTTCCCACATCATCACCGGGCCTTCAGAGGAAAACTGCATCCTTCTAGAGGATCACTGCTTCAACTAAACCACATCTGTCACTGCTGGAGGATGCAGCCACCATTTAATGGGACTGCTGCCAACACCCTGACTGACTGTCAGGGTGTCAGGTTCTATTCTGAATGTCAGCATTTTGGGTTTGTTCTTTGTAATACTGTATTTCTATTTTAATTTTCCTAGTAAAGAACTGTTATTCCTATTTCCTGTATCTTTGCCTGAGAGCGCCTTAATTTCAAAATTATGATAATTTGGAGGGAGGCAGTTTACATTCTCCATTTCAAAGAGAGGCTCCTGCCTTTCTTAGCAGACACCTGTCTTTCAAACCAGGACATATAGTTTGGTACAAAACGTTCTGCTTAAGTGTCACAAAGTTTGCTTCCCTATTCTCTGGCCTCTTTGGGAGAAGGTGTGGTTTCTACACACAACAAAAATTAATTAACAAAATTAATAAACAAAAACTAATTAATGTTTTGTTAATTAATTAATCAACAAAAACTAATATTGAGGATTCCTCTTCATGAGAGCTAAAAAGCAGGGACCATGAAGCAAACAAGCCAACACCACCAGCAAACGACCCTCATGCACCACAGTAACCTGCAAAATCTGGCACACACAGCACAGGGGCTGTGCATGCCCTGACAGCTCTGCTTTAACACTGGCTGCAACAATGTCTGGCACTGGTCAGGCAAAGGGAGAGCCAACAAGCTATCAGAAAACAGCTGAGAAGTTAAATGATATCATCTTGGGTTAATTAGCTGAATTCAGTTTACATCAGCCACTGATCTTTTCATCCTAAGTGTGACACTGTTTATATTATTGGAAGCAGGCCTGGACAAAGAACTCATTCATAATCAACTTTTGAAGCATATGAATATTTTTTAGCTCATCTGCCTCACTATTCAGAAATACTGTTATTCCACATTCATTTCTTGTTTTTCAAGTAGTTGGGAAATGAATGCACATTTTGTGGTGGGATAATTGCAAAATTTAAATAATCTGTGATGAAAAATGCACCTTCTTTTGTTTTTCTTGAAAAGCAAGCTGAAATCCACAATATCCCAGAAAAATGGCTCCTTCCATTGACAAAGTCTTCACTTGCTCTTAATTATACTAGCCACCCTTAATGACGTGCCTTTATTCACTAAACTATTACAAAATTATTCTGGTAGACAGAAATTTAGTCAGATGTTTGTTTGTTTAACATCATTACCCAGTTTTGAGTCCTTGAATCAAAGGAAATGGGGTTTTAATTAAGGCCTGCAGAATAAGAAGGGCATGAAAGCAGAACATTTAATTTGCAGGGCAGAGTTGCTTGATATGTATTCCTTTGTGGCAAAGCCAGCACAAGTTCCTGCTCTACTCCACTTCTCCCTTCTTGCCCTCATTAAAATGCCGCAGTTTTCTGCTCTTTCCCCCAGTTGTACCAATATAACTGCATGCTGTGATAAATGTTCATCATTGAAATCATCTGGAATATCATTCTCTATCCCTGGAACAGTATTGGTATTCTTTTATTTGCTTCCAGTACAGCTCCATAAACATCACACTGTGAAAACAGCAAATACTGACCTGGAAAGTGATTTGATCTGCACAAAACACAACTCAAGGATCAGTGTCCATAATATACCATTGCATTAATAATGTCCTGGTTTGTTCTGGGCTGGCACATGGGCCTAACAAATTAATCAAATATGATCAGCTTGTCCTTTAACAGTACTGTACAAGCCACCACCTTCCAAAAGTTCATGCTCGTGTACACTGGGTTTGAAAGGGCCAACACCAAACCCCACCCAAGTCCATTACCAAGGTGACACTCATCTGTTAGGACATGTGCGTTGTCTGGTGGCTCACAATTTTTTATTTTTTTGACAGTCTGAGTTTGAAAATCCCAACAAATATTTCAGCCATCACAGAAGGATGTGCAACATTAATGTCACTGGGGGAAAGTGGCCAGCTCCAACCAGAGATTTTGCAGTAGCAGATGCATCATTCTTGACCTGCACTCTTACACACACAGCTACCAAAAAGCACCATGATTAAAGAATAGGTAAGTGGTGACAAACACAAATGGATTCTAGAAAAGCTGCAGAAGTCCACAGAGAATAAAAAGTTCTCTGCCAACAGCATCTGTCAGGCAGCAGTTGCAGAGCTTTAATCATCTTGCAACAAGTCAAAGGCAGAACCATATTGCTTCACAGGTTGACTATGTAGAGATAGAAGGTAAAAAGTGATCCAAAAAGCATCAGAGTGTTAGAAACAGCTCAAGCAAGAGAGAGTTTTTGTTTATTAAAAAGAAGAAAAAAAAAAAAAACTAACTGGAAAAGAAATAACTGAAAAATCATCCCATGCTTCCAATTATCTTCATTACTGGATTCCATCCACACCCCTCCTTCCCCTCTCCAAACCGAGGTTTAACTTACAGCATCAGTTAAAGAGTTCAGGAGTGAACTATACTAAACAGAAGTTTGCAAGTCATGAATCTTCTCTACAACTGTCTTCTTAACCACGGGAAAATACTTTATCTCTGCATTAATCCCCTTTAAAGGAGATCACTAAAGTGAAAGTATGATTGAACAGTAACCGCTCTCTGTTTTGTTTCAGTCCTTAATTTACACACTTTGTTAACTGCTGGTTATTGCTGAAGTACAGCAAATTTTGCTTGGTAAGTAATTTTAAAGACAGTTTCTCCATATCTTAAAAAGTCTGAAACAGAGGTTAGAAAAACCAATAAATTTAAAAGTATGGAAAGTACAGTCACAGAGAAACCTTTTATCAATGCACAGCACTGCACTGAGACACATCCCAACAAGAAAAAGTAATTTGCATGTTTACTGATGCATTGTGGATATTTGTTCAAAGCCTTTAACATAAGCTGTTAGTTACACAGCCCTGATTCATTTAAGTTCTCAAAATTTTAATTAATTCTGGGAAAATGTTTTATGTAGAAATCACAAGTTGCCATGAAGCAGCAACTTCCCCTCTTTCTTCCTGTGATTCAAACCCTCATGGGAAAAGTCTTGCCTATTAGACTTGGGCCAAGAACACACCAAACAGAAAGCTGTAGCAGTGACTGTCATTCAGCACCCTACAGCTTTTAGCACCCAAACTACTTTACAAAGACAACACACTTATCCACATTTTGTGGATTAACTCAATCTGCAGAGAAATAAAGAAATTTCTTACGGAGCAATAGCCATGGTAACAACCAGGGGAAAAAAAAGAAAAAGACGAAAAAGAATTTTTTTTTTTAATTAAAAAAAAAAAAGGCAGCAAAAGTTTTCCAGCTGCCAGAAGAGAATGGCTGTGGCAGTGTGGAGGCCAGCAAGATGAGCAGGTGAGCTTTCAAGGCACCTCTTCAAACCTGTGCCTGCATTTCCAAGAGCATAGATGGTTGCCAGGTGGGAGCAGAGCAGCTCACCTTCATCCACACATGGGCACTACATGGATCTAGTCAGCACTGACACTGACACAGGGGGGTCACTGCTCTGGCCAGCCCTGACACTGACACAGGGGGGTCACTGCTGTCCCCCACACTCCAGCTGCCCACTCCCACACGGCACCAGTTCTGTGTCCCAGCCCTGGAGTGACTGAGGCACACCCTGTTGGATGGAACTGGACAATGTTTTTTGTAGTTCTACAGTAGAGTCATGGCTTTTGCTGCCCTTTTTTTGCCATCCTATTGCCTTCCTTCCAGTGACACTCCAGATGATGCTGAAAGCTGACTTTGCATGCGTGATTTGATGAGACCACACACTTTCTGTGAGCTTCAGCATGCTAATTCTTTTTCTTTTATTTTAGAATTAAGTAGAACAAATCACTCTCAAACTTTTAAAGGCCCAACAAGTGTATTTTTGTACTATGCTTTTAGAATCTTCTACACAATCTTAGACTTCCCAGTTATATCTAATTCTTTTTTCTCCATTTGCCTTTGGATTTACAGTTTTAACTTCCATATCATGTTTAGGACTAGAGCAGCAGAAGAGAAAAAAATGGCTCATGTCTGGCTGTCTGTAGCCTGGCAAGAGGGAAACACATTTGGCAAAAAATTGGAATTCTGTGAGGATTTCATTTCTGCATCAAAACAACCAATATCCTGTGAATCCAAATAGCTAAGCATCCACATCTTCAGATGCTTATCAAAGCTAATTTAAACTTCTGTGTTCTGTCATAACTGTTAGAGATACCTATTGTAATAATTCATACATTTTCTTTGCTTGGATATATAATGATGCTAGAAAGCTCTGAACAGAGGAGGAGCAAACCCATGGGAGTCATTAAAAGTGAATTAAAGGTTTATTAAATAATTGTCTTTGAAGTTTCATTTGTCTGCAGATGTGTATCATGTCAGACACAGAAGAAATCATTTGTAAACAACTTGCCAGTAGTTGCATCACTAAATGTACCTGTGACCTCAGTACACAGGGCCAAGGCAAAACTCTTCTCTTTACACACTCCAATGTAAAGCTCCTTCAGTTTTTCCAGAATCTGTCCCCAACATTTCTTATTTCCTGTTACTATCAGCTGACAGATGTGTGCCCTCTCAGTGCCATCCTATCTATATGTTTTCAATAAGTCAAACAACCAAAGTAGTGAAAGTCCTAAATCAAAGTGAAAGAAAGTGAAAGGATGATAGACTTCACCATTTAAAAGGAAACCAGAGCAAACTGCATGTGATGCTTCTTTGTTACCACAGCACACCCAAAATTTCATACAGCTCTACTGTAACAGAGGAAATCCTACCTGAAGGAAATGCCTTTTGTCCAAGCTCTGAACTCACCACCTCTGGTAACAGAAGGTTACCCCTGAGCTGGGGTAAACCAAGCAGTTAACATTCAAACATCACACCTTGTCAGCCTTTCCTCCAGCAAAGAAAACCCATCTAGACCAGACCATCTGATGACATCCTTAACTGATGTTACAGTGCCACTACATCTCAAATGAGAGAAAAAAACTCATTCTGCAACAGCTAAACTACAAGCTCTTAAAACCTGAGTACCACTTGAGCCTTCACAGTCAACTGTGTTGAGATACTTTAAACAAGCACTGACTGCTCACAGATTAGCCCCTAAACACAGTTAAGGGAATTCAGTAGGGATGGGAAGAGCTGAGCTGGAAAATTTAAGTTACCACTGAGTTACCCAAGGACACAGAGTCTGCAATATCCTTAATTACCAACATCCCTCGATCATTGCTCTGTCCTTAAGAATCACACCCCAAAAAAGGAACATGGTAAAAAACCACAAGTCACAGGGCCTCTCCTGCCTGTATATATCAAGGGAAAACAATCATTTAAGACTTTGCTCTGTTTATGCAGCCCTTCACATTGCTCTGCTAAAAGCAATATGATGACAATTACAGAGTGCCATTACAGGACTTACAAACTACTGAAGAAAACACGATCTACTACAATGTCATGACATGATGGTAGCCAAACCATTCATATTTCCCAACCAGGATCACACAGGTGGTCAATTGTTGAATTCTGGCTATAGGGTTGCTTGCTAAGCTGCTATAACATCTTTACTCAGGATCTTAGGAATAAATGCTAAGAAGTCCCCTTGAATAAAGACTTGGAGGTTGGTGTTTCTAATTTTTTGGATGTTTTTGATTATCAAGCCTCAGTAGGAACTGTAGTGCACTGTGATGCTCCAAAAAAAGGTACCATGCATATGTTTAATGCTTCTACTCACACTCTTTGACAGCATGTGCCACATGCCATCACTGTACCATGCCCATCTCCTGACATTTATTTGCCTCTGTGGTATTCAATATGTGGCTTGGATACAACACGCTGAGGCTTGCAGAGGCAAAAGGAAGAGTAACAAACAATTTTACAGGGCACTTTCCCTCCCCATGTGCTGGAGCAGATTGCATGTGTACAGCATGGCAGTACAGAGCACTCAAAATGTTAAAGTATCCCAAATTCCCCCTGAGAACTGATGCTGCCAGCCATTCCTCGCTGTGACTCTCACTCTGTGGAGCAGGAAGCAGTTTTCCTTGCCCATCACTGCAAGTCTTGGCCAGGAGTCCCAAGTGACAGATCCCTGCTGATGGCTCTCGCTCCCTGGGAAGGCAGGAGCAGCCTGTGGAAAAGGGAAGCGCGTTCAGCGGCAGGAGCAGTGCGTGGAGCCGGAGCGCCATCAGCCGGGGATGCACCGCCCGCGCTGCCCCTCCTGCACTAAACTCTGTCCCTCCAGCAGCACCGCCTTTACACCACTACACCCTTCTTGAATTAGGTTTAGAATTTTTTTTAAAAGGAATTTTATCAGAATTATTTTTACCTTTTTACCACTATTTTCCCCATCTTTCTAGTATCAGTTCCACTAATTCTCTCTTTTCCCTAAATCTCACAGAAAGGGATTTTCAAAAGCATTAGATCTTCAAGTAGGTTATGGAAAAATCCCTCATCTAGAAAAATACAAATAAATCCCTAACCTGCTTTGCTAGTACAGTGAGAAAGATAAGCATAAATCCAGCTATAACTCAAATTCAGGTCTTTTACAAGCTAAAAAGTCTATTGAAAAGGAAGATTGATGGCTGCTTTACTGCACATTACTGGTACTCTTAATTTAAGATATTTCTTAACTGTTAAGTTAGAGAGATAGCGAAGGTTTATCTCTGCCTCCCTTGCAGTCAACTAGGATGTGATGACTCCATCTACTTCCTCATTCTCTGAAGCACCCTATAAACCTGCCAGTGGAGAACAGAGGTCTCCCCAAAAAGGATACTGAAAACAGAAATTGCTAGCTAGAAGCTGGGAAATCAAATTATAAAGCCCCTGCAATCCTGTTGCCCTGGATGGCATGAAACAGTTTTCTACTTACAACTTCTACAGCTTGCCACTCCTGTTCCTCCCACTCCCTCTCCTCTTCCCCACTCAAGCACACACTGTGTATCATGAGGCAAAGCCAACTAGAGAAATTTCTCTTCCTGCACCAACAGAACACAGAGGAGCTACTACAGTTCACTCTCCCAGCCTCAGCTTTGGCACACCATGCATGCACACCATGATCATTGTATTTTATGCTGGCATCAGAGAGCTCCTCCTGACCAGCAACTCAGTGCAGCAGGCACAGCCCACAGAGTTACTGGATATCTGTCACTCCCTTCAATATCTGAGACATTACTACTCCACTGGGGTGCCTCCATTCTCTAAACACAGCACATGAAATCAATTATGTGTCTTCTACAATCCGGACTTGTTACCCCCCACCACTCCCCTTAAGAAAACTTAAGTTAAACAACACCTGAGTTTTGCATGCTACTGCTGCTACAGAGCTGGAGACACTGTGAGGGGAAATAATTTTAATACAAAAGACAGGTTTGAAGCAATCTGGCCTTCTAGCTGCCCAGCAGGCCATAAGCACCTGAAATCTGCTTGCAACACAACAGACGCAAAGCATGCAGCAGGCTTTTGATATCTGGCTGAGACAAATCTAAACTATCAGATCATGCTAGTTCATGTCTGTTTCTAAAGGCCTGGAGAGGACACAAAGCTGTTCAAACTTCCTTTGCTTGCCTTATTTCACATGACCCCAGACTGCTGCAAAGGAAGGACACAGTACAGGGCAGTGAGAATTACACCACTGTATAGTTCAGCCCAGGATCCAGCTGGCTGAGTCTTAACCACAGAGCACTGGAAGTGATGATCAGGGGCTGCATAACTTTGAGTGGCTAATGAAGTTGTAATGGTGCATTTATCAAGTGATTTTTAAAGGAAACATCATTTATTTCCTTGCAAAATATAGCACTTCAATGACACACTTGGGAGTGGCTCAGCTACCTGGTCCCTGGGGAGCCAGGATATGTCACACAGAGTAAACTTGTCAGTCACTGCAGGCACTGCAGTCTCTATGTAGATCCAGCTGTTATCTCCAGCTGGATTTAAGGACCATTACAATGAAGCAATGCAAGGACTCAAGGAAGTCCATCTTCCATCTCAGAGGAGTGCTCTAATAACCAGGCATTTGAACACTTACAGACTACTGAAGAAAACACAATCCACTACAATGTCATGACATGATGGTAGCTAAACCATTCATATTTACCAACCAGGATCACACAGATGGTCAGTTGTTGAAGTCTGGCTATGGGGTTGCTTGCTAAGCTGCTCTAACACCTTAACTCAGGATCTTAGGAATGAATGCTAAGAGGTCTCCCTGAACAAGGACCAGGAGGTTGGTGTTTCTAATTGCTTTGGATGATTTTGACTATCAAGCCTCTTACAGGGATCCATCTCTCTCATGTTCAGAAGACTCATACTAGGAACTAACTGTCCTTGAAAGTTGTAAAAAAGCAAGTATGCTTTAAGAAAATAGTTTTCTCATTTTGAGAAGCCAGCATTTTCCAACATAAAACAAATAGTCACTGAATAGTACACAGCCAGCTACAGCTATTATCATAAATTATTATCCTATTCCTCTGGGCACCTTGGGGGAAAGTAATTTCATTGTGTTTCTCAAACATGTATAAACAAACTTTCTCTACCCTTTCCTTGGCTTGACCACTCTGCTTTTGTGCAGTCTCCTTTGTCAGCAGCAGCTCAGCTCTTCCATGGCAAAGAACTGGCTGGATTTGGTGACTGTGGGAGATAATACACACTTCCCTTGCCTTGGAAGACTGGGCTACTCTCAGCAACTGGAGACAATTTGCAGTTCCCCAGAGTAAGTCTTTGTGGCTATTAAAAATCACACTCCTTTTTCCCAAAGGAAATGGACTATAGAACTGTTTTTCCTTAAACCACCACACTGTTCACAGTTTTGAACCCTTGCACAAGCAGGCCACAACAGCTAGTCTATCAGCCAGTTTTTCAGTATGAATTTCCATTATTTATTTTTAGTCTCACCTGAAATTATGTCAACTAGTCTTAACTAAATCACGTCAAACAGTCACAAATGGTGCTGGTGGAAACAAGTAACAGCCACATAGAAATCACACCCAAACCAGGCCCAGATCCCAGGTTAAGGTTATGAAAGAGAAATGACTGCCAACCATTAGCTTAAAAACTCAGAGTCAAAAAATAAGTCAGCTAATCTCCTTGAGAGCAAAACACTGAGGAAGAAGACCATCAAAAGCAGTGAGAAAACAGCTGCATGTGAGGGTATTTCAATAGACCACCACTCTATAACACCTCCAGATTTGTTACAGCTACTCTAATCAAAGCACAGTCAATAAGTGAGCACAGTTAGAAAAGCAAAATCAGGAGCATGCACACAAGATTACTTGGCTGGCGCTCATTGTTTTAGGTCACAACAGCAACTCCACTGATGCAAATTAAATGCAGCTGCAAGACCCAAAAGGACAAGATGGACAAAGTGCTGGGGAAAAGAAACAGAAGAATCAAATTCAGCAGTCAGGTGTTATTCATGAAAGGCTATTTAGTGAACATTTCAACGTTCATCTTTGGTTATTGGAGGAAAACCAGAATGGACATCTAAGATTCAAATAAAAATTAATGGAAAATAAAGATGTGAAAAAGCCACTCGTCTGCTCTAATGGCTACTGAGAGATGTCTGTACCAAGCACTTGTATTCAGTGATAGCCACAGTCTTGATACTTCAACGATAAATGAAGGATCACTGAACTCACAGAGTTCCAATGGTTCTCCTAGACAGATTTTAGAGTCTGCAGGCATTTATCTCAACTCAGTAAAGCAAGTACAACTGTCTTTTGCTATATCAAAAACTGAAAAGCTGCCAGCAATACTTATGCATACTACAGAAAACATTCTGCACGACTTCCATCTGGTATTCATCAAGCTAAGTGGATGTAAGGATGGCATATGTTACTGTTCTCCCACAGCCTAGAGAAAGTACTCATCTTGCCCTCCTTGATGCAAACAGCATATATTTTTGCATGAAACAGATATTTTTACTTAGTAGTTTGTAACAATCTACACACACTTGTATTTAGGAGAAGGTCTTCTGGGCATTTCTACTGGAAGTGCCAGACTGGATGGTGTTCTGTCTAGTTTTTCCAAAGGAGAATACTATCTACAAAGAGAGATAAAGAATCAGACTACAAAGCACCAGGTGGTTGCAACAGTGAAAGATGTTAGCCTCTCCTTCTGCCCATGGAGTAGAAATCCTCTGACCAAAAACTAAAATTCAAACACGCTTTGTCTTCCATCATTACTAAAGTTAAATTTGCTGCAAGTCTTAAAAGCCATACAGGCAAGCTAAATTTTTCCAAGATTAAGGCAATAAAATCTCAGGGAGATTCTAATTTCTCTACATTAACCAATATTTTCTATCTCACTGATAGTGCAGACCTTCTGGTCAGCTTTGTTACAGAAGAAAGTAGTTGTGTCCATGTGATGTTGACTGCAGGGATGTGTTTATTTGCCAAAATATGGACTGAAGTTTTAAGGAATCAACAGCTGGATTTCTAAACACAAAGCAAATGGATGAGCCAGCTGAAGTTTTTAAAAAAACCTTACATGAGTTCAAACTGACTGATAAACCTCTGCCACAGAAAGAGAGCATGAAGTAAAGCCCAGTGAACTCACAGCAAGACTCTTTTACAAAAATGGACACAGATCAGGTTCCAGCTCAGGGTATGAACACAGAGCTGGCTCAAGTTTCAGCAAGCACATGTGTAGCACAGCTTGCTCTGCCAAGGAGGCACAAGCTTGGGGATTGGGGCTTTTTTCCCTCATTTCTTGTTGATTTTTAAGGTATTGATATTAAATAAATTAAACAAGAAATCCTAGACAATGTTAGAGAAATAGACAAAAGAATTCACCAACTATTAAAAACCAAAACTAGGAAAAAAATTTCTCAGTATTTTAGATTCTACTGAATAGACACTTTTTTTCCTCTCTCATGACTATTTTCTTTGAATCTGATGCCCCAATCCTGTTCTTTGCATTCCATGGTATTAAACTGCTTGAAACTGAATGAGAAATACACAAACCCAAAGAGCAAGCTGGCAGCAAGATTGTACCAACTGAACGGGAATATAATAAATCTTTCTACACCATCAGCCATAAACAATCCAGCAAGGATTATTTCTAATGCTTTGCATTTCACAAGAATAATTTTTCACCAGTATGGCCGGAAAATGTGGTATGAAGAAGACACCATGTGGAAAACTCTGATTCAGACAGACTTTTCTGGCCTTCCCCACTTTCCCAGAGGTAGCAGTATATTTATCACTGTAGGATATACTTCACACATTTGAACACAAATAATTATTTTTGGGAAATACGGACTCTGCTGGAAGACTAGACTGGCAAGAGAGAAACCAATTTATCTAAAAGTAAGCTAGCAGAGCACAAGGAAATGCCTTGTGCCAAGAAGACACCTGAGCAAGTTCATTCTGTCTCCTGTTATGTGTTTTTCATTCTTCATGTCACTCCTCTAGTCCTTTTCCCCAGTCCCAGTGTGAATTCCTCTTTCCCAAATGACAGCTCATAATAACCTTAGTTAAGGTCCTACTAAGAGAACAGACAGTAAATGCTATCATGACCAATCTTTATCCAAGTTCTAAATAATATAGTGGGAAATGTTAAGCTATCAGTCTTTTCAATGAAAAATGCAATTGTTTAACAGAAAGTGCTCATAAAAGAAGAGGAACGTTGCAGTCACCTCATTGCCTTCTCAGGGGAGAATGAGACTGCTATTGGCAGTTGAAGGTGAAAGGCCTGCAGGGAAAGAAAAGCAGAGATTCCCCCCACCAATCCTCAAAAAAAAAAAAAAAAAAAAGCACAGAGTCAGATTTAAGGACATGAGAGAACCATAAAGTCTTATCCCTTGCAGCATGACATAGCTTCAGCAGTGTATTCCTGCAACAGGAGCACCACTTCTGGTTCAATATGACTATTTCTTTAAGAAATTAAATTATTTTAACTCCTCAATAAAGGATCCCCCTTGTATAGAGGGATGTCACTCTACGAATTAATTATTTTGGTGATAAAATTTCATATCAAATTTATAGTTTCAATACAACAAGTTTCAGATTCCACATGACTGAAAACACAGGCCAATTATAATAAAGTGACAGCAGAAAAGTATTTTAGGAGTAGAACCATGGCCATATTGGTTACCAGCACCTGTATTTCCCTGGAGGATTTTTGGGATTGTTTTGCTTTGTGATGGTGGTTGTTATTTTTTAAAGGAGAAAAATCTTTAACCATGAAAATCATCTTCCAGTTATCCAAAAGCAGTTATCAAACTGATCCAGCTCACAACAACATCACTGAGGGAAGAGCACAACTACCTGCAGAGGTGGGGTTGTGCTGCTCTGCTCTAACCCAGGTGATGCAGATCTTGGTTTACCACCTCTCTCAGGTCCCCAAAAAGTCATTCTGCTTTTACAAGACTCCTTCTCAAAGGCTTACATATATATATGAACCAGAAGGAAAGGGTCAAAAGGTAATTCTCATACAAAGGTGGGACTCTTTCATATACAGATATCTTCTATAACCAACCACTTCTCTCATAACTCTGAGAGAAAATGTATACTGAAGATGTTTATTTTTACCAAAGCACTGCTTTGGAACAGAAAAAAAAAGCACTACTGATTTCAGTATCAACTTCCCATTCTTCTGTTTGAAGCAGGACAGATTTCAGTAAAATTATTAGAAACATGAGCAATGCTTTATAGCACTATCATATTAATGTTTCAGAGACTAATCATGTTTTATCAAGCCATGAGCATCAAAAAGCCAAAAACATAAAAATGGAAGATGTCTCCTTAAACTGCATATTTAGCAATCTCTTTAAATGTACTTTATTTTTACATCACAGTGCTGTACAAGTTCAGTTGTGCATTCTCTAGAACCAATTAAGTCATAATAACTTGACATCTCGCCATGATTCTCTTCTGTTTTGCCACCTACATTTTACATCAAGTAAATAATATAAAAACAAATAAAAATCTGTGAAGGTCCTTTTAACCTTGACAGTCTGTCATATTGTGAAAGTCAGAGTGGATCAAGAATTTCTCTTATTTTTCTGTCTTGCCTCTCATTCAAACACACAGGTTTAAACATTTACATGCCTATTCATAATTTATTGGAGAATTTGCCACTCATGACATAAGTACAGGTCTAGCCTGCAGGAAAAACAATGACTAATAGTTGAAAGACAGCATTCCAATTAGTCATTGGGAAGTACATCTATGCTCATTGCTTGGTTCTCAGGTGCCAGTAAGCTCCAACAGGGAAGTCTGACATCAAATATGTCATCCAGAAAAATATCCTGCTTTCAAATAGCGATGGCACTTAGATCAGAAACTGATTCTCTCTTCCAGTACATACCAGTAGATAGACTTTTAAAAAGTTCCCAAAAATATGAACCCCTTAAGAAGGCTGGCTGTGCTCAGAGCTCTGTTCCTGCCACTGGGACATGCTTATTCTGCTTCAGAAGACATGTGCCAGACTGTATTTTGTGTTTCAAATTTCAGTGTTAAACATATGGAAAAACAGCAGAGCCAGGATATGCAGAGGAAAGTCGTTGAGCAAGACGAAAATCCCACTCTGGCCACCTTTGCAAGTCAAGAGCACCCCTGTCAGGAGAAGACCCTGTTTGTCTCAGACACTTCCCTGTCACAACAGGGTAGCCTTGCCAAATGCCATTCAGGATTTGCTTGGGTGCCATCTTTGGCATCCCAGCCGCAGAGTGTTGATCCTTAGATTAACAGACTAAAAAACACAAGCATCTCCTCCATCAGGAAGCACTGCAGTCTCCAGATTGGGTTTACTGAGTAAGCCTTTTGCTCCAGGATTGTGTTCATCTCCACAATCCTCCTTCCAAGACACTGTGCACCTCCAGCTCAAATCCAGACTTTGGAGATAAATAAAATCCTAAATTTGCTTATACTCTGTAAACTTAGAGCAACACAAAACTTTCACAGAATCTCAGAAGGATTTGGATTAGAAGTGACCATAAAGATGATCTACCTCCACCCCTCTATTATGGGTAGGGACATCTTCCACTAGAACAGGTTTCTCCAAGCCTTGAGCACTTTCAAGTTGCACTTCAAGGGGCATTTGCCAATAAAAAAATCCAAAATAAATCGAAATGGATATTAGTCACCTGAGGACTGGGTTTTTTCTTCCCACTTCCTCCCCCTTTTTCAATCAGCTGGGACACAGCTGGCACAGCCTGTGCTGCATCCCCTGCCACAACCATGGTCAGAGGCTGTGCAATCCTGCTGTGCAGATGAGTACTGGACCTGCTCCTGTTTCCAGTTACGTATGGTCATGATTTCCAGATTTCTTTGGAAAGCATGGGGACTCTGAAAACAGCCCATCTGGGAAGGGTTTCTCGTTTTAAAACACCTCTCTATTACTCTGAATGAATTTCACATTTAGAGTTTTCAGTGTATTCTAGTATTCTGGATTACATTTTTCTAGGATTTAAGTAGAGAATTTTTTTTACCTTCTTCTGAAAGATCAAGAATTTATGAAATTTTAGATATTGCCTGGCCAGTTTTTAAGTTAAGTCCCTTCTGTCTGGATAAGAGGCTAGGAACATGGGAATTGCAAAAAAAAATTGACAAATACTAGCCAACTCCATTCAAATGGAAAAAATTCAATTCAATTCAAAAAGCATGTTATCTTCCTGAATATATTATGCTCAATCTTCATGCTAATGAGAAATGTATAAATAGAATTGGACATTAACTGACAATTAGATTTTTATTTTTTTAATGGGTAGGACATGAGGGATTTTGTTATTAAGGGAGTTAAATTCTAACATCTGTTTTTAATTCTACCAGCTTATTTGTCTGTTTATACCCACAGGCTTTCAAGGCGTCATTCAACACTGCTAATTAAAGCTGACAAATTTTCTTCACTGTGATGCTTCCTTGTATCCCTGCAAGCAACTTACTCATGTCAGTGCTGTCACTGCAGGTGACACTGCTCTTGATGGAGAGATGACAAGGGACAGAGTGGCCCTGAAGGGATGAGAACAGGTTCACCTTGTCACCTGGCAGACAGAGGAGGGAAGAAGTGATGGATGGCAGTGACCATTGCTCTGGCCACATGCATTTGTCTCTTCTTCAGGCTTGGTCAGAATCATCCAGTTTTCTATTGCATTTAACTTAAAACAAAATCCATGGCAATATTCCCTAGAATGTTACTAAAATGCCACAGAAATGGGACTCCCATTGAATAATACATTGCAGACATACACAAACACATGGTCTGTTTCTCTTGGCAGTAAGTACCCCATCTGCACAATGCCCTCAGGAAACTTGCTTTTTGTGCTCCACTCAGAACAGCAAACACTGATTCAGGGGAGCAGCAGCTCATGTGGGAATGGGCCATGCCCAGGAAAGCATTTGCAGAAGCAGCTGACTTGGCTCAGTTAAAATGCTAGAAGCTACAAGAACCAATGACAACAAGTTTATTCATTACTTCATATCCTGGACTGCAGACTTCATAGATGCAGACATAGACATTATTGGCTACTAATTTGAAGATGTTTTTCTTTAAAACAAACAAAATAAATCCCATGTCACATAGAGAATACTGGTGAAAGGTCAAGCAAGCAGGCCAGGGACAGCCCATTATAAAATCCAGGCCTCTGGACTTTGCATCATATACACATTTCAGTGCCCTACACACGTGTTCACCTATGGAACAGGCTCATGGGTGGCTGGTGGGATCCACACAGGATCCTGTCCAGGCTGGAGATGTGCCAGAAGGAGCAAACCCAAAGTGAGAACAAGTCAAACAGAAATTTTATATATCTTTTCTCACATAAGAGTTTCACAACCCGAAAAGACTTTTTCTTTTTTTTTTTTTTTTTTTTTTTTTTTTCTTTTTTAATTTTGGGATGACCAACATGCTTTTCAAGTGTATTTTTAAAGCTGTTAGAGTATAGAAGAGGCTTTTTATTACTCAGTGCTCACTACCTGGGAGCATGGCTCCCTAGCTGAGGTGTCTAGACATCTCTGCAGCAGAAATAACAGCACAGCACAGCACTGTATTGAATCCACTAGTTTTAGCATCAGAAACCATTTCATACCCCAGGTTGCCATAATCAAACACATCTGTTGTATGAAAATTATCCACTGCTAACTTGAGAACAAAGCAAAATGTGTCCAAATTATCTGTGTTCTCAAGGTAACTTTACTGCCTAAAAGACTACACTAAGCACACCTCTCAACATCATCACCACTGCTTTAGTCACACAACATGCAAACACATCCAAAAATACACTTGGAGGAGAGATGGACTTAAACTGGGAATGGTAGCTTTGACAGCAATATTACAACTACTACTACACTGCATGCTAGGAATATATAAATTATGTATTCCAAATGCTTTCACAGAAATAGATTAAAGCACTTCTCTCAACCTTCTAAGAAGCAAAAACAGTCATAGGGAAAACAACTGCTATTTTAAGGCAGTTTTTAGCTTCTTTTGTCTAAAGCTACACTTTCATTGTTCAATGCACAAAAACATTATGACATATATGCAAATCTGATATTTTCATGCAGGAAAGGTGAAATCCCTATATATGAAAGGTTGAAGTCTGATCTTTAAAAGAAGCCTGCAGCTGTTTTTTGTCATCTTTCTTTCTCTCCTTGTTTCAATAAGCAGACCCACAGCCTAAAGAAAATCATAATTTTGTCCACAGGAGAAAAAGAGTAATGGACTTCCCCAGACTGAGCCAAGAATTCACCTTTTCTCTGGGGGAAAAGACTCTGGCACTTCTAAAGAAAAAAGGGAGAAGGGCAGAACTAAAAATCAGACTCTTTAGGTTTTCAGCTACAAAATTTTGCAAGTAAATAAGAAAAGAAGAAGTAATCATATTTCCCACTTATTCAAACACATTTTGTTTCCTGCTTTCTTTCCTCATCTAGTCTAGTATTTTCTGAATATAGTGACTGAACTGAATTATAGTTACTGAATTGAAGTGGGAAATATTTTTACAGCTTCCACTCCTGCTGTGTACAATAGAAGTAACTAATTTTTCTTCTCATTCATCCTTTTCATATTTGCAAGGAGATTTGCTGCAGGGTTTTCTCCAACCTCAAGCTTAAAAGATATCTTTTACCTATTTATGCTACATCACCCAGGTCCAATAGGCTAAAAGCACATGAATCTTCTTTTTTAAAAACAAAGATTTGTATTATACTCTACTGGTTTGGGATGCTGAGAGCCTCTGAATTACTCTTTGAAAGATAAAGCTTATGCTGTCACAGGGTGTCCCATCCTTCATTTGAAGGGTTGTTGATCACTTGAACACTTCTCTTGCTGTGGCTCTGTTCTGTCACATTCCCTTCTCCCAGCCCATGCACGTGCAGGGCTCTAACAAAATAACCCCTTCAGGCAACAGCAGCCAGCAGAGCACCAGCAGCCAGCAGCAGCATGGACAAGTGTATCCACTGGTTAAAATTAGGGTCTCCAGACACCATGGAAACTCAGTTATTAAACTTGAACTGCAACAAACACAAATAAGCAGGGCACAGAGAACAAAGGTCATGACCCAAACCCTCAGGAAAACTAAGAGCTCCCACCTGTGAGGGTACACAGGACATCCACAGACAAACCTCAGAAGAGGTTGCTATAAGTTTATCTACCAGAAAAAGTTAAAGGTTGCAGAAAAAGTTTCTTAAAGAGATGTTCTTAAACATTTCAAAAGCTTCAAAATTAATAGAGACTAAAATTTTATCAATAAATCCTCACAAATGAAACAGTCTAGAGGAGGCAATAGAAAACCATCAAAATACTTCTTCATTTTAGCAATGCTTTGGGGATGTGAGTGCACTGCATTTTCTTTTAAAATGTTGAGTTGCCTAATTGGAATGCAGCTCATGTTGTGCACAGTCTTACTTCTGGATCACTAAGAAATTGGTCCGATTTGAAAATGTCAGGATCTGGTTAGCAATTCAAATGACCACGGTGGTAATTACGGCTTTTCATGTTCCAGCATGTTGCACTGCATCAAAACTGACACAAATGCCTAGTTTTATAATATCACAGCATGGAAATAAATGTCCAAAATGATATGAAAATGTACTAGTAGGAGATTAATAACTGTTATTCTATGAAGAAAGATGGCTCTTTTCTACCAGGATATTTTTTAAAAAAAGTTCTCTGATAGCATCTCTCCTTGAAGAAAACTGGATTATATTATCACTCATAAGCTATAATCATTTCTGTCAGCACCAGTAAGAATTTTTGACAGAAAAGAGGAGAAGAAATGGAATGGGTTGTGGGGAAAATAGTGCAATCTTAAAAATAAGTCCAGACAGATACTACTTAAAGGTTCCCCTCCAGCATTTTGTTGTCTCTCCCACCCGGCAGACTAGAACACTTCAAGTGTTTTATTTTTATCATAAAGTGGAGGAACTCTGTGGGTAGGGAGCAATGCATCATGAGCCACGTGCACAGCTCTACAGTCTGTGGTACCAATATGGCATTCTAAAATATGGGCCTAAAGCAATATGCATATGGAAAACTTTTCCTCTTTTCCAGGGAAGAAAGAGGAAGAAAGGTCTTTTTAAGTTGAATATGCCCCCAGAAGTCTCCTTATGAAATAAAATAAATAAAGGCAACAATGTCTTTAATAGTTCTCCTGTGTAGCAGCCGAGTCACTGAGCTGTCTTCTAGCTGTGGAATGCTTAAACAGAGATCAACACCTGGTACTGCTGCACATCCATTTTTTCATCTGATAGATCACACAACACACTCTCTAGCCATATACGTGACTGAGAGCACAATGAACAGACCAGTGCAATGTCATCTCAGGCTGACCTGAGCCTCAGGAAGGCCCATGATTCCTCTGCAGTCTTGTCTTTTCTTTCCACCTGGCTAAGAGGTTGGATGTCCTGTTTATCCATGAAGTTGACATGGGGAGATGTGCTGGACCATTCTCTCCCTCCTGTCCCTAACAGTGCTGCTGTTTCACAAGGTTTGCTGTTAGAACAAACTGCTGCTCAGAGCAGAGCAGCATCTTCACCATTCTCTGTAACTCAGCACAGAGCAGGGAGTGATGCCAGAGCTGCAGGTCCCTCAGTAATTACCCCACTGTACCCTGGTCCTGATCCCAGGAGGAGCAATTCTATCTATGCATCCATGCTTCTGGTCTCCCTTGGCCTCTGTACCCTCTTAGACCACGATGGAATTTCTTGAAATAACCCAGGAAGGGGATCAGAGAATTGATGGAGAGTTGATAACCTTGATCAGATAAGCCAGGAGGAGAGAGAAGGGGAAACTGATGGTTCAACACATTGTCCTCTGGCTCATAACAAAACACCAAATGCTCAGAAGTTGAGTGTTCCTCCCATAACCCTTAGGCCAGGTTAAAATCTAACAGCAGTGAACCAGACAAACCAACAGTCAGTTTAAGGTTAGGAGGTATTGTGGACACTTAGAGAAAAATATATAAGTTTCTGCCTTGAGAAAGAAACACTCTGCAGGAGGTGTTGAACCTCTCATATGGTGTTGAACAATGTGGCTTACATTGATGCCCTTGGAGCCATGATAAGCACAGAAACAAGACCCAAAGGGAAGTGAACCTTTGGTGACCATTTCATCACACAAGGCCCTTTAAGTTCTGGATTTGGTAACAGAGATACATCCTGATCTCTGCCTTGTATTTTGCATACTCTGCCCTAATTTCTCTAATTCTACAAAAAAAAAAAAAAAAAAAAAAAAAAAAAAAAAAAAGTATTCTTCTTTAATTATATACTTCCAGAGAAACAAGTTGCTGCTTCTAAAAGGAAGGCCTTGTAAAATCATAGCTCAGACCTGTTACTTTGGCTAAGCAGGAAAGGACTGTGGGAAAGAGACACAGCTGAACTGGAAGTAGAAAACAAGTTCTATAACCAGTAGGTGCTCACATCATGGTTTATGGCAATTGGTTGAATCACATTTGTTAAATTTGCTTAAATTAAATGTACCTGATAATGGGCTAACTGCTGAAAAGGGCTGATTTTAGCAATAAAAGACTCTCCTTTGCACCAGCCTGGGGACTCTCCATCACTCTGGACCCTCACAACAAGAACCATCTTCCCCTACAACAAAAGACTAAAGTATTTTATCTATTCATCATTTGGGAAGCATAGCTACCATTGAGACATGGCAATCAAATTTAATGAAATTTGCCAAGACACAGAGAAATCACAGCTAAAGAAGCCCCTGCTGGGTAAACAGTGCACATAATCTTAGGACACTGTCAAGTGACCAGCACATAACCCTAAAGAGCTCATTTCTCTGTCTCAAGTACAAGTGCAAGACTTTAAGGAATGCAGATTCTCCTAAGGACTTCAAAATTGTGTGATGACTTGATCAAAAAAATTCCAGTCAATGATGGTTGGAGTGGAATGTGGACTGCACTTCAAGAACCTCTAGAGACATGAGGAAATAAAAGGTATTTGCATGCCAGGGGGAGACTGTAGCAAGTCCAATGCCAAAGACTTCCCTGACCGTCAAGTCCTCTGCCACTAGACACTACATAAACTCAGCTGGCATCTTTCTTCTTCAAATTTATTTACTATTACCATCATGTCTTACAGTACTTTGCCTCCAATTTCTATGCTGTTGAGAGCATAACAAAATTCAAACCTCTTATTTACATTTAATGAGAATATTACAAGAAACAACACATACTGAAAGCATTCAAGACTAAGATACATACAAACCATGAATCAATTGACAGCAGCAGGAGTTATTGGCTGCCTACCTCATTTCTTCCCAGCTGAAGAGGTGTTAATCCTCACTATCACCCTGAGAATGTTATCCAACATTTTCAGCAGGGAGGTAAATTCTTCAGAGAATTGACTGTTAACTTTACAGTTCCTTCCAGACTTTGGAGGCAGAGAACTATAGCTAAGACTGCAAAACAGGTCCAGCCTAGCAAGGTACAGCATTATTGCTACACTCAGCCAATCTTTTCATCCCAGTTTAACAAGAAAATGTCTTGTTATGGTATGTAAACACCGTAAGAACTTAAATTAGTCTGTTTCTTTAAAAAACCCTCAACCAGTGACTACAATGGAATTAATGAACTACGATTTTACAACCAAACAAATAAACAAACAATATTTTTATCGAGGAAAAAGCACATCTTACACACTCAGCAAACATATTTTTTACTCTACAAATAGGCTGCTTTTGGCCAAAAATCAAAATCTTAGTCTAGAGTTGGGATGCCACAACATAGGGATTGAAGACAAACCCAAGAACTCTGCTGAAGCAATGGTGCTCTGCATAAGGAAGCATGTTCATGTGTCACAAGATTATTTAGAGCATTTCTTCTCTTTAGAGTATGAATAAGCAAAGATACTCCAGAGTAATTTTTGCTGGGAATATTTTGGTGAACAATGAAGCTCATAAATTCACAGTGAGGCAGTGAACCAGGGCAGAGACTTTACAATAGATTACAAGGTATCTACAGGCTCTCTAATTCTTCTTCTTCAACCTTTCTTTTTAGATGTTTAATAGTGACTTTAAAAAGAACAGAGGTAGCAATGAATCCTTTCAGCTTTGTATGAACCTGAGTACAGACAGTATTACCTAATACTGCATTGCAAATGCAACAAATATGGCCTTACACATTTAAGCATGGAAAAAGAAACAGATTGCCTTATGTGAGAAATTCTCTTTCTATTTCAAAGAGCCAAAACCTGAGCTTCTTCATTCAAGCAAAATGTCACACGAGACTGGACCTCAAAGTTGACAGCTGTGCACAGCAGGTGACCTTAGTACTCTCTTGATAAATTGTGAGAATGTACTCAGACGGCTGTCAACATTACAGAAAAATTAAAATTCTAAGAAATTAATTTGGTATAAAATACCTCCTCTAGATATGTTAGTTTTGTGTAAGACAAAACCAAGAAAGAAATTCTGAGGTTTAAACTATAAACTGTTGCAAAAAGAGATTTTTTTCTGTACAGACTTCAGTATGAAAAGGGCCCACCTACCACATGCACAAGCTCCCAAGTGGGAGTTACAAACAATAATTATAGAAGTAATTAAAGAAAAAAAAGGGCAAATAGGCAGATTGAAGTCCCTATAGATGAAGGCTGTCTAACAACTTACAATGAACATGTTTGAAGTCAACTTCAAGCAATGTGCTAACAAGAATTACGTGCGTCTGTTTCATGCTCCCTGAGAATAATGCCATCAAAACTGAATTCAAATGTTTCAAACCTACAGAGAGCCTGAGCATGTCTTTGACTAATTAAAATTAACCATGTTACTGAGGTTACAAGCTTACCCCTTTGGACATGAGCAGATTCTTACTAAGGTCACTTCATCAAGCAAAATAATGAATGTCTGTGTTCAAAAGGCATGAACAATACATTTTTTAAATTAACATATTACTGGATTGAGGGAGATTTATGAAGTTATTTGAATTTTGGAAGACACACAATAGTAGTCCACAGTCACAATACTATGGAAACATAACAATATGCAATAAAATTTAAGAAAACAGGTCAACAGTAGAACCTTGGCTGAATTATTAATATGGCTAAAATAGTGTTTGACAAAAAACTACTCTATTTTTACTAAAGCGTATAAATTAGTTTTTATTTTATTTAAAATAAGATTAACGGAAAAAATGTAGATTTAATTCTGGTTTGATATCATTGAGACTGTTGCATCTTCAAGTTACTTATGTAAATTATAGATCTTGTTTTCCTAGGTCAAATGGAAAAGGGAGCAGAACTGCTGTCTAAACAGAAAGTTCAAGGTACTGCAACAACTTCCAAGGTTCTTTTCCAGATTTCATTTTTCTGCAATATAAAATGGTAAATTAAAGATTGTGGTACAGAAAATAAAGATTAGGCTTCTTAGCTGTACTGTGCAGAAAGCCAGATTAGCATAGGGAAGGAATGCAATGGAGGGAAATCCTGATCGCCCAGCACCCTGCTGTACCAGGAGGTGAGCTCAGCCCAGGTGTGCACTTATCAGCGCCTGTGCCACCAGCTCTGCTTTCCCTTCCCTGTTGGGAGGTGCCTCTGGGTATCACAGCAATAGAAAGAAATATTTGGGTGAGAAACCGACAGCTTTAAAGACCATTATTTCCTTTGCAAAGCATAGCAATCCAAGCAAAAGCATTCCCTGTGGGATCTGTTCCTGTCTGAACGCAGATTTACTCACTGTGTTCCAACTGCCCACATGACTATAGGCAATTTTATTTTTCTAGCATATTGGCACGAGCAAACTCTGAAACCTGCTGAATGAAAATAATCTTCTTATGTCACAAAATAAAACCCCCTTATTTACCAGACACTGATCTGATTATCGTCTGAATAAAGCTAATCAGTGTAATTACACTGTTTAAAAGTGCATGCTGTGGATCCACAGATCATAACAGACAATACTTCTCTAGGTGTCAGCTGTGTTTCAGATCTGTTAAATTGGAGTTTTATGTAACTTTTTTCAAAAAACTGATTGGTTTCAAATTATTCTTTCAAATTCAATTATATAAATAGAATTGGAAGAAGTTTCCTACCATTTGCTTTCCAATAAGAACATTCCATTAAAATCTAACAATTTTAAAGATGAAGCAAAGTCATTCTGTGCATTGTGGTGCTCCATCAACAAAGGGCTGGATATGGAAATCCAGAGTCCCACTCTATTGCCCTGACAAAGCTGATCAGCAGTTTAATTGTCTATTAAATATGGACCATTATCACTGTCGTTTGATATTTTAGCATTAATATGTGAGGCTGCCAAAGGATTCTAATCACAGTAACATCATTCAGGTTTAAAAAAAATTAAAGTAACCCATGAGGTAGGTACCCAGCAGCTTTTTCTAATTGAACAAAACCATATCCGAATTTACTACTGTCACTCCTATAGAGACAAGGGTCAGTGCTATAGCCTTCTTCCTTTTATGCCCTGTGACAGACAAAATTGGATCTAAGGCTTTCCAGAAATTTGGTGTCTCTGATCTGGGAACACCAGCTTTACATTCACCCAGTTGATCCAGCTCTGAGCTGAGGCATCTATGATCTTCTCTTGCATACAAGTTCAGCAGCTCTGGGTTGAAAACCACTTTGACATTCCTGGCTTGATATCCTGCCCTCAACAAATGCATTTGATGCTCATGTATTGCCTCCTGGCTGCCTGCTGCCACAGCCATCTGTCTGCATGGCACACTGCCTGTGGGCTAGGTGATGTGCCAGTTTTACTAGGGCAGAGATGCCAAGCATAGGTGGTCTAAAGGTCTGCCACCTTGTCTTAATGCCCTTCAACCACCATCACAAGGAAGGCAAAGAGTAGCCATACAAGAAGAGACAAGAAGTCCATCCAGGGTTCTCTCCTATTCCAGACACAGATAATTAACATGTGCCTTGAAGTGAAACAAGAGCATCAAGAGCTGAACAATTACAAAATAACCTGCTCATCAAAAGCCTGGAAACATTTCAGCTGTAAACATGCATATGGACTAATCTGTAGAAAGTGCTATAAACCCTGGAGTGAACCCTGTCATCTAGAACTGAAAATGCCTCAATGCTGTTAGACGCGTAAAGAAAATTAAAGCCACTCCAGCCTTAACACAGCACCTGTATTTAATACAGAGTTAAAATTAATATGAAACTACTTTTTTTCTGTGTTTTCTTATTTCCACAATGGACACAAGCTTTAAACTGAACTATTTTATTGCCTGAATATGATTAATAGTGATGTAAATACAACTGGTTCTTTTGTACCTTAATTCCTGTGCAAATTAAAATCCTGAAGAATGAATCCTGGTACTTAGTTTTCATGCCTGTCCCTGTCTACCAGACTGTTTGCCATGGGTAGGCAACCTATTTACTGGGGAGGTCACACAGCCTATGGTGAGGACAGGACACACTCCCACAACTCCCCCAGCTCCTTTAGGTAAGAAGGTAGGTGGACTTCTTTGGGATCAGGAAGGACTGTTTACCACCTTCCACTCATGTTTAAGGAATTGGTGAGGGAAAGAGCAGTGAAGAGGCTGCAGAGTATAGGGATGAAAGGACTTGCCCTGGTGCCAGGTTTCATGTCACTGCTGAAGTTGCAAGTTACCAGGTAGAGCGTGTTACCCAGTGTGTGCCCATCTGGCTTCCAAACCAGCTGACAGCCAGGCTCTGTACTGCTGGCACAGGCAGAGCATGGATTAAAAATTAGCCTCAAGGCTAATGGCAGCAACACAGGACAGATCAAATCACAAGGCATTAAAAAGCAAAGTTGATGGAGCTCCAATACACACACAGGGTTCCTCTGAGGAGGTGAGATCCAGCCAGCACATATAAACACAACTGACCTTTTTTTGGCAGAGAAAAGATTTTTGTAAATATATTTTATTTCCCCAGTTACATGGCATACAAAGGTGCCAATTTTGGAACACATTTGAACACCAAGTACAACACAACTGCTTTCCAAACCTAAACTAGGCATTCTACCATATTTGGACAAAGCCCATTTGAAAAAGTACTAAAACAGCACAAAAACCCCAAACATCTCATTCATATTCTGCTCAGACAGCAGAAATTACTTATCCTCTCTCCACTTTTCCTTATGACTTCATCGTTCTCTCTCTCCAGATCTCTCCTCTGCTCTTCCCACCCCACACTCCTGTACAACTTTCAGATAACCAAAGACCAGTCAAAGAATAGAATCACATATATTTGTCAAGTCAGTACAGCAAGCACCAGAAAAACACTCACCTGAGCCCAGGTTAAAACATCAATGAGCATAAGTTCCCTGAACTCCATGAAACTCCAAGTTCTACCACAAGAACAGAACAACGCTGAATTCTACCAGCTGAGCTGGCCCCCTTCTTCTGACAAGAGGGGACAACACTTAAAATTAGAGCATTTTATGTCAAATCACAATCTATCTGGCATTTGCATTATTAGGTGTACAAGCAGATTACATGCACAGGACAAATATCTTCTTTGTGCCCCACAGCAGTTGCCATTACTTATGAATGCATCTCAGCTCTTTGCTACTTAGAACTGAGCATCACTAACTAGCACTGCTCAAATGTTCCAACAGACAGAAACTTTCTATGATAATTTATTTGTGACAGCTACATGAACTGTGAAAAATGTATTTGTAGTTGTAGCAAAAAAACATTGCGTAGTCACAAAAAAACATTTTTAAAAAAACTGTAACACAATAGTTTACAGTTTGGGGCATGAGGCCAGGTATGCTAACTAACACCAGGCACAGTCAGGTGCAGCCCTCTGCAGAATCCTTTGCAACTGGCAGAAAAGGGATGTGCACAGGCCCTTACTGAGCAATTTAATTGCTCTTTAACAGAGCAGGGGAAGTCACTGGCACAGCAGTAGCTCTCTTGACCTGCTTTTGACCAATGCATAGCAGCCAGCAGAGGAAAGACTCTGGGACTTTCCCAGGTAGTTCAATAGCTAACCTGGGCCATGAGCAGGTGAGGTTCACATAATGTGCACCAGTACTAAACTGGACTCTTGAGCCTGAGGATGATGAAAGCAAAGCATTGCTTTTGCCCCACAGCCTTCCTCTCAACTCTGCTGCAGGTCCTCTGAAGAGACAAACAGAGCTTACCTCACCTCACCTCGGACAAGAATCAGTCATGGGAGCTTCACTGGTTTTTTAAAGAGGTAGCGAAACTCCAAGTCATTCTTCCCATGCTGTCTGCTCAGAATGTTATCAGCATAGAATATTTGTTTCATTCAGTGTATGTGTTGATCTATTTATGTAGCTTTTCCATCAATATGTGTATTTATTTCCCATGGAAAAACTTGATGAACATTAAGATAAATTCCTTCCATTCTTGATATTTCTACACTATAATTACATTACAATTTTTACAAGCTAAAGTTGTGAAAAGCAACAATCCACTCTATTTGAATGGGAGCAGATTATACTTGCTCAGAATTATGTAGAATTTGCTTGTTTGCATTATTGCAAAACATTGTGGGGAAAGAGGGTTACTATCACCATCATGTTTGTTTGGTTTTTAAAGGGTTTGTTTTACCATCATGTAGCAGATAACATCTGTAGTCATCCTGCCTTGGTACTCTGAGCCTCCAACAAAGATAGAGGAGACAAATGAGATCAGGCTTGTTGGAAGATCACTGGGATTAGCTCAGCTGGTCAGTATGGTGTTAATAATGCCAAGACTGTGGTTTGATCCCTGTATGGGCCATTCACTTAAGAGCTGGACTAGATGACCCTTGCAGGTCCCTTCCATTTCAGAGTATTTTGTAATCTCAGCTGTCACATTTCCCTGCGAGCACAAGAGTCTCCAGCGCTGCTCTCTATTGGTACCCTGCTCAGTTAAGTTTCTCAAGTCCAAAAGAGACAACATCCCACCATTTTCCTCTGAGAGCTTCTTAGTTTTCTGAAAAATTCCTCTCCCTGAGCCTCACCAAACCAACCCCAAAAAAAAAAATCATTCACACCTTCCTTCTTTTATACCCATGTGAGAAGGAAACATTACTCTGGGAGTTAATGCAGTCCCAGGGTATGCAGGGACTGAGCTGGTAATTCCACTTTCCTGCTTGCTGAACAATTCAGTCTTCCTTCCACAGGAGGGAGATGCCTTTCCCATCACCCAGGGCACCCTGATCTTTAGCTGACCATCTTAACTTTTAAATAAAAGCTGCCAAGCATTTCCCTTCATGCAGCCATACCCTGACACAGAGCTTGGTAAGGCTCCCTCTGAAAAGGAAATGCTGTGCATGCACATAGGAACAAAAAAACATTTCAATTCACAGTCTCAATTCACAGTAGCATAAACCTTTGGAAAAGCAACTAGTCACATTACCTAGAAGAAATTTAAATGGACATCATTTAAAAAAGCCCACCAAGGACAAATGCCAGAATCCTGTGGCATTTCTAGACACATGTTTTCTTATATGAAAATCAGACTCTTTCTGTCAAGGGATGTTCTTCAGGAGGGTTAGTACTGTGCACATAAAAAATCCCAAGCAACTTTAACAATCAGAGTTGCTGGAACAAAGTCACATTGGTGCTGCAAGAGGTAAGGGGTAAAGGGCAGGGGTGAGTCACACAGAGCTGCACATCACAGCCTGGTATGATAATATGCAACTTTACAGAGTGCAGAGGTTGCCCCTACACTCTTCCCAATCAGACATTAATCCAGAGTACCCATTGAAAACAGAAGGATGAGGGGGGAAAAAAGTCACTCAAAAGAATGTATATAGCCTCTCTGTTCAAAAGGTTTGATAAATAATTATTGAAGCATGAACTAAACCCACCATGTAGTAAGGCCAGCAATTCAACACAGGCAATATTTAAAAGCTGTGCAAAAGTGGATGCTGTGTGCAAGGAGGTTTTATTGGATCTAGACAGGGCTCCAAACACAACACCCAACGAACTAACAGTGGAATAACAGATACCTAGCAGGACAAGAAATGTGTGTTTCCTTTCTTTCCAAATAAATAAATAAATAAATAAATAAATAAAAATTAAAAAATAAATAGAGAGAGAGAACCTGTAAGACTGAACTGCTCTGTTGCTGTTCAGACCAGTTTGCACCAGCGCTGCAAACAGGACTGTCAAAGGGCAGCATGAGTTAAGGCATTTGCTGCAGATCTGTGTTTCAAGAGCCCAGAAAGGACCCCAAAGCCTTGCACTGTGGTAGCACACTGTAACACAGAAAGCAGCAGCTCCCATGCTATCCCTGGAATACCTGTGGACCCATGACTGTAGCAAATTCATGCTAACAACAATATCTTTACACTCAAGGATGTGACTTTTATGCTTTTAAACACCTTTTCTCCTTCTTCTACTAATTAGAAATTAGAAACAATGATTTTCACCTTCCTGGATGTAACTGACAATATAAAAATATAACAGAAATAAAATCTAAAGTTTCTACCTAGTATTAATAGAAGCAACCCAAGTGCCATTACTTAGCACAGTAACCTGCTACAGCTCCTGCCTACAATTTTGTTCCTGTTTTACTGTGATGATTTGGATTTTGCAGCTTTTTCTCCGAGGAAAATTCCTGTTATGAAGAGTGCAGGGCTAGCCAAAACTAAAATTGATGTATAATACACAGAAAATATTCCTTCAAAGTATTATCTCCAAGGACTATTTTCACTTACATCTCATTCTTTCCCGTAGAGAATCTGAAAACTTTAAGTAAATACATCTAACTTCACTGGATACATTTAGACTTGGGAATACCTTTTCAGTAATCATAAAACCATTAATATGAGAAAAACTGATTTTACTACAGTAATACTAAGCTGACATAAGTAATTGCATAAAGTTAGCATAAAGCCCCTATAAGAAATGGTCACATTACTATAGAAACTGCCTTTTAAAAATAACAATTAAGCTCATAGTCCTCCTTATTATAAGAATAGTACAGGTCATTGGTGCATTTAAAATGGCTTAAAAATAAAATCAAATTTCCCAGAGTTTTAAATGGTTTCCAGCTTGACCCAACAGTTGTGCAAGAAAATAGAAATTTAGCAACTATGATCACAAGTAACTTTGTTCAAAAAAAATGTATCTGGCTGGAAAAACCTTGCATAGAAGTAAAACATCTAGAAAAAGCCACAATGTAGAGGTGAAAAAATAGATTTCAGGCACTAGCTTTCACTTTTAAACATACCTAATCTAAAACAGCATGACATTCAAGAGAGTAAAAAGCTTGAATTCTCCTATTCTTTCAGCTGAAACAAGTTACAGAAATGGGCACAAATTTCACCAGCCTTTGGTCTGAAATTATACTATTTTGTTAAGTAAATAATCTTCATTCTGCCAATACTATAGTTTCTTAGTTTCATACATATTCTTTATGATATTGCCTCCATTTAAAATACATTCCTCTAACAGGAATTTTGTTTTTATGGCAAAAAACTCATTAAGAATTTGGGTTTAGTGTGAAGGATTAATGAAGAAAATGTATGTGCTTATTCTGTGAGGCAGAACATTCAGTGTGATAAAAGTCAGTGGAAATTTTCTAATTTATATGACAGAAGTAGAAACAAGTAGCCAAACAGAAACTGCCATTTGAATATCTTAAATAAACAAAATCCCTCACTGTTTCTGCTATGGCCTCTCCCAGCTGCCCATCCATTTAGTTTCTTTTGTTTTGGTCAAAATTTGTTTTTTTGAGTTGGTTATTTTTCAACACTATGTAAACTTAATATATGCTGCCATTGAACAACAGAAACTTGTTCCAATGTCTATCTCATTTACCTTTAGAATTCAGGGAACCTTACAGTAATCTAAACAGATTCAATCATTAGCATTTCCTACTCTATAAACAAAGCCATTCTCAGCTCAGAAAGCAGGGGACACCCATAAGGGATATAGTAGATATTCAGGATGTTAGCAGGGGTGGCCCCAAAAGTTAGCAGCTCTTTGGCTTCCCAGGGGCCACATCATGGTTGTTCTGGGGAATCAAAGTCTGTCTTATCCCAGGAAATACTCAGTGAAATGTCAGAACTGGTTCCACGCAGACATAATCTCTTCTGCACACACAGCTCCATTCCTTATCCTCCTCGCTTCTGTATCTTAGATTCTCCTCCTTCAAGGATGCAACATTCCTCCAAGAAGAACATGGTTTAGCTCTTTTGAGGCAGAGTGAGTATTTCCTTCCCACATACCCAAGCAGATTCCTTAATTCTGTACAGATGAGGAAAAGTCAAACTACCAGAAGATATTCAGCATTTGTGACAAAAATTCTCATGCTCCATTCAGCGTAACCATGCTGGGGCTCCAGTCAGCACATAAATGGCTTTAATGTCTTTTAGTTATAAATCAAAAACTACAACAGAGATTTTCCACCAAGTTATCAGGGTATCTGATGAGGCTGCAGAAGTTGCAAAGAGGTAGATGAAGTAAAACAATAAAGGCTTTTAATCCAGCTAAAAAAATCACACTCTTCTAAAAAACCCCACAGACTCTTCATATCTAGCATTTCTCATAGAAAAGTAGAAATCTAAACATGGACCAAGAGAGCAAACCATTCCTCAAGGACTTAAAATCAGACCCTAGCTGTAAGTGGGAACAAAATGTATTGTACACCTTCTATAACAAGGGTAGCCACACATGCTTGTGAGCAGGCCCCAGGTGTGCTCTGGCCATGCTCCAAGCTACCTGAAAAGCAGGGAACTATGAACTAAGCACTGAGGACCATCTGCCAGTCCTTGTCTTCTAAGCACGGATTGCCAGCTCAGTTTCAGTGTGAGGACATGGCCATGGGTCCATGCCTAGCTGCTTGGATGCTGCCAGCATCTAGGAATACTGGAAAAATGCATTGTAACAGGGGATACTCCTGGATGGCAAACTTCCCCTCAGCCATTCCAGTAAAACTAAACCTAAAACATACAGCTGGTGTAGAAGGGAGCATGAACTGGCCATAGGTTTCAACTCTACAGCCACGTTTGTTCTCCTTTAAATCTGATCACCCCCTATCTCAACTTAAGAAGCAAGATTAAATGGCAAGTTTTAGTAAAGCACAGCTCCAGACTATTGGCTGCAGACCCAGGAAAGGTCCTTCCACACTTCGAAGAACAACATTTCCACAGTCTCCTGCAGAGTGGAGAGAAAGGAACACTGCTCCATTTTAACAGGGTTTTTGGCTCTATCAGCAAATCTTCTTGGCACCTTTTTATTTTCAGAAAGACACACAAAGGTTGCTAAGTTTAAAATATTCTTTTGTATCTGCACTGCCACCAAGGTAAGTGGTTTCCTCAGGAAAGGAATGCCAGCATGGATGTCAGTGTAAAGGAAGGCCAGCTGGTCTCCAAAGTAGGGACACATTGCAATGCAGCACCAATTCATTAGTGTATCATACCTGCAGTTTAAAAGCAGGCTCCTGATTTTGTTTACAAATCCCAGGTAATCAACAAACAGATTTTATAAAGAGCACAGGATGGAACAAACCCAAGAAGTTGAGCTTGTCAGGGGTAGCATTGGGCTTGCATGCAACAGCCGAGGATGGGGGAACCACTACCACCTCTACAGATAGCAGCAAGAGGGAGGCAAAGGAAGGAAAAGAAAAGGCAACTCTAAAAAAACCACAGGTTTGAAAACTTCCTCAGTTCATTTTTACTCGAACAACCGAAAGCATGGGTTTGCTTGATATATTTCTTCAAAAAGCAATATGAAAACAGCAATCAAAACTTTTTTCACCTAACTGCATGAGCTGCTATCCATGCTCAGTTATATGTTTGCTTTTTGGAATAAAAGTCCTGTTTCTGAACCCCAGTTTCTAACAGATGCACTCACTGTAAGTGATGGTTCCCATAGTCTTGGTATCAGGATCAAAATAGAGGTGCTCTGAGTACACACACACAAATACAGGCAGACCATCAATAAGCCACACTTAGCACTAGCACATGGCGCAGCATGGAAATAATAAATGACACATCAAAGCACTTCCCAGCTGTAAAAGATTCTCCTCAATTCATCAGCTCATTCAATTGCCACTTTGTTACAGTTTATACTCAATACAAATAATCAGAACTTTTTTACTGGACTAAATATGGGCTAATTTGTAGCAATTTGATCCAGAAGACTGCAATAAAGGCCTTAACATCACCTTTTCTTTTATTAGAAAGCACTTTTATGATAAAAGCCAAGTTTTTTGACTTTCAATAATTCAGCATTTGGTCCTAATGTACTTAAATGGAAAAAAATACTTAGAGGTTTCGAAAAGCCTAAAATAGAGAAACATCTGCTAAAATTTAGGTGCAGCTGTTTAGTGAAGAAGTCCAACTCTAGAAAAGCCAGTACTGAAAGCTCCCTCTGCAATCAATAAAAAGTCCATTTTAAAAATCATGAAACAGGGTGAAGTATTTGTTCAGGTTCAAAGTCTTGTTTTTTTTGTTTTGTTTTGTTTTGTTTTGTTTTGTTTTGTTTTGTTTTAAAGCACTGACATCTTTTGGTCATCAAAGCTTGGATGAATTTTTTAATTTAGTGTCAAGCAAGGGTTTTAGTCAAAGCTCCAACCAGGCCAAATTCCAATCAGACCATTGCTTGTGCTTTTTCCAAGCAGACATAAATGTTCCAGTTTTAAAAATAAAGATCCCCGAAATGGTCTAATTTTTGGTACAGGAGGCCTGTTTTATTTCCTGCTTAGCAACTAGTGTCATTTCAGTGGTGAACTAAGTCACCCTATGTTAAGCCTTATTACCAGCATTAGGCTCTTTTAAACAAGTCTACAGAGATTTGTGTGCAAAGCATCTTACACAGTATTACTACTTTGTTTTCCAGTTGGGGGAAATCTGAATGGCATTTACATAAAAGCTTAATTCATATGACATTAGTATAATTTTGGCCCAGGAAGTGTGAATGTAGACTATTACAATCCTTAGACTTAGCAAAGAAGGTAGTATCCCTCAAAGTTGTAGATTGAATTCTTTATTCAAAAATGAAATGAAAGAGACTGATAAATTTCATTTTTTTTCAGCAATAACATTAATCACTAAACCTGCACCAGGCAGGTAAGATTCCTGCTGAACAGGACATAGACTGTTAAAATGAAAAAGTTCTATTTGCTACTGTACACAAGAGCAATCTTAGTCTAAAATAAATAAGTGAAACTATGAGTCTCTAAGCATAAGGCTTATGTCTGCCTGCCTAATGCTATCGAGTGCCTGTGAATACAGTGCATACAATACACTACCTTATATAAATGGAGAAGAGAATTAAAGGGTTGAATATTAAGAGACACACTCTTCTACTAATTACCCAAAACAATGACTGGAGCAAAGTTAGACTGCCACACTGCAGACACATAACATCAATATTTATTGTACTTTTTGCATAGCACCAAGTACTTCATCAACTTCATAATGTAGTAGTATTGTTTTTCAAGAACATGATAAAATTTTTTTTTCATTTCTGTTTCTGCTGGAAGAGGAAGGATTCGAAATGTAATGCACAACCATAATGTTGGTTAACAGAACCACAAGCTACCAAAAAGATTTGGGTGGGTTTTGATTCATGATGATTCTTGAGTTTTATCTATATCCTGGCTCATTGCATCACACATCACTACGTGCTTCCCACAGTCCTATACTCACCCCAGGTGTCCCTCACTGTCCTGCCCTGCCCTGAAGCCCAAGTTCCAGGGGCTTTTCATCACTTTAGTACAGTCCTATGTTCATGATTCTCCTCCAGGAAAATGTTTAGCAGACAGCTAAAGTTATTAACGATAAAATATGTATTACTTTGCTGATTTTTTAGATTAACAGCAATGGACTAAGGCAACAATATTGTATTTTAATTAGTTGGGTCAAAAGAAAATGGCTTGTCAAAGTTAACCTTATTGCTGCACAACACATCTCTGTGAGTGCAAACACTAGCCAGAATATCCAAGTGACTTTTAAAATACTTTTATGGATATTCCACTCTCAAGGGATCCTGGATGAGATCAATGGACGCCAACCAAATCATTATGTATGACCTACCTTGCCCATTTCCTTCCCTTTTTGCCTTTGAGGCTCTTTTAGTGCACTGAATGTCTTTCTGGGGAATTTCATTTAATATCTTGGCAGCACACTCAATTCCCCCTGTCAGATCCTTGAGGCAGTTCTATAAATAAAGGGCAGAATGCTTTATTACTAGAGTCAGCAAAAGAATTGTGCACAGTGATGCCCTTACTCATACCACAACGTTATTAAAATGTGCATACTGTTTCTATGGTTCAGAGGCAAAGGAAGGCAAGCAATTGCAACTTAATGGCTTGTTCTCTCTGCTCCTAGATCTGTATTAGTATATCAGTATTTGGAATTCTGCTCCAGATGAGCTACCATCTCTGCCTCCTTTACTCCTGTTCACACAGTCCCACATCTTGCTGCTCTTACCTGAACACAGGCTTCATTTGTGTTTAATACTTACATGTAACTATTGTCAGCTCCAAACTTGGCACTTCAGCTGCTAGCAAATGACAGCCTGGTAGGAAAGACAGCACTGCATTAAGGTTAGAGCTCAGGACTCCCAATCAACTTTTACATTTCCAGCTGCCCAGAGCATGCCAGAGACCTGGAAGAAGTCACATAGGCTCTCCCATTCTTCATCCACTGCAAATTCTACAGCCTGTTGCTTTGATCTAAAGTAAAACAGACAGCAGGTCATTCTTAAATGTACTAATTTAAAACCAGCCTAGTTCAAAAAGACTTCAAAGTCCTTGCTAGTATTACAGAACAATCCAGTCAGGGATGACTTACAAAAACACATTGCAGCCAGATTCATGATTTTATCATAATGCTCATCTGATTTGTGAGTGCTCTTCCCATGGGCTTAGGTGGTGAGGAAGAATTTTACTCTTTTGAAAAAGAAGATATTTTTCTTACATGAGGAAAGCACTAAAATAGGACCCAAACCTACCATTTCATTACTCAGTAATTGTAGTCCAACAAACAATAATATCCAAAACTTAATCAGTTCTGAAGTGGGCGAGGTTGCATCAGGAATTCATTTTCTTATTTTAAATTATTATATTGTTTCTTGATACTGTGTAGTAACAAAGTCCAAAAAGCATTAGCAGCATCTTACTCAGGTGCAGCAGCTTTAAGGCAAACACATTTACCTTACAATTCCCCTTTCTGAGCAGGCAGTAGATATTCATCTTCTCAGGGAAGAGAGAAAAGCTACAACCAAGAGTATCCTCAACAGTCCAAGGGGGGAATTATATGAAGAAATTAATTTCAAAATAGTTTATATTTAAGGTTTATAAAACTTCAGCAAAAAATTATGACTTTGCAGTTAACTGCGATGTTAAGTGCATATTATTCATTAGCCACCTCTTCTAGGAGAGAAAGAAGAAAAGGAGACATGCCCCACTTGAATGAGATTGGAAGGTTATTCCCCACTACAGGGGGAACGTGCCAATTGTCAAATTTCATTTATTTTATGACACAGTACATACATTTTCCCCAAAGTGCAGCCTTAGAATGGGGAGAAATTGCACTAGGCTACCTCCTTATGGGAACAACCAGCAAAAAAGTGAGCTCTCCTGATATACACAAAGGTAGCCAGCATGCACCAATCTCTCTCTAACATACCAGTTTCTGTTGCAAATAAACTACACAGGCCAACTGAGTTACTCTTACCCTACTCCCATCCTCTTGACCTCACATCCTCAACAAAATTGTTAAACTGATGCCCTACAACAGAACCTTATGTGTGAAACACAAGATTCAACAGGCACTAAGTCCCATATTACTAATGAGAACTCACAAGGACTTGTGGAAGGCCTATTTACATAACTGCTGGGCTCATTTCTTGGCACGTGAGGGAGCTGCACATCAATGTTTGCAACTGCCTATTCAGCTGCTGTTTACAGTGGTTCTGAGCCACAGAGCTGTAAGATGTTATACACGTTATTGCTACAATGCCTGATAGGTGGGGTGGGGGTTGGGAGGGAGATACAGTATTTTCAAAGAGAATGTTGCAGAAGAGAGACCTTCCAAAAGTCTTACAAAATATCTCTTTTAGAGCTACTCTGCATTACCAGAGCAGCACTTCTACTTAAAAGGAAAATGAATGATCTTTCTTCTGCTCACGCTTGGTGCTTTTCTGGATTTTAGCACTGCTGCACCTCATGGGCTGGGATGACTCCAACCCACACACCTTTCACACAACTAGTCCATGAAAGACAGAATATCAGTGTGACTTACACCACAGTCCATCTTGGGCAATTAAGCAACCAGTCAACTCATAACTCTAACAAATTAAACTTACTTCTCAAATCCAATACTTAAATATACTTCCTCTCTTGTTAAAACGCTTACATTAGGAAGAAAAAAGGTGTCAAATAGCAAAAATATTGCTGGTGTAGGGCTCCAGCAGATGCAGAACAGTGCGAATTCAGTAATGATTATTCAGTGTTCACTCAATAAAACTCATTCTGTCCAGCACAGTCACTGACTGTCTTAGTATATACCATATATTCAAATGCTGAATTTTTAATTGTAGCTTTTCATAAGGATTTCATTTGTAACAGAACTTCAGCAAAATATAGTAATACAGTTCAAGTAGACTTCACTTTGGAAGTGAAATCGCATATGGGCAATTTTTTCCACACAAACCCAAAAGAAAGATCTTTTCACTGGACATTTCTTGATGGTACATGTAAACTTTAATTTATCTTGACAATAGCTAAAAAAAAGTGCCTAAAGTCTCAAGGAAAAAAAGTCTGCAAAATTATTTCTTTAGATTTGTCTGAAAAGCCAACAAAATAACATAGATTCATCAAAATAGCATATGAATCCAAAAGAAAGTTCAAAGATTAGTTTAGGAACACACAAATGCAGATATTAAATATTAAAAAGTATTTCTTTTCTTAAATGTACACACAATTATATATATATATGGTTTCATAGTCAGGAATTAAACCTACAGTGTGGGGTGAGGTAGGCTGACTTGTATACATACTAAGTAAAAAAGAAAGCAATTTAAAATCACATACATGTGGTTTTAACCACAACCATAACATTCCTTGCTGCCTTTGGAACAGGTACCAATGTCAAACTTGGGGCTGAAATGCCATCACTGCTGGCAGGGCACTACTGTGAGGACACTCATGTATGCAGTGGTCCTACTGACACCATCAGGTGCTGTTTATGCACGATTCAAGCCTAAATGTCAAGGCAAAACAGAAGGAGCCAGCAGGAAATACACCATGGAAAGGTGTAAGAGAAGGATTTGCTACACAGACAGCAATAAAAACAATTTTTTCCCCGCTCTTTCAAGAGGGAAGTGTTGGGGTTTTAGGAGTTCTCCTTTTGTTTGGTGGTTTGTTGGGTTTTTTTCTTAAGGAATTTTCCCTCATACATGTTATTATGAGACAATAGTTTCTGGGTACTTAGAAAAGACAAGGATGTTGTCACAGCTCAGGGGAGGGGTGCAGCTGGCTGCTCTCTCTTTACCTGGGGTTTCTCGTGGAGAGCAGAGATACCGCCAGATTTTTGCACTGGGAAAACAGGGCTCGGTGCAGCCCCTGTTTCTCTTGTTCTCTCAGCATTCCTAGGGCAGACAGGCCGGGGTCACTGTGGGGACAGTTCCTCACCACTGCGGGCTCTCTTTTCTGCCCTTCTTCTACAGTGAGTGCAGCTCTGCTCGTATGAGCAGCCATTGCACTGGGCCTTATTAACACCCTGCCTCGCTAAAACAGGGACTTTCACCATCTGCTGGGATGCCTCAGGGGAAAACCTCAGAGTCCCAAGGTTCCCTGCCCTGCTCGAAGCCAGGCCATCTCTGTCCCACCCTCGCCGTTTCATGGGCACTGCTCTGGTTCTCGCTACCCTCAGCCCGCATCCCCTGCCCATTGAGATCTCCTGTGGTTCCCACTACAGCTGCTGACTTTGATACATCTCGTCAACCACTCAATTTTTTTTTAATCCTAATCACTGAGTTTAAAACTAATTTTGCTATACTCTGCTGAAACATAGGCTCTTTTAGCAAGAGAAAGCCAACAAAAAAATACTCTTGAATACTTCCCATTTTTAACATGAGTTTACCTGCACATTACAATTTTACTTTCCAAAGCTGTATCCACTTGGGGTTTGAACTACAAAACAGCATTAAGGAAACAAATAACTTGTTTAAGAAGACTAGATACTGCTAAAACTACAGCCAGAAAGAATTAGAGCACTTTCCCAGAGGTTTATTCTTTCAGTGCACAAAGCAGTTAAACCCACAGTGCTGAAACTTTCTGCTTTTTGGACCAGATGCATCAATGTGCAAAGCAGTTCTGTGCAAAGCTGTGGAATCAGACCTCGTTTAGGAAATCTGAACCTTTTGTTTTCCCTCGACTTGCCCTCCCAAAGGAGATACAGTAAATTACTTGATTTTCCCTGGACTTAACTTCCCATACATAAATAATAAATCTATTTCTTTTCTTCTCCTTTGTACCTGCTGATTTGGATTTCTGTGTGTGTAGACTTTAAAAGGACATATGTGCAGCATTCCAGGATCCTGATTCTGTTTGATTCCCATTGACACGTGCTTATAACAACATGTTTTAAAGCCCTAGCAGTTAAAAGAAAATGATTTGACACACAACTGGGTTTACACCACCACTGTTTAGATCAGATGCAAAACCAGAGAGCTTGGGGTGGTAAGAAGTAGCAGCACACCATAGCTACACCAGATCATACTGCAGAGACAGCCTTCCTGTCTTCTAAGTTTGTAGGATATGGAACAGGAAAACAAAGTGCTAACCTTTAACAAAAAGACTACAACATTTTTTAATCATTAGAGTTATTATCCCAGACAATAAACACACATTCACTGATCTAGTGGAGTATATCACATCAAATTTCCATGACTACTCAAGTCACAAGATTTCTGTAAACATTCTTTACTCTGCAGTACAGTAATTTGAGTGATTTCTCCTTACCAGGATGACATTAACCTTCCATAATTATGAGATATACATTGACTAACCTGACAGATGGAACTGGGCTCTGTGGAGGGCACACACTGTTTGGAAACCTACTACACGAACGACTGTCAGCCATTAAATCTGGTCACAGAACAACTTTTTGAATGTTTTCTGCAAAACCAGTGCCATCTTGGGACACTTTCAGCTCCCCCTCTGTTAAAATTCACAAGAGTGAATTAAAGAGATGAAGGTGCATTAAATGAACACAGAAATTTGACCTAATTTTAAATGTGCACTGGTTTAACAAAACCTTGCAATCTGCTCAGGTGCATTACACTTGTGATTTCCTCAATGCTTTTTTAATGATTTTGGAAGATAATTCTTTGTTGCACTACAAACCAGTTTTGCTCACATACTTTAGTTTTCTCACAGTGGAATGAGCAAGTTATCAAGAGAATTAATTAGCTTGACCTTCTGTTTCCCCAGTACTGAGAAATGTACCAAACAGGTTTCTTTTCATGTCTGAGCCTGTCAATTAATGCTCAAGTTTTCTATTCATTGCATTGTCCACAAGAATATTTACCTCAAGAACAGACAATATAAGGAATGCACTATCCACTTGCCTCTTCACACTGCCCAGTAATAGCTTTGAATTTTCTTCAGAAGAGGAAAACAGCAGCTATAAAAGAAACTTCCTTTGCAGAAAGCAGATAAAAACCTTCAGAATTCAGAGCTGCTTAGGCAGAATTAAGAGACAAAAGCTGTGGCTGGGAGGAGGAGAGGGAAGGATGCAGTTTGCTGCCGTTTCTTAGCTGGGGGCTTTCTCTTGGGAAGGGCAGAGTGTGATTTTGGCTGGGGGG
Organism: Muscicapa striata striata; assembly: GCA_030060385.1. Lineage (NCBI taxonomy): Eukaryota > Metazoa > Chordata > Aves > Passeriformes > Muscicapidae > Muscicapa > Muscicapa striata. The sequence continues at coordinate 2,288,583 of JAREIS010000032.1, read as the reverse complement.
TGAGGGGCTGGGCCTGGCCCTGACTCGCTCTCTCAGGATCAGAGTGGGCACAGGCAGTGTTTTTGGTGCTGGACAGTTGCTGCCCAGAGGATTCGCTGCCACTGCAGAATTTTTGTCCTGTGCTGCTTCTCTTTACCATGGGTGAGCCTCTGCTCACAAGAGCAGTACTTGAGCTGGGATATTTTCAACACCTGACCTCAGTGAGAAGGGGACCCTGACCCCCTTCCCCCCTCTGGAAGGAGCATCTCTGGCTGCTTGTGGCCTGCAGCAGCGCACCTGCCACCGCCCAGCCCTGCTGTTTTCTGCTTCAGGGCTTTTTTGCTACACTTTTACCTGATATCCCACATCTGCCAGAAGCTCTACAGCGCCTGCCACAGCTATGGAGTTCTTGCTATATGGTGTTTGCCACTCTGGGTGTGCTTGCCTCTGCTGTTCCAGCTTGCTGCTCCGAGGTTCCTGCTGCAGTCCACAACCCGGAGGGGCACCGGGACCAGCTGCCCCCATGAGTTTGGAAAGGAAAGCCCCTTCTGTCTGTCTCCTGCCAGCTCAGCCACCATTACTGCTTGGTGCCCTGCTCAGAGCCAGGCTGCCTCTGTTCCACCCTCGCCACTTCATGGCCTCCCCTCCATCCCCTCTCCTCCATCCCTTCCCGCCATCACCGTGTGGGGCCCGGGCCGCGCCACAGCGCCCCCTGGCGGCGCGGGGAGCCATCGCAGCCTGCCCGCCGGGAGCCCGCAGCGCCCCTGCCGGCCGCGCCCGGAACTGCACCCAGGGACAGCGCCCTGCTCTCTGCAGCCGGGACAGGGCTGCGCTGCCTTCTGCTGCTGCTGTTTGTTTGTCTTGGTGCATATACTGATAAGGAACTGCTATTCCTTTTCTCACATCTTTGCCTGAAAGCCCCTTAATGTCAAAGTTATAATAATTCAGAGAGAAGGAGGTCATACTCTCCATTCCAAGGGAGGTTCCTGCCTCCCTTGGCAGGCACCTGTCTTTCAAACCAACACAGGACTCAGACAGTAATGGACTGTACAGACACTCTCAAAAGACTAATCATATCCCAATTAGGAAATTCAATAATTGCTGCATTTGACTGAACTATAAATCCTCATTTCCCTACGACTCTAAGAGCACTCCTTTTGCAAATGTAAGCCCTTAACTAATCCATTTAACTCAGCCTCCTTTCACAAAAAAGCAAATCAGAAGATAAACCATCAAAATGAAAGACAAAGACCTGAGGACTAAAAGGGGCAGGGACCCTGCTGTAAATTATCCATCATGTTATGCATAGAAGCTTCTAATAGCCCAGGTTACAGGGGAATTGCAGGGAAATTAATTGAAGAAGGTTATTTTGGTGAAAAAACAAGTGTTGTCTGCATTTTTTCTACTTTAAAATAACCCTTAAGACACATATGTGAAATTCCAGCAAATTGGTCACAGAAAATGTATTTTAAGACCTAATATGTTGGTCCAACCTGTCGGTTTTCTAATTTTCAAAATGAGAACAGACTTCAGCATTTGCTCTGGGGCATGCCACCCAAGAACTGATGCTGACTGCCCAGGTCCACAGCAGTACATACTACGAAGTCTGAAGGGAAACCCTGAGCCCTTAAACACTTCTTTTCCATTTTCAAAATATGAAAACCAGATGTTCTTTACCTTACAGAAGAAAGAATTTACTTGATGGGAAAAGCACAACGCAGAAATATATTCTTGTTTCATAATTAGAAGATAATATCTTAGAGAAACCTGTTACAAGGTACCTGTCGACATGATGCAGCTTTCTCCCTCGTGGACATTATCTACATCACCAATGAGAACAGACAGCCAGCATGGGAGGTCAGTATGCTGCCAGCTGACGTGTTGGATAGTAACTGCACTCACATGGCACTGTGCCAGTTAACAGGAGAAACACTGAAGGGAGGTTTCACTCTCACAGTATTCACCCATTTTAAACTAAAAATATTTTGCAGTATTTGTATGCTCCAATAAAATATAAACTAGAATAACACTAGCTGTATAATTGAATGGAAAACTTATTTTTTTTGTACCATAAATTAAGCATAATTTTTGGCAGTTCTCCTGTTGTAGACAGGTAGAGAAATTATAAAAGAAAGGCCTCATAAAATCAGGCCTTGTCTGCTAAATTAAAGCTATCCTGTCACTTCTTTTAAGTGCAGCTTGCAAGTTCCCAGGCAAAAGGAATCTTGGTGTGAAAGGTTTATTAACACAACAAACTATTCCTGGGTGAAAAACAACTGCACCTGGGTAAACAATGGATTTGTCCTATGAGAATCAGTGAAGAAATATGTAAACTATTCAAGAGTAGAGAGAATTGATGGACAAGTAAAATAACCTTTACTAACCAATAGAGTAATTGGCAAGAAAGCTATTAACCAATCAAAGTTACACATAAGGTCTGTAAAAACTGTATAAAATGAGTTGTGTGAATAAAGAATAGCCTTTTCCCACATGAAGAAAATGGAGTCTCAGCTGATTTATTACAACATTCTCCCTTACTAGGAATATTTTTTTATTGATGAACCTGCTAATTTTAAGAGCTCAGCCTTTAGAGCCCATTAGAAGAACATCATCAACACATTTTGTTTTTCAAGACAAGGGTAAGAAATGTTAAGCAAGCTGTCATTCCCATTTCTCAAAATAAATCTTTTCTCTCACACACAGTTTTATACTAGTATATAAAATTGATTTCAGAAGTTACTTCTGATTTACATGGCTGCAGAAGCAGTCACAAATGCATAGCATATGTAAAGACACTTCTGCAGCATCTCCTCATCCTGCTGAGTCTGCATGCATCTAACCTAGGACAGCAGAGGAATTTCAAGTGCCATTATGCTGCAAAGGGAAAATGTGCCTTGCTTCCCAGACTACAGATTGTTATTCATATTGCCAAAGTGCCTTGAGAACAAGACTCAGTTTGGTGTATGTATCTCTAGACAGAACATTTATTGAATATTTACCACCTAAACAAGTATCAGCAAAACTAGAGCTAAGAAGCTCAGAGAAACCTCCACCAGGGCTTCACAAGGTCTCCCAGTGCACCTGTGACAAGTACCAGTGCAGCTCAGGGACACAGCTCACACATTTGCTCTCCACTTGGACTCCTCTGTAAAGGACAGTGTTTTTTGACACAACTTGGTATCCTTCTGAAATATAACACAGATAGAGCTTTAATTTTTTTTCACATATTTGTGGGGAAAGGGCTTTAATAAAAAGATAATTTTTGCCTTTGGAAATGTATATCAATATTTGCATGTACTTTATTAGCTATCTTCTTTTCATAACAAATGGGGAAGGGTAGTGGAAATCAAAGACACATCTTGTCATTTGAAAGTCTGGGTCAAAAAAAAGTGGGTTTCTCCATTGTAATTTTACAATCTTTGTGTAGGCAGATTTCCTGAACACAGGAATTATTTCTCTGCAAGTCCTTGGGTCAAAAAAGTTCAATGAGGCATTGAAATTTATCAGGTACTTTTAAAAAGCGATTTCCTAGGTATTTATGGAGCTCCTGCCTAAAAACATATACACTCCTGTGAGTTTGGCACATAATAAAAACATCTAGCTCCAGTACTTCAGTTAATTACTGACTTTACTCCAACCAAAAAGTATTAGGACTATTTGCTCATGACTCACGTCTTTACAAAAAAAACAGAAACATAATACAGTTTCATGCTAACAATATAATAATTTATTCTCCAATTAGTCACAGACGAAAACCAGAGAAAAATATTCATTAGCACTTCCAGTGCCAGATTCCAACCTGAAATTGAACAGTTCTCAGACATCTCAGAAGCTATGTATTTTAACAGATGCCATCATTTGAACCAGCAGCTCTAGAAAAGCAGCACTTCCATTCACACTATTCTCTAATGCACCAACCCAAACCAAATAATACAATAGAGATTCCTTCCACCTCTTACCCTCTATATTGAGCAGGCAAAGTCTGGTTTGTCTAAAAACTACCAACAGATAAACTCAAAACCAAACCCTCTCGACTCTAGTCTTCCTTCCCAATCTCTCATGATCCTAGAGACTGCTTAGCTTTACAATCACCATCACATTCTAGTAATAGTTACACTCCACATGCAACAGATATGCACTACACTCCTCCAACTATGGCACTGCCACATGAGCGATTTTATCAGCCCTGGAGCAGTGTACTGTCCTTTGTCACAACCATTTTCACTATGCTTCTGTTTATTGATCCATTCAAAGACTGTGTTCCTTCTATACAAGAAAATAGGCTTTTTTTCTGGCTATAGTGTAGCTAGTTCATCTAGGACACTAACAGGAAAAACTTCAAGCCATCTATATGCAAGTGATTTGTCTCCATAAAACAGTTCTAGTGCAATGGATTGCCCCAGCTTTCATTTTCTCTACACTTCTTCAAATCAGTCAAGACAGAGGGTGCAAAGCACATCCAAATGTGGCAAGTGAAAACAAATAAAGGCTACATAGCAAAGGAGGTGAAGATTGAATAGTTACAAGAAAAATAAAGAACAAACAGCTATTTACTTCTTGTTCAATAATTGCACCTACAGTGCATTTGACTAAAAGAGGGAGCCTGCAACAACTGCCAGCCATATACACATTCCCATAACTGCTGCTCCCAACGCAGTTTCAGCAGCTTTCAGTCCTGGCTCATAATTTCCTAACACCTACCCCGCCAGCTAAAGCAAACCTTAATCTGAATAGCACTTCAGTTCTACCATGTGGATCCAGTTATTTTCCCATCACCAGTATTTCCACTACCTTTGTACAAAATATATAGATAAATATTGAATTGGAGAAGTTGGTTAAAGAAAATAAATAGCCCAGAATATAATCTCACTGACAAGTGCTTGGATCACACATAACTACAGAATATCCCAAATTGAAAGGAACCCAGAAGGATCATCTAAGTCTAACTCTTGGCCTGCACAGGACACCCCAAGAATCCCATCAAGTGTCTGAGAGCATTGTCCAAATGCTTCTTGAGCTCTGGCACATTTGGGCTGTGACCACTGCCCTGGGGAGCTGTTCCAATACCCAACCACCCTCTGAAGAAATGTCCTGGTTTGGAAGACAGGTGTCTGCTAAGGAAGGCAGAAGACTCTCTTTGAAATGGAGAATATAAACCCCCTCCCTTGGAATTATTATCATTTTGAGATTAATGGGCTCTTAGGCAAAGATATGGGAAGAATAACAGTTCTTTACTAGGAAAATTAAAATAGAAATACAGTATTACAAAGAACAAACCCAAAATGCTGACAGAGTCAGAATACAACCTGACACCCTGTCAGTCAGTCAGGGTGTTGGCAGCAGTCCCATTCAGTGGTGGCTGCATCCTCCTGCAGTGACAGATGAGGTTCAGCTGAAGCAGTGCTCCTGTAGAAGGTGCAGTTTTCCTCTGAAGATCCAGAGATGATGTGGAAAGGTCCAACTTTCCTCTGGAATCCAGTGGAAAGAAGGTACCTTGTGTTCAAAATCTCAGTTTTTATCTAGGTAGGAAAGGCTTGGCTCCTCCCTCTGGCTGGAGCATCTTCCAATGGGATGATGTAATTTTATCAGTCACAGAGTGGGACTCAATGGGCCAGCAGCAGATGATATCTTCCTGGAGGGAGGATGGGTTGCAGGAAAGATGAAGATGGTTGCCCCACCTGGTTTTAACAAATGGTCCATTACCAGATAATGTGTGCCATGGAGATAAGGATCACTGCCCCACCCAGCCCCAACAGATGGGGATAGAATACACATTTCTGGCCACATCCTGTATTGCAACCCAAGACAGAGAAGAGCCTGTTCTAACACCCAAACTTAACCTCCCCTGGCACAGCTTCAGGCCATTCCCTCAGGTCCTGTCCCTGTCACACAGAGCAGAGATCAGTGCCTGCCCCTCCTCTTCCCCTCACAGGGAGTTGCAGACTGCAGTGAGTCTCCCCTCAGTCTCCTCTCCTCCAGCTGAGCACACCCAGTGCCCTCAGCAGCTCCTCACACGCTTCCCCTCAAGGCCCTTCCCTGTCCTCATGGCCTCCTTTGAACACTCTCTAATAGTTTAGTATCTTTTTTATACTGTGGTGCCCAAACCTGCCAACACCAGTAGCAGGTGAGGCTGCCCCAGGGCAGAGCAGGACAATTCCCTCCTGCCCCACTGGCAATTCTGGGCCTGGTGCCCTCAGGACAGGGATGTCCCTCCTGGCTCCAGGGCACTGCTGGCTCAGAACCTCCTGGCCATCGACCAGGACCCCCAATCACAACTCCTTTGAGTGGTGCTGCTTTCCAGCATCTCCTGCCCCAGTCTGTACACACAGCCAGGGTTGCCCCATCCCAGGTGCAGAATCCGGCACTTTTCCTTGTTAAATATCATATGGTTGGTGATTGCCCAGCCCCTACTTTGACCCAGTCTCTGCAGGACCTCTCTGCCTTTGAGGGAGTGAACAGCTCCTCCCAGGTTTGTATCATCTGTGGATTTACTTTGTGTCCCTTCAAGCCGTGCGTCCAAGTCATTTATGAAGATGCTGAAGAGCTCTGAGCCTAAGACAGAGCCCTGCAAAGCTCCACTAGTGACCAGTGGCCAGCCTGATGTCACCTCATTCACAAATTATTTGTAAATGATATGGTCTCCAAGTCTTTGTAATGAAATCCATGACAAAAACAAAAGCTCTCTCCTGTGAAAAGGCTCAAGAAGGCATGGAAGAAAATGATCAGCACCTTGTACATCACACTTGAGTCATTTTCAGTTTGCTTACATAAGACCTAAAGGACTAAAAGTACTTGCAGTGTCACCACAGGCAATGGAAAGTTCACAGTGTTTTCAAAGATGTCACTCAGGCAGGACATCAGTTACAGGGCACTGGTAAAACTTGAGTGATAAGCTCCAGGAAGATGACACTTTCAAAGGTATTAGGATGGCAGTTTTAGGCACAGCCATTATTCACATAGATCTCTGCCACTGAGGGAAACTTATTTGAAGTTTCGGTGTGATAGCAACAATATGTAAATTGGACTGCTCAAATGAGGATATATGGTGATGATGTATAGTAGGAGTCACCAACTAAAGATTAGAAGTGGGGATGAAAAAATGATGTGATTACTGTGGTTAGGCATTCTGAAGGTCTTGCTTTAACAGACTGAGCAAGATGTACTACATCAGAGAAACCCTCTAGAATACACTTGCTCAGTAATAATAATAAAGTGACTGTCTTAAGTACTGAACTATGGAATACAGTATATCAAAAACAGGTTATTATAGAAACAGAGACACAAAAAAACCACGAAAAATAGATGAGTCATATGGTCTTGTTGACCACATTTTATTAATATAGATTTTGCAAGCAGCAAAATTTATGAAAATTATGAGATTCCTGTACTAAATGTACTCTGTTTCATCTGCATTGCTGTTCAGATGTGAAGAGGTTTTTAAAATGAGGAAGGGATCATGCATTTGAGAAAAACTGGCAGACAATGTTAACCAGAACTACACTGAGATCATTGGGCCCTATTTGTTTATCCTTTTAAAACACTTTTTCCTTTAGTCTTGAGTGAGGAAAAAAAAGCAGAGCTCTTTTACAAAGCAAGTCCACATTCACGTTGTTAAAAATGAAGCTCTACAGTGTGAGAAAACATGTTTATTGTCCTTCAGATTTTAATGGGGATGAAATACATGGAGTAACATCCACCCAGGAACTACCAGATCCTCTCATGGCAATAGTCAGACATCTCAACAAACTTCTGTCTTCATAAAGTGCCAGCTACTCTTCTCCAGAACACCCTCAATATATCCTCTAATACCTCATCCCTGTGCTAGCATCTGGCATCACACACAAGTCAAGCCCTGACCACCACTTGTACATGAACAGGACTCACACTGAACACAAGGTGCCACAGAGCTACATGCTGAACTGGACAGACACTTAACTGCAGGTGGAATTAAGACACACAATAGCCAGGAAACTGTAATTGCAAGGAAACTGCACTGTAAAAATCCAGTGGGAATTGCAAAACAGATATTGTATAGATTACACACACAGTTTACATCTTTCAGAATCAGTCACTTGACAGACAAGAACAAATCTTTGGAAAGAGGAAGAGGTATGATGGAGTACTGTCAAGTCACTACAAAGAATCACTGGATTTTAAGTTACAGGGAGAAAATGCAGCACCCTTCATGACTATGGCCATTTCTGCTGAATGCTTCCCTGTATGCCACATTGCAGATGGCCACTTCCAACCTATATGTCTGTGTCATCAACTAATGGGTCAACCTAAACAAATAAAGTGGAGCTTTACAGCATCCAAATTCCCTGCTGCTCAGATCACCTCATAGCCCTGAACAACAACAAGGGTTTTCTATCTACCACAGGGCAGATGAGCCATCACACAGAAACTCTCAGTTCCTCAAAGGATGAAAAGCAGACATACTTCAGGATATATAATTTATCCTTGCCAGAATCCAGACATACTATTTTCCTGCCACTGGCAGCAAAATCAAGGCTGCAGGTTAAGAACCAGCATACACACCTGCTCTAGAAGACAAGGGCACAAGTATCACAAACCTGTGAAGAGGTGCTGGAATAGCCTACCTGTATTTCCCCTGCAGTAATTCAGTGAACAGCAATCTGTGATAACTGCAAGTGATAGTGACAGTTGAGCAGTAAATAACAGGTATCTTTCCCTAAGATGAAAGGGATTGGGGAAAAGCTGGCATTGCACTTTAAAATGCTGTGTCTAAACACAGAAAGCTATTGAGAGTTATGAATCACCACACCATAAAAAAAAATCCTATGTAGCAGGAAAGTACTCATTTTAGTCTAACTTTTTAAGCTGGAAAATGGGGGATATCACATTATATATTATAGTTATTGCATTCTTTGAACCACAACTTGCAAATTCTGAAATCTAATATCTACTTATCTGGTATCTAGTCATCAATAAGAGCAGAGATTTTATATGGATATGTGTCAGTTTCAGTCTTAAATGGCTTTACACTCATTGAAACATGAAAGAACAGAAATAACAGTTGAACTTCATGATCTTAGTGGTCTTTTGCAATATCAATGAATCTAAAATAATAAAATTTATTTTATGTATAGTAACATAACATAACACAACACAATATAACATAAAATAATATAACATAAAATAATATAACATACCATAATAATATGGAAGGGCTCTCAGGAAAGGTGAGACAGAATTGGATACTGCTCAGAAAGATAAAAAACTGCTACTTTGGGAGAAAAAAAAATTAATCAACCACAGTATCTATGGGTATTTCCAGATGTAAATAACTAGTTTTGTAAATGATTTGCAACCCTGTTTTCCCGTCTCAAAGAAAAGCATCTTTTTAAGGTACCTCACACAAAGTTAACTAAAAAAAGAAACTGCAATATCTACTACTGAAAACTGAAAGCAGAGTATATACCCCAGTGACTGGCATAAGTCAAAATAAATCAATTGTAGTAATGAATTACCTTCCAGGTCTTCTTCAGAAAGACACAGAGAATTCCATCCAGACTAGGCTACTGTAAAGTTATCCCTGGGTTTGGTATTTCTCAGTGATATTTGGCATAACTAACCTCAGTATGATACAGGTTAAAAAGTAACTTCTATGCAGAGGTCCCTCTGAGGGCCATATTCACACAGCCTAAATTACACTCAAGTGCCTGTACTTTATATTTTCTAAAAGCAGATTGTGGTTTAATAAGGTATTTCAGTCCCATGAGTTGTCTTTTCCAGCAGTTGCTCCATCAGTGGATCTGTCACTACTGACAAAACACAAGGAACTTAAGGGATTTTAAATCCATTTCTTGATAAGTTACATGATAAGATTTCTGGGATCATCTTTTAAATACAATGGGCAATGACTATTACTGCACTACTGCCTACCTGCCTTTCCAGAGTCTTCAAGAAATGCCTTTTTTAATGATTTCTTAGAATAGCTGTCACAAAAAGAGAGAAGCATAACTGCATATTCCCTTTAGAACACAATTAAGCAGAACCTGTATTCTCTTGATGCTGAGATCTCAGCAGTGAATCTCCTGTAGTATCATAGCAGTTTTATCTGCTGCATCCTAGGGCTGAATGAGGGGGAGAAAAAAATAATGATAATCAGCACCTTCAGCTTCAATCAGCAGCATGTTCCAAGATCACAGGATCTGAAATTCAAATGATCAAGTGGTCATTAACAACATTATAGATTTAGCAGATATATGTTCCTCCTAGTTTTTTTGGGGAGGGGGGAAATGGAGGAGGAAATACAGAAGCATTAATTCCAAAAAATAGAAAATTAAATATAGTTGACCATATTCATCCTTTCACAGAATAATTATATGTCTCACTAGAAGTGTACTTACTGTCCAATCTTTAATGTTTCATGTTGGCAAAAGATAGTAACAATAAATATTCCCCATCCAACTCTAACTTTAATGACTGTTATTTACATCATAGTTTTGCTTATAGGATGAAAAATTTTTCCAGAGTTTTCTCACTATGGACTAACCTTTACATGACTTTCCATTCCACTTGGACTGGTCATACATTCTCCTCCAAATTCCTTTGCTGCCCACACTAGCATAGCATCAGAACTGAAAAGAGTGATCTTGCAGTACAGATTTTGCTATTTGAACTCTCCAAAACAAAAATCTATTCCTCTTCAAAAGGCATTTCTAACACTTACTGCTGCAAAGATATAAAAGTAATTCTTATCCATAAAGCCATTCAACAACCACCTACATATATTTGCAAACAATTTGAAGAAATTTCTAGGGATTCCTTTAATTTCCATATGTAGTCATCAATGATTAGTGTCATAAAGATTAAAAAAACATACTTTTCTACTAAAATTGGACTAAAATTTTCAGTCTGCAGGCTTTGGGATTGTATTGTCACAGTCACATCACATTATTTCCATCAAAACAGCTGGAGGTTTCCAGTGTAGGAAGCAATTATTACAAAAAGTGTCAATGTGTCATTCTCCCCAAGCCACATGATTAACTTCACATTATAACATTTGACAAGCAGCCAGCTCTAAGTCTCCACCAAGAAAAAGGGAAATGGAGAGAACACAAGTGCAAGTCACAAGAGAAAAGAAGAGCTTACCCACTGCTATGCAGCAGATTTGGACATTGCTGGCTGATGCCACAGCTGTGATATGCTTTCTAGAGTTTAATTGTTTGGGTGGAAGGGATGCTTAGGTCTGCATGCATGAACAAATACAATTTGCCTTGTCCTGACAATGCATGTACAGAAGGTGTCTACCTAAAACAACATGCTCAGTAATTATATCTTCGATGAGGGCAAGCATTTTAAGAGGTAACACTCACAATTCATGGCAGGGATGACAGAAAATGTCCCACCTGTCAAATGCACAACAAAGAAACAGAGTTACTGTGATACCTTTCAGACCCAAAAGGCTCAATCTAATGTCAGTGCTGGTGCAAAGGACCACACACATCCCTGAAGATTCCTGGAGCAGTGATTTTCCAAAGGTGTCCTCACAAAGAAACAAAGGTGTGGTGATACCCCAAGCATGTGAATTTCTTAGCATATGGTTCTCCTACTATGTTAATCTGTGTAATCTGACCAGTTGGGTTAGAAAAAAAAAAAGCAAAAGACAACAACAAGCCAAGAACCTGACTACACATTCCCTCCAGCTTGGAGTATCTCATTTTGCCATTTCACTTGGCACTATCAGTTTTGAAGCTAATAATTTGTGAAAGTATTTGGAGAGGACTTCATCAAAAAGAACTTCAATACTTTTAAACTGGAGTCAAGGCAAGGAAATTATACAAAACACATGAGTGTTTTCAAATTCCAGTTACAGCAGGCATCTCCTCTTTGTACAGTCTATTCTCCAGCTACTCATGGTATATTAAATTAATGGAAACTCTGAGCTTTAGCATATGTTTAATAGCTACAGTGTGCTTTTTTTGAGTGTTGATATGACTTTCCTACTGTATAGAAAAACACACATGGATGCATTTGATATTAATCAAATTAATTGATATTAATGCAGCCTTTGATATTAATCAACAACATATATAATCCTTGGTCAAACTGTACTTTAGGCTGCACTAAACAATGTAGATGTTAGCTGGTAAGAAGTGTCCCACTTCCTCGGAACCTAGAAAAGTCCTAAAAAAACAGACAAACAAACAAAAAAGCAAAAACAAAACAAAAAACACAAACAAACAAAAACCCCAACAACAAAAATCAGTTACAAGAACGACATTCTTCCAAAATCAATCAGAGTCCAATAAGTCTCTGGTCCTTCCATAGTATGGCTGTAGGATCACCCTGTAACCCAGATGTTCCTCACACCCATACAGCTGTAAAGATCTGTGGAACACAGAAGGACAAGGGGCAATTTTTCATCTGTGTTTCAGTCAAAAAACTGTCACTAGCTAGACAAGGCAGGTTTGGCTAATACTTAGTGATAATAACACCCAAGACAAGAAATCCAAGTTCTAATCTTCAATATGTGCCACCCAGAAGGATGAGGGTGACATCATTTGCACATTTGGATGGTGCTACATATTGAAATGCATCAAGTTGTTACCAGTGCACCAAAACAACTGCAAAAATGTAATTGCTTACTCTGAAAATGCAGATACAGGGAAATCACAGATGGTTTTTAACTGTGGGTTTGTATCCCAAACAGCTCTATCCACAATCTGTACTGAGTTAGTGTTCCCAGTGGCAGGAATGTTGCATGCTCAGACATGGGAACACCATCCTGTCTCCCTCCCATAGCACAAGCAGCCAAGGCAGAACATTGCACCAGAGCACAGGACAGCCCCAGGAAGGCAGCTCACACATGGCTTGTGCAGTGAGCCAAGGGTGACACCTGCTGAGATCCAGGCTGGCCTCACCTCAGGGAGCCCAACCAGGGGAGCCCCAACTGCACTGACTGAGCACTGATGGCTTTGCACACACACACACATCCCACTGCTGTCCTTCAGAGGAATCCACACTCTCAAGAGGCTAAACAAACTACATCACACAACACTACAGTGGCACACCAAACAAACTACATCACACAACACTACAGTGGCACACCACATCGAAACTGGGCAGCAAAAAGGAGCAGTTAAGGTTGTGTAAGGAATAAAGGACAACTGAGTCCACTTCAGAGCAGTGAAGGAGAAAAAAGTAGAGTGTGAAAGGTCAAAGGCATTCACTGCAATCCTTCCCACACCTGTCCCATATAACTTTCAGGGACACTGATGCCACCCTAGAAGTAAAATATAAAATATAGCCACTAGGAAAATAAAACGTGCCAGAACTTTCATCAGCTGAAAATGATGTGTTTGTGGTCAACATGGTGCCAGTCTTGAGAAAAGGTTACAGGAAGTTCAATATCCACATCTGTTCTGAAGATTTTTTAAGTAGTTCAGCAAAGCAAAACATCATTTGGTGCAGTAAGTAACAAAGAAACAGCTCTTTATTGTAGTGTGGCTGACTATTCCTCATCCTTGGAACTCAACCTGTACTAGCTCTACAGTGCTCATCCTGTGTGTCTCTGTGGGCCCTGCAGTTAGCACAGGCTTTGCAGTGGTAGTAGAGTTAGTGAGCACAATTTAATTAACACTACAGACTTACTCCCTGCCATTTCCCTTCAGCACCACCTCTGACTGATTCCACTCTCTGTGTTTTTGAGCTAGGAGACCCCAGACTGAAACTCATTTCCCACTCCATTCCACCCCATCCACTCCCAGATAGCAGGGAAAAATAGGAGTTGGGGGGAAGGAGGAGATAAAGTAACGTCCAAGAAAAAAACCTCAGCTTTGCATTCTGCTGCTCTAACTTCATGTGTTCAATAATAGAGCATTGCTGCCACCTTGTGCTACAAGAGATGTTTGCACCAAGGGGTTTCTTTTTGTCTTAACTTTTTTTAAACCACAAAACCAGAACTGTTGCTTACATTGGCACATTCAGGATAGAGGGTGAGCATAGACCCCGTGTGTCCTACAAAGGGCCAGCAGTGCTTCTCACCAGAGTGGCCAGCCCAAAGCTCTGAGCCGGCTCCACTCCCTTCCACTCTTCCCTTCCCTTCCCTTCCCTTCCCTTCCCTTCCCTTCCCTTCCCTTCCCTTCCCTTCCCTTCCCTTCCTTCCCTTCCCTTCCCTTCCCTTCCCTTCCCTTCCCTGAAACTTCCCTGAAACTTCCCTGAAACTTCCCTGAAACTTCCCTGAAACTTCCTGAAACTTCCCTGAAACTTCCTGAAACTTCCCTTCCCTTCCTGAAACTTCCTGAAACTTCCCTGAAACTTCCCTTCCCTTCCCTGAAACTTCCCTGAAACTTCCCTGAAACTTCCCTGAAACTTCCCTTCCCTGAAACTTCCCTTCCCTGAAACTTCCCTTCCCTGAAACTTCCCTGAAACTTCCCTGAAACTTCCCTTCCCTGAAACTTCCCTGAAACTTCCCTGAAACTTCCCTGAAACTTCCCTGAAACTTCCCTTCCCTGAAACTTCCCTTCCCTTCCCTGAAACTTCCTGAAACTTCCCTGAAACTTCCCTTCCCTGAAACTTCCCTTCCCTGAAACTTCCTGAAACTTCCCTTCCCTGAAACTTCCCTGAAACTTCCCTGAAACTTCCCTTCCCTTCCCTGAAACTTCCCTTCCCTTCCCTGAAACTTCCCTGAAACTTCCTTCCCTTCCCTGAAACTTCCCTTCCCTGAAACTTCCCTTCCCTTCCCAGGGCTGGGGCACAGCCAGAGCAGGAGTCCCAGGACTTCCAGGGCTCCCCAAGTACTGCTACAGACAGATACCCACAAGACCAGGGCTCCTCAATCCCCTCAGTCAAGAACTGCAGCAGGCACAGCACCCACAGGACCAGGGCTCCCCAGTCCCCCTTAACCAAAAGGCACCAATGATTTGGTACCTTCCTCGACCATCACCAGTCAGTGGTACAGGTCCCCCATGCTCTTCATTTATGAGAGGAAGCTCACACAAGTACTCACGCTGTCATTGACCTGCACAACCAGAGGCAAGCAGCCCACACAACCATTTTATTGACTGTAATCAGAGGGTTTGATTCTGGCTGAAAGTTGTTTAACCCACTAAACACCACAGCTTACATTACAAGGACTGCTGGTCTGGCAAAGTTTGTGTTTGTTTCCATGCTCAAGCACATTTTGAATGAAGTCATGTTCTTATGGAGAGATTTTTGCTACACTGGTTTCTGATAAATATGTTTAAAGGCACATAAATTAAAAACTAATTTTTAAAATATTTGAGTGATTGCTATCCCACAGCAGTGAGTACTACCATAAAAATTTTACTTCTGTCCAAAAACGAAAACATGTTTTCACATATTTTAAATATTTAGAAAGTGCTATCCAAGAGATAGAAATTAATACAACTGGTGAAACAGAAAATAAAGAAAACTTTCTCAGAGAGACAGAGGCCTTCGTTTCTTAACCACTCTAAAGACCTGCAACAAAAGAGTGTCCAGATTTTCTTGACTCCAAACAGACATTGGAAAGCATATTTTAAAAATCTAGCTTTATGGCTGTCCACTATGCTCTTGCCTCAAGAAATCTTTCACTATCAGAAAAGAAAACCTGAAGGCTCCTCCACCCATTGTCACAGAAAGCTTCACAGACTCGGCCATTCCCTTATGTAGAATTTGATTTGTCTTATCTGCCCAAAAGATTGGCCATAGTCAGGTATGGTCCTTATCCAAAGAATATTCTGGGCTGCTCTGCTGCTTTTGTTTTCTTAGAACTGTAAAAAACACCAAACAACCCTAAACTAGAAACTGCTACAGAGTTGTTTGATTTTTAGCTCCCCTCCATTCCTCTTTCCTGTTCTGTGCTAGACACTCTCATTCAACAAGAGTTTATTTATATTTTAAAAATCTGTGCCAACCAATAGTTAGTTTACTTCAGGTTTGTTACTTCTGTCTTTTTAACTGGTCCAGAAATTCATCATTATTTTTTCTATTCCCATCCACCATCCCCCCACCTCCACTATCCTTGGCGTCATCTAAACAGCATTCAGGCAAATAAAGTTGGGCAAAATTAATCAGGGTGCACTGACGAGGGCAATTCCCATTTTAGTCCCTACTTCATCCTTTGAAATTATGCAGGATGAAAAAAGTCTACTCTGAATCAGTGAGAACAGAAAGCAAACACCCCAGTCTGTCATGCTGTGGCACCCCCTAAGGGACACAAATGTGCATACCTCTCCCCAGTGCAAAGCCTTTTCATTTCTCCAAGCAGAGTGAAAAAGGTAGAGCTTCATTTTGCTCCAGCAAGACTGTCCCAAGTAACCCAAGAACATGAGGGCTGTTAAAATGTTTCCAGACATTGAAAACTTTAATACTTTGTTAACAAATTTAATTCCTCTTTGTTATACCAAATTGGGTCTAGCTGATGCCTTAGGTTTTAGCTTTCATGTATTTCAGATTCTGTACTGCATTAGTATATAACTCTGACCTTCAGATAAAGTGTTAGCAAGTTCTCCTCACAGCTCAGTCAGACAAAACAATCCTTTTCCAGCCCCAGAACCAAGGACACCGCTGCAGCTTCAGGCCCAAAAAGTGCAAACAGCATAGAATTGAGGAGAGAATCTGGGACAATGGGACTGCAGAACTTGGAGCTGGAATTGGACAATGAACTCCAATATGGAAATGGACCAGAACTTATAAAAGTGTGAGAACTCGTGACTTGGAGCCCACCTTGGGTCTATCTTAGGTGGAGCCACAGCCAGGCTCTTGTACTGCCCAAGGTGTATCCTTTGAAGGCCTTCTAATAAATCCTTTTTAATTTCTTTAGCACTGTCTAGCCCCTGTTCTAGGCAGCCTCTTTAGGCACCACAGCAATAGGAGAGGTTTGGAGTCAGGTAGGTGCGTCCGTGGCTGCTGCTCCTCAGCACAGCGCCGCAGCCCCGCCGCAGAGGCACACGGCTGCTCGGGGCTCAGCTAAAGGCAGCCACCAGCACGGCACCTCCAGAGCACGCTCACTGACAGAGACCTGCAGTGATTCCAGCCCAGGAGAAGCAGTTCTGACAGGGCCTGCAGACAGCCTTTGTGTCTGCAGAAAAGCACAGTGTCACTGCTCCAGCCCGTCCCCCAGCACACACCAGAGCATATGTGCTCTGACAGCTGCTCACGACAGGAGCTTGGCTCCTCGCTGCAGCTGTCGGCACCCATTGTTTTAGTCTGGAGTCCTCCAGCTCGGTTCTGGAGCGTGAGCCAAAACTATGGCTGCAACACAGATACTGTGGAAATACCAGCAGACAGACAGTGGTCTGACAAGTTAATGCTTTGCTCAGATATATCCATGGAAGGCATAGTGGTTGGACCTCTCCAATATAGACCACAGCGCCATATTTAAAGGGAAAAATTATGATTTTATCCTTGCTGCCTGCAAAGGAGCAATGCTGACAAAGTGATGGCAACTTTGACAGAGCAGTGTCCCAGCTGATACACAATTTTGCCATGTTACAAACTTCAAGTTATCTTTGTCATTACAGACTTCAGTTTTATAATGTAACTACATAGGTCCTGTTCAGATAGGTCATTCTGAGCTTAAATATTTGTCTCCTACAGTGGGATAGGAGTAATGGATATTATTTCAGTTATGGATTAAGTGCACTAATAGAATACTTCATCTAATCCTGCTTTCTAAGCAGCATGGCTACTTACAATCTCAAAATGAACTGTGTCACAAGAGTGGTTTCATACAGCACCACGCTCCTCCCGGTTTGATGCAAATGTCACAGATGTTGTGGTTGACATCCACCACTGATGATCTGATTAAGCCTGTGTTGAGTGGTACTGGAACACACTGTGAATTAATTACCATTAGAGGGGTGAAGGGCTGAAGGTGTTTAGAATTTAAATTTGTCATATTTATACAACTAAATCAGAGATAAACGAATACATCAAAATACCTTAGTGCTTAAAATTGATTTGCTTCAGTAGAAAAGAAATTAAATCCTGGATTCAAACCAGTAAGCTCTAACAGACATAATACAGATTTTCATTGCAAGAAAGGCAACTTCTGCTTTCCCATTTCAGATGTTGTCATAAATTCATGAACAATAACTTGAATATAATCTTTAACTCCTATTGAGTAGTATCATGGGATACAGGAGTAAACATTTTATCAGTTGGTGTTACTGGGGAAAACTGGGGAAAAGTGCTCAAGTCTGCACAGCCATCCTTTGTATGAATTGTCCCCAAAAGACATGGGTCACACTGTGATCCCTGTAATTTTAATGTACCCTCCAACCATTTCTGTCCCAGAGAAATAGTGGAAAAATTGTTCCCAATGCACGTGGATAATAAGATTAATAAATTGTAATGACTTACGTGATATCAGTTGACACAGAGATTATAGGGTAGGCACCAGCTTCTGTCCCTTGGGTTTCAGCCAGCAATGAGGAGTTAAAGCCACTCTCAGGCCTTCAGGAATGTCATTTAGTGTCAGGATGTAGCTTAGCCCTAGGCACTGGAAATCCTCCTAGCAGAAGCAAAGAACTAAACCCAGTATTTCTAACAGAAGTGCACTGAAGTACACTATGTTTTTATAGCAAATCTCCTTCCTCACATCAAACTTGGAACTGAGAATGAAGGTATCCTGGACCATGGTCTTGCATCTTGTAGATCAGGGAGAGGACCCGCAAAGATCCCAGTAATTTATACATGCCTGGCTGTCAGACTCTACACAGAATAAAGCATAGTGATGAAGCTGGTCAGGGCACCTGAAGAGGCTACGCTTCTAACATTATTTCATCAGCTGCTATAAAACTCAATGGTTTTCCAGCATGCTCCATCTCCAGCAGGTGAGTTGTCCTGTTTGTTTAGGTAAGTGTATTCCCAACTGGTTCTTGATTTATTGGCCTCATACAAGCAGATGAGGACCTGGAGCTTGTCTTGGTTGAGTTGTGTTTGTGCACATCCATGCTGCTTTTTGCTTTCTGATGCAGCACAAGCAGCAGCTTCCCTATCATACTATTGCTGCCTGTAAGCACCTGATAAGAAGGAGGAAGCACTAGCAGATAAATGGCAGTGACTGAGAGACAGGACTCCAAAGGAAGGGTGCAACAAGTAATCCAAGCAAAGAGCCAAAGCCCGAGCCAAAAGAAGTAAAAGCTGAAGTTGTTTATTGAAGGCAGAGCATTTGAAGTCCAAGCATAGAAGTACAGGGTGTCGAAGTCATTGAAGTCATTTATTGTTCTCACAGTTCAGCCTTATATACTGTTACAGTTCCAGGGCTACAGTTTCTAGCAAAAATTTCTCGCTACAGATAGCCTGTTGTTTGCATTACTTGGCAGCCTTACGAAACCACATCATTTCAAAGACCTCCCTAGCTGAATATGCTGTACTTTTTCGTATCTACAAGTTCCTGTTCCAGAGCTTATAACCCACCAAGGCCATAATATCTTGTTCTGCTGTGCTTTCTGTTCCATCTCCCATTTGTTTACCCACATCTCCCTCTTCCTTTTGTACCAATAAAATTTTCTTTATTGATTTATCAGTTAGTCTCTATAACCATTGTAAAACACAAGGCACTACAACATGTGTGCACAAAATAACACCCAAGGCATAAACAGCTACTTTAACCAAGTTCCTTATCCAAACACTAAACCTCCCATCTCCTAAGAGCTGCCCAAACCAATCTAAGCTGTCATCAACCTGTAATTTACTCACACTGTCTCTCAGCGCCTGAATGCCAGCGTGAATAGATTGAGAATGGTCAGATAGATTCATACAACACATCCTATCAAAATCTTCACATCTGTGGCCTTGAGCCAAAAGCAAAAATTCTATTGCAGCTCTGTTTTGCAAAGTAGCATGTCTAGCAGTTAGCATCACTCAGCAGCCCTGTCAAAGCCAAGGAAGTGGCATTACTCTGTTTAGCCAGCCAACAACCTAATTTATTCAGCAGTCCTAAAGCCTCCCCTGCAGCCACTCCTGGGGCAAAAACCAATGCTGCCCAGCACTGCCCTTTGGACCAAAACTCATGCTGGTCATTGCAGTCTTTGTAGAATGCATGCATTTGGAAGAGCAGCTGACTCTTACATGAAAATGGGGTGCTATTTTCTTGTAATACCCTGTTGGAGAGGGAGAGCCTTGGGAATACAATATCTCTCTCTTTGCTCTTCAGTGCAGTTCCTTGCACAAAATACTGAACTTAAAATCTTGAGCTTCATTTGCCATGCTTAAGCTTCAGTTTATGGACTGAAAACAATGTATTTTAATATCATTTATAAGATATTAGGTTATCTGAGTATTTAGCTTGTTAATTTTTTTTTTTTTTTTTTTTTTTTTTTTTTTTTTTAGAATAAGAGGTTACTCAGCCAAGTGGGGGAATAGCAGATTTGGGCTAAGGACTAAGGAACCCCCTGGTCTGCTTTGCTGTTGGCTGTTCCTAAGCACCAGAGAGTGTCAGGGCAGCCCCTGCTTAAACAAGGTACAAAGGAATGGGACAGACACAAATGACACACTCCCGTGTCTTGAAAGACAAAGAGCAAAGGAAAGTCAATAAGCAATCTGTCCTCTTGCTGTTTGACAGCTTACAGGAGAAATTGTTTGTTTTCCCTCTTAATTCAGCCTGTTAAGGGATATCCAGTTAAACATGGGTGGCGTTACAAGCCCCAAGGTCAGTGCAACAAAATATTTTAGTATCACTGAGGCCCATGAACCCTTTCAGAAATGCCTGCTGATGTTATTATTTGTAAGCTTAGGAAAAACTGTTAGGTCAGCAGACCTTGGCTATCTAGCCTTTTCTTTCCAGTGCCAGCAGTCACTGTCAGTCTATCAATGCAGGGATGATCCACTCACTGAGGTGTGAGAACCTGTACCAGCACAAGGGTAATTGCTTTCCAGGTGCCTGAAACAAACGACCACACATGTTATTCTGCATAGCACAAACACAAGAATACAAAATGTTCTCAGTGCTTCCTTCTGTTCCCTCTGTATTGCTTCCAAACCTCCAGTGGAGGAAGCAGCAGTGTAGGCACTTCTCAGATGCCAGTGGATGACAAGCATTGCAGATGGCAAAAATAGTCTCAGGCTTCTGGAGCTATGCCTGAGTCTGAGATGGGTTTACAGGCAGTGATGGGTCTGGCTGATAATTCTGGGATAGTCCCTGAATAAACTTCTTTACTGTTGTCCTGAGGAGAACATCTATCTCAGAATCTACTACAGTTTGGTAAACCAGAACAAATTCCAGCTGTTTTAAATAAAATAAAAAGAAATTGGGGACAGGCCCACTAGAGAATATGGCTGGGCTATTTGTGTCTAGAAGCTGAGATAGCAGTGTTCCATCACTTTAGTACATTTAGGCAGGAGAACAGAACTCCTTTCCCAGATTCCAGAGAGGAAACAATTTCCGCCTTTTTAAAAATATGTTAATCAGTTTATTGGAGTATGTGTTGATGAAACTGTCTCTAAAGAAGTTAACTGCCATGAAGGAGATTTCATCATCTGTTTTGAGACTTTATTATGTATTTCTATTGCATGTTGGGGAAAGAATCAAAACCAAAATGTATGCCTGAGTACCAATTAAAATGTACTATGAATCCTCTTTGCAAAGTGAGAATGCTGCAATCACATTTTAAAACAAAAAGTCAAAACTGTGATGAAACATGAAATCTAAAAATATTCTGTATTAGATAACAGAAAATATTATTTAAATTCTACAAACCATTTTGCCATATTTCCTTTGCTGCACATACACCCTTACTTCTAATGAAATATTATCCCTGTAAATCCAGGGTTTATGGTGCATTTACAGTGACCCAAAGCATATTTTTGAGCTGTTTTGAGGAGGTTAAGCCTTCTGGAAAATTCTTGTCTTTCATGGCCACCTTCTAAAATAGCTCTTCAGTTTCTGGAGGCTGCAGTTCATCTGACCACTTAGGGCAGGTGCTTCAGTTCACATTTGGCACTCTTCAAGCACATGATGAGTCCCTCCACACGCTTAAACACTCTTGTAGAGGAAAGCAGATGACTACTGCTGCCACAGGTTTGGATATCACCTCTCTTAGGTGTATGTATCACTTCTTGACCAGATGCTTCTGCTAATCCTTTGGAGTGGCAGGAGAACCACTTGTGTGCAGAGTCCTGAGCCATAGCTGGAAACGAAGCAGTTTGCAATGCTCAGGTGCTAAGGGGTGATTGCATCTGCTCTGGGGCCAGCATAGACATGAAAAACCTGGCAGGGTTCAAGGGAGGACAGTGAGGATAGTGACATTGTCCCTGGCCCTGGGCTGAGAGATAGGGCTTACCTTGCTTCTTGATTTCTGCCTCTGGTGCCTCCTTCCTTTGATGCCTGTGGTATTGGTTTTGCTAATTTTGGGGAAGTTTATCTACATGGAAAAAACCTATTTGTGTAAAAGGGTCTGTAATGAAAGATGACTGCAATCATTGCAGACTGTTACATTTGCACATTTGAAGGTTAATTCATGTACAGCACTCAGACACAGCCAAATATCCATGAGAGATGATTCTGATTTTAAAAATAGACTGATTACAAAGCAAACAACTGAATAAAGATGGAACAGTGAAAGTCCACCTGATTCCAGTACTATGAAATTGTCAATGACATAGGGAATTTCATGTCAACTTAACTATTGTTTTTCTTGTAGAAAATGATTGAAAGAAATCTTTGCAGCATCAGATATAGGCATTAACAGTGTGCTGACAAATAAAACAGGGATCCAAATCAGTTCCCTATGTCTTAGTCCCCTTAGCTGGTTTTTGTTTTTTTTTTTTTTCTGGAAGTGAAACTTGTGTGTCAAAGCTTGAAAAAGTAGAATATGGACAAGCCAAACAACTTCACACATGTCCTGAGAGCTTGTTCCAATGGTACTTCCTTAAGGCTTGCCACCAGAAAACAGAGGGCTGTACATACAAAACAACATGCAGCACACCAGGGGAGGGAACAAACTCCTTGCAAGTGCATACAGACATGTCTGTACGTAGGGCATATCTGCAGAACACTGACCTTCTCGTGCCTCTACAAGGTACTGGCAGTACTGCTGCTGCATTTCCTCTTTTGCTGCTGGCTGTGTGAGCTTGCCTGGCCACAACTGTGTAGTTTGTGCTCTGGGAGCTAAATACTGATCCCAGGATTACAGCTTGGCCTTGAGAGTGCCAGTAGATTTAGCCAGCATCATAAATACAATTCCAGAGTTCTGTATTTCCTTCTAAACATAGTTTTCATGAGATTGGTGGGACATGTATTTTGTTTTCACATTTGTAGATTGTATAATCTCAGCAGAGGAATTTTTAAAACCAGATATTGGATTTGCCCAAATCTTGTGTCCATCACTTACAAAGATAATATTGCCCTTTGCAATCAGGTGAAACTGGCTGCAGAGATAGGGATGTAACCTGGCTGGCAGTGCCTGGAGCAAAGCATTTCCCTGGGAACACTGGCTTTGGTCAATGTTGGTTTTTTATTGATAGAGCAGATGTGGAATATATGCTTTCAGCAGGAAGGGAGAGTATTTGTTCTTCAGCTTTCCAATTAGATGTATTTCCTTGTGCATTATGTTTTTACTCACGTGATCTTTTCAGCAATAGAATTCACTCCCTTCTTCTTGATCTAGATTATTGCCTTTCAGTATTTGATGAAATGAGCCTGAGGCCCCAGGCAAATGGGAGGAGAGGCAAGATCGGAAGCAATGGAATGAGTGATTGGTAAATGGTCTTGGATTTATTGGGCTCCAGTGTTGCTTTATCTTTTTGTTAACCACGTGTGAGTACCCAGCAGATCTGGCTGGGCTGGGAGAAAACCCACCATGACCCTCTGCAGACAAACACTGACATCTGTCTGGAAAAAAAGTATTTGTGCATAAATATTAATGCCAAAAGGACACCAAACCTGTGGTTCTTAGTCTCACTGAAGCCTTCCTCTACTACTATTAGAACAGGGCTGAGTGTTTACCTTGCACAGCATCTCTGCTGATCCATCCACATCTCTACTCATCCATCCACATCTCTACTCACACCTTTCCAAAACAGACACATTTCATAGAAGGTTACGTTGGACCCACAACAGTCATTTGCATTAACATTAGTAGAAAAAACTTGCACTGGTACACAGGAGAACACATGCTTTTAACTTCAGCAGTATCTTGTTGCTTTTTGCAGAAATCACCACAAGTTGGTTTTGTTTCATTCTTGGGGGTTGGTTTTTTTTGCCCAATACAAGAGAGGGCAGAATCTGACCTGCTCCAAATTGAGTGGTGTTAGAAACAGTAATTTATTTTACTGTGGTTGAAAAAATTAAATAACTGATTTTCCATTGCTTCTTAATAGAAACTATAGTCTTTAAGGCCTGTTCCTAAGAAATGCTAAACTTACATATTCAATAGGAGTGGGCAGGTAGTGTTTCCTTAAATGTATTCCTAACATGCTTTCCAAGGCAAAACATAGCAGATCATGGAAGCAAGTGGATTCCTGCTGTTGTCTGTGGCTTTATGTGTCTGATCTGTTAATTTCCTGGAGTCATTCATGCTTTTTTTCTCTTTTTAATGAACAGCAGTGTATAATATGTCGTCCTTTTCCCATGCCTTTGCCTGAAAGCTCCTTAATTTCAAAGTTAAATAATTCTGAGGGAAAGAGGTCATATTTTCTCTTCCAAGGGAGGTTCTCCCCTTCCTTGACAGACAGGTTTCTTTCAAACCAAGACAGTTCTGTTCAAGAATGAACTGTAAAAGTGACCCTTCAGAGACTATATCATTGTTCATCCAGCAAAGTTTTGGAATTTCATAATCATAGTTGTTACCAGTTTTTTTCCTCTTCTCTACTCTTTTATTGATGGCATCTGTATTCTGTGAAGCCTTTTCAACATCATTTACTGCTGTATGAGAAATTACAAAAGTTCACGAGCCTGTACTGAGACAGAGGGCTTAAGCCATGTAGAGAGACTTTTATCCACTTGCTTGGAGACCAAACATATAAGTGCAGGAGGGAATAATAAGTCTTACATTTGGGCACTGGTTATGGATATGAAATTTTCAGAGATAGGGAGGGAAGAAACTAAAATGCAGGGCTGGAACTTGGACTTTGCAATTAGGTCTGGCTTATTCTCTTAAACAAAAGTTTATAATTTTGCAATTTTCCAGGTCCTTGGCATAAATATAGAACATAGTATAATGCATTACTGAATCAATTTTAGTGGAAACTTCTCAAGATGAAAATGTAATTAAGCTATTATTTTTGTGCCAGCTTAGTGCTCTAATGGTGGCATACTCCATTGATGAGTAGAATCTCAAGATTCAGAATGTGCTTCCTGCTCCCATTCTTGGAGAGCACAACTTCATATACAGGCATGCTCTAAGGAAAGGATTAACTCATCAGCATGTATCATCAATGCAGATGCAGAATAAGATAAATGTGGAATGAAGAAAGCCACTTAATGTACCCTTCTTGTCCTCCTTGTTGAAGAGCATGCAAAAGAATATTGGAGTGATCAGTGAAAATGAAGCAGCCTACTTTGTTCTGACCTGATTTGTCAAGGGCATGGGGATTGCATTGTTCTATTGTCATTTGGAGGGGAACACTCTCTGTGCTTCCTTTGGGCTTTCCAGAGTGAGTCATGAAGGAGAAGTACCCAGGTGGCTTTGAGTACATACCTGTCTCTGCCTCTAGCACTCTTCAGCACACTCACACAATAATTCCATGCTTACAGATAGTAAAAGGATTTTCCTTCTTGAGAGGTTATTGAAAGGAATTATTCACAAATTTCTTATCAAAATGTCTGTGTTGTAAAATGATAATTCATTCAAATCTAACCTTTTTTTCAGGAGAAGGCTTTCTCAGCCTATGCTATCACATCTTTTCTTTTACAATTATTTTTATGGGAAAGGTTTTGACATTGAAACATCTGCTTTGAACAATTCTTTTATAATTTGTAGTATTTGAAACACGTAATTGGGGAACTTAAACTGAAAAAAAAAAGAAGACATTAAATAGTCACAATGAAACAATGAAGTTTTTTTTTGTTCTAATTTACACGGGGAAAATATTTTTGAAATATCACATTCATATAGGCTTGGAAGAGTGTTTCTCATTATATTCTAAAATAATAAAGGCATGGGGAAATACCTAGTTGAAAAAAAAATAAACAGAACAAAATAATAGTTAATTTCTGCTCTTTGTAGAAGGATTTTAATTCCTGATTTCCTTGCATTAGTATATGATGCTACATTTTACTTTTCTCAGAACTATGAGAGTCCCCACTCGTGTTTGTCCTCACTATGTTTCTCTTCTTGTATGAACTTTAAAGGTGAATTCTGCACACCTCAATCAAAATTCCATGGGAATTCCAATTTGGTAAAGATTGCATGGTCAGTTCTGAGGATTGCTTGCTCCTACTCTGCAGTAAATCTGGTTTTGCCATCTAATTGCAGATGCAGGTTTTGCACAGTGGTAGATCAGCAGAGCAGGAAACAGCACCTTGATTATTTGTGATACCATAAGGGCAAACTGGGTTAATAAGCAAGTCATCTGTAAATTGGAAAAGCACAGTACAAGAAAACTGAAATTACTATAGAAAATCATTGGTCTTTTATTTAAAGCCCTTATCATTGTTTCCACACAGCAGACTGGTAGAGAACAAGCCTGAAAATCAGAACTGGTGTAAACTGGTACTGTCCAGTGAAGTCTGGTGGAGTTGTACCTGCTTTCAAAGAAGGACTTGCACAAAAGTGACCATACCATGGAAGTGACTGTGATATTATCCTGGCTGTCTGAGTTTGTTCCTCTTGCCACTGGAGCAGATAAAATCAGATGTAATATACCAACTATGGGAGGCAGCCTGCATTCTGCTTTTTCAACAGTTCATCAATGCTATTCTCTCCAGACAGATTCCATATAAAGGAGAAACCTAATAAACTAAATAAACCAACCAACCAACCAACTAACCAACCAACCAAAACAAACCAACCAAAACCAAACTAACAAAAAATTCCTTGTAATAATTTTTTATAACTTACAGCAATGATACTTGACTTGAAATTATTTTTCCTCTTTTGAGTGATAAAAAGAAAAAAAAACAACACTCTAGATTTCCAATAGGGGCCCAAACTATTTCTCCTCAATATCAAGCCATTTATGTTCACAGGATTTGAGTTTCTGGCAAGCCCACACTCCTAGCAATATATCTTTCTCATAAAGAATCTTTGCTTCTGGATTTGTCAACAACAGTGTAATAAGAATATTCTTCTTGCCTACCAGATGAAGTTTTCTGTGATCAGCTAGTCAATGCATGTATTTTAATTTGTCGTGGATATTTTTGTGTATCCAAGGAAATGTTTAGGCTGAAAGTTGGGAAGAAACAGATTTAAAAGGCTGTAAATCTGTGTCAAAGAGTCTAAATACAGAGATGACAAGTGTGCCAAAATCTGATTCCAAATTCTGACTGAGTCAAGTCTTACAAGATTATATTATGGATCTTTCTCCTACCATTAGTCAACAGCTGTAACCAAGCCATAATTTCCTACAAAGTCTATACATATTTAGACTGGATTATCTAAGCAATTGGAACACTTAGCAGTTGCATGAAAAAGTCTTGTGGAGCAATTAAAAAAAAAAAAAAATTTAAAATTAGTGATTGGCATCAAACTGACATTCAGCATTTGTGTTTTAGGAAAATAATCTCTTTATGCTTTTTGGGATGATACGTTTGCTATTTCCTTTCTACATATACATTTTTACATCTATGACTGCACCAAACATGGTGTATGCACATTGCTGATGGCATCTTGGTCACTTTGGCAGTCAGAAGTGGTCATGAGGATGCTGGAAGTCACTATGCTATAGACACTGTGACATGGGGGCAATCTCTGTATTACTCTTTTGGTCACAGCAGATTTCCATTGATCCATGCTTTGGCAAAAAGCCCCTTCCTCTCACCAAGTGGCTCTTGAGTTTTTTTGCTTCTTCTAGCACTTGAGTTTTTCAGCTCAAAAACCTGATGGGAACACCACTGGGGACCAAGTGTCTCTGCCAACCTTTCTTTTTCTAATTGCTGAGAAGATTAGTGGCACAGCAGCATGCTCTAACTCTTCTCAATGCTCTCTACATGGCTACTGCACAGCTCATTGCTGCTTTCTCCCTGGAGAATTGCCTCTGGAGTGGCTTATACATCAGCAAACTCTGAAGTACAAGGCGTTATCACTTGTTGCCACAACAGTCATTGC
This sequence comes from Muscicapa striata striata, assembly GCA_030060385.1. Lineage (NCBI taxonomy): Eukaryota > Metazoa > Chordata > Aves > Passeriformes > Muscicapidae > Muscicapa > Muscicapa striata. The sequence goes on along the minus strand of JAREIS010000032.1, from coordinate 2,260,420 downwards.
CACAACAGAAGATGAGGTACATAAAAATGTCAGTCACAAAATACCAATCCACAAATAAACCTTTTTTTGGACCAGCAAAAGCACTTAAGGTGAGATAATGCCACGGTGTTTGAAATGGCTGTGGCTCAGCTCTTAATCCTAACTGCAGACTTGGGTCAAGGTGGCTGAGGCTATTCTGTGGACAGGCCTTCCTTGTTGCTTGGAATCTCAATTAATTTACACTCAGCAGTATTCCAGCAAGTAGTGGCTGTAAGACTTGGTCTATATACTATTTCCATGGCTTGTGGTTTACAAAAAAATCAACCAAAAATATTTTTAAATTGGGTGCTCTTTGGTAGCATATATATATGTATGTGGGATACTGGTGAAAGCCTGGGGAAAAGCAGCCTTGAAGCAGCCTTGAATTTTCTCAGGCTGCTCAAGGAAAACATAAGAGAAAATAATTATAATACTGATTATGCACCTGCAGGGTGCATGAGAGACGTGATGTTTTCGTGAAAGCATGTTTACCAGGGGTGTCACCTCCCTTGCACCAATGAAATTACTTCTGTCCTTGCTATCACAAACTACTCTATAAAAGTGTAGTATTTCTTTAAATAAAGAGCTTTTTGCTTCTCCATTGCATGAAGGAACTGTGTTGCTATATCCTTTTTGCCACTCTCATAGCCCAAATGCAACATATATATATATATATATATATATATATATATATATATATATATATATATATATAAAAGGTAATTCTTTCATTTGTTTTTTGTCTAAATTTGATAGGGACTTGAAGCTATATGAGGATGCTGCCTTGGAAATACAGAATAAGGGGGAGGCACAGTTCTTTTCAGACTCAGGACAACAACTAGAGTGAAACATGCGTTACCTGCCTTGAGCAGAGGCACCACAGTGCAGTACACAGAGCTCCTCAGCCCTGGGCCCCAACAGTAACAGCTCCCATGCAGTTCCATGAGCATGGACAAGCACACACTTGGGTTGAGCTCACTAAGAATTTGCCAAAAGCTGAGCTGTGTTTTAAAATTCCTAGGCATATACAGGGTCTGAATCTTTGGGAAAAGATTTAAACAATGCAGTTGCTTATGATAGCATAAAAAGACTCAAGAACCAGAAAGAGCCTTTGTGTCTTCCCTCTGAGCTTAAAAGAAAAAAAATCCTGCAGTTATATTATTGGAAACAAAATCTTATTGTAGCCACATCATTCAAAAGGAGTATCTGGCACTTTTAGACAGACTTTTAGGGCTCTTAAACATCATCAGAAAAAACTGTTTCCCTAGAGAGAAGCCCAGCTTGCACCTTATTCCACTGATTTGCTGAAATGGTGCTGACAATGAAGTGTTGCACACAAGGAGATCCAGTCTCAGGCTGGGGGGGGTAGAGAGCAATGGAGGCTTTTTTTCATTTTAAGTCTTATGCTTAATCTTTCTAAATGTGCTATCACAAGATTTGCAAGATCTTGTCCTTTTTTAGTTTTCTTTAGCTAAAATAATTATCAATCCCTAGTGTGAGTGCAATGATATCATTTGTGTTAAAACTAGAGAGTGGAAATAGAGTGCTGTTTTATGCAAAGTTTGATGATTTTGCCTTTTTGTTTGCTCTCTTCTTGAAAAAGAGGAACAAAGTGCCTAAGCCTACCTTTTGGAGAAAGAGACTGCAATAGGAACTAATTCCCTTCCCATATAGTAGTAGCCCAGTGGGAAGGGGGTTCAAACACTTCCTCTAAATCTGCCTTCTGCCCTAAAGAGGCTGCCCTTTCCAGGCTGTGCTTGTCTGTCTGTCTGTCTGTCCATGCTGTGTGTGGCTGGTGCAGAAGGACCCCAGAAGGGATGCTGGATGTGCCTGGTCCTGCCAAGCAATTGCACTGTGAGCAGAGGAACATCTTCCAGCTAATATTTTGTTGAAGATGACAGTTTTCCACAGAAAGCTTTGTTTTCAAATCAGCACTTTCCAACAGAGAAGTCTTTTGCCAAAGAAATTCCCCAAGTATTCAGTTGTGGTTGTGATGGCTCCTCAGTAGGGGGAGTTCTGGTATGCTTAGTTCGATGTTCTTGTCCAAGAATTTGGAGAACAAGATAAAGTTCTTCCATGACAAGGGTTCATTATGAGGAAGGGGTAAAAACCTCTTGTGAAAACCTCTTGGACTTCAGCTCTTCCTTAGGCTTCATCATCTCCTTTTCTTTTTTCTCTTTGCACATTTCTGAGTTAAACAAATACTGCATAGTATTTATTCCATTATCATTTCTGCCGGGACATATTACTCCAGTGTAGACACCTTTCTGTTATTTAGCCTAGGCAGTGAAATATTCTTGTGACCATATTGCCTTCACTTCAATTAATCTATTTGTTCTGCAAACATGGAAACAAATTTTGTGTTATTTCTGCCTCAGAAGTTTATCCCATTCCTAGCTCTGCCCAAGAAGCACATGATAAAATCACTGTCTACCCACTTCACTTAAAGAGTAAGACATTATTGTGAGTTTTATGGGAAGAGAGGTAAAGAAGACTCTAGTTAATGCAAAGAACTGAGAAGGCTTAGTCGTCAGGTAACAAGCAGATTAGGAAACAGGTAGCTGTCTGGAGACTCTTCTTGGTGTAACTTTTTTCTTCCTTTTTATGCTTTCTGCAAGTTATGAACAGCAATGCAAAAAAAAAAAAATTAATAACAATTTCTTGCAGAGGTTTTTCTCTAGAGCTATTGTCTGCCACTACTGAAAACTGGCCACTAGAAAAAAAAAAAAATTAGTTGCCAATGCAGTAAATGGCTTTCATGTCCGTTCATCTGATTTCCAGACCCTCCTCTTCCCTTTCAGCCAGAGCTGTCCTCCTGTTTATTTGCCAGGCCTCATGTATAGTAAGACGTATGGGTCTTCTTCACACAGGATTTATTGCATCTCACTGCTCCCCACCCATCCCCCTCTGCACTTTCCCCCATCCCTCCTTGTTAGACATGATTATATGTTGTTTGGCCTCATTCCATTTAGGTTACTTTGCTGTATCATCCAGTATTTGAGTGTAGCATTACAGCTCCAAAGATCTCCTAGTTTGAACCAAGTGATAGAGTAGGCAGAGCTCATTAAAATAAGTAACAGCATAGCGTGAAACACAGCCTTGAAGTAATCAAAACTGAGATTTGAAAAGTGACTTTGAGTGTAAAGAAGTGTGTTACATGCTGGCTGATACAGGCAGCAGTGGGACCTTGAAACCAGCCAGCTTTATAAGCACTAGCCAAACCTCCCAACTCCCAAGACAAATATATGGGTAGTTATAACAGAGGGAGAGAAAACAGTTGTAAAGGGGATATGTATGACCATATTATACAAGAGTGTGTCTGAATTTCTCCTTTGATCTCCAAAGCTGGGATTCTTCATGTTGTTGCTGTTGTTTTTTATTGTGGCCAGCGGCAGAAGAAAGCCATGATTTAACCTAGCAGTGAACTGTTTCTTATAAAGCAAACTTTCTGCACAGATCAATGTAGTTGACTCTGCCTCCTTCTACTTGCTTCCCTGTGTCTCACTGTCCCATTTCTTTAGACTGTTTTCAGTGTTTGCAATGCTCCATTTTAAAACATTTCAGTGATTTTTCCTCTGCCGTCTAACAGACTTTGTTCTTCAATTCAGCTTTAGCTCTTCAGGGCACTCAGATTATTACTACTAAAATTTTGCTCTTCAAATAAAGACTGAGTGGTTTAGAAGAATGTGAGTTTTTTTCCATGTTAGACTCTAGACTGGGTGCAGCAGGAGGGGCTACAAAAATATTCTATTTTTACATTCTGCCATGACTTACTGTGTGAAACAGGATTCAAGGCAAGATGGTCCAGTTCTACAGCTCATTATGTTTCCATTGCTGAATTTGTTTCAGCAACTCCTCCTTTGCAGCATCTATGAACACACAAATACAGTGTATTATCCAAGTATAAAGCATTCCTATGTCACCATGGTGTAACACACAATCTGATGATGTGAAAACACATTTCTAAGTCTCTGCAGTGGTATCCTGTTGATAGATACATTTCTAGGATTCTTGCATTTGCAAATTGGAACCTGAAACTATCACACATGATTCCCAAGTGTTGCAGAAGCGGGTCTTGTGGAAGCAAACATGTGTGCATTTCCTAATTGTTTCATTATTTTAATATCTCTTTAGTATACGCTTCATTTTGGTCTTAGTTTGTGTCTACTATTAAACTTCATGAAGTGCATGAGAACAGTTGTGCACGCTGCTGTAGTCTGTTTCAAGGGATAACAATGGTTTAAAAATTTAATGCTGGTATGAAAGGCAAGAGGAGGAGAGTATTTTCAAGTATTTACTGGAATTTTCTGTCTGGAATCAAAAGAGTTGAGATATTTAAAGGAAGACCCCATGCTGGAAAGTATGAGAACAACTGGGCTTAACCTTCTAAATCGCTGCAGAAATGCTTGTTTGTATCAAAGCAATCATCTTAAAAAGACCCTGCTGCAGAAGACAAACAGGAGTGAATGGATGCTGATAAAGTGCTGGAGGAAATGGAGGTGGTTAGACAGACCAGATTGCTTCTCTGTTAGAACTTCTGCCAAGAGAGACCTGGACATGCTGGCTCAGGCTTGCTGTCTTTTACAGACAAATGGCCAACAGCCTCTACTTTGTCCGAGCAAAGCCACCTTGTCCAACTGAGATTCCTGCCTGCTTGCCTCAGCTTCTCTTAAAGAGGGCAGGCTGTAGAGTGGATTTAAAATATTCAGTTTCCTCTTCTTTGTTAAACTTCTACCACAGGAGCTCCCTGTCTGTCCTGTGGCCAGACAAAAGCTTTGACTAGCACAGCAAATGTGTAGGAATTAATCTCTTAGGGCAGGCTGCAACATCTAAAGCCAGCTTCAACAGCAGTAAATGCACTGCCACAGCCAAAGCTCTCTAGCGAGGAAAGAGCATGGTGTTCCAGGCCCACAAAGTCAAAAGTCCATAGGATTTATCCGGAGGTTATAATGACTGACAGATTCTGGGGGTCTTCAAATGGCGATGACAAGACCCTGTGAGCTCAACTTAGCTACACCAGCTGTAAAGGAAGCGTAGTCTGGTCAGAAGTGCCCTGCTTTCTGTGCATATAGGGTTACTCTATAAATATATGGGCAAACAAGGCCCTCTCACCATTGAGATATAGGATGTAGTTTATTGAGAATGCAAGAGGCAAGGGGATTTTTCCATATACAGGGGACCATATGGTATCTCATGCAGAGCTAAATCTTGTGAATCCCATGATCCACCAGAGCATAAAGGATTCTGTCCTGTACAATCAGACCTTTCTAGTGTGTATAAACCTGTTTCTGGAAAATACTACTGGTTTATAGATTGGACTGGTCTTTAGCAGTCCCCAGGCCACTCTGGAGCCCTACCTGGTCACACAGCAGGCAGTGAGATATGCACGATGCTCCTCAGTGGGAGGTACAACAAAGGACATTGAACAAGATGCTGATCTATGCTTTCTCATGAAATCTTGTCCACACCAGCAGATGCCTTCTTGCAGAAAAGGCACCGTCCACTGCCTCCTGAACTCTGGCCTCTCTTACAGCACTGGGTTTCTATAGAGCAGTGACAGTGTTTATTTGACTTGGTGCAAAATGGTGCAGTTAAGAGGGGAGCTGTGGATAAGTTTGAAATCCTTAATTTGTGGATCATTAAACTCTGCACTGCAACCCTTGGGAGACAAGGTCACCTGCTTCATGGGCTGGGAAGGTGCTTTTGCAAATAAGCGTGTTTGTTCAACACTGCTGATCCCTGCTGATCTGTTATAAAAGCCGTGTTAGTTATTGTATTCATATGTTATGTACAGTCATGTGATGCTTGAGGCCTGAAATACATTCAGCCAGTCAGAAGAGATAAGGCAGGCTGCAATCTGGCTTTCTTCCCTGAGGTTTGCAGAATGTATTTGCAGATGTGTTGATCTTCAGGAGGCTGGCAGTCTGGGGCTGGGAGGGGGGGAGGCAGCATTTTCTTCAACTGCTTATTTCAGTATCAGAACTAAATGAGAAGGTAAGGTCATCTTTAACACCTCCTAGTAACTGTGAAGGTGTCTTTCCCACATCCTGAGCCATGCTTTCTCAGTTTTGTATCAACAATGATTGTCAGCGTCCATAAAGTGGACATGACCTTAGTAATTTCATCTGGAATTGTGTAGAGATAATGAGCTGCACTGATTCTGTTTCAATAATGCTTATTGCAGCAAACAGGTCTAAGTAGTTCACCTGCTCAACAAACCAGCAGGATCAGCATCTTGCCCAGGAAACTACCAGCTTCTATCTTGTGTGATGTTTTAGTTCAGCAACATATGCATTACTTTTCCTCCTTGTTACTAATCATTTTACCTTCTAGACTTTGAATGTTTCCAGCAAAGTCAATGTTCAACTTATTAATGCAGTTAGGTGTTAAATGAAAATGAGGATTTCATAGGAGTGGCTGTACCCAAGTAATCTCCAAGGATGGGGACAAGCCTTGCCAGACATTAGTTAAGAAAAGGAGGACTCGAATTAAAATACCAAGACCAAATATTTATGCTTGGCTTCTCACAGGCTAAAGTTGAGTAAATATTGCTTACCTTAGAGGGGGGCAGTACAAACCTGGCATTTTATGGTATATGAGTTTTGGCAAGGTACTCTGCAGTTGGTGAGTCCTGAATCTGGGAGTCGCCATGTCCAGCTACACATAACAGGTACATGCAATTTCTTCCCTTCTATCCAGAGGCTATGTGACACTGATTACAAGTGCCAAAGCTTCCTTTCCCCAGGCCAGTACTGCGAGTCCCATTGTTTTCTGTTCTTCCAGGGCAGTAGCTGAGAGGTGTCATCAAAGCACAGAACACAGGTGGGGGAGTTGTGACATTTTGTCCTCCCTGACCAAGCTGTTGAGTTGGACAATCTTCATTTGCAAGGTGGTGTGTGAGTGTTTAATGGAGCTCTCTGCTGCTGTTCAGGTTAGGGGAAATGTGGCTTTGTGCACAAGAGGAGCTGCCTTTGCACATTGTTTGACTGCTGTGGCCCCCTCAGCTCTCCTGCAGGACTTGGCCTCTCCAAGGAGCTGATGCACAGCACAGACTCATCCACACCCTGCTACCCCGGGAGCATGAAGTGTCTGACCTGCTCAGCCCACTTTGTACCTCAACAGTAAATTAGTCTTCATTATCTTATTTGACAGTTGAATAAAATGCTTTGAAACACCGGCATATTAACTGCAATCAAGTTTTGAAATGTCGCGTGTTGCTAGAAGGAAATTAGTCTGAAATAAATTGCTCTTTTCAATTAAATAAATGAGTTATTTTCCACAAGCAAGCTCAGAAACTATCATTTGGGAAGCTTCCCTCCCTTTTAAAAAATTTTATTTTCATTTTAATATATTACACATGATTGTTCCTGAAGAACTGTTTTTTTTGCCTTAAGAGATTAACTGTCACTGAAGTAAAAGCAACTTGTAAACCCATCCTGTCTGTCTGCCTCAGAAAACCTTGTAGTGGTCTTGTGATCAAGCAGTGGCCTATGAATTGTACTTCCAAAATGATAGTAACTGATGGTGTGACCTCAGATCGTTGCCTGCCTTTCTGTGCCTTTGTTTACCTGTTTGTCTAAAGAAGCATTACAGTCCCTGGGTCAAAAAGGCCTGTTTAACTTCAGCAAGGAGTTCCCAGATAATTATAGTTACTAAGTAACTTCCATCTCAGAGCAAACTGGTTGAGGCTGCTAAGAAATGCTGTGGCTCCCTTTTGGTCAAAATCAGCAACTGACCTGAAGGTACCTCCAGTTTTCTCAAACCTTTAGACAGAGTCTGCACTCAACAGTACAGCTTAGGAGCTGGAACAAATTGCTCTATCCCTTCTGTACTGGGTCTGAAAGGGACCCCAGAGATGCACACTGACCCTGATTTCACACCAGAGCTACAGATGTACTAAGAACTTAATATGTTCTGTCTATTATAGAAAAGCAAATGCTAATACAATCAACTGTGACACTGGATTCATCTTGCCTTGGGCATATTTATCCAGGGTATTGCCATTACATCATTCACATTAGGCTTTTATTTTCCACTATTTTAGGTCTTAGCAGCTGTTACAAATTCTAGTCAGAGGTCAAGATGCTGTTGATCTTCAAATCTTTTCGAAAGAAGAGCATAATTCTACCAACAATGTTAGATTTGCAGCAGTGCAATGTCAATACAAATCATGAAAGATAATTTAATCTAAATTGTATTAATTCTTTAAAATTAGATTTAATTGCCAAAAAGTTAGATACTGCGTGTTGAATTCCATCTGGAAAAGGCTACCATACCTTCATCTTAGAGAACTAAATAAGATAATTTTGGGCTTTTTCATTATATCAGAAAATACTCCAAATGATTTAACAACAAATTTCCACCATCTAAACAAAATAATGCTAAAATATATGCTGTAGTTCGTTGCAACTGCATAAAACATGATGATTCACGTGATTAGAAATCTCCTTTATTTTTCCTCTGTGTGCAGTGCTGATCTTCATGAACTGTTTGTCACAGTGTGTAATTACATTCCTTTCACCTAAACCATTTCTACATATTTTCAATTTCTATTTGCCAAAGCTGATTGTTGTTGAGTGTTTCAGTGTGGTTTCGATGCAAATTGCATGCAGATACTTGGGTGGTGAACTTCAGTGTACTTTATGAGAAATTTTGCTCTCAGACAAAATTCAGACTCAGAAGAGAAGAGTCTCCCAGAAAACTGTTGGTGAACTGTACCTTGGTGGCTGCTGAGAGAAACATTCAAGGCAAAATTGCAGAGCAACTCCTTGAACTCGGGTTTTTCATAGAAAAACCCATTCCTTCTGAGGACCTCACTTCCAGATAAACCATGCTCCAGGGCAAGCTGGAGATGGCTCTTGCACTGCTCATCAGTTAGAAGGTCCTTGTGATCATGAGCAGAAGACAAGATATCTGAGAAGTCCCTGTTGGTCCAAGCAAAATCTCTGGTTTTTTACTGAAGAAACCCCACCACCTCTGGCCTCAAGGCTTCAACCCCCAAATTCTGCTTGGCATTACAGGTGGTATCAGACCCAGAGCACTTAGAGATCTCATCTATTTGTGGCAGCTCTTAAGTGGTCTGCTGGCCATCCAGAAAGGAGATGACTCAAAGAACCTGGTGAGATTTGTTTTGCTGCTATCTCCTCTGCCTGTGTTCTTGTCGAAGCTCCCCATTCCTGTGTTCTGCCTGCCCAGCATGTGCTGTCGTTACTGACACTGCAAGCTGTGTGGGAAGGGAATGAGTTCTGAACAGTTACCTCATCTTGCTCTGGTGCTGGCCTGGGCCAACTATGTCCTCCCAAGCTGCAAAAATAAGGAAAACTTGAAATTGCAGTAATCAAAAAACATTGTAGTATGTTATGTATACTAACAACACATTCTAGGCTGCTCCCTGCATAGAATCTCCCAGATGTACCTGGCAACAAGGGAGAGAGAGATTTGAATACTAATGTCAGCTGGAGGAGGGGGCTCTTATTACTATTCTGGCTAATTGCCAGCTTGCCTGCTCTTGAAAAATTTGCCTGTGCTGAGCTAGACATATTTTTCATGCGTAGAAAATTTTATTGAGTGTTGGTAGGGCTTTATATTTTCCTAGTGCTTCCTACAGTCAACTGTGTGAAGGTTCACAGTAGCCATGAGGTCAGTGTTTCTAGCTCAAAGGCCTTTAGGCCTTCTTTGGAAGACTTGGAAAACTGTAGCAGCTGAACAGGCGCAGAAATGACGTTACAATTTTGGAGAGCACCAGATGTAAACTCACAAAATGAAAAAGGATTTTTGTGTGTTTTGTGGGCTGGGGGGGATTTTTTTTTTTTTTCTTGTTTGCTTGATTCTTCTATTTTTTTTAGTAAATACAGATGACTAACTCAGGGCCTCCTTTTCTCCTTCCCTGCAGGCAGAACAAAGTCTCTGATGAGTTGTTTGTTCAAAAGGTTCCCACTGATTTTACCTTTGGGTCTGTTCTAACTTTCTCATTGTTTCATGTAAGCATTTTCTGTGGTAATTAGTCTGTAATAGCATAATCCCTGATGGCTTTCCTGGAGTGCCTGGACTCTCTGGGTTGAGAATGCTCTGCTGGGGGGCAACATTTTTTCTAAGTGGGAAGAAGAAGAGTCAGTGTAGTGAATGGTGTCTTGATTATGATGGAATCGTCTCTTAAAAGAGGAAAATTTTGCAGCATTTCCTAGAAATGATTTAGGCTACATTTGTCTGATTTCCTCTGGAAGATCCCATCAACCAAGATGGTGTGTGCATATTTTTGTCCCTGGCTGCTTCTTTCTGGACTCTGGTCTGCATTGCCCCAGAGGAACACAGGTATCTGTGATTTGTAGATGCAGGTGCAGGCATTTTCTGTAGCTGGGCACAGACACATTCAGAGCTTTGAAGTCCAAGACCTTCAACTGGCAGTGGAAGCAGATTAAAACACTTCACCTTCCTAAAATGCAATACCTCACATCTGAATTGTGAGGCCATGAAGGAAAACTAGTTTTAAAAGGCTTTTTAAAAATGAAATAGAAATTTGATACTTTATGTTGGTTACATTTCCTCTAAATTATTTTGACAAACTCTCAATATGAATAACTTTAATTTCAAGTTTTTCCTTTTTAGATGTAAGAAAATTAAGAGAGCCTTTCAGGAGTATGGCCACAGACAGAGTAAGAACAGACATGTCTAGGGGAAAAATACAGCCATCCCATGGGAATTAATGGAACAGAACAGAAAGAACTTGAAAATCCTAGTTTTGGAAGCTTGTCTCTAGACAAGAGATTTCTGCAAAAAGACAGACCCTAAGACTTTCACTTGTAAGTTAAGCAGAAGCTCTTCTTGCTCTACAGGGGAGAGGTGTCACTTGGAGTGGGGTTTGGCTGGCTGAGCTCTAATCTTGGGCACTTGGACACATCCCATGACTCATTTTCTCTGTGTAGAACAGAAAGGTTTCTCTTTATGATCTTTTATAAAGTTTATTTAAAATCTTCTGGTGAAAAGGGCCATAGTGACTAGGTGTTGGTGGTGTGTTCATGGCAGAATCAGTGTGATCTGAAGTCAGAGGGACTCTTGTACAGAACCTGAATCAGTTTTATTGCCTAAGCTGTGTTTTACGAACTCCCTGGGACTGAATTTTTCTGTTGCGCTGCCAGCACGGTGTCAGTGGGCGCAGTGCAGAGGGGTCTGTGCTCATGGCCAGCGTGGTTGGTGTCGTGGGGCACTGCCAGAGCGGTCCCATTGCCGGTGCGCTGGTTTGGGGGGATCCCTTCCCATCTCTGCCCAGCCTCCTTGTGTTGAGGAGTGTGGCAAGAATGGGGACAAACAGGCCGCTCACCCTTCCAGCCATTCGCCCTTCCAGCATTACCACACACAGGGCCAGTTTTATCTTCTTGACAGCTGCGATTTTAACTCTGTAACACTCACATGCGAAGTGTACCGCTTTTTCCACATTATTGTTGCTGACCGAGAAATGGACAAGGATTTCCCATCTGCCACACGAAGGAATGAACAAGGTAAGATTTGAGTATTTCCCTGCTATTAATGAAAACTTCCAAGTTCTCCTTCCTGCTAGTTTTTAGGTTGTGAAAGATTTCCCAGCAAGCCGATAGGCGCGAAGAAAATGAAACAAACCAAAACAACACCCTAACAGGCTGGGCGCTGATTCCCGTTTTAATGGCCTTTCTGGTGTTTTTACTATTTTTTAAGTGAGTGGTCGGAGCCGCCGCTGAGGGGCCGGGCGGGCTGAAGGACCGGCCGGGCTGTGAGGGAGGGGGCCGAGGGGGCTGTGAGGGCGGGCTGTGAGGGGGCCGGGCGGGCTGAAGGACCGGGCGGGCTGTGAGGGAGCCGAGCGGGCTGTGGGGGCCGGCGCGCTCCCTGCCGGGGGCGGGGCGGGGGGGGGCGGTCCCGGCTCGGGGCCTGGCGGCCGCGCGGACTCCAAGGCCCGGCATGCGGCGGGGCGCGGCGCAGGCGCGCCGGGCGGGCTTGAGTGGCAAGTTGTTTGTTCCAGCGAGCACCAGCTGCTCGGCACTCCGGGCTCCGCTGCTCTGCTCCGCGCCCCGCCGGCCTCCCCGCCGCTCCAACTTTTGCACCCTCTGCTACTTCATCCCTGCTGCCGCCCCACCGCCGGAGCCGGGAAGGGACAGACGAAACCGGGGAGGGGGAGAAAAAAAAAAAAAAAAACCGACAATAACAGCCCCCCCTCCCCCTCCCCATTCAAAAACACAACATATACCCCAGGGATAGATGAACTACAAATGAGAAAGAGGAAAAGATGGAACTGCACATCCTAGAGCACAGGCTCAGAGTGGCCAGCATAGCCAAGGAGAGCATCCAGTTGTTTACCTATGGATTAATCAAACTTGCTTTCCTGTCCTCTAAGACGAGGTAGGTGCTGGGGATGGGGCAGCGTGGAGGCGGGGGGGGGGGGCGTCCTCCTTCCGAGGGGACAGAGTTGGGGGCGTATCCTCCTTGCTCCTTTGGGTGCTGGCAGGGCACTCTCCTTCTCCTAGACGGGCTGGAGGGCATCTGCCTTGAAAGTGAGCAGGGCAACCACCTTGGAAAGGAGGTGGGCTGATGGGTGCTCTCCTCCTGGGGGGGAAAATAAATAAAGCAGGGTCCTGGGATGGAGGACACCCCTCCTTGCAAGGGGGCAGTGTTGGGGTAGGGGTCACCGTCCTTCCTGCAGAGGGGCAGGGTGCTGGGCTGGGTGATGGCACCCTCCTTGCGAGGAGTCTGGTTGAGGGGGGATGCCCTCCTCGCCAGAGGGCAGGGTTGTTGGGCTGAGGGCAACACCTGCGCTTCCCTACGCACATCCCAAGACGGAGAGATGGTGATGAGGATGGGCGCTGGAGTTCAGGGTGTCCCCGTGCGGCTTTAGGGCAGCCCCGGTGCGCTGCCCGCTGCCCGGCCGGCGCTGCGCCCGGCGGATGAATGAGAGCAGGTGGGGGCCGAGGGGCCCGGCCGGGCCGGCTGCAGGCTCGGGGCGGCCGCCGGACAACAAAGGCAGCAACAGCAGCCCGAGGAGGAGTGCTGGGGGTTTTTTTTCCTCTCTCGCTCTCTCTGGTTTTTGTTGGGTTTTGGTGTTTTTTTGGTTTTTTGTTGTTTTTTTCTTTCTGGATTGTTGTTCCTTGCAGCACTTACAAAAAGAGCGGGTCTTCCACAGGCGGGTTTGTTTAAAAGGAGGACGAGGGGCAATGCTTGCTTTGCACTTAAAAATTGTGGTGTTAAGTAATTTGGGTTGCGAGAGCTTTCAGGAAAAAGAAAAACGTAGTGGAAGGCACTGAAGGCACTGTAAGAATTATTAATTTTAATTAGGGGGAGGAAAGAAAATACTGTGGCCAGTTTATTGGATGTACGTAAGGTGCTAGGCCTTTTGCACAAAACAGTTTGAATTGCAATTGCAGATTCTTCTGTCTTCACTTAGTTTGTGGACTTCACGCTATTCAGAAAGAGGAATGGGAATCTAAATAACACAATTCAAACTCTTCTTGTTTTTCCTGCCTGATAATTAGTATTTCAGTTTTCTCTCCACATTCATTCTTCTATTAAGGTGGGAAATTTTCTTTGGCAATAGGAAAATAATGAATAGATATTCAAGAAATAGAAAGCAAATTAATTTATTTCAAACTGTAATTCAATGCTCTCTGTTAAAAAGCTTACAGATGAATGGACCCATTTGTGGTGTAATTTGATTACAGCCCTTTATCTTAAACTTCATGCCTTGAAATTTCACTCTGATTTGGGTCTCATCCCATTTGACTTGCCACTAACATTGTTTGCAGTGTAAAGTATCTCTGCACCTTGTTTACTGCTCTCCCTGAATACTCCATGGAGCATTAAAAGGTCCTCAGTCTTAAGCTTCTATTTTTATGTGTTGTTTCATTGTAATTTAAAGTTGCTGCTGATTTTTTGAAGGTCTGGTTTCTTCCTCTCCCATGCTTAAAATGTCACTCTTACTGTCAACAATGAAGTCTTTAATCTGTCACTCTTCATGCATAGACTGCATAGACTGGCATTTCATGGGCCTTTTTCTGTTTGTTTGGGATTATTATTTATTTATTTATTTATTTATTTAGTTATTTTTTAAACTTCAGGGATGGTCCTGTTGTCTTTTTGTTTCACATTACATTTCACATTTTCAATGTTAGAGAGCTGTGAAAGGGTCAGGGCAGTAAGATAACCTCTTTGGGGTTTGATACCTTGTCCAGCATTTGGGAGCAGCACCTGACAGTTTTGTATTGTCTCTGGTTGCTGTGTTGTCTTTTAACATATACACCCTGATTATCAATCTTTCCTTACCTTCCATGGAATCTCACTGATCAGGAACAACAGATGTTTGTGGAATGATTTTTTGGCATGGGAAACTTCTCTTTATTTCCCTTTTGTTCATTTTGTTATTTTTGCAGGCAGTAGAGATGCAGGGGAAGCTTGTTTGTGTCATTCCTGAGACAACTGACAGCACTGAAATGCTTTCTCCTGGGTGCTTTTGCATGCCCTGTGGCAAACAAGGTCCCTGCCCCACAGATGTTTGATGAACATCATGTTGTTCATGAGGGTCTCTGGGAGATGTAACTCTATAAATTTATGACCCCACTGTTTCTCTTTCCTCCTCCTTTAAAAAGTGAAAATGCCCAAAACTCAACAACTTTTTATAGGGGTGCAAGACAAATCTCCTGTCCCACACACCTCATCTGCAAAGAACCCCTCAGGAGAATGAAAGAGGGAGGTGGTCCACATCCCTGCTAATCTTTTCTGATGAGATAGCAAAGATACCAGTTCCTACATCACCTACATTTTTGCCATTGAGCCCTTAAACAGAGTTTTACTGGTGCTACAAGGCTGCCAGTAAGAAATAATGATTTTTAGGACAGATGTGATCCAAAGGGGGTGACAATGACATCATCAGTATTCTGATGTTAGTCATGCAAGCAAGTAAGGTTTTTACATAGCCTCCTGTAAGACGTGATTTAGAGGGACTCTTTCATGTTGTCACACATCGGGGAAAAGGGCTGGAACAGTTTGTTTTAAATCTTGCACGTTTTTTTTAATCATCTTGGGAAGGAAATGTTACAAATCTCCTTTTTTATTTGCCCTTTTGCCATTCTCTCACACTTTTGCCCTTGTTCATGACACAAGTTTTTTAATTTAGATTCTGTTACAATAGCAATATTTTCTTGTACAGAGAACAGCAGTTTTGAGACTATTCTGATAGCCAGAAGCAAGACAGCAGCTAACATGGTGAAGAGGTGAGACCAATAGTGAATGAAATAGTGGGCTGAACTGAGCTGAAAGAAAAATACTATTAATCATAACTTTAAGTTAGGCATGAGGTATTTTATGTAAAATTGCATTAAGAGAGGCCGTCTAGGAATAGAAAATAGTGTAACTGCTAAGCAGTTACACTGAGGACCGTGCTCTTGGTGTTCTGCTTTTGTCAGTGCAGGCCTACTGATTTCAGCAGGCTCTGCCAGGCACCCCAGTGGAGGAGTGTTCCATGTCTTTTTTGGTTGCATGCTGAAGATTTGCATGTGTCTAATGTTTTTGCTGTTGCTATCATCACCATTCTGGTGTTTTATTGATTGTGTTGGTTAGGGTATGGTGCTAATAGCTCCAGGGTTGGGGATTCTGTCTTGTACTAGCCATTCACCTAAGAGCTGGACTCAGTAATCCTTGTGAGCCCCTTCCAGCTCAACATATTGTTTCTCTGTGTCTGACTTAAATGTTCCTTGGTGCCAAGGATTCTTACCTACTCAGAAGCTGTGCACTGTGTTTATGCATTATACAACAACTGTGTGTGGCTTCCCCATTGCATTATTTTTCTTTTGTGTGTGCCTCTATAAACGTTAGTTCTCTGGGGCAGAGAACTGTGCTCATCTGAAAACTCCTGTCTTCATCTCCCTGTGTGCTGCAAAATGTGCAGCTTCCCTCACACCAAAACCAAGTGTCTCTGCTTCCTTGGTTAAACTGTCTCATGCTACTGGGAGGGTGCCACAAGTAGCCTGCTGGAGGACTTGATACAAATACTGTTTTGCTACATTCCTGTCTGGATTTTTTTTTCCCCCCTAATTGCAAAATACTTTATAACAGCATCCAGCAAGGAAAAGTGCTGGATTCTGCACCTGGGATGGGGCAACCCTGGCTGTGTGTACAGACTGGGGCAGGAGATGCTGGAAAGCAGCACCACTCAAAGGAGTTGTGATTGGGGGTCCTGGTCGATGGCCAGGAGGTTCTGAGCCAGCAGTGCCCTGGAGCCAGGAGGGACATCCCTGTCCTGAGGGCACCAGGCCCAGAATTGCCAGTGGGGCAGGGAGGGAATTGTCCTGCTCTGCCCTGGGGCAGCCTCACCGCCACTGGTGTTGGCAGGTTTGGGCACCACAGTATAAAAAAGATACTAAACTATTAGAGAGTGTCCAAAGGAGGCCATGAGGACAGGGAAGGGCCTTGAGGGGAAGCGTGTGAGGAGCTGCTGAGGGCACTGGGTGTGCTCAGCTGGAGGAGAGGAGACTGAGGGGAGACTCACTGCAGTCTGCAACTCCCTGTGAGGGGAAGAGGAGGGGCAGGCACTGATCTCTGCTCTGTGTGACAGGGACAGGACCTGAGGGAATGGCCTGAAGCTCTGCCAGGGGAGGTTAAGTTTGCGTGTTAGAACAGGCTGTTCCCCCAGAGGGTGGCTGGGCACTGAACAGCTCCCCAGGGCAGTGGTCACAGCACCACGGCTGACAGAGTTCAAGGAGTGTTTGGCCAAGACTCGGGCACAGGGTGTGACTCTTAGGGGTGGTGCTGTGCAGGGCCAGGAGTTGGACTCAATGACCCCCGTGGGTCACTCCCAGCTCAGCATGTTCTGTGATTCCTTTTAGTGCATAGGAGTTAAATCTGAATGGTGGACAGTTTGGGATAATGCAGGCCATTGAACCACCAGCATGCAATAGATAGTAGGAAGGTGAGCCTACCCTTGTCTTTTGAGAGTATGTAAAACTATATGGAGAGTCCAGGAGAATAAAGGGGGCTCAGGGTTCTTCCAAGCACTGTCTCTATGTAATGTCGTTAGCCTGATTTCTGAATAATGCTTCAGTATGCCCCTGAACATCTGGAGTCAATGCTAACAAGTAATCTTTCCTGTCTATTCCAGTTCCTAATATAAAAATTTGGTGGTAAACTGTGTGAAGTAGTTGAGGGAGAAAGGTATTATTTAAGTTGTAAAGCTATTAAATTATAACTAGAATAAAGTTGAGCAGTTAGTTTGCTCATATGGCTGGGTGGTTAAAGTAATTGTAGGCCAAGTATCTAGCATCACAAATTTTAAAACTTCTGAGGGTTTTTTGATACTCTTTGGTCTGCGATGTTCATTATTTCTGAATGCTGAAGAGAAGGAAAAAGTTCTGCATGTGTGAAGGATAAGACCTTGGTCACCTGAAATGTTGAAGGCAGCCATTCAAAAGCATCTGTCACTCTGGGTTCTTTTTCAAGATGCTCCAGTTTGTGTATTGGTGACTTGATGCAGAATGACAGACACTGCAAGCTTTGTCAGGTTTGTCACTACATACAGACAGCTTTCCGTGTGAATTGGGTGTTTCCCAGAGAAGCTAGATGGGATGGTGTAGCCATGCTGGGCTCTGCTTTGGGTTTGATTCTGCTTGTCATGCAGCTACTACAGTGGGAGGCTTGGAGGCAGAAGGTGTTCTCAGTGTGGTGAGGTCCTTAAAAATATTAATTCCAATAAAAGTGTAGCAAGAAGTGAATGGTGATAAAATATATAGAATAAGTTGGATTTTCTTTAAGTTTTCAGCAAAAAATAAAGCTAGATTTGTTGTCTTGAAGTTTGTGATGGTATTTTTGGCAATCTGTCTGTTTTGCTTAGTAATAATTGACTTATGAACAGCGTGCTGTTGCTATTAATATAAGTGTTTCTCATTGCCTGATCACTTGTTTACTGTATACGTGTCCTGAAATTGGAGATACTGTAATAAAAGGTCTATTTTGGACTTCAGAATATAATAGGACAAACAAGTGCTTAAAATGTATCCATGCATCATTTGAGGACATTGAGATCAGCAGTCTGTTTCCTTTGGTATGAACTCAGACAAACACATGTTGTTTATACCCTTATATGAGAAACAGATCGGCCTGCAACACTGGATGATTATCTGGCAAAGGCAAGTTACTCCTATAGTTAAAACTTTTTTTTTTTTTTTTTTTTTTTTGTGTCTCTCATGGCTTCTGCCATCCCATGCATCCTAGGAAGACCACTCAGTAAAGGCTTTTGCCAGTTAGAGGATCATATCTACTCATCTAAAACACATTGCTTGTGTTTTCTTTTGTTGTGGCAAAGACTCCCAAATGCCTTGAGTATTTTATTTTGTTTTCTGGGTGTGTATATGTGTGTGATATCTGAGGTTTGGGGACTTCTTTTTCGGTCTGATTTGGTGACCATCTGTTACAGAAGGACTGAGTGCTGATGTCCAGACACCACAGGAGGCTGGAGTGATGGGAAGCCTCATGGTTAAAGCTGCCTGCCTGCCCTTCCCCAGAGCACTCTGCTGCCTGTTTGTGTCACCGTGGGCATTGATGGTGCAGAACATGCTGGTGGTTGTTCAGGATAAGTAGAGCTAGTGAGAATCAGCTAACTAAGTAGGTGGAGACAACAGAATTTACTTGTTTGGGCTAAGGAAGTATATAAGCTCTTTAACTGTGGATGTCATCAGTTTGTGTTCAAGGCTGCTGGGTGTTTCAGCTGCTGCTGGGCTATGAGAGCATTCTGCAGTGTTTAACATGTTAAACCTTGGAAGGAACAGTTTTTTTTCCCAATAGTCTCTTACTGTTTATCTACAAATGTTATTTTTTTCACTTTATTTTCTGCTTCTGGCACATGGCTTACCAGTGGGGCACTGCCTGATTTTCTCTTTCTTTGCCTGGCAGTTCTGTCATGCAGTCAGTCCTCAACCTACCATGTGGTCCCATCAGGCTGAGGCTGATGCCAAGTCAGAAACTGACAGGAGTGCTTAGAAACTAAATGAGATTCAAAAGGTGGAAGTACTAGATCAAAGCCAGAGTGTAATGCTGGGCAGCACTGTGCTGGAAAAATGTTGATTTAGATATTGTACTTTTAAAATAAATAGATATTTGCATGTAGTTTGTAGTGAGATAGTTGGTTATCCTTATCTCCTGTGTTTCAGTTTATTGGGAAGGCTGTCACATAGACCAGATGCATCACCTGTGGATAAGGTACAACACCAGTTATGTAAAAGAAACATCAATGGTGCCTGTTCGTGTTCAGCTGAGAAATAGAAAAGAGGAAAAATACTAATCTTCTGCCATGGAACTCATTAAAAATTCCCTCAGATTAATATTTATTATTATTTTGAGGTGAAAGTCAGTATTTAAATTAAAAATATGGCTTTTCTAAGTTAGATGGCTCATCCTGAAAGCTGGTTCTGGTATGTTTCAGCAGTAGAGCCAGTGTAGGTCTGTTAAGGGAAAGTATGAGTACTGTGCATTTGTCATCTAGAAGTAACAGCTGAATTGTTCATTAGCACAATAATTTGAATCCACAGTCTATCCCTCTTCTGAATTTTAACTTAAATTTGGCTCTATTTGATGGCTGAATTCTTTGACAATGCCTTGGTCATTCTTCATAAACATGTATGTCTTTCCAGTGATTTTTTTTTAAATGCTGTTTAGTATACCACCTCATTTATCCAATACACATCTTCTTAATCATCCTCCATGCTGGAGCTTTAGACAAGGGCTATAATTTCTTTTCTCAGCAGAAACAGTACAGATTTGTTCTTTTGTTTACTGCCAACTCGAGTAAACTCCAGCTCTGATCTTCTGGTAACTGAAGGCTGGTAAAGGAAGATTTATCCAACAGGAATGTGAGGAAATATCTCCATTCATTATAGTTCAGAATCAGCAGAGCAAGGCTTCTAAGCTGCTGTTATTATTTAAAAGTAAAAAGATCTCTTCCCCCCACCCTCAGCTCAGCTTAGTTTTGTGTATATAAGATATATTTGTTAAGAAAGAAAACAACAGGCAAAAATGTTCTATTATGGCACAGAAGAAATGAAGATTGATTAAATATGATTACATGATATATGATTGATTAAATATGACTATACAAGACATACTAGACAGAGTTTAACTGTGCTGACCATTGAAACAGAGAATCTGATCTCGTTTTTGTGGTCTGATATATAATAAACATTATGTACTAGTTATTAATGTTTTATTTTCACATCCAAAGAAATGCAGTGAATGCCTAAACTTCCTCACCAACCAGAACAACCTTACTTTGGTCTGTTAAATGTGGCTTACGAGAGATTAAAATAAAAAGCCTACTTCTGATCTGCAGCCTGCTTTAGGAAGCTCCCAGCAATAATACTAGAGATACCAGATCTCCCAGCAGATGCCAGAGTTGCTGTTTAGCACAGAGTTAGCATGTAAAGAGAGAAGTGGCAAGTTTGCTTGGTGGCAGAAAACCATTCACTAATCCTTTGGGAACCTGTGAGGTATGCTTTTGTGGGGATGCCTGGGCAGGCAAAGTGATTTTTTAGAAATTTTGTGGTCCAGTTAATGTTTGGTAATGTGATGGAATAAATGTTTTTATGGTACTTGTGCTACTTATTGGCCAGTAATTGTCGAGAGATGTGGGCTGTTATTGATGGTAAGCTGTACTTGACCCAAATTTTTTCAATACAAATTGATTATAAAATAGGAGCCAAACCCTCTCAGGACTTCGAATGCATGTTTGACTAAGATGTAACTGTAAAGGAGAAGTTCATCGTTTCCTGTAAAGTTTTAGTGTTCTTATTATAGAGGATACTAGAGATGGCATAATGTGTGTCTATTTAGGAGTAAAATGCAACCTTTAAGTCTTACGCGAAGTATTCAAATAGATGAATTTAAAAAGTTGATACTGGGGAATTTCTGAACCTGAGAGGAGGAAATTTACAAGTTTTGACATGGATGGAACAGTTAAAAATGTATGTGTGACTCTCCCTGTTTTTTTCTGTTCAGGCTCTTTAAGAATGTTACGTGAGGAGAATCTGGGTAATGATATGCACTGGTTTTGGCAATATCTGACTATTTATCCTAGTTCTGTGGTTAAAAGATGGGTATTCAACACCTTTTTTTTACAGGGTGAGTTGGTGAAAGTTGGTAAGTCTGAGACCTTGACGGAAAATCGTCCATGTTCATCTTGCTTAACATCTGTAGTTTTTATTTCTTTTCCTAAAGAAAGGATAACCTCTAAGGCACTCACTTGCAAATAAATGTAATCTTGGCAGGAAGAAAAAAGAGTTGCTCTTAATATTGAGAAGGATATACTCTACATGCATCTAAGCAACTGTATGCACTGTATGCATTTACATAGATTTACTTAGACTTTATTTTTGTGCTTTTTTGAAAATGATGGATGATTTTTCATGTGATTAGTCTTTCAGTTGTGATCTTTTTCAAGCTGCTTTTGGGTGGAAATTGGAGTTTGTAACATGGAAAGCAAACATTTGCTCTTTTTAAACTACTACACAGTATTAAATGTGCTAAGTATTTAGGAAAAAAAATCTCAGCTTATTTTGTGTTTATAACTAAGCAGCGTAACATGACCTGTACTAAACAAATGAAGCCAATGGTGACTTGAGACTGTGCTTGGCAAAACATTGGAGCTGGGAGGTCTCAGCCTTCCACACCTGCTTTTTATTTACAGACTGGAAGAAGAAAACCAAGTTTACTTGCCAGGTTTACTTTTCAGTTCCTAATTTGTTTCCCAACCTGGAATTAACTAATGATAATTTTAAACTAAACTGAGTGATTTGAAATGAGGAAAATATTCACTCATCTTGTGGAAGATAATATGCTGTCAAAATCTGGTGTATCGCATAAGTGGACTGGTTACAGTCACTTTGTCAGTGATTCCTCCTCAGCTGACTTGTTTCATTTGGTTTGGAGCTTGGAGCAGCAAACATATTTTGATAAATGTTGTTTAAATTATCTCACACCTAAAATAATATTGTCACTGCAAAAATTTTTGGATTTCAGGCATCTTTATGTCAGATGAGCTAATGTTAAAATAAAATTGTGCTCTTAATTGTTTTCATATTCAAACTACTTGGTTGCAGAAGGGTAGTGTTAGAATTGGCCTTTCATTGCTGTGGGGATAGATTTCAGGCAAGTTCTGATATACTGAGATGATGTGTTGTGAGTTGCATGTTATTACCCATTTAGCTTTTTTGTAAACCAAGCAGGGTTTTATTGTGTGTAGTTTGTTTTGTATCTGCTGAGCCAGCGAGGTGTGAAACTGCACACTTGTGGCTCAGTCTCTCTTGAGCTTACTGCAGGTAAGTCTAGTTAGTGAATGCTTTTCTGCTGGGAGTGGTGAGACTGTGTGCTTTGCAATAGTTCCATCTCAAAAATTGGTCACAAATTGACATAGATTGTTTGTTAAGAGATTTTTCTTCAGGTAAAATGCCAGCAATGTAGAGTGGTTACAGCATTTTTTTTGCAAACTAAATCAATGCTTCATTATGGAAAATAAAATGGATGTAGTTACCTGCATTGCAGTCAAGGTAATGGTAGGTACAGATGTGCAGAACAACTAGATTCCTAAGGAACAGAACATAATTTTTAACACAGATTTTGTTTTTCAGTGATTGTCTTCTTGTCAGTATTCCTGGCATACAGTAAAACAATATTTTGGTGACTGTCAGAAACTACTTTGCTACACCAGTGTAATGTTGGCTAAAAACAAAAAAAAAGTAAGCAAGAATTTGGCTTGACCAGAGCAGGCTTTATGGTTTAATGGGGAAAAAGATGAAGGGAACTGATAAAGGCCAGGGCTGGCCTTGTGAATGAGCATGGATGGCCTCATGTGGGACTAAGGGTTAATGCAGCAGTGGAGCCTCAAGCCTTTTTGTGCAGTTTTCAGTCCAAGCCTGGTACATTGTCACAAACTTAGAAAACAGCATATCTTCACAGAATGGATGAGGTCAAGAAGGATCTCTGAAGATCATATAGCCCAACCCCCCCAGCTCAAGGCAGAGGCTACTCAAGCAGCTTGCTCAGGATTTTGTCCATTGGGATCTTGTGCTTAAAGCCATGCATGGAGCTTTGCTCTCTGCTGTGTTAACATGTTGTTGACCTCATTGACATTGTAATGCTTTGCTCCATTTGGCATTTCTTTCCACAAAGCATTATAATGTGTGATTTAATGTCTCAGCACGACAAAGTGGTTTTTAAACTTTAAAGTGAAACTGTGCAACCTCTTGGTTATGGAGAGAACTGTTGGTATGAGTGAGACTATTTACTGCAGTAGTTCATTCGTCATTTGTGCTGCTTTGTGAGCATTCCAGGTGAAACTGCTTATTGCCTTTAAACTGTGAAAAACTAGCTGAAACCAAAAAATTCCATAGCTTGGTAAGAGCAAAGCTTGCCTTGGGAAAGGGCATGTACTCACTTCTGTGCTGCTGCAGACAACTTAATTACAATTTGTAATGATGTTGGATAGATGCACAAGACTAATGAAGCTACTTCTACCCAAGCCCTCTACATAGAAGTTTCATTTGTGTCCTTGACCTAAGTAAGGGAAAGTATTAGAATGATATGAAGTCCAAATGTGACTTAATTTGACTTTAATGTGCAGTATTGTGTGCTGGATGCCCTGCAGTAAATGTTGTGCTTTGGTTATTGTGCAGTTTCTGAAATTCCACTGTAAGAATGGTCATGTGATGGAGCCTCACTGTAGGGAAGTGTTTTCTCTGTGCTCTTCCTATTGGTATCAAGTTACTCCAAGCATTTCTGAGTGGTTCTTATAATTCCTGTATATACAGTCATGCTGTTGGCTTTATGCCTTACGTCATTACCCATCCCAGTGCTGTATTCCAGGGACTGCTGAGGTTTGATCCCAGGACAAGTGCTCTGTGTCTGTATGTAGGGAAAGCCTCATGTCTGAGGAAGGGTAAGTTTATAAGGCAAGGGTTTGCATGGAACTGCTGAGCTATCCCCTGGTAGCTCTTATGCTGTGACAGGCCAGAAATACTTCTTGTTTGCACAGGAGTGTGAAATCAGGCTGGAATGATTAATGTAAATGTAAATTAATGTGTTCTGTACCCATTTGAATGGCTTTGCTCATTCAGATGGTAGTTGAATTGTAATTTTAGGCAATGATTTAAATATGAAGTAGTCCTGAAACAGTCACCTATTGGCTTTTAATGATCTTGTGAAGCAGTGTATTTTGAACGGATATCTCATGATAAAGGTGATAACGACCTAACTATTGGTGGAGGGAAAAAAAAAGGAACAAAGTCAGAAATGCTAAATAATATGTACATGTGCAAGTTACATGCTTTGTGTAGAATTTGCGTCCTGAGATGTACATGAGCATACGTTTGAAATTAATTTTCTTCTATGTTTATAGTATAGCATTGAGGATTTATTTAAACTGGTGCATAATTGGCTGTTAATCCATTTTTTATAGCCTTCCATGGCAAGTTATTGCTGTTTATCTGTTTTTGAGATTTCCTACTACCATAACCACGTGCTTGTCTTAGAGATGTGTGGCTGGCCACACTACACAGAATGGATTTATCTTTAGGTACAGTCACTGTTGGGTGGATAACTTAGAGTGTACTAGGAGCATCATAGCAGGGCAGTTGATGAAATTCCTGACCCTGGAGTTTCCATCTCCAGTGTTTTGGAAGTTGCTGTTAACTTGTTGTGTGTGTTCCAAGTTCAGGGAAAAAAAAAAAAAACCAAATATCAGACCCCCTATACTTTGAAGCCACCTCATTTTGTTTATGTTTATGGTACAGACTCACAGCTGGAGCAGTGTGGCTGTGGGCTGGTTAATTCAGAGTTGGAGTGGAAATGATTGACTTGTTAACCTTTCTTTACTCAGGAGAATGAATAGTCAGATGATTAGATCTTGTTGTAGGGAGAAAAGCTATTTATTTTTATAGGTATAAGGTGTGTAACTAGCAATGGTGTTAACCTTTCTTCAAAACAATAGGGGAGGCTTTTTCTATATGTATTACTAGTGTTCCACTTTGAATATTACCCTTTCTCACTTTGTGTTTTTACAGTAATCATTTTTCCCTTTCACTTGGGTTTGAAAAAATTCTGTGACAAGAACAGTTTCTGGATTCAAAATAGAATGCTACTCATACATTTTCCATGGCCTATTAAAACATACTCCTGGTTATATATTCCTTGCAAGATCAGCACCGCAAAAAAGGACAATGAAAGAATTTCATGTGAGCCTTACATAAAATAAAGTTTAAAATTCATTAGGACCTGCCTTTTAAGCACTTATCAAATCTTCTCATTGTCAGGTTTTCTTCCCACCTAATGTTCACGTTATATGAAGTCAATGCGAGGTACATGATAATACTTTCAGAGTCACCTAAGTCCCATTAAATAAAGCAAGCACTTGGGTACCCCAAGGCTCATTCAAAGCCAACAGGGCTTGGACTCCAAAATGGCTGTTGCTGTTTGAGGAGGAGATGCTTAAGAACTTTAAAAATTTTGTCTCCTGCTCAGACTAGCTGGTAACATTCAGGACAGGAATGAAGTAAAAATGCACCAAAGGGAAATAAAGGCTTAGTGTGGCTGCTCATGTGGACAAGAGTGAAGATATATTTCTGAGAATTATATATAGGGCATCAAAAATGGGGATGTCTGTTCTTCTCTCTTCCCCAGCTGGGCTATGGGCTGGCTTCACTCCATGTCTCCAGCAGCTCTGGCCTCTGTGCTGCTTCAGCAGTGGTCCTGCAGTGCCAGGCCCCCAGTGCTCCAGGGTCACCCAGTATAGCACGTGCTGCCTGTGCCTCGGGGAGCTGGGCAGAGTCTGCTGGTTTGCTTTGCAGAGGAAGAAACTGAGGCGCACAGGAAGGTGAGTTCCTTCCCCATCTCACTCAGCAGGTCTGCAGTAGGATCTTACTCTTGTTTTCCAGATCCTGCATAGTCTTCACCACTAGGACTAGCACTTTTCAGTAGGACAGATGAAGGCCATGTTTTCAGTCCATGTGTGTATTAGCCACTTTGATGTCCTTCTCATCCAGCTGCTGCTTTCTTTGGTGTTTTTTTTCTTCCTGGTTTTGGTAGGCTCATTAATGGAGGTGTTCTCTGTTGTCTCTCCTTGCACCTTGAGAGAGCTATGTGAGTTGGAAGATGTCCATATGAGCTTCCAGTAGTAACAGCAGTCTTCCTGAAACTCACAAAGAAAACCACTAGGAATGTACTCATATGCATATGTGGCTTTTAAATACACATAGACACACATAAATATGAACATGTGTACAATATGTCTGTAGCTATATATGTGTGTCATTCTGAAGTCAGAGTTCTCTTGAAATGGAAATTGCCTCAGCTAGAAAGTAGAGGTAGCTCCTGCTGGCAAATAAAGCCACATGTTTTTGGGAGCTCTAATAGCTGTGCTTCAGAATAGGGAATGTCTCTCTTCCACTGTCCTTCAGATGACAGCTGCCACAATGAAGCCTGAATATGAAGAATACATTTTTCTGTGGCTGTATCCTGGGCGCTGGGAAGACTCTACAGTTCAGAACAATAGCAGAATATAGAGCTGCCAGCAGGCAGTCTGAGTGGACAAGTATAATCATGCACCACTCAGCTTTCAAGGAAATTACAGTTAGTGCACTGACTTGCTCATAATAGCGATCCATTGTTTAGCTTAATAACTTATCAACTCTCCAGGAACCAGCTAGTGATCACTGTCATCATACACTGCTAATCATTCTGTTTTTAAATTATCCCAAGATGAACAAGGACCCATCACATCACCTATTAAACCTGCAAACTGAGTGCACTATAATTTTTTTTTTTTTTTTTTTAGCTAGAAGGAACAGTATTGCCTACCTTTTATCTTCTCTTGTTTTGTCATTATCTTTGTCATATGTAATGGTGCCTGTAGATTTTTTTAAATGTCTGGTTAAAAGGACATTGTCAAATTATGTTTGGATATTTTTAGATAGAGTTTATGTTAAATTATGGGGTTTTTTTGTGGTAACTACTAGGGAACTGAATCTGAAACCTGCTTTTTAAGGAACATTTGTTTTTCATAAAGCATTTGTGGCAGAGGAGTGATTTTTAAATTTTTTTATGGTGCTTGTCTGTAGTACCTGGGTTTCTGTCAGTCACTAGTAAGTGTAGCCTGAGAATGTCCTCTTTAGTAGTTAAGAGTAATTATCCCTCTTAGAAAAATTTAGAATTTAAGGCACAGGAGAGTAGTGTGATTTACCCAGAGCCATGCAGGGCTCTGGAAGAAGAAGCAGGCTGGTTTGAGTCCTGATCCCAGTAGGCCTTACATTGTGCTGAGTGTGTTCTGCCTTCTTACCAGAGGGTTATTTGTGAGTTCTGAGCTGCCAGCACTGAAGGAGCCTTGGACTATTTCTTCAGAAGAAGAGTGGCCACAGCTTCATTTGCAGACATTGATATGAAAGATGCTGGAATGATGCAAAGTACCAAACCTGTTGGGACACCGTTTTGTGGTCAGGAGTGCACAGACATGCAAATCATGTGAGCAGATCTCCAACCTGTTCCATGCTTAGGATTGAAATGGTGAGTGTTAAAAGGGGAGGGGAAAACAGATGTACATGCTTGACTGAAGTAGGCTTCCTTGCTCTTCTGAATAGTGCAGTTATGGCATAGTCTCCTGATCTCAGGAATTGTGCAGTCTCTGAGGTCAGCTGTTTTTACTAGACCAGAACAAGTACACCAGGATTTTAATGAAACCCAGAGCATTTTTGTGGTTTTCTTTGTTTTCACCTCTCCTGTGTCTGTCTTGGAAAGACGATTGTATCTCTTGATCAATGATGACTAGAATTAAAATAAGGACCCTTCTGCTCCAAGATTTATTGTCTGGCACATCTATGTCTGATGAAGTGTCATCTTTCATGTTTTGAGAAGATGCTGTCTGTGATATCTCTGAACCATATGAGAAAACACACCTATTCTTGTCAATTATAGTAATAGGCTAGCTTAAATTATACAGGTGTTTGTATATTGTATGGAAAAATGTAGATCCAACCTTTGTTAATAAACAGAAAAGATCAGATTGTTAGAAAATGGTGATCATCTACAGAGACTAACCTTTGCATATACTTCAAATATATCACCTACTTGTGGCAGCAAGAAGTGAAAAAAATGCTGAGTAGGTATGTCATGTCCCCAAGGTAAGTTCAGTATAAGGAAATACCTGAAGCTTACAGGTGTGGCTTTCTCTTTTCCATGGGAATATTTCCCACTTCTCCAGGAGTTTACCATCTTTCTTTGAAAACAGTTGTTCAGGGTGCAAGTCAGTCCAGTTTTATTGGCTTTATTTGCTGTAGGGCCAACAAATGGCATTCAGCCCAAACTCCAAGGTTGTGCCAGTTCACTGTATTTTGCACTGTACAAAGTTGAAAAACATTGCCAGATGAGAAAATAGAATTTAATAGAATTGAATTGGAAAGCCTAAAACCTCCTATTAAACAATGCCAACCTGTTCTTTGATACAACACAATGGCTGTTCAATGATTTACGTTCCCGTGTGTTTTGAAATGTGTCTGACTTGGTAGTTATGCTTGACCAGAACTTTCTCTGGCACAAAGTACTTCTTTCTTTGCCCTGTCTGCAGATACTAGAGTGGAATTGTCAATGTCCAAGGCAATGATTTTGTTACAAATCTGCTTGGGATGCCCTGATAACCCACTTCTCTGCACAGCAAAGTCAACAAGTTTCTCTGTGTTGATGTTGGTGTGTTAGAGCCCAGGGTGAAATATACATGTTAGAGGAATGTTTCTGTAAAACCCTGTTCATGTAAATTGGACATCAGTATGCTTGAGGTTTCTGGGAAAATAGCCTTTTTTGCTTGGTGTACCATGCATTGGGATCTTTGGATAATTCATGTTATATTTAAGCCAGGTTTTGATTATCTGTGGTGAAATTTGTGAATACTGAAAGTCCTGCACTAAGAGGACAAAACATCCCCTTTACATCTAGATGAGCAGAGTGGAAGCAACATGGCATTTTGTTGTTGGTTTCTCAGCCTGGGAAAATCAGCAAGTGACAGAATTACTGATGGTTCTTTCCCAAGAATCACATTCTAGACTCATAAATACGGTTTCTGCTACTTTAACTTTTATTTCACCAAGGCTCTCCCATTCCTTTTCTCCTGGCTAACTGATGCTTACAGTGCTCCCATCTTTTTGCAAAGGCAGCTCCACTGTGGATTGAAGCCATTGTTTGTTGTGAAGTGTGAATGTGAAGGTATTGGTACTTTTTGATGGTTCCTTAAGCCTTACTCTGCTACCTCTTCCTCTTTTATTGCTGCCTCTGTGGCTGTGAAATTCTGTTCAATGCTGGTTTGTTGAAGAAAAAAATCCATGCTGGTTAAGAGTGTAAGCAGCACAGGACCTCCTTTGTCTGGGAGTCTGGCCAGAGAGAAATTTTTACTCAATTTAAGCCATGGGTCTGCACCTTCATTAGGCTTTTTCATTGATACTTGTATAGCTGTCTGTGTTGCTCAGGAGGAAGCTATGATGCCTCACACAGAGGAGAGCCTCAGAACAGCTCTCAGACTGCTCAGCAATAGTGGACTGCCATGATGGGAGGGTGAGGATGCAGGGCAGAAAGGGTGCAAGGGTCTAAGAAAACCTGCATGCAAATTTTGGGTTTGAGCTGAGGTTTTTGTTGTTGTTGTTTTTGTTTGTTTGTTTGTTTGTTTGTTTTAAATTGAAAGAAACATTTTCTCTAGATATCTGTTGTTTAAGCCCAGATGAAGAGATTGATTCCTTTAGTACAGGTGACAATAGGATTGACCTCTTTATACTGCCATTATTTAGAGGGAAAAACTCTGAACTTTGCTACTGCTGAAATAATTGTGGTAAAATCATCCAGTCATTTTATCTTCACCAAATATTTGGCTCATTTTGGAGGCAAGGATTTGATAAAGGTTAAATTATTGGATCTCACCTCATTTTGGAGCCTCATTTTGTCCTTTTTTCAGGTAGCTGAATGGTCGTATTGCAGCTGGCAGTGATACAGGCTCATTGTAATCCAGGCAATACCCTCAGTTGAGGAAGGAGTTAACAGGAGCATGGCCCAATACTAGATGTTTTTTATAGACAGTGAGCAAGCTAAGCCTATCATATAACAGGAGAAATCTTGAGTCAGTCGCAAGAAGTAGCCACATTGACGTTAATGTGTTTAGAAATGACAGACTTTGTACCTATCTTTTGGTAGATTCAGGTGTTACTTGCTTTTTCCAGTACACTTATGTTCAGTTTCTCAAGTAGAAGATGCTGCCCAGTTTTCACACAGCTCTAGAATGAAGCATTGTACCAGCTGAAACTCCACAGCAGTTGTAGCTTTGCCTTTTGTAGCCTCGGTCAAAAATGAAGTTATTTTACAGAAATCCAGTTAATTACATTTCAGCTTTTCTTTGGACAGGTCAGCAGTGATTTGCTTGGAAACCTTGGCATACTGGTGAATTTCTGCTGGGGTGAAAGCTTGCCTATGATTTAATCTAAAAGATTCCCTTCCCTCCCATGCCATTTATTCACCTCAGCACAAAATATTACTTTGACATTGTGTGAGTTGATTCCCATGAAGGTAACATCCTTCTCCACAGAGTGAGTGCACTGACACTGGAGCTTCCCAGAAAATCTGTCAAAAGTGCTTCACCTTGGCCTTCATACCTTCACTATGTCTAACATTGCTGTTAAATCAGTAGTAAAGTTCTGTCCAGGTTTGCATACTGACAGATTTGAAGCAACAAGCTCTGTAACATTACTTTTGGTATTTTTACCCATGTGTTCATATGGGCACATGGAGCCTCCTCCTGAAATGTTTTTGGCCTCCCCAGTCTGCAGATTACTGGCTGGGAGCATGTTTCCTCCTTGATGCATTATAGAAAAATCAGTGTCATATAGTTACATGGCACCAAACTAGTGAATGTAGTGCCTGCATCCAAAATTGGGAAGTGTCTTTGTGGGAGACTGGCTTCAGTGGAATTATCTGATATTCCAGTTAACTGGTTCATTGCTGGCTTTCCCAGAACCCCATAATGTCCCTTGGTCATTTTCTTTCAAAATTAACCTGGTTTTCTTGGTCTGGGTAGTTAGTCCTTAAATAAACTAAGTGCTTGGGGTTTGGGGGACTGTATTTAGTCATTTTCAGATTACAATTTTGATTCCTTCACTGACTGTTTGTCTCTAGCTCTCTGCCTTTTGAAAGAGTCTGCAGATTTTGAACTGATGGTTCTTCAATCTGTTGCCACTCATTGTCTTGTACTTGTTTCAACATATCATAACTGTTCTTCTGGCTCCCTCAAGCCCTGTAGAGCCTTGTTATGTCAGGGTATGTGGGAGATGGTTGTATGTATTTTTGTTGTTGAGGGAATCTCATTTTGAGTCCTTTATCTTTTGTATCTCAGTCCTTGGAGGTATTTGGTTCTTCCCAGAATGTGTTGTTTCAAAGTTCTCAGCTGGCTAAAGCCTTTGCTGCTGAAGCACTGAAGTTGTCAGATGTAGCTGAGCAGGCTTCTTGGGGCAGAGACTGTGCAAGGAGCTGGAATGCAGGCTGGGAACTTGCAATATAGGTGGTAGAACTGTGGGCAAGATCAACCATGATAAAACCTACACCAAAGTCACAGTCTTGATACAGGATTACTAAATCTGTTTTCAGAACGTCAAACTATATAATGACAAAACCTTTAATCTTCTCTCTTTCTCTCTCCCTCCTGTTTTTTCACACACACACAAACACACAATCATCTTTTTCATTCTTCTTTCTCTTTAGTCTGCAGAAGGCAAATTCCTGAAGCATTCCTGGCATAAGGAAGGAAGCTGATAACACTGGTGTGTAATGCTGAAGCTGTTTAATAGTTTCCAGCACAGGGCTCTTGCATTTTAGCTGGGGGAAGATTCCTGAGTGAAGCCTCTCAAGGGCACTGTGTCCTCTTGCTACATCCAAGTCCAGTTGTGTGCCTGAGTGCCCTCTTTGGGAGAAGGCAGGGGGTGTGTAGTACCAGGAACCAGGATTCCTAGCTTCTATTCTTAGCCCAGCAACCAATTTGTTGTAAAGCCTTTGGCAAATCATTCAGGCCTAATCCTGCACATACAGCAGTCCCCAACAAAGTCCTTTCTGTTTTTCACTGGGGACAGAGGATCAGCTTCTTAACTTCTCCTTTTCTTGCACTCTGGAGCACTGGTGAATTGAAAAATATGCGAGAAAGTGTGATAATTCGTTCATGTTTATGAAGCAGTGTCGTGGGCATCACTGTGTGATCTTGCATCCATAATGGGAGATAGATTGCTGTTATCAGCTGAATCTCTGGAGCACAGGATTTTTGGCCTCTCTCATCAGAATACAATTTTACATGATTATACAGGATAATGCTGGAAATGCCTCTGCACTGTCCAGATGGCAGGGTCAGTGTAGCGTGGATCTTGCTCAATTGCTTTGTGTGCCAGGATAAGTGCTGCTGCTTTTCTCTCTTTATACTATTGGCACAGCTAGAAATTGAGGAATTCTATGACTGTTGATAAATTCTGCAAGATGGAAATTAATACTTACAGAGACCTCTGGATTTTTTTACCTTAAATTAATTTCCCACCCTTTTGCAAGGTGAATGGCAGTGCTCATTTTTCTGTGGTATTTTTGCTTCAAAATAATCTGAGCTGCAATCTGAAAATGAAATGGTGTAAAAAACATTCTGGGCTAGGAGTTAATTTCAGGAGTACCTTGGAAGATAGACGGCCATAACAAAAAGGTACTTTAATCTGCAACCTCCTTGCCTTTACATTTGGCTCTGTGTATTTTCTAGCATGTGCGGTTCTGGTATCTGCTGAGTGCAGCATCTTGCTCTGCTGATTTGTGTAAGGCTTTATTTGCCTGCTGCAGGGACAGAGGTGGATTAATCTATAGAGCTGTCAGCAGAAATCTGTTAGTAGGCTTTTGAGGGGAGATCAGCTTGAAGAAAACACAACTTGATTTTTGTGTCAGTTGAATTTTTGATAATATTACAGAACGTCTGGTCTCTTTGTACACTTGGTTCTGAAAACACAGTGTCTGTAGGGGATTTTTGAGGTAGGTAATGTTTTAGTGTAGTGCTCTTTCCTGTGGAGGGACAGGGCTGCCCCAAAGCTTACAGATACTTGACAAATAGGGCTTAAAAGTAGGCATGCCTTCCTGAATAAATTATTTAGTTAAAATAAGAGACAGAATAGCAGAACTATTACCTTCCATGCCACTTGGGCTGGGACAATACTCTCCTTTTTCTCTGCTCAGTGAATGAAAATATTATCCTGTCTTCCACAGCAAATCATTTCTGGGAGCTGGAGGGGCAATGGTGCGAAAAGCACAGGTAGCCCATAGTCAGAAGCTTCTAGTTTGTTGGGAGCTACATGCCTTTAAATACCTTTAAATATGCATGTCAGTTTGTCGGTATCTCTCCAGCTTTGCAGTTTTGTATTGTCTCTGTCTGCATTTGAGGCAGTGAACTGGAGCTGCCACCAGTGCTGGTGACTCCTGGTGCTCGTGGAACTTCACCAAGGGATGTACCTGCTAGTGCCCATGTCCCACCCCAGTGCTGTGTTCTCTGAGATTGATGCACCAGGGCTGGGTCAGTCCCCCCAAGTGAAGATGATGATAACAACAACAATACCATCTATCATACTGTTCTTGGAAGTCACTGCATGTTTGTGATTTAGAGCACCTGTCCAGCAGTCTCCTGTACTTTAAAGAGATTCTCTTCATATTGTTCTAAGCTTCTCCAAATGTGTTTTCTCTTCCTGAAAGTATAGGACTCTCTTGCTTTCCTGTCTGCTCTCTCCCTCTCAGTTGCTAGAGTCCTCTGCCCTCGAGGGGAAGACTGGCTGAAGGAACTTGTTTGCTGCAGTTCTGCCTGAGGGCACCAGTAGCCCTGCGGGAGGACTTGAACTAATCGTGAGCTTTCAGTTCTCTTCCTGCCTCCTCAGTAGAGAAGGTTGCAGCCCTGAGTACTTCTTACCACAAAAGAGCAGGAAGGCTCATCCCCAACAAAACTGGCATCAGGAAAGGGACCAGGAAAAAAACTTTTGCTCTGCTTCTCCAAGTACTGCACTGGACTAGCAT
The DNA here is from genome assembly GCA_030060385.1 of Muscicapa striata striata. Lineage (NCBI taxonomy): Eukaryota > Metazoa > Chordata > Aves > Passeriformes > Muscicapidae > Muscicapa > Muscicapa striata. Next base: position 2,226,319 of record JAREIS010000032.1, on the reverse strand, counting down.
CTCAAGGTGAGCTTAAATGTAGCCCAGTGTTGACTAAATTGTGCACTGGCTGACTTAAGTATTTTTATTAAAGCCGGCCCAAAAACTGATAGAGGCTTTTTGACTCCTTCCTACACTGATAGGTTTTTTCCATTAGTTTTACTAAGGTTCCAGCCATAAAGCAGTTTTTTGGTCATTTTGTGTTAATCTCCTTCTGTTGACACTAGAGCATTGTGTGATTTAAGGCTTTGTTTTCAGCCATCATATGAAGGCTAATTATTTCCTTCTGGCATCCTCTCAGTACGAAAGCATGGGACTTAATCTTTCAAAAAAAGAAAAACAAGGAAAAATTTTTAAATGCCTAGAAGTGTTTGGTGAGTCCCAAGATTTGAATTTATTCTTCATAGTGTAATGACAACAAAACATTAGGAGCTAAGCTCTAAACTCCATAGCTCTGTCTGTATGGACACAATTTTCTATTTGGTTTTTGTTCCTCATTGGGTATAATTTTGCAGTTACAATTTAACCTGTGCCTCAGGACGTTCAGTAATTAGGGGTATGGTATGGATATTTGCTGCTTATATAAAAGTATGTATTTATCTTGTTTCAGCCTTGTGACTTTCTTTGATTATCTGCTATCTTCTAGATAATTAAACTATATATTTTCTCCCTATCTCTTTCTCTCTTCATTTTCTCTCTTGCCATAATTTGGTAAGAGAGGGAGAAACTATATCAGGAAGCTTCAGAGCACTAGTAGAATTTTCAGTGGAAAAGTGTGTTTCACAGAGATTCCAACCTAAAGGCAGGATGTGCAGTATGGGAAGAAAAAGGTTACTGCTCCTCCCCAAGTGCCACTTTATACAACCAAGGGAACATCAGCTCTTGGGTTCACTCATGTAACAGAAGACTGAGAAAGCTGAAAGGAATCATATTCCACTTCTGATTAAAGCAGTTGTCATTAAACTTTTATATAAAATTTCTACATGATCTAGGCATTAGAAAATGCAGTACTCCACAATGCAATGTAAATCCCAGATAGTTTGGGAGTGTCTCATTGTAACCACCAGTCTTGGTAGGAACGTAGGCTTTTATAAAAGCTTGGCTTTTGTTAGATGATTGGTTTTGCTCAAGGGTCAGCATGGGGCAAACCCAGCATCACCAGTTTATCAGGCTGCCTTAGGCCATGGAAAACTTCAAGCACATTAGTCACTCCATTTAAATGTTTCTAGCTAGGTAGATGGTTAAGTAACTTGATAAATTTGGGACCAAGCTGACAGTAGGGACTGGGGAATCTCTCATCTGGCCATGACCCCTTTGGTAGACGAAAAGTCAGGTGATTCTTTTGAAGATGGTCGTGTGGCATTCAAAGGCAATAAAGTCAGCAAACTTACTTTATAAGCAACTAAGCTCTGTAGAGCATCACAAAGAACAGCTTTTTGTCCCTGGGATCACCACAAAGCTGCCTCAGGCCAACAAGAAGTTTGTATAGTGAATGATGTGGGAATGAAATACTGTTTTGCTTATATGCTCACAAATAACAGAAATTCAAATGAATTTTAAATCTCTCCAACAGAGTGTGAAATCATGGCTGTCTGAACCATTTTAAATACTTGAAATAGAGGGATTACAATTCCATAAATGTTTTACAGATATCTTAATTTTTTGAAAGCACTTGCGATATTTCTCAAGACTTTTTCCACAAGATACATAAAGAAGATATTAAAAAACAATAATGCTGTGTGCTTACAAGCTTTGTAACAAGGGTGATTTTACAGCCTGCACACACCTGTAGCTGTTTTTCATGCGTTAAAAAAATACAAAATAAGCATTTTTCATTTAGATCAATTATACATGCATTGTCCAAAAATGCAATTAATTTTGAAATCTTGATATAGACATTTTAGAAAAATAGGGCTATTTTTATTTAAGTTCCAATGTAAGCTTCTTCAGTTACACAGGCATTGTGTTAATTTTGCTTTTTCTCTTCAAGTGCCTAACATACATATCCTTGGGCTTCATGTGATTATTTGTATAAGCTTTAAGAAAGGCTCATGTCACAGGATCAGTGACTGTAAAACAGATCATCAATCCTGAATTTTATTGCAAGTGGAATCACAAACAGTGTCATACATACCTTGACAGTTGTAAGTTGGAAATCCAAAGAAAAGATACAGAAATTACTGGTTTTTAAAGCTTGCTGAGTGTCTGTCTTGAGCTGAACAGTAGGATAAGATCTGACTTAGTGATTGAGCCTGAGATGACTCTCAGCCAAGGTTTTGGGGTTTGGTTGCATTTCTGAAGAGCAGATCTACCCAAATTCTCAGTGAAGGGCCAGCATCGCCCCTGAGCACCACTGGAACAGCTACTGACTTCACAAGTGTAACTGCAGAGTGTCACTTGTGTTGGAGAGAACACTGAAATGTAGACTTGTGCTAAGGGATCTGCATGGGAAACTGTTCTGGTTTGAAGTTTATCCATATTCAGCCATTCAGGTTGTAACAGCTGGTTTGTACTTTTAAGAAGAAAGGTATGATAAGAAGGAAAGCAGCACAGCACAACATGGACAAGTTCTGATGGCATCTGCTCAACAGTCAGGGGCTTGCCAGGGGCCAGATGGAAAGAATGTGCTCTACTGGGCTGGTTGGAGTTACTTGTCCAAGTGTGTAAGGTCAGTGCTGCACAATAGCCAGGCATAGTCAGAGAAAACACTGCTCAGAGACCTCTCATAGCTGGCCAGCTGCTTTACAAGTGGTGTTACCACAACCTCTGAGTAGAAATAATTGACAAAGGAACAGTAGCATTTCATGAAGAGTGGTTAAGCTGCAGAACACCTGCATGAGGTAGGCGCTGGCTGGACATTCCATTTTCAGCACCAACATACCCAAATAGCCAAAATCCTCATGAGGCTGGGCCCTAAGAAGCAGGAAGACTGATTTTAGAAAGCAAATTTCTTTCTGTGCTTAGTGTCCAGGCTTTCAGTTTGGATGTGTCTGCAAACAAGCCTAAGCCTATTTATTTATTTATTTATTTACTTTATTGATTTCATCTTGTGTAATCCTGTTATTTGAGGTAGAGATTTGGAGAAAATATGATTGCTTTGTTAACCATGTTGCAATGAGTGATAGTTCAGGATTATGCAGAAGGCTAAATGAGGAGAGAGGTTTGCCTCAAAACTGCAGTACCTTAGCATTCCTGATCTCTCTAGCTTTATGGAAATCACTCATCTGAATGTGATTCCACACCTTTGCAGAAAAAGTTGTTCTTTTTCTCAACCTGCTTCCCATTGCTTTCTCCACTGCCCAAAAGATTTTGATTTAAACTCTAGGTGTGAATATGGTTCTGAAGAAGACTGGTATGGAGGCTTTGGATACCAGAGAAGCATTGTTTAATTAACTTTGAGATAGGAATAATCAAGGTGTGGTTCTCATACAATAGAGATTTAAATTAAATATTCATGACTAAATAGTAGTCACAAGACTTATGTAACATCTGAATATCAAGATATTTTATTTCTTGTCTCAAGCCAATTTTTGACAAAGTCTGTAATTTCCTGCATAGGAGACTGGAGGTATGTAGCTGTGTGATATGGGATCAACATGGTGAGCAATACTCTGATTCAATAGCAAAGGGCATCTGTTGGAAACTCTCTTTGAAAGAACAGTGGCAGACCCTGGTTAACAGGCAGAAGAAACTGAAACAGCAAGTAAATAAATGATGGAGAAAGAAACCTCCTTTGAAAATTTGCCATTTTTGAAGGTTTTGAGCCTGTGTAGTTGAAGGATTATAACTGCTCCTGTCATTTCAGCTGGTGCTTGAATGGATAAATGGCTGCACACCTTTGTGTTACAAAAGATCTACAGTGCCATCAGCAAGTAACTTCCATGAAAACCCTGTTTGAAGAGCTCCTAGGCTGAGCCCTTCAGCATGATGAACAGCATTGCCCAGTGGTGACCTTCTGTAAGTGCATGGCTGGCTTGTGTGGTCTTTGGACCAACACCAGGATCTTCTCCAGCCAGCAGACACAGGCATGTGTGATACATGTGCAGGTTTTATTCAGGGGTGCTTTGGAGCTGTTTGAGGAAACCATCTACCTTCTGCAACACTTAATTTCTTTTTCCTGACCTTCATCTTTGCATTTCTGTCTTCCAGGAGGTTTTGTGTGGCAGTCACAGGAGGCTTGTCCTGCCTCAGCCTAAGGCAGGCCATGGTTTGCATCTCTTTGTAGCAGGGACTGATCTTTTCCTTCTGTCATGCTCCTCTGAGCTGTGGTGCTGCTGTGTGACAGCACAGTAGAGTTTGTGTTGCCTGGTGTTTGCTGGGGGAGTGTGAGCAGAGGGGAAAACAGAACCCAGGAGTTAGAGTGGTACTGGGACCACATAAGCCTCATTTATCTATCTTAATACTTGGGGTTGGGGCAAGTTCTGGGCCATTGTTGTGTGCTGGTAATGTTTGGTCATTCATGAGGCTTCACTCCATGGCCAAGGATCACTTGACTGGGGCCATGTGCTCAGCTGAGGTTTGGCATACCTCAGGCAGGAGGGTGGGGTGATGAAGGCATTTTGTTTTGCAGTTGTTTTCCTTGTGACAGGCATTTATTTTAAAGTTACACTCAGTCCTCCCAGCAGCTTCTGCATCACATCCCTGATTTGGTGGCTGGCCAGCACACACAACAGGAATCTTCTCCCTTGTGCTTTGGGCTTTGGTTCCTGTTACAGGTGGGAATCTCAAGACCCTGACCCAGTATGAGTATAGGTGCCTTGTTTTCCTGGTGAGAGGCCAGGCTGACCACAGTCCAAATATCAGAATGGCTCCTTGCCATGATTTCACACTCTGTAGGAGAGATTATAAAATTCATTTATCTGTTATTTGTGAACATATAAACCAAATAGTACTTTTTTCCACACATCCTGCACTGAACTTCTTGTTGGCTGAGGCAGCTTTGTGGTGATCCCAGGGACTAAAAGTCCTTGGTTTATGTTGGGTATTTAAAAAAATAGGTACAGAGAGCAACTTCCTTTTCTCCAAAGTGAAGTTGTCTACATGCCTTCCTAGCAGTCAGATCCTATGCAATGAGTTGGGAGTCCTGTGACAAAGAACTGGGCTGTTTATTTCATTACTACAGTATATAATCAATTTCCTGTTTTGAGGAATATCTCATTGGCTTGTAAAAGATCTTTCCAGATCACTTGACTTGTGGGGTTTTGGGGGATTGTTAGGGGTTTTGTTTGTTTGCTTGTTTTTGCTATGTTTGGCGGAGTTTTGTGTGTCTTTCTGATTTTGGATTTTGTCTGTTGTTGCACCAGATCGAAGTGTGATAAGGAAGTTCAGGCCTGATTTGGGAGAGATGGTCTCAGCCCTAATGCACTTGTGCAGATCACGAAGACCTGTCTTAGCATGCAGTTTTGATGAGGAGATAAATGTAATTTAGAAAGGTAGTTTCCATGAACATTGTATTTCCTAAAAAGTGTATTTGGAATGTTTTTATGATGTGGTGTGCTGGGATATGATTAATTTTCTTCACAGCAACCAACATAGGATCCTATGTTTTGGATTTCTGCTGGAAACAGTGATGATAACTTGGGATGTTTTCATCAGCTCTGAGCAGTGTTTGTGTAGAGCCAAGGCCTTTTCTGCTCCTCACCCCAGCAGAGAGGAGGCTGAGGACACACAGGGAGTTGGGGAGGACACAGCCAGGACAGCTGACTTCAGGGCCATCCCAAACCATGTGGTGCCATGCTCAGTGTACAGAGCAGGGGAAAGAAGGGACGAGTGGATATTCAGATTCACTGGTATTTGTCAGTGGCATTTGTCACTGGTAGCCAAAGTCACCCTTAAAGGGGATGGGACCCTGCTGTTCTGGCAATGCCCAAACATTTGCCTACGATGGGAAGTGGGAATTAATTTCTTGGTTTTCTTTTCTTATCCGTGTGGCTTTTGCTTTCACTATTCAGCTGTCTTTACTTCAGCCCATGAGTTTTGTCTTTTACCCTTCCAGTTCCCTTCCCCATCCCACTGTGTGGGGAGAAAGCAAGCAACTGTGTGGAGCTGAGTTGCTATCCAGGGTTAAACCATGAAACATGGATTGGTTTTGGTGAAAAATTGTTAATCCTCAAGCTTGTTTTGAATTTTCACTTGTTAGCTTATGCAAACTGGCCAGTTCAGACAGAGGAGTAAAATCATTATGTCCCTTTATTTGCTGAACTGAGATACAAAAAAAAGCTTAAAGAACCTTTTTATGTGCAATAATTTCTTTATTGTTAGTGTCTCAAGTAAGTTAAGTCCCCAGTTCCTGACACAAGCACTTTTGGCTTCCTGGGTTTGTTGGAAAAGCTCTACTTTGGGCACAGGCAGCACTGTGAGTGCAGGTGGAGACATGCACCCAGTGAGTGGGGTAGGGAAGCTCAACTCTTCTGCAGCTTCCCCAGGGCTGTGTTTGCTCCTGCAGCAGTACAAGTTTGCAGTTGGAAAAAAACTGCAGATGAATATCTAGCAGTGGTTAAATCCAGCAAAACTGCAGGAAGTACACTGGCATGGGAGCTTCAGCAGATTAACTTCTTTTTTTCTTTCCTATTGAAGTGCTTCACAGGGCATGTTGCATACAAAGGTGCATCAAATCTCTTGAGCTTTCTGCATTTTCAGAGTAATGGAACTCTGTTTTCAGCTTTCAGCAAGTTTTCTTGGTAGCTGGAATAAGTGAGACTGACACTGGAATGTCCTTGCCATCCTGTGTCCCTGTGGTGTGATCACTCTGCACTTGCAGCATGAGCCACCTGGCTCCATCCCAAGTGCTACTCTTGTGAGCTTGTATTTGGGGATGAGGGTGAGCTTTACAAGCAGAAAACCCTAAGAAGGTCCCTCAAGCATAGCTTCATCAGAAGAGGGCTGGGGTAAGGTAAGGTGCCTGGCTGCCATCACTGCCCCAAGTGGCTCAGTTGTCTGCTGCCAGGTGATCTGGTCCAAGGGACCCACACTGGGAATCAGTGTGTTCAGCTGTGCTGTTTTGTGGGCTTGGTGCTGGGGATTTGTGCAATTTGTTGGCTCTTTTATTTTTTTCCACATTTTCAAATCAGAAGACTTTTGTCGTCTCCAAATATTTCACAAAAAGACAGTTTTTAACCCATAAATTAAACCAACTCTCCAAAATATTTCTCGCCAAGGAATTTGCTGTCTACTACAGTGAATCCAGTTTTATTGATGGGATTTTCAAAGGACTGAGATCAGTGTGAGCCCTTACTGGTCAATTCTGCAGTCAGGCAGCCTGTCCTTCCTGTCCTCTGAAACTGGAAAACCTGGTGGGAAACTCTCTTGTTACCTAGTAGAGCTAATCATTAATTAGCAGGGGATGAAGTACACCAAACAATCTGCTATGCCAGATGGATGCTTCAATGTTAATTTATGTTCTCAAAATAACTGGACATAGATATGCTCTGCACCACGGCCTAAATCTTGATTTTGTTGAATTCAGTGGTAAAAATTATGTTGGCTTTAGTGATCCAAGTGAATATTTCTTTGAGAAAAAAATTATTTTGGCATCAAACTGTAACAGTAAAAATGAAATTAATAAAAGCTGTCCAGAGCAGTGGACTTTACCTTCTTATACAGGGGCACATTGATGAAAAAATGAAGTTTTGTTTTTATCTCCCTAGAGCATTTGTATAATCTGAATGCCAAGAAATGAGTAATTTGGTTTGGTTTTGTTTTTTCTGTTTTTTTCCTATTAATAACTTCTTATGTGTCTTCCTAAGAGAGTTGGAACTAAAGCCTAGTCTTGGAAGAGCTAAGCTGTGTGTTGCTTTCTCTTTGAAAGCTTCATGAAGGAGACGAAAAGAAAAAAGTAGTTAAGTTTTAAAAAGTCATGATGATGGCTTATTCTACCACACTTAATTTTTAATGAAGAAAGCTTACTACATATTTCCTTCCGTATTTTTCTTCTGTTCTTTCGTTTTGTGGGGTTTTTCTCTTTTCCATTCAGCTTCTCATAGCCAGCAGATGATGTGTCTGACAGATCGTTATGAACTTCCTGTTGGAGAACCACAGAGCTGACTGACAATTTGCAGTCAGGCTTCAGTGGAACACTGAGGGCTGCTCCTGCTGGCTGGAGGGAGAATATAGCCCAGCATCTTTGTTATGGGGAGAGCTTGCAAGTGAGAGTTTGGGGGAGCTCTGGATCATATCAATAGTTTATCCACATTTTGTGAAAGACAGTGGATTTGTTCTGTCATGCTCATGCAAGGAGCCAGGTATTTACTAAAGGTATTATTTGTAAAGCTGGAGAAGAGACAGGCCCTAGAGGATGGAAGAAATTTGAATTTTTCTGTTTTAGTCTTTTTCATTGGAATTCAAAATATTGATGATACATCTTACCAGTTTTTAACAATGAAAATAAACTTTCTACACTGACTTTTAGCTGTGTCCAGATGAATTTGGTAGTTATCTACAGGATCAGTTGTGAATCAAAAAGCCAATTCAAATCTCCATTAGTGTCCTTTAAAAATAAAGCACTATGTGGTGTGCACAGACTGACCTCACAAGCTTCAATTCTATTTTCAGGGTTTAACCAAAAAATGGAATTACTTTTACCTTTGTGATAGTGTGAGGATTGTTTTTAATTAAATGATGTGTTTTAACATGCTCTAATTGGTGTTGTTTTTGTTTTTTTAACAAATGTGTCTAACACCTGATAGAGAGGAACTGGTTCTGGGAACAAGACAATGCTGTCTTGCCTCCTTTATCTGAGAGCTGCGTAAATATTCCTTGAGGATCAGGGAGAGAGGGGTATTGATGACTTCCCTCTTATTACAGCCATGTGCAAATCCCAGAATACTTGTGTGTGAAGTGCAGGGAGGAGATGCTGTGTAAAAGTTAAATGGTCTGATCCTCACGTGTGCTGTAGGAGCAGCTTATTCCCACAGTAATCAGTGCAGAAAGCAGAGGCTGGATCTGAGCAAGTGTGCTGGGTTGACCTTGGCTGACATAAAGTACCCATCTAGCTGCTCTATTGCTCATCTTCCAGCTGGGCAGGGGAGAGAAAATAAAGTGCAAAACAACTCGTAGGTTGAGATAAGGCAGTTTGCTAAAGTTAGAAAGTTTGCACGTGCACAAGGAAGAGTTTTATTCCCTACTTTGCATCAGCAAGTGCTTTCTGGCCCCTTCTGGGGAAGCAGGGCTTCAGTACGCAAGGTGGTAAATTGGAAAGACAAACATCTTAAATAATTAATGCCACCATCCCCCCCCACTTCCTCCTCCTTTTCTTAGCTTTTATATCTGAGCTAATGTCATTTGGTCTGGAATATCCCTTTGGTTAATTTGGGACAGCTGACCTGGTTGCGTCACCCCAGGATCTTGCCTTGTTGGGGGGGACTGTTGAAGAGACAGCACTGATGCTGTGCCAGTGTGCTGAGCAGCCAAAACCCTGGTGTGTCATCCACACCTGTCCACCTCCCAGTGGAAAGTACAGCACTGTGAGGGCTGCTGGGGGAAAATGAACTCCATCTCAGCCAGACCTAGTACAGCAAGTCATTAGTTCAACTCATTCTTGCTCCCCCATGTACTCTCAGCCTGCTTTTAAGGTTATACTGAATCCTAAATATATTTCTACATATATACATTTCCTGGAAAAAGCATGCCAAAAATAATAAACTATTTCTTCACCAATACAACAGAAGTAGTTCTCTACTTTTTAAAACGAGGCAATGGATGAACTTGAGGAGGGTCAAAGCTACTGCAGAACAACTGTACTTGACTCTTCCTGCCGGGCCTGTGCAGTGCATGGCCCAGAAGGAGAGCGTGGGCCATACAGTGACTGAGCCTCCCCTTCCATAGGTCTGTTCCAATGGAAGAGAGTCAGAGAGCAGTGCTTGGCCCTTTCCTTTCCAGAATACATGTGACCCAGAGTATGGGGAAGAAACCTAGGTTTTCTTAGCATGGTGCAGCTTTTGGGAGACTTGAAAGGAGGATCCTTGGCTCTTCCAGTAGGCTTAGTGTTAGTGTAGAAGATGGGATAAAACTATCATGGTTTAGGAATGGTATTTCCCAATTTAGTGCTCCCACTGAGGCTCTTCAAACCATGCTCCCAGTGGCTTGCTCATCCCCTTCTCCTTCCCTTTGATGTAATGGAGAGGAGAATTGGAGGCATGAAAAGTAAAGAGCACAGGTTGAGATAAGAACACTTTACTGGAAACAGCAATGAGATAAGAAAATGAACAGTAACAGCAACAATACTAGTGACAGAGAGTACAACAGAGGCAAATGATTCACGTGGAAAACCCCTGGCAACAGATTCCTCTGCCACAAGACTCCCTTCCCCCAGCCACTGGCAATGACATGGGATGGTGTAGAATAAACTCTAGAATAACCTGGCCATGCCCCCTCCTGGCTCCTACGAAAATTGACCCTATCCTGGCTAGACCTGGGACAAACTGTCTGAGGAGAAGCTTAATCCAAAGAGAGTTGAAGGTGCTGAAAAAAGGAGGCTGCACAGCAATAGATGAAAGTATGACAAAATGTGGAAAATGAGACATGTTCACTTAATCTTGTGGTTGTAGTGGGATTTCCTTCCCCTCCAGAGTGAGCATTAAGATTTGCAGAGAGCATGAAGGGCTGAGTCAGAGCTCAGCCACAGCCAAGCACTTGGGGACTGAAATCTACTCTTTCTTCATTACCTCCCAAAATCAGAGTTGGCTTTAGGTTAATCCTATGCCTCATCTCTTGCTTACTGCAGGATTTTCCTTTTCTTCTGTCTTGCTTCCTATTGGCTTTTAATGTGTCTCCCAGTCTGATTGGCAGGAAGGTGTAGGGCTGAGATATAACCACTATTCTTGCATCCCATGCATCTTGACAGACTGAGAAAGAGCTGCTGAAATAGAGGATGAGCTTTCCAAAAGGGATGCCTTCAATTATCTGGTTTACAAGCACCATTTCAGGGAAAAAGAGGAAAGCGATAAGGATCTGTTTGTGTTCAAGAATCTTCCATGTTGGCCTGTTCCTTCCTCCTTCTTGTGAGTGGGAAATCTACCCTTACTTGACACTGCTGCATTCAGGGGCTACTGAATATGCTCCCTCTCCCTCTATGTGAGCCAAAGACATTTAAGCAGAGTATTTAACTAGGTGGTGTCTTAAATTTATGATTAGTAGCTCCCAAAAACTCCAAAGAAGCTAAAGAAAGCTTGTTCATTATTTGTTTTGCAGGGCAGGCTGAAGGATAGGTGAGTGTCCTGGTTTTAGGGCAAATTTGGAAGGAAACTTCCAAAGGGTTCCTCTAGAAAGCAGATTCAAGTGGCCCCTCTGGTTCCCCCAGCTGGTTTAGGAAAATATTTCCTTGGAGAAAAGTGGAAAAAACCTGTTTATTTAACTAGAGTATTCACAAGCATAAAAAATGAATAATATTAAACAATAAAACCTCTCAATGTTCTGAAGTGATGGCAAATTCACAAAGTCCTTGTTGTGGGGTGTAGCTCAGCTTGCTCAGTCTCTGTCTGTCCCTCCTGCACTGGAAAATGCCACATCCCAGGCCCTGGTGGACCTCAGGTGTGAGCTCCTGGTGTTTCTCTGTGTTTTCAGTCCAGAGGAGGGCTGATCAGTTCCAAGAAAAAGAAAAGACACAGTCCAGGGAACTTCTCTGCCTCAGCTAGCTAAAAAAAATCTAACTAAAAAGCAAATGAGAGCTCTCCCTGATGTCCATGCTGCAGACAACACAGTCCATGAGAAGGAATGCAGGGAAGCAAGTGCAGCTTCTGAAAACAAACCATGCTTCTTTTCCCACCCTTTGCTCTCACAACCAGTTTTAAAGGTGCAGAACTTAATATCCAGCATAAACAGAACAGAGGATTGGGGATAAGGCATCGTAAATCACCCTAGGACAGTGAGAGATGTTGACATTAATATTTTGAGAGGTATGGTTAGAACTGGTGTTTAGAGCTATCTAGTGCAAAATTGTTTGATAAAAACTGTTTAAGATTTTCAAGGGTATAAGGAAACCCAGGGTAATGTTGGGAGAGGGAAAGGGGGCCAGCTGCTTTTTTATAGATCAGATTGCAAGAAAACTGGAGTTACTGTGCTGTTGTATTTATTACTGAGAACAGTGGGGTGGTGTGAAGTGTAAGCAGACAGATGCATCACAGATGACAGCTGGAGGTCTCTAACTGACTGAGTGGCATCTAGATAATTTTAAGAAGTGATCCCTTCCCTTTGCTATGGTGTTATCTGTTTCCCAGACCAAGCAGCCTATAGCAGTTATGTTCAATACACAGTCCTTCAAAGCAGCGTGCAGCCTTCTGATCTGCTGCACCACAGGGCCTGCAGGCTGTGCAAGGGGAACACGGGCTGTGTGCATTGAATTTCAGAGTGCTTCATGGTGTTCCCATCAGAATGTATTACAGTGCAGCTTTTGGAAGTTCCCCAGTAAAAACAAATACTGTATTTAAGTCATAATCACTGACTGTAGCAATGCTGCTTAAATGCGTAACAACATATCTGTGGGGTCGGGGGGAGTGGAAATTACATGGTTCAGTCACTACACAGGTAGGTGTCTTCTCTGTGGCTCAGTTGGGATTTATTGCCATAACTAAATAATTTTGTCCCAAAAAGTAGCCATTTTCTCCCATGGTATCTTTAAATACTGACTTGGAGGTGGAAAGGCAGCATGAGATGCCTGTGGCTCTGTCATTCCCATGATTTCTTTCAGCACAGGAGGCAGAGTCCCTGGCATAGTCTGGAGTGCAGCATCCCCTCTGCTCCCAGCAGCCAGGGGAACAGTGCCAGGCTCTGCTGCTGCTGCTCTCTGCCCACCAGCAAAAGTATTCTAGTATATTCTACTATTCCCTGGGATGGGAACTTGGACTCCTGTTTCCTCTCCTTTTAAATTTGTACTTCCACAGTAGTAGATGTACTTAGTGAAAATAGACCTGTGAGAAATTAGAGATGTCTGTAGCCTTCCTGGAGGGAGCAGCAGCCTTGGTAGAAGGAACTTGTCTGGACTGAATGGAGAAATGATGGTGGCAGCAGCTGGGCTTTGTCTTTGGGCTATAAACAAGGACTCACAAATAGGTTGTAAAGTGGGGACTTGGGTTAGTCTTTGAGCTGGGGCTTGGTTTCTGCAGTTTAGTTGCAGTACTGCCACAGCTGCTTCACAGATTTTATGAGCAACAGCCCTTCTTTAGGCAATGAAAATCTTCTTGAAGCCAAGTAGTGGTATTTTTTGCCTTAATTTCTGTGACTCCATTTCCTATGCACAAAGCAGGATAAATGTGCTTCTATCTTTACCCTTTCCTGCTGAGTCTGTCTATATAAGAAGGTTGCTAGTGGTACAGTCATGGCTTTGTATACATGTGGGGCATTTCTCCCAATTTGCCAGGTTGTAATCCTCCAGCCTTAGAGCATCAACAGCAAGCCAAGAAGGCAGCTGCCTTCAGGACAGGGTTCTTGTAGTGTTGCTGGCGTCCCTGGTTGGTTATACTTATTTGTGTGTTTTCTCCTTCTTTGTAATTATGCTGATATTTTCTGCTCAGCAGCTGTAGTCTGAGAAGGAGAGTGGTAAGTGCTGGCTCTGCAGCTGACACCTGCCTGCTGCCTTGGCTATGTGTCAGCAAAGGCCTGTTGCCCACTGGGGTGGAGCTGTGTGGCCTTTGCCTTCAGCCGACCAAAAGGTTGTAGGTTGTTTGAAGTTCCCCACTAGATAATACCCTGAAAGGGCACCAAAAAAAAAAAAAAAAAAAGGGAAGAAGGGGAAGAAATAAAGTGGTTACCTGATTTCTGTGGCAGGAACTACCTGGCAAATGACCAAGAATTTGTGAGGACAGCTTCCCTGAGGATTGGGATCTGCCGTAGTGAAAAACCTCCCCAAAATGAATGCTTGGGCAGTTCTGGGTAGGTGATACTGTCCTGATTCCTGGTCCTAAATTGCCTGTTGTGTGTCAATATGTGTTCTGTAGTTTTTCCACATGTGTTTCTGAGGAATTCTGGATGTGCTGGTTTCACAGGAACCTGCTAGGTGCCCAGTGTGGGAGAGCATCAGAAAAGGGTCTTGAGAAGTTTTTTTGATGAGAGTTCTTTACCCTCCTGAGACCCAGCTCCAGGTTGATACTAGCATTAAAAGAGACCTGGACTAAGAGATGAAATGGTCTTTTGGACCTTAGGCTATAAATTGCAGAATTCTTTTAACAATTTACTGCTCTTCCAATTCTGCAGTAAAGACTGCTTTGGTTTTTTAATGAACAAAAAAATAAAGTCTCATGACTGTTTTCATGGGTCACTGTCCCAATTCAGGAGCCCTTGAATTTACCTGACAGCTGCTTTCCATTTCTATTTCCAGTGGCAGGAGTGCAGCATCATGGTTAGGAGCATTTTACTCTGTGGAACAGATATGGGAGTGAAGGGGTGGGATGTCTGAGTTGAGCTCATATGTGGCATCTAGAATAATGTTAAACCTGACTCTGATCTGGTCTCTGGAAGTAGGTTTTACAGCTGTTTTCATGTGGAAAGATGAAAATGATGAAGTTAAGGACAATTTACACCTATTTGCTTCAGGGAGATGTGAATATCTATTTGTAAAATCCGTTTGCAGACAGTGCATGTCCTGAATTGCTGAGTGTCAGGAAGTGATGGGAAACAGCCTGGTGCATGTTGCTGCATTGTTCTTGGGGAAGGGGGCAGGAGGGCGAGGTGTCTGCATTTGGAGCCCCATTTTTCCTTGGCAACAACAGACACAAATTATTCCCTGCTCTGATGATTGCAGGGTATTTTCCAGCATAGAGCCTTGTACAGAAATCTTTGGGCTGGCGTGCAGTAATTGGTTGGGTTTTAATATATTTCCTTTTTTAAAACAGTACTTCAAATGGTGAAGCTTTGCCATGAGGTTGTAATTGCATAAGCCATAGAAATGTACTTCAATGACCAGTCAAAGGACTTTGTTTTTTTCAGTAGTTTAAGCTTGCCATTTATTAAGTTGAAGGAATAGCATTGAAATTCATTGGGGAATTTAATTTCATCAAGCCCTCTATAGCTGTGTCTGTGTGCATTTGGGTTGCCTGTAAATGGCTCATTCACTTTCATAAAGGAATTAGCACAACTGTGCAGCTGTGTGAGGAGCCAGCTCCCAATCCCCACCCCATGCTGCTCAATCTGCCCAAGTTCATTGACATAAACATGTGCAGAAGTGGCCTCTAAGTAGTACAGTTGGTAGAAAAGTTTTATATTTTTATTAATTTTACTGCAGTCCTTTATTCTACTTTTGAGCTTACACCTGAGGTCTAATACAGTACAAAATGTTTTAATGACTGCTCTGTGGATGCTACACTGACTATTGCTACACTGACTGTTGCTGGGAGATGGCTGCTGCCTTGCAGCCCTGTCAGGCTTTATGGTCGGCAAGAAACTCACTTGCTTTTTCTCGTTTCAGGACTTTTCAGCTCTGTAGGCTTGCCTGCTGGTTCTGTAGGTGTCAGCTTGATTTGGGGTCTGCCCCCAGCTTAGTGTGGAGGGCTTAGCCGAAAAACAGTGCTTTGCAAGGCAGAGTCCTCTGCAAGCAGTGCTTGGCCCCCTGCTACATCCCCCTTTCCTGCACAGCCCTGGGCTCTTCTCCGTGTGTGCCACAAGACCCTGCACTATGTCAACCCCTGTGATTTACATTCCTTCCTGACATGTAAGTTGTGAGGCCCGGTGATGCTTTCTGGCACTCCCAAACTGAGAGGGAGGAGTCAGGGCACTTGTACTTCTTAGATGTGGCAGGCCTCCTCCGCTGGGATTTCTATAACCAGCAAATCCGGGGAGGAGTTAAAGCATTGCTTGTCTGATCTGAAGACATGAGCGAGCAGGAACCTTCTCCACCAGCTCCTGCTCTGCGGAAAATTCTGCCTCGACATTGCAGGCTGAAGGGAGATGTGCCGTCTGTCAGCACGTGGCTGTCCCGGATTTCGGTGTGCTGGCTCTGGTGCTGTCCAGGACGTGTGTGCTCCTTGTGCTGCCTCATCTGCACCGCTCAGTGCGCACTCGCCGCTATCCCCATGGAAACACAGCCACTCTCTTTGCTGTGCATGATAGTGCCTAACCTGGATTTTCATGCTTTTGGCAATCTTGTTCCTTAAACCAGTGACTTTAGCTGTGAAAGGTGAGCATGTGGGGAAGGACCTGGTTACAGAGATCTGGGCTCTTGCTTTAATTCTTTGACTGATGGGCTTGACATACTCAGTTTTCACTCTGGCCCCTTGCAAGCGGGGAGGGCAGAAGGATGAACACTGTCAATGGGCTCAGTTCTGCTCCACAGTCTGCGTTGCAGGCTTGGGGGAAGGGTTACTGTGCTGCACATACTGTGTATGTGAGGTTTTTTGTGTAAGTTGGACTTCTGAGTAATTATAAGAATTATTCTCTGGTTTAACTGAATTGGTCCTCGCTGCTTTCCTCATTGTCTGGCATCTCTGCAGTTCTTCACCTGAAAAAGCCAAGCTGACTGGCTGTTAGCAGGGGCTGATCCCAGCAGGACATACATGTTTTTCTGTAGTGTAGTCTCTGCCTTTTCTTTTAATTAAACTTCAGCATTTTCTGTTTGTTTTCCAGTAATTGTGCTCCACTTTCTTAAACACATCCTTGGCAAGGCTCAGCCTGTTCAGTTTGCACCAGAGCTTCTGTGCTTTTTGACAGTGTCATAACACCAGTCTTCTCAGACTTTTTTTTCTGAGGAAGATGTGAAAGGGACCTCACAGAGCAGAGATTGGCCTAAGATCACACAAGAAAACCTAGAATAATACTGCAGGCAGCTTTGAATTCTCAATTTTGATCCATAAAACAGAGTGGGGGAAGTCTCTTCCTTGAGTCTTGTAAGGGTAAGTGCATCAACGGCAGTTCAGAAAATAAGTTATTTCTGTTCTGATGACCATATAAACATATTGTATTTCAGGCTTGGGCATGCTACAGACTCCCCAGATTCTTATCACCTCAAAAAATCCAGCTGTTGTGTGTCTGCTGTAGATGCAATCACAGAGTAAGGTGGATTTTAGGAATGTTTTTCATTTGAGGCTAGTGCTTTAGGCACACTAGCAAAACTGTCTTCTGGGTCTGTGCAAAGCAGAGAGGAAATTTTGAGGGGAGTATGCAATACCTTGAAGTTTTCTGCTTACTTAGTAACTTAAGCTTGATTTCCACATCTGAGATATAGGAAAAAAAATGAATTAAATACTCGGAGATAGTTGGGAGTAGAGGGAAGGCTTGTTAAGCAGCTTTATCCTCCGTAAAGTAAGAGCTCCCTGTCAGTTACAGGGAGATCTGTTGCACTGTTTAGAATAATGCTACAATTAAATCATGTTTAGGATGAGCCCTAGGAGACCAGGGGCATAAACACAATGAAGCTCCTCCTCTGTTCCATTCTATGCACAGGATTATTTGGGAACGTTGATAACCAGGGGAATCCTTGGCCACCCATGGCTGGGTTGCAATGGCTTTGTTCTGTGTGGCTTTATCTACTGGAGGAATGTTTGAAATCAGGAATAAAATTCTAATGTGTGAATGTTCAAATTACCACTGAGTTAGCACTGAAACACTGAGTAGGTTGTTCTCTACAGAGGTGCTGAGCAATTGCAACTCCAGCTGCTTGCAACAGGAATTACCAGCAGCTCAGCAGTTTGGAAGCTGCTGAAGGACTTGTAAGCAGATGTAGACGCTGCTTCTCAGCAGTGAAGTTGAAAATACTGGCCTGAATTTCCATAGCAAAGGAATATAAATAAATAGCAACAAATTAAACAGGATGGAGAGAGGAAGAAGTTCATGATAGCCATGAATGTTACGGGAAATAAACTTTTTCTTCAGAGAGTATACTTCATACTTTCTTAGAGTAGCAAATCAGCCAGTGTAAACTCACAGTGGTGTTAAATCACTCATGGTGATTTGATGCTTGGGAGTTGAGTGCAGCTGGCTGGTAGCTTGCTGTTGCATTGATCTTATTTGATGGGATTGTTCCAGCCCAATGAATCACAAGCTTTTGCTTCTGATTTACACCCATGTGCCAGTTCTGGCCAGGACAGGGTTAATTTTTGCAGTGGGGAGGAGGGGGCATGCTCAGCACGTAGAGGTTGTTCTAATAGCACCTTACCATTGCTGGGGAGGGGGAAGGGGTCTGGCAGCAGTCAGGTGTTGCTGGCTCTGTGTGGTGACCAAATTGCAGGTGAAGCATTCAGCTCCCTTGTACCCTGTTACTAATATTGTTGCTGTTACTGTTCATTGCCTAACTTCACTACTCTTTTCAGGAAATTTTCTTTATCTTAGCCCCTGATCTTTACCTTCTGTGCCTCTAGTTCTTCTCTCCAGTCCCCTGCAGGATTGGGGGAGAGGTGTGAGCAAGCAATGCATGGTTTGGAGTGTTCCAGTGGGAACACTAAATTGGGGAATACCATTCCTAAAATACAAAGCCCCACCTCCACAATAGCCTAATCCTCATTTGTGACAAAATTCTTGTTCTCCATGTGCACAATAAAGTCACTAAGAATGTACCTTTGTGTTATCCTGCAGGAACTGTTCTGTTTGCAATAGGGAACAGGGAGAGAATCCCAACTTTTGTTCCCTTGTCTCAGACAGGACTTTCCCTGTTGAATTCACCCAGAGCACACACCTGCAGAAAACATGTTGTTACCCGGCAATGGGGCAGTTCTGATGTTGCAGGGCAGTGAACTTTTCTCACTGTAAAAAGTGACAGGGTTTTTTACCTGGAGACTGCTTTGATACTGCCCTGCTGGGACTGTCGTGTGTGCCAGCACACTGTCAAATATGAGCAAGATGGGGCTAGCAGGAAATCTGGAGTTTTAGAGAGCGCTGCCTGCTCCTGGCATATCTGAGGGAGAAAGTGTTCAGGTGAGCACTTGATAATATAATAGGCATTGTTCTGAAGCAGCAGTATCTTTAGAAATGCCACAATATATGCCTCATTTGCCTCTTCTTTTGAAAGCTGAGTGATGGACAATTGGATGTATTGGGAGGACAAGGCAATGATTCTCAGTGTGGAGGCTAAGTCTGGCACTACACTGAGGTACAATAGAGCATTATAATTTTTATTAAAAATGCAATAGTTAAATTGTAAAGACATAACTGAGTATACTTGTAAATGCTTACTGCATCTACTGCCATTATCTCTTCTCCCCTTCTTGTTTGTTTTTTTGCCCATTGCTCTGCTTTTTGCACACAAGTGCATAATTCTCTCTGCAGGCTTTTTTTCAGACATATACAGCTGTGAGTCAGCCTGCACATCAATCTTCTCTTGCTTAGGGAAATATTTTAGCTCATGGAGACCTGTTCCTTTCATCAAGAGAGTCATCCTCTTCATAGACCTTCAGGTAATTTAAAAGAAAAAAATATCTTCAAGCACTTTTCCAGAATTTTCGCTGCTAATTGAATACTCCCTCTAGGAATTATTTGATAAACAATAAAAGCAGAGCTATGAATGTGGAAATTCTCATGGGTGTTCAAGCACAGGAATGGGTTAATTGTTCCATGGGAATATATTAGCTTTTGCTCTCTCCCCTCCTTGCTCTTTCAGTAAATTTTTCTTTTTTTGGTGTGAGATAAGAGTTAGACCAGACGTGGTTCTAGTTGAACACAAACAAGAGGCAATTTTCTCCACATACACGCAGAAATTGGCATCCTGGTTTTGAATTGCGGAGTAGTGCTTCAGGACTTTACTCCACACCTGTGAAGTCTAGCTGAGCTGCTTCATTTAAAAAGAGCTTTTTTTTTTTTTTTTTAAATGGCATGTGATTACATAAAAACTTCATCTGTTTTTAGATACATCAGCATCAAGGCAGTCATTTGATAATCAGAAAACCATACAAATCTGATAGCATGGCACAACAGCAAATTGCTGGCGTTGGGTGGAAGCAGAGTGGGGAGCGTTGCTTTCACTGCTGCTTCCTCATTTCTGTGCCAGCAATTTCTGAGTTGTTGGGACAGGATGGAAGCTATCTGAACACACAAGGGAATGTGAATAAAATGCCAGCAGTCTCTGTGATTAACTGGGTATCTTTGTACTTGATTCTTGTTTAATAATACACCAAGGCTGTGCTTCTCTGTGTGTTGAAATCATCTGATGCCTAAAATATGACCCTTTATGTGCAATCTTGCCTTTGTGTTTGTAACAGGAGTTAAGTTGGTGACAGTATTTGGTCCAAACTGTGGGCTTCTGACCTATGTCTCACCTTTTATTTCTTTCTTTAGCAGCTGAGGCAATTGATATTATTTAAGTTGGTAATAATATTTGAAGCATGCCTGGAAATATCTGATAAGTGGCTTCATTCTTTTGATAAAAGAGTGAGGCAGAGAAAAGCAGAGCTTAGTGTAAAGTTTATTAAATGGCAGAGCACGTTTAATCTTTTGCACCCCACACATTGAAGCCAGAATCCAGCATTTGTAATCACCAGTGTCCCTGCAGTATCACTAAAAACGGATTTGTCTTTGCCACAGCAGATTGTTTTTTTCTTTCTCAGATGGACATAATGGGTTGTTTGTTCTTTCTCCTTGGACAGCTGAATAATATGAGCACAAACCCATCTACCTCTGTGCTCCAAAATCATGGAAACCAGCAAGTTGCACAGCTACCCTTTTGGACAATATTATAGCATGCTGTAAGTGCTAATATTCATTAATATGCACTGGCAACTGCTTGTGTTTAACTTGAAGCATTCTACAGCTTCAAGTTAAATGGCAGATGAACATAAAGAAGTTGCATCTTGAGGGACAGGTATGTGAACATTTAGAGCATGTACATGAGCTCTCATATGCCCACTGCTGAACACTTCTCTCCTTATCACTTTCCCCATGTCTTAACTTCAGTGCACTTCATTTTATTGAACTTTAAGGATTATTGAAAACTTCATGAGAAGTAAATTAAAGTATTGAATAGGTTGTCAGAAATTACTACCCAAGTTTTAGTAGCAGCAGAACCAACAGAGTGTTACTGCATATTGCATATGTTTTATGTTTTCTGGCTTTTCTCCATTATTTTAGTGCTTTGCCATTTCTATTGATGATATCATCAATTATCATCTAAAAAATAAAACAAATTGGCTCATTTACTGATGCTGGATGGAAGACTTGCCTGTGAATTTACAGTGCTTCCCCACAGCTGGTAAGCTCAGAGGTACCTGAGATGTTGATGTGGGTTTTTTTGTAATTGGATTTTTCACTGTAAAAAATGGATGACAGACAGAAGACAGCCCAAAATACTGCACTGAATTCATATTGAAGCCATGAGCTTCATCTAGGAGCCCCAAATCTCAGTGCTGCCCTTTCCATTAGGTTTCTTCCATTGCTTGCAGGTAAAGATCCAGGCTCATCCTGGGAGTTTGAATGACCATGAGCAACTACATGCACACTTCTACTCCTGTGGCTATTTTACTTTTCACTCCAACTTTCTCAGACATGCTGTTTTTATCTAGGCAGAAATTGAATGTAGTAATTTGCCTGTTCCTGTGCTTGAGAGACAAAAGCCTTTCCAGTCATACACATAAAGCCAGCGAGAAATGCAGGAGCAAGAGCTGCATTCTTATTTTGTGGGGTGCTTCTTAGAGTAGAGGAGCTGACCTTTTCCCAAGGGAACAAGCTGCCCTTTACCCTTACCTCTTGAGAACAAGAGCTCTCTCACACACTAAAACATCTTAAAATGGAAGAATACATTTTTGACCTTTTTTTTTCCTGATTAAAGCCACAGGACTTTGTTCCAGAGAACTCAGCACTTGTATGTGCAGTTGCTTCCCCACATTTGTGGTTCTACTTTATATGTAAGTTTTGGACTTGATGTCAAAATCTGAGGGTGTATAGGACAGAGATCAGTCAGGACAATGTCTCCTTTTAGCCCTCAGAACCATCTTTGGAGGACTAGTGTTGGTGAAACTGCTGTGGAACTGAATTTTTCTCTGAGATATGCAGCTTAAAAGATAAAGCCACTCTAAGTGAAACCTGAAATAAATGTGTGTTGTTGCATAGGGTGGTAAAAGAGAACACTGGCCTCTGCTGACAAAGCAGATTGGTCTTACACCACCTGTGTGATCCAAGGGGTGAAGCATGTCCTTTACTAAGCAAAAACATTTTCTCTTCTTTGACTTTCCTTGTCTCTGATGTCTCCTTTTATTATGCAGTTTTTCTATACAAATACCTTAGAAAAAAGTCTTTGTATGCTGTAAACTGTTTAAGTTCTGCCCTCTGCAAAGCCAGCAGAGTAACTGGATAAACCAGTGAGACTGATTTGGCTGATTCCTCATGGTCAATTGTACATGTAATTCCTAAAGGCTTGACTTTATGGACAATACTGCCCATAAGTGGTGCAGAGAGTGCCCTTTCCCTTTCCAGGAATCTGGGTTTTCTCAAATGGCTGATAGGATACAAAGGTTGTGAGGCTGGTAAAAGCAGGAAAATTCTAAATCTTGCATTCATTGATGGATCTTTGTAGTGGTGCAGATGTGAATTTATATAGAAGTTTATAAATAGCATTTATCTAAGAAGTAAATTCTTTTCTTAGGAAGGTGAGTGAAATTTTCCTTACCTGTCTCACCTACTCTGGAGTGGAATTGCTTATGATGAACATGAGTGCTGAGGGAAAACTAACATCTCTAGATTCAGTCATGTCTTTAAATAGATTAAAAACCAAAACTGTTAGTCAGCTTCGTAACTTATATTTAGCATTTAGTCCATCTTGAATATATCAGAAACCAATGCAGAGGAATGAATAAGAAACCATAGCAAAATTAGTGCAGGATGACATTGTTCCATGTGTAACATGAAAGCGTTTGGCACCATGAGCTCATTTTGATTTCACTTGTTGTGTTCTTCTGCCTTCTACCAACTTAGAAAAGAGCTGGAGCTGTGCCTTAATGAGTTTAACTCAACATGAATGATCTGTTGTTTACTCAAAGTTCATCAAATGTATTTAACTTTCATGAAAGCAAGGATTGCTTAGATTAAGTTTCCCTCACCTACTGTCTCTGCTCAGTGATTCACTGGGTCTAGAAATTATAACAGCTCCAGTGAAGTCTCTTCTCATCTTATTGAGGAAGAGATTCCATGGTACAGTGGCACCTAGGATGGAAAGCAGAAGTTCCCTACACTTACGGGCTGAGACTTGGCACCCAGGTGCAAAGGAGCTCAGTTCATTTTGGTTACTCATATGGGCTTTGAGAGGTACTGAAGTGCCTGACTCCTTTTCCACTTCTCTTGAAGCAGGGGATGCTTTGGAAACCTCACAGTAATCAACCCTGCCTACCTTTGAAAGGTGGGCTACTGAATTTTAGTGTGGAAGTTGTCTGTCTGGCAAGTAATGGTGGAAAAGTCCTGCCCTCAATGAAGCAGAAGCAGCAGCTCTAAGTTGGTTTTCCCCTTACATCAATGAGTAAGATGTACCATCTCCCAGTCTGATTTCTGGGAGGTTCTCCTCAAGCCTTGTTTGCTTGGTGCCTTACAGCTAATGCACAGTGCTGAAGCCTGAAATTAGTTCAGCTGTGTCAGGGCTAACAGATGGCCCTTTCCTAGGAGAAGGTTTTGCAGTGTGGTGAAAATCCAGGTTAACAGAAACTGCCAAAAGTGAAGGCTAAATTGTATCAGATTCCTGAGTCATCAGCTATTGATGCAGAAGATCCTGCTACACTTTTGTTATGATGCTGCTAAGTAGCATTTCCAGCCCTCTGGGCAAAGACATCAAAGGAAAGTGAAGATAAAAACAGACCACTGTTGACTTTGAGAAAAATGTTATATTTATACAGGCAGATGTTGAAGGAACTGAAAACTTTAGGACTGCTTTAATGAAAGTTTGGCAATCCTCAACCTTCAAGAACTCATACCCAGGCTTGCTTGCTTTCTTCCAAAATCATAGAGCTGGCTTTAAGTGTCCCTGGTTCTTAGCAGAGGAAAGTTTTTTTCAGAATGAATGAAGAGCTCTGGGAGCAAAGCAAGACCTGCTGTGACCTGGCAGGCAGGAGTGTTGGCCAGGCCATGTCCTTTGCCGGAGATGCCCCTCACTCATGCCAGTCTTTCTCACATGGACATCTGGGCTCCTGATATATGGGCTGCTGTGTTTGGGTCAGATCTGATTCCCTTCTAGGGTGGTCCCCAACTCATGTCTTTAACAGCTCTCTTGCACCAGTACAGCCTGTGCTCTGTACATGTGCTCTTCCCTTGGCTGGGGACACTCACTACTGGGTTTCCCAGCCTCTCCAGACAATAAAGAAACACCACAGCTTTATGTGGGATTTCTAAACCAGTCAGGATTCTGGCTTACAAAGTCTGTCCAGGCTGTACTTCTCTGTTGAAAATGAGCAGCCAAACTAGTAAAGCTGGTTTGTTCTTGCTTTCTCTTCTGGTGAGATTCTCTGGAATCTAGCATGATGTGAGCTCTGAGGTTTCCTGTGGTTGGGACATGCCTCTTGTGGATTCTGGACAGGCTGGATGGATGGGCAGAGTGCAGCAGGATGAAGTTAACAAGTCCAAGTGCCGAGTTCTGCACTTTGGCCACAACAACCCCTGCAGTGCTACAGGCTGGGACAGAGTGCCAGGCTGAAAGGGACCTGGGGTGCTGCTCAGCAGCTGACTGAACATGAGCCAGCAGTGTGCCCTGGTGGCCAGAAAGGCCAGGAACAGTGGCCAGCAGGAGCAGGGAGGTCATTCTTCCCCTGCACTCAGCACTGGTGAGGCCACACCTTGAGTGCTGTGCCCAGTTCTGGCCCCTCAGTTTAGGAAGGACCTTGAGACACTCGAGCGCGTCCAGAGGAGGCAATGAGGCTGGTGAGGGGCTTGGAACACAAACCCTGTGAGGAGTGGCTGAGGGAGCTGGGGCTGTTCAGCCTGGAAACAGGAAGGGTCAGGGGAGACCTTATCCCTCTCTACAACTCCCTGAAAGGTGGCTGTGGTCAGGTGGGGCTTGGTCTCTCCTCCAGGCACCACTGACCGAATGAGAGGACACAGCCTTAAGCTGCACCAGGGGAAGTTTAGATTAGACATCTGGAAAAAATTCTTCACTGAAAGAGTGACTGGGTGCTGGAATTGTCTGCCCAGGGAGGTGATGGAGTCACCATCCCTGGATGAGTTTAAAAAAGACTGGATGTAGCACTTGGTGCCATGGTTTAGTTGATGAGGAGGCGTTAGGTCTTGGGTTGGACTTGGTGATCTCAAACATCTTTTCCAAACCTAGTTCATCCTGTGATTCTTTGCTATCTAATAAGGTGTGTGCTTGCATTATGACCTTTTCCCACAGCTTTAGTAGACAGACTTTCCTCTTCTATCTAGCACTCATTTTAGTGAACCTTGTTTGAATTTAGTACCTTTGAAATCTGTAACTCCAATATTTAATAGAAGTTAGGCAATAGGTCAAAAACTTACATGGAAAGAACAACTGACATAGTGTGTTTGCATTAGAACTGCCTTCCACTTTGAAACTAGGCCCAAAATAGGGGATCTGTTAGCATTTCTTTCTCAAATCTTCTTTACCTGTCTTTGCAAGAGAGTGTTCACCTCTTCCCTGCTTCCCCTGTTGCTGAGCAATTGAACATCAAAAAAACCCAAGTAGTCTTCCCATCTTAATAATATCATAGTTTCTTCAGTAGGTCACTGCTTCTCTTCCATTCCAGGCAGCTTCAGTGACTCATGGCTCAGCCCACCTGCCTGCAGGCAGCTCCCTGGCTCAGAGCCAGTATGCCACTCTTGGCAGTCACCACATCACTGGAGGAACACCTTGGTGTGTGACCCTGGATCATGCTTCAGCTGCTCACTGACAATTTCTCCAAATGTCTCCTGGGCATCCAAATCCTCTACTGAGGTTAACCAGTGGAATATAGTTACAGGGAAGACAGAAACTAAAAATTCACATTCCCAAAGCATTCTTGTCATTGTGGTCAGCAGGAGACAGCAGTGCAAAGACATTCCTGTCACTCTTGTTTCTGCTCCATCATGGACTGCACTTTTGACCCCACACTCAGAGGGAACAGCACCTAAATCCATGGGTGAAATTGCAGTTTATGGTGCAAAATGCTCTTTAGGCAATTTGATGTGATGGGATTTGACTGCTTTGTATGTCAGAGGATCATTCTGCAATTCATGGAACTGCTTCTTCTAGCAGTGGAGCAAAAAGGCAGAGAGCTTGCTGGCAAATGAATGTAACTTCCCTCTCTTGAATTTATTCAGTTCTTTGAGGTATAACTGTATTCTTGATGGCCAAAGAAATCAGTCATTCTACATAAGGAAGCTTGGTTGATGTCTTCAGCAGACCTTTATGAAGCTTTGTGTAAGTGGTTTTAGAAACAACTTAGAGGAGGAAATAGGATGTGGTTTAACACAGAATCACTTAATTATGTTTTTGTGTTACTACTTAAGGAAATTTTAATTTACAAATATGTGAAAATAAGTTACTTTGTTCCTCCAAAACATTCCTGGTGTGACATTCATCACTGCCACACTACGGTGACCTGTACCACACCTGAATTTTAATCATCATATTGTTATGTTCCAATTTGATATCTCTCTTACTGTCACAAGATCAGATGTGTTTAATTATGGAACAGGATCCTGCTGAGCTTTACAGATAGTGCGTGCCCCAAGGACATTGTATCTGAACTGTGTCAGCTCACCTTCCTTAGCAGCTTCATCATTGTGCAATTCCCATCTCCACAGGGAGTGTGATGAGGAAGGAAGGGCTGCTCAGCAGAGCTTAAGCAGTGGGAGAAGGTGCATCAGAGTGGGGCCAAACAGACTAGGATTGTGGATTGAGATATTCTGCATCAAGAATAATAGCAACAACTTGAAATTTGGACTAAGATGGAAAATACTGGAGTCTGAGGTCTTGTCTGTGATAATGCACTGGAATGACAAAGGAGACACTCAGCTTGGCAACTGGGCACACTGTCATAACCCAGTGGAGAAGGCTTTTGAGCTCCTAACCTCCTGGAAGATTTGAATCTTGTCACTGAGTGAAGGAGACCTTGTGCAATAACCACTGGATTTCCTAATACCTTGTCTGTTGCACCCCCTCCTGATTCCTAAGAGCTTTAAAGATCAGAGGGTCATTTATGATTGTTTTCTGTTCTTTGAACAGCTTTCACCCCCTCACTCCTTGTTCAAAACCCTCCATGTTGTTTATTTACTGATATATGTCAGCAGGAAAAAAACTGGTGACTTAGAGAATTATTTCTGCCAGAACTAAGGCTGCAAACTGTATCTCCAAACATAAGCTTGACAATAAAGCCTTGGACTCAGCAAAAAGTTATACATATATTTAATATATATATATATATGAAGTTATATATATATAATATAGAAGTTCTGTATTGAAAGAAATCTTATCTTTCCCAGGCTGTCCTGCACTTTCTTTTCCCAGTCAAGTCGTGGTTTCAGACAGTTTTCTTACAAATCCTCCAAGTACTCTCTGGGACAGAAGCTCAGGCAGCACTTGTTTGCAGAAACCTCCTGGAACTGCTGCTGGAGACTCTGGTTACTGGAAGTGAGATCCTGCTGGAGATGTGTGCACCATGTCAGACCAAATCAGGTGTAGATCCCTAGTTATGCTACAAAAGTCTTACTCATTTTCATCTGCTCTACAGGACTGAATCTTATTATTCAGGTCATTATTTCCTTTGCCAGCTTTTCTGCTGTTGCTTGGATTGATCTGTGGATGAAGCTGGCAGGGTGCTGTGATCCTGCTGTCCTCTGGGCCTGTGCTTTTCTCTCCTCACTGCTTTCTCACTGCAATGAGTGTGCAGGCAATACCTGGTGGGTTTTGTTTCTGTTGTTTTGTGCTGTGAAAAAAGCCAAATGTTTGCTTGAAAGCAATATCTCATATATTGCTGAAGGCTGTGCTCCCTTTATCCTCTGAATAGTTTAAAAATATTCTTTAACTGTTTCAAACTGTTTATTCTACTGGGGAATTTACCAGAAGAACAGTAAATGTTAAGGCCTGTTTGGGCTGTGTGAGGCCAGAGTGAATATCTACTTTTGTGCTCTGTCCTGTAAAGATGATATTGACACTGACTTTCTTCAGAAAGTCATTATTTTCTTTAGAAAGTGCTTTGAGGTCTTGTGAAAAGCAGCAAACAGAAACTAGGTGGAATTGTGCTGAAGAGTCTTTTTACCTCTCTATCAGGTCCACTCACAGCTAAAGAATTTGTGTTCTTTAGTTCTTATTCCATCTTTCATTCTCTTGGTTTAACATTTTACTTAGTTTTGTATGTTTTTCTAGGGTACTCAAGTGCTTTCTGTGACCGAAATATATTTTTAAGAGACAGGTTGAGACAGGGAGAACTCACTGAGAGAAGCCCTATGGAGGAGGACTTGGGGAGGATGAAAAGCACCCAAAAAGCTAAACATATCCCAGGCTGAATCAAGACAGGAGTGACCAGCAGGTCAAGGATTCTCTCCCTCTCATGTGAGTACCTGGAGTACTGTGTCCAGTGTATGGAGTTGTTGGAGTGACTCCAGAGGAGGTCATGGAGATGCTCCCAGAGCTGGAGCCCCTCTGCCCTGGAGCCAGGCTGGCAGAGCTGGGGGTGCTCACCTGGAGAAGAGGAGGCTCCAGGGAGACCTCAGATCCCCTTCCTCTGCCTAAAGGGGCTTATAAAAAAGAGATTTTTTTTTTTTTTTTTTTATGGGCAGATAGGGATAGAACAAGAGGGACTGGTTTTAAACTGAAAGAGGAGAGATTTGAAGGTTTCTTCCATGCCAAACCATTCTGTCATTCTGTGCTGCTAATCACTGGTATTTGCTGGCTCTGGAAATGGGAGTATTGTACTCGGTGAGTCAGGCTATGAGTTTGCACTTTGCATTGTGCCTTACACTACCCAAAGTCCAGGACTGCATCTCACCTGAAGTTTTGCCATTTATTCTGATTGTGGTTTGTCAGTAAAACAGACTTTCCACTGGAGTCTTTGTGAAGCATTAAACAAAATTTAGAGTATTCACCCAGATGAATCAATAAATATTTTTTTTTCCTATGATCATGCTTTGATGGGTTTTGAAATAACAATGACAGAAAGGACTCATACAGGCAATGAATGAGAACCCTGGTGTGTAGCTGTAAAGAGTGTTTCAAATCCTGACTTCAGTGGAAACAGATTGTTAGCATACTTCAACAATATCCCTCAGTTCACAGGGCAGAGTTTTCCCTTTGATCTATAGATTCTTACATTTTACACAGGTCTGTTGTCCTGGAATCCTATATTGCTAAAGTAATTCAGTTAAAAAGTACAGAACTGAGGTGACAGAAGAACCTTTTATATTATAGACTCAGCTTACTGAAGTTTTGACTTGTTTTCTTTCCAAGCTGGACACTGTTGATGTTGTATGGTTGAACTCTTGGATGCCTGAGCTGGTTGCATTTTTCCACAGCAGGGGAACATCCCCTTCAGAGCTCTTCAGACCAGGCAGTGTGGCGTGAGCACACAGGTGTCAAAGTGCTAGACATGTCTGGAAGTATCTTATCTTCCCTTTTTTGAGTCATCAGATAGTTTCAACTTCTTTATTGATGAAAATTAAAAGCAACACCTGGCAGCATATTTTCTGTTGTGTCCACTTGGCCCCTTGCTGGTTGGAAGGAAAAATGAAGTCAGAGCATTTCCAGGCATGGAAGGATGGGGTGTTGGCATTGCCCTGCATTACCCTTATTTGGTTTTGGTGGGCCTCAAAATAGGTGCACACAGAAGAAGATCCAAGACTATTTGATTATACAACTTTATATTGTTCTGAGAATATTTGTTCTTCCCCAAGCCTTTACAGGAGGAAGATTGTGTCATTTTGTTGTAGTTTTTTTAATCTTCGGTATTGATTTCACAATTTTCATTTTCTGTAAAACTTTGACACCTGTTATTTTGTTGCTTTAATTTTCTCAGTCTATTTTAATATATATTTTAATACTTAGCCAGCACAGCACTTGGTGAGGACAGGATATAAGTACATGGTTACAGCCTGCGGGGCCTTTCATAAGGCCTGGTCATTTTGCAGTCTTTGGCTCTTTCCAGAGAATGTGTTTAGGGACTCTGTTGGTTACTGAAGCATCTCTTCTTCCCTCTTCTCATTCTCCCCTTCTCTGTGATAATGCAGGTAATGCAGTAAGACATAAAATTAAATGGGGATTAGAATTTCATGAGAAGTGATATTTTAAATGGAACTGTACTTGATTCATTTATGCTTTAAAGGAAAGAGCATAAGGCAGTGGGAAAATCTGCTAGTTTAAGTATCAAAACCTGCCAGGGGCATGGCATTTCCTTTAGCTTCCAAAATCCCTATCCAAAGAGACGAGTGGAAATAGATGTTGTCTGTTCCCTCAGGGACTCACTTGGAACTTAGTTTCATGCTACCTCTGCTTGTGGAAAGGTTGTCCGAGCGTTATAATTGCATTGGATTGGTTCCCATAGACTTGAAATGCCTCTTTACAACATAAGCTGACCACTGCCATTTAGGTGCTTTTTAATTTGACTAAGATAACAGCTAGCACTGATTTCTGGTACTTAGAACTGTAAACTGTTACTGAAGTGCTGACTTTTATCCTGATACAGTTCTCTCATGGCCCCCTTCCCCAGCACAATTAACCTTGTGTCTTGGTTTGAAAGACAGATGTTTGCTAAGGAGGGCAGGAACTTCCCTTGGAATGGAGAATATGATCCCCTTTCCCTTTGAATTATTGTAACTTTGAAATTAAGGGGCTTTCAGGCAGAGATAGAGGAAAAGGAATAACAGTTCCTTACTAGTATGTATGTATATAACAAGGCAAACAACAGTGGCAGCAACAACAAGCAAAAATCCAAATAACAAAAAACCAAAGAAAACAAACCAGAAAACCCAGTAAAGTGTCTCTGAGCGCTGTCCCTGGGTGCAGTTCCGGGCGCGGCCGGCAGGGGCGCTGCGGGCTCCCGGCGGGCAGGCTGCGATGGCTCCCCGCGCCGCCAGGGGGCGCTGTGGCGCGGCCGGGCTCGATGGCGGCGATGGGCGGCAGCGGAACCTCGGAGCGGCGGCTGGGACGGCAGGGCGGGCTCGCCCAGGGCAGCGAGCAAGAGGCAGCGGAAACTCGGCAGCTGTAGCTGGAACTGCGTGCTGTCCCGGCAGGCAGGGAGCGGGGGCTGCAGTGCAGCAAAAACCCCGAGCAGTGCCAGAGGCAGGGCGGGGGCTGAGCAGCTGCAGCCCGGATCGGAACAGGCCCGGGAGGTTCCTGGGAGGGAAAGGAGCTCTGGGATCCCGGGCTTTCCCCTGAGGCATCCCAGCAGATGGTGAAAGTCCCTGTTTTAGCGAGACAGGGTGTTAATAAGGCCCAGTGCAATGGCTGCTCATACGAGCAGAGCTGCACTCAGGGTAGAAGAAAGGCAGAAAACAGAACCTGCAGTGGTGGGGAACTGTCCCCACAGTGACCCCGGCCTGTCTGCCCTAGGAATGCTGAGAGAACAGAGCCAGCAGCTGCCCCAGCCCCTTTTTCCCAGCCCTGTTCTCCCAGTATCTCTGAAGGAGAGAAACCATCAGGTAAGAGTGCAGCCAGGTGCCCTCCTCCCCCGAGCTTGGCAACTTCTTTTGTCTCTCCTAAGTACCCGGTCGTTTTTTGTGTCTTAGCAGCAAAAAGTAGAAAATTCCCTGAGGGAAAGAAATAAAAGGAGAACTCTAAATTCCAGCATCTTGATGTGAAAAAACTTTAAACTTAGTAACTGATATCTATGCTAGAAGAAGATGTGTGATGATAACAGGCTTTACCTGGCTTTAAGCTCACATTCATCCTTTACCCATCCTTGATATACGGGCTTGGAGGTATGAATATGAGAATCAGGATTTGAAGCATGGCATTCTCTGTGGTTGTATATGAGGTAGAAGCCTCATAGCCAGACAACCAGCTCAGATTATTGCTACTAATTCTCTCTTCCCCACCCTGGGAAGGGGCTGACACATTCTTCCCAAAGTGCATTCTTCATACTGCAGCTCAGTATGAAGAGTCCCTCTAGGATCCATGCCTAGAAGGGCCAAGAGGGTGAAATGACAATTGAGAGGGCTTTGCTCTGTGGCTGCATGTGTTTGGGGCTGTTTGATCCTGAGGCCAGTTACCTGAACAGTGAGTGGTAGGTATCAGAGGTTGTCAGATTGCACAAGTACTCCCTACAGTAATAAAACATGTGAGGGGGAGGGGAAAAAGGCTTGAGGCCCACAGGTTTTTACTCCATGCTGTATCTTCCTGTACTTTGAGCCATGCTGTCCTTTGGAATACAAGGCTGGTCAAACCCAAGAGCCATCTTTCCCAGCACCATGTGTCCCATTGCACTGACTGGGCTGCTCAGGGATGTAAAATGAGGCCAGTGTACATACCCTGGAGTGTCCTCCTGAGCCAGAAGTGCAAGAGATGGGAAGATACCACCAGAGCCACCGTGTTCACTGGTGAACTCATCTTAGAATCTCAGAATGGTTTGAGATGGAAATAATCTTTAAGATCTTCTAATTCTTCCTTGAACCCATCTCTTCCTTGTGCATATAGGTTTTTTTGTTATTATCTGGCCATCCCTCTCGTGCAGGTACACAGTCATGCTGGTTTTTAAATAGAAAACTTTGCGTTATCGGATCAGTTAATTGTACGCCCCACTTTCTCACACTGTGAAACAGTGAATTATTCTTTAACCCCCTTGGCCATAATAATTTCTCCCATAATCCCATAGTTGGGCAGTTCTCATCTCTTTCGTTTTCCGCTCCTTGGATCACCACTGACACCTTATCTGTGTTTCTTCCACCTGAATTCCAGCCTGCTTGGTGACTTATGATGGTTTATCATGAAGTATTTAGCAGCTGAGATTGTGCTAATTTTTTTTGCATTGGAGGAATGAGTTTGTTTCACTTCCCTGCCTAATTTTATCCCAGTTCTTTCAGTATCTTTGAAAGCCTTGATCCTTTTGGAGAACAGCCATGGAGACTCCACATCTTCTTTACTGGTACTAGCTCATTTAGAGCCTGCCATTCTTCATTCAGAATTTAATTTATTTTCCCCCTATATGCATTAATTTCCATTTAGTCACTTTGTACTTCACCTGCCATCTTATTATTCAGTCACCAGGCTGTTTGGTGGAAATTGAGTTTACGAATCCTTGGTTCTAAACAGCTGTTTTCTCATCACTGAGCAAACTGAACAGCCTTATGAAACATGTTCCTAAAGCACACTTTGCTCTCTAGAAATGTCTACACTCCATTGTGCTGGGTGCTGCACACAGAGCATGAGAATTCTTGTGCTGAAACTCTGAAAGGATCAGAAGCCAAATATGAAGGCACTGCAGCCATTTACATCAGCTAGCAAATGTATCCCAAGTGTCAGAACATGGCAAGGGAGTGGGTAACTCCGTGAACTCCTGGAGGCTTTTGGAGCATTGATTTGAGCCCCTGATTTGAGCTGCTTTTGAGTTCATGTGACATCTCTCACACTGGTGGACCTGCAGGGATCTGAGCCAGACCCAGCAAAGCTCAGTCCTATGGAGTGACTGGTGTGTTACTTCAGAGAGGGGGAGCAACAAGAAACATCTGTGGGACAGTACTGGCCATGACACTGGTTCTGACCCAAACAGTGACCCACGCTGCTTTATCATTTATGACATATATACTTCTGCAGGAGCTCTGACTTTTGTTTTGGGTGTTGATTTGGCAGCTGGATTTTAGGAACAATATTCCAAAACTGCAAAATTCCATCTGAGCCATGTAATCATGACTTGCTGAATAATATCTCATGTTTTCCTTGGGTCTGGTAGGCCTGGGAAGAAGTTTTATGCTTCTGCCTTTACTATGGGCTTTTCCTTTGCAGTGTGATGAGACCAATTTAGAGTGAGTGTTTCAGAAGAGCATTACCATCTGGTATTTTCAAGGCTAAAACATTGTGGATAGTCAGTATTGACTGACTTTAAAAACCTTAAAATTCTTGAAAAGCATTTTCCACTTTGCTTATGTCTGTGGCGATCTTTATCCAGAAAGAAAGAATTGGCACAAGAGGAGCTTCCTTTTACTTCATTAGTAAAGGAGGCAAATGAAGCTTCCATTTGGAGCCTCTGAGAGTTGTTGATTTGGTTAACTACAGGTTTATGGAAAGCTGGGTACAGGCACATTTACAACACTATTTTGTACATAATATGAGCTAGAATGTGCAGAAATACTAAACATCACTGGGCTGGGTAGTATCCATCTTGAGCAGGAGCCAAAAGCAGAGCCTAGGAGAATGAGAACAGTCAGAGGTTACTTTTGCTGTAAAGGTGCCCTTAGTTGTACAAGAAGCTAAAGCTTCTCTCTGAACTTAAAGGAAAGTTGGTGAAACTCTGTTTTCTAATTTTTTATTCAGGCTCTTAAATTGTTAATGTGCATTAAATTGGGGTTGACATGCAGCCTCACAACATTCCTCCTTAGAGTGGTGTGGAGTGTTGGGCCTGCTTGCAAATGGAGCTCTTTGAAAATGATGACGCCTGAGATGTGCTTCTCCTGCTTCTCCATTCCGATGGAGCATGGCTTGCTGAATCTCCTCCTCTCCCTTTAATTCTCCCAGCACACATGTTCTCAATTACTGCCTCCACTGAAGCTGCAAACATTTCTTGTGCATCTAACTTTCTATACTGAGCACTGGAAATACAGTTTAGAAATCTGTGGGGGAACTGTTATGTCCCATGTTGGGAAAATTTTGTTTATGATTCCTATAGGAAAACAAATTCATTCTAGTCCCTAGCAGATTTTCTGTTACTTCCTTCTTTTGTATCTTGGAGCAGTATTGTAAGAACCTCTTACCCCAGTGCATTGAGCATGGGTTGCTCCCTTCTTTGTAATAAAAAGCATGTGCTCTGCAGTCTGTTTTCCATTGCTGTCCACAAAATAATCACTGGTTTTGGGCTAATCACAGTAATAGCTACTATGAACCCCAAATAGATGAGTTTGGATGTACAGCAGCATTACATTTGATGAAAACTCAGGTGTATTGTAGTGTTGGTAGGATTTAAAAGTCAATATTCTGCAGTAGAGGGCATTAAAGGAGTGATAGTATAATGCTGATTTGGAAGAGAAACGGGACTTAATCCTTTTCTCAGTGTTTGCATTGTTCTGATAGGATAATCCTTCAGGATTCAGGTGGTGTGATGTGTTCACAAGTCTTTGTTGTACATTAGATCATACTTTATTTTCAGCTGTAAACCTTAGGACCCACACCCACATCTGTAACTTGTTTCTCAGTTCAGATTTTGAGTTGTAGAAGAGAATTTTGTGGTTAAGGAAAATGCGATGTTGTACTCCACCTCTCTCTTGTGCTGAAAATTAGTTCAGCTCTGACAGTGATCAGGGGATATTGTTACTGCTGTACAGACAAAGTTTTTAAAGCACAGTTACCTTCTGCTTAAAGAAATGATGGGCTTGTTCGAACAGAAAGAATTGCTTTTGCAGCTCATGTGTGACAAAGTTGACTCACAATAGAGGGGCCTCCAAGAATGCTGGCAGACAGGGATAGCAAAGAGAGAAGAGGAAAAGGTGTGTCTAGATCAATTAATTAATTGTTAGATAATAAATGAATACTCTTTCCCATTGCACACAAACTAAACCTCTTTTTCTTTACTATTCCAACTTCCCCTTCAGAGATTTGATTACAGCATTCTCTCCCAAAGCAAAGAGCTCTTGCCATTTTGATGTAAACACTCATTGACCGTCTGTGGAGATTTGAAAAATTGCTTTCCTGCCATTAACCATGATAAATCTGTAAACGATATTGTTAAAGATGCTGGGGGGGGTGGGCATCAAACAAGAGGAACAGATTAAAGGACTTCAAGAAATGATGTGCACTTATACAGTTATCCAGGCATCACTGTACAATGCATCAGATGTAGTTTCATGAAAATAGTTTTTAAATTTTTTGATGAAATTTAGGGATTTAGAGGTTTTGGCTATTGCTCTGCCGCTTGTCCTGGGTGATATTGCACCGAGACACTGCTGGTTCTGATATGTTGCTTAAAAAAAATGCCAGGGGAACAACGGCAATAAAACATGAGCAATGTGCCTGAGATGCTCCTTTAATTCCCATTAGCACAATAAATGCGAATGTGATGGGGTTTGTTTTGGTTTTATATCCCTATGCTTCTCAACAGGTATGGTTTAGATGTGTATCACAAATGGAAGTTGAGTCATAGGCTGGCCACGAGGACCAGAATGGAGCAAGGCATTCAATCTGAGTTTCTGGAGTTAACAGTGTAACTGGCAATTTTGGAGGGAGATGTTTTTTGTTGGCAGTCTGTTGTTTCTTTTAAGAAAAAGATGAGTCGAGAGCTGGAGAGCCAGGGAGTGCTCAGCAGGAATTGCTCACCCTTCAGTAGTCCTGTATGGCCTCTACATCATTAACAGCACAGGTGTCCTTTACTGCTCTCAGTAATGTCTCACACGAGACATTGAATCTTCTTCTTGCCATTATTTATAAACTGCATGAAAGATCACCAATAATTAGATTATTAGCATTAGACTTCTTCTGTAATAGGAATATATGTTGTCATAATAACATGCAGAGTGAAGTGTACAAATCCCTTCTCATCTAAAATGAGAAGACAGCCTGAAATAAATCCCAACAAGTTACGTCTTTCGCATTCACACAGATGCTGCTGCTTCTAAATTTCTATTCAGTTCAATTGCTTCTTTGCAAACTTCTGTGTTACTTCCAGACTTTGCGTTTGACTGCCTTGAAGGGCATTTGCCCATGGTTTCCTACATGTGGGGACACCAGATGCCCATGTGCTTCTGGAATGAACCTTTTCCATAGGGCAAACAGTTTTGCAACACTTCACCCTACTGAGATAACAATTAATTAATTGTTATTGCAGTTTCTTTATAAATAACAAGATAGGATTTGTGGTCTTTAAGGAGACCATTGTCTGTACTGAACTTTCAAATGATCCACAGCAGTATTCCCAGAAACTTGTTCTTTGTGTGTGACCCAGAATAAATAAAACTCACATTCATCCCAGTATTACCACTCTTGTCATCTCAGCAGACATAGGAGACCAAATGTCTTGAGGAGACACTTCTGGTGTGGACCTGCAAGCACAGCCAACCACTCCACTTTCCTGCTCGCTTCTCCCATGGAGACTGGAGTACTGTTTGCAAACTGAAATGATGCTGATGCTGCATCCCATAGGCACTTTCCTGCTCTGTGCAAGCTTGAGTATTTCTTCCATACACAGTGTAAGCTTTGCAGTTCCAAAGATCTAATCTAATAATAGATTGGTCTACATTTGTGGCATTGCCAGAAAAAGGCATATGTTGTCAGGCAGTCAAAGTCAGCAACAGTGCTTAAGTGGAAATGTGCTTAAACACTGAAAAGGCAGAAATCCAAAGTAATCCATCCAAGATTTGGCTATTAGGAAACTAAAAATACTGTCTTCCCACATATACAGTTTCCACATGTACTTAAAGAAATACTGTTTGTCTGATGTCTCAAAATTATTAAAGGGCAATTCTTTTCCTTTCTTGCCTTTAGTGTGATTATAGAAGATGTTGTTAGCATTCAGCTTATCGAAGACTAGTTTAAGAGGAAATAGAAATTATTGAAATAACTTCAAGGGAAGAGGCAAGTGTAGTGTTATGGGGAAGAGAGAGATGACATTGAGTTCCTTTTTCCTATCACACAAGGTTTGCAATTCCAGTTTTTCATGTTTAGATTTCCTCTTGGAAAAGAATGCATCATTGGCTTGAACTGAGTGAATGCATACCACGAGAACCATGGTCTCTGTGCTGGTGAAAGACCACTTTTAAATTCAGATGGCTCTGTGGTCCTGACCTTTTATACTGAGTTGGGGGTTGGACTTTGAGATGGTATATGGAGATATGCGGTTTTGACGTGAGTTCTGCAACAGTAATTATGGGATTTAATGTGTACATAAATATCAGCATATTTAGATGTGTGCCCAGAAACTGGCATCTGTCACAAGCATTCTTCTTCTGCTGGGGTCAGCATGTGCACACAGACACATATTACTGTTCTAGTAAAAAATTCTTCCATAAATGCCATCGCAGATCAGGAAAGGCTAGTTTTTTAATATTAATGTTTTCTCCTTCAGGACCTCTAGTTTCTCCCTAGTCAGCATGCATGCGACTCAGGCAGTAGTAGCAAAGAGTTTTATTTCAGTGACTTCTCTAGGGAATTCGTCCTCTACAACAAATACTTCTGCCTCCTGGAACCCACCTGAAGCAGCATCCCAGAAGTCCTTTTTGCCCAGCTTGTATTACCCCTTGCACTGGTAGCAGCCTTGCGCAGTTTAGAAGAGACAGTAAAAAATTGAGCTGCTGCTATTTTCTGCTTCTTTTGGTACTATTCCTGGAGAGAGTTGAGTTGGTAAATGTGGCTGTCACAGTAGCTATTACAAATGACACAAAATAATTAAGTTGTGGTTTCTATTGTGGTGGGGCCATGTCTGTGTTTTATAATGATGTGTCTGTGCTAGGAGGGAGTGTTTTGCTTGATGGTTGTGATGGATGCTTCCAGGAAAACAGGACAGGTCTCTAAAGGCAGGTTGTCAAATACTTTCCATGTACATGAAATCCTGTACATGAAATCCTGTAAATGAAATTGGTTACATGGCAGACCACTAATTGAACTGTGTGTTGTTTTCTCTCAGTTTTCTGATGAGGTGATGAGGAGGGCAGCATCCATCTCATTTTTCTCCCTGTTGTTTTTGGAGAGGATAGCTGCTATGTTTGTTCTTTTCAACCAGTCAGAAGAATGTTGAAGCCAGGTTTTCATCTGATTCTTTATGAAGTAAATGCTTTCATTTTTTGGTGTCTTGAGCCACCAGTATGGCATTTCAGAAGTCTTGAAGACTTTTGGATCCAGATGCTCAGCAGTGCTTAGAAGCCTTGGTAGTTCCTGGTTCTTGAATCCTGCTGAACTGTGCTTCATGAAGAAATTACACTGTGAAGATGCTGTGAAATTTGAGGGCATGGAGAATAATCTTTATTTTTCCAGTATTTAAAGTATTTTCCATAGGTTGTCTCA
Source organism: Muscicapa striata striata (assembly GCA_030060385.1). Taxonomy (NCBI): domain Eukaryota; kingdom Metazoa; phylum Chordata; class Aves; order Passeriformes; family Muscicapidae; genus Muscicapa; species Muscicapa striata. Next base: position 2,187,393 of record JAREIS010000032.1, on the reverse strand, counting down.
GATAAATTTGAGAGTATTGTAATGTAACTGTGAAATCCTGCTCTTTGGTTCTTAACGACATATGCTCTTCCTGCTGCACCCAATTTACAGGGAAAAATTTCTCTTGTTCTTAGGCAACAAGCACAGTCAGTCCATGTGCCCTGGCATTCTCCTGGAGGGGCTGGGAGCCCTGTGGGTGCTGATGCTCTGCTGAGGGTGAACATGATCTTGCAAAATGTCATGCTGACCTTCCTGCCATTGCTGGAGACCAGCTAGATAGAAGTTGGGGTTTTTTCACTAGATGTTGATGTACATATGTTGGTGTGTCAGAGAAAAAAAACCCTTTTCAACTCTATGTGATGTTAAGCCTTAAGGCTGAAGCTTTTTTATTTGTGTGTCTGCAGTGGAAGAATCCCGTGTTACATTTAATTTGTATCTCCTGTTAGAGGTGACATTGTGTTAAATGGTGAGGAGGCTGGGGGTGCTGCACTGCACATGACCTGTGATGGCAGAAGAGGGAGCAGAACAGAGGCCACAGGGGCTTGGGCAGGGGAAAAGCTCAGCCTTGTGTCCATTGGCTTGATGGCTGCTACCACTCTTCTTCACCAGGAGCACCCCAGGATGGTGAGAGGGCCAGCACAGGAAATTGGGATGCTGCCTGCTGGTGGCAAAAGTCTATGAAGGAGCAAGAAGAGTTACTGGGGCTTGCTTTAGAGGTTAGATGTCAAACCTTGATAAGGCAAGAAATTCCAGTGGGCAGAAAGGTGCATGCATGAGCTGTGGAAATGCTTTTGGAGGGTGCTGGAGTGAGCAGTCAGTGAGCAAAGTTTTATGTTCTGTGTCAGTGCAACACAGCAGGTCCTGGATGTGATGGGAAGCCTTAAGGGATATGGTAATTAAGAAAAGTAACTATGAACTAAGCAATAAAAATAATAATAGTTTTACCAGCTTCATTGTGCATAGGAAGGCAGCAGGGAATATGGGTCACATAGTATGAGCTGCCCAGAAATAAAATCCAGGTCTGTTAATGCCTCAGGCCTCTCCATAAACATCCAACTGTGACTCTTTCCTTCAGCACAGCTTGGACAAGAAAGGACTTCCATTTTAGGTGGAAGACGAGGTTCTGCTGAGTCCAGGTGCTAATCCTGTTCTCCTGCTGTTTGCCTTTGCCAGGTGCAAGTTCTTCAGCCTCACAGAAACCCCTGAGGACTACACCATCATTGTGGATGAAGAGGGCTTTCTAGGTAAGTGTCAGCATGTGCCACTTTGGTATCCAGCATGGGGGTGGACAAGGCAGACGTGTAATCTCACTGAGACTGTAAAACAAATGTTTGTCAGTGTTGGTAGTACAGCTCTGAAAGGTGCTTTGATCACTTAAGCACACTGTCTCTGCTGCCATGCTGTACAAGGCGATTCAGACATGGAATATGAATATATTTGAATTCTGGGAGAGGACACACAAGTCTTAAAGAGTAGTTTAAGCAGGTTTGAAAAAGCAAAACCATCTGGTATGATTGCATTAAAATGAGCTGGCCTGTGTCCCCAAGCCTGCATAAGTATACCTACCACATCTTGCATTTCCAGCTTCTGTCCACCTCTACCTTTGAAAGGAGCACTTGAATATGAGTAGTTTGTACCATCTCTGCAGCCACCACAATGCTGTGGAGTTGTGATTTGGCTCCTTTGGGTCATTACCATAAGCTGTGATTTATCCCCCTTTCTTACACCCAGCACTCCCTGTACTGGTGTGCCATCTTTGCCTGGGGTGGCTGACAGGGTCAAGGGTGGAGTTGGTTGTGTGTCACAGAAGGTGGTTGACACATGCTTGAAGCTGCAGATTCTTGGCATTATGCAAGAGCTGGTGTAGAGAATGGTTTGGCTTTGTAGATGGAAATAGTTTGTAATAACTTCTATCATGTGTGGAGGTTTTGATTGTGTTATTGAGGTGGGGGAATGAGGAAGTGTTGGGCAGCTATTATTATTTTTGTTCATTCATTCTTTCTGTGTTTGGAATTAAAATCTACACATTTTGAGGTCAGAGAAAATTCATTAAAATATGAAAAAAGAGGATTTCATTCCTGAGTAGGAATTAACTCTTGAGAACCTTCTTGTCACACTGTAATATTCAATGGTTTTGTTGTATCCAAACCACAAGGAGAAAATTTGAAACTACATCCTCTTTATTTAGTACAGAGTTTTATGATCAGTAGCCTTGCTGAAGTTGACCCTTTTGTGCAAAAGGAATACTCACAAACATGTGATGGAACAAGTTCCATTTTAGACCAGTACAGTAATAACTGAAGATTTTAGTAAATCAGTTGCTGGGCTGAGAATGCTGAACGGATCTTTAAAGCTGTATCTGTTTATAATTTGGGATTTTTGAGGTTTGATTTAAAGTCAATGCCATGTACTTTTGATCCCAGAAGAGGTGACATAGGGTTCTGCTGCCAGAGTGTCCCTTGTCGTATTTTTTTAAGGAGCATGTGCACAAGAATTTTACTACTATTGGTAGTATCAGCTTTTTTGTTGTCAGTGACAACTGAGGAAAATCAATTCTAATTTGGTTTTGCCATAATAGTAGGATGCAGAGCCTCCCTCTAAGAGCTTCATTTTAAGTGAAGGTTCACTAAAGGAGGAGAAAGTTTCTGGGTTCTATTCCAAGGGGCATAGCACATGGCAGAGCAAGAAAACAAGACATTGTCATTCTTAGGAGGGAGTCTGTGTCACTGTGTCACAGGTGGGATGTGCCAGGGGCATGCTCATCTCCAGCATCATGTCTGTGTCTGTCATCCATGACATTCATTTCTCTGCCCAGTTGGCATGACACAAATTTTTCAGTTCAGTCACTGGGGACAAGCTGAATTGCAACAGCCCCTGTACAGTCTCCAGCAGCCACACTGCTGTTTATCTCTCTGGAAATTATACCAGCTTGAAACAAAGGTGAGCTCAAGCAGTTTTCTTGCTCATCCATACTGAGGGGCTGTTGCACTGTGCACCATTGGTTGTGCTTGGAGCAAATCCCAGGTCTGGCACGACCACTGTCCTCAAGAAAGCTGCATGTCCCACTAGTGCCCAGGTTATCTCTGTGACCCAGGCAGTGCTGCTGCAATTCAAAGCAGCAGTCCTCTCTATTTGGATCTTCTGTTACTTTGGCTCTCTCTGCCACTTGAACTTAGTGCTGAAAGTCACAGTGCCCATGTACCTTCCTGTGGCTGTAGTTTGGGCATAAAACAACCCTGTTTGTTTCAAATACACCATATGCAGTTGGGATGCTAAAACAGGGCTTTGCAGGAGAAAAGATCAACTTCTAGGCAGTGCATGGGAAGGAGGGGAGTATGCTAAGGCTATCCTCTGCTGCAGCGTGGTGTGGAAGCCAGGTGCCAAACCCAACATGGGTAGTTAGTCACAGAGCTGCTGGCTTCATCACCTTTCCTGTGCTTTCCCTTGTAAGTGAAGATCTGCTGGTGAGACCTGTATACACCAAATCCTGCTAATTCTGCTACCACAGCCTCCATATCCTTTGGGTTTGTGTCTAGCTTGTGTTCCTCTTTCTGAATTGATGCCACCACATCCAGAGCTTCATCTCAGGGTTACCTCTGTGTGTAGTTCCATCCCTGCTCCTCAATTCAGTGTGGTGTAAGTTTTTCATAGTCTGGAGAAGTCCAAAAGTGACAGTCTAGCTAGAAATGTCTCAGCAAGAGAAACTTCACTTTTCCATTGTATAGCCTGTAATCAGCACATGGGCTTCATCAGCACATGAACAGATTCAAAATCTCTGAGTTGCACATCCCACCTTCTTGCAAAGCAGCACCAATTGTGTCTGCCTCGAGTGCATCAGCTACTTCTTGTCCTGAGTAGTGAAGTGCCAAATTCAGCTCAAGAATTGCAGGGTAAATCTGCACCTTTGATGAGCGGTTCAGATGGCAAGTCCAACAGTAAATTACTTCCTTTTTCTTTCCAGGTAACTTTTTTCCTTGCAGTGCTTAACAAACTCAGTGTAAGTCTCTGATGGACAGGTTTTTCTGTGTGGAAAATGAGAAACTTACTTTCTCAGGCAGCTGTATCAATATTTGCTGCAGCAGCAATGAAAAGGTTGTCCTGTTAGCTGGCATCTTCCATGTTAGCCAGGCCCTTTCTCCTGCACATCACAAATACTGCTGATGGGAAAAGAGCAGGCTGAAGAAACACCGGCACTTTCATCAATCCTTGAGGTTAACACTTAAAACATACAGACATGCAGTAATCATTCTTAACTGGTTTTCTCAAAAAATAATCCCTAAGCTTGTTCCACTGAGAGCAGCAAGTCGGGCTGGTAAAGAAGTTGTTATTTCTTCTCCCCAGAAAAAGTCCACAGTGCAAAGCTGTAACCTGCTTAAGCATTCATCGTGCTGAAAGGGAATGGCTACAGCCTAATTCTTGGCTTTAATTCCCTGGTGGTGAGGTGGGGATTATATTTGCACAGAACCTTGTTTGTTCCAGTGGCTGTTTATTGGGCTTTGGCCTGCTAATGAGGAAGAATTTTATTCAGCAAGTAACACAGGGAACTGTGCACAGAAAGCTCTTTTCCTGGCTGATACTGGGATGAACTATCAGGAAAAGTTTGGTGATGGGCCCTCCTGCATGAAGGCATGTCTCAGCTGGTGGGTGCTTGGATAGCCATGTACAAAACAGGAATATTTGTTTGGCCGGTTTGTTTTTTTCCAAAGTTTGGCTGAAAGCAGGAGCTGTTTGTGCATGTGCAGATACACCATTCCCCTCTGTTCTCTGCATAGTCTGTTCCTTTTTCAGAAAGCAGCAAGGACAGACTCACTGTCTCTGGGCAGCTGAGCAGAGCTTCTAGCCTGTGGTCTTGCTGATCCCAGTAGTCTCTGTTCATCAAAGGTTTTAGCTTTTACACACTGAAAAGAAGCACATGCCATCACACCTGGAGGTAGCCATCATCTTGGAAACCCTGGGAACATCTGCATAAATGGAGCCTGGGACAGTCTGTCACCCAGGTGAAGCTGTCCTGAAGGTGGATTATTGTAAAGCAACATGTTGCTAACATTTTCAAGGTGAGATTACTGGCTTCTCGACCTTGGCACTTGGTTGGTGTCCCTTGCATGCAATCTTTCATGTATACAGTGAACTTTGAAGATACTGAAGAGGGGGAAAAGAAATCAAGTGCTAGGGTCAAAGGAGGAGTGAATCACTATGATTTTCAATTTGGTAAATGTGCATATTCTAGGTTCAGGGAAATTTGGGATGGGGGATATGTCACCTTCATGTACTCTGATCTTCTTTCTCCTAGAGCTGGTAAGCCCATTTCATGTTGATTATTGCAGTCAGCAGACCTTAGGTCCTGGCTGATCTCTTCTGGATCAGAACCAGAGAGGAAAAGCCGTTTCATTTCTGTACTGAAGCAGCAGTGAGAAACGTTCTTCTGAGGTGCAAATCCATTTTGTGAACATAGAACAAGACTCTTGGTCTCCTCACACTGACATTGATCTGCAAGATGAGCGTGATAGTCCTTCCTTAATCCTTCTTTGGCTGCCTGATACGGCTAGTAATTTCTCTAAGGCCAGAAATCCATTCATGGAGACATTTTCCAGGAGCAGATTCTCAGCTCATACCTCACAATAAATTGTCCAGTACATTAAAAATAATTGAACTATTTAAGAAATCTCAGCTAGTTACAGTGGCAGAAAAATTTTCATTCTAATAAGAAAAGGATAAAAATAAAAAAAAACATCTTGTTGGCAGTTCTTTGTTTTGATAACTAACATCCTCAGGCAACCTTGTCTAACCTTGGATTCAGGACCATCATATACTTTATTAACACATTGAGTTCCTATTTCAATAACATCAAAATGGTAAATTGCTCTCAGTGTCCTCTCTCTTTTCCTGTATATAACCTGGGTAAGAAAACAGCTTATAAATAAGTCCAAGCACAGAACCCATCTAGCTAGGAGCAATCTTTATTTAAAGATTCAGATGGAAGCAAACTAGTAGTTACATCTGGTTTTCTGAATATTCATTCAATAATTATTTTTTCATTAATTTTTAATTGCCCAGTGAGTAGGCCTTTGTATCTGAGGCACAGTGGCATAAGTTGCTGACATTTATAGTGCTGGATTCCTCCCTGGACGGCCAGGAGTGCTTGTGGTTGCTAGGCAGAACATGTTTTTCTGTACTAAACAGTTGTACAATCACTCTCTTCTGATCTCTGTATTGGCTAGACTATGTTTTGTCTGTGTTTCTTGGTTTTTTTAGTAATGTGGTATTAATGAACTAAATTCAAATTAAAATGCGGAGATTTGACTATTGCCTTATTAGAAACGTGTGTTTGGTTGGGAAGGCTTTTCCTGTAATGCATCCCTGCTGATACAGATCAATAAACTTTTTGGGGGTCTGTGATGGCGTGGGCTTTCTGCCCTCTCTCAAGAGGCAGTAGGGTTTGGTGGTTAAAGCTTTTGGGGGAAGGGAGGAAAATGAGAAATATTATATATTCCAAGGTCTGCTTTGCATCACATGGGGAAAGGAGCACTTCTTCAAGCTTGTATGTGAGTGGGTTTGCAAATTTTGACAGCATATATTATTCCTTATGTTTGTAACCTGTCACATAAAATCTTTTGGTTCAGTTTCTCTGTTCACTCCTATTTAAAGATGTACTGCATAAGTAATACATATTTTTCACTGTTTCCTCCAGCAGATGGGTGTGTATTGATATCTATTTTTGTTTCACAGCCAGTGGTGAGGAAGCCAAGACTTCTCCTCCTGAACCACTTGACTGGCTATGATTTCTTCCTTTAAATTTATTACATCTTGGCTGCTTCCTAGTACTTTCCAAAGTCCAAGATAAATGAGCAGATAGATACCAGGGCTCATTTTTATCAACCCCTCTCATAAATGCAGGACCTACAAAGCTTTTCTGACTGAAACAGTGGAATAATTCTTTGAAATTTTAGGTTGCTCTCTAAGATCAGGATGCAGCTCAACAGAAAAGTAGCAGTCCTCCTTATTTTTTTTCACTAGAGAGTATTTGGTCATCTCTTTGTTCTTCTACTGGTGCATTTCTGGTTTTTTTCTGAAGGGTGGGCTTGAGAGGAGAGGGTGGCTTGTGTTGTTTGTACTGGAGCTGCTGTAGTCTGCCAGCTGTGAGGAGACACACCAGTATGCTAAATGTGCAACAAAGGGCCGAGGCTGAACACATGCTCTAAGACCTTTTGAAGCATTTATATATTGTAAGTCTGGTAAGACTCTGTCATCTTTCCCTACTTTTTAAGTGAATTTTATATGGAATACCTTATGAGAGATGGGTAAGTGCTGTTGCCCTCTGTCATAGGCTGAGAAATGAAGTACAAGCTGAGGAATCAGTGGCACAAGCAGCAAAATGGGTCTCTTTTCCCATGGCTGAAAACATTCAACCATCAGTTCCCAATCTTTGCTAGCTGTGAATCTACTTTAAGCCATACTTTTCTGAAGTTCATGACCTGGACAAGGAAGTGGATTTCCTTTACTTTGGCATCTCATAAATGTTATGGCCTCAGTCTAGAAATGGAATCTTCAGTAACCCATGGAAAAAAAAAACAGTTTCTTCTTCATCTGCAAACAGAGAAAACATCTCTTTTGTGGTAATCATTGCAAAATTCCAGTGTGCAGCACTCCCCAGTGTTAGTCTCTGAGTAGGTTTGCCAGATGTTCTCATGAGTGCAGGAGATGCCTCAGGTTTCCCAAGAAACAGCAGTCATTCATCAGGGTGAGAAAATTTCTGTTCCTGACAGGCTTGGAGGATTCTCTTGATCAAATTATATTGAAAAACCAAACAAACATCCTGTCTGTACCCAGACAGAGACTCTCAGGCAGAGGTTGCAGGTTTTGTGCCCAAAAACTTAATCAACTTTATTTTCTCCTGGTGCCAGTGATCAGTCTTTCCAGCTTTCCAGGTATGAAATCTCCAGAGTTGATGGATCAAGGGTAACTCATAATCCTGGTGCACTATGTCTAGTTATTTGGTTTTCACTAGAATCACCTGAAATCCCCCTATCTGACTCTAGAAATGCAGACTGATGTGTGTGCATGACTCAGTTCTCTTTTGAGGAGAATTTGCTGGATTCTTTGAGCTAATTCTTGTGCAGTTAAAATGAAGATGGGGTGTTTTTTTCTTTGCATGATTAAGCTGTTGATGACACACTGGCCAGCCATCATCTTCTTGAGGCTTTTGGCATGACAGTCATAGTCATCTTGGGTTTGTGGAAGAGCTCCTCCAAGGGCAATCAAACCTTTCTCAAGGACCAGCTTTGCTGTTGCAGTCACAGGGTGAAGGCACAGGGAGCCAGAGCACTGTGGTGAAGCTCATAGGTCTGCTGCAGGCTTTTCTGTCAGTTTCCTCATCTTAGTAACAGTGATAATCCAATTAAATCACCTCATAACAGGTCTTGTAAAGAGTAATTAGTAAACATGTGGAAATGCTTTGATAATGTAACAAGCAAGGGCCCTTGTAAATAATTATAGTTGAGGGAGTTTCTGACCCTCAGGATTCCCTTTTACAATGGGTGCACTTGCAGACTAAGGAAAAAATAAGGTCTGTAGTGAAATAGATTGGAGATTGTGGTGGGAAAATACCCTTTATGGGAAAAGTTACATAATCTTTTAAAAATCTCTTACATTAGATTTAATCTTGCACAGGATTAAGAAAAAAAAAAAGAAGAAAAAAATTTTTTTTGCTATTTTGTTTGAAAATGCAGAAGGAATTGTAAATGTGAGTCCGACTACATTGGTTCTTCTTTTGATGTTCTTTTATTCCTGTGGATTTGGCTTTTCAGTGGAGCACACTAGCTGTGTGTCCTTGCTGGCAGTAACCAGAGCTGGCAACGCTGCCTTTGACGGTCTGGGCTAGGTCTTCTCTGCCCCTGGCTTGCAGAGTCTGAGAGCAACGCCTTTGCCAGGAGTTTTTGTAACACAGGAAGTGGGAAATGGCTGATTTCTGTGGATCCTGTTGCTGCACTGTCAGAGACAAATCCTTGGTTCTTTTGGGCTGTGGATCCCATTTGCTCATGAAGCAGGATGAGGAGAGGCTGCCCGTGGCAGTGCTTTCCTGGCTGGGAGCAAAAAGCCATGGCTGCCAGGGTGGGAAGGACCTAGCTCTGGATCATAGTACAGAGACAGCATCAAGGTCTCTGCACTCAGGAAGCAATCCTGAGCAGGACTGACACACCCACAGCCTGCTCTGAGCACATCTTGAGCTAAACTTTTCATCTTCATTGCTTGCCAATAAAGAAAAAAGGCAATTTTTGCTCCCTTCTTCATTCTCATGAGAAGATGTCAGCTTTTGGACATTGAATCTGGTTTTAATTTTCCAGGTTTGCTTATTGTTAGTGGTGTGCTATCCTGTGAAGAGGAAGAAAGAGAGCAGCCTGATTTCCTGAAAACTGACCAGAGGCGAACCTGAATTTGTCTTCCCAGGCCAGCTCTCCAGTGAGAGTGGACATAATGATTATTTTTGGAATCTGCCTTGCCATGTTCCACATTTTTAGCCAAACATAATAATGATGCTTTGTTTCTGGAGTGTATTCATACTTCCTCTCTTATGAGACCTCTGTGAGGTAAGAATTATTTTCTCCCACATATGAGGAAACTGATAGAAAGGAGACCAAATGACTTGTTTCAGGTCACATACATACTTTGTGGCACAAATCAGATTTTGCCTTAACTGGAAGCCCAAACTGACATCTACTTATCTGAACTTCAAAATCAGACTTTATTTACCACTGTATTGCAACGACCTGAATATCAGCTCTAAGACACTACTGTAAAATGTCATTTCCTCCTCATCCTCCAGGTCGTCCCTACTGAGTCTCTCATCCCTGTGTGTCCACTGCCAGGTGGGACTTGTTTTGACACATTGTAACAGCTTTTGCATACAGACTTGACTTTCCTGTACAATACCTTTTATTGCTGGATCAGTGTCTGGCCTGGCAAGAACTTTGTTTCTTTCTCTTAAACTCAGACTTTTATATTAGTCTGAGTTTTTTGTTTCTTGCAACAGAAATCACAAGTAGAAAGCTAAGACAGGAGGCCACCACAAACAGATTTTCCAAGTGGGCATTTTTATGTGTTTCACATCAATCTCATTGGAAATGACATTTGCATCAATCTCATTGGAAATGCATTTCTCCTTTTGGTTTAATTCTTTAAAAGTCGGTGTAAAAGTAGAACCAGCTTAGTGTTTAGATTGCTGACGAAGTTTCAAGTTACAAGGATTGTAACAAGGAGGAGTGAGATGAAAGCAGGGATTTCTGTATAAGCATTTCCTTTAATCAGTCCTTGATTGGTCTCTTAGTAGACACGTGTAATGGAGCTCTTTCTTCAGGAGCTGTTGCCACTTTTAATGGAGAGAAGGCAGCCTTCTGATATATGGATTTTCAAGTTCAGCATCAGACCCTCAAGAAGGACCAGTGTTTGTTATCCTATGGCCTGATTGAAAATGATAGTTGCATGCCCTAGTTAAATGTTGAGTCCCTTGGAAAGCAGAGGAGATGCTTGTCAGAGTCAGGATTTCAGAGCTGGGCTATGTGTTTGTACAGCTTTATTTAATTCCAAGTTACCCTTGGGTTATTTAATTTCCTGACAGCTGCAAAAACAGCGTTCTCAGATAACAATGGTTTCTAATTAGGCAATGTGCCTAAAATGGTAGAATGTTTCATTTTGACCATGACACTGATGTTTTGTATGCAGCTTGGAGATGAGAAAGTCAAGCAAGTTGGACTTCCAGCTTCCTTTGGCAGAACTGTCTCTCTCTTGTGATCCCCAAAGGCATGTCTGCTCCTCTGCCCCTATGCTTCAAACACCTCTCATTGTTTTGGACTGTGTCATCCCTAAATCTGCCTTTCAGCTGGAACCACCTTCCACAAATATGTTTTATCAGCACAGCAGGACTAACATGACTTGCATACAGAGCATTCCAGGGTGAAGAAAGCAGGTGAGATTTACCTGTAACTGAGGGTTGTAGCTTCTTGGGTGTTCTGTTACACTGTGTAGCTGCCCAAATGTTGCTTTAAAGACTCATGCACTTAGTACAAAATCAGGCAGTGATAGAAATAAACATACAAGTCAACTGTTCTTCCAAATCATTTATTCAGTTTAGAAAGGGCGTTAGCATCAGGTTATCTTAATTAGATCCTGACATGATCTGTGCTTGTGGAAGGCTTATGCTTTGGGCTGTACAAACTGATGATCTCTAAATTTCCTCCAGTGACAGTGAAAAGTGGCTGTTAGGAGGTCTGGCACCTCTTTCAATTCTTAGACATCCCATGAAATCTTGAATCTAAAAGAAAATAGGTAATTTTGCTCTGCTGTTTTGCTCTCTATTTTAATTCTTTTCCAGAGCTCACAATTCTGACAATTCCCATACCACTTCTTACCACTGCAGAACCTTTAAGTTCTTTAAGATCCTCTTCATATAACCATGATGCAGAATTGCACCTCTGATAAATCAAATGCCTACTTGAAAGTTTGCAGCTTTAATTACGTGTTTGCTGACCTGCAGTCAGAGTTTATCCCTGCCTTCAAGCTGAGCGCTATTTACATGTCCTGTACCACTGACCAGGAGCTCTTCAGAAGGTTTCTATATGGATTCTCTATAGTCTATAGTTTGCTTTTAGGTGACTGATCCTGCTCAGATACCATAATACAATGAAAGAGAGATGACTGCATCATTGAAGTGTAAATAACAGTGAAAAATTATTCTCTGTAATGATCTGGCCTTACCCAGTTCTTTTGAGATGCTGGTGTCTTTGAAGGAGCTGTGGATGTTGGCTCAGATTGGCTTGTGGCTATATGAGCAGTGCCCATGGGCTGTCTTCTGTGTAAGATCAGCAGGAATAGGAGATGAACAGGAAGTTTTTATTCTTCCTTCCTCACTATAGTTTCCTACCGGTCAATAGCTGAGGGATTCCTGAATGACAGGTTGAATCTGTATTACTCTGTTTAATAGCTACCAGTGTACCAATCCAACGCAGAGTTGTCTAACCCTTTATGAAGCCTCTTCATTCTTTTGGTCTCCATGACATCCTCTGTCAGCACTCTGATAATTTCATTGGGTTTCAGGTGTTGTCTGTTTGTAGCATGATGGTATCTGTGGTCTGACTCATTGTTCCCAACATTTCTTAATGATCTTTGAGCATCAGTGTGTTGTTTCTCAAAGAACTATCCACAGTGTCTCCAAGACTGGAAGAGGATAAACAGAGCCATAATAAAAATACAAAATAACGAAGGTTGATGCCAAGTTATCCTGCAAATGTTCTTCCACTGAGAACTGACTACTTACTGTTATTTTTCTTAAAAGTCCAGTGGAAGATCTTTGCTTTCTAAGACAAATTCTGCTTTTTGATGAGCTGTTTCACAATGTATATTCCCTTAATATCCTATCTCTGACAGCTGTATTACAGCTATAGTACTTTTCACAGAAAAAAATCCAGTTGTTGTTCTTGTGATAGAAAAGAATAAAATTCTAAAATAAGAATACTTCATTCCCAGAAGAGAAATCAAAATAATTACAATATGTTTGAGTTCATACCTCCCTCTCTCTTTCCCCGTACCTCTCTCTATGAGTGTGAATCATATTGTATATAAATCCTAAATTCTGGCTAGAATCAAAGTTAGGTGTAAGATGCAACGTGCTTCTTCAGAGATGTAATTAGCTTCCTTCAGAGTGGCATAAAAACTCGGGCTTATTTTCTTGCATAATTCTTCTCCAAGATTTCTGCTGACCATCTAGGCACAGTGGTAAACATGTTCCCAGTTTTGCTTGTCCATTTTTTTTGGGTTTGCTCTCTCCAGGATTTTCATCACTATGTTCTACCAAAACATTCTAATGTTTATTTTACAGGATTTACCAACCCGTCTTCAGTTCCAACTTGCCTACTTCCACATTTATTAAATTTTTACAGTTGGAAAGAACGGTATCTCCACAGTCACATTCTGCATTTATTGTTTGAGCTGGTTTTGGAGTACATTAAATTGAGGAGGTTGATAAGATGTGAGAGGTGACTTTTCAAGGACTGGAAGTGTCAGCAGCACTAGCATTGTGGCTGACAAGAACCCTTGTAGGGTCCCCAGAAACCTGATTTCTTTATCTTTGTGTCTTTCACATTGCTGAACAGATTGCAAGTACTAAGTAACTGTTAATCTCTGGAGCCCTGCTAAAGCAGCTGTATCTGCGAGGTATTTATTTCACAGTTGTTTTTCTCTTCTGCTTCCCTGGGCTTGGTTAAGATGTTTATTTACTGAAACTCTTTGAGCTGAACTTGTATACTTAGGAGTTGCCAATTTTTTTATATATATATGTGTGTGTGTGTGTATATATGTATGTACATATATATATATGTATGTATGTATATGTGTGTGTGTGTGTGTGTATATATATATATATATATATATAGCCCATGTGTGTTGCTATATATACACCTATATTTGTATATGTATATATTTATTCAGGGATAGAGAAGAATTTAAGAGGAAGCATTTTTAGCTCTTCTTTTTCAGAAACCTGTCCTTCAACTCTAGCTTAAAACTGAAAAGTATATTGGATTTTCACTGTATCTGCCAGGACCAAACCAAGTTTTTCTGTAGCTGGCGAGTTAGAAAAGCAGCTCACACACAGGCACTGACATCCATAAGTGAGGGAATTCCCCCAGCAGAGCAGGAAATCTTCTGGAGCTAGATGATAGGTTGTATCCTGACCTCTTGAGTACTGCTGTTGTACTGCTGAAATCCTTAGATGAATTAGGTGGTTTATTTTGTTTCTTTTAAGAAGTTAGAACTGAGCTTTTGGAGAAGTGGGATGAGAATTTATGTGGACCGTCTGTTGGATGCCTGTTCCTGCATTTTAGCCAGTGAAAAAATATAAAGTAGCCTCTTAAACAAGCTCTGTGCTGTTTGCAGCAGACAGGAGTGTCTGCTCTGATACATGTTTACCATGGCTTTTCATGCTCTAAACAGAGCAGATATAATTTTTCCCCCAAAATTCATTTTTAGAATTTGTATAAACAAATTCTTGACCTAGATGAGTGCTCTCAACTTGCCACAATGTGCCTAGTTTTAGTGGCTTGTATGTACCTTTCTTTCTAAGGAAATGTATTTATGTATCCAAGAATCAAGGACAATCCATGGAAGCTTCCCAGATTGTTTCAGATTACCACCCATTTGGATGAAAGGAAACCACAAACTGAAACCAGTTTGCTTTAAAGCGCAGTTTGTGTATCTCATAAACATGAAGTTCAAAGGAAATGCAGAGTGTGCTTCGATAACACTGAGCTCTTGAGAACAGGAGGTTTAATAGCTCTTTGTGGAGTAATGGCTGCATCTTTTAAGGCATTTGCACCTGCTTAATTTTAAGCATATTGAGCTGGGTTTTAGCAAGCCCCTTGTGCGCTGACCATTGCTTAAATATCCAAAGATTCCTGTCCTGCCCTGTAGAAATGAGGAAAGGCAAGCAGTAGGATAAGGCTCGCTCTTCTCAGGGGGAGGAGGAGGGCATGAGCAGATGTCTTCTCCACACAGGAGTCTCTTTGAGTGGTTTGGTCTGACTCGGGTTCTGTGACACAGGGAGTTATGTTCTGCTGGCAGTGCAGAACACTGGGTTTGGAGCCAGACACAAGGCATGTGTTGGGGTACTCATTGCAGAGCACTGCAGTGTTTCAGATGGTATTTGTCACTCATTCTCAGTCCTTACCCAGCTGCTTTGAAAAATCGCTTCAGCTGAGAAGTTTCTGGAGGGAAATTTACTAGAGAAAAAAACCAGCATGTTCTATAGAGATTCCTGTGCTTGAGTTCAGGAGGTTTTTGATGGACTCTTTTAGACTGGGACACTTTTGTTGTCTGTTTTGATTAGTTAGGCTCCTGGCATAGGGTGCTGTCTGCTTCCTTGTTTGAAGATGAAAAGGTGATGCTTTGAAGCACTCAGTGGAAAATTGGGTAAAGGAAAAGAGTTAAATACTGCTTTTCATCTGCTACTTTCCATGGGTTTGAATCTTTCTGTTTCTTTTTTTTTTTTTTCCTGCAGTGAGTTCAAGGCTGCTGGTCTCTGGTCCATGACTAGGTCTCCTAGCCTCTGCCACAGCATAAAGAATGATAGTCATGTGGTCCAGGAAGCAAAAATCTGAAAGGCTCTTGTGTGTTTACCAAGTACTTCTTTTCCACGTGGCTATTGCAGCTCAAAGGTTCTAGGTGGCAAGAAAGGTTTGAACAAAAACACAGAAGGTCTTTATTGCCAAGATGAGCAGAAGGCAGAGAAGCTTAATGAGATCAATCTCCCATACAGAAAAGAGCTTCATTACTGATCTGTATGTGACTAAGTTCAGTTGCTGAATAATGACAATAATATAATTTCTACAGTGGACAGGTATGCAATAATCTACTGTTTTCTCCCAGCTTCTTTCTTCAGTTTTAACAGTTATGCTACCCATGGATTACAGAGTATGACCGATTTGGCCTTTTTTCCTTTGAGGCGAGTGAAACAAGGCAGCTGCTTGTCAATATAAGCCTAATTTGATCTGGTCTTCTCCAGTTGGGTGAAATAGTGGAGTAAGAGCTGGAGTCACTGATATATTTTGTGTGAGTAGTGCAACCATTGAAAACACATCATGCTTAGTAGCTTGGGAAGCACTTAATAAGGAGAAGGCACTTGGACTCAGAAATACGAGAGTGAAATTGTGTAGAAAATTCTGCCAACTAATGGTCTGAAAAATATTTTGCAAAAGCTATTTTCTACCCTTACTTCTAAGACATCTTATATATTAATAGCCTGAACAACTGGAGAATCACACACATTAATGGCACAGTTCACTTGGAACAATTTGTTTTGCAGTATAATGAACTGTGTCAGCAAAAGTTTAAAAGTTTATAAGTTTAGCTCTAGGTGGGGCTCACAGTTCAGCTTTCTGGTAACTATGCCAGCGTTTCCCAGTAAAATGCCCATGGTGTTTGACTAAATCTCTGTGAGATTCACTAACCTGTGGGGAGGTTATGCCATCACTTTCTTCAAGTATTTTTTTTATTTTGTTTAAGGCTGTAGGGGACAGATCTGTGAGAGCAGCAGGGATGGAGGTACAGACAGGCTGGTTGGGTGAGGGGATAGATCTAGCATCAGGGAAGACAGGGTACAGGATCACTGTCTCTTTTGTCTCTCTCTTGTGACAAGAAGAGACAAAAAAGAGTAAAGATGGATATAGCAACAAGGAAAATAGGAGGAGATTATGCAGTTTGAGGTGTAGTAGAGGGTGACTGGGGTGGAATGGTGGGAGGAGGAAAAGAAGAAAGAGGAGCAGGCTGGTGTGTATTGAATTTGTGGGTGGACAGAAATTAGCCACCCAGAGCACTTGCTCCTTGCACTGCCCATGAGGACGCACAAGGCAGCAAGTACATGCCAGACAACAAACGGTGTCTTTCAGATCAACTCAGGGCAGTGGAAAAGGCCAGCTACATCTGAATGCATGTGGCAGGAGACAGGCTGGCTCTAAAGCAGCAGCATGTGCAGCAGGCCATGAAGCTCTAATACAATTGCAGTTTTTCAGCAGCTTTCAGTGCCCAAGATGGTAATTGTGCTGGTTTTGTTTCTGAACATTTTGTTTAACTATTACTAAAAGTGCCTCTGGCTATTAAAAAACTCAGTTTGCCTGTGCTAATTTACCTCCTCTTGTATGTGCCTCATGAGGCATTCAGTTGCATCATTAAAGTGCTGCTTTGAGCTCTGTTACAGTGCCCAGAGCTCTGGCATTGGTGTGGCACCTGGCTCAGTAGTGATTGTGGCTGAGGCTGAGACAGCCCTGTCCTTCCCACTGTGGGAAGCTAGAGACTAAATAAAGCAAATGGCAGGAATAGAAATTCTGGTTTCATGATAAATTGGATTGTGTCCCTGCCTGTGACAACCTCTGTTTGGCAGCCTCCCACCTGCAGAGCACTCAATATTGCACCACTTTAAACATTTTTAAGTGTAAAATAAATCCTCAGTTACTGTGCCAAAGTGGTTGAGTAAAGCAGGCTGCAGGATGATGATTTGTGAGTTGTCGGCAAGGAACCACCATTTTCAGCACCAGGTGCTAAATGGGTCTTTAACCTTCAGTGAGGGGCTGGGGCACATGCATTAGCACTTTAGTTGGTTTGCAGCAGTTGCAGGATGAGCTGTTCCATGAGCGCTGACCAGTACTGTGGGGCATGATCCCTGACTGATGATGAATGTATTGCTTTCCAATCGTAGGTAATAGCTCCTAAATTCCAGGCTGTCATGGGATCTGCAGTAAACTGAGAAATGTAGAAAATGTACAGGTGATGTCCAGCTATACTGAGAAGAAGGATCACCCTTTTCATCAAGGGCATACATAGAGGGAAGTTATAAAAGCTTAATAAACAAATAAGTAGTTTATTGATGATTAACTCAAGTGTAGGTTGCTTATACATGTTTGAAGGACCATCTGTGCCACACTTGGGAGAGACTGGGCTGCAACGACCCCATCTTTAGTGTTGTCTTGTTCCCTTTAATCTTCAGGATCAGCTGGGGGTTCTGGGAGTGGAGAGTCATCTCCAACTGTGTCTGGTTCAGAGGTCTAGACTTGTTTACTCTAAGGAAGAGGTCATATGAGTCCAGTACAAACACAACAGCTTTGTTCTGCAAGATACTTCTCTTCTATGCTTTCTTTTATACCATGCTGTCCCATGGCATTGCACAACAACACTGGGGTACAGCAGAGCTGAAAAAGTTGTCTATCCTTTGATTTCTCGGACTCCAGATTTGGAGGTCCGGTTCTAATTCTTACAAATTAGAGGTTAGCTGTGTCAAGGCAGTACTTTGGGAACAGATTTGAGGAGGACAGCCTGAAGCAAAGAGTCTAAGCTGAAGGCATGCTGAGGTGCGAGGCTGCTGCTGGGGCTGTGTCATGATCCAGGTTTAAAGTTATTAGAAATGTCTCTACCCAAAATAAGGTGCAAACAAGACCATATGCCAAGGTCAGTAGTATTTTTATTTAATATTAAATTCAATAAAGGGCTTTATTTAATAGTAAATACAAAAGAGAGAGAAAGAGAGAAAGAGAAAAGGGAAGAGAAAGAAGTAGAAAAGAGGTAGAGGGGACAGAAAGAGAGGCAGACTAAAGAAAATATCACCATTCCATGGATCCAAACGATGTTCCATTGATCCACTCCAGCTTCAATGGTCTTCTTGGTGGAGGTCCCCCGAAAAGCACAGAATCCAATGGATTAATATGTATATTCAGGGTGGGAATACCCTGGTACATCCCCCAGGGTGGGGCCCAGTCTGTTGCCAGACTCTTTTGCATCATTTGCATCACTTGCAGTCCTGTGGTGCAAAGCCTCAGGAATGAGTCTGGGGAGTGCTTTGGGGGGGTCTTTGATGGTATATGATACCCCTCATCTGCCTTTCACTTGAATGTCCTGTGGATGTGGCCTGTGGGGTTGGTGGTTCCACAGCTGGGCCAGTTTGTGTAAGAGAGGATGGGTGTTCAGTGCCTCTGACCAGAAGTCCCACCCTCATTTCAGGGGGAGGCTGTATAAACTTGGCTTCTGTGGGTTGTGGTCTCCCCCATGCCAAACCCAGCCAGAGGTGATTCTCAGTGCAGCTGCTGGGTTTGGCTTTCTTGTGGATGCATTCCTTTCCCTCAGCCTTGTTTGTTTCTCCCTAGACCTGAGATGATTGAACAATAGTGTCCCCTTTATCTTATCTAGGCGGCTTAACTCACAGTCCAAAGTTCCAGTCAGGCATCTTCAAGAAGGCTTCTGTGGTTGTAGCATCTTTATACAGTTTTTGCTGTAATGGGCAAAACTGTCTGATAGCAATGTTAAAGGCATGAACCATTTCAGTCCCTGACAAGCTGTGTGCCTATCTGCTGTAGATTGAGCAGCTTGGAAGGAGAGGGTAAAGCTGGGAGCAGGGTGTTAGTCTGCATCACTTTGTAAGCCTCCTTCTCTGGGACATCCATCATCTCTCTCAGTCAGTTCTTTCAGAACTTGTGTTTATTCTGAAGATGTCTGGGTTGGTTCTTTGCTTGAGAGCTTGTGCCGAGTTTCTGCTAAGCCCTGTCACGGGACTGACGTTTGCTTTTGATTGCCTGCAATGTACAGTGGAGTTTCACTTTGCCTTTCTTGGATTATGTCTGCAGAAATGAATTTAAACTATTCTTGTTTCTACTCATCTTCTTTGCTCTCCTTTTCTTCTCATGCTCCTGAAAGCAGCCAGAATGCATATTTGCTTATATCCTTGGTCTCTCTGGATTAGATGGAAGTGTAAACTCATGGGGACAAGAAACACCTCTTGGAAACAAGTGCGGGGCCCTTTGGAGTATGGCTGTTTCTGCTCCATTTGGTGCAAGTGATCAATAAAAACTTAGATTAAAAACTTCCATCGTGCAGGCATTTAAAACCAAACTGCATGTTATATCAACCCACTCTCAGTTGGTAAGGCATGCTGAACATCTTGATGCTGCTTTTCTGATTGCTCTTTTTTTTTAAAAAAATATATAATTAGCACTTCACTTTCCTCTGAAGGGTTTTCTTTTCCCCATCTGGTATGTCTTGCAGGGTGGGCAGGTAGAAGCCAAGCCACAGTGATGCTTCTGGCTCAAGAATTGGCCCCTCCAGCCATATTTTGGGCTGTGCCTTGTTCTGCTTGAGGGATCTGGAGAAGCTGCAGCAGTGACTGTGAGGTTGTACCCCCAGGGTCACAGTCAGGGAGGGAAGTGGTGGCTCTGACAGAACAGAGGAGTGTGCTTGCTGCCTGCTCCTAGCTGCGCAGTGGTTGGTTCGCTGGGCTCCCACTGGGGCCAGCACTGGGGCCAGCACTGGGCAACTTGTCCTGGCCACTATACTGCAGGGCTTTTGTACTTTTTAAGTGTTTACTCTTTGGCAGAGTTTAGATGAGCACTGCTCACCCATTTTCCTTCATACAGACCAATCTGAAAAACCTTTTAATTGGTGTTATTTTCCATTATATAATGGTTTGGGTTGGAAGGAAAAGATCATCTTGTTCCTTTGTTTCACCCTCTTTCTAAACATTTGCATTTCTGTTGATGACAATCTGCAGTAATGCAGACACCTTTTGATGCATTCCAGGATAGAGTAAACACTCTGTGGGAGAAGTTCTTTGCTTATAAATAATCATTTATTCCCCCCTTAATTTGAATGGAAAGCAACATTTTACTTATTTTTTTAAACTGTCAGCTTAATTCTGTGTTTGTTACCAGTGTAAACTCTTGTCTCTGGAGCATTCTGGGCAGAGAAGTTAATACATAATGTGCTCAGCACAAGTAGGCAGGGGCCACTAGGTGGACAAAATGTCAACTATCCTTACCTAACCCGGGCAGATTTTGGCGTACCTGGAGGTGGAGGGGATGTTAATGCAGTCTGAGAGATGCTTCTAGCAGTTTGCATCATGGATTGTGCAATGCATGTAATCAATAGGCTGTTAAAGAGGCTGCAGGCTCTCTATTGCTGGGTGATTTCAGATAATGCATTAAATACAATTGTGAATGATAGGGCTAACTGCCATAGACTGGCTGTATTTTACCACAACATCTTTCGACTGTGGGTTTTTTTGTCTGTGTGGTGTATATTACAGATGTACATAGCTCTCATCACCAAACAGGGACAGCAGTACACTGTGTGAGTGTAGGAAGGAGGTGCTTATGCCCTGCAGATTCTGTTGTAAAAGCTAGGCAGGACTTAGGAGCAGGGCACAGTCTTTTAGTTGGAGAACTGGGATCTAGTGAGGTGCTTTGCAAGATGATCTGTGGCAGACACTGATCCCAGCCCCCAAAGCTGGTATTCTGTGCCCCAAATGGAGCTCCTCTTTGCTGGAGGTTGTTTAAAAATACATGTCAGTGAAACAGAGCTCACGGGCCTCCTTGGCTGAGGGCCCAAAGCTAATCACTAGAGATTTCACAGTGAAGTTGTTCACAGTGTCTGTTTGATTAATGGTTCATATTTTGCTGATCTCAGACTTTTTATTTAATTCTTAAATTTAATATATATTACTTAAATGAGTTAAATATGTTTTAATTCCATCTTAAATCCAGTGGAACAGTCTTTACAGTGGAGTTGGCTTTTTTTTTT
Organism: Muscicapa striata striata; assembly: GCA_030060385.1. Classification (NCBI taxonomy): domain Eukaryota; kingdom Metazoa; phylum Chordata; class Aves; order Passeriformes; family Muscicapidae; genus Muscicapa; species Muscicapa striata. Next base: position 2,166,315 of record JAREIS010000032.1, on the reverse strand, counting down.
TTTGCACAGCAGCAGCAGCATATTTGCAGAGGCTCGTGCTTGGACATGCAGCTGGTTAGTAGGATTCTTCACAATCCTGTTGTATGGAAGTCTCTTTAAAGTAAGAAACCAAAGAGCTCAGAAACACCATGGAACTGAATCTCAGTGCATTATGCCTCAAGGCTAAGGGATAACCCTGCTGCTCTCCCAGGAGAGAGGTTTGCTATGTCAGGCTGTCGAAAAGGTATGTGCAGAGAGGCTGGGTGGGAATGGGAATGCATGTTTGGGTCCACTGAGATCACCTTGCAAAGTCCAGCTGGTTTCCCTTGGCCAAAAATTTGAGTATGTCAGAGTGAAAGCTGATTTTTACAAGTTCACACAGTCTGTATGCTGCTCCCTTCCTTTTAAATTAAACATCCTTTTCTTTCCCCCAGGCAGGAAAACCCCCAGGCGTGCTCCCATTGTGGCTGCGCTGTCTGGGGACAGGCTGTTTGCTGTGACTCTGGCACCAGTGCTGCAGCAGCAACTGCACTGTTGGATAAACAGTGCCCCTCCATCTGTTGAGATGTGCATTCCTGAGGTGCCATTTCCCCCTGCTTTGCATACATGCACGAGGAAGCCACTGCTGTCTAGGTACAGCCATGCCAAAGGGTTCATTAACAAGGGATTTAGCAGTTGTGCCATGTTTGCCTGCAGAGCTTTGATCTTGAGAAGGGCACTCAGCAGCAACACCACTGCTGCCATATCAAGGGCCTTTATCCCAAGCACCTGGGGCTGGAGGCTCAGCAGGGAGGAGCTTTGAAATGGGCTAGGAGTCTTTCTCCTCAGAACCATGAACCTTTGTCTCAGTTGAATGTGTGTTTGCTATTTTTCAGTGCTACAAGTGATCAGTTATTGTAAAATCCCTAAGTGGTTTGTGTTGAGAAGAAACCTATGACAGATGCAAGTAAACCTACTGCTTTTGACACTTGCTTCTCTTAATATTTTCAGTCCTGAATGACAAGTGGACTGTATTCTTTGTGGTTAGCACGGACTACTTGCAGAAGTCTCATGCATTCATGCCTTCACAGCTCAAAACAACTTCTCAAGCCAGCTTTTCCAGCAAATTTCCTCTTCCTGAGGTTAATGGTTGAAGATCATAATAGCTAGGTGGCAGAAGTCCACAAAACAAAGCAGTATTCTCCATGTAATAATACATCTTAATACATTTGTTAAGTTTTTGTATGCTATTCCTTCTTCCCTAACTGCACTACTTTAGTCCAGACCTAACACTGTCATGCCAGCTAACTCGTTTTCATCTCTCTGCTTCCTCTTTGTCCTGCTTTCTTGGGATTTTTGCTCATGTTCACAGGAGCAGCCCTGCCAGGCTGTGCTTCCACACTGGGCTGTAATCGCTATTCAGAGCGCTGCTGTGGGTAGTGGGGTCTGCTGTGTGCTGCAATGGCTTTTAAAACCAAGAAATCTCTCCCTGAGCTGACACATTGCTCTCCAAGTAGCTGCATTTGTTTGCGTTTTTTCTTTCTCCACTCTCCCAGGGTTGTTTCTGTCCTGTCTGTGACACCAGTGAAGTGCACAGCCCGCTGCTTTCCCATCTAGGTAGTCCAGGTTTTGGTTTATTTATAGGTCAGGAGTGCGTGAGTGGCATTTCCAGGTTTAGGGAGGTGGAAGAGAGAAACAACAGAAGGGAGCAGCTTGCTAGCAAAGAAGAGATTATTTGTCAGATTATGTCTCTTGCTCTTCCTGGTATGAGTTCATTTGTTTTAGAGGACCAGCATGAGAAAGGCAAGAGTCCTAGGAGTGCTGTGTTTGTCAGGAAAGCTCTGTACTGGAATTACAGAAGCGCAGAGGGCCCTTGCCTAAGCTGGTAGGGTGACATGATATGGGAGCTTGTAGTGTGCCACTGAACTGATTTTTTTTCTGCATTCAGAGGCAGTGTGCCTGCTTTGGCTCTCTTTAGATTCAGAGATAGGAAATGTTGGAAAGGAAATATTTCTAGCTTCTGGAAACTTTCCTCTCTTTTTTATATAGCACATAGTCTGGAAGCAAAAGTCTTTGTTGCTCTGCCAGTATGGCTGTTAAGAAGAAAAGATAAAAATATGCCAAAGAAGATTTTAAAGGAGCACTAACAGACAATGATCTTACCAGCAGATAACAAAACCTTCAGTTTTTCCTCAGCATCTCTTATGTAGTGGCTCTCCCCCATCCTCTTATTTTTGTCTTCTGGACTATCACTGTGAGATAGAGAAAAAACAGCATTGAGAAATTTAGTGTCTGCACAGAATCACAGCCTGTCCCTTTAAACTACAGGGAAGCCTTAGTGGAATTTCTATTCTGGGAATAGTTAATTCTGTTTAAGGTTGGGCAAGAGAGAAGCGCTCACAGGCTTAGTAGCAATATTTTTACTCCATTTGTTTTTTTCTCTTAAGAATTTGCCTGCCTCATTTAATGTTAAGTGCATTTATTGATCAATCCCCCACTAAGGATAAGATCATGAATAAAAAGAGGGTGAGAGAAAGAAAGGAAAAGAACCAAACAAAAAGCCCAGAAGACAGTATTTGTAGCTGTAGTGCTCTTATATAATAGCCATTATGTAATGTCTGTTGGTGCCAACTAAAAATATACTGGAAGATAACTTCCAATTCATTGAAGCGTTTAACTAGCATCATCCCAGTGTTTCTGGTTCTGGGTTCAACCCCTTCTGCAGATGTTGAGAAGAGCTTACAAGTCCCCTGGGAAGCACAGCAACCCTTTCGGTCTTTTATTCCTCTTCTTGTCCACTCTTGATTTTTTTTCTTCTAACTGGAGTTTTAGAAATGGTAAATCCCTCTTCACCTGTCTGCACACCTCACTGACCATGCCATTGGTCTATAGAGCCTCTCTCCTAATGCTTTGTTCAGCTAAGCTTTAAATGTCTATGGCAGATGCTGGGTTTCGGGGGAAGCTGAGTGTAAAGTGTAGCAGGGATTAGATTTTACAGCAGACATTGAAAACTTGACAGCTTCATAGGTGAAGTTTTACAGGAGGTTGTTCTCCTGTAGCTGAGCTGCAGCTAAAACTACCTTGCCTTTTCCATCCTTAAGCTTCCCCTTGAACTGCCAACAGGACCTGCCATCATGCCAAATGCTCAGTCCAGGTACAGTTGCAGAAATGGGCACCCCAAATACCCCACAGCTGGCCCCGGTGTGATGCAGACCATGGTTTGCCCTTCCTCCCTGAAGCACAGCATCTATGTGGCTGTGCAGAACCTGGAGTACCATTTCCAGAGGCAGAGTGGGCAGCCCAGGCTGAGCAGTGCTGCACGATGGAAGTGCCTTGGCCAGGGTTTGAGGGCAGTGGCAGCCTCTCCAGGTAAGGAAGTAGACATCAGCTATGATGCCCTACATAGAGTGGGTATGACAGCTGTGGTCCCCTTGACACAAGGAACACTACAGGCTGCTGAAAGTGACCCAAGGAGGAGCAGCAGGGAAGTGACCCAGACATCAGCAGTGAGCTGCATCACTGATAGGGACCCAGCAAGGTCTTGATTTGGACAACCAAGTCTAAATAGTCCTGGCTGAAAAATCCATAAGCAAAAAAATTATATCCAGGATTTCAGTCTGCACAGAGCCTTACAGTATTGTAAATAACAGGATGTATCACAGAATTGTGTGAGTGCTTTAATTAAAACCTCATGATAGTGCTGGGGGAGGGTAGTAGGCATGTTATCACCAGAGATGAAGCTGAGCTGGGGTTGAAGCAACTTCACACAGAGGGGTTTAGATTCCCATCCTCTGCTGTAATTGATGTAAAGCATTCCCATTTCTGTTCTTCATTATTGAGAAATCATGGTACTGTTCTGTACCTAAGGACTAAGACTGTGCAATGGCATAAATCTATATTCAGTTTTGTTACTACAGTAGATGCATCCTGTTAATGAACAATGGTCAAGGAGACTAATGGCTCCATTGCAGGCATAACAGGTGAGGAGAGAACTGTCCAAGCCCTCCAGAATCACTGTTTCAATCCCCAGATGGGATCAGCAAGGGGTTTTGTTTTTCAGAAGAGCAAAGGTTTAGTCTGTCTTCAAGACTTACAGAGTATTTGTTTTGCATGACTTTAGGCAAGAAGCATCTTGTGATTGCATCCACACAAGCATTCTGTACATCAAGTGACACGTTTTGTTCTTGAAGGTGCAGAAGTCATTAGTATTATCGTAGTTATTGGTGTTGCTATTGCATTATTGCAACAACAGAATGAAGCAGGAGTGCATGTAACTCCTAGTTAATTTCATCTGCAGGAACAGAAATGTTGAGAAACTAATGAAGGGAATGAACAGTGCTTTATGCGTGGATTGCCTACAAGTCAGTTGCAATGACAAGGGCAGTTATGTTGTATCAAGTTTTAATAAGGGCGAAATCCTCGTAAGTAGAACTAAGATTTTATCCAACAGGTATTTTTGTCTGCTTGCTTTTAACTGAAGCCTACTTTCTGCCACATGAATGTGCTTCACATCCTAGCTCCTGGTCATGTGCAGGAAGCCTTTCTGCTGGAAGCTGCCTGTGCAGGAAGGGCAGTGAGTACTGGGTTAAAGCAGTGGATCAGGACATAGAAATTGTATCATGTGGGATCAGATGTTTTAACCTGGTTGTGTGTTGATGCTTGTCTCTGGTAGTTGTTGAGTGATGTGGATGCTTGCTCAAAATCACAGCAAATTAGGTGAGTGATAATTGTTTAGCACTCTGGGATACAGATTTAGGACTCCACAGACTCAGGCCAGCATGATTTGCTTTCTGTGAGGTAACATACAGTGTACAGTGCTTATTCCTTTATTTGTATGAAGACAGGGAGAGAGTCTATGCAAAAGCTTTTTGCTGAGGTGTGTGTGAATAGAAACCACTCTCCATTTCCTTATGTTTTGGATCACAAGTGGCAGACAGTTGGAGAAGAAAAATGTAAAATCTGGGGAAAAAAAGAGGCAGTGGATTTACTGCTGCCTTGCTAGGCCAGCCAGGCACTCACAATACACTCACTTTGGTGCACTTCCCTTGGTGACAACAGCAGCATATGAAGACATGACCATAAATATTTTAACACTAAAAAGCTGGAGGTCTGAAACATTGAATAAGGAACAAGATCCACTGTCCTGCATGTGCTTCCCTGCGGGAAATGCACAGGGGCAGCCAGCATGGAGCAGATGCTGGACCATTGGCTGTCCTTGGAAACCTGGAAACCACTGCACTGGAGATCCTCAGTGTGCTTTTAATGGGGCCAGTCTGGGGAGTTGGCTCTGCTGAATCATGGTTTTACATACTTATGGGCAAGATGTGTTGAGGAAAGCATTCTGAATAGGCAGAAATAAACCAGAGAGTACTGTATCAGAGATATTGTTGTGTGGGATTGTTATTCAAAACACTGTTTCATCTCGAAGCTCTGACCAACTCTTTGACTGGAAATCAGCTGCGTTTGTTACTGTGCCTGTGTTTAAATTGTGTTTTCCTTTAAATGTATTTAGTCTACATCTTGCATTAAAAATCCATGTAATTTTATGGGCAGAGGATGCCCTGGCTGTTCCTCCTGTTCAACCGTTTCACCACCAAATATGCCATAGCCATTAAATCACCCCCTTCAGTGACCTGTGTATCTTGAAGCATTTAAATGACTTCTGTAAATTAAGCTTTTAGGATTAGTCATCGTAGATTTGCAGCATCATTGGTGTGTTGCCAAGGACCCCAGTTTTGTCACCATGACTACTACTGCAGGGTTACTGAGAAACACAGTCTGCAGGGAAGTTTATTCACGTGCCAGAATGTGAGTGGGTGAGTGATGATGTTTCACCCACCACAGCCAGAGGAGCACCTGGTTGTTTATACCCAGCATAGCCTAGGGCAGGCCTCCAGAGGGGAGAAGATGCTGTTATCCATCCAGGGAAAATCACCATCATACTTATTTCTTGTATTGTCGCTTGTGTGTGTTCAATAAATAGTGTGCTTGGAGAAGACAGGGAGGTGTGTGCCTACTCTCCAAAACACTCTTATCCTGTGGGGATTATCCCTTCCCAGGAAAGGCAGTCCTTCACCATGGGGTGTGAAGCTGCAGGAGAGCTGATCTGGTGACGAAGTAATGGTAATGATAAAATCCCCTAGTAATGCCTAGTGAGATGAAATGTCATGTTTGGAAGATTTTTTTTTAAGCCTGAGCACTGAAAAACAGAATGCCATGGCTCATCTCCAGTGGGGAATATACAACCCAGCTCTTCTCTGCTATTGCTTCTTTAAATATATGCTTACCTTGTGGAAAGGGAAGCTCCTGGCCCCTGTATTAATTTTTTTCAGAAATTTAGGAATTAAGTCTTTAGAAAAACCACTGCTGGAAACTCTTAAGTACCATCTCTTCCAGCTTGATGCTCTTCTATTGTTTGAAAACCCATTCCTGTAGCTTTCGTCCACCTTCTCCGATAGCATCTTCTGGGATATCCAACATGTATATTTGAGTTTACCTGGCAGATCTTGGAGAGAATGTACATTTGGTAGCATCATCTGGTGTATTTTCCCCTATACTGTTGATATTTGTGGCTCTTTCTCATGTAGTTGTCTCTTGTTCCTCTTGTTCCTGATTTATTTCATAATGGCTCAGGACCAAAGTTGTCCTCCTGGCTGAACCTCCTCTCTTCTGGTACATGTCCTGGACTCTCCTACTGAATCCTTCAATAAAACAGTGCCAGAAATCATCAGTTCACGGCACCTCATGGAAGAAGGGTCCAAGTTTTGAAATGTCTTATGGTCCTTAGAGGGAGAAGGAAATTCAGGGAATGGTTTTTAGCTCCCTATCAGCTCTTTAGGCACTTCGTCCTGCTCCAGGCAGGAGTGCTGATAAACAGGCTGCCCAGCAGTGTGCTTAGACCCAGACAGGAGCAAAGCCCTTCTCAGGGAGTGTTTTTCTTCATGTATGAATCTGCATTTTCTTCTCACCCCATCCCATCCCACTCCCCATCTCCTCACAAGAGCTCCTCACAGCTCTTGTAGCTGAGCATCTCTGTAAGGGTGGCTGCCCTGTCTGAATGTGGGATCCTCCCTGTGCTGTTCCACCAGCTCTAGGCCACCAGCTTGCCATCTTGGCATGAATGCCTGAGTGGTTTGTTGTTTTTGAAAGAGATTCTTTAAATTCAAAACATAGCAAATTCCTGGCGGAGGGAGCTGATGGATTATGCTCTGAGTTCTCTGTGCCTGGGACTTGCTTTTCTGTGATCCTTCCCTGACCTTCCAGCAACAGTACCAAAAACCTCTGTTGTGGGTTACAGATGAAAAATGCATACATAGAATGAACCAATTTGCTGGGGTCAAACAGGAGACAAGTGTTTCTGATGCCAACTCACATGTGTGGCCTGAAGACAAACTGTCCTACAAGCCAGCTACTCTCTCAAAATGGGGCTGGTCAGGAGGAGAGAGCATAGCTATGTGCTTACGTGTTCTCTAGAGGAGCCTGTCTAGTGATGCACAGAGGTACACATGTTTGTGTGCTAGTAGACCACCACAGCCCAACTGCTTATGGTTTCCTTCTTATATTCTGGTTTTATCTCTTAATTTCCCACAAATAAGCTGCAGGTTCTTTACCACTCCCGTTCCCCTGAACAAAACTGCTTTTGCAGAGTGATTTTCACCTATGCAGTAAAGTACTTCTTCAAGGTCTGTGTGGGTGTTGGGGTTTAGAAGTTCTCCTTTTGTTTCTTTCTCTTAGAAAATTTTCTCCAGTTTTTTGTTGCTAAGAGACAATAACGACTGGGTACTTAGGAGAGACAAAAAAAGTTTCCCCAGGGTGTGGCTGGCTGCACTCTTACCTAGGGCTTCTCTGGAGGGGCAGATACTGGGAGAATTGGGCTGGGATGGAGCTCCTGGCCTGCTTTTCTTCTCTCAGCATTCCTAGGGCAGACAGGCCGGGGTCACTGTGGGGACAGTTCCTCACCACTGCGGGTTCTCTTTTCTGCCTTTCTTCTACCCTGAGTGCAGCTCTGCTCGTATGAGCAGCCATTGCACTGGGCCTTATTAACACCCTGCCTCGCTAAAACAGGGACTTTCACCATCTGCTGGGATGCCTCAGTGGAAAGCCCGGGATCCCAGAGCTCCTTTCCCCTCCCAGGGAACCTCCCCCGGGCCTGTTCCGATCCGGGCTGCAGCTGCTCAGCCCCCGCCCTGCCTCTGCCACTGCTCGGGGTTTTTGCTGCACTGCAGCCCCCGCTCCCTGCCTGCCGGGACAGCACGCAGTTCCAGCTACAGCTGCTGAGTGTCAGCTGCCTCTTGCTCGCTGCCCTGGGCGAGCCCGCCCTGCCGTCCCAGCCGCCGCTCCGAGGTTCCGCTGCCGCCCATCGCCGCCATCGAGCCCGGCCGCGCCACAGCGCCCCCTGGCGGCGCGGGGAGCCATCGCAGCCTGCCCGCCGGGAGCCCGCAGCGCCCCTGCCGGCCGCGCCCGGAACTGCACCCAGGGACAGCGCTCAGAGACACTTTACTGGGTTTTCTGGTTTGTTTTCTTTGGTTTTTTGTTATTTGGATTTTTGCTTGTTGTTACTGCCATTGTTGTTTGCCTTGTTATATACATACATACTAGTAAGGAACTGTTATTCCTTTTCCTCTATCTCTGCCTGAAAGCCCCTTAATTTCAAAGTTATAATAATTCAGAGGGAATGGGGTCATGTTTTCCATTCCAAGGAAGGCTCCTGCTTTCCAGTGTCAGTCCCTTTCCATATTTGTATTCATCTTGGCTTTTCTGGAGAAACAGGGGAAAGATACATTTCCACTTCAGGACCATCTTGATATAAGTGAATTTTGTGCCTGTGTCTTCCAAGACTGTTTGCACTGATCCTAGGGTGGAAATAAAGATGTAAAATCCTGAGCCATCATAACACTGCCTCCAAAGTATGCTGCCTGGTGTTGAAAGAATCTCATTTTTAATAACTACTAATGCTGTTTCAATGGCACTTAGCACTCGATTACTCAGAAGCCTGTCTCAGGAACACCAAAGTTACCCATAAGCAATGCAGAGAGGACTCCGGTTTTGCTAAGCCTCATCCAACTATGCAGAGGCAAGAAGAAACCCTTCTGTGTCCTGTTTGTTTAATTTTCAGCTAACTCTTCTGTCCTGGTTGGTTTTACCCATGGTTTCTAGCCTGTCCTCCACCTCCATCTCTCTGTATCCTGACGAAGGAAGCGCTGTGATAAAATGTTCATGTTCAGATTCTCACTGTGAGCAGCAGCGCTCGCATCCCGCTGTGTAATGTTCCTTGTCATGGGCTGCAGTGCTTGGAGGCTGGGGCAGGCTGCCTTCCCTTCCCTCCCCATGCCAGCCACTCTTCAGGCCTTGCCACAGCTCTGGCACTGGGCTGTTGGGAGCTGTGCTGGGCACTGCTCCTGCCTTCCCCTCTCCTAGCACTAAATAACCTGGTGTGCTCTATCTCTCATGATTCTTTATCAGTTCCAGCTTTGTTTACTTGCATAAGTCTCTCAGTGCCTTATCAGATTAGCATGATTTCAAAGTGTTAAGAGCATCAGTGCCTCAAACTCTTTTGCAGTAGCTTGCCTTGGTCTCAGATTAGATGCAGACATAATAATAATAGAAAATTGAATAACAGAAAACTGTTTGGGTAGAGATGCTTTTCATCCTGGATTAATAATAGAAGTGTGGAGACCCATTGGAAAGGAGCAGGGTTTTCTGTAGTTGCTTTAATCCTAGCTGTGTCTGTGTTATCTGACTGTTTTACTGGTTCATGTTAAGGAGCAGTGGACAAAGCCCCCATGTGCTCTCCCAGCACATGAAGAGAAGGGATTCCTGTTTGTCCCTGTGATTGGGTAACAAGGCCCATCTGAGCAATGTCTCATTTCTCCTGGATGTTTGGAGATGTGATTTGTGTAAAGAAGTGAAAGAGGTTACACTGGAGCCAGCCACCATCATCCCTGCTTCCCTCCCTCCCTCCTTCTCTGAGAGCAGCAGTAAGGCATGCTGCATGTATGTGAGCGCTATGTCAGCACTTAGGAAAGAATGAGATCTTCCTGTTCTGAACAGTGGCTGGAATAATCAGGCCAGTATCTTTATAACATCCCAAATGACAAAGGGATGTGTACTGCTGAAGACCATGATGGGAGATGGCCACCCAGCCCCTGTGAGGATGCTCACTCCTCTGAAGGGAGCTGGTCCTGAGCCGGGTCACAGACCTGGATGCAGCCCTAACCAAGCTGGTGCCTGCCTGAAGTGTTGAGTGGCCAGTTTGCACCTTGTGCCCTCCCACCTCACTTAGGGAGGATCTGTTTACAGAGTACTTTTGCCTTGCTTGGAGTGCTAGTACAGCAGAAAATAGGTTTATAGTATAACTAGGGAGGAGATATCTTTACTTGTAGACAGAAAAAGACCTCTGCTTTCCATGTTCAGGCCATATACCCATTCCCAGGATGTAGTCTCAGCCCCTCCAGCTCCCTCTGTCCCCCATTTGCCTGGCTACAAAAGCATCCAACAGCCAGCACTCACACTGTAGCTTGGGCTCAGCCAGCACCAGGCATTGATGTTTCTATCCAGAAAAATGTATTATTATTCCTACTTGCTCTCACCCTTCCCTCACCATCTCCCTTAAAATTCCCACCCCTCGGCTTGCCGAATAATTTCAAGGTGCTAATTGCCCCGCACTGCAGCTGATCCATTGATCTGGAACACAAACAGTCTCAAGGTAATTTTCCGTCTGAGCCAGTCTGGGCCTTGCGCAAGTGCTGATGTTTGTTTCCTTGCTTTTTAATTTCCTGCAAAGAAAAGCTTTTGTGTTGCTCTCCATAAGATGCCTGCGCCTCTGCCTCAGCCAGCAGATGCTGTGTAAGGCCACGTGGGGCTGGAGGAAATGGACACTCACAGATTCTGTGTAATTGAAGTCTGTGGGTGGAAACTGATAATCCTGCTCACTCGTACTGTGTTATCAAAACTGTTAGCCTAGTCCCTGAGGTATCAGGTGGCTTCTTTGCCCATCTTTAGTCCTGCATTTGGGACAGGCTGGGACCAACTCACATTCTTTGTCCAGTTATAAAAATACTTGTTCAGCTAGATAAATTCTTGGAGGCAGAAGCTGCTGGGGTTGCACATCTCTGAGGATTCAGACATCCCTGTCTGTAACAGCTGACCACAAAATCCAGCACTGGGTCGCTTCTGGCCACTGGGAAGTGCATCCTGCACAGCAGAGAGTTAATTTTCCTGGCTATTGCTTCCAGCAGCCTCTACAGAAGCTGTGCTTTGCAGGGTTTGATCCAAGGGGCGGGGGTGTGGGATGATGTAATGTTGCCAACTCCTGCACTGGTGGGAGGAGGTGAGGTAAAAAAAAAAAAACTCATCTGCATTCATTTCTCTCTCCAGCTTGTATGCTGGAGATAAACTGGTTCAGTTTACCTGGAAGACTTGTTTTTATATCTTTAAATAAAATCAGTGGTTGTTTTTCTTACCCAGGCTAAGGCTGGTGTGGCAGCAGTGGTGGAGAGCAGGATGGGGCTAAAGGTGCTGGCAAGGCTGCACCATGCGTGAGCCCCTCCAGAGCAGGGGCAGGATGAGCTTTGCTATCCCATTTCTGGAGGCAGTCTTGTCTGCAGGTGGTGTATGCATGTAAGTAGAAACAAGTAGCAGTTGTCTACCCCTTAGTCATAAGCAGATTTTGTAAAATGTAACACCTATCTCCCTCCAGAAAAGCAGCCCCTTCACAGACTCGGATAAGTTGCCCATGCCTCAGACCCCTTTGGATGAAATGCTGCAGGCTAAGTCTGAAGGGAAGGACAGCTCTAAGGTGGCATGTAACATGGCCAAGGGGTGGGATGGGAGAGGAAGTCACTGGCAATATTTACAGTCCTTGCCTCTTTCCAGGCTGGCTGGTGGATCCTGTCCCTCTGGCAGAGCTGTTTTTTTGGCAGGAGGGGAAGGTTCACTCCTGCTAGCATCTCTCACACCATGCCTTTGTAGGGGTGCTCAGCCATTGCTTTAAGGACTTCATCAATAGAAAAGGAGGATCTGCCTGAGTGTGTGCAGCCCTTACAGCTGTGTGCTTGGCTTTTCAGAAATGGCAGATTGATGACACCTCGGGAATAATTTTGCACTTCAGCCAAGGAAAGATTTTCCCAGTTCAGACACTACTGAATATCTCCTCTGTCCATCCACAGATTCACAGATAGAGTAGGAAAAGGGAAGTAGAAAGACATGTCACCAATTAGAAACTGAACTGCTGTCAATCCTTTTCCCAGCACCACCCCAGGTCACCTGCATGCCTGGCAGTATCAGGGGATGGGAACGCATCAGAGCTCAGTTGGCCTGCACAGCTGGCAGCTGAGAAGGGTCTTGGTTTTTTATGATGATGGGCTCAGAGGACAGGAAGACAACAGGTGTAGTTCTTGTGGTGGTGATGGGTTGGGTAGCCAGCACTCCCAGATTTCTCTCAGATTTGTCCAAAGATATGCAAATGTGTCTGCACTGTCCTGAAAGTCCCTTTTAAACTGATGTAATTATTTGGGTAGTGCTATGGCTCCATTCTGTGGTCTCAGAGCAAGATGAGAACACCCAAGAAATGGACATGTAATGGATATCTGTCATTGGACAGTATTGGAACTGCCTCTGGTGTGACTCAGTGTGGTGAGTGTGTTGTGTGTCCAGAACATCTCCTGGAGGGTAGGCAGGCATTTAGCAAAACATGATGTTTTCATGTAAAGTTAATGACTTTTAAAAATGGCATTTCTTACTCATTTCCCCACCTGAGGCTTGCCTGTGGTTCTGGATGTGACCCAGGATGGACACAGGACTTCACTGTGACAGAAAACAGGACTGCAGCAGCACTTCCAGGAACAGCAGCAGTCATGTGTATCCACCCAGGACACAGCTTCACCTGACTTTTCTGCTTGCTGCAACCTTCATGTCAGTCCCAAGTGAAGGACCACAAGCAGCCTAGGAAGGCTTCCACAAGGCCAGAAGAAAATTACAATAACAGCAAAACCCCATACATACACTCATCAGATACTAAATATTTGAGCTGGGGAAGGGAAAGGAACAGGCACACGAGTTCTTGTGGGTCTTCAGAGATTTGTGCTGCATGCCTCTGGTGAAGCAGCTTCAGCTGCAGCAGGTCTGGTAGATACGTAGAAGAACATGCCACTGCTTGGGTATTAAATTAGTGAAGGATAGGAAGAGATTCTGAGTGGTGTTTCTGACCTCTGCCTATAGCAGTGCAGCACTTGGTGGTTGTTGAGTTCAGCCCTTTGTTGAGTCAGCACAGGGATGCTAATTCTTCTCTTGAGGGTGGGGAAGCTGAGATTTGGAGGAATATATGCTGATTTTAAAGGAAATACATTGTGTTTCACATGGCTGAATCGCTCTCTTCTGCAAGGGAAACTTGCACTGCAAACACATTCTTTTCCACTTGGGAAATTCTGACTTTTCTTTAGTCAACTGCTATCCAGATGAAGACCAAAGGAGTCACTTGTTTTGGGTTTAGGTTGGAGCCTAATGAAGAAAAAGCAACTACTTGGATTTCTGCAGCCTTTGCTGATTTTCCCACAGGCATGGACACCCCTCACCTCAGTGTCACAGGCACTGCTGGGGATAGCTCTGAAGTGCCACCCTGCTGCAGACAGGAGGCTTTGGGAAAACAGCATGAAATGGAAATACCAGCACACAAGTAAATCAGAGCTGCTTCCTTTAAATATACAATGGTGGCTGGCCAGATCACACCTCCTGAACTTTATTTTGGTGCTGTTACCATAACACCCAGGAGCCACGATGCTCTGTGATGCCAATATTTCACATACTTATTTAGTGCAAGAGAGAAGGACTCTGGCAACCAAATATTTAATGTGAAAGGGAAGCACAGTTATGGGAGAGGATGTGATATACTCAAGATCACCCCACAAACTAGTGACAGAGTAAGACAGGTCAGTCATATCTTGTGGGGCCAGGCCACCGTGATGGACTCACAGCATCCATTTGCAGCTGTTGCCACTGCCCCAACATTCCTGCACGTGGTTTGTCTCTGTGTGACTGGGACAAGGCACCTGTGAAACAGCCTGCAGCTCTACTTAAACATCAAGTCAGAAGCCAGCTGGGCAAGGAATATAAAGAAATCTGGAAGAAAGAGAAAAAAGCTGCACAGAAATGGTGCATTTATGAACGCAGCACATTTCTTGACTCTGCTTCTTACAGTCAGCAAGAGCAGCAAAGAGTATTAATCTGGCTATTGCTGCCTTTTGCTTTCACAACAGACTCCAACAATAACATTCACTGTATTTTAGCTCTTCTCCAGAAATGGGCTTTTTTAGTTACCTCTGCTTGCTCATATTCAGGCAGTAGAGAGATCCTGAACAGCTTATATTAGGTGAAAATCCAGCTTATATTAGGTACTGGTTTGTCCAGTCCCAGTGGTGTGCCAGGGGTATAGGTGGAACTAGCCCAAATTCATGTCTGCACCCTTAACTGAGAAACAGGGATGGGATGAGCAGGGGACTCCAGAAGTGTAAATAGATCAGTCAGCCACATGGCGTCATCTCTGCTCTGTACAAATATAGTCGAGGACATGCTGAGCAGAAAAAAAAATTAATCAGCACATGCTCCTTTGCCAGCTCTGGAACCAGCATAAATACATTCCCACTTCTGCTGCTTTTAGCAGACTAGCCACTAAACTTTCTAGGACACTGCCTCATCTCAGGATCTACCTCATCTCATTCCTCAAAATCTGTTAAGGCTGTATGTCCATTCCAACAGAGGTAAGGATCCTTTAGTATCTACTGAGAAAGTGGTGCCTGTGTTCCCGGATAGATAAAGAGCTGCAATGCCATGCTGTCCTCCTCCATCATCCCAGGGCTTAGACATTGTGCCTGGGATGTCTTTGTAACTGTACCATTAGCGGTAAAAATACAGATACAGTAAAAATACTTCTCCATCTTTGCACGTGACACCTCCAGTGCTTTCCTGTCAGACTTTCCTATCTCATGCAGATATGTGAGCAGATGTATAACAGTGGAGAAACTTTACACCAGTGTAGTCTCCCTTCGCTAAATTTTTTTATAAAGGCCCTGCTTAGGAGCTGCTGGATCATAGTGGCTGCAGAAATAGTTGTGATCTGGGGGATAGTGGATGGGACAGTTTAGGAAAAGTAGGTACTTCACATTAAAAGTTTCCATCTGTTTCAGAATATTCACTTGCCCCTGCAGGTTGTTTACATGGACACTGAAGCTTCTGTGAAGATGGCTGAGCTGATACAGTGTCTGCTGTAGCTCCTGAGATGGCTGTAAATACCCTGTATTAAATCCTTTGATATATTTAGTTAGGAATCATTTCTCTCTCTTTGAGAACAGGACTTGAAAAAATGCCCTGGGTGACCTCAGTGCTCTTTAAAGCAATTTTTTGAGTCTACTAATTTTTATAAAGTAAAGGTGGGATGAATGTGTTCATCGTTGCTCTCCAGTAATGGGCTTAGAGGACTCCCTGTGTGTAACTAGTAACAGTGGTTTCCATTAAATGGACATAGGACCCAGAATCACATGAGTAATTGCCTGTGTATCTAATCCTATTCATGTGAATAGTTGAAAATTCAAACTGGTTATTGTACTGGGTAGAGCTTGTATTGAATTGTCAGGACAACATGAGAAAATTGTATTTGATATGTTCACTCATTCTAGTGTAAATCCATAAATAGCCTTTGGAGTTAATTACTCCATAAATTGAAAGAAAATCTGTAACAGCAGACAAAAACTAGTACAAGATAAATGTCATGCAAGAAATGAGGGAAGATGCACTTCTTGAAATTCCCCCTAGGGACAGTCCTAGGAGGCGTGGGTTTGGAGACAGCTGGTCTGTACTGGATAGTCTGAGACAGCTGCTCAGAGCTCACAGAGTGGGACTTTGACAGGCTCAGGGTGCTTGCTTTTCCCTAGAGTGCATTCTTGTTTGCTTACTTCTTGTTTTCATTTCCTTTCTTTTCCTCTATCTGTCTGTTTTCTGGTCTTGATAGTGGAATTAAGAGACCTTTGCTTTTCAAAGCTACCTGATTATCCCTGGAATAGCACTAGTAGGAATAGCTTCCTCCCTCAGAGACAAAGAAAAGATGCTCAAGAGAGGTCAGAACAGAACTTCCCAATCCCTCCCATTCTAAACTGTTTTTAGACATTCAAATCTTTGTGTGGGAATTTTCCATGCTGCTTTGTATTAGCTGTGAAATGCTTCAGTTGTGAGATGTATATAAACCTCTGCTGAACAGGTCAGCTGGTTCTTGAGAGCAAGATTTAGAACTAATGGGGGCTTTGTGCCCACTTTATAAGTAGGAAACTGAGGCACAGAAATACTGAGGTCAGATATATATAACACCAAGCTGTTACTTCCTCACTGCAGAGTGTGTGAGTTTATGAACCTAATGTTCTTTTGACAGTTGTATGAGTGGGATAATACCTAAATAGGAAAATGAGATGACAGGTTTCACAGCTTCCCTGTTGAAGATATTTGGAATAAAAAAACCCTCTCAGTTTTGCATGCTCTGTTAGGAAAAAGTGTCAGAAACACAGAAGCATACAGTTAGAGGTGGCAAGGTTCCATGGCTGTTGATCCAGTCCTGCAGATGCCCAGGTGCATCAAGAGCAAATCTGAGATGCACAAAGAGCAATAAAGGATGCAGAAATTAAAGTTTGAGTCTACTGATTTTTATATGATAAAGAATGTGTTTGTCTTTTCCTCCAGTGAAGGGCTTAGAGAACTCCCTTGTCTTCTGTCCCTATTGCTGCAATCCTGGAGAAACCTGCTGTCACATTTGCTGGTAGTACATGTGGAGCTTTAGAAATCCTTGCCATGCCCTGGATGTCTTGCTGCTGACTCATGTGTGTGAGCCTGAGCACACTGCAGGCAGAGACATGGTGCTGGAGGCACTGCACTCCTTGTGTCTCAAGTCGTGTTTGCAGGGCTGACTTCTGTCCCTGCCTCTGGCACAGCCTCTCTGCTTGCCCAGAGAGGTGGTGGATGCCCCATCCCTGGACACATTCAAGGTTTGGTTGGATGGGGCTTGGAGCAAACTGCTCTGGTTTTAGACATCCCTCCCAATCTCAGGAAGGTTGCACTAGATGGCTTGTGAAAGTCCCTTCCCACTCAAAGCATTCTCTGATCACCTCCAGTATTGTCCTCTGAGGAAGGTGGCAGCTGACCAAACAGTTAGCATAAATGGAAAAAATAGCAAAAGCTGCTTGGTCGTGCGTTTGCTGACTTCTCCCCAGGATGATCTCAAGCTTGCCAGCATGTGAGATGATTTCAGCTGAATTTGAGCTGTGGGATTTTCTTCCTCCTCCTGTGCACATAACAACTTTTTGGTCCTAATAATCATGTTCCCCAGCTCAAAGCTAAGTGACAGGCTTTGATCTTACTTGGCTCTTGTGCTTAGATAAGTCCCTTGGTGTGGGAGTGCTCTGTGGCACTCAGATCAAACTCCCACCAAGTACCTTCCACCTGGCAGCCACCTCTCTCTGCTGCAAACTTCCCACGGGGTCTTACTTAGAATTTATGTGGCAGCAAAAATCTTTGCTCACAGTTATTAAGTGTAAAGCTAGCAGCCTGTGTTTTGAGGCCAAAAGAGAGGCTCTTTGCATCCTCTGAAAAGTCAGGATTTGCAGTGTTAACGGCCTCAGGATGTTTTTGCTGCTCCAATGAGCTCCTGTGGAAGAAGCACAGTGCTGGATCACTGGCTTGTCCATGCAGCAGAGCAAAGCATTCTGCAGGAAAAATTTCTGTACTTCCAGAGGAGCAAGGACCAGATCACACAAAGCTAGCCATTGGACCAGCTCTAGAGCTCTTTCTGGATTTTAGCACACTATGAAAACTGATAAATAAATAAATAAATATCTTTATCCAGCTTTAATCCCTTTCACACAGCTTTCTGTGTGAAAGTGAGAAACAGAGTACTCCGTTTTACAACATTAAAGGAATATTCATTTTGCCTGATTTCTCAAAAGAAATGAGATTCAGGTGTTGCCTTCCATCCACTCTCCCCTCAGGATTTTGAGCTCATATGGCCAGTTTCCACAGTGCCTGCAAGAATAAAAGTTTCCTGAAATGTTTCCTGAGCAGAGATATCCAGATCAAACATGTGTCTTATGCAGATGTCAGGGGAAACACAGCAGCTCGGTGCTGGCAGTGGGCCCTGGGCATCCCAGCTTCCTGCTGATGGTTGGGGCATGGCACACTCTGCCTGGCAGCACCCACTGGCTGCACCCCATGGCCTCTCCAGCTCCTCCAGCGTGCTGCTGCTGACAGAGAACTTGGAAAGATGCCTAGGCTTTGGATCAGGCTTTACAACCTCAGATAATCCCACACTTCTTTTTAAGATGGGATTTTAAAACTGCAGAGCAGTGTGGGGAGTGGGAAGATAACCCTTTACTAAACATAAAGATCCTATTAAACATATATGCCACCTGGCAGCATTGGGCAACAGCTCTCCCAATTCATCTTGACTTTTGCAGTTCGCAGCACTTTTATTTTTAATGGCTTACAATTGGGGTCTGGTTATTGCAGGAGTCTTTTTCTCTATCTTTTTCATGCAAGCCAGACTCTACCTGCCATTTTTGCAGAGGGAAGCTATAAAAGGTGAAATAAGTACAATGTAAAGTTTCTAAAGCCAGAACACTGGTCAGAAAGTCCACAATATTTCTTAATTGAATTATTTTTTAATATTTGGAGTTAACTGTGGCTGCAAATGTAAATCTCATAATGATGAATCAAATGAGCAGTTGTTTGTTCAGACTACCAGAAGAAACCAGGGAGTAACTCATGACTCAGAGCATTCCACTCTCATGTAAAAGTTTGTGTACTGAGTGAAGATAAGTGCTTAGGAGATGATCCAACATACCACACTAAAGGAGGAAACCAGCTGGGGGTTCTCTCCAAGCACAACGATAAATCCATCATTTATTTGCAGTTTCCGTTGGAAGCTGAGAGGTGTCTGATTGCCATAAAGTTGGAAGAGTCCACAGAAATCAGCTCACGAAGTTTGTTTGTAGGGGGAAGGGAGTTAGCAGCATGTAGTACAGGACTCACCTAGCTATCAGTGTGGGTAGGTGAAAT
The DNA here is from genome assembly GCA_030060385.1 of Muscicapa striata striata. Taxonomy (NCBI): domain Eukaryota; kingdom Metazoa; phylum Chordata; class Aves; order Passeriformes; family Muscicapidae; genus Muscicapa; species Muscicapa striata. Next base: position 2,147,271 of record JAREIS010000032.1, on the reverse strand, counting down.
GTATTTCTCTTGTGGAACTGTGCATTTTCCAGTTATTTCCCCCTTAGCTATAACCTTTCCATGAGAAATGTGAACCCATTTAAAGTAGGTACAGAAAAGGAAAAAAGCTCTGGTGGTGTTGCCCTTTCTCAGAGCATTTTGCACATTTTCCAGTGTTCTTTTGGAGAGATAGGGCTCTCTCCCAGTGCTGTGCCTCCTACTATGCAGGGTGTTTGAAATTGAGGAGTCTTCAGGGTAGAAAATGTAGGCAGAAAGAATATTGTTTTTCTAATGTTGTGCAGACCGACACTGTCAGACTAACTCTTTGGTCGGGGTTGTAAACAAGGAGATCTTCCTTCCCTGCTTTCTGTGACTTCCTTGGCTGCTTGCAAAGACCCATGAGCTGGAATCTCATCATCATCCCAGCATCCTCCCAAGGATATTTTAGGAGTGTCACATGGAGCAGCAGCTCACAGTTCATACAGCATTGCATAGTGCTCCAGTGGCAGCAATTCAGTCGTGTTTGGGTTTCAGCCAATGTTTGTTGTCCTCCTTGGAAATGATATTGATTACTGGAGCTCAGGAGCCAATTATGGTTGATATGATACTCAGCACCTCACATCCCAGGATGACATGTGCTAGGGAGGCTGCTCTGCTTCAGCTGGAGCTGCCAGATGGCATGAGCCTCCAGTGAGGCTCTGGACAGACTTCAGACCTTGTAAATCACCTGTGCTGTGAATAAGCAGTTACTCACGCCCTAAATGTTATTTGGCATGTTGGCTGGGTTTGGTTTGCACAGGGACTAGCATTAGTTTGATACTTGTGCCAATGGAGAGCAGCCCCACAGGCTTTTGGAGCCTGCCAGCACTTGGTATCCAGTGCTGCATGGCCAGGGAAATTCATCCTGGACTATCACAATGATCACATCTTGTGGAGGCTGGTGGTGTTCCATGCCAGAGTCCATGGGTGAAATGACAGCTTGAGTCTGGAAGCCTGCTCTTCCAGACTGTAGTAGCTGTCATGTTGGGCAGCAAATGATGGTTACAGAGCCTGCAGGCAGCTGAACTGCTCCTGGTACCTTCTCTGCAACTCTGCAACTCTGCAAAGCCTTACACAGCAAAACCAGAAAAATCTTAAGACTTCATCCCAATGAAAGGTCAAAACGAAAACCTTGATTATAATAAACAAAGCCCAAATCTCTGACATTTTAGAGGTCTTTCTCAGCTAGAGTTGAGATGTCCCCCATGATCAGAAGTGGGAGTGACTGCACTCTGATAAACCAGAGGATCTTGAGAGCCCAGCAGAGAGATTTCTGCCTGATGGAAGGACAAGGGATGTGGCAGTGCTGAAGCTGTGGGGACCTGGAGCTCTGTTCTCCTGTGGGGAAAGTGGCAATGGTGAGTTGGTACTGGAATGTGGGCAATTCCTCATCTTGCTCTCTATTTATTACCTTATTCTGCTTCACTGAGTCTGTGCTAGTGTTACACAGCATTCAACAGCTTCCTGGGCAAAGCACCATCCCACGTGGCTTATTTAACACTATTTAGATGAATTTGTTGAGTGTTCAGCCTAGGTTTGTTTCATTCAGATTTGGGCTGTACTTTTCTGTCTGGCTGCCTAGTGGAAACAGTGTCCAAAATTGCTATTTCAATCACTTCCTATATATTTTTCCAAGTTAATTGAACGATGAGAAGCAGGTTACTTAAGTAAATGCAGTGGCCCTTGTCACACTTCATAGGGCTTGTTGAACACATAAACCCAGAAATTATTAACACTTCCAAGTAATTATAAGTGTAATGAGCAAATCAGCCTTCCTTCCCCCTGAGGAAGAGCTTGATGAGGTCTTGGGGCAGTTCATCCAGCGCAGCTGCTGCTGGAGTGAAATGGGATAATGCCTCTGTCCACCACTAAATACTGCATCTTCCATCACATCCCTGCCCAAAATTGTGTTTAAACTGATATTTAATGAATTGCCATCCTTACCACCTGTACATCTACTCTGTTTACAGAGCAGGAAATGAGCTGTGATCTCGCTGCCTGTAGTGAGTTATTGGTGGACTTGGGCATACCTGGGATGTGCCTGGTACAAGTGGGATCAGTAGGTGAGAACAGGACACTGAAACATGTATAGCTCAGCAGCAGTTGTTTTGAGCTTCTCCATGCCAGGTGATGCAGGAAGTTTGGGTTTGGAGCTGCAAAGGGCTGATGAGGACATGGTATTTTGCTGCAATCATTTGCTTCAAGCAACTTGCACAGGTCTCTCTGACATAACATGCTGTTGATTAATGCACAAATCTCCCTGGTGTCTAGTTTTTATTCCATATAAACTCTGATTAGGAAAAAAATACATTGGCTTATGAAGCTAAACATAAATGCAGAAACAGAACCCTCAGTGTTCCCACTGTTTGCAGTGTGTATGCTATGGGTTGTTTTCATGCTCCACACAATTGAGGTTATTGAAGAGAGCAAAATGTGTTTGTTATTCAGATCATTTTGGGTTTTTAGTGCTGTCAGTGTCTCAGGGAAGTGGTGCCTGAGGATTCAGAGAAGGTGAGGTTAGGAATTCATTACATGGTGTCTGAGGCTGTACAGAAACAATTCCCAAAGGTCTTGCTGAAGGAGAAAGGAAGGATCCTGGATGGAGGAGCCAGGAGTTTAGACATGGAGATGTGCAAGCACTTACCTGAAGTGCCAGAGTACTGATGGCAGGAGCAGTCATGCTGGGGTTCATGCTTTCGGACTCCTGGGCTGCATCTCACCTCTGAGCTCAGTGTGGAGGCTTCCCCTGGTACATCTGCTGTGCCCTTCCTGCCTGGATCTGCATCTGAGATCAGGTTCCTTATGCCATGTAGATTTAGCTGGGATTATGCATTTGTTATGGATCTGAACTGTTTGTTTCTATAATTTGCCAAACAAAAAACTAAAATCTAGAGAATCGTAGAGCAGTGTATGCCTTCATTCCAGAGTCTGCATCTGGTTTTCTGTTAATATATTGAGGGTTTTTTAAAACAGTTAATAATTTATATTAAATGGTTTAGCTACAGATTTTTAACTACTTGACCACAACAGATTAGAAGCAAGTGGAATGGGATTATTTTAGTATTTTCCATTTCCAAAGTAATTTACATTATCTTAGTAAGTGCCTGCTTTGTGTAATCCCCAGTATATGTGTTATACCATCCATCCATCCCTTGCAGAGCTTTGTGGCTCTTACGCTTTAGACATGGAGGCAGGAGCCTGCAGATGCATAGGGTGCCTGCTCTGCATCTTCAAAGACTAGGGATTGTCCCCAAGCTGCTCTGTCAACCTCCATCTCCTGTCCGAGAGTACAAAATTTGGGTATAGATTAGAGTGGAAAAATAGAAACAAAAGAGGCCAGAACAGCTTGAGTAAAATGTTTGGAGGAATTGTATGATAGAGATTTAAGTCCAAGACCACTGTGCTGTTTTGAAAGTGAACCAGTGGGAGACTCCCCATAGAATTACCTTGAGAGAGATTTCAGGTTGGAGTAACAATTTAATAGAAAAATTGCAATAAATGCAAAGATACACAGAAGACTGGCACAGAGTAGAGTCTGCTGGTCAGGGTGCTGATCACAGTCCTGTTGAAGTGATGGTTGCAGTTGAAAGCCGTGATCCTGTGGAAGTTCTGGTCCTCCTCTGGATCCATCCTGTGGTGGTGATGGTGGTGTCAAGATTATATACACCCAGCTTCAGGCAGGAATGTTCAGTACCTCCCCCAGGCAGGGAGTTTCACAATGGAATGATGTCATAATGTGAGTCATAGGATATTTTGAGGAGTTCTTGATGGTTAGAATTACAGCTCCTATTCTGGTGGTGCCCAGTATGGCCTGTTGGCAGAGATTGCCCCCTTCAGTATGGGTGTGACTGTGCTGGTGCTTCCCCAGAGGGGAGTTAGCACAGCTGGGTCATTGGTGAGAAGAAGAAACACTACCCTGCCTCCAAGGGTTTGCCTCTTCTCTTAACACCCAGCTTGTATCCTGGGGTGTCAGGTGTGGGATGGGCAGCTCCTGCAAATGGCCTATAATTAACAGTTTTTGTCAGGAATGGTGTAGAAGGGACTAGAATACACAGTTTGTTTACACCCACATTGGCACTCTCCTTTTGTAACCAGGACAGCCACCACAGGCTGTTTCCACTTGGGAAGGTCAACAGAACTGGTCACTGGCATCCAAGAGAATTGCTGAGTCACCAGCAATTCCCTGTGTTGTCCTTGACAGTCGGTGTGAATCCTGCCATGGAAATTGATGCAATCCCTACATGAAAGAGTGTCACAGTGCGAGCTTGTGGAGCAGCATGGGAAGCCCAGGAGGTTGGGATAAGAGGACTCATCTCACTCCTTGCATTGAGCTCTGTGCTAAGCACATATTGGCACATAGTATGGCACATGGCTCTCTCTGCCTCTAAAACAAACATCTGTCCTCCCCTTCTGTCTCTGCAGAGCTTCCTTCCTCGGAACACTTGAGCGTGGCCGATGCAACATGGCTTGCCCTCAACGTGGTGTCTGGTGGAGGTGGTTTCTCCAGCTCCCAGCCCATCGGAGTGACCAAAATTGCCAAGTCAGTCATAGCACCCCTAGCTGACCAAAACATCTCAGTGTTTATGCTCTCCACCTATCAGACGGACTTCATCCTGGTAAGAGGGCATGAGGGGACCAGGCAGAGTTACTGTTCAGAGTTAAGTTCAGTTGGGCAATTCTGGGAGCAAGTTGTCTGGGAGTGGCAGAAGTACCAAAGTCTGCTTTCCCCAGAGCTCTGTTCCTAGTAGTTAGGCCCTCTAACATCTAGGGAGCTTTTGCCATGGGATGAAGCATTTGTTGTCATGGGTTGTCTGGTGTCTGGGAGAGTGCTTAGCCCACACTACAGTCTCTCCTGATATGGGGATACTGGTAGCACTTCCCACCATCACTCAGACATTGCTTTTCTGAAAGTTAGAGGAGCGCAATGTTTGCTGTCAGGTTGGCTGGTGATGGCCAAGAGGCTCCAAAGTTGTTTTGGGTGTAGACAGACAGACTTTTTCTGTCACACACACTGTGTGTGTCACTGTGTGTGCACACAGTGTAGCCTTATTTCCTGAGGAAACAAGACTGAAGAACAGGAAGTGCTGAGTTGTTGAAGGAATGTTGGAAATGAGGTGAAGCACCTCCTGCTTAGAAATCTGCACAATCTTTTTACAGTCATAAAAGCACTCTGGTGCTTCATCCTACTGATACTCGCAGTGATATCACTGAGGGTGCTTCTCTTAAGATACATCTAAATGGTAACTATCCACTGGCTCAAGCAGGAGTCGTGTCCACTTTGCTGTGCACTACAAGTATGTTCCCTCCTGCAGTGTTTTGTCATTTCTGGTGCATACCATCACCAGGTAATCCTGTTGTCACCTTCAGGTGCGTGAGCGAGACCTCCCCTTCGTGATGCACACGCTGGCTGCTGAGTTCACCATCCTCAGAGTAGTGAATGGGGAGACAGTGGCTGCCGATGACTTTGGGGTAACAAATGGATTTGTCAAACCAAAACTAGGTAAGGACCAGCACAGGCTCAGCTTGCCAGGGATTTGGTCTCCCTGACATGTGGGGTGGAAGTCCTGCCTCCTAGCTTCTTTTTCGTTTGGGTGAATATTTATCCTGTTGTAACATTATAACCTTACAAGCCCATCCCAGTGCAACCAAGGGTTTGAGTAGGTTTTTAACTTTCTGAGCAGCATTAGTAAGTTTGGCTAAATTTTGGCCTTTTAATGCTAGTTTTTCTAGAGAAGACATGCCTTTGGTAGGACAGAAGGTTAAAGTATAGTTCATTGCAGTTGCAAAAATGATGTCTGTATCCCATATTTTCATGCTTCAACATCCCAAAGGAAAATGGCTTTTCTAAAAGCTTTTTTAAGTATTGCAGTGATGCACAGAGAACATTGTTTTTCAACTTACACACTTCAATGTCAGTGAGGATCAAGGCCACAATCAGCCCAGGACTGTACAGAACCTTAGGATGTTTGCAGGTTAGATGAACAAGTATCAAGCCAAAGGGCACAATTAGGAGAAGGATCAACTTAGATACATATGTTTGCCTACAGACATGTGTAATTTTTTGCCCATAATCAGACAAAGCAGGGATCAATTATTATTAAGTGGCACTCAGTTTCATCACTCAAGAGCCAACAATCACCTTGTTTAAGAAAATGAGTCTTAAAGGAAAAAAAGCATCAAGAAAGGGCACAGTGAAACACATGTTCATAATGCATCGATATGCAGTTTGCTGTGTTGCAAAAATGCCTTAATGCTGGCTGCTAAATCCTAAAAAGCCACTGGCTGCAATCTGTTAGACAAACTACTGCGTGGCAGCTGGGTTTTAATTTTTCAAGATATTATGGCAAAATAGGTCCCCAGAAATGAGGGAAAACAGGATGGACTGCCATCAACCACAGCTAGAGAAATGCCTTCCATAGCCCTGCCTTTTAATGGTGGAAGCCTGCATTTGTGTCCACTTTTCAGTTTCTTTTGGCACCTCCTTTAGTTTGCCCCTCATCTCATGTGGATGCCCCCAGTGGCCTGAAAGCCCCTTGGAGCAGAGAACTGGGCAGGGTATTCAGGGTAACACCATCCTATACCTGAGGCAGAGCAGCACAGGAGCAGATTATCCACAGTCCTCATTCCCTGTCTGAGAGCCAGCAGGGCTTCAGCAATGAGGCGCTGCCTTAAAATACTGGCAGCTTTCTCTGTGACCATTGCCAGTGCATGGATAACAGTGATGGAGACAGGAGCCTGCTGCAGATGTGGCTTCATAGCCGTGTGTGTCTGTGTGTGTCTCTTTCAGTTCAGAGGCCTGTCATTCATCCTCTTTCCAGTCCAAGTAACATGTTCTGCGTCACCAGCCTGGATCCAGATACCCTTCCCACTGTTGCTACACTCCTCATGGATGTCATGTTTTACTCCAATGGGTAGGTCCTGCAGGGAGAGGGGCTTCCAGGAGAGGTGTGCCCAGAGATCTGGAGGCACAGATCCCACTGCTCCTCTGGGGTGCCCAGGGATCTGCTGTGGCCTTGTGCTGCTGCAGTGCTCTGCACTGGGGGAGGGAGGTTTCACGGGCTCAAGAGGGTTGTCCTAACAGGTGGAAGCCAAACAGGTGATTGAGGGTGTCCAAATACATCTGCTGGCTTTGGAAAGCAAGCTGAGCACTTTCAGAGTGGAAGTAAGAGCAGCCATGTGGTCAGCGTGCTGCACATCCTCACAGGGCTGGAGCATGTACAGCTGGCTGGATTGCTGCCCCTTGGTGCCTGTGGCTCCTGGCCCACAGCCTCTTGTGAGGGGACCTTGAGGCAGGGATGGAGAGTTTTGTCAGTTGTGGGGACTGGATAGTTTTCCACCTGCAAAATTTAAAAAAATATCAAATTAGTATAATACAAGAGGACTCAGTGTCACTTCCTAAGTCAATGTAAGAACATTCCTGGTTTCACTGGCTGTATCTGCTTTAAAAACCCCTTTTTGTGCTGTTCTAACTGCAGTTAATGTAGTTCTCTTCTGTTTCTTCAGAGTAAAGGACTCAGTGGTGGGCAACGAAGACTCGGGACATATTCGCTTTTTCTCCTTTTCTCTCATTGAGGGTTACATCTCCCTGGTCATGGATGTCCAGACACAGCAGAGGTGAGCTTTGGTCTTAGAGTAACCTGGACCTTCAAAAAAAGGGATGTTCTGAAAGGAGCAGGAAGCAGCTTAGATGCCTCCATGTTAATTATTGTCTTACAAATTGTCTTTGTATGGGTGTCATGGGCCTGTACACCCTGTCACTTTTCTGAGTAAAATCTGCCATTTTAGTTCCATTGTCTAAATTTTGGACTGATCTGTCCAAGCCCTCAGTGAAATCACAAATCAATGTGTGTAGAGTTATCTCACTTTCAAAAGAGGAATACTGGAGCAAAGTGATTTAGACATTTTTATTCTGTTGTTCATTAGCTGTGCTTCTAAGAGCAAAACCCAAAAGGAAAACCTGGTGTAGGTGTTTGAAGTTTTCCTGCTAAAGGCCAAAATCAGGGTGGGGATGTCAGTGATGGAGTCCTCTTGCTTTGCTTTTACACATGGATGGGCTTGGTGAGTCTTGTTATGATGATAATGTCCTAAGTCATCACTGTGCAGTGGGAGCCCATGACTTGTTTGTCTAGCAAGGAGGGAGTGAAATGGTGAGCAGCCAGCCTCTTTGTGTGTGTGTGTCTGTGCTTCTGCAGCTGTGCAGCACAGCAGGCTCTGAGCTCTGGAGCCCAGGGGGATGCTGTACTCAGCAGTGCTCAGATTTGCCTTTGACATACAGTGCAGTTTGGGTTTGGTTCTTGGGGACAAGTCCCCTGCCCCAGGGACTTGTTTTTCAAATTAATTGAAATCTTGAAAGTTTCTTTGACCTTATTTGGGTAAACCTTTGTGTGTCTTAAGAGGAGCCAGAGGGCTGGAGCTTCAGCCTGGGGTGGGAAATCTGGAGGCCAATTCTTCTCTCACAGGTTGCCTGCTTGACCTTGGGCAACTCTCTTAGCCTCTGGTCTCCTTTCCTCTGATAAGAATTAGAGACCTCTGCAGTGGTGCCAGGGACCTCCCAGGATGGTATGGAAAAAGGCACTGATGGTGCTGAGACACAGAACCAGTGGTTACTGCTCACGTTCCTGAGAGCAGATATGGAAACATACTCCATCCCTAGGTGTTTCCAAATGCAGTTCAAATCAAACCTTCAGTCTCTCTTGTAAAGCTGGGGCACAGCCTGTTGCTTAGAAAATGTTCCTGTGCGTGCCTCTCTGGCTACCTATCCCACCTCCAGCAGCAGATGCTGATTTGCCATAGGATACCTCGAGGGTCAGGCAGGTGCATCTGCCCCACCTGCCTTGAGTTTTCCCAGTTTGCCCAGGCTACTGCCCCATTATTGTTGGCTTCAAACATCTCAAGGATGCAGAAGATCAGATCCCCCACAAGCAGAATCTGACACACTGCTGTGTTTTAATTGCTATGTTTGCCATTCTTTTTTTTTTTTTTTTTTTTTTATTTCCTAATAATTTGTTGTTTACAAGTGCATCTGGTGAGCTCTGGAAGATGGTGCGGATTGGTGGGCAGCCTCTTGGCTTTGGTAAGTAACATTTGGAGGATCAGTTGGTGTGCAGGCAGTCACCTCAGGGCCTTCAAGGGGTATGGAAAAATCCATCTGAGGCTGATGCTTTTTAAGAGCCAGCAGCTTACCATGACTTTGTGAGCTGAGATTTTCAAATAGAAGCCTGACTTCTATTAAGTTTGACTAATGAATATACTGAAAGTGCTACATGCTCAACAGTTCCAGCTACATTGCATTTGTCTGCTGGACTTTGGAGGTCGCTACAGCTGGAGCTCGGGTTAAAGAGAAAATCTGGACTAAAAGGTGACATGGAAATTCCTTGTAGGGTACTGAAATCAGTGGTCAGAAAACACTGTCATACTCCAGAGCACTGCTTGGGTAATTCTGTGTTTCTAGTACACTTTTTGTAGGTTTATAGCAGTCCAAGTGGAAGTCTTGTTCACAGATGTGTTTCACATTCAGTCCTGCACATGTTTTCTCTACTCAAAAGAATATTGGTAGCACAGAACAAATGCTTCATGTCTGCAGGAGTGTTCTTGTTGTTTCTATGTCCCCTGCAATTTTAAGGGTCTGATCTGAATACCACTACAAAACCTGATCTTCAGGAAATGAAATGGCTCCTTCCTGGGGCTCTGAACCAGTTACAAAATACAAGCTTCAAGGACATTTCTGAAAAACATTGGGCCAATTTTTGTGTTTAATTGTGACTTCTACATGAGACCACCAAAAGTAGCAAGAAGGAAATCTTCATGTACTTTCTCTTTATGCATTTTGAGGCAAATATGTAGAAATGACATGATATGTCATTGATGACACATCAGGACATTGACCAGGCCCCTAAATATTTGATGTTTAAATACGTTAATTTAAAATCAAGTTCAAATGTTGAATCTGAATCAATGAAACTCCACGTTTCATCTGAAAACAGCATATCGTTGATCTACAACAAACAAGACAGATAAACTTTAAATTTCATTTAAAGCCCAGGAAGCCAAGCAAATAGCCCAGATGGTAAATTGAATCCCAGGCTGCATCCAAAGGAGCATGGTCAGCAGGTTGAAGGAGGTGATTCTGCTTTTCTGCTGGGCTCTTGTGAGAGCCCAGCTGGAGCCCTGCACACAGGTCTGTGTCCCCAGCATAAGAAGAACATGCAAACGTTGGAGCAGGTCCAGAGGGGGCCAGGCAGTTGATGAGAGCACTGGAGCACCTCCCCTATGGAGACAGGCTGAGAGCTGGGGCTGTTCAGCCTGGAGAAGAGAAGGTTGTGTGGAGACCTCCCTGCACCTCCCAGATCTGAACAGGGCAGCCAGAAAGGGACTTTGCATCAGGAACTGGAGGGACAGGACCAGGGGAGTGGGTACTAAGTAAAAGAGGGGAAATTTAGGTCAGATACTAGGAAGATATTCTTCCCTGTGAGGGTGGTGAGACTCCAGCACAGGATTCCCAGGGAGGCTGTGGATGTCCCAGCCCTGACAGTGTTCAAAGCTAGATTGGATATGGCTTTGAGCAACCTGATCTAGTGGGAGGTGTCCCTCCCATGGCGTGGAGTGTTGGGGTCAGAGGATCTTTAAGGTCCCTTCCAACCCTTTAACATTCTGTGATGATTCTGTGGTGAAATTGGTATGAAATCCTGTTTCAGGGGCTGTGCTGGGCTGCAGCCTAGGATTCATGTGTCCAGGCTGACTAATGGACTCTTTCAGAGTTACAGGGCCAAATGTTCAATAATAGAGAAAAATGAATGTAAAAGATATATGGGGCTGGACTTCGTGCTTTCTTCTTGAACATCATTCAGTGCCTTTCTTTAGACCTCTAAATTATTCCAGTTCTAATGGTTTTGTGCCTTTGGAGAATGTGTGTTTTTCTGTAGCAAAAAGAGGATAATAAAACAAAAAGTGTGATGTATTGTTGTGACCAAAAACTTGATTCTGTGAGAAAGAATACATTTTATTACCTATATTCCTTCTGATTGGAGCTTGTGAAGACAAATTTCTCCATACATAGGCATGGAGCTGGTGAGCTCTGAGACTTTTGCAAGCCCTCAAGGCAATGTTTGATTTTTTATCTCCCCACAGATGAATGTGGAATTGTCGCTCAGATTTCTGAGCCTTTGGCCGCAGCTGACATCCCAGCCTACTACATCAGTACTTTTAAGTTTGATCACGCCTTGGTGAGTATGAATACAGCTTCTTTGGAGTAGGAGAGATCTTTTATTTAGGAGAAAACTCATTATGAGAATGTAATTTCTCATCCAGAGAGCTCATTGGAGTGCCTTTGCTCCAGTGTAGCCCAGCACACTCCTGTTTTCAGCCTCCTGGCTGTCACTGCCCTGCATGAGAGGCTCCTGACCTAAGCCTGGCCCTACCCAAAGCACAGCTCTGTTAGTGAGGGTTGTTCTCAAAAGAGGTCGGTCTCAGTCCTTAAAGACCTGCAGTGATGGAGACTTCATAACCTCCCTGAGCAGCTTCTTTCACTGTATCTGTATCTTTTATTAGAAACAGCCACAAACCCTTCCATTTGCCTCCAAAAATAATTGTAGGCTCCAGACTCTCAGGACAGTGCTGTGACAACCCACCCTTAAGGGGAAGGTGCTTCCTTAGGTGCTTCCTACCCCTTAAGGGTGGATCATCACAGGTGCCTTTGTGTGTTGGGAACTGTTTGGACAGTCTACCAGTAGCAGACCTCTGCCTTCATCTCTTGATGCCTGCATTGTCCTCTGCCTTCTGAGACCCTTCTATTAGCTCTGCTGTCTCTGCATATTCCTATTTTTTAATAAACAAGCAATAATTGCCAGCACAGCAAGAGATAAGGTTGTTCCCATGTTTGTTCTCATGAGTGCCCATAAGCAGTTGCAGCACAGTCATGAACACAAGTCTTGCCATCCTTGGAGAGTTCTCTTCATTTTCTATACTGATGGATATTTTACTTTCTGGGCCTACCTCTGCTCTTCCTTTGCGAAGAAGACACCGTCAAAAATGAGGAGTTCCCCTAAAAAGGAAAAATGCTATGTCTGTAGCCACAAATAGGATGGCATTTGTCTTGGAGCCCATTTCCCTGGTCCTGAAAGAAGGAGTCAGCTGCTTTATGCTATTCATTTTTTTTCTTAAATGTGCTCTTTATTCCATTATGCCTCTCTTTCTGTCACTTGCAAATTCACTGTTCAGGTCCTGCTTTTGACCTGTAAAAGCTCTACTGAGATCAAAGCAGGTTTGGGGTTTTTTTCTTTACTTTGTTTTTTCACGGTTGGTGTGAACCATTTGCAGCTGATAGGTCATGTGTGTAAAGAGTAGAAGTAAATATTATTTCAGATAGCAAAGGTCAAAGTGTTATATATGTTTGTCTCATTTTTTTTTAATATTAACTGTGCTGATAAGATAAGCTAATAAAACACCATTTAAAAATCAATACTGTTAGCTTTGCCTCACATTTCTGCCCATTGTGTGGCCCAGGTGTGCACTTTTTGTGCAAAGCAGAAGGTGCAGAGTGCTTCTACATGTCAAGCCATATCTGGAGAGCTCAGCCCTATCAGTTAAAATAGACATGTAGCTGGAAACTTAGGCCATATAATTGCCATGACTCTGCAGGCAGCTCCAGCTTCTCAGCGTGCCTCATCCTGCAGCCCCACAGCCCCTGCCTCCGAGCAGCTGGCAGCTGTTAGAGGGGCCATGCAGATCTGCAGGTCTTCCTTACTCAAAGCACTATTGCAGTGTTTTTCTTTGCTACTTACCATTTTCTTTATGTTTGGTTTTGAAAGCCTTTTCACCTGGACAGTGCTGTTCTAGCTGTCAAACCCTTCCATCCTTTGGCCATTTTTGCCTGGCTTTGCTCTGGGTGTGCTGACTGGGCTGGATGCTTGTTGGCTCTAGGGTGGTTTTGTTGGCCAAGACCCTGACCTAGATTTTGTTTTCCTTAATTTTGCTACCTAGATATCTTGACTTCTAGTGACATTTCTCAAGGGATAAGTGTATCTTGAACCCTTTCTCTAAATTCTCCCTTTCTTTAATTAAGGTAGTTGAGTACCTGTTGTCAGCAGTTCAGAGTAATGTATAAAAACGTGTTGTTCCCTTTGATCTGATCTTTTTTTTCTCCTATGCATCTTAAGGTGGTTTTTGTTGCTTGAGTTTTATTTGATCTGGGTGTAATACTCAGGTTTCCTTCCATGCTGTAGCTGTAGGCATTTGCCCTGGTAATCAGGACTTGTGCTTGAGACAAAATCCTTTTGGGAGACAGTGTTGAGATGGGAACCTCCAGGTCTGTGGCATCTCCCCTGGGTGCAGGGTCAGGCTGGAGAGTCATGGTTACCAGCTCTGTCTGGAGAGAGCAAGGAAGAAGAGTTGCCTTTCCAGGTACTCTGCTCTTGCTGCCTCATGTTCACAGGTGTCTTGCTCAGCATTTTGCTTCTGAAGAGACTGAAGCTGTGTCTGGGATGTAATTTGGAACTTTGCTTTTTCCTTCATGGTCAGTGCTTTAGTGCTTTGATCTGCACAGTGCCTGAGAAGGGAACACAGTGCACCCGCTGCCCTGGGACCAGGGGCATTTCCAAGGGGCAGGGAGAGGGAGGACTCCTCCACTGATGGCTAACGAGGATAGGTCTTATAAATCAAAACTGTTTACACATCTGTCCTGGAGAAAACCCTGCCAAAACATTTGTGGGCGGATTTCTGTGCCATTAAGGGGGTCAGGCATTTTGCAGGAAGTGAAGGACCACTGTGTTTCATGGAGGAGATGGGTCTGTGCAGGTCAAAGCCAGCTGGCCAGAGCTGGCAGTGCTGCTGCCTCCTGCTTCTATCCAGAGAGACCCACACCACTGAGCATTGCTGGGCTGACTAGAGGAGTGTGCTTTAAAAAATTGACTCCTATGCCTTTTCTTGTTATTTTATGTAGAGAGAAAGAGTCAAACAGCTTCTTCCACTGCAGTGTTCAGTGTACTGGGAAGAAGTAGGAACAGGAGGCAGTGGAGAGTCCTGTCTCAAAGTCCTGTTCCCTATAGTGGAGGTGTCCTGGAGTTTTCCTTCCAAACCAGAAGAGTTTGCTGGATGCTTGTTTTAAGATTATTTTCTTCCTTTCCAAAGGACTTTTGTTCACACATCATCAGAGTTGACTACTATTATTCCATCTTCCTATTAGAAAATGGAACATTTTTCTTGTTATTTCTCATGGGTTTTTTCCTCAGTTTTGTAAAAGCCTTGCAGAACAACCAGTTGTGTTTCCACTGTCTGAGATCTTGAGAGTATCCAGTGAATTCAGGTATTGTATTCTTGGCTTTAAATACCTTGTGGAGAAAAGTTCAGTTCCTTCTTCAGTTTACTTGACATGAATTCTTTTGGCTTCTTGCAGCAACTTACAGATAATTTATTTTTCCCTCAGTCCTTTTTCCACTCTTCAAGAGTTGCCAATGTCATAGAGTTTATGTAGAGGTCAGACATAATTTTTCTGCCAGATGTAACTTTATTTTTGATGCTATTTTCTGCCAGTGGCAGTCACTCTGAGAATTTTTGGCACCTTCTGTTATGAGAGGTTTTTCTTGCAGTAAGCCTGAAAAGACACCCATGAATAATACAGACTTCTATGGTTAAGTCTCCTCACAAGACTGGATAAGAAAGCACAGATGCACCACAAACAGACTGGTAGCTCTCTTCCTCTTTTGATTGGTGTGTTCTCGTCACCCACCATGGTCTTCCCCTCCACACTTAGAGGTTCCAAACCTGTAGGATGCCCTGAGAGCCTCATGGAGCCCTTAGGCAGCCACATAAATCCATCAGCACGGGCAGCTTGCATGAGTGAGCTCCTGGCATGCGAGTGCTTCAGCAACAAAAGGAGGGAAAGGAGGGGAGAGGAAGAGGAGAGAGAAAGAGAAAACCCAAAATAGTTGGCTCCCACCAGCACTCACAATCATACCACAGCAAACCATCTGCATCTCGCTTCCAGTGTTTGCTCTGGGGGTGCCATGGATGAACAGGGTAGTCCTTGTACATGGAGCCCTCTCTCAGTGAACTTCTGGTGTGGGCATAAAACAGCAAAGTGTCTGTCTCTTGGGACTGCTCTGGCTTTGTCTCCTTCCTCTCTTTTACTTGTCATCCCTTTTGCTGGAACATGACCTTTCTTTTTGTTTTCTTGCAGGTACCTGAAGAAAATATAAATGGTGTGGTCAATGCACTCCAAGTCAGTCAAGCTGAAAAGCATTAGAAATCTTCTGAGCTGGTTCCAGATGCTTTTTATTATTCTAATAATAATAATTATTATTATTATTTCTTTTTTCTCACAGTATTTCTTGAAAAATCTGATTACAGAGAGTGACATGAAAAGAGACTGTGGAAAGTTGAGGAGAAACGGCTCCAATAAGCCTTTGTTTTAATTATTATTATTATTATTATTATTATTATTATTATTATTATTATTATTTTATTAAATTTATGAATGAGGGGCAGGAGGAAGGGGAGTTCCTATGGTTTCCTGATGTTCAGCTCTGTAGTGAAGTGCACCTGGCTGTGCTGTCAGTGTGGAAGGAGCTGCCCAGGACACCCACTGGCAGCAGAGATGGCTGTGGGCACACTGCCAAGAGCAGTGGGATGGGCCAAGAGCAGATGGACAGGCCACTGGCTCAGAGAGCCCTGAAAACCAGAAACAAAATGAAATCTGGAATTAAACTGAAAAGACATGGCATAGTCCTGGCTTGTCTCCTCACATCAGACTTCCTGAGGACTGTCCATCACTGCCTGTGTTGAGATGGGATGCAAAGGGTTCTGTTTCCCCTGACAGAACAGTTTGGTGTTGGAAAAGGGGAAAATATCTGTTGTTTGACATTTCCCCTTTTTCTTTCTCCCTGCAGTAAAAGCCTGGCTGCATTGAGAAAGCCTGGGCAGGGGGAGCTCAGCTCTGGCCAGTTCCTGGCAGGTGGTGTCACCAGACTTGTGTCTGCATTGAAATTTGTCTGGTTTTGGTCAATTTTTCCCAGTCTCCCTCTCACTGCTCCCAGTATTCTCCTGCCATATCCCCTGCTCCAGGACAGCTGTTGTTCCCTTATCCCATATCAGAGCCTTCCCCCAGCCCTTGTTCCCCAGGGCCAGCAAGAGGGGGAAGGCCTCTTTTCTCCTGTCCCTTCAGGCTTTTTCCCATCCAGTGTGCACACATGGGAAAATAAAGGATTGCCCAGAGTCCCTGGGTAGCTGCTCTTGCACATCCCAGGCCACAGTGGCCAAGAGCCACAGCAGGTTGCCCCAGCCAGGGCCAGGAGGGTGCCTGAGTCTCATGGGCACCCTCCTGCAGTTTTTCATCACAAAGCTGGAAATTGCTGCTGACTGGGGAGAGTAGAACGGTGCTGAAAATGCCTAAAACCTGATGGGGCCTAAAAGATGATGGGGCTTTTCTCATGGGGCAGCAGTAGTGTGTTTTCTTCTGGCTTGTACCACAGCTGTGGGCCAGCAGGAGCCAGGCATCAAGACCCATAGTGGCACCTGAGTCCAGGTTGTGCCTGTGGCCACTGCCAGCAGTGTGGGGGACAGCAGAGCCCAGTGATGGGAGAGAGGTGTGACCCAGGATGTGGGTGCCAGCAGCCTGCCCCACGTGTGACCATGCAACAAGGGGTGGTGGAAGGAGAAGCTGTCTGCAGAGGACCTTGCTTTTGTGATTACCAGCCCCAGCATATCTTGCATGTCCTCACTTCTTCCACTTCAGTCTTGACATAATTTGCAGATCTTGCCATTTCCCCGAGGGCTTTCCAGCCATGCTTCAGAGACAGCCTCTGGGAGGATTTTCCTGAGTCTGTGCCATACCCAGCTGTGAGCCAGGGTTTGTTATTAATCTGGAGGCAGTAAGCAAGCACCTGGGATCGTGCCATGGGCATGGTGTGTGCAGGACATGCAAACACACACACAGACACAGCTAGTTGATTTGTTCTGCATTTGCAGCACGGAGGGGTTGAGCAGTTTTGGTTTCTGCTGCTGCTGGATTCAAACACTGAGTTTCAAATCTGATTTTGCACCAGTGGGATGTTGTGTGGCACCTAGATAAGGAGTCGGAGCATCCATGGGAAAAAGCATGGATGAATTCCCTTGGTTGGCCCTACTGGAGCTAAAGCATCCCTGCTGAGGAGCACTGAGGCACGTGTTCAGTGCTTTACCAAACAGGATGTTTTGCTGTTCCTTTACATGGGTTCTCAGAATTGTCCCATGATATGTTTATATTCACTCCAGATTGCTGGACTAAAGGTTTATTGTAGATGTGGCACTGTGCATCTCTAGATATTTGTTTGGAAAGATGCTGTGGTCTCCTGCTGCAAGGACACAGGCACAGGCTGCAGAGTGCAGTGTGGAAAGCATTTGGAGATGCTTTCTGTGACTTTGCCCGGGGCTGTGGGCACTGAGCTGGGCTGGAGTGGGCAGCCAGGGCAGTGGGAGCTTTTCACCCCATAGATTGTCAGGGGGTGACTCCTTGGGATGGAGATAGCTGGCATGGCTGTGGAGACAGGGGCATTGAGTTGCTGTACAGCTGCTGAGTTGCCAACCAAGGTTTCTGGTCAGCTGAGCTGAGCCTGAGTTTTTGCTGTGTGCATGGACAGTGCCACCATGACAGAGCCATCAGGACAGGGTTTTCTTTTTGCTTTGGGATTTTGTCAGCCTTTGGGAAATGCCAGCTTCAGCATCAGAGAGTTCCATGTGTTGCTGTGCATGTGCCAGTGCTGCTTCCAAAGGACTTCAGCATGGATAGGAAGGAATTAATTTGAAACAAGCAACAACTTTACTGAGCCTTAAATGAAAGCAAAAAAAAAAAAATAATAATTGGTTTTAATTTTCTAACATTGCACTCACCTTATATTTGTGAAATCTGTAGAAAGCTTTGTGGTATTTCAAACCATCCAAAGGAAGGTTGATGTCTCAACATGGGAAAGTTGGCCTGAAAAATTCCCAGGATGTAAAATGCCATTGAGGGTCTCTGACACTGTCACCATCATTGGCTTCACCTTTTTATTTCCTTTTATCATTTTATCCTAATATCCAAGAAGATTGTTTCAGAAAACTTGATGCTTTCCCTTTAGTATTCTCTTCATATGTTTTCTGGTGGGAACAGATACTCCAAATGTGGCCAGAATTGGTCCTTGTCCCCGCAGCCAGCCTGAAATCAGGATCAGTGCAAGCTTGCACAGCCATGCTGCATGTGAGACCTACACTGCAGGAAGGGCTCTGCAAGGGCTTCTTTTAATATTTTCATAGTAATAATAATATCACCACACTATTAACACCACAGTGCTTAGTGAACACAAAGTAGGGTGCTCTTAAAGCTGCTCCACAGCTCCTACTCTCGGCACCCAGTCTTTGGGGTGGGGAAAAAGTTGAAGAGTCTTTTCCTTTTTTAAAATGCCTTATATGTCTGAGCATCCCTGACATTATGCTGTTCAGTACTGTGTGGATAAAGGAGGAACATGTCTCAGTGAGAAACCCTTGGGCTGGGTGCCTGCATTACCTGCAGCTGCCAGTGCTGCCTCAGAATCCCTACTCAGCTCACTGGGCAGTTCCCCCTGGACATGGCTGCTGCTAATGAGGGGTTACCTCAATGCTGCCGTGGCCTCTCTCCTCTCATGTCACAAAAATTCACCAAACAGCAAAATGCAGAAGTGTTTCCAGCTGTGCAGAAAGGCATAGGTAGGAGAGGGGAGCATGCACCCTCTGTCTTTCAGCAAGGTCTTTATTTTTTTAGAAGCCCTCAACATTTCCATGTTATGTGTGTGTTATTAAATAGGGTTGTGTCTTTTTCCATCAACCCAATTAGAATTTGACTACAAATTCCTTTCTACTGATCAAGTGTGTGCATATATATACATCTGAAGTTTCCATAGAAATCCACAGTGTGTTTCTATTGCACACCTGTAAATACCCGTGTTTGTCTGTAGGATTGTATCCAATACATCATGTGGGCACCAAGCAATACAGGTCCACATACAGACACAGTGTGAGTGTATGTGTGTATACTCTGGGCACACTCTTGTGTGTGTATCTGTGTAGTGAGTACTGTACACATATTTATTCACCATATATTTTTAATTCAAGTAATGGGCAATATGAATATTAATTCCACTCTTGCTTTTTCTCTACATATGTTTTGTGAAGAGCAGCAGTGGAATCAGCCTGAAGCAAAGTTGGGCCTCCTCTGCTTGCTGAGAGCAGCATGGATTTCCCTCCCTGCTTTAGAAAATTCTGTTCCTCTCCAGTTTGGTGCCTCAAGCACAGAGACTGTAGGAAATTCACTCCTTTTTTTCTTTCTGTATGTTTTAGTTGCTGCCCTAAATTGCCTCAGCCTCTAAGTAGGGCTGGTCCATTTGCACAGACCCTGGCTGAGGGTTTCCAGTGGTGCTTCCAGCTCTGCAGGCACAGAGCCTGGTGCCAGCACTGCCTGCCTTCCCCCAGCAGGGCAGAAGTTCCTCCAGGTTTCCTGCAGCCAGGGCTTCAGGGTGGCCTAGGCTGAGCACCAGCATTCCCTCTGAGCTGGCTCCTGGTGGCCTTCTCTGCACGGGGCTGGGGGCAGGTGCAAGATTTCCTGGTGGGTTTGTCTGCTCAGGGCTCAGCAGGCAGTGGCAGCCCATGGCTAGTGTAGGGCTCTGGTATTTGTTTGGGAATTACATTTGTTGGCCTGTGAGGAGCTGAAATCAGTAGCTTATTTTTAAATAGATGGAAGTGTTGGAGAGTCTTTTCCTGTTAAAAGCAGAAAAGGCTGCTTGAATCCAGTCACTGGAAGTGTGTGGTCTTTGCATCTCACCATTGGAGATTTCTTCTGACCAGGAGTGCTGTTGGGGTCCATGTAGGGAAACAGAAAACATCCTGTTTTCCTATTTCACTTACACTTCAACAGAGGGGAAGGGGGAGGGTGGGGAGCGCTGCCCTTTGGTTTCTTTCCAGGCATTGAAGTCAGTTTGGAGTTTCTGCAATGCTGTGCTGTAGATGGCACATATCAGCCTCTTGCATGGGGAGGCCTTAATGGAAACATTTGGTTTGACTGCAGCATAGAGATAGTGGCACCTGCAGTGGGTGACATAAGTATTAAGACTCACTTAATGACAATGCCATTTATAAAACATACTCATCATACTGCTGCTTCAAAATGTGTTATAAACTCGAAGTTCTCTGTTACCATTCCCAGGGCACAGGCTACTGGTCAGAGACAAATCAGTCCTCCTCTCTCATGAAAACCTTGTTGGTATCAAGTCCTGCTTTGGGGCAGCACATTACACTTTTTGTGTCATGACACAAAAAGCACATGACACAGGGATTTACTTTTTAAGATGTGCCATGCAGAGTTGGGTGTGGGGACTTTTAGGTTTTGCTGGGAGGTCCTGATGGCTCTAGCTAATCAAAGCATCCAACAGAAATGGATGGTTTTATTTTTCAGAAGCATGTTTTGTCCTGCTGGCACTGGAAGGAAATAAGGCAGTGCAGCATAAGGGAGTGTGTGGCAGAGGAGGTTGCTCAGGCTCCAGCGTAGTTCCCTGAGCACCCAGTTGTTTCCTGGTGCTCTGGATGCTTTCAGGAATGTACAGACCCCTGAGAGAGGGAGGGCAGGGAGCAGCTCTGCTCAGAGCTCTGCCATTGCACTGCATTTGCAGGATTTGCTGCCTTCAGCAATGAGCCTCTGACACATTCCCCATCAGCTGCCCCACAAGTCTCACAGTGTGTCTGAGATGAGGGTTTGGTTAGTGTGACTCTGACATCCTGTGGAGGTTGGGAAGCTGTCTGGGACATTAAAGGCTGAATTGCACGTGCTTGATCAGAGCTTGGCTCTGAGAAGCAGTTTTCCACCTTTCCTCAGCTTTGCTATACAAAGCTTTGCTATACAATTCTTTTCCTTACAAAGGGGCCCATCCCTGGTGTGAGCTGATGTTGCAGTGACTGCCTGGCTGCAGAAGGGCCAGGGCTTCAGGCCATGCTGGCCTGTAGCAGCCATGGGTCTGCCCAGGCTGACTTGGCATTGTCCTACACGTCCATGCTGGCAGTGCAGGGTCTGCAGAGATCCTTCTTAGTGACAGGTGTGGGAAAAGTAGGGGGGAAACAGGGATAGGTGGAATGCTGAGTGATGCAAAAGAATTAATATGCTCATGTTTAGTTGTGCACATATATCGAAGTTCAGCTGGTTGTTGTGAACACCAAAGCACTTTCCTTCTTTTTGATTGGACCAGATCCGCCCACCCTGCCCAGCCTCCATGCTCAGCCCAGTATCCCAGAGGATGCATTTGTCCCATGCACACCATCCCAGCAAGGGTGGGTAGCATGACCCCTCCAAACCCCTGGTACCTAAAATATCTTCTGATGCTCTCCATTGGGGAAGGCTCCCAAGAATCACCATGTGTCTGGATGTAATGGTGGTATCAGAGGGGTTACTCCCATCCTTGTGGTTTTCTGCACCCATAAACCCACACAACTGTTCAGGATCACCAGCTCATCTAAACTCCCTAATGTAGAGATCAGCAAGGTGAATAGGAGGTGCTGGGTGCTGCACTGGCACAGTCAGTGTTCACTGAGCACAAGTGTTCCCATCAGCACTGGGTAATTGGTATTTTCTGTTCATGAAAGGGGAGAAATTCTTTGGCCTCAGGCTGAGCATTGCTGCTAATTCCTGAAAGAAGGTGTCCCCCAGCAACATTCAGTTATGGACAAGAAGTCATTTTCTGATGAGGATTTCTTCTCTCTCTGTTACTTTGTCTTTGTGGACATCTCCAGTAAGCAGCTTAAGGCATCTCACTTACCTGTTCCAGTCCTGCCTGCAAACATTGGATTAAACTTCTATTATCTGCAGAAGAGTAAAACCCAGTAATCCTTTGCCAAATAGTATTTACACATTGTAGCATGCACTGGGGTGTGTTTACATTGGCTGAAATGTGCAAACCTTTCTCCAGATTTCCATACCTTCTCCCCGTGAGCACATCTGTCTGTCTGTCTGTCTGTACCCTGCCATTTGTCAGGGGCCAGCAATACTCTCAGGCATCCTGGCAGCACTGAACTGGTACAGAAACAGTCTGTGCATCCTCAGCAAGGCTGTGGGAAGGGAAACACTTGACTGTGAAATAATCTTGAGCTACTCTGCTGTCCTTGGCCTCCTTCTTTATTTAATCCTTAACAGCACAGCTGGGTTGAACTACCAGCTTCAGTTAGCAAAGGTGAAGGAAAGGAAGGGGCTCTGCAGTGTGAGACGTGCACTGGATGCTGATCAGCTAATCCTGGCTGCAGCAGTAATAGCCTCTGCAGATGCTCTGGTGAGCACAAAGCAATGCACAGCCCCTGTTGTATGAAGGGGAAATGGATGACATATGTGTCAAAGTACATTCTCATTTTAGGGTATGAATTTTAGGGTTCTGTACCTCTTTGGAACATATACAAGCCAAGATCCTTTTTAGTCTCTCTAGACAGCACTGGTCATTTCAGGTTCAAAGCCTGGGAATGAATGTTACCTTGTTACTGCAGACTACATGGAATAGCTTCCCCCTGCTCCATAATTCTCTTGCAGCTATGACCTGTGCTTCTGCATGCTCTGAGTTTGTGGAGGACCTGGCCACAAGGGAACACAAACCCCTGGCATCTCCTCCCAGCTGACAGTGCCTAAGTTTTGCGGCCAAGGTGAAGGGAGTGGCAAAGGGATGGCAGCCACACACCTCCTCCCTGCCTGCACAGCTCCTGTGGCCATGGCCAGCCCAGCTCAGCACTGAACCAGCTGCATGGAGCAGGAGAGTTGCAAAACAGCTGTTTAATGCCTTGGGCTCCCTTGGGGTTTTGTTTTCATCCATTTTTAGCTTTCTGCAAAATTCTGTCAATGAGCTGTGTGTGGATTTTGGAGCAGACATGGACAGAGATGCCCATCAGGCATCTGGCAGGATTGAAATTTTGAAATATGTTTGAGAGCAGAGCAGGAGCATGTCATTCCCCCTCTGTTCAGCTCTGTCCTCTGCCTGTACCTCAGGAGAGCTGACCAGGTGCCATGTCCCTCTCTAGGCAGACCCAGTGGTTTTACCAGAGTCCTCCCAACCCTCAAACATTATGCCAAAAATAGGGCTCCTTTCATCCTTCATTTTGGGGGGCTGGTTGCTTCTTCCCTCTTTGTATGGCTGTGGCAGAGGCAGTGTCTGTTGCACCTATGGGAAGACGTCATAGGAGGTTGCTGTTTAGAGTTCTCCTGCTCTGCCTGCCTTTCTGCTTCTATTTCAGCACCCTGAGGATTTAAACCAGCTTTCTGCAGTTACAGTAATAAGCTTGAGGATTCCTACTGGCTCTTTTGTTACTTGAAAAACATTTTACAGGTACCCGATCCCCTGGTCCTTGTGGGAATGCTGCTTGAAGCATCCACTTGCCAGATTGGCTGACGTGAGCATTACTGCTCCTCTGGGCCCCAAAAGAGCAGTTTGCCATTTGCCAGCTGAAATGCTGAAGCAGCCCCAGGCTCAGGCTAGTAGGATGCTGCTCTGGGCCAGGTGACAGGGGAGAGACCGCCTTGGTAAACAGAGCTCCTCATCCTCTGTGTCTTTGCTGCCCACACAGTCATTCCCATCAGCTGGAAGGGAATGCAAAGGGAACACCCCTTCTGCTGAAGAAAAGCAAGTCTCCTCTGTGGTCAGTGGCAAAAGCAAGAGTGTTTGCCATGTGGGACACTGAAGAAGGAGCCAGGGGTTCCTATGCATAGAGCAAAGGAGAAAAAAATTCTGCAGCCTTTGTAGTCACTGTTTCTTGCAATTATTTCTAGCGCCAGCCTTGGGATGGGGTTGAATTTTAGAGATCACTGAAATTACTTAAGGAGCTGGTGGTGTTCTTGCAACTGTGGGACATTGTCTCTAGGCACGACCAGCCTGCACAGAGCACAGGAGCCTTCCCACCAGGGCTCAGCCCAGCAGCATGGGATGTTCCCCTGCAGCAGTACATATGAATATATAGACAGGCTGTTGAACCAGGCCTGCTCTTGAAGAAATCCCTGAATTTTAACATTTCCTTCCTGGGAGCAAGCCTCTCTTTTTTCTGGCATTGTGTGTTGGTTGGTGCTGATGCTGGAGGTTTAGAGTACAAAGAATGTGGTTCTGCAAGAGGAGGAGTACCCCATTCCTCCTTCAACCATTAGGAATTGTCTGGTCCAGCTCAATGACTTCAGCCATTTTTTTAGTAGTACTCACAGAATTAAAAATGAGTCATGCCCTCATTCTCCCCCAAGCCCCACCTACCAGGGTCCCTGCCAGTCCCATGTGTCAGTGCTTCCTTCCTCCAGGATTTTATTTGTTCTCCAGTTGTGAATTGCTCCAGTGATACCACAGCAGAAAATCAGCATCCCAGGGCAGTCTCTTCTAGGTGCTTCTGGTTGTGCTGATTCCAGGGCTGCCCTCATCTCTCACCCAATATCCTCCTGCAACTGCTGCTAAAAACAATCCTGCCAGTCCAATGGCTATTGATAGTGGGAGTGTGAGAACTGCATCCAAGTGCCATTAGTGCCCAGGTTAATCCCTGGAAATACACAGGATAGTGACTCTACCCTGCCAGGACTATGGTGTCACAGCCAGCAGGGTTGTGTCCCCTGTCCCTGCTGGCTGTCGCTGGACATTCTGTTATCCCTCTCCTGTGTGTGGGCTCCAGACTTGGCTTTGGGGCTTGTGAGACATGAAGTTGAGGAGCAGGGTGGGTCATTTTAGCACAGTGGCAGCCACGTTTTCTGCCAGTGCATCCTCCTCCACACTGCCTCTGCAGCAGTTGGGGTGGCACTGACAGAGAGGAGACACTTGTCCTGCTGACCCAAGCACTGGGACAGGCAGAAGAGGAGGCTGCCAGACAGTAACTCATAGTAGGATGCAGCTTCAGAAGTTGTTTCAGCCTTTGGAAGGGCCTGTCTCATTCTCTTACTGTCAACTCCTCACATAACCCATTCTGCCCTTGTTTTCATTAGAATTAGAGGGTGGGTGATCACCTCAATTTGCTTGCCATGTTCGCCTGCTCCCACCACCGAGCCGTGCCAGCAGCTCCTGCTGCTGCTGGGGTTTGGGTCTTGGTGCCACAGTGCCCAGGGAACATCTGCAGCCCCTCCTTGCAGTGAGTCTGGCTGTAGCTGCACAGCATGGCACTGGCTGTCTCCTGCTGTTTGGGCCCCACAGGGCAGCCAGAAGGGTCAGTCAGTTCTGGGGGAGCACTGCACAGAGGGAGGAGGAGCCTCACTGTCCTCATCAGTGCTTAGTGCAGATTTTCAGTTTGGTTCCTCTGTGCTGAGGTTCAGCAAGCCTCAGCCTGCAGGGTCAGAGGGGAGGGTCACAGCCCCATTGCACCACACAAGTTCAGGGCTTGGCCCTTGGGGGCCACAGTGCAACAGCCCTTCATTAGTGCCTCGAGTGGCTAGAACAAGTCTGAGCACTTTTCTCTTTTTGCCCTTTGTATGGGCTCCAAAGGAGCCCACATTCCCTCCAGATACCTACACAACACTAACCCCAATCTCTAGCACTGCCAGGAGCAGAGAGCTCCTGGTGCAGGAGCTGCCCAGCTTGGATCAGGGCCTGTCTCTCATCCCTGGCTGCTCAAAACAGCTGTGCTGGGGAGCCTGGGGAGGAAACACAAATCTTTAGGAGTTTTTATTTAATAAGTTATTTATGTATCATTTGCTCTGTAAGTGAAATACCACTTATGGCCACAGACACACACCAAACAGGCTGAACTGGGGCTGGGAACCCCAAACTCTTGCAGCCTCTCCTCCCTGCTCACCTCTCAGAAACCCCATGCAGCCTTTCATTGGGGAGGGGGTAAAAAAAGTGTATTTATTTCCCTTTAATTGCCAGATTTGATGCAAACAGACAGGGTGGGAGAATCCTTCCTGTGCAGGGGCCTTTGGTGCAGCTCCTGCTCTGGGCTGCAGCCATGGAAAGGCTGCTTGCAGCTGCCATGGGCTCAATGGGGCCAGGCCCTGCACGTGTGGTGGGGCAGGTCCTGCAAACTTGGGGGTACAAGGCACAGGGGAGCCTGAATGCATCAGTTGCCTTCATGACCTCTGCACAAGGAGGGATGTCACAGCACCAGGCACAGGGAGTGGTGGCAGCAGTTTGGGATCATGCACTGGACATTGTGTGGAGCTGAGAAGTGGCTGTTTTGCTTTCCCAGCAAGTGCACACGCTGCTTTTCTTTGCTGGTCTTATGCTGAAAAGCTGAGATTTATGTACTGTATGAAAAAACAAAACAGAAAAAAAGAAAAAATCCTAATGTTCCAAAATAAATGACAGTATATTTTGTACTTTGTAAAGTAATTAAACTGAAAAAGAATAAAAAGTGAAACTTATGCTGTCTGCTTTTGTACTGATCAAACTGATGAAAATAAAGCAGAGCTTGGCATTGTCTGCAAGATGTAACTCTCATTTCTTCCACCTACAGCCACATTGGGTGTCACACACACACACAATTTATGAAGGCCAGCAGACATCCCTGTGGCTCTCTGGTGTCCAGATCCTGTCTCTGGGTGTACTGTAGCCCTGCAGATGAAACCCACCACCACCTCCATCCTCCAGCTGTTTTCTGGAAACCACCAAACCTGCCCTATCCTCTTCCCTTAAAATAAGAGGTCAGTGGGATGCTGTTAGTGTATCTGCCAGACCTGCTCACTGTGAGTGCAAGATGCACTGGACTGCACCCCCAGAGATCCTGGCAGGACACCCCAGAGCCCTGCAGGGGCAGGGGAGCAAACTCAGCCTCTTCATGGACTGTTTTAGGGCAGTCACTGTGGGTCCTGAGCCTCAGTCAGCAGCATAGGTGCGCAGCACCATTGTCACATGGTCTGCAAGAAAAAGCTGAACAATCTGTCTGAAGTGTGCAAGAAAAACAGTGAAATCAGATTATCATCATCATATTACAGTTTTAACCATTTACAGTAGCTGTTTAAAGGGAAGCAGCTTATCTACATAACTGTAGTCAAGAAAAGCATCTCCTTTTTAGTGTAGTGTAATCCATTGTTTACTCTTGCGATCAAGTGATAAAACTTTCATGTAAGAAATTACTGAGGAATTGCTAATTAATATGGAATGCAGCCTTAATGCAGAGCACTGCCTCAAGGGTTTAATCCAGTAAAACCAAAACCCAAATAAATCAACACAGAAACTGCCACACAATCTCAGCACTGCCTCCAACTCCCCACAAAAACAAATGACACCTTAAGGTAAATAACAGGACTGAGGCTGTTAAACTGGTGTCCCAAGGACACTGATGCCTTTTCATATCAGTATTTTTCTTACCTCACCTGCCCAGGCTCACACCTTTGAGCAGGAGGTGCTGGGGCACTGGAGGGAGATGGGGGTAGATTCCAGCCTCTTGCAAAAGATGCCACAAAAATAGATTTTTGTGAGTTATGATGAAGCACAGTGAAGTAATACTGTTTCAGGAGTATTTTTAATGCCAAAGGCTAATTATTAGTTCTCTGACTCATCTGTTTTTGAAGGGTCCTGTAGAGAAAAGTCTGTTGTAACACAGCAAGTGCCTAAGATGATCTTTGTCTTGCAGGTGTTCATGTTTTATCCCCAGAGGGGCAGCCTGCTGACAGATGAGACCAGCCTTGCTGTGTGGGGGCTGCAGGGCAGCCCAGGGGCCACACTGGATTCAACTCTCCAGCAGGAACTGCCAGGACTCCTGGGGATGGGGGGGTGTGGAGGCCTGAACCTGTGCAGGTGCACTTGGGCCTGAACCTCTCACCCATCCTTCCTGCAGCTCCTCCAGTCCTCAGCTGCTGTGGCAACTGAGCTGCTGCAGTGCTTGGAGCTGTTCCTGCACAGGGCTCTGCACCAGGGGCCTGGCCTGAAGCCCTTTGGGGCTATTTTAAGTCAAACACGCCAGCACAGTGCTGATCACTTGTGTAATCAATGCCAAATCAAGTAGGTTATTCTAGTCCTAATTGGAGCTCCTCATGTGCATCCTTGGCCCATACACTCCCTCACTGCAGGTATATTTAGGGATGCTGGTTTATTTTGGGCTGTCTACTTTGCCAAACTTTGAAGGACAAAATGATGCAAAGTTACTTTGCAGTTCACAGTGGCAGTGACCTGAAGCTAACCCAGCACAGGTCTCCTGTATGGCCCTGATCCTGCAGGAGGAGCAGAAGCCACACAGGTTGGATTTGCCTTCAACAGACAAGGGGTGTGGCAGGGAAGAGGGCATTTTCATTTTCTGAGCCACAATTGAGCCCACCAGCAATACCAGGAGCAGCTCTCAAAGAACTGTATTTTTGAAAGAGGAAAAACTGCTGCACAGCAGCAGCCAAAAGAAAGGAGTAAGAATCTGTGACAGACAACCCTGTAGGTACAAAGGTCAGCAAAGAAGATGAAGGAAGGAGAAAAGTCAGTAGCAGGCCTGAGCCTGGGAAGAAGGGAGAGGTGTGGGAAAGGCACTGTTGAACTTCTATTTAGACACACTAATTCCTCATTACCCTGCTCTGTTTCACTGGCAATAAAATAATTTCCCCAATGTCAGTCTACTGTGCCCATGACAGTAACAGTTCCCCTGTCCTGGCTCCAATCCACATTTTCCTTCAGATTCTCTCTCCCAGTCCTGTTGATGGCAGAGGGATGACAGAGCAGGTTAGGGGGACACTTGGCTAAGGTCAAAATGCTCCCCCACACTGTAACCAAAACATGGGTAAATGCTGCTGGTTGTCAGACTGCCCTGCCACTGACCTTGTTCCCACCAAGCAACACGTCTGAGAATGCCCACAACCACTATAGTGAAGGCACAAACACTCCCACAGCACTAAGTCATACACCACTTCTATTCAGGGCTGAAGATCTTATTGGCATCTCATTATCAAACAGAATTTGCAATTTATTGTACAGCAGGAATGCAACACAAGGACTCAACCCAGCTCTTGAGAAGGCCCAGCCCCAGGGTGCATTGGGAAAGAGCAGTGAATGAGAACAGCTGAGAGCCCAGCACTAACCAGCACAACTCAACAGCAACATGCATGAAGGGAACTGTTTGCAACATCTTTCTTACCAGAGTTTTTGTATGTGTTTCCATGGTTTAACAAGCCTCCTCAAGTTGAAAGGGCATACCCACTCCCATGAGGCCAACAAGACATGCTTGGGCACCACAAGCTGCCCAAGTTGCACGTAGAATCAGGCCTAAATTAAAGCCAAGGAAATGGGAGCTCAGAGCAGTGAAGGTCTGCCAGTTGCACAGCAGCTTTCTGTCCTGCCTCACCCACCCAGCAATACCTGTTACACAGGAACATCAACAACTCAAGAGATGTGTCTCTATTTTCATGTACTTTGGTTCACCTTTCCTCAAAATTTATTTAATTAAGGTGAAGTTTACACTCATTTCATTTGATGAAATGCAGTATTTCATCTAACGAAGCCAATATATGTGGTGTCCCATGGGGCCATGGATACACTGCCTGACTACAACACCTCCAGTCCTGCAGGTATGGAGCTGGCTCAGCTGACAGCTGCCACATAACTGTGAACCAAAATACTGCAGTTCAAATGCAGATCTTGAGTGGATCATGCTCAAGAATATCCCTATTACTACTGATAAAGATTTTATCATCACTTTATTGAAAACCTACTAGCTTGGATTCCACCAAAATAGTTTGCACACTAGAAGTATCCCCCACAGAGAGAAAAGACACAACTGAGAGTTTGTGTTTGAAAAGACACAAGACTGATGTTTGGACACAGCAGACAGTTTCCCACACTTGGGTGTGAGATTGGGTAAGTGCCTGCTACATATACAGCTGTTGCATCCCATCTCTATCAGCTTACTGCTAAGAAGGTACCAAAGAATGAAGCTCTGCTTCTCACCCATTAAGACTCCTTTCCCTGCTAGGCAATCCTGAAATCCTCAGCTAACTGCAACTGAGAACCACCGTACTGCTGAACACACAGAGTGCAGGGAATAAAAAAAAAAAAAAAATCAAAGGCAGTGGTGTGTGATCAGCACAAGCAGACAAAGGCACCTGAGGGGTGGTGAGCACTGCTCACATCTACACCTGAGCACTGATTTTGCAGGCAGCTGATCAGGGCTTTGTTTCCAACCTCCCTCAATAAACTAGGTAGGCTTCTGTCACCATCCATCTGTCCTCCTGCAGCACAGAGAGCTGCAGTCTCATTTAACAGTACTTACCCCTGCAGACAGGTTCTCACTCTGAATGTGTTCCTTTGGTGTTCAGTCTTTAGCACTAACACAGACAGCCTTCAACAGCCCACAGACACATCAGTGCTCCAGGCTGTGCATCGAGGTTCTGCAAAGGACAACAGCCTGGGCACAGTGCAGCTGAGGGTGGCCACCCAGGACAGCTGTGCTGGGCTTCAAGAAGTAGCATGACCTTTCTTCCACACAACAGTTACAAAAAAACACCCAACTTTTCCCTTGAGAAATAGTTTGCCTCTTATCAACACTAACACTCCAGAGCTGGTGACAGGAAATGTCCATATATCAATGTCCTGTGCTGTAGATTTCATCCCATGCCAGTCTTCCTTAAGGGAGATGCTGTCCATCTTCATGCACAGAGGGGCTCACCAGTTTGAGGCTGGGCCTCAGATTGTCTGGGAGCTCATCATGAAAGAGCCAGAGCACTCCTGCATTTCCATGCTCCTTGGGGAAGGTGCTTCCTTCCTGCAGCCAGGCTGGAGCATTTCAGTGACACAGGGATGGTAACACAACCAGGCACTGCCATGGCTGTCTCTGCTCACAGTCACTTGGTCTCATAAAATGAGTTTTCCTTTCCAAGAAGTTCATCACCAAGTCCTTGCATCACCCTGGTACGGTGCTGAGACACAGCAGCATCCCTAGGTAAAAGACCTGACCAGGCTTACCATGTGATCAACTCCACAGGCCACATCCACCACCTCCCCGGGAACAGTCACCTGGATGGAACACATCAGAGTGGGTTATTTATCAGCTGGTACTTTGCACCTGGTATTTCCTATTTCTCATCCTACTTCCACTCTACATGCCAGCTATTTTCACGGGGATTTGTACCAATGCAAGTGCCAGCACAGAAAGAGCAAGATTCAGCACCAGGCAGGCTTGGGCACTGAGCTGTAAAATACTCCCCCTTTTCCTTCACAGAAGCATGTAAAGCTTTGGAAGGAGAAAGAGGAGCAGGCTCACTAGCAGACAGTGAGGAGATTGTAGCCTCAGCCCATCTGTTCAGCAGCAGAAGCAGCATGACTGTACAGAGCATAATCTAGACATTAGGAAGAGGATCTGCCCAAGCACCACAGGGATTTGCCTCTACTTTCATCAGCAAGAACTGGAACAAGGCAAAGGCTCAACTCAGCCTAAGGCAGTTTCTGCTTTGATGCCAAGAGACCAGGCCCTCACTCCTTGAAGCTTATTCATTTAAAACTGACTTCAAACTAGAGGAAAGCAGAGTGTAAAAAAGCAAGTTTTTCCTTAGAGCCAAGAGAAAGGATAGCAGCTAGTTCTAGGGCAGGAGGTCACAGACAAGGATCCTGGCACACTGCCACAGTACTCTCAGACAGGAGCTGGCTCTCTGAAAGACCATAACCCTCAATGTCCACATCTGGGGAAGCGAATTCAGAAATTCCACTCGGCCACAGCAGTGTGATTTTAGGCAAATGTTCCAGAGCTGGTCTGGCTTTTTCATTTTTAAACAAAGAAGAAAGCAAACTCCAGAAACACATTTACTGCAAGTTCAGACACAGAGACAGAGAATCCAGGGTGGTCCAGCTGATTTGCCTCTCTCATCTCCTACTTGGCTTTCATGGAGAACCAAAGACTCTTCTAGATCCACTGAGTCTGGCTCTCAGAGCCACCTGGGAGGAAGCAGTGGGACTGGAAGCACTGTGAAACAGCTATGGACACAGCTGAGTAAGGATCCCCTGCTGTAACCTGACAGTCCAGTGACCCACCACCCAAGGAAGCCCACCACTATGTGGACTTGTAGCCACTACAGACCAAAATGTTCACCTAATTTAGGTAATGATTTGGACAGATGACAGTACTGATGGTTTTCTTTGCAGCACATAAATAGAAGCACAGATTAGAAGGGGAAGGAAGGGGCAGTAAGGGTAGCAAGCAGACAATGGTGGACAGGAAGATGATGAGAACTGTTCAGATGTGGTGGCACAGCACCAGATGCTGTTTTAGGATTTGAAATCATTACTGGCATAGCAGACTAAAAGGTTTACTGAATACCTCCACTCCCAAGCAGGCTACACAAGGACCTCTGGAAAACAAAGCACTTTCTACAGTCATCTTCTACTCCTTTCAGAAATACTCAACAAAACCACACAGCAAATTATGCTCCTTGCCCCCAGGATAACAAAAACTAGCCAAAGACTATACTCTTGACCTTAATACCACCATCCTTACCCTCCATGGGAAATACTGGTCTTCCATTCTTCCAGTTCCCAGGCACCCTCTTAGATTCTTCCCCCACACAAACAGTTCTCCTCTATCTACACAGGAGAAAGAAAAAAATAGAAAAGAACAGAGTCATTAAACAGAAAGAATTCTATTTGTGACGATGGCAAATATGGCTACAGTGTTTCTGGGAGTATACAGGGGTGTACAAGCAGTATGACAGCTACCAGATTCACTTCAAGGTACAGTAAACGTACTTGCATTGGAGAAAATTATGCCTAATGAACAGTACAAGAAACAAGTTCTATGCACAAGTCTGTTTCCCCCTCTTACATCATCTGCTTTGGAATCTTATTTGAAGGAAGAGTGCAGCAGCAGAAATTCCAGGGAATCATTTGTGAAGTGAGCAATTTGTGCTGAAAGTTAAGACAACTGCAGTTGATCTGTATCAGTTACCATCAGAGCAAATCCAGTAAGCAAGTGAGATCTGTCCCAAGCCATCACCTGGAGACTGCTTATTTAGGCTGTCTGAAAGAAGTGACCTTCTAATGACAGCTAGGAAAAACCAAAATTTGTGTTCAACAGAGTTTAAGAGTTTTGAGCTCCTCAGGAAATCACACAGATCTCAGAAGTGGCTGGATCAGCTCCACAGCAGAAACAACCAAAACACAATCTGTAACAAAAGTACAATTTAATGAGATCACTGTTTCTAACTCTGATACCAAAAGGAGCCCACTTACAAGCACCCTGCAACCAAACTGACAGTGTCACACCTACTGCTTGTCCCAGCCCTGGTATTTTTTTTCCTACTGCCAGCTGGATCTCTGAACTGTTGCCTGATGTTAAAGGACTTTCAAATTTCAAACCCTTCAAAGGCTGGGAGGCCACACAGGGTGCACAGAGCACAGTATCATAACCTTTGCATATTAAATACTCAGGTCTGCCCACCTCAGGCTCAGTTGGCCAGAAATGCCAAGAAACTCTAGCTTCTATGATATCTAGCTTCACTTAGACTCAGTTTTAGTTTGTTCATTTACCACATTCATTTTCTAAACTGGTGAAGTGCATCAGTCTGACTCATTCTATATAGGAAAATGAAAAAATCTTCTGGATCTCCTGTATGAGAATTTTTTGTGTTAAGACAACTAACTTTCTTAATTAAAGCATAAGTTAGCACAAAATATATGCCAGGAACCATGCTGACACCTGTAAATGTGTTGTGTGGCTCCCTGCTGCTGCACTCCAACGTGCCTTCAGTTTCAAGAAACATGGGTGCACTTTTTGAGGTGAGGGGTTTTTTTGTTTTGGTTTTGTCTTGGTTTTGTTTTTTTGGTTTGGTGTTATTTTTAGCTTTTTTTCTCTTCTACCAATAACACAGTAACATGACCTCTCCATGACAGCAGGATGAGAAACTTACTTGTAAGTGCTGCAAACTGGCTGAGTCCACAGCGAACATGAGCAACACGGATGTCAGGACTGAAGTCTGACCAGCCAAAAAGGCTGGGTGGGATCATCTCTGGCACTGCTGTCTCTATTAGGTTTGGTCCTTTCCCAAGAATTCCATATCCCCAGACAAAAACATTTCCTTCTTCTGTATTACAATAAGAACACATTCTGTAAGAAAGTCTATGCTTGTGAAATTCATGCCACAACCAAGAGTTAATCAGAACCAAAGGGATATTTCCCTTTCTTCCAGCTCAGTCTAGCACTTTTTGATTATTTAAAATCTGCAAATAATGCATTCCCATCCAAATGTCTCAATCTTTTCCTAAGCTATGCAAGCAAACCAAGCCCTCTAGTCAAAACTTTCATGGGGAAATAATGCCAACACAAGAGTGAGCTGGATAAAATACTTCAGCTTACTGACTGATGGGACAGAGGTTGAGAGTTTATTATCAAGGCTTTCTTCTTTGATGCATGCCCAAACCAGCAATTGGATGTCACTCTGCCTGGCATTTTGCCTTAAGCTAGGTGCCTGGGAAAGGCAACTGCTGGAGAGCATAAGAGTAACTTTCTATGTCAGCTAGCTCTGTTCCCTTCATATTAGAAGCTCAAATTTCTGGACATCATAACACTCCCATTTTAAATACGAACATCTTCCTTGAGATAATCCTTCAAGAAAGTAATACAATCCCCTTCCTCATTCCTTCATGCAGCAACCCTCCAGCTGTGCTCCTCAGCCACTGACAGTCCAAACAATCACTAGGGACCCACTGCACACTTTCACTGCTCTCAGAACTCTCTTCTCTCCATCCTAGTTCATGATTTATAGACGTGTCAGATTCATATGGAGTCTGAAGGGTTCTACTTTCTCTTACTTCCTTTCCTCCCTATATCCATACTCATTACAGGCCAATACTCAGCACGACCAGCAAAAGAGACCAGCAGAGCAAACAGCTGCCATCCCTTGCTCTAGTCTGCAGAAAGGCACACTGGAAGCAATGATCTGCACTACTGAAAACAACTCCTCTAGGATATTCTTAAATCACATTTCTTAGTCTCCCAGCTTTCCTTATAACATATAGTATTTCCCTGTTTCCAGAAAACAAGATACTTGTTTCATAATGTGTTACAATCCACCTACTGTGCGGCCTTGCCCCAAAGTGAATGATTCTAGAAGTGAACTCACCTGTTAGCACAGCATTGCCAGTCCCTCCACAGGCAGCCTCCTTTACCTTCCCAATCTTGAATGGCAAATGCCTGGGAATATTCACCTGTTCAAGATTGCAGAAGAATTGTTAGAGACAAGGCAAACCGCAAACCAGACATACATTTTAACTTGTTCTCTAATTCTGGTTAGAGCTTACATACGCTGGATTCCTGATACAACCTTATTGCCTGAATAATAAAATGAGTGCAAGTCTCAAAATTAAAAAAAAAAAAATACAAGAAATTCATTTAGGTGAGGACAAGGTGGATAAAGTTACCTACTGGAAAGTTCACATGCATGACAACAAGGCTGAGAATGACTAATAACTGCTTCTTATCCCAGCTTCTAAAGTCAGACAAAATGGGGATGTCAATAGGTGAGTATGTCTTCACACTGGATTAGGTCACTAAAATTCAGTCTGCAGTGGTGTTTTTGAACATAATAGGGAAAAATTACCTAAAGAAAATCACACTTATTTGGTACAGTCCAACACAACATCCATCCACAGCTTGACATATGCAAAGAGCAATCTTCGATTTCATAGCTCTGCCATTCTACACCTTGGAGTGCATCTATCTTTTAGCTAAGACTCTCATTTTTGGTAAATGTGCCATTCACCCATTTCAGACACTGCAGACCTCCAGGAAAACTGCTACACTGCATAACCTGATCACTGTCCTCAGGCCTTACAGGTCTCAGCATCTAGCCCTACATTAAGGTTACATCAGGAGAGGCACAAGAAACAAAGCTTTCTAAAATTTTGCTGAAGCTTTTTTAATACAATTGTCTGCTCTTAGCCTTCTGCCAAGAGTAGCTTGAGTATTGATTGATTTCCTAACCCAATTTCCTAAAGCAGCTGTAACATGAGACTAATTGCCTAGTTACCTCTGTAGTACAATGCCTAGTGTGAAGGCAGCACTGTACCAACGGCTCAGATAAGTTTGCTCAAAAAAACCTTTTATCTGTGAGACACTGCAATTTGTTCAGGACTCAGTTATAAACCCACTAAGGATGTCCATGCAAAATTCACCCACATGCAGGCTGACTGGAAGGATTTCCAAGGGCCAGCACTATGCTCAAAGCAGGATCACTTGAAATCCTAGATTAGCCAGCCACAAAGCTAATTCCTGTCCTGAAATTAGCAAAAGCACTCGATTTTGATGCAAAGTCCAAGCACCGGAGAAAGAAGAATATGGGGTTCTTAGACTTAATAAAGTGGGTGAGGTGACACAAACTTCTGCCTATCAAAGCAGGGAAACATACTTGTTCCTAAAGTGACACAAACATGCCAGACAGGTTGGTTTTGTAAGCTTCTGTAAAAGCAGCCAGCTAGCGGTGTTTGTATCTGCTGCCAAAAGAACCCAGAACAGGGAGAAACATGCAATTTTTAACTGTGCACAGCAGCTGAACTGAAACACATAAAAACACACCCTCGGGTCAACTGACCTGTGTGGTTTCTGTGACAGATGCCAACTGCAAGTATTCTGAATTTCCCCAACCAAAGACATCTCCTTCATCTGAAACAGCCAGACAACAGTCCCCATAGGAAGAGACCTGGATAATGTTTACTCCAGCAATGTCACCATGCAGCTTAGTAGGAACACTGGTGATGTTATAGTGTCCAAGACCTGAAAGGAAAAAAGTAGAGATTATGAAGAATTTTTTTCCAGACACACTTTTAATGCCTGCATAGGACCATTTTTATCATGCTATAACAAAATCACCTTTCCTCTGAAATAAATATTTCTGTCCATACTGCTTAATTACCAGCTGCAACAGACAAGCAGCCACAAACACCTCTTCCACTAGCCAAAGCCTCCTCTCTGGAGTACACAACAACTTTATACAATCACACCCTGGAGAGTCTCATATCTCTTGTCTGCATGGACCAAAGTGTTTGAAGAACAATAACCAAGCCAGGCAGATATCTCAACAGAGATGAAGTTTCACAACCTGGCTGCATCCTGTCTTCTGCACGGAGAGCCATGAGTGACAGCACACTGCAATCAGTTAGATAACAGCAGGGGAAATGGCAAAAGAGACTGGGAATCAAACACTTTACATGACAAATTGCTGCCTGGAAAAGAGACCAGAATGTAGATGACAGAAAGCTGGGTTACACTATTGGCACAAAAGAATCATGGTAAGAACTCAGCTTTGGGAGCAGCAAAACAAATAAACAGTAGGAATGACTGTGAGGAGGCTCTTAGCAGTAAAAGCCACCAGAAAAAAGGCCCAGGCAATGATCCCATGCTAAAACATGCAGCAGTTACCAAAGCACTTGCAAGTTCAAAAGAGCAGAACAGACCCCGAAACAAGAATCAGGAAGGCAAAGCCACCACCAAACTGAAGAGCAAAGCTGCCCATGTCACTTCCACATCCCCTCAGAAGCTTTACAGAGCAGCCCCACTCTCCTCTGACTGCATGCTTGGATTGCCAGGGCGGCACCCCAAAGGTCCTCAAAAAAATGAACTGGATTGTCTCAGTTTGGTTACACAAGAGTACTGAAAACATCTACACACAACATTAGCAGCTCCTTTCTGTCCATACACATGACAAGTACATATCACAACTCCTCAATCAGGACAGCTTGCTATATTCATCAATTCCCTGAAAAGCAAGCTGAGCTCCTACCTGTTTGTCCATCAGCTCCCCATCCACATGCATAGACTGAACCTTTCTTGGTTCTAAACAGACTGTGGTCCTGCCCACACACAACCTGCACACAAACAAGAAGTCAGAGATAGTCAGAAAGGTCACATGTTCACACTTGATTTAGTGAAGCATTACTGACAGATAAATTGAGCAATGAACCTCCATGATGTCCATCAGTTCAGATTTTGACCCTTCTCTCCTGATCACATGGCTCTAGAGAAAGGGAAGGCCAAGAATCACAAGATACAACACAGAAAACAGCAGAATTTTCTTTGTGGGAAGTGATGCTGCAGTTGATTTCTTCTATGATCCAAAACAAGGAAAGAAAGCCCAAATCAGCAGATATAGCAGCAGAGTAAATAAAAGCTCTCCCTTCACAGGATGCTAACCACATGATTCCTGATGCCAGTTACAAACTGCTACGGATTCTTTGCCATGTAAGTGCTCCAGGCACACAGCTGTTCTCAAATCTGTATTTATGTTGAACTAGCCATCATGTCTGCCACAAGCTTGGCATAAACTAAAGCCAAGAAAAAAGCCATTCAACAGCAGATATTAAAAATTAAATGAAGATTAAAGGGATTTAATCAAAAAGTTAAGAGAGTGACTACCAATATTAAGCACACAACTGCTATTATCAAAGTACAAACATTCAACCCCCAAGAAAAAAAATAAAACCATGGAAAATCCAAACAGAAGTTTTACAAGCCTAATTCAAAACAGTTTTAGGATGAACCACAGCACAGTCTCATCAGGTGGGTGTAAATGAATGACCCTTCCTTGGAACAGGAGCAATGTCTGCCCACAGGGTAGGGCTACAGGGGCACAGCCACACCAAGAAACTGCTCCTGTGCCTGGAATGCTGCAGTCATGGCAGGTGCTTCTGCTGCCCTGCAGTACCCTGCTCTCCCAGGAATCTGACCTAGGGAAATGCTGGCTAGTCTAAGTGGATGCTTCCACAGCTCATTTTTGAAAAGGTAAACACAAAAGTTAAACTCCTAAGCAATATAAAAGTGAAAAAAGGGAACAAGAAATCACAACAGGAAGAAAGTAGTAAAGTGCCCAGAAGCAGACACAGCACTGAGTCTATGGCTGAGTAGAAAAGAATCATCATCTCCTTGACCTGCAGCTAACACTCCTCCTAATGCAGCCCAAGCTATCATTAGCCTTCTCCACAGCAAGGCATACTGCTGGGTCATGCTCAGCCTGGTGCACCCTAGGGCCCTTTCCACACAGCTGCCTCCCAGACAGTCATCCCTACCCACAGTGGTGTCTGAAACTGTTCTTCACCAGCAACAGGACCTGGCCACTTCCTCTGCTGAATCTGATGAGGTTCTTGTAGGTCTATTTCTCCAGCCTCTGGATGGCAGCACCACCCTCTGGTTTATCAGTCACTCCTCAGAGTTTTAGATCATCTGCTATCTGCTGAGGGAACACTCTGTGATCCACATCACTAGTGCAAACAGGATTGGACCCCAGACCCCTGAGGTGCCACAGCTGTTACTGGTTTCAACTCAGCTTGGAGCCAATGACTGCCACCCTCCAAGCCTGACTGCTCAGCTGGTTTCCAACTCCTTTTCAGGATTGAGTTCAGATGATCCTCTTACCTGGACAACTTCACCGTCAAATTCCTTCAGCTGATGAATGAGATGGCTTCCACTGGACACCAAACAACCAGCAAGAAGAGAAAAGGCAACACAGAAGATTTCAGAAGACTGCAACCAAAAAACACAAAGGTAAACCTGCCACTACTGAAAGCCACTTTATTACCACAAGCAGAGAAATTTGTTCACATGTAGTGTCATGCAAAAAACCTGCATAAAGAAGGAACATAATTCAACATTCTCTTATGTAAGAAGTTAAGAACTGTCACTTTTTAAATATAAGCTCTTGTGATTGGAGGTAGGAGCAACCCTCAAAGACAGTCCCTAGTCTAGAATGAGCAGAGACCCTACATAACAGTGCAGTACCCACATAAACTTGGCTAGAGATAAACCAGATATCCCAGGGCACAGTGCAGTGCTAACATCCTGGTGACTTTTTCACAATACCAAGAATTACGAACAACCCAATGACTGACTTCCAGTATCAAGGCTAACAAAAGCTACCTAATTACAGCTATTTTCTCAGACTTTACAGACCAAGTGCTGTGGATCAGAGACAGAGAAACGAACAAGAATTTTTTTGGTCCTACTAGGGAATCAGAAACTCAACATATTCCCACTATTCACTTACTCTATCATACAGAGCATTTGGAGCATGTGGTTGCTTTGGTGCAACCCACAAAAAACGCAATGAAGGAAAAGCACTGCAGACTCAGATAGTTACAGCAGAGACTTAACAAAAGGATGCCTCTTTCATAATTAAATGGCACTTCTAACATCCTCAGGAACAGCACAGGTACTCTGAGCAGCTAAACGGAGAAATCCCAACTATTAACATCAGTTAGCTCAAGCAGTTTAAGAAAGCTGGGTTCTCTCACTATGCCCTACAAGAACTGTCCCATGCTGACACTGTTTTACCTCTTGTGAATGTGGTCAGCAGAGTGCCCAGCCTGGGTTCAAAGCCAGGCTGCTGGTATCATGCCTGCAGCACTAAAGCCTGTTCTCAGACTCCTTAATTTTAAATGGC
Source organism: Muscicapa striata striata (assembly GCA_030060385.1). Classification (NCBI taxonomy): domain Eukaryota; kingdom Metazoa; phylum Chordata; class Aves; order Passeriformes; family Muscicapidae; genus Muscicapa; species Muscicapa striata. Next base: position 2,106,965 of record JAREIS010000032.1, on the reverse strand, counting down.
ATTATTATACTACCAGACCTTTTCTACCTTCAGGCTTTCCTGCAGGGTTGTTTTCATGCAATTATGTTTCCAGCATTCAGAAAGTGCAGGATCTTTGAATTCTCACCTGTAAATTTCATCCTCAACAACCTTGCGGCCACACTGTCCATAAGAATTGTTTCCCATTGTGAAAACTGAAAAACAATGATACAACACTCTAGTTTTATTACTGCCCAATCCCCTGCAAGCCTCTTTTCAGGTCCACAAAGTATTTTCACACAGTTAAGTCTGAAAGCTGGAGCACAGCAATGTAAAAATAAGTTTTTTTCAAAGTAAGTCCACTTGAATTAAAGTGATTGGATCCATTTTCATCAGCAACATCCAGCATTGCTGCAGGCACAGCAGCAGTACCCTGGAGCCCACTGTCTGTCACAGTCAGGAATTGCCTAGTTCATCCTACCATTGTCAGAGACTCAGGAATAGATCAGCATTCCCACAGGAGTGGGAATCAATGAACCAACCAGCTCACTCACTAAGAAGCTGAGCTGGATCACTTGGTGCAGCACTGAAGCCACTGCACCAGAGAGTTCCCAAAGATGTGGAGAGACAATTCATGAACAGGATTTTCTCTATAAAGGACTATTAATTAAGTAATTGCTTTTATAAACACAGCACTCTGCGGCTTAACACAGAAGTACTGGCATAGTCACCCAAATCTGCTTCAAAAACACACCTGAGTGAAGGAGACAGGCTGCACTCAGCCAGGCCTCGAGCTAGAGAAACAAACCTTGGATTAAAAAGCTCCCAACACATTTACAGCTTGAGCCAGGTGAAGCTTATGGCTTTCCCTTACAGAAGCAATCCCACAAAGGCCAACAGCTGCCTGCATCCCGTTTGCAGTGCCAACAGCCCACCTGGGATATAGTTCTAAAGGACAGAAGACAATATCTTTCAAGTTTTTAGTAAAAGCATAGCCAGGCACCCCTTGACATCAGCACAAGTACCTCCTTCACTATCTGTCAGGACCAGGGAATGGGCTCTCCCACAGGACACCTGCAAGACTCGAGTTTGCTGCGGCTTCTCCAGTGGTAATGGAATTGGAGATGGTTCCAAGACATACTCATAGCCCTTAGCTTAAGGAAGAAAGAACAATTTTAAGTCAGTAGCTTCCACAAAGTAAATTCAACATATATTTGCTGATCCTGTTGTACAATCACACACTCACTTCTGCTTTGTTATAGAAGCAGATACATTTTAGAAAGCCAACACACTAACCAAAGAGGTTGACAGGGATTTAACACAGAGGGAAGAAGGTAAAAGCTATGGAGATAGCTGAAGCCAATAATCACTGCCTAAACAAAAGTTCACCATATCTAGAGGGTGAATGTTATTAAGGCTTCAGGTGGCAGAATTGTGAAGTTGAGGCTTTCACACACATTTTCAACCACTTTGGTGAATACAGCTGGATTACTAGAGCTTAATATCATGCACAAACATTCTGTGCAACTGGGGATATTGAAAACAAGGTAAAAGAGCAACAATCAAAGAAATGTATCAGCAAAGGTGAACAAAAAATCTTAAGTGACATTTAAAGAAAAGCAGATTTTAAGCAGTTTCAGAAATAATGAATGCAAGGCTAGCTAGGCTAGGTCCATAAAGAATAAGACACCCAACATTTATGAAAAATGACATGCTGTACTTCAAAAAGATTTAGCAACTTGAAGAACATGTAATCAGTTATAGTCAACTGGGAGGGGGAAGAACATCAAATCATAAATCAATACTAGGAAAAAGGTTAAGGGGAGATAAAAAGCCTTGATATCAAAGTCACTGTAATAAGTGAAATCAAATAGCAAAGGACCCAAAGCAATATTACACACAGGCAGCAATGTTTTACTGGTTCTTACTGCCTCCAATAAAACTAAAAAAAACCTAAACCCAAAACCACCTAAATTTTTTTAAAAATTAAAATTTAAAAAAATCTACACATGGTCTTTTGCAGTAAGACACTACTAGATGTGAGGACACGCAGCACAACAGCCAGTGGTGGGCATCTGCCATGCAACAGAGCAAGAACTTAAAGGCAACCAACTCTCTATCTGTCTAGAAACACTTGTAAGTCACAAAGCAAAATAACCTTTCACTCTCTCTGTTCCCTGCAGCAGAAAGATACATGCTACTGGGATCTGTAGTAACCATCACTGATAGCTGAGGGGATTTGGAGAAAAGCGACAAGGACTTGGCAAAGGAAGGGGGTGAGCGTGAAATATCAGTAGTTTAAATACAACAATCTAAAAGTCAGAGGGCTGGAAATTCTCTTGGAAATGAAGCATCTACAGCAACACAGTGTTGGAAGCAGCAGGCACCAAAGTCAGTCTAAAACAGCAACGAGCAACATTCCAATGGAAAACTTGTCTGGGAGGACATTAAACATGGAGCAGTAGCAATCCCACTGATCTTCACCATTTTTTCAACCCAGCTTGCCAAGCACATTCTCTTACTTAGTAGGACTTGAACTGCAAACTATTTAACCTATTTCTGGATTCTCTCACAAAGGTAACTTCCATGTCAGATGAAAAACAAGGTAATTGCAAGACAATCCTGAGAGACATCAGCACATAAAGGAACTAAGATCCAGCAAGAGCTGAAACCTTTAAAAGCAGAAGCAAGCAGAAGCTTCTGCAGCTCCTGTACTTTGCAGCTGCTGTTTAACCACACACTTGCTGTGTGTACACACTCTTACAGAACTACCCAGTGTGCCACCACAAAGCAGCACCACTGCAAACCTCAACATGCTGCACTGTAGCTGCAATTTTCTTTTGCTTCTCCACCAAGTTTAATCTTCTGCCCATATCAGACACACCCTGTCTTGATGGATTACACTCTTGCACACTATAATGACAAAAACGGCTTTTACTGTGATTTTCCTCAAGAGTTCATGGAGGAATGTCTGCACATTCAGCCATTCTATGAGGAAAGTCTGTGTCTCTCCTATCTGTCTTTGGTGGTAGGTGGCAATGTTCTACACAGAAATAATCATCTTAAATGAATTTGAGAGCCCGGTGCAAGACAAAATAACTGAAAAATGCTTTTCCTTCAAAATGCAACTTGTTATTAAAATAATTTTAAAAGAAACCCTACAGCTTCACAAAAACCTCACAGAGTGTATAAAAAACTCTAACTGGAGAGGAAAGGAGGACTAAAGGACTTTAGTTTTTAAGTGCAAAGGCAACAGAAGCAAGGAAACCGTCTTGCCAAAATAATTTTACTAACTAGACTGTGCCTACTATCAAAGTATAGATTCAAAGTCACACATTAACCAACATCACACTTTGCAGAATAAACACCTACATTCCTGTATAAATGAAACTAATTAAGTGCAGTGTACAGAACAGAGGCACACATTGACACTGATGAAGCACATAAAAACAGATAAATTTCAGAAAAAGACCTGTTTAAAAAAAACAGCACAGCCTAGGACTGCATCAAAGCCTCCTGATGTTCTTCACAGCTTCAAACACATGAAGATTCTTGTACCTCAGGCATACTGCAGTGTCACCTTTCAAGTCTTCAAAACACTTAAATCCTTACTTTGATCTCTTCCGCTTCTCTGGAATCCAAGCTGGGAATCCTTGTTGAGCCCCATGCCCCACACTTTGGTGATGTCTCTGGTATTAGAAGCCAGCAGTGTGAATCCATAACCACAGGCAGCAGAGGATATCTTTGAAGACAGACAAAATCCACACCAGGCAGTTAGAAACTGTGGCTTAGAAAAGCAAGTTTCACTCCATGCTACTTGTTCCTTAGCATTCATTCTTCACTAAACTACATTCACATGCAGCCCAAATTCATGGCATGCATGGTCTTGCAAAAATTATCAGAAGGAATCTCCTGTGACAAGCACAATGGTGAAAACTCAGATCCAACCTTTCTGCCCTAAAGTGTTCGTTTGGTGTGCATACATCTTTATTTCTGCATTATCTTGGCCCCATTCAACACCACAGAAAGACCTGTTTGCTGACCTGCGTTAGCAGGTTAAAAAAACAAAAAACAACAAAAACAAACAAAAAACTACCAAACAAAAACCTATCAACCAACCAAAACAAATCAAACCAAAGATACAGAGATATTAAGAGAATAACACGTTTTACTCCTTTTGACAAAAAAAGCCCAGCACAGGAGTCACATGAGGAAAACTGTGGTCACTTGTTTGTTTGGCCTGGAGAAACGGAGACTGAGGTCAGATCTCCCTGGGGTCTGCAGCTCCGATCTGTGCTCTGGGAGCAGAACAGGACCCGAGGGAACAGCTGGAGCTGTGCCAGGGGAGGTTTAGGGTGGATATCAGGAAAAGGTTCCTCCCCCAGAGGATGATCGGGCACTGAACCGACTACCCAGTGAACGGGCACAGCCCCAAGGCCTCAAGGAGCGTTTGGAAAAGTCTCTCAGGTGCACGGTGGCGTTGTTGGGCTGTCCTGGGCAGGGCCAGGAGTTGCACTCCATGATCCTCCTGAGTCCCTTCCAACTCAAGACATTCTATGAACGCTCTGACTTTCTCTGCACTGGCCAGCAGAGCACGAGTGAAACGTGTAGGCAAAAGAGTAACACGATTTTCAATGCAAGTTTCCCATCTGTCAGATGGGAGCAGCCACGGAGCCACTGGAAGAGGCCCGTTTTATCCCAGGCTCTCTAATACCTCTAACAAAATTACAAATACACATTTTCTAAATTATAGATGCTACTACAGTTAAAACAGTAACCAACCCAAGCAATAGTGCTATATCAATAAAAAGCACTGAATCACGGCAAAGCCTTTAGACGCCTTCAACGCTGTTCTCAGCTAAGCCCTGCCCAGGCTCCGGAGGCCGGGGGAGACACGCAGGCCCCGCCGGACCGGCCCACCTTCTCCTCGGTCTCCAGGCGGTACGGCGTGGGTTGGATCCGCCGCGGCTTCTTCCAGCCCGCGTCCGGCTTCACGAAGCTGGGGACGCCCAGGGCGCCCGAGTAGCTGAAGCCCCACACGAACACGCGGTCCTTGCGCTTGGCCGCCTTCCCCGCATACTGGAACACCGGGGCGGCCTCCTCGGCCTCCCGGAGCTGACGGGTGCTGGGAGGCCCCGCCGCCACGCCCAGGCCCCTGCACAGCAGCCGCCGCGCCAGCCCTGCCATGCCTCCCCTCTGCCGCCTCCCCTCAGGCCGCCGCCATCTCGGCTCCCTCCCCCGCGGGCCAGCGCGGCCTCACCGCCATGTGCGCACGCGCGGGGGGAGAGCGCGCTTCTCTTAAAGGGGCAACACCTCCATCTGCGGGAGGGTCCGCACGCGCGCGGCCACAGAGCGCTTCTCTTAAAGGGGCAACAGAGCGCTTCTCTTAAAGGGGCAACACCTCCCTCTTGAGGGGGGGGGGGGGGCGATGTCCGCACGCGCGCGGACCTTGAGAGCTGCACCCGAACCTACAGCCCGGCCCAAACCCAAACCTAAAGCTACACCTACCCCCAGACCCCAGTGTGGACTTTGACCCAGACCCAAACAAATCAAAACTGAAACTCAGGCCCAAACCTTCGCGTAGGCCCAGCCCCGTCCCAAACCAAGCCCCGTCCGGCACAGGGCTGGCTGTGGGGTACCGAAGTACAGCCGTGCCACCATACTCGAGCTGTGCGGTACCGAAATACAGCCGTGTCACCAGACTCAGGCTGTGGGGTACCCAAATACTGCCATCCCACCACCCTCGGGCTGTGGGGTACCCAAATGTGGCTGTGCCACCAGACTCAGGCTGTGGGGTACCCAAATGCTGCCATCCCACCACCCTCGGGCTGTGGGGTACCCAAATGCTGCCATCCCACCAGACTCGGGCTGTGGGGTACCCAAATGCGGCCGTGCCACCACACTCGGGCTGTGGAACAGCCCCCTCTCAACACTGAGCTCTTGCTCTGCTCTTGAGGGAGCCAAGCAGCCACTTCCAGGAGGAACCTGCTGTCCTTTCATCCCCTCAACTAAATTTCCTTCCTGCCAGCATCATTGCCTTGCCCAATATCCCCCTGGGAGGAAAACCTTTCCTGCCGCCATACCCACACTGCTTCCCGGGCTCTATCAAGTGTCTTTCCTTTATTGATGAAAACCACAAAAATAATTCAAAATACAAAGAGGTAATAGAAGGGCATCTAGAGATGAGAGCTTTTGGTGCTTATAAGGAGCTGGTAGAGCAGGGCTGGTGCCTCCTCAGAGTGTGAGCAGGACAGCGTGAGCTGGCTGTGCTGGAGGATGAGGATGGGCACTGGGCTGGGCTGGCATGGCCAGCAGCCTCCCTGGCCTGGGGTGGCTGCCAGAGCCCCCTGGATCCCTGCTCCAGCTCCAAGCCCTGGCTGCACAGGAGCTGGAGACAATGAAGCTTTGGGGGGCTGCTGTGGGGGCTCACAGGATCCTCACAGGATCTTGCTCCGTGTGCTCTCAGTGCAGCGGTTCAGGATGAGGTCTTTGCTGGGACGGGGAGGAACAGCAGGTTGAGCCTTGGGCTTGTCCTCTGGTTCCTTTTTCTCAACTGCAAGTAAAAAAGATGTACAGATGGGTTAGAGCTCTCCACCACACACCACCCCCATGAACATTCAGCAGCTCCCTACATAATGGCCACCAAAACTCCTGCCTCTCCTCCTGTCCCTGCCGCACGTAGTGGTTCCTGTCAGTCATGGTGTCAGGATGGGAATTGTGCTCAGGGAAAGCCTGTCTTTATGTCTGCATGAGAAATCTTTAGCTCTGGGAAGGTCATGGATACTGCATGGGGATTACCAGATCTAAAGGGTGTACCTCAATGTCTACCTCTCTTCTTCATGAAAAAAGACTTTTTACAAGGGTCTGAACTGGTGGGACAAGGGGGAGTGACTTCACATTGTCAGAGGCCAGGGTTAGATTAAATATTAAGAAAAAATTCTTTCCTGTGAAGGTAGTGAGGCACAGGTTGCCCAAAGAAACTGTGGCTGCCCTGTGCCTGGAAGTGTTCAAGGCCAGGTTGGATGAAGATTGGAGCAACCTGATCAAGTGGAGACTTGGAACAAATTGGTCTTTAAGGTCTCTTCCTACCAAAACCGAATTCTTTAATTCTATGATTCTTCATGCAACACTTCCTTCTGGGGGCTCTGCTGACAGCTAACTTCCATGGTGATTGCAATGGTAATGGCAGCATTGGGAAGGTTAGATGCACAAAGGAAAGCACAGGTTCCAAATGTGGGCTGACCTCCTTCCAGGACCATATTCTGCTCTGTCTGACCTATAGCCAGGGGTAAGAAAACTCCTTGTAAGAAACAGCTCCCTGCACAGTTTCCCCATGGGAAAAGGGCAGGTGGGCATGCTCAGTGTGCCATCCTGCTCCAGCTGCCAGCACTGCTGAGGGCCATGGGCCATGCCTGCAGGATTCTAGCTCCACTGAGACTTACTGATGACATTGGCCTTGTTCTGAAAATTTCCCTGCATCTTCTGCTGCTTCTGGATGTACTTCTTGCTGTTCCTCCTATAGGTCTCCTGGCTGATTTGCTTCCGGCCCTGCCTGTGGATGCTCTTCACATTTCGAATGGTGGATCTGGAAGGAGTGAGAAACAAAACTTTCAGTTTTCATGCTGGCAGCTCTCATGCCACACATTTCCTTCCCCACACTTCCTCCTCTGCTTCACGCAAATGCCAATTTCTGCTTTTGGGCTTTGCCTGGGGGATGCCAGCCCTTGAGGGCAGCCATCAGTGAGACACAATCTACAACGTGTTCAGAGGCAGCTGGATGGTGTTTTGCAAGCAAACACTGAAGGGTGAACCCTGAGCACAAGTCTGGAAAGTAATGATAGGGATTGGTGAGGAAGATTGGGCATAAGGCCGGAAGGATCAGATGGGCATGAGGTTTATCCAGGAAAGGCCCAGAAGTGATGTATAGCTCTTTGATGAATGAACATACAGCACCCATCCAGGCCACAAAATTGAGGTCCCTGCTGTGGGGCTTGGCTTGGCTCCCCATGACTCAAGGGTCAGATACAGGGCAGTGGAGTATGGGGCATGTGTCAGTGTGCACCTGGATGTGTGGTGTTGAACCCACAGGAGAGAAACTGCTGAGAGAAGTGAAAGCTGAGCAGCATGGGGCTGCTACAGGGAAGCCCCCAGCACTGGGGACTGTCCCCAAGCAGGCAGACAGAGCCCCTGCTTTGTCTTCAGTACCATGGCAGGAGTGGGGTGGCTCCTGATGTCCACACCATAGCACTGTCCTCCTGCCCTTCTCAAAGAAATGTGCCTCTCTGCCTTCAGCCCCTTCCTGGTCTGAGCACACACCTCATGTCATAGCAAAGCTCTTGCCCATAACAGCAGGTCACCACCTTCACAACAGGGCTTGGCCTGGCTGCCAGTGCCACAGAGGCAGCAGTCACAATGGCACAGGGACATGCCACTGTCCTTGAAACAGGCCACCTCATCTCCCCCAAGGCTACCAGCAAACATCACTGTGTTCAAATTGGTGGATCTGGACCATTTTACACTGTCTCACACTCAAACCATGCTCCAGCAAAACTGCATTTGGAGAGATTTTACAGCAGGCCTGAGGTGTGATCTTGCAGAAAAAAATAGCAACAAGTTCTGCCCTTTTTAGCCATTCTCTTTGCATTGAAATTCATGAGTTATTATTGCCTTTTATCTTTTTAATCAAAATAGAATCCCTTGCATTAGCTCAAATCTTCCTATTAGATTAGGCCACTTGGCAGGTCCATTTAGTCAAATCTCTCCTTGCCTCTGAAAGATTCACACACTTAGGAAGTATGAAAATGGCCAATTTGAAAATAAAACAAGATTAGCCCAGAAAAGGAACTTTGCAGAAGGACAAGGAGAGATACACCTGACAGGAGGACATGTTGGAACAAGAATCTTGGAGCCCTGCATCAGCAATGCTGGGGTGCCTGTGGTAGTTGGGGAGCACAGAGCTGGTGGGAGGACAGCCCTGGGCTGTCTGTGCCCTGCTCACATTCTCCAGGCAGTTCCTCACTGACAGGGCAAGCAGGTGACACCACAACACCCTGTCTGGTTTAATTTCACCTCCCTCAAGGAAGGGGGAGATGTCCTTCTGCCTCTACACAGAGCTTCTCCTACCTCCGTGGAGGAGCACTCCGGTTCCTCAGCTCACTCTTCACAGAGGTGTTCACCTCTCCAGCTTTCTGCAGGTACATGGCAGGGTAATAACCTGTGGTTTCATCCTTCCTGCAGTGCAACACAAAGAAACATCACTTGCAGTCGTGGCTCTGCAACCACCTCCTCAGCCCAGGAGAGAGATTTGCTCGTTCTTGTGGGTGGTCACAGAGTCCCAGAATGGCTTGGTTAGAAGGGACCTCAAAGGACTTCATTCCAATCCCCTGTCACAGGCTGGGACACGTTCACCTAGAATAGCTTATTCCAAGCCCTATCCAACCTGGCCTTGAACTCGTCCAACTCAGGACATTCCATGAGTCATGGTTCATGCCTGTCCCTCGCTGGTGCCATGTGAGTTACCTCTCATGTTCCTTGAAGCTGGGATGAAATTTGAGGTTTTGCAATGCAAAAGGTGCCAGAACAATTAGAGGCAAAATAACAGATTTTTTTTTTCCCCATCTGCCTCCTTCTTGGATATTTCTGAAGCCCTCAGCAGAGGAATCTCCAGCTGCAATGTTTAATATTTGGCAAAGAACAGACTCTGAGAAGCAGCCCTGCAAAAGGAGGTGCTGGGCAGTGGCACCAAAGATGCCATGGCTTTCAGAGCCCTGATGTGGAGAACCATGGGTGCTCCCTTCCCTCTGCCTGAGGGCTGCTTGCCTGACCTGTTCTTGGCATCTCTCACCTGATGACCCACCAGCCATCAAGGAGCTTGTGGATGACTTCAATGGTATCACCCTCCTTGAGGGTCAGCTCATCCTCTTCCACAGCAGTGTAGCTTTTCTGGACCGTGTACACTTCACCTACACACAAAATGGTGATGGTGGATCATGTGCTGACACCTCAGAGATGGGGACTCAGCCTCCCCAGTCACTGAGGAGGCACCAGAGCATTAGGAGAACCCTACATTTTAGGCAAGATTCAGGGTGCTTCAGGTTTGGATTCAGTCTTCCCCCAGTCTTGTCATTGCCCATGGCTCATCCTGGCCCCTTCACCATCTCTCCAGAAGAAAGTTTTTGGGTGCAAGCAAAGGAAGCACATCTATCTCTGCTCAAAGATGTGTTCAGAATCCAGTGAAATAAGGCAGAAGGAAGTGTTCTGCTAACAGAGCCTATTTCAGTGTTGCAAAACCCGCAAAGCTGAAGCCTGTTGAGCAATTGGCACAAGTGTGCCAGATCCTCCCTCTGCTCCATGTGATAAAGCCCTGCTGTCATGGCAGGGCAATGCAGAGGGCAGGAGCAGGGCCAGGCCCTGGGAAGGACAGCACAGAGGCGAAGGCCTATGAACACCCGTGCCTGATTTGGATGCTGCACCATGGTGTTCTGCTAACCTAGCACCTCAGCCTTCACCAGCCAGCTCAGCATGGCCACTGGGTAAAGATCAGCCAAAACACAAATCTAATGCTGCGCTGCAGGTCATGGGAAGCTCCCAAGGCACCAAGCCATGAGATTTATCCCCCCTGGCAGTTCCTACAGCAGCATGTCCCTGCCCAGTGATCCTGCTCAGTCTGAATTGCCCAGCTTTGCAAGGAGCCCTCAGTGGAGAGCTGCAGCAGGCTGTGCTCTGACACACACACACATCCTGGTCACCCCAACATTTTTTACCTGCATAGTTAGGCTCCTGCTCCTCAGACTCATCAGGACCATCCATTGGCTCCAGATAGGCAGCAGGTACCCAGCCTCGTTTATTCTTCAATTGACAAAACCACCAGCCTGCAAAGAAAGCAACCATGGGCAAGAGCAGAGAGGGTTGTGGGGACTGCACCAGGTCAGGCCAGGGCAGTGCAGGCATCTCTGTGTCCTGGACCAAAGGGACACTGCTGGGGCCAATCTCTATTGACATGGTGCAGCCAGAGAACTTGACCAGTTTATCCTGTTCCTGCTGGGCCTCATAGGCTGAGGCATGGCCAGGATGTTACACAGTTTTCTAGAACTGCCCCTCACCCTTCAGCCTTCACTGCCATAACTATCTCACATGCTGTGTTTGGACACCAGATGCAAGGGCAGTACTCATTCCTGCTGAAGTTGTGGCAGGGAGTGGGCTGGCCCTCAGGGGCTCTCCAGGGGGATGGACACACACCGTTCTCACTCTTCTCCACGACATCCACCATGTCCCCAGCTTTGAGAGCCATCTCAGATGTGGAGCTCTTCTCATAGTCAGCGATGGCTCGATACGTTTGCAGGACAATGGGGCCCGTGATGTCTGCATGAGAGAAGTGACAGATGTTCTCTTCTCCAGCCCCCAGCCCAGAAACATCCTATTTCAGACAGGCCAAAAGCAGCCCCAGGACAGCCCAAAGTGCCTTCTTCCAGCCCAAAATCAGCTGGATTTCAGGACAATGACTCATTCCTCACAGCTGCAGCTCTGGCACAGTGACCATGCTCTTAGTGAGGCTATCTGCCATGAAATGACAACCTCTCTCCCCAGCAGGTTTTGCTGCTGCTGAGGCAGCCACTTGCAGCCCTCTGAGACCTCTTACCAGTGAGGTTTTTCTTGGAATCCTTTGGCAGGAGGAAGACCTCAGGCTTCTTGATCCTAGACAGGTCAGAGCAAAGGCAGCTCAATGCCAACCAGCCCTATCCATCAGCAGGAACACCCTCCCTGCAGGCTACTGCAGCAGCCAAGGCCAGGAATGCAGGATTTCCCTCAGAATAGCAGGCAGCTGGACTCACTGGCTGTCTGTGACAGGGTTCATGTCATCGTGACGGACCTTGAAGAAGCTGACCACGTGCAGGCACCGGGAGATCTTGTGGGGCAGGTTCACCAGGGTGTGGCAGTACTCGGCCAGTGTGCCCTGCCTGTTCTCAGTTGAGCGCTGCCCATCAAACCACTTTGGGGCTGGGGAGACGAAACAGGGCTCAGAAAAAGCAGACAGAACACCTTGTTTTTAATACTTTCCCAATAACACTGCTCTGAATCATTAATCTTGTCCTGCAAACAAGCAGGTCTGGCCCCAAGGTGCTGCATCATGCCAATAATGAAGCTTTGTGGGAGCACAGCTCATGCAAGCCCAGAAATGATCCTATTTCACCCTATTTCAGTTTTAGGGTAACTCCTACATGTGTGTTCAGACTAAGCCCGACTTCTGGGCCATAAATACAGCAGATGCACTGGGGCACCAGGAGCGCTCAGGGGACCAGCTTGCAGTCAGAGGAAATATGCTTATCCTCCCATCCCATTGGTTATGGTGTTCTTGACTCCAGAGCTCTAAAATACTGTTGAAATCCTGACCCTGAGCAGTGTTGAACTGCATGATGGGGGTGCTTTTGTGTGGTCAGTGGCACCCCATGCTCCCCCAGCAGTCTGACACCTGTCTAGTTGACAGTGCTCTCAGTTCCCCAAATGGAATAAGGAATAAGGAAAATGGAATAAAGAATAAGGAATAGCCCCAGCATGGTGGTGTTAGTCCAGCTGCAATGGAATCCCCCCAGACTGGCATCCACACTGCTGCACAGTGCACGCTTACTCCTCATCCAGAGATGTCGACCACAACTGCAGCTCTTTTTCAGACTCCCTTCTGCATCCTTTAAAGCGGGAAATTAAAAAATGGAGAAATTTTCTCATGTGCACTTTACTTGGAGACAAAGTGTCCGCTGCTTGGATCAGGAGTTAATTCTCTACCATTGACGACATATTGCATTGTTTCCTCCTACAAAGTATCTGTGTTGCCACAAGGGCATTAAGCAAAAAGAGGGCTCAGCTCAGCCCCACTCAGTTCAGCCTCCCCAAAGCCAGACACTGTAGCAGCCAGGGGTCATAGGGTTCACAGCTGGATGTGCCTCTGGGGCGCCCAGCCTCCAGGGAACAGGGACGGGTCTGCAGGGCGGCTGAGCACTGGGAAGAACCACAGCCACTGCTCAGATCTTTCTGGGGCTTTGATTTCAAGCCTGGTGTACAGGAAATGCACCTGTCTGGCAGGAAGCCAGCACAGCTCCACCCACCAGGGAATTTCCCAGCTAGCTGCAACTTCTGTTCACCCCCCAGCCACGGTGCTTGCCCCTCACCTGGCAAGTGCGGGATGATCCGGTTCTCTATGTTGATGTCCCCAGATTCAATGGGGAACATCTCCTTCAGCGCTTTCTGCAGAGCAGAGCCAGGCACAACAGTGAGGATGGCACCAGGGAAGCACTCTGTGACACCCACTCCTCTGCCCCAGCTTGACTCCTTTCCCGGTGCTCACCCTGCTGCCACTGGCATGTGCAGGCTGGATCCCACACCTCAGTGCCCAGGGACACAGAGCCCACGGCTCCCACCTTCAACGGCAAAAGAGATTGAAGGACTGGATCCAGGAGCCTCTTTTGAACCACGTTTGCTTTGAGGCAATTTCAGGTGGTATTCACCCTCCATTTTCCCCACCCCGAGCCTATGTGTCCCGGGAGGACTCACGTGGAACTCGTATATCTCAGTAAAGCGGCGGTAGACGACCTTTTCAGAGAGGTCATTCCACTTCACCAGGAACATGTAGACCTGAGGAGCAAAGCAGAAGCTGAGTTCTGCAGGCAAGTGGGACACCAGACCCCACTGTGCCCGGGGAGCCCTGTGGATGGTCCAGTTTCAGATAAAATTCTGTTTTCCTTCCACTACCTCAATGCAAGTAGCTCTGCCTTGCCAGCAAATAAACTGGGCACTAGGGGAGCTCGGAATGGATGGAGAGGAGACAGACACATGCAGGTGGGTGGGAAACAAAGAGGAAAAAGCCCTTTCCAAGACTGCAGAGCAACCAATGGCTTGCAAAGGAGGTGCCCAAACTCCTGTGTGTTCAGGATGTTTTAGTCTCTGGCTGTCTCTAGCTCATGTTAATATCAGCCATGGCCCCTTTAAAGGGAGCATTTAGTCCCTCATCACATTTATCTAAGGAAATTTGCTGGCCAGGCTTTTTACCCCGGCAGAACGCTCTGAGTACTCACATAGTGCTGGCTGGGGAAAAACCTTTTCTCGTAGCCCAGCAGCTCGATGTGCCGGATGAAGGCGTCCCCCATCGCTGCTCTCCTCTGCCCTCGCAGAGCTCCGCTCCGTCTTAAAGCCCTGGGGAAGCGGAACTCCGGCTGCAATCGCACCCGTAATTGTTTACCCGCTGTGGTTTGTACTCGGTGCTTCCTAGCCCAGCCCCTCCAGTGGCTCCAGGCTGGGGAGGAGGAGAGCTGGGAGGAATTGGGGGTAACCTGGACAGAAATAATCTCTGGGACCAGAGGACAGTGAAGGGTGAGGGCCAGGCTGGCCCAAAGGACTCCTCTGACTGCTGATGCTGCCCCATGATGGCACAGGGTCCTGCAGCAGAGGGTCAAGGAGGTGCCTTTATCCTGTCAGTCAGAGCTGGAAGGGCTGAATGAAGCACGTAACACATTCCCTGAGCCCTGGGAATGGCACTACTGGCTTTGTGTGGCTGGGAATGGCGGGGGGGATCTGGGGCACAGCACAGCCAGCATGGGGCAGCCACGGGCTCAGTGTGCAAGAGCCCCTCCCCTTCCATCACCATTTCCTTTCAGTCACTTGCAGCTTCCCCAAAACCCTGTTTGACCCTATTTCAGTTTTAGGGTAACTCCTACATGTGTATTCAGACTAAGCCCAACTTCTGGGCCATAAATACAGCAGATGCACCAGGGCAAACGCTTGCTCTGGCTGCATTAAAACCATTAAATACTAAGCATAGCCCTCCCCTGGAACTTGGGTGTGGCTCTTGCAGCTGTGCAACAGTAAATGGTCATTTACATTCAGTTTCTTACTATTTTAACATGGGGACTTCCCTATATGCAAGGCAAAATTATGCAACCACAGATATTAAAAAAGATCCATCCAGGCCTGTTTGGATTCTGCTCTGTTAGTCACCAGATAACTGCTGCTTATTCAGAACACCATAAGCTTTGCCATAAAAGCTAATTTCATATTTACACTTGTTTGTACTAAATTTAAAACTGCATTACAGACAGTACATTACAGGAAACCACTTAATTCACATGTTTCTTCCTGTTTCCTCATTCCTTATCTTGTGATGTGAGAAATGAGAGTTTTTAGATGCCACTGTCTGTAAAGGATGTTCACAGCAGAACACCACTTGTAACTGTGTGTGATACACTGCTGAGTGTTCCAGTAAATGTCTCACAGCTAATACGTGTCAAGAAGCATGATTTTAGAAGAAAATTCTCAGAAGAGGAGCATCCCATCTGAACAAGCTAAGTTCTGTTGGTTTTGCACAGTCTGGTTTTTGGTAGCAGGCGGGCTATGGAGGTGGCCTCTGCTGGAAGCTTCCACCATGTCTGGCAGAGCCAACCCCTGATGGCTCTGAAGATGGATGTGCTGCTGGCCAAGCTGGGCCAATTACAGATGATGGTAACACCTCTGTGATAATGTGGTGTTAAGAAGAAAATTTAGGAGGAAAATCAAAACGAAGTGGGGCATACACAATTTTTCCTAGCCAGAGAAGAGGAGGTGAGAACATGTGAGGGAAACAATGTGCAGACACCAGGGTCAGTGGAGAAGGAGTGGGAGGAGGTGCTCCAGGTGCTACTCCAGGTGTCAGAGCTGAGATTCCTCTGCAGGCTGTGGTGGTGACCATGGTGAGGCAGCTGTGCCCCTGCAGCCCCTGGGGATGCATGGGGGAGGCAGAGATCCACCCAGAGCCCATAGGGATCTATGGGGGATGCAGAGATCCACCCACAGCCCATGGGATCCACTGGGAATGCAGAGATCCACCCACAGCCTGTGAGGATCCATGGGGGATGCAGAGATCCACCCACAGCCCCTGGGGAATTTACCTGCTGAATTTCACGTTGCTCCCCGGGAACAGACACTGCACTCAATTGAATTTAAGGCTTCAAAATTTTCCTTGAAGATATAATCACCTCACCCACTCAGAGCTGGATTTTGGTCTCAAAGGCATGACTGAACCTTACTTCTTTGCTGGCAGGAAATAACCATGCTGCAGCATGTTCCACCTGCCTACAGAATTACTGCCAGGACTTGATTTGTTGTAAAAGACATAACAGTATACTGCATGTATAAAAAGTCATGAAAAACATCATAAAGGTCTTTATTTCTTCACCAGAGAATATGATTTACCATTTGTGCATAAAGCAATCATCTCAAATTCACACCAGTAAAAGAGAAACCTTTATGAATAAGCTGCATTTTTGGAGATTATCATATAGCCAGAACTGTACAGCACAAACTATGATGGGGTTTAATTTCAGTTGGTTTCTAATCCCCATAGGAATACTGACCATTTCACAGCCCTGCTCATTAATGCACACTAACCATCAAGGGAATCCATCAAAGTTTATCTTTTATTTAGGAAAAACATATAAATTGTAATAGATATAACAGGAAAAATTAGCTCAAATATACAGATACTATTGCCAATGATCAATTAAATTAATAGCTGAAAACAAATGTGGAGGTTTTTTTTCCTCCAGAGTAAACAAACGGAACTCTTTGCAGGATTTTTTCATTAAAAAAGCTAGGATGCATTCAGGTACAGTGAAATTCAGCTTTATTGGAAAATGTAGGCAGTCTCAACTAAGTCCCTGCTGATTTTAATCCCTGGCATCTCCCCAGCATTGATGCATTTTAGTCCTTAAAATATATTCCAAAGTGAAATCAGACATTCCAAATCTACAGTCATTCTTTGTTTAGGTCAATTCACAGAACTGCTGAAAAAGTAGACATTTCTATCTAATAGTATAAAAGGGTTTGTATAGAAGATACTTCTCTTATACAGTTATAATACACAGGCCCAGCAGGCTCTTCTCAGAACGGGAAGCTTCTGACTAGGTAAAAGAAAATAAAAAGGTAAGTAAGTTAGTTTTATTGAAGCCTTGTATCTCAATAAAGATGAGATTAAATGTGGGCTTGAGTGGTCTCTGCCAGGATTTAGAACAAATATTTATTTCAGTATAAATTCAGTGGATGGCCTAAAGCATCCAAAACTCTTAACCACTGCAGCATCAAATTGTGCAGCCACTGCTCAGGCAACATTTCTGTGACCTTTAATTGTCAAGTGACATGGTTTTTTATATCTCACTGGCTGCAGTGTGTCCCATGATGAATCAAAGCTTTTCCTTCAGTAGATTTTATCCTGCCACATTCAGTTTTATGACAAATTCCTCTAACACAGACTTCACTGATTTAATAGGACCCCCATTGCTGTGGCTGTAGTGCTCAGGGCACAGACAGTTGGGATGCAGGTTTGTCAGTTCCTGCAACTTTCTACCACATCATTTCGTTGTCTTGATGCCACCTCCTGTGTCCTGGGCTGTGTTCATGCACAGGGAAGGAGAGCCAAGGCTGTCCCTCAGCTCCAAAAACTTACATGGTGCCAGGAGTGAAACCCACAGGGGCTCCAGGCTCCCCTAACCAATGCTCCATCTAACTTTATACCAATCAAATCAAATTGCTGAAGTATCAAACACTGCATAATAAGGAAGATATCTGGGTTTCAGTATCACCAAAAAACTGAAATGGGAAGTAGTAATACCATATTCTTTGAATGAAACACAGAGACTCCAAACCATGTGAGTCAGCATTTAAGATTTGGTGATGTGATAGCAGTGCTAACATTGTTCTCTACCACCACAAAAACATAATTTTTAGGAACAAGTGACATTAAAAATAGAGTAAGAGAAAGATTTGGATATTTGGGCATTGTAAGTTAAATTAGACTTTTCATAAAAGTTTAATTTATGAAAAGAAAATAAAGAAAACTTTTAAAGGAGGTTGGTTTGTCATCACAGTTTTACTGAGTGTCCCAAGCTCAGACAATACTGCAATCATAGTGAAGAGCTTTCCTGCTCCATTACAATGTGGAAATATATGTATGTTACCAGGAATAATAATGCTTTTTCACACAACCATGTCAGAGCTTCTCATAAACACTAATTCCCTCAGCTTTCAGTTGCTCTGCTTCTGAGGTGTGTGTGATTACCATCATACATTTTAGGCCACATTTTTCTAGGACTTCCTCACAAATTTAAACATAGTGTGCTTTATATTGTATTTGGATAAGAAAGTGCAAAACTTCTGACATGTTACTGTGACAACTAAGACACAAAAGAATTCACAACTAAAGTACTGGCACCTTCCAACATTCACTACTATACTTCATCTCTCCCCAGCCAAAAATATAAAAATATTATTCCTTGACAGGTGTTGACTTCAAGAAACATTAAATTATTTTACCCAGTATTGATGAGGTCTATGACATCAGGTCTGGATCTTGGTTTGTTTGAAATTTAACTCTGTTTCTGTGTTATCTGTTAAAAAAGTAGTGGTGAATGAAAAAAGTGGAACTTCCCCACCAATTTTGTTACTGCTGTACTTAAGTAAAAATTTATAATAACATGAAAAACATTCATTATCTTTTTTTAACTAATAAAAATAAATAAAAGCATATTCACAGCAATCTGATTCTGTGGAAATTACTGTTTCCACTGCAATGTAAAGCAGCTTAGGATCTTAGAGCACTCTAGTTCTCAATAAATGGAAATAAAATTGGCATTAGTAGGACTGCTTCTCTCTCAACTAGATACAGATTCCTGCATTATTCTATTTCAGTCTGTCCAAAACAAATTTTAATCCCAGCTAATTTTCAAAGCACAGTATCACACAGAAGGCATTATGATATGTCTTTTAAAAATTCATGTTGGCTAAAGCATTCATCACCTCTTGATACAGTTTTATTCATTTTATTCAAGCAGGGATGCTTGGAGGTAAAGCAAAGGAATCTTGTGTCTGTGTAGCACTGTCCATATGACCCAGAGCCTGATTCTGTTCTTTTTACAGAGAATATGATGTTGGAACGAAATTAGTTTTTCCAATTTGTTTGGAAGGTTTGGGGTGAGATTAATTCATCACTACCAAGCCAAGTTGTTTCACCACATGATTACTTTATACCTTCTAGCCTAGTTCTGAAGTGATTTTGGCCACTGTATGCCTTTTCACAAAAACATTTCTGTAGTTACAGTGTCTGAAGCCCGTTTTGGATGACAAATTCATAACTATGCTTTTCTGTCTTCCAAACCATCACACTGAAGGCCCACAGCTGAATTTCCTCCACATGACAGTATTCAGGAACAACTGTCTTTCTCCTGCATCATCTAGCTTCAGCAATTTCATAGAGTTTTGGTATGATAAAGACATCTGATGTTCCAGCCTTCGTAACTGTGAGCTTAAAATCTGCTCTGCTGTGACTCCAATGTTTGCCTTCTTTCTGTCTTGATTGCTGCAACAGGGTCAGTCCATACTCCAAGAAAGACTGACTTAAAACCTTGGAGTGAACCTGTAACTCAGCTTGTAACACTCATTCTGGTTGAGAATGTTCACTTGGCTTGGCTTAGAGCTCAGAGACATGATGGGGGGGGAAAGTGAAGCAGTGGAAACTGGAAAGGGATTTCCATTGAAAAGGCTACAGAGGAACAGGAGCACTGAGATTTGCTGCTTTCTCTTTTGGGGCAATGTAAGCAGGATTAGGGAATGAACCAAAGTTGAGAGTCTCAACATGAAGGGTGCTGATGCACAGGCTGGGGTACAGCAAAGGCAGCACTGACAGGAGCAGAGCACACAGCAGACAACAACATCCCAACTCCCAGGACAATTCAGTATTTCTAATGCACCAAGACCACATGCAAAAGCACACGGGGGATACAAAGCCTACAGCTTCCTTGGTCTTACATGTACCTACGCACTAGAAAACACTTTGCACCAGAAGGGTTGTCAAGCCCTGGCAAAGCTGCCCAGGGAAGTGGTGGAGTCACCCTTCTTGGAGCTGTGTAGATGTGGCTCTTGGAGAGATGCTTTAGTGGTGAGCTCAGCAGTACTGGGGCAAGAGTTTGACTTGATGCCTTTAGGAGGCTTTTCCAAATGAAATGATTCTATGATTCTATCTGAAAATGATACAACTCAAGTATATTCTTGGACAAGAGGAAAGCTGGATGTTTTCCAAAGTTGAAGTGCTAGAAGAACAACAATACTCCATTCCCTTGCCCCCAACACAGTATATCCAAGCCAATATGACATTCAGAGTTCCTGATGATGACAATCACTCACTTGCATCCATTGTGGTAACTACTGCAGTGAATAACTAGATGTTCAGGATATGAACACTCACTCAGAGCCTATGTATAGCCATGACTCACCAACCACGAGGAATTCATAGAATTCCTTTGTAAAATTATTTAAATGGTAATTTTTGCTGCTAATTGTTTTTCACATGATGCATCATGATATTACTATAACTGAAGAAATGTGCCAGGAACCAATAAAACACCTTTTCTTGGTTTTGATTTGACCTAACTTTAAAAACAGATGCAACTTTGCTCAGTATTACAAAAAATATTTGTTGATAATAAGTGAAAACAAATACTTACCTCCTAGAGATACTTCTGTATGGCTTGGTTCACCTGGCTCTGAAATGAAATAAATACAGTCAAATGAATATGAATATAGTTTCAACAAGATGAATCAGATTAGGGAAATTAAGTTTTCCCTGAAAAAAACACCTCATTTTTCTTTAATAATCAGACTCATATCTCTTTGTCTGCCAGAAATTTGTGTAGCTTTCTGTAGTCTGCAACAAAATATGAAAAAACCTCAAGCATTTATTACATTCAACTATGTAACACCTTCTGTTCTAAGAATGGTTCACTGTGGCAGACATGTCACCAAGACCCAGAACAACATAACATGCATTTGCACAGAATACACCAAATTTGGAACAGCTTAAAGAGTCACCACTTCTCCTAAGCACTGTCTTTGATGGCAAGTATGTGTATTTTGGGGGAGAGTGGGAAGGTGCATAACAGAAGACAAGAAGAGTGCTTTAATTCCATGCTGAGTTTTCTGCTATCTCTGCATGGATTGTAGATGAACATGTTCTAGGAAAACCATTTAACCTTTTTAACACTGAAGATGTTAAGGACCAACAGACTACAGCAAGCTCACAGACAACCAGCAGCTGATCTCTTCCCTCCCACAGCTCCACATCTAAGCAGAGGAGCCAGTAGTTTCCTTTATAATCATCTTCATCATACAAGTGTCCCTTACTCTTAAAATGTTTATCAGACGTTTTCTCTTAGCTTCCCAGTTTCTTTGTGTAATGATTTATTCAGTCAATTGCAGAAGTTTTCTCCCCACTACACCAACGTAGGATACACATTTTTAAAAGGTATATGAGCATTTAAAAGCTGTATTGGATCAAAGCAAAGTTGCCCAATCACATTTACTTTAGCTAATTCAAAGCCCAAAGCTAAGTTCTCCATTCAGACTAAGATGGGGGATGTGTGTGCAGTCCCAGACACAATCAAGAAGGGTTACAGAGCTTGGCAGCAGGCAGAAATTCCATCCAGACCCCACTGCCAGCTATGCAAACTTCACTTGGCTGGACAGGCAGACATGCACACATTTGAGTTAAGCAGACATTAATAAATGGATACTGAATTGCCTTTACACATTGCCCCCCACTAATCTTTCTTTCCAGCTCACTCATCATCTGTAAAAAATCAAATCAAGGAACACACCAAAGATACAGGTTGAAGAAAGTAGAGGCACTTTCCACTACTATTAAAATGTAGCACACCCTTTATCAGAATGAAATGGCTTATCATGAACACCTTATACCTAGGAAATGACTGCTAATGACATCTGCCAATAAGATGCAGAACTCCATCCCCCATCCCTCCTGCACAAACACGTGTCACACTGCATCACCTGGTAGTGCTGTGGCTGCTGCTGGTGCTGTTGATGGTGCTGCTGCTTCTGCTTCTCCTTCAGCTTCTTCCAGCAGGTCTAAGATTAGACAAGATATTTGTTTTACTTCACAATGAAAATGGTTCACATGCAACACAAGGACAACCTTGGAATCTGCAAATCCTGAAACTTGTCACATGAGCAGGGGACTAACACTGTGATTGAGATGCAGTTCAATTCTTTTTGTTACAGGAAAAACATTCCCTGTCTTGCGTGCAAGCACCAAAAATTTCCTCTTAAGTATCTTCAGATGAAGAACAAAACATCATAAGCAGTTGACTCAGAGCCTTTCAATCGTTCACCTTCGAATCTATCCATCAGCATAAGATCATTTTGATCATAATTAGTGGACACAGCTAATGCCCAAACCTCATGTGGTCCATGACCAATCTGCTTCCCCAGTCCCAACACACGTTATGTGTTCAACTTACGCTGAACCGGCAACAGTTCAATGGATACTTCCATTTCTAACTGAATTCCCTGGAAATACACATTTACTTGCCTGGAAGGCTCCCCCTTGCAAAGAGACCTCTCTCCCACCTCAGAAGTACACCTAGGTCTGTGAGTACGTCAGTGGGAGCTCCTGGCTACAATATCCTCTTGAGAACATTTCATACTTGCAGTACACAGACCTCAGCTCGTTAGCTGGAATACACTGGTGGCTGAATGCATTTGAATAAACAAGGGTTGCTAAGGCTCAAGGCTGGGTAAGACCAATTAGTGTCAGGTCATTTGGCCTTTGAATTTCTAATCTGACATTGGTTCACAAAGAACACCACACAAGCAGCACTGTAGTGACAGTCTTTGTCATTTGTTTTTTCTATTAAGTTACATCTAACAACCAGATCACAACTACTTTAGCAACCAAAATACTATACCTTTCCCTCCCACTACCCCAAACAATTTCATTGTCAGGGCCAAATTTGCCATGGCACTTCAGCTAACTAGAGTCTGCCTTTCTAAAAAGTTGTAGTTTCAGCAGAATGCATAATTTTTCACTGGAACAGGGTAGTGCAGCTACTGGAAAGCTCTTGCTTACTAACTGCTACTGTGGTGGATTTAAGCCTACAATGTAGGAACTCTCATGTAAGTGTGCTGCTCAATCAGGATCCTAAATTTCTTTGGGACTCTGCAGCTGAAAAATACAAAATCAGAGTCTTGCATTTTCATATCAAGTCAATGTTAATCTCATGCTGTTTAAATGTAAACTTATCTCCCTGTCCTCAAGCTAACTGTACATACATATTTAGTTAGGAAATCTCAATGAGAAATACACAGGTAAGTGTTATACAGAGACCTTAACAACTCTGCTACTAAGATACAATGCAGAAAATGAATCTGCATTTGTCATCAGGGTCTCATAAATACTTACGATTGTTAATCACAAGTCCTGGAAACGGTCTGGAAAAAAAAGAACAAACCTGATTCTAAAATGGACTGCATGGCATTTCCTCCCAATGTAACCTCCCCATACTTTCTATAACACAGGTCATGATAAAAAATTAAAAGAAAGTAAAATAGAAGGAATAGCAGCTCTTGGGCACATTGGTTTTTCAAAACTAGCATTTTGAAAAGTAACATATATGGGAAGAGTTAAACCTTTCCCTCAGTCACCTGCTACTTAGCAAGGGGTCACCTCTTCTTCAGGGTTCAATTATAAAACACATCAAAGTCCTTTTGGTTAGAATATGTCATGGTTGAGGCTGAGAATTCAGACCCCTTAGTAAAATCTGTTCAAGAAATTTCTCTCTCTAAAGATAAACTGAAGTTTTTAAACTCCTATGAAGCCATCTAGGATTTGAGAAGTTACAGAAACTGTTCAATTTTTATTTTCAATTCCTCCTTAGAATGATTATTAAGTTTGATCTGTTTTGCTTCATGCATACAAGTTATCATTGGATATCTGTGTGTGTATGTCTGTGGAGATATACACATACAAATGAAATTCCCTTATACTGTAGTTGGACAATACTGTATTTTAAAATATTGAATAGAAACCAATGAGCTCTGGATTTGTCTCAAAACTTGGTATTATGACTAGGAGAGCAAGGTCCAGAAAACTATATCACTTTTTTACACATTATGATTAGATTTCAAATCAAAAGACAGTTTGCTGTAATGTACAGTATTAGTAATATGCCTTTTGTCACACTAAATCGGACATGTCCTCCAACATTCATGCTAGGAACATCTGGGCTTCATTTGACCTCATATATTGTTATCCAAAAAGAGCCCACACTTATTTAAAGATGTACTACAGCTTCTATTCTCTCACATTTATTCCAGCTATGGGGCTGTACTCACAATCTAATTAATGGCAACTACATACCTAATGACAGTGAACTTGATAGAGTCTGCTGATTCCAAAATCTTCTTCATTGAGCTGATTTCCAGATAACTGGGTGCTTTAAATGCCACACCTGGAGGCATTCCATCCACCAACACACAGCCAGGGTTGTTAGTGATTTTTCTGTATGGAACTTTTACAGGAAAATTCATACCAGTGGCTTCACCTAAGTGAGAAAGGTCATGTTTATTTTCAAACTTACAGTATTTATGATTATACTGAAGAAAAATGATTAAGAAACAAAACTCAAACCATGCTTTCTATCAGATCTGAAACTATGAAATTCACTGGACAGTGAAACAATTACAATGTTAGAAATGAGGATGTGGATTACAAATATGAATATTACTATGAGAGCATTAGTCACAACTCCAACTCTGACAGCTCAGCATATGAAGAGCACAGATTCTGCCCTTAGAGAACAGAATATAAAAAGAGACACCTATATGAAGGATGTGCTATGAAAAGCAATCTATGCAGCACAAGTGAAGGAATTTCAGAAAAGGAAACCCAGGTCATGACTACTGTTCAATGCAAAGTAAAAAAACCAAACAAAACTATACACAGCAAAAAGGTTAAACTGCATTTTTAAATTTACTCAAATCCCAAGTATTAAGAGGTCAGGATTACAAAGTCCTGAGAAGAACCATGGAACTGCCAGCAAAATAAATACTTCATACATGTTGACAAGAGAGAACAGGAAAAGGGAAGGGCAACCATGAAGAAATCTAGACTCTTAGGACATTGTTTAAACCAACAAACTGCCTACATAATTTACAAAAGATTCTTTTTGGAGTCAAAGCACAACATTTATATGCAATTCTCAAATTTGTTCATTTTAATGACCCTATAAATAATTCACTGTGAGTGAACATTCATTCAGTAACTTCAGTATGAACAACATTAATTGCACTCACACCTATATAAAAATGGAGAGTAAGAAATAATTACCAAATTTCTGGCTAAAAAGATCATTCACTTGCTCTCTCAGTTGTCTGGCATTTTCTACTTTTGGCAGTCGCTCACTTTCATCACCTGGAAGAAATTGATAAAATAGTGTAACAATTAAGCACAAATTTTCCCCCTGAAGCTTGTTTATCCCTGCATGTTTACTCAAAGCAGGTATACCCTAGAGATTCTTAACAGGCACTGTCCTCGTTCCTCATTTTGGAAGTAACACTGAATTGTAGAAATACACACAAATAGATGGTTGCTAAGAAATTACAGATTCCTGCAACGGTTTGGTTTGGAAGAGACCTTAAAGATCATCCAGTTCCAATGGGCAGGGATACCTTCCACCAGACGAGGTTGCCCCAAGCCCCATTCAACCTGCCTCTGAAGACTTACAGGGATGAATCTAGAGATGTCTACAGATGATTTTGTAAGTAATTTAAACCAACAAATTGTATTTCACTTTCTTACAGAATATAGAATGATATGTAAAGGTAAAAGCAAAGTGATCAATCAGAAGATGGCCATAGCATGCAACAAAAAAAGCAGTAATTGGTATTAAGAAAAAGCAGTTCAGCCTGCACGATCACTCAATTTCAAGTACTGACATCTGGAAGTTGCCAAAAACTACAAATCAATACAATCAACTACAATAAATTTTTATTGTATCATAAAAATGTGAATACTTCTTAACAGGTGGTTGGACTAAGAATATTCCAGAGATGTCAGTGACGAGATATTAATGAGTACTGAATAATATTTACCATTTCAGCAAAACCAAATGGTAACTTATGTTCTTTCTAGACTGAACTTGTATTTCAGCAAACCAGCCTGACTGTAGGAAAAGATTTTATCAAACTAAAGAGATATCAGGGAGAATATAAGCATAAGTAGTATGTGAAACCAGCCAGTATACACACCTGGTATGGTTACTTGAATGATGTTTAGGTCTTCAACACCTGCAGTTTTGTTCACTGCTGTGTTTGTGGTCCCTGCTGTATTGGCATTACTGGAGGAATTACTTTTTCCTAAGAGGATTAATTTAGAAAACATTTATAGAGAGCTCAAAATCTTCAGTCTCATCTATAAAGAAAATATTGCAAAACAACAAATATTGGCAAAGTTTTCAAAGAGGACCTAGCTTCAGTTTCAAAATGGGAGCACTTATTCCATGACCTACCTACCTGACACACTTTTCTACTGGCTGCCTGCACTCCTGTCTCTGGCATGTGTGTCATTTAGATGATCTACATACTAGGAACAAAGAATTTATCTCTAGACCTGAATAACTTCTATGAATCCTACATTATTGGCTACATTTTGATAGAATGTAGTAAAGAATACATTAGAGGCACAATTATTTGTGAATAACTTTAAAAAATTAATATTCCCTTCTAAGAGCTATATTGAAACAGTAACTGGTAATGCCTTTTCCCATCTTAAAAACAAACAAACAAACAAGCAAGCAAACCAAGCAACTCCAATATACAATAAATCTTTCAGGAATTTAACACCATGCTGCTCTCATAATTAATATTTAACCCTTGAAATAAACTGTTATCTAGAAAGTTAAGCAGTTGCAAAACTCACTTTTGGAGCTTTTAGAAGAACTTTCTTTGACAGCTGCCTCAAGCATCTCAGGCCTGCAAAACAGATTGAATATTTTACATACAATAATAAAATTATAACATCAACATTAAAGAAAATCCCATTTTCTAAAAAGGGTAACTATGTGATATCCTCTCAGTCAGTCAAGAATGCATTGATTGAGAGGATCCATAACTTTACAGAATCACAGAATGGTTAGAGCTGGTTAGAGCTGGAATGAACCTAAGCCCATACAGTTTCTTGCCCTGCCATGGGCACGGACACCTTCTACTAGACCAGGTTGCTCAAAATTTCCAACCTGGCCTTGAACATTTCCAGGGATGGGGCAGCCACAGCTTCTCTGGGCAACCTGGCTCAGGGCCTCACCACCCTCCCAGTGAAAATTTCTTTCAAATTTAACCCTGTCCTCTCTCATTTTAAAGCCATTCTCCCTTGTTCTATCTCTACATGTCCTTGTAACTTCTCTTGCCACTATTTCTGCACCAGCACAGGAGTATCTAAATCTGTTCTAGGCAAAAGAAAGAAAAATTCTTACAGCCTTCATTAAAATAATCTCCACTCCTCAGCTCTCAATACACAACCAGCAAGCTTTATGAATAGCCCAGAAGTGTTCCTTGCAGTAGGAACTAAAACAACGTGATAATTGTGATGGATTAAGAAATATGGACTTGCTCTTTCTCTCACAACAAAGTCTAAGAGTCTTTCAGAACAAAGAGATTATAGTGTCTTGTTCCACTTGCACAAGAGTTTCCAACCATTTCCTCAAGTACTAAAAATATTCCAGTATGTATTTTATCGAGTAATTTAGCAAATTGGCAACACAATTTCATTTTTTGGTTTAAATTTCAATTCTCATAGAACAGATTATCAAAGACATATGGAAGTCTTACTTTTTAATAATAAATTTTATTTTGGATCTATTTCTCAGGATCTTCTCTAGTCTTGGAATCCCAAAAGTTGAAGGTTGGCGGAAGGGCACTCCCTCAGGTAGTCCTTCCACGTGGAAAACCTCTGGGAAGGATTCAAACAGTCCATATGGCACCCTCATTGGCCCATTGAGTCCCAGTGCTTCCCCTGAAATGCAACAGAGCTAGTAAGATACCAGTTATTAAACTGATGTGTATAGAAACAGAATACCTCTGATATATAGAGTAGCTGGCACACACATACTCCATTAAGTAGAACCAGCAGGCTTTGCCTTTTTTGACAGCTATGAGTATGCAGGAAGAAAATTAACAGTTTCAAACATAACTCATTCTGTTGCTGTAAATCTCACCATAATTTGCTGAAAATTAGTAATATGCAGCCAGCTCATGCCACTGGCTTGGTCTGCATACAAGACTATCCTTTCTGTATGCCACTTTGTTGAAGGCAATGCATTCTGCCTCTTTCTATCCTAGAGAACAGCACCAAGGGCAGGTGAGATTAGTGCAAAAACCTGCACTCAGAAGAGTAATGATAAGCCATTACTTCTGAAAGTCCCTAGTTTCCAAACAGCCTGCACTAGAAGAAGTGCTGGAATATAGTGGAGCACATTTCTGCAGATACCACCTATAACCTGTTTTGAATCATGCAGAGTCATACAAAGTACCTTTTATAAGCAGAGTGATGAAAGTTCAAAATGATGTGCCAGTATGTGGAACCACTCTGTCTGTGGATCATTAAAAAAACTGTAATCCAACTACAACTTCTCTATTTTCAAATCCAAGTAAAGTTAACTACTGGAAATGGGACACTGGATTGCAATACATGAGAATGAACTCAGAAAGGAAACTTTAAGGTACACAAGGATTGCAGGACCTCTGGAATAAACATATGAACACCTCTCATATATCTAATGCATGTTCATAAGAAAGGCATCTCAGTAAAAAAGAATCAATAAACATACCACATTTTTCATTAAAAAGAATTTCAACTTCCTTCTTTAAGTTAGCGATTTTTGAACTCCACGCCTCTGCCAGGAGGAAATTGGAAGAATTAGAACAACGCTCACACAACAAATCAGTCTTTGAAAAACACTTTAACAAATGTTTAATAAATTATTATGCTTGATAACCAATTTACTATGGCAGTAAAAATGTAAAAAAGCAAAATGGCTTTCATTCTACAAAACTATATCCACATCAATCCTGATTTTCCTGAAGCTTTGAAAGATACTGCCACTAGATAAAGCAAAGGTGATTAAAAGCTAAATTAATCCAAGAGTGACATAAATTTACTATCAGATAGCATAAAATTTATTATCAGAGAGCATAAAATTGAACCAGCACCCAGAACAGTGGCAGAGAGTTCCTCATATTTTCAGTGACAGAGCCCTGAAACACATGCCTCTCTCCTGAGAACTTTAATCTCCAGCACAGTTTCTGCTTTAGTGGTGTGATTAAATGTCCATCTAGGTAGGATTTTGTTTCTGACAGCCATCAGAGCAATTACTAAGCCAGTTTACTCATGGCTGCACTAAGTGGGCCATGGCTGGTCTACAAACTCAGTCTAACGTTTAAAAAAGTTCAGATTAAAAAAAAAAAAGCCTAAGTCTAACAGCAACAGGAAAATCCAAGAAAACTATAGGCAACTCTGAATACCACCCATGCCAAATTAGTATCTCATTCACTCTCAATTGGCTCAGTAGGAGTAAGTAATTCCTTTCTTACACATTTTATGGCCATACAGCTAAAAAGAAAGCATAGAAAGTGTAATACAGCTAAAAAAAGATAAAGCAAATAACAGCAAATTCCTACACAAACATAAGCAAATAAACTCAGAATGTAAGTATGCTGGAAAAAAGGTTTACTGAGACATGGAACTACTTACAGCTATTTTGAATGCAGTCCCTCCTCTCACTTGACAATGAAGAATTTTTCTGGATGTAAATTGACCCTGCTTTCAATACTGAGATTTCTGCTCCAGAGCACTGCACTAACAGGCCTGGGCCTCCATGGCCAAAAAGCTCTGGCCTACATTCATGAACACAACTACATGACTTTCAGCCCTGTCCAGATTTTCCTTT
This sequence comes from Muscicapa striata striata, assembly GCA_030060385.1. NCBI lineage: Eukaryota > Metazoa > Chordata > Aves > Passeriformes > Muscicapidae > Muscicapa > Muscicapa striata. Next base: position 2,077,200 of record JAREIS010000032.1, on the reverse strand, counting down.
ACTGATTTTCCAGAACTGGAGAGGTCGATCATGGCAATCATGCATAATCAGGTCTGACAGGTCATGACTTAACTAATGTTAGTTCAAATCCTTCCTGGTCCCTACATCCCTCCTAGGTATCTCAGCACTATTATGCAAAATATTTCAAATATCTCTGCAAAGCATTTCAAATTTGTGGAGGGCTTATTAAATTTATGCACATAAATCAGATGTATCACATCTCAGCTGAGTTTATGCACTTGGTGGTACTTTGCACCAGAAAAGTCCTTCAAGGGTCTGCAGCACTGTGCAGTAACCGACCAGCAAAAATTTAAAACTGACTCTGCACCTGAATCAATAAGATCTAATGGATCTGGGCTGCATTTGTACAGCATACTCCACATATCATCCAGGATTTCTCTAATGCAGATTACTCCATATAATGAAGAACTGAATGTACACAAAAGCAAGAACTTCAGTCATTCACTAACTGTACAACAGAACATGAACTCAAAATATATGATATGTAATCTTGGTGTTCCATACCAACATTAAAGGAATGCATGTGTGCTAATTCCCCCAACACTTACCAAAAGAAAATCCTCCTCTTCTTTGATGTTGGTTCAAATTTTTATTGGAGCCATTGTTTCGAGAATTTGTTTTTCGTGCTTTTTCAGGACCTAAAAAGAGACATTACATATATAACACAGACAGCAGAAGCAAGACATCATACAAAGAGAACAATGCATCAAACCTGATTACTAGAGAAATCTTCAATCAAGAGAATAAGTGAATTCTACTCTCGAATCAAGAGTAGAAAAAAAAAAAAAAAACAAAAAAAAAAAAAAACCAAAAACACTTCAAGAAGGTTCTAGAGTTGTATTTAAGCATTTAATACTACTGACCACGTCTGTCATTTCTCTGCTCAGGACTATATCAGTTCCCACATCTCTGCTAGGAATAATGGGCCCAAGCAAGCTGTCAAATTCCAGCACTTTACCTAAGTGCACAAACCTAAGTTTATCATCTACACAGCATGCAGCTTGTTTCAGAAATTAAAAATAAAGTTGTTTCTATATTGAAGTGTATCTGGAGCCTTGAAGTGAAACAGAGTTTGCTACATTAGGTGTATGTTATTTATGAGCTATGAAAGCTTAGAACAGCAGAAAATATCAGAAGAATATAATAAAAAAAACATCAGAAGAATATTTAAGAATATTTCTTCCATACTGTCATCAACAGTAACTTCAATCTCTGGGATACTTGAATTCTCAGAAGAACTTCGTGACCTTCTGGAACTCCTTGGACTAGATGCTGGAAGCCAAAAGAACACAAGGTGTAAAGCACAAATCTTGAACACAGTAAAAGAACAGCTGTATTCTAAGAATTCTAACTGACTGAACTAAGTAGAGTGTGCCCAGCAAACCCTGAACAATACAGAGATGCTCACAACCTTAAAAAGTAGGTTTAGTGCTCTTGAAAAAGGCACACCTACATCTTCCACTAATTCAGAAAAAAATACTTTGTTTTTGTAAGTGTGAAGGAGAGTTTTGGTACTTTTTATTATCTAAACCTCTAAAAAACTACTAACATCTGAATTTTCTACAGACAAAAGATGCTTTTATTCTTTTCTTGTAAAACACCATTATTATTTACTGCAGTTCACAGCTCTCAGTTAAAAATGGTTGAAGCCATTAAAAGTAAAATAAAAGTTGTCAAAATTGAGTGAATTCCATTTTCTGCATTAGAATAGTCAAGCAAAAAAGCAGACACATCTATGGTTTGAGTGTCTTTTGCAAATAATAGCAGATTTAGAGGCTACTATGCTAGACCATCGTAAATAATGCCCTTTATTTACAACACCTGTATTCCTCAACCACAAAGTCCTCTCAGTCTTCTAGGAAAGCAGAAAGGAAGTATTTGCAAATGGATGGCAGTAAATAATATGTGATTGTTTACCTTTCTTTAATTTATTAACCACTCTTAGAGGCAAATGGGAAGTGACAAGGTCAAGCCTAGAAGTTGAACAGAATAAATCCAATCAATTGAAGACGAGTCATACAGCAATATGTCACCAATTTCTTGTAATTCAGTTGAGTTTCAATTACATAGTATCAGCTCTATACAATGAAATGCTGTTAGAAGCATGGATGACTCTCCATCTACTACAACCACAAAAAAATAGAAAACACAAAGCTGTCTTTTCTATTCTGCAATTTTCTTATGGGTTTATTTCAAGGAAAAAAAAAAAAAAAAAAAAAAGCAAAGCTTCCAGACCATTTCCCCCTTCAATTCTTGATGCATGAAACACACAATTTATACATCTACAGAAATTTAATGTGGAATGTATGTCCTTGTATGAGATAAAACATATATGCAAAATATTCTTTGTGTTTCATGGAAGCAGAGTTTAGGTAGCAGTTAAAGCCTAGAGTTGTTGAGAATGAAGTGAAATAACTTCAAAGTCAGAGGTAAAAATAAATGGATCACAAACTTACTTCTTAATAACAAATTTGATTTTTTTATTCGCACGCATGATTCTTTCAAGGCGTGGAATCCCAAACCATGTGGGACTCCGGAAGGGAACTCCTTCTGGCAAGCCTTCAATAACCAAGGCATCAGGGTTTGATTCAAATACAGAATAGGGAACTTTCACTGACTCTGAAAGCCCCAGAGCTTCGCCTGAAAAAAAAGATTAAATGATAGATTATACACTTAAATGGGTGGAATTTTATCTCAAATTTCTTTGATTTTAAGAATCTTGTCTTACAGAAGCAGTGCTCTAAGCTAACAAGCCTCTCGCAAAAAAAAAAAAAAAATTTAAATATATTTAAACAGATACCCTATTATTTTCTGTGGAGTAACTGCAAAAGGGAACTTGGCACATCTTGTTACGATAATATCTAATATTGGCCTGCAGTGCCTAATGTTTTATTTTCAAAACTTCTTTTCATCCAAAAGCTTTTGTGCAATCATTTCGTCACACAACTGGAAAAATAACAGCCTAGGATGGTGTTATAAAAACATTTATGTCAGTTATAGGTATGAGGAGTCAAGATTTCCATATCTGTCCTAGTATACTTCTGATGCTTAAGTAAATACAGAAACATTTAAACAGAGGAGCTTTAAAATGCAGCAGCATTACAGAACAGTTCATTTAGCATTTAACTTACCAAACTTCTTACTAAATAGATCTTCTACATCATTTCTTAGCTTTGTGATCTTGCAATTCCAATCATCTTTCCCTGAAAAACAGAAATAGGTGTCAGAGAATCCCCTGCAGCCCAGGGTGCAGCCCATGGAGAGGCAGCTGCAGCCAGGGAGGGCACAGGGTGCACAGATCCACCCACAGCCCCTGGAGGAGCCCATGGAGGAGCAGGTGGATGCTTGGAGGAGGCTGTGAGCCCATGGGAGACCCATGGAGAGAGCACCCGTGCTCCCAAGCTGAAGCAGCCTGTCCTTGAAGGACTGCACTCCGTGGAGAAGTGACCCATGCCACAGCAGACTGAGGGGAGCTGCTGCTTGGGGGATGGACTTGTGTAGCAGCAGTCTGGGGGAGGACTGGTGCTGCTGAGATGAATCCATATCAGAGAAGTTCACAGGGAACTGTCCTCCATGGGAGGGGCCCCAGGGTGCAGCAGGGGAATGACTTCTGTCCCTGAGCAGGGGAGAAGCTCCAGGCAATTAACTGACCATGGCCCCATTCCCTCACACAGCTGGGGATGAGGCAGAGCTGCAAGGAGGGAGGGGTGGGGGAAAGGTGCTCTTAAGGGTTAATTTTACTTCTCATCCTGCTCTGATTTTGTTAGCAATATATTCACCTTATTTCTCTAAGTTGAGCCCGTTTTGCCCATGGTGGTCTTTGATGAGGGATCTCTCCCAGTCTTTATCTCAACCCATGAACCCTTCTCTATAATATTTTCTCTCCTCTGTTCAGCATCAGAGGAGAATGAGGGCACAGTGGGTGCCTGGCATCCAGCCAGAGTCAGCCCATGGCATCATACTTTATTAATTTTCATTACACTGACAAATAACAATTAACTGCTACTGAGCCAAACTGATTCTGAGCTGTGAAAGGCATGCAGGAAGGAAGCTATACAGAATTTGTTTCCAAATCAGATTTTTTATTCATAAATTACCTATTTCGCTTATTTCTAGTGTCTTATACATGGCAAGATGCATTATTTTTTATTTTCAGTCAGGCATACTTGATGGATTTCACAAGCATTTAACACCTGCACATGTGTTCATACTTATTCACATTTTAGTCCTAGTGGCAAAGGAATCAGACTGACTAATTGACTTTAAAAATCTGTTATTCACAAACTATCTGTTCATGGCACAGGGATTACTATTTTCCAAAATAATAATATTTTCCTTGAAAAAGTCTAATACTCTTTAGCAACATTAAGTTTGTGTCTGCAGTAAAAAGATCCTTGGCCTTTGTCTGGGAAAGTGGTTTTCACTGGGCTCAAAGCCCAGGAGAATATTTGCTGTGTTTATTTCTCTGACATTAGACCCTGGACCCCAGCAAGCATGGTGGGCACTGGTAATTCCAGAATCACCTATAAATTAGTGAAAAATACAGTGAAATAACTAGTACCAAGAAAAAAGTATTGGGTACATTCCAACAGTCTAGTGTTTAAGAATCATCACCAGTACTCACCTGTTATTTCAGAAAGAGTGATTAGCTGGGTTTTTACTGCTATCACTGGCACATGCTGTTACTACTTTGAAAAAAACCCAAACTTGATGCTGTCTTTTCTTGCTCCACAGTAAAAGCAGCTTTTTCTATTTAACTACCCTCTTACTAAATATGAGTTTTTTCCTAAAATCCAAAAAACATCCACAATACCTTGTGATGATGTGACGACTGCTTGCATGATTATTAAAGCATATTAAATCATATTCCTTCTTTAATTTTTTTTCCTCCAGCAAGCTGAAAACATAGGATGCCCTGAATCTTGGCTTTAATCTTGTTCTTACTACACACAGATTCAGACTCCTGAAAACCCAATGAGATCTGGATTGCACATTCCTGTAGTAAGAAAGCACTAAAACACTTCAATTCAGGGCATTCAGAAATACACCCCAAACTGATTCTTCTCCCTGTTAAAGGTAAGTCATGCTTTCAAGAGGTCCCTACAATTCCTTACCAACAGAGACCTCAAAGAGCCCAGGGTCACCTGTGAAATCTCAAGGGACTCAAGACCTTTGACTGAGGCCAGGACAGTCACTCCAGTTCTCTGGGGCTCTAAAGGTGACCCAGTCTAGTTATTCAAAGGCAGCAGGGACTGCACCAGGGTTTCACAAGCCAGGAAGCCATCCATATTCACAGTTATTGCTTCCAACCCTCATGAAGAATATGCCAAGTCATCACAAATGGGTTACTTCTTAAAAAATGCTGCATTGATCTAGATTTGTTTCCCCATCAAACCCTTCCATTCCCACTTGAAGACAGCACTTGTCTTACCTTGACTGTTTGGTCTGGGGTAAATAACTTTGCTTGAAGTCTGATTTAGAAGCTCTGGCCTGCAACCAGGACACAAATAATCTACTTATTCTTGACATAAAATTAAATACTACGACCTATTATAAAGTGAATTGAAGAGTTTGAAATTTTCTGTTATGTTTTTCACACTTGTCAACATGCTAACAGATATGCAAAACATATTCTGAAATACATGTCTGGATTGCAAATGCTCTTTTTATGATTCAGAATATTTAATTTGCCTCTTTGGTAACTAGAGACCAAATGCTTCACGACTTAATGAAACCAAGTGCTTAATTTCAAATAGGGTGTTTGTTCAGACTCTTTCTTAAAAAAACCTTCCATGTTTAGACTTACCTTTTGATCACAAATTTTATTCTGTTGCCCACTTCAATTATTTTTTCAAGGCACGTGATTCCATACCAGGAGGGACTCCTAAAGGCAACGTTCTCTGGCAGCCCCTCAACATAGAGGTCATTTGGATGAGCTTCAAATATCTTGTATGGAACAGCTTTGGGTTCAATGCTCCCCAAAGCCTTGGCTGTTGGAACAAAATACATCCAGTAACTGTTCAAATTGGCCCATCAACCTTCATTAAAAGCTAGCTGATACCTATTTACAACTTGATACAATTCCTCAGGTTGTTACAATTGTGATCTGAAAATCTGGAACAATGCAGGACATCTAAATCCAACAGAACCCAAGCTTCTGCACATAAAAAATGTAAAAGATTTGGAATTTGGTAAAAAATTTGGTATGATGTTGCTGTTGGGCAGTCACAATACCAGGCTGGACTGCTCACTGAGACATTATACATTTGTTTTATCCAAGGTTGTTAATCTGTTATAGACTATCATGAAGAACTTTATTCTAGCTCTTATCAAGTTGACTATTTTTTCATATTAGACAGAACATAAAAACTCACCCAGAAATGTTTTAATACTAATAACGATGATATTGCAGTGGATATAAGTAAATGGCTGTTTTATTCACCACCAAAGGAAAAAAATCCGAATAGGAAGGAATTGAGAGCAATCAGAAGAGCTGTATATATATGACCACTACTTCTTTTTAAGCTATGAATTAATCTTGTAGAAAGGTAATACATATATTGCAAGTAAACTGCTTGTATAAGCAGTAAACTATAACATTCTTTTTCATTGAACTTCCAGAATTTTAAATACTTGAAAAAAAAATCTGAACAAAGGTCTCATTCGCATAGACATTCAAAGGAAGGAATGAAAGCAACCTTCAAGAAATACAAAGCCATAAAGAAAAGAAAATAATAATACTGTACTCACCATAACTTTTACAGAAAAGTTGATCTACCATCTTTCTCAGTCTGGTGATTCTGGCATACCACTGCTCTCTCGCTGGATTTGAGGCTGACACAGAACAAAACCAATATTCCCTAATTATTTTGGTTATATTTTCAGTTGTTCAATTTATAGGATGCATAATCATCCTACATTTTCAGGTAACATGTAAATGCTGTGTATAAGAAGTATGGATTCAATGTGAAACTAGAAAAAAATGATCATAAAATAATGACAGATTATTAAAACTGACAAAACTCCACTGAACCAGTGACATCACTCTTGCTACAAAAGACACAGAGTGTATTGGCCAGAGGAAGTGCAATACCAACACCTAGCTAGCTCATTGTTTTTCCTTCTGCCAAGCTCAATCAAATCCATTGACAGTAACACTAGTTTGGATAACCAGTGAAAAACTCTATAGCTAAAGAAAATTTAAAATCAAAGCAATTGCTTGCAATATATTATTTGTAAAAGCAAATTGCAACCATCACTAAGACTGACAAAGAAGAATAAATGTCTCTGCACTTTTACAACTCACACATTTGAAAACCTACCTCCTGAACTGGTCTTTTCCACTGGAACATCTTTCAAATTCAGAAGTTCGGGCCTGAAAGATTTAAGACACATATTTCAACAGTGACTGACACTTTGAGAAATTAGCCTCCAGCTACAGCCTCAAGTTATTACCTGCTGAAGGATCAAACCAAAAACCTCCCAGGGGACATAATGATCTCCAGCACTAAATTCCAACTAACACCAAAGTATCCTAAGAGCTGGCTGGAACACTACTGACAAAACATTTTTCAGTACCTGTATCTGCTGGAGCTGCAACATTTCATGGTAACATACAGGTTCCATTAAACTTACCTCTAAGATACACTTAATCAGAAACAAAGATCCAAACTAAAAAGTTAATCTCTAAAAAAGTAAACTTCAAAGCAGACACTTCTGTTAGAATATATAAAAATATATCTAATTTTATCCACAGTTGAACAAACAAAACTAAACATTTTTATGTTTCCCACAGAGCCAAACTAGATTTTTAGCTGCTCTGGCTACACATTTCAAAATCAATGAACACCATAAATTAATTTCTGTTCACAACTGAGACATATTTCACAAAAGCAGGTGCCAGCATTGCATAAATCATTACACCTATGTATATGATATCTGATTTGAAGTGAGACAAAAGGTAGATCTACACTTCTTCCCCTTTTCTAGTTACAAGCAAGCATTAGGATGATGGAACTGACCATGTTCCTCTCCAATGTAAGCAACCAGCACCCGTGGTAAAGGCAGCATCCACAGAGGCAGGAGCTGCCACAACCCCCAAATCTGACCACTGCAATCAGCAGACTCCTGTTCATTTCAAAAACTCTTGGACTATGCCCTACACCACTGAACATAGGAAAACAATAAGTAATGTAAAGACAAAAATGCAAAGTTCTTTACTTTTTAATGACAAACTGGATCTGGTCCCTTGCTAGAAGTATCCTCTCCAGCCGGGGAATGCCGTAGGTGGTGGGGCGCCGGAAGGGAATCCCTTCTGGCAGCCCTTCCACATACAAATCTTCTGCATGTGACTGGAAGAGTCCATATGGGATAGTCACTGGGCCTTCTGCTTTTATAGCTTCAGCTGTAAGGAAGAAGAGAATAAAAACATTAGACTAGTTTGTGGCTCTACTCAATTATCTCTGTGATACCACTCTGCTAAGCAATATAATTAGCACTGCAAAACAATCACAATAAAAAATGAACAGTCAATGAGTGGCAGCCTCTCTTCAGTGCTATTCTAAAGATTCTTTCACTTAAGGACTCTGTAATTGCAGAGGAAAGGACAGCCCTCTCAATTGTGGATGTCTAAAATACGTGAGCATGCAGGTGCTCCAGGAGACTGAGCACAACTGAAAAAAAAGAAGTCAAGTTTCGCACTTTGGTGCCAAACACAGATATCCCATTTTGAAATTACTCTGCTCATCAAAAAAGCTACTTTCCTCAATTTTATGTCTTCTAATAGTATTTAGTCCTTTGGTGCTGTCAGTTCTGGTGTGCTCCTGAGCCAATAAGAAGATGCATGCCAAAGAGCAGTCTGTCACTTGCTGTGACAAAGGCAATGGCTCGGAAGGGCGTGTAACACATACCGTATTTCTCTTCAAACACCTGTTCAACTTCAGCTCTCAAGCCTGAAATTCGCATATTCCATTTCTCTGCAAAGAAAAGAGGATGACATGCCAGACTACAAACAAAACTGAGAATCTCTTCTAAAATCTGTGTTACCAATAAATGAAATAAGAAGTGTGTACTTTTACTGATTGCTTGCTAACAGGTGCCTGCTGAGTACAGTACAGACTACACCTTAAAATGCATGGATACACTCAGAAAAAAAGAAAAGTACAGAATAAAATGTTTAAGATTACTTCCCAAACTTGTATATTAAATGAAGTTTAAAAAACCACAGCACAAACCAGGTTAAAGTAACTTCCAAAATTGGCTCAGTCAGCAGCTCTTGCTACCAGCAGGGGTAAAAGCAGTTTATAGCTGCTGTTGATAGTTATCTAAATTTGGGTGCTGAAAAGCTTAATTTGTGAAGCTTGATAAAGCTTAGAGAAAGTACATGGAGTTGTTTTGGTGCAAATCTGTACAACTACATGGATCAGGAGGCATCTGCCATCTTCTGCCTTAAACCACTGTTTCTCCAAACCCTGGTGCTGCAAAAAAACCCTATAAATCCTATTTCTGAAAGAAAATACAGCTGCAAGACAGAAGTTATCCAAATCCAAACCTGAAATCCATGGAGAGCTGGATTAAGTGGCAGAATTTAACATCTAATTTTCTGCCTGTAACAGAGCACATATTTACACTGTTTTTGTACTATCTCCATGATTTTAGGAAAATTCCACAACTCTTTTGTAGATGGTACCAGATGTTGTCTGGGCTTCTAAGCAAGAGTGAAGCAAGTGCACTTACAATTTATTTCTTACCCCGAAGACTTGCATCTAATAACTACAAAGGCCAAACAAAAGAGGCCATTCAAGCTATTACACTTCCAGCTGTCAAAAAATTCTTATATCGGACAAGACAGAGGACTGAATTTTGAGTCCATATCAAATATTAAATATTAATATTAAATATTCATTTAAATGAATATTTACTAAATGAATTATTAGATATTCATTCTCAGACCAAGGTACACAACTTTAAAGCACATATTTAAGCTTCTGTTTTTAAATATAATTTAATGGATATCAACAGGATAGAATGCTTCAGAAGTAGGCAAGAATCAGGAAAAAGGGTGTTTTGCCATGCTACCTCACATCCACACATCAACTTTTCATTCTAGTTATCTGGAAAATAATCTACATTAATTAACCAGTTTATATTTTGAAGTTACATCTTTGTGGATAAATCTATACAATTACTTCTGCCACCCTTTTACTGCTACCCTGTACTGCACAGCTTCTAATATGATAAATACATCTTGAGCTCAATGTTTTCTACTCCTGTGTGACTTTCACTGTACAATATTTCCCCCTTTAACTGTAGATACAGACCCAGATGAATCTCTCTTTGATTTCAGCACAACCACAGACTGTAATTTCCATTCACCAATGGAACAATGGAATAACAGCAGCTTTGCCAGAAGAGTCAGGAAAATATAAGCCAGAATTGGCTGATCTAAAGGTGAAGCTCCACAGAGCTGGTGAACACACATGGACAGTCCTGGGACAAGGGTTTCTAAAGGCATCTGTGTGACTCCAGACAAATCCAGAGGAAAATGTCAAGAATTGAGATCCCTTCAGATCATCAAGCTCTGAGGCAGACTCAGTAAACAATCTCCTCTAAAACTCAGGCTAGTTTTATCAGAGGGAGGATAGGAAGAAAGAATGTCATACCACACTACAAAGAAACCATATAAAAGCATATAAATAGTACTGTTCCAGATATTGGTGGTTGCTGCAATTTTAGGAGAAGCTGCTCCCCCCCAAGCCTGGTCCACATCTCCTCCTTAACAAGCTCATCAGAATGTTCCTACCTAAGCCATTAAGCTTCAAGGCTTCATTTTTCTCGGTTTCTAAATCCCACAATCACTGGCCAAATGTACTGTGTGGATCTTTTCAATCTACTACACTCTAGTCCCTCTCCCTCCAGTGGAAACACTACAGGGATTCATAATCAAATTACAGGTATTTTTATTTGGAATGGTGGATACACAGACAACAGGCAATTGGAAAAAAAATCATAAACTGGCTCACACTTTGATCTGCACACCGTTTTTTTTAGCTACTTTCATATTTTATTAAGTTGGACTACAGAGATATTTCAAAATTCAGAGGGTTTATCAGGTAACCAGTGCAATTTTTTAATCTGATTTTCAGCATTATTAACCACTGGACCCTGACCAAATGCTGTAAAAATATCCTCTTTTGCTTATGCAGCAAAGTTGAAGACCTACCACAAATCTAAGCCTACTTTTTGAAAAGCAGTTCAGTATTCCCCGGGCATCAAGATGGATGGTGACTTCTTTCTATTCCTATATAAACACCTTATGATATATGAAAAATATCATCCCAGTTAAATAACAATCCTGAAAACCTTCCCCATCTGTCCATTGTCTCCTCAATTTTATGCCTTTCTCTGCTCCTTGGGATATGTTCCAGAAATCACACAATAGGGACAATCTGCACAGTACACACACATTGATGTTCAGGTATTAGGCACACTCCTACTCCCATCACCCTGCCACAGAGAACTCTTTGAGGAAATAAAATGGGAAACACACACCTAACCATGGAAAACAAAGAGCAACTCCAAGCATGCTGCAGGCTGACAAAACCTGTGCTCAACACTGTGTTCAAATGGGGGGAAACCATACATAATTCCCTTCCCTGACCATAGTGAGACAAGGGGACTTTTTCCCATTAAAATTCTTTAACAAAACTGCAAGACACAACTTTAAGCTTCTGAGCTTTCTATAAAATATATTTAAAAAGCAAAAAAAAAATGGAAAAAATATTTTTGCTGACAATATACTTCACTTTCAGCAATGATATTTTTAATCTCAAATAGTTGGTTGAGAATTGTTTTGAAATCTAACCTCACCTCCCAGAGATTATCGATTTCTAGCATGCATTTTACCAGAGACTGGTTAAAAATACTTTGCTTTCCACTTTGCTTTCCTGTTTCCAAAAAAAGAAGAACTCATTATTCTCAGGCCACTTCAGATATCTGTTCAATCAAGACATACAGGAATGATCTCCAACTCAAACATCTCAATCTCATCAGGGTTATGTAAAATACTGGAAGTCTTTATGAGACAGATTTCTCACTGTTTTCTGAGTGCATGTATCTTTGTCATTCTGCAGCTACTCATGATAGATGAACGACCTACTCTATCCTCTCCTGTTACCTGATATTGGACTTCATTACAAAAGATGCAGTTTTCTGAAATGCCTGGACAGCAGCACTGCAACAACCAAAAACTATTCTTTTTTCATAGAAGCAAATGAAGAGTCTTTCCCCAGAACTTCTCGCATTCATTTTGTGTTTTAAGCAGATCTTTCAGTACCATAGCAACGTGCCACTTTCTGTATGTGAATCTCAAAGAGAACATAAGAGGTAATATCCTCCATACAATTTAGGAAGCTCAGAAGTTAAGATATCTGAAAACTCAGTGAGATGTAAATCACTGTAATCTAACTGCACACAGCTCAAAATGAAACTTTCTAAAAAATACCAAAGAGAGAAGATAAACTAAGTCAACTCAGAGCAACATTGAGAAGGTAGAGCCTGGAGATAGTCTACAACTGCTGAATTAAAACTTCTGTCAAGCTCAACTAAAACTTCTGTCATCCTAATAATTTACTCCCTTTCCTCTCCATCTGAACTCAAACCAGTGTTTCTTCACTTCCAACACTGACAACCTTGAAAGCTTAAGTGATTTTTCTACTGAGAAAAGGTATAGAACAAAAGCTTCTGCAGCACCAACTCCTCAATATTCTCCTCTACTAATGCTTTCCTTATGCTCTCCTAACAAAACCAAAAAGAACATGGTCAGTGGCCTACTGATATTAATGTTCTTTTAAGAACAGCTTTCAAAATATAAGTCACTTTTGCTAAAATTGGTATTTGTCATGCAAAAAACATATAACAAGGATATCCATACGAAATTTTGTATTTATTTCAATTTCCAAAATTCCTAATAAAAACTCAAATACTTGGCTGAAAGACATATTCCTAACAGTATAAAGCCTACAAAAGAAAACTGATTAAAGTGACTACAAACCAAACCACACCAAACCATACCATAACACAGAATAAAGCAGAGGCACAGGATCGCAAAAAATCCCAGGTGAAACATCTTAGCCAGAGAAAGTGAAGTGTATGAATGAGTTTCTGTGCAGAACCCCCAACATAAGGGATCAAGCAGGAAGACAACAAGGAAATCCCAGCGTCCTGTATGTTTATTTACATTGTCATGTCAAATATCAATAAATAACAGAGGTAACCTATGATGGTGATTGTACTGCTGCAATGCACCTACACAGAGCCCATGGCTCTTAAATGAAGGCTGGCACTAACATGGTTCACTCCTGCACCACAAAAGAAACACAAAGCTGGGAGATATAACCGTCTCTAATTTTCATCTTACCAAAATTGAACTGTCTTCCTCTCCTTCTCCCAGGATTGAAAGCTCCACTACCCGACCTGGTTCTCCTCCGCCTCTTCTCAGAGGGCAGGTAGTCATCATCATCTTGAAGACACACAAAAAAAATCATTGTGTTTTTCTCATGGGAACTAGTGTGCAGCAATCCAACTGCTGTGAATTCAAAAACTCTAACACAAATAAGAACTGCGTTTATCAGGCCACCAAGTGTTTGCAACAAATTGCTTACCTGAGTAACTTTAGAAAGCTCCTCCTCTTACCTGGAAGGAACAACTTGTGCCTTCAAATGGGCATATGCAAAGGTGCAGTGTTAACTACGAATGGTAAACATACCACCAACAGTGTATTTATAAAGCAATGTGCTCTCCAGAATGAATCAATGTTAGAACATCTGATGCACTCAGCGAGCATCTTTCACCACCAACACGTGAAAAATATGCAAAAGATACAATTTGTTGCCTGGCATAATTTCAAAACCAGCCAAGTCAGTCCAATATGCTTCAGTATATTGTGGTTTTCTAAGACCAGACACATTTACGGAGCAGTGCATAATCCAAATTACACTCAACACTGGCACACAATTCTCTTTACTCAGTGCCAATTAGTGCAGGCTATTGAAACCATATTTTGGATACAAAAATGCCCAACGAACTGAAATCAATCAAAAGAGGAACTGACCTCCACTACTAAAATCATTCTCAGAATTCTCACTTCCTCCTGACCACTCATGCTGGGAGGAATCTGAAACAGAAAAAGAGGACTGCTGAATGATGGATGCGGACAAGATTTTCAAACAAACTCTGCATGCCTTTCCACTTAAACCAACACTGTCATAGAATAACAACAGAGGTAACCTATCATGATGATGGTACTGCAGCAATGAACCTAAGAGCCTAAGAGCCCACGGCTCATAAATGAAGGCTGGCACTAACAGGTCTCACTCCTGCATCAAAAAATTAACCAAAACATTTCCATGAAACAAAACTGGGAGATAAAATTATCTTTAATTTTCATCTTACCAGAATCGAACTCATCTGCTTTCCTTCTCCCACTATTGTCAGCTTCACTAGCAGACTCAGTGTTATGCAGTCTCATATCAAGGGGTAGGTAGTCATCATCATCATCATCATCATCATCAGCTTTAGGAAAATTTTTAAAAAAACAAAAACAAAAGTGCTTTTTCACCAGGGAACATGCGTGCAGCACTGGAACTGCTGTGAATTTAATAACTCAAATAAAAATCATGATCTGTGCTTATCTGGGCACAAAACTTTTGCAACTAATTACTTACCTGAGAAACTTCAGAAAGCTCCTGTTCTTACCTGAGAAGGAACAAATTGCTCCTTCAAACAGGCCTGTGCAAAGCACAAGTGAGCAAAAACAACCACGACCTGCTTTTGTACTTCCTAAGGAAAATAACATTGTCTTCTGAAACATGGCTGGACATTGCATGATGCTAAAACAACCATGCAACAGCAAAAGGAATCACAAAATAAATTGTGTACATAGGCACTACTATTTTTATTTAACTGGAAGTAACATCATCCCACTAGCAGATCTCTAAATGACAGTAACTAAGTTTTGTCTTGAAGACTTCAAATGTTCTAGACCCACTTTCAAAGCAGTGTAAAACTAATGGGTGCCAATGACATTCATCAAACAGGTCAACTCTACCTTAAACACACAAGTGGACAGACAGGAGAGCAGCAAAACAAGCAATCAGAGAGAGAGCTGCTACTCAGCCACTCACTTCCCAATCCATCCCTATCTCCCTTTTGGCAATGAAATTTTTAGCCTGCCCAATTATCAATACATCCAACCTAAGAGAAAACAAAAGAAAACTAATTTCACATACAGAAAAACACGTACCCACAGAACCAAGGGTATGGTTTACTTAGCAAGACTATTAGCACATATTCAAATATCGGTCTGTTATACTCTGTCAGAGAAAACATTTTCAGACCACTTTTAATTTTGTGGTAAAGGCCTTTATATATATGCACAGCTTAATGACTCTTCTCATATAAACATTTTTGTTGAGATAATGATGGAGTTACTTCCATGCTGCAATGTAAAATGGTGAATGCCAGAAGAATCGACTTTGTCTCAAATGCCCTGCCTACTTTCTAAATTGCTGATGGGGTGGTCTCCATCTAATTCCACAAGCAAGCACTGCAAAACCCAATCTCAGCAGGGTTTTAAAGCAGCTCAGGACACTAATTCAAAATACAAGAAATACAGATGACCTCCTACCAAGATCCTAGCATGAGAACACCAGGGACACTGAGCAGCAGCTTTAGAGCCATTTAGGTGAGAAACGGAGGTGGTAAGTGCACAGGTTTGTATCTCATAGTTACCAATATCAGACACACACCTTGAGGCTTCACTCACACCACCTGCAACACAGCCTTTCTCTTCTGGTACCATCCTTCCCAGAAGCCTGTGCTAACTACAAATGTCACACATATAACTACAGAGAGTTTATAAAGCATTGTGCTCTCCAGAATGAATCAATGTTAGAACATCTGGTGTACACAATAAGCATTTTTCATTACCAATGCTTGGTAAATAAGCAAAAGCTACAATTTGCTGTCTGGTATAAATTCAAAACCAGCCCAGTAAGTTCAATATGTTTCAGTATATTGTGGTTTTTTTATACTTCTCCACCAGCAAGGTTTACCAAGCAGTGCACAATCCAAACTATACTGAACATTGGTAAACAATTCTCTTCATTCAGTACAAAGAAATGTAGAGTATGGCAAACACATTTTGAATAAAAAAAATGCCCAACCAACCGAAATCAACCACCAGAGGAACTGACCTTCAACAGTGACCTCCAGCTCAGGTCTGTCACCTGTCTCTGAGAAGTCATGCAGGGAAGAATCTGAAACAGAAAATCAGGACTGCTGAGTAATAGACATAGACAACATTTTCAACAAAACACTCCATGCCCCTACATTTAAACCAACACTGTCAAAGAAGCCCCTTGCACTCACACCATGCAATAAAAACCAGTAGCAAACATATGTTACCATGAGCCTTTGAGCAATTCCACACAAAGGCAAGGAGGTGAGGCTTACACTGCCTGAACTGCACGTGCAGCAGGACAGAGTTCGTGCTATGACAGAAGGCAATGCCACGCTCTTGGCATTGTAGGCTTAATACAATCATAACTATCTTCTCCTCTCTTACCCAGAATTCCCAGAACTATAAACAAAGGCTGTGTGACAGCACACATCATATATTTTTTTTACCATCTCTTCAGACCCATAGTTACTGCACTATGATGATTTCCATAAAAGGCTGCAAGGCCAATGCTGAAACATGGGAGGGAAATCCATGATCACACTGCTTTTGTTGAGGCACTGTGCACCAAAAAGACAAGCAGCATTAGGCCATCAATTCTGGGTGTGAGAAAGAGCAATTGACACTTAACTGCAGCACAGTTACACCAAGTGAAGCTAATTGTATCAGAAACTCAGTCAAAATGCAGCAGCAGTGCATGAAGGAACATATTTTAGTTATTCTGGCTGAGTAAAACTGTGCTGCTGCATTTTGAAGAGAATCTCCTATCAGATCCCTGTATGCTGGAGTATCGTATCACTTTGGGAGCAAGTCTGAAGAAATCTTCTTTTCAAAGGTTTCTCTTCACATGATGTGTGTGGTGTACAGCAGAAATTCTGCTGTATCAGCTGCCACACCTTAGCTGGAGTATATTTGAACTATGTCAAATACATCATCCAGGTCATGCAAAACTCTCCCATGTTTTCATCTAATTCCAAGTGAGTGCTGGGGAGATAACTATCAAATGCCAAGTACTACAAAAGGAGTGGATCAGGAGTTGTTCTATTAGACATAGAAAAAGCAGAAGATAAAGTATGGTCATAAAAATGCCTGTCACATCAAATGACCACTTAAAATCGTTTTGAGATAACAAAGTAGGAGTAAAACCAACTTAAAAATAGACAGCATTTTAGAAAAATTAAGAAGAACCACAACACTAAAAGATAGTCCACCTAGTCCAGCACCACATCTCTGAGAAACAATCACAGTTAAGGGACTCATGCAAAAAACTCAAAGCAGATGGCAACAAAGTTCTGGAAGAAAACTGCCAGATGGGAAACTTCTTCTTAAAATGCTTTAAACCAATGGGGTTAAACAATTGAAGTAAGTTTTTTTAACAACCTATTATCATCAATAGGTCACCTCTTATCTGGGATGAATACACATAGCTCCTAGGGAAGAAGCCTTCTTCACTGTTTTAAATCTTCTCATCCATCAGCACAGGCTCCAGTTTCTCAAACATCACTTTGTTCCCTTCAGAACAATTTCTTCTGACACACATAACCTCAACTTTCTGACTGCTGACTTTCAATCACACTGTGCTGCCCACTCATCCAATCTCATTAAGACCACCTCAGACACCTCCACCAGTTACACTTAACCTGGGCGATTATTCCAGGCACCCCATAGCTTTGCCAATTCCCTTTTCACCATCTTGCCAAGGATACTGGAGCAGAAAAACACTGAAAACCCCCAGTGACACAGACCAAAATAGACAAACTCTGATGATTTTCCTTGCAGGAAGCAATCACTTGTGCAAGTCTGCATCACCAGCTGTAGGTTTCACACAAACTTCCAGAAGAGCTTGAATTGCCTCTTCTATGTATTTCTTTACTATACATGGATTAAACCCAAGACTTCATAAAATCCAAACGCTGCCACTGATTCCCCTCTCTCATTTATTTCTGTGAGCATCAGCAATAAATAATTTCATTTTACAGGATCCAGACGAGGCTGCCTAATCTGTATGCTCATTTCAACCACAAACGAAATTTTAGTTAAGACTCTTACCTGCAATTTTTACCCACTGCCTCTAGACCTTTTCAGAAATACCGGCCTTCATGAAAAATAGATTTATTCTACTCAGCAAAATCAGGTGCAACTTTCCAGACCTCCCTTACAGAACCTTGTGAACAGATCTGAGAAAAAAGTGTGTGACAAAACCTCAGTCTGACTCAAAGGGACACACTCAGCATCTGTACTATAAAATTCTAGTCCAAACCAAGGCAGAGGCAGAGTCTTGGTCATTTCCTATCACACTTCCCCTTCCTCACACTCCTCTTCCCACTCAGGTATAAAGCACATGCCTTTATGCTGAGCAAAACAAACTACCTAGATTTCTCTTCTCCAATGAGTTCAGTTAACAGTACAGCCAGCACGTGCAACCTCATTCTCCATAATCACAAGGATTGCTGCTGAATGTCATGGAATTGTATCCTCAACTATGGTGATAGCCACCTTCAAAGCAAAACTAATGGGATTTGCAAGAAGGAGCACTGCTGCTGGCAAAACCTGCCTTGAAAAGCACACGACTCAGGATGGAGAGCCACGTGCTCACAGCAAAGCCAGCCGGACAATGATGTGCTTTTCACATCCCATCAAACCACTCAACTTTGGGTGATGAGCACCCTAAAAAAGCCTTTCATGATTTAAAATAATGATGACTCCCATCACAATTTGCTTATAGCAAAACCCACAGTAGTGTCATTTTGGAGATTAAAAGCAGAACAAAACAAAAATCACAAAAGCCAACCTGGTGCAAATATGAAAAGGCAATGGCTGGAGAAAATGTACAATGTCAATTAAGCGACATCTTTCCAAATATTTCTGTGAAAAAATATCCAATGGAGTTATAATTTATCCTCAGAAAAAATATTTTACATCTCAAAAATTTTATCAGTATTGCCACATCTTTCCGTTCACTGCCTTCAGAACCCTGGTGGTTGCCTTCAAAAATACAAAGGAAAAAACACATTCCTAATTACACAGAACCTTATAAAAGCAGTCAGATTAAAGCGTCCACAAACCAAACCAAACCAAACCAAACCAAACCAAACCAAACCACACCACACCACAGAATAAAGGAGAGGTACAGGATCGCAAAAAATCCCAGGCGAAGCACCATAACCAGAGTAAAGTGAAGTGCATGGATGAGTTCTGGGGAGGAACCTCCACATCAGGGTTCATGCAGGAACACATGAAGAATATCCTGTTATCACCTATGTATCTATTTATGTCTTCATGTCAAAAAACAAAAAACAACAGAGGTAGCTCATTATGATGACTGCACTGATGCAATGCACCTAATACAGAACCCATGGCTCTTATATGAAGGATGGCACTAACATGTCTCACTCCTGTACAAAAAAATGCAACAAATCTTCTTATAAAACAAAGCTGGGACATAAAATCATCTTTAATTTTCACCTTACCAAAACTGAACTCTTCTGCTTTTCTTCCCTCATTTTTATCAGCTTCATTAAATGACTCAGAGCTATTCAGTCTCATGTCAGAGGGTAGGTTGTCATCATCATCATCATCATCATCAGCTATAAGAAAAAAAACCCAAAAATGCATTTTTCTCCAGGGAACACATGTGCGGCACTGGAACTACTGTGAATTTAATAACTCAAATAAAAATAATGATCTTTGCTTATCTGGGCACAAAACTTTTGCAACTCATTACTTACCTGAGAAACTTCAGAAAGCTCCTGTTCTTACCTGAGAAGGAACAAATTGCTCCTTCAAACAGGCCTGTGCAAAGCACAAGTGAGCAAAAACAACCACGACCTGCTTTTGTACTTCCTAAGGAAAATAACATTGTCTTCTGAAACATGGCTGGACATTGCATGATGCTAAAACAACCATGCAACAGCAAAAGGAATCAGAAAATAAATTGTGCACATAGGGACTACCATTTTTATCTAACTGGAAGTAACATCATCCCACTAGCAGATCTCTAAAGACAGTACCTAAGTTTTGTCTTCAAGAGCTCAAATCTTCTAGACTCACTTTCAAAGCAGTGTAAAACTAATGGGTGCCAATGACATTCATCAAACAGGTCAACTCTACCTTAAACACACACAAGAGGACAGACAGGAGAGCAGCAAACCGAGCAATCTGACAAAGAGCTTCTATTTAGACACTCAGTTCCCAATACATCCCTATCTTCTCAAGGGATTGAGCCCTGTAGACTGCCCAACTATTCAATACCTCCAGCCTAAGAGAAAACAAATGGTTAGAGCACACAAGGAAAAGCAATGGATGGAGCAGAAAAAGAAAACTAATTTCACATACAGAAAAACACGTACCCACAGAACCAAGGGTATGGTTTACTTAGCAAGAATATTAACACATATTCAAATATCCTATACCTATACAGGTCTGTTATACTCTGTCAGAGAAAACATTTTCAGACCACTTTTAATTTTGTGGTAAAGGCCTTTATATATATGCACAGCTTAATGACTCTTCTCATATAAACATTTTTGTTGCGGTAATGATGGAGTTACTTCCATGCTGCAATGTAAAATGGTGAAGGTAATGCCAGAAGTGTCCACTTTGTCCCAAATGTCCTGCCTACTTTCTAAATTGCTGATGGGGTGGTCTCCATCTAACTCCACAAGCAAGCACTGCAAAACCCAATCTCAGCAGGGTTTTAAAGCAGCTCAGGACACTAATTCACAAATACAAGAAACACAGATGACCTCCTACCAAGATCCTAGCATGAGAACACCAGGGACACTGAGCAGCAGCTTTAGAGCCATTTAGGTGAGAAACGGAGGTGGTAAGTGCACAGGTTTGTATCTCATAGTTACCAATATCAGACACACACCTTGAGGCTTCACTCATACCACCTGCAACACAGCCTTTCTCTTCTGGTACCATCCTTCCCAGAAGCCTGTGCTAACTACAAATGTCACACATATAACTACAGAGAGTTTATAAAGCAATGTGCTCTCCAGAATGAATCAATGTTAGAAGATCTGGTCTGTTCAATGAGTATTATTTTTTTGCCTACACTAGAAAAATATGGAAAACATGATATTTGCTGTCTGGTATAAATTCAAAACCAGCCCAGTAAGTTCAATATGTTTCAGTATATTGTGGCTTCTGCACCAGCAAGGTTTACCAAGCAGTGCACAATGCAAACACTGGCACACAATTCTCTTCATTCAGTACAAAGAAATGTAGAGTACGGCAAACACATTTTGGATGAAAAAATGCCCAACCAACCGAAATCAATGACCACAAGACCTCACCTTCAACAGTGACCTCAAGCTCAGGTCGGTCACCTGTCTCTGAGAAGTCATTAAGGGAGGATTCTGAAAGAGAAAATCAGGACTGCTGAGTAATGAACACATAAAAGATTTTCAACAAAACACTCCATGCACTTGCATTTAAACCAACACTGTCAAAGAAGCCCCTTGCACTCACACCATGCAATAAAAACCAGTAGCAAACATATGTTACCATGAGCCTTTGAGCAATTCCACACAAAGGCAAGGAGGTGAGGCTTACACTGCCTGAACTGCACGTGCAGCAGGGCAGAGTTGGTGCTATGACAGAAGGCAATGCCACGCTCTTGGCATTGTAGGCTTAATACAATCATAATTATTTCCCCCTCTCTTACCCAGATTTACCAGAACTATAAACAAAGGCTGTGTGACAGCACACATCATATATTTTTTTACCATCTCTTCAGACCCATAGTTACTGCACTATGATGATTTCCGTAAAAGGCTGCAAGGCCAGCACTGAAACATGGGAGGGAAATCCATGATCACACTGCTTTTGTTGAGGCACTGTGCACCAAAAAGACAAGCAGCATTAGGCCATCAACACTCGGCAAATGAGCAACTGACACTTAACTGCAGCACAGTTACACCAAGTGAAGCTAATTGTATCAGAAACTCAGTCAAAATGCAGCAGCAGTGCATGAAGGAACATATTTTAGTTATTCTGGCTGAGTAAAACTGTGCTGCTGCATTTTGAAGAGAATCTCCTATCAGATCCCTGTATGCTGGAGTATCGTATCACTTTGGGAGCAAGTCTGAAGAAATCTTCTTTTCAAAGGTTTCTCTTCACATGATGTGTGTGGTGTACAGCAGAAATTCTGCTGTATCAGCTGCCACACCTTAGCTGGAGTATATTTGAACTATGTCAAATACATCATCCAGGCCATGCAAAACTCTCCCATGTTTTCATCTAATTCCAAGTAAGTGCTAGAGACATAACTATCAATGCCAAGTTCTACAAAAGGATTGGATCAGGAGTTGTTTAACTAGCCATGAAGATAAAGTGTGTGTTCTTATCCACATGTCTATTTACGTTGTCACATCAAATAAATAAGAAAACAGAAGTAGCCTATGATGTTGATTGTATTCCTGTATTGCCCACACACAGAGCCCACTACTCTTAAATGAAGGTTGGCACTAACATGTCTCACTCCTGCAGCACAAAATTAAATAAAATCTTCTCAAAAACAAAGCTGGGAGATAAAATAATCTTTAATTTTCATCTTACCAAAACTGCACTCTTCTGTTCTTCTTCCAGTATTGGCAGCTTCATTAGCAGATTCAGTGCTCTTTAGCTTCTTGTCAGGAGGCAGGTTGTCATTTTGATCAGCTTTTAGAAAGAGAAAAAAAAAAGGGTTTTTTTTTTTTGTTCAGGGAACTCATGTGCAAAACTGGAAATGCTGTGAATTACAAAACTCTAATAAAATAAAGGAACTGTACTTAAAAGGGCACCAAATTTTGCAACAAATTACTTACCTAAGCAACTTTAAAAAGCTCCTTCTCTTACCTGTGAAGGAACAAACTGCTCCTTCAAACAGGCCTGTGCAAAGCACAAGAGAGCAAAAAATAATAAGCTGTTCTGTACTTCCTAAGGAAAATAACATTGTCTTCTGAAACATGGCTGGACATTGCATGATGCTAAAACGACCATGCAACAGCAAAAGGAATCACAAAATAAATTGTGATTTTTATCTAACTGGAAGTAACAACATCCCACTAGCAGATCTCAAAAGACAGTATCTAAGTTTTGTCTTGAAGACTTCAAATGTTCTAGACCCACTTTCAAAGCAGTGTAAAACTAATAGGTGCCAATGAAATTCATCAAACAGGTCAAGTTTTCCTTAAACACACACAAGTGGACAGACAGGAGAACAGCAAACCTGGCAATCTGACAGAGAGCTGCTACTCAGCCACTCACTTCCCAATCCATCCCTATCTTCTTACGGTAATGAGCTTTTTAGACTGCCCAATTATCAATACCTCCAACCTCAGAGAAAAATGGTGGGAGCACAAAAAAGAAAAGTAATGGATAGAGCAGACAAAGAAAATTAATTTCACATACAGAAAAACATGTAGCCACAGAACCAAGGGTATGGTTTACTTAGCAAGAATATTAGCACATATTCACATATCTTGTACCTATACAGGTCTGTCATACTCTGTCACAGAAAACCTTCTCAGACCACATCTGCAGTAAAGTCCTTCACGTATATGCACAGAACTTAATGACTCTTCCCATATGAACGTTTCTGTTGAGGTAATGTTGTATTTATTTCCATGTTGCAATGTAAAATGGTGAAGGTAATGCCAAAAGAGTCCATCCACTTTGTCCCAAATGCCCTGCCTACTTTCTAAATTGCTGATGGGGTGGTCTCCATCTAATTCCACAAGCAAGCACTGCAAAACCCAATCTCAGCAGGGTTTTAAAGCAGCTCAGGACACTAATTCACAAATACAAGAAACACAGATGACCTCCTACCAAGATCCTAGCATGAGAACACCAGGGACACTGAGCAGCAGCTTTAGAGCCATTTAGGTGAGAAACGGAGGTGGTAAGTGCACAGGTTTGTATCTCATAGTTACCAATATCAGACACACACCTTGAGGCTTCACTCATACCACCTGCAACACAGCCTTTCTCTTCTGGTACCATCCTTCCCAGAAGCCTGTGCTAACTACAAATGTCACACATGTATTTACAGGGAGTATATACAGCAATGTGCTCTCCAGAATGAATCAATGTTAGAAGATCTGGTCTGCTAAATGAATATTATTGAATGCCTACACTAGAAAAATATGGAAAAGATGAAATTTTCTCTCTGACATAATTTAAAAACCAGCACAGTAAATTCATTGTGCTTCAGTATATGGTGGTTTTCTATTTTTTCCCAACCAGGAAGGTTCACCAAGCAGTGCACACTCCAAACTAGAGTCAAATCTGGGATACAATACTCTTCATTCAGTGAGAAAGAGTGCAGGCTATGGAAACCACATTTTACATATAAAAATGCCCAACCAACTGAAATTAATAACCACAAGAACTGACCTTCAAGAGTGACCTCAACCTCAAGTTTCTCACTTATACCTGACAACTCATGCTGTGAGGGATCTGAAAGAAAAAATCAGGACTGCTGAGTAATGAACACATAAAAGATTTTCAACAAAACACTCCATGCCCTTGCATTTAAACCAACACTGTCAAAGAAGCCCCTTGCACTCACACCATGCAATAAAAACCAGTAGAAAACATATGTTACCATGAGCCTTTGAGCAATTCCACACAAAGGCAAGGAGGTGAGGCTTACACAGCCTGAACTGCACGTGCAGCAGGGCAGAGTTCGTGCTATGACAGAAGGCAATGCCACGCTCTTGGCATTATAGGCTTAATACAATTTTCTCCCTCATGATGTGTGTGGTGTACAGCAGAAATTCAGCTGTATCAGCTGCCACACCTTAGCTGAAGTATATTTGAACTATGTCAAATACATCATCCAGGTCATGCAAAACTCTCCCATGTTTTCATATAATTCCAAGTAAGTGCTAGAGAGATAACTATCAATTCCAAGTACTACAAAAGGATTGGATCAGGAGTTGTTTTACTAGACACAGATAAAGCAGAAGATAAAGTATGGTCATAAAAATGCCTGTCACATTAAATAACTATTAAAAACTGCTTTGAAAGAATTAAGTAAGACTTAAAATAGACAGCATTTTTCGAAAATTAAGAAGCACCAGGACCCTAAAGTCACCCATCTAGTCCAGCACCACATCCCTGAGAAACAATCACAGTTAAGGGACTCATGCAAAAAACTCAAAGCAGATGGCAACAAAGTTCTGGAAGAAAACTGCCAGATGGGAAACTTCTTCTTAAAATGCTTTAAACCAATGGGGTTAAACAATTGAAGTAAGTTTTTTTAACAACCTATTATCATCAATAGGTCACCTCTTATCTGGGATAAATACATATAGCTCCTAGGGAAGAAGCCTTCTTCACTGCTCTAAATCTTCTCATCCATCAGCACAGGCTCCAGTTTCTCAAACATCACTTTGTTCCCTTCAGAACAATTTCTTCTGACACACATAACCTCAACTTTCTGACTGCTGACTTTCAATCACACTGTGCTGCCCACTCATCCAATCTCATTAAGACCACCTCAGACACCTCCACCAGTTACACTTAACCTGGGCGATTATTCCAGGCACCCCATAGCTTTGCCAATTCCTTTTTCACCATCTTGCCAAGGATACTGGAGCAGAAAAACACTGAAAACCCCCAGTGACACAGACCAAAATAGACAAACTCTGATGATTTTCCTTGCAGGAAGCAATCACTTGTGCAAGTCTGCATCACCAGCTGTAGGTTTCACACAAACTTCCAGAAGAGCTTGAATTGCCTCTTCTATGTATTTCTTTACTAATACATGGATTAAACCCAAGACTTCATAAAATCCAAACGCTGCCACTGATTCCCCTCTCTCATTTGTTTCTGTGAGCATCAGCAATAAATAATTTCATTTTACAGAATCCAGACTAATCTGTATGCTCATTTCAACCACAAGCGAAATTTTAGTTAAGACTCTTACCTGCAATTTTTACCCACTGCCTCTAGACCTTTTCAGAAATACCGGCCTTCATGAAAAATAGATTTATTCTACTCAGCAAAATCAGGTGCAACTTTCCAGACCTCCCTTACAGAACCTTGTGAACAGATCTGAGAAAAAAGTGTGTGACAAAACCTTAGTCTGACTCAAAGGGACACACTCAGCATCTGTACTATAAAATTCTAGTCCAAACCAAGGCAGAGGCAGAGTCTTGGTCATTTCCTATCACACTTCCCCTTCCTCACACTCCTCTTCCCACTCAGGTATAAAGCACATGCCTTTATGCTGAGCAAAACAAACTACCTAGATTTCTCTTCTCCAATGAGTTCAGTTAACAGTACAGCCAGCACGTGCAACCTCATTCTCCATAATCACAAGGATTGCTGCTGAATGTCATGGAATTGTATCATCAACTATGGTGATAGCCACCTTCAAAGCAAAACTAATGGGATTTGCAAGAAGGAGCACTGCTGCTGGCAAAACCTGCCTTGAAAAGCACACGACTCAGGATGGAGAGCCACGTGCTCACAGCAAAGCCAGCCGGACAATGATGTGCTTTTCACATCCCATCAAACCACTCAACTTTGGGTGATGAGCACCCTAAAAAAGCCTTTCATGATTTAAAATAATGATGACTCCCATCACAATTTGCTTATAGCAAAACCCACAGTAGTGTCATTTTGGAGATTAAAAGCAGAACAAAACAAAAATCACAAAAGCCAACCTGGTGCAAATATGAAAAGACAATGGCTGGAGAAGATGTACAATGTCAATTAAGCGACATCTTTCCAAGTATTTCTGTGAAAAAATATCCAATGGTGTTATAATTTATCCTTACAAAAAAAGATTTCACATCTCAAATAATCTACACTGTACTTCAACATTTCTTCTTTCACTGCCTTCAGAACCCTGGTGGCTGCCTTCAAAAAATAAAGGAAAAACATATACCTAACTTCACAGAATCTTATAACAGCAGACAGATTAAAGTGCCCACAAACCAAACCAAACCACACCACAGAATAAAGGAGAGGCACAGAATCACAAAAAATCACAGGCTAAGCATCTTAACCAGAGTAAAGTGAAGTGCATGGATGATTTTCTCTGCAGAACACACAACATAATGGATCATGCAAGAAGACAACAAGTAAATCCCAGCATCCTGTGTGTCTATTTACATCCTCACATCATTTAACAATAAACAACAGAGGTAGCTCATGATGATGACTGTACTGCTGCAACACACATACACAGAGCACACGGCTCTTAAATAAAGAATCACACAGACACATCTCATTCCTGCAGCAGAAAAGAAACATAAAACTTTTCATAAAACAAAGCTGGGAGATAAAATTTTATTTAATTTTCATCTTACCAGAACTGAATGCTTCTGCTTTACTTCCCCCAGTATTTTCAGCTTCATTAGCAGAAAAGGTGATATTTAGTCTCATGTCTGGGGGTAGGTTGTCATCATTATCATCATTATCAGCTTTAAGAAAGAAACAAAAAACAAACTGATTTTTTATTCAGGGAACTTGCGTGCACCACTGGAACTGCTGAGAATTTCAAAACATGAACAGAAATAAGGATCTGTGCTTATCCTCAAACCGAATTCTGCAACAAATTAGTTAACCTGAGTAACTTCAGAAAGCTCCGGTTCTTACCTGTGAAGGAACAACTTGTTCCTTCAAAAAGCCTGTGCAAAGCACAAGAGAGCAAAAAAACAAAGCTGCATCTGTACTTCCTAAGGAAAACAACATTGTCTTCTGAAAAACGGCTAGACACCGCATGATGCTAAAAAGACCACGCAACAGCCAACTAAGTCCAATACACTTCAGTATACTATGGTTATCTAAGACTTCACCACGTTCGTTTACCAAGCAGTGCACAATCCAAACTACACTGAACTGTGGCACACAATTCACTTCATTCAGTGCTGAGTAATGTAGGGTATGGAAAACACATTTTGGTTTTAAAAATTCCCAACCAACTGAAATCAATCACCAGAGGAACTGACCTTGAACAGTGACCTCGAGCCCAGGCGTCTCACTTATCGCTGAGAAGAAATGCTGCTGGGATGAATCTGAAAGAAAAAAAAAGGACTGCTGAGTGATGGAAACAGAAGACATTTTGAACCAAATCCGCATGTCTTTGCATGTGACGCAACATTGCCAAAGAAGCCCCTTGAGCTCACACCATGCAATAAAAACCAGTAGCAAACATATGTTACCATGAGCCTTTGAGCAATTCCACAGCAAAGGCAAGGAGGTGAGGGTTACACGGCCTGAACTGCATGTGCAGCAGTGCAGAGTTGGTGCTATGACAGAAGGCAATTCCAGGTCTTGGCTTTTAAGGGTTAATACAATCATAACTATTTTCCCCACTGTTACCCAAGATTACTAAAAATATAAATATATCAGCATGTCCCCACACATTATATGTTTTTTTACCATCTCAACAAACTCATCGTTACTGCACTATTATGATTTCCTTAACAGGCTGCAATGCCAACACTGAAACACGGGAGGGAAATTCATGATCATATTTCTTTGTTGGGGCACTGTGCACCAAGAAGACAAGCAGCATTAGTCCATCAACACTCGGTGTGAGAAAGAGCAATTGATACTTAAGTGCAGCACAGTTAAAAAAGAGAATCTAATTGTATTGGAAACTCTCTAAAATTCTTCTTAATCGCGAGAATTGCTGCTGAATTTCATGGAATGGTATCCTCAACTATGGTGATAGCCACCTTCAAAGCAAAACTAATGGGATTTGCAAGAAGGAGCACTGCTGCTGGCAAAACCTGCCTTGAAAAGCACACGACTCAGGATGGAGAGCCACGTGCTCACAGCAAAGCCAGCCGGACAATGATGTGCTTTTCACATCCCATCAAACCACTCAACTTTGGGTGATGAGCACCCTAAAAAAGCCTTTCATGATTTAAAATAATGATGACTCCCATCACAATTTGCTTATAGCAAAACCCACAGTAGTGTCATTTTGGAGATTAAAAGCAGAACAAAACAAAAATCACAAAAGCCAACCTGGTGCAAATATGAAAAGGCAATGGCTGGAGAAGATGTACAATGTCAATTAAGCGACATCTTTCCAAGTATTTCTGTGAAAAAATATCCAATGGTGTTATAATTTATCCTTACAAAAAAGATTTCACATCTCAAATAATCTACACTGTACTTCAACATTTCTTCTTTCACTGCCTTCAGAACCCTGGTGGCTGCTTACAAAAATATAAAGGAAAAAACATATATCTAACTGCACAGAACCTTATATAAGCAGCTAGATTAAAGTGTCCACAAACCAAACCAAACCAAACCACCACAGAATAAAGGAGAGGCAAAGGATCACAAAAAATCCGAGGTCATTTTATCCAGAGTAAACTGAAGACCACGGATGAATTTCTGAGTGTTTTCAGAACCCTCCACATCAAAGATGATGCAGGAACACAAGAGGAAAATCCAAACTTCCCCTGTGTCTATTTACATCGTCATGTGCAAAAACAATAAACAACAGAGGCGACCTAGGATTATAACTGCACTGCTGCAATGCACCTATACAGAGCTCATGGCTCCTACATGAAGTCTGTCTCAGTCCTTCACCACAAGATTAACCCAAAAATATTCATAAAATATAGCTGGGAGATAAAATCATCTTTAATTTTCATCTTACCAGAATTGAAGTGCTTTCCTTTCCTTCTCCCAGTACTGGAAGTGCGAGTAGACCGCCTGCTCCTCCGTCTCCTGCTAGGAGGCACGTACTCATCATCATCATCATCTTTAAGAAAAAACAAACAAATCAGTGTGTATTAGTCTAGAGAGCTTGTATGCAGCACAGGAAATGCTGTGAATTACAAAACCCGAATCGAAATAGGGAATTCTGCTTATCGGGGCACCAAATTTGGCAACAAATTACTTACCTGAGTAATTTTAGAAAGGTCCTGCTCTTACCTGTGAAGGAACCAATTGCTCCTTCAAACAGGCCTGTGCAAAGCACAAGAGAGCAAAAACAACCACAACCTGCTTCTGTACTTCCTAAGAAAAACAACACTGTCTTCTGAAACATGGCTGGACATTGCATGATCAGTGAACAATCACGGAACAGCAAAAGGAATCACAAAATAAATTGTGCACATAGGGACTACCATTTTTATCTAACTGATAGTAACATCATCCCACTAGCAGACCTCAAAAGACAGTATCTAAGTTTCATCTTGAAGACCTCAAGTATTCTAAACTGACTTTCAAAGCAGTGTAAAACTACTGGGTGCCAATGAAATTCATCAAACAGGTCAAGTTTTCCTTAAACACACACAAGTGGACAGACAGGAGAACAGCAAACCTGGCAATCTGACAGAGCTGCTACTCAGCCACTCACTTCCCAATCCATCCCTATCTTCTTATGGTAATGAGCTTTTTAGACTGCCCAACTATGAATACCTCCAGCCTCAGAGAAAACAAATACTTCAGTATATTGTGGTTTTCTAATACTTCTCCACCAGGAAGGTTTACCAAGCAGTGCACAATCCAGACGACTCTCAACACTGGCACACAATTTTCTTCATTCAGTGTTGAGAAATGTAGGTTATGAAAAACACATTTTGGATATAAAAATGCCCAACCAACTGAAATCAATGACCACAAGAACAGACCTTCACTAGTGATTTCAGGCTCAGAATCCGAACTTGATTCTGATGAGTCATGCTGGGAAGAATCTGAAAGAGAAAATCAGGACTGCTGAGTAATAGACATAGACAACATTTTCAACAAAACACTCCCTATCTTTGCATGTGGCCTAACACTGTCAAAGAAGCCCCTTGCACTCACACCATGCAGTAAAAACCAGTAGCAAACATATGTCACCATGAGCCTTTGAGCAATTCCACACAAAGGCAAGGAAGTGAGGGTTACACTGCCTGAACTGCATGTGCAGCAGTGCAGAGTTGGTGCTATGACAGAAGGCAATGCCATGCTCTTGGCCTTATAGAGTTAATACATTCATAACTATTTTCCCTCTCTTACCCAAGGATTAATAAAACAAAAATATAAACAAAGGCTACCTGTCCCCACACATTATGTATTCTTTTAACCAACTCGACAGACCCATGGTTACTGAGCTATGATGATTTCCATAACAGGCTACAAGGCCAACACTGAAACATGGGAGGGAAATCCATGATCACATTCCTCTTGATGGGGCACTGTGCACCAACAAGACAAGCAGCATTAGTCCATCAACACTGGGTGTGAGAAAGCAATTGATACTTAACTGCAGCACAGTTAAAGCAAGTGGAGCTAATTGTATCAGAAACCCTGTCAAAATGCAGCAGCAGTGCATGAAGGAACATACTTTAGTTATTCTGGCCGAGTAAAAGGTTCAGTACTGTTAAGTTTAAGTGATGTTTTAAGATATTCCTGACTGCACAGAATCTTATAAAAGCAGACAGATTAATGTGTTCACAAACCAAACCAAACCACACCACAAAATTAAGGAGAGGAACAGGATCACAAAAAAATCCCAGGCGAAGCATCTTAACCAGAGTAAACTGAAGTGCATGGATGAGTTGCTATTCTATGGAGAACCCACAACACAAGAGACCATGAAAGAAGAGGAAAATCCTTTGTGGGTATTTATGTCATCATGCCAAACAAAAAAAAAAAAAAATCCAGAGGTAGCTGATGATGATGATGATTGTACTGCTGCAATACATTTACACAAAAGCCTTGGCACTTAAATGACATTCCAAAAATGCTCTATATGTTTTATTTTTTTCTCTTCTCTAATTCATTCAAAAAGGTTGTAAGTGATCAGTAGATGCAACAGTTAGTTTTGCGACCATTCTGAATTTTTTTGCAGTACAAAATTACCTCAAAACCTTCTCATAAATAAAGCAGGGAAATAACATAATGTTTAATTTTCATCTTACCAGAATTGAATTTTTTTCCTTCTCTTCTCTGAGTACTGGCAGCTTCATTAGTCGACTTCATGCTCTTTAGTCTCTTGTCTAGGGGTGGGTAGTCATCGTCATCATCTTCAAGAAAAAAAAAAACAAAACTGCTTTTTGTCCAGGGAACAGGTATGCAAAACTGGAAATGTTTTGAATTACAAATCTCCAACAAAAATAAGGAACTGTACTTAAAAGGGCACCAAATTTTGCAACTAATTACTTACCTGAGTAACTTCAGAAAGCTCCTGTTCTTACCTGTGAAGGAACAACCTGCTCCTTCTAACAGGCCTGTGCAAAGCACAAGTGAGCAAAAAAACAACCAACCTGTTTCTGTACTTCCTAAGGAAAATAACATTGTCTTCTGAAACATGGCTGGACATTGCATGATGCTAAAACGACCATGCAACAGCAAAAGGAATCACAAAATAAATTGTGCACATAGGGACTACCATTTTTATCTAACTGGAAGTAACATCATCCCACCAGCAGATCTCTAAAGACAGTACCTAAGTTTTGTCTTCAAGAGCTCAAATCTTCTAGTCCCACTTTCAAAGCAGTGTGAAACTAATGGGTGCCAATGACATTCATCAAACAGGTCAACTCTACCTTAAACACACACAAGAGGACAGACAGGAGAGCAGCAAACCGAGCAATCTGACAAAGAGCTTCTATTTAGACACTCAGTTCCCAATACATCCCTATCTTCTCAAGGGATTGAGCCCTGTAGACTGCCCAATTATCAATACCTCCAGCCTCAGAGAAAACAAATGGTTAGAGCACACAAAGAAAACTAATTTCACATACAGAAAAACATGTAGCCACAGAACAAACAGTATGGTTTACTTAGCAAGACTATTATCATATACTGACACATCCTGTACCTATACAGGTCTGTTATACTCTGTCACAGAAAACTTTCTCAGACCACTGTTAATATTGTGGTAAAGGCCATTACATATATGCAGAGCTTAATGACGCTTCTCATATGAACGTTTCTGTCAAGGTAGCGTTGTATTTATTTCCATGCTGCAATGTAAAATGGTGAATGGCAGAAGAATCCACTTTGTCTCAAATACCCTGCTGTTGGGGGTTGGGGTTTTATTCCTTTAATGTATGAGTTTGGAGAATTTTTCCCATTGTAATGCTAACAAAACCCGCCGGCTGTGCTCAGGGTTTGTGATGGCCCTGGACAGGCGGGTGGGTAGGACCGGAGCTGCTCGGAGGACCACAAGGGATTCTGGGCAGGGCTACCCAGAGAAGCATGCGGGCTGGGGCAGGGGCACTGCGGCTTCCGGCGACGGAGCGGAGAGCAGGCACCCCCTGGGCCCGCACTGCACGTGGGAGAGAGGCAGACAGCCAGGCCCTGCTGCAATCAGCTGTCCTGCTACCTCGGAGGCACTGCTGACCACCAAAGACCAAACGCCTCTTGCCTTTTGGGAATACAGCGCATCTCCGGACACAACAGTGAGTGAGGAGCTCGGCTCCCACCTGAGCCCAGCCCGGCCGCAGCTGCTCCCCTCCACCTCCCTCGCTCCCACCTGCGGTGCGGCACGTGTTACAGCCCCGGGAACGGACACAGACCGAGTGTGTCCGCGTCTAAAGAAAGGACTAGAACCGGGTTATTGTCTTCTGTCCTTTTTGTTGGTAATTATAATAACTGTTGTTGTTTTCTACCTGTGCTGTTAGTTAGAGTAGTAAAGAGCTGTTACTTCTACCCCCTTATCTCTGCCTTGAGTCGTTGATCTGAAACAATTATAACACTTGGAGGGGGTGAAATTGATTTCTCTATTTCAAAGGGAAACTTCTGCCTTTTATTGGCAGAACCCTGACCTAAAACCAGGACACCTGCCTACTTTCTAAATTGCTGATGGGGTGGTCTCCATCTAATTCCACAAGCAAGCACTGCAAAACCCAATCTCAGCAGGGTTTTAAAGCAGCTCAGGACACTAATTCAAAATACAAGAAACACAGATGACCTCCTACCAAGATCCTAGCATGAGAACACCAGGGACACTGAGCAGCAGCTTTAGAGCCATTTAGGTGAGAAACGGAGGTGGTAAGTGCACAGGTTTGTATCTCATAGTTACCAATATCAGACACACACCTTGAGGCTTCACTCACACCACCTGCAACACAGCCTTTCTCTTCTGGTACCATCCTTCCCAGAAGCCTGTGCTAACTACAAATGCTACACATGTATTTACAGTGAGTATATAGAGCAATATGCTCTCCAGAATGAATCTATGTTAGGACCTCTGGTCCATTCAATGTGGATTTTTCATTACCAATGCATGAAAAATAAGCAAAACATGAAATCTCCTGTGTGGCATAATTTCAAAACCAGTTCAGTAAGTCCAATATGCCTCAGTATATGGTGGTTTTCTAATACTTCACCCAATCAGGTTCATTCACCAAGCATTTCACAACCAAACTACACTCAACACCAGCACACAATTCTCTTCATTCAGTGCCAAGTAACACATGGAAACCACATTTTGGATATAAAAATGCCCAACCAACCGAAATCACTGCCCAGAGGAACTGACCTTCAAGGGTGACCTCAACCTCAGGTTTCTCGCTTGGTCCTGACAACTCATGCTGGGAGGGATCTGAAAGAGAAAAAAAGGACTACTGTGTGATGGACATGGACAACATTTTCAACTTAACACCCCATGCCTCTGCATCTAAGCAACATTGTTAAAGAAGACCCTTGCACTCACACCATGCAACAAAAAGAGAAGGAAAGATATGTTACTATGAGCCTTTGAGCAATTCCACACAAAGGCAAGGAGGTGAGGCTTACACTTCCTAAACTACACTTGCAGCAGTGCAGAGTTGGTGCTACAACAGAAGGCAATTCCATGTTTCTCAATCATGATTTTGCTCCCTTTAGAACAATTTCTTCTGACACACATAACCTCAACTTTCTGACTGCTGACTTTCAATCACACTGTGCTGCCCACTCATCCAATCTCCCTTTTCAGGAATTTTAATTTATAAGTCTGATTGCACTGAATTAATACTGATTTTTTGTTCCGTTATAATGATGTTAGCTGTTACCATGAAAATTAAAAACTTGTATACCTGGTAGAATATTTATAAGTTGGTACCCCAAAAGTACCATTTATCACTATGTGGCTAATATTTTAGTTTGTGGACAGCAAGGTTCACATTTTTAAGACACAGTGCCCCCTTAGACAATTTAGGAGATCACTTGTTGGAAATCTTTTGGGTGGATAATAATGGAACAGAAATTAAATTAACCCTAGTATCAGCACATTGTATGATTCACAACAATTACTGGGAGCAATTAGCTGGGTCATAAATCAGACATTCTTTTGGTCACTTGAAGGCAAACCTTGAGCTTTATTATACAGCAGCAGCTATTTGGGAATTAGATACAATTAGCTCACACCTTTCCCCTTAAAAGCAGACAGGATTGTGTTAGCTTTGCTGTTTGTTTGCTTTTTATCCTGTGGCGAGACTCACAGCTCGTCTGTG
Source organism: Muscicapa striata striata (assembly GCA_030060385.1). Taxonomy (NCBI): domain Eukaryota; kingdom Metazoa; phylum Chordata; class Aves; order Passeriformes; family Muscicapidae; genus Muscicapa; species Muscicapa striata. Next base: position 2,041,545 of record JAREIS010000032.1, on the reverse strand, counting down.
GGCCAGAGAGGGTTAATGAATAAGGGTTATTTCTGAAAGCTATTCCATCAAGGTCATTGGCCTGGAGACTGAGAAGGAGGAGATAAGCAGAAGAAAACCTGCACTGGGAAAAGCATTTTTAGAGAAGTCTTGGGAAAAACAGAGGCGCAGATATGTTTTACACCAATGAACGTCATGTTGATCTACTGTAACCAATGAACAAAGTGTAAACTTTGTAGGGGGTATAAATGACAGCTGGTTATTGTAATAAAGGGATATTAGCCTTCTGAAATGTAGTGTGTCTATTTGTATGCCATGCCAGCCTCTACAGCAGCATCTGGTGACCCTGACATGATTTGCAGATGGACTGCAGGAGGTCTGCAGTGGAGGTGGGGAGCCACCAGCTGGTCCAGATCTAATTGAATTCTGACATTTGGAACACAGGTGAGCTGCTGGAAAAAAATGGTAAGTAATGTATCCTGTGAAGAAAGTGTTGTCCTGTCGACAGGGAAAGCCTTATTGGAAAGAAGAGGCGTTGAAACCAGCGACTCTGAAGAGTGTTGTTGTGGGCTGTCACATGACTTTAAATACTGATAAGCACTGCCTTTAGTGCTTGGAAAGACATTGAAAATTAATTGTGGGATATGAAATCTAAACAGGAGAATAGCTGCAGAAGTTTGATAAAATACGATAAATAGGTATTGCAAACTTGGTTGCTAAAAACTGGTTTTTTGTTGAAACGTGGGAGGAGGTAGAGCATACAAATACCTGTTTTCGTAAAACTGTAAAATCTCGTAACATTTTTTCCTCTGCTTATGAGCAATGAGAGATAAGACTATAATGAGAAGGACTGTTTGCAATCCGACAGAAACCAAACTGCCAAATTATTGAATAAATATTATTATGCCAGGGGATCTCTCATTAGTTGATATTGTAATTGCTTGCTCGAATGCACAAAAAGTAAAGCCTAAGATAAATCCAGGCAATAAACTGAATTGTCATTGCAGACATAGTGACTATTTTGACAAATAAGTACATAAGATGCCCTATGGTGCCTACGGTCCTATAAGGGAGACTTTAAGTACTCTTTTAGTAGAAAGATCTAGTAGTACTATTGAAGGTATTAAAGTCCATTCAGATGTTATTGATTCTGATTATTTGGGACAGATTTGTGCTATGGTATAAGTTAGTGACCCTTTTGTTTTTATAACTGGCTAAACGTTCTGTTTGTCTGCTGGATCAAAAGTTTTCTTTTATTGTGCTGATTTTCTAAAGATGAATATGAAATGAATAGAAAAGGAACTCGTATTGCTCAACTTGTTCCTTTCGTGAGTTGTGTTCCAGCTGTAGAGGACCTGAGTTATGGCACAGAAGATTGGGATCTACAGGACCTCCTCTGGTGTTTTGGACTTAAGTAAATGACAGATCATCGTCTGGAACAACAGTGCATTGTCAAAGCCATGGAACATCATCCAGACACTATAATTATCACAGGACACAGATGGGATCCACCCCAGGGTGATGACGAACTTCCAAAAATGCTGACAGTTTTTTTTGCGAGCGTACTGAATGTTCTTGAAGCACAAAATTACACAAAACCTTTCCATAAAACAAAACTGGAAGATAAAATAATCTTTAATTTTCATCTTACCAAAACTGAACTCTTCTGCTGTTCTTTCCGCAACACTGGAAACTTGATTATTCAACTCAGAGATTTTCTGTCTCTTTTCAGGGGGTAGATAATCATCATCGTCATCTATAAAAGAAAACAAAAAAACCCCCACAGGTTTTATGTCCAGGGAACTCTTGTGAACCACTGGAAATGCTTTGAATTACAAAACTCAAATACAAATAAGGATCTGTGCTTATCAGGACACCAACTGTTGCAACAAATTACTTATCTGAGTAATTTTAGAAAGCTCTTGTTCTTAGCTGAGAAGGAACAAATTGCTCCTTCAAACAGGCCTGTGCAAAGCACAAGAGTAAAAAACAAAGCAGCTTCTGTACTTCCTAAGGAAAGCAACATTGTCTTCTGAAACATGGCTGGACATCACATGTTGATAGAGTAACCATGCAACAGTAAAAGAAATCACAAAATAAATTCTGCACATAGGGAGTACCATTTTTATCTAACTGATAGTAACATCATCCCACTAGTAGATCTCAAAGACAGTACCTAAGTTTTGTCTTGAAGACCTCAAGTATTCTAAACTGACTTTCAAGGCAGTGTAAAACTAATGGGTGCCAATGAAATTCATCAAACAGGTCAACTCTACCTTAAACACACACAAGTGGATAGACAGAGAGTAAACCTGGCAATTTGACAGACCTGCTACTCAGCCACTCACTTCCCTATTTTCTTATGGTAATGAGCTTTGTAAACTGCCCAACTATCAATACCTCCAACCTCAGAGAAAAATGGTAAAAGCAGACAATGAAAAGTAATGGTTAGTGCAGACAAAACTAATTTCACGTATAGAAAAATATGCACCCATGTCACCAAGTGTATGGTTTACTTAGCAATATTAGCACATATTCACATATCTTGTACCTATACAGGTCTGTTATACTCTGTCAGGGAAAAAAATTTCAGACCACTGTTAATTTCGTGGTAAATGCCTTTATATATATGCACAGCTTAATGACTCTTCTCATATAAATGGTTCTGTTGAGGTAATGTTTGATATATTTCCATGCTGCAAAGTAAAATGGTGAAGATAATGCCAGAAGTGTCCACTTTGTCTCAAATGCCCTGCCTAAATTGCTGATGGGGTGGTCTCCATCTAATTCCACAAGCAAGCACTGCAAAACCCAATCTCAGCAGGGTTTTAAAGCAGCTCAGGACACTAATTCACAAATACAAGAAACACAGATGACCTCCTACCAAGATCCTAGCATGAGAACACCAGGGACACTGAGCAGCAGCTTTAGAGCCATTTAGGTGAGAAACGGAGGTGGTAAGTGCACAGGTTTGTATCTCATAGTTACCAATATCAGACACACACCTTGAGGCTTCACTCACACCACCTGCAACACAGCCTTTCTCTTCTGGTACCATCCTTCCCAGAAGCCTGTGCTAACTACAAATGTCACACATATAACTACAGAGAGTTTATAAAGCAATGTGCTCTCCAGAATGAACCAATGTTAGAACATTTGGTCTGTTGAATGAGTATTTTTCATTACCAACACGTGAAAAATATGCAAAGCATACAATTTGCTGTCTGGTATCATTTCAATACGTGCTCAGTAAGTCCAATATGCTTCAGTATACTGTGGTTTTCTAATACTTCCCCCAACCAGGTTCTTTTACCAAGCACTGCACAACCAAACTACACTGAACACTGGCACACAGTTCTCTTCATTCAGTGCAAAGTAATGTAGGGTATGGAAAACACATTTTGGATGAAAAAATGCCCAACCAACTGTAATCAATGATCAGAGGCACTGACCATCACTAGTGACTTCTGGCTCAGTATCCATTCTGAATTCTGACATGCCATGCTGCTGGGATGAATCTGAAAGGGAAAAGCAGGACTGCTGAGTGATGGACACAGAAAAGATTTTCAACTCCATGCTTTTACATTCATACCAACATTGTCAAAGGAGCCCCTTGCACTCACACCATGCAATAAAAACCAGAAGCAAAGATATGTTACTATAAGCCTTTGAGCAATTCCACACAAAGGCAAGGAAGTGAGGGTTACACTGCCTGAACTGCACGTGCAGCAGGGCAGAGTTGGTGCTATGACAGAAGGCAATGCCATGCTCTTGGCATTGTAGGCTTAATACAATCATAACTATTTTCCCCTCTCTTACCCAGGATTACTGAAAATATAAACAAAGTCTGCGTGTCTCCACACATTATACACTTTTGTACCATCCCTGCAGACTCATGGTTACTGCACTATGATGATTTCAATAACAGGCTGCAAGGCCAACATGGTTGGGAAATCCATGATCACAATGCTTTAGATAGGGCACTGTGTACCAACAAGACAAGCAGCATTAACTTGTCAACACTGGGTGTGAGAAAGCAATTGATACACAGTGAAAGAAAGTGTAGCTAATTGTATCAGAAACTCTATCAAAATGTAGCAACAGCGCATGAAGGAATCCATTTTAATTTTTCCCCTAGAGTAAAGCTGCACTTGTGCATCTTGAAATGTATCTTCTTTCAGATCTCTCTTTGCTGGAGTATTATACATTGCTGATGGTTTCCTTTACAAATATAAAGTAAAAAGATACCACAGTAAAAATATGTAAGAAATTTTAAACTATTTTAAGTCCTTACTATTTAAAGTAAGGATTTCCACAGGAGATATTCCACAATTATTTTGTTTACATCAACAACACTCAGAAGGCTTTTTTCCCATCTTAGAAATCCATGGTAAATAGAACATCTAAATCTTATGATGAAAATCATGGTGTTAAATGCCAGTTAATATTTTCTAGTCTTTTCAAATAAGCAATCTAGTATTTTTAATGAAAATAATTGTAAAAAACTGCACAATTTTTTTGTAAAGGCATTTCGGCTATTACGGAGTTTCAGTAAGGAACTGTTTCCACTAAAACAGTCTTCCTATTTATTTTTTTCTTTTTGTGCTCATTCACCTCACCCTAAACTGAAAGAAATAGTTAAGTTGCACTCACAATTTATAAACCAAAGTTTTATTAAACTTTATAAGCCATTATGAAACAGATTGAATTTCTTGAGAAATATACCAAATCACACAAACAACTACTGCTTTAGAGTGATCAACCTGTTGCTCTTTGAATTTAGAAAAGGTAGAAATGAAGTTCCCATCTACATGTCTCTCTACTTGGACAGGTGGAAATTAAAGCAACCGTATCTTTCATTTCTGCTCATGCTTAAGCTCCAATACCCTCAGTTTTATGACAAATCAAGTAGCAAAGGTATGAAAAACAAAACTCACACATTCAACTCCTTAAACAGATGTGATGAATAATACAAGTAAAAGATTTACCTGTATAACTTTTTACAGGAGCAATTTCTTCTTCTATCGCTGATGTTTGGGAAGGGCCTGCTTGAGAAAAGAGAGAACAGTTTTTAAGAGGAGTCTCACAACAAACATGTATTTACAGCCCATAGTGGAATTTGCCAAGTAACTTTTAATTTCATATATTATGCGCTCACTTCATACTTTCTGTAACGTTGAACTTTGGAAAGATTGTGTTAAATAATAAATGTTTATAAATCCTCTCTTATTTGGTTCAATAGAATAAAAATGCGGTTATTGGCAGCATTGTGCATTTCTTGAACTACTGAACAGTCAAGAGATTCATGCTGAACAGCAAGCTTGCAACCAATAAACTAATTTTTTTAAAAGAAATGTTGATGCTTCTGCCTTTCTTCAATGACATTTTAATCAGCTTGATCTTTTTTTCCTTTCAATAAAGTCTATATTCCTAAGGAGCATTCTCTGATTTCAAAATTCCTACCTACATTAAATACATAAACTCATAAGGATTAAAGTAATTTATGGCACTCCAAGACTGCTTACTGTTCATTACAACAGTTTTTTTGAAGACTACAGGCAGAGACGTTAAAAAAGACTGGTGCAGAAAGCAGCACATAAACTACATTTAACAAATTAACACTCCTAAAATCCTACTGATTACTGCTCTTGCTCTCCTGCAGCTATGCCAGAAGGGTGAGCTTTTTACAGCACAAATTACAGCACAGGTATGGAAAACTTGCCTATGTGTGACAAACAGGAGTATCTGGAACTGACCGATTTGTTCCATGCAAATCCAGTAATTTCTGTGTTTATTTGCAAAAGCAATCTGCAGAAGCTCATATGGCAGACCAGAAATTCTAGATATGCTCGTAAGTTGCATATAGGTAAAAAACCTTATAAAGAAAGGCCTTATAAAATCGTGACTTAGGCTTGTTACTTTGTGTGGTAGTTGATTTGGCTAAGATGAACCAGGATTTAGCCCAGGTTTCCTACAGCGAAGGCATAAATCCAAGACCCTGGGAGGCAAGGTGTTAAAAAGCAAAGGCTTTGGCCAAAAACCGTGTGACTTGTGGGGACATGCAAGGACAAGCCCAGACATGTTCCTAGTTCTGTTTGTGATTGGACCTTTGCCCTCAGGAACATCCTGTGTATTGTTAAACCAATACCCTCCCTGGTCTTTGGATGCTGCCTCTCAGACCTCAGGGTCACAGATGGATTAAAGGATTTCTCAGGTGCACCAGCATTCCCATCTCAGTTTTATAGCCACATTCTGACCCAGTAAAGCCGTAGAGGTTGCTGCAAAGGGAAACCCCCCCCTATTTTAAGTACATATTATTGGTTTTTTGCAAATATTAAAATGAATGCTGTATGTATAATGTTGGAAAACTTTGCTGTATAGTTTCTTTTAGTTCTGCTATTAACAAAACTTAGTAGCGTGATAAATATATATATTTTTCTTGGACTACAGCATGGTGATGTAAAAAGCTTTCGTTCATGTAACTAACTCAGAGAATGGTAAAAGATAAACAGGAAACTCTTTACATGTTTGGATTATCATATCTGGATGAAGATGGTGGTGATCGACACCTGAACCCCAGCGAAGGAATTTATTGATCTACGTTATCAGGGAGTGTGAACACCTAATACACAACCACCGGTTATTCTGAGCCTGAAAATAACAGTAAATACTGTTTAGTTCGGCATGGTCTTTTAAAACAAGTCAAATTGCCAATGCAAAACAATGACTCAGTAGTTCAGCCAGCTTGTTCACCTGCTCTAAGTGTAGAACAGCCTGGCTGCAAAAGCAAAATCATTTTAAGAAATAAACAAAAAGAAAAATAACCGGTGTTGTGGGAACATGATTGGGAATTTTGAATAGTATTGATTTAGAAGTATCAATGAATAAATTGGCTAACATTTCTTTAGCTTTTTGCTGTATCCAGGCACAGCTTTGGATGCAAACAGTTGTTGCCTCAATTATAAGGAAAGGGGAAGAAGGTATTTTCCCTATTGAAATCCAGACAATAATTTGGGATAGTGTTAATAATTTTGAAAAGGAATTCCAATTCTGATGGAAATTTGGTAAATTTTACCTATGACTCCAGCACAAACACAAACACAGCCTTTGTACTGATCATATGTAATGCTTTAGTATATTCAACATTCCCTATCATTGCTGAATTATGACATCTGTAACTTTGAAATTTATCCAAACGAGATTTCTGAAACACTGATAGGGAATATGGGCAATGGGTGTGCATATTTTAGAATTGTTTGTGATAGTGCAGATTTGGTAGTGAGTATTAAAAATCATTTAAATCTTTATGTTTATAACTTTATTAAAATTACAAGGTATAATTTTTACCTTTCATTATAAATCAGCAATCATTTATATTATGTACACAAATGAGTCACTGCTGACATCCTAAGGTTATTGGCACAAGGCTAAATGTATGACTTAAAAGGGATAAAACATGATTTTGCATATTTTAGTTTTGTTACATTTTGAATTATAATTTGAAAATTGCTTGTTTTAAAAATTGCTTATCTTTGTTGTATTGCATTATGAATACTGATAAAAAATTGGTTTTTAGTTATTAAGATTGTTTATTTTAATTATGTTGCATTCTCTTTTAAATATTGATTTAAATTGTTTGTGGTTTGTTTTAGTTGTTTTAGGATACCCCTAAAGTTGTTGAAAGACTACATGAGCAGCAAGAGTTAGGCTTCTAACAGCAAACTAATTAGAATTGTTTGTTGGTTGTTATGATTGGTATGATCAGTTTTAGTAATGTTAAGTTTTGATTGAAAATGGTTTTGGAAAAATAATTGTATTAATTATAAAAAAACCATATTATGATTAATATTGATTTGTTTTAATTTTAATTATTTGAAAGTTATTTTTGCTAATATGATTGTGATTTGTTTGAAGAATTGTTTTAACCAATTTTGTTGTGATTATTTTGATTTTTTGTGTTTATCCCTTTCCCTTTTCTATTTCTACCAATATACTCAGTTCTGTCTTGTTTTAAATGCCATTTTGGATAACTACACTGCAGGTGGAGAGGGGAGTTACTAATTGAGCACCACTTTATCAGAAAGAGATATACATTTCTCTTCATCAATCAGAAAATTTAAATTTAAGAGCTCTCTGAAAGACAACAGACATCTCCCATCAAATTTGCTTAGACTTCACTCTGGAAGCATATTGCTTACCCTGGAATTTTCAGCTCAAATGTACTGCAGTGCAATGGATACTATTTTGTAAAGAAGCTATTTCAGTGCAGACTCTCTTCAGATAGCATTGAGTCACACCATGAGCTATCAGCCAAATTCTGACATCATCTGTATGCATGAAATGGAAAACCACAATGGGGATGAAAAGCAAAAGGATGAGAAGACTTGGAGTTGGAAGGAGCAATGATTAGGCTGTCTTCACACCAGTATAAATCATGGCTGTAAACCATTAATTTGCCTAGCCTGTAAGCCTGCAGGGCTAGGCAATGTACACAAATGAAGAGCAGATAATCCTAACACCTTTCCAGTTCTGCCCTCAAAAGGTGACACTTTGCTCTGCTATTGTTGATATGTCTCTGAAGGGTAATATGTTACTTGAGATATGCCAAGATGAAAATATTGATTCCATAATGACATAATCAGTTACTAAAGCACATTAGAAAATTGTCTCAAGAATCCTCATGTCTAAATACACATAAAATGTTATCTCAATAATATATAATATTACAAAATGAAGGGATGTGCTGTTTTGCACTTCACTGTTGAACATGTAATTGTCATTTAGAGACCTGTGGCAGCTTGCCCACGTTTCTTTGTACTACTCAACTAACCTAATGACAAATACACACAGGTTGAAATTATAAATTTAAGGTTTTAATTATTTTATATTGCCATTTATCACAATCACAATTTCTTAATTACTGTTCATGTCAACATAAATAAAAAACAATTTCTGTTTTCTCCTGGGTGAGATTAATGTGTTATCTGGATACAGAGAGGTGAGGCAAAGCAACTGGGAGACAACTTAAAACATACACAGAGGCTGAGCCATGGGCCTCATAAATATTGTTATGCTTTGTCCACATAATCGCAGAATCACTGGGTTGGAAGAGACCTTCAAGATCATTGAGTCCAACCCATGCCCTAACACCTCAACTAGATCATGGCACCAAGTGCCACATCCAGTCTTTTTTTAAAGACATCCAGGGATGGTGACTCCACCATCTCCCAGGCAGACAATTCCAGTACTTGATCACTCTTTCCATAAAATACTTTTTCCTAATATCCAACCTATATTTCCTTTGGGGCAGCTTAAGACTGCCTTCAAATAAATACATCTTTCAATAAATAATCTTTCAATACAATTTTGACATATATTAGTCATTCCATACAAGAGAAGTGATTGATACACTCCCAATCTACGACTGGAATCACAGAATGGCTGATTATATGATGTACTGCATGCAAAAGTTACTGAAACTTTAAACTAAAGAAAAAATGCAAGCAGCGCTCTAGAAAGCATCACTCTAAAGGTTTATTTCCTGTTTAACAAGGTCACTGGAGTTACAGAGTCTGCACACTGTACCCTCAGAAAAATACATCAAGCAGTTCAAAAGTTTCCTGGAATTTCTTCAGACCAAACACACATGGGATGAAGTTGTTCTTTACGTTTTTGGTATTCTTCATAATAACTTAAATGATAGGCAGCATGGAAATGCTGTATCCTAACAGAGCTAAGTAACTGCATGTTAAATGACCAAAAATAAGTAAAAAGAGAGCTATGGAGATATCAACACTTAGGCAACCAATCCTTTAATAAGATAAATACATATGAAAATTAGTATCATTACCTGAAGCACCAAATTGATAGTAGTTAGGATCATCTGTTTCCTGCTTCATTGTTATTGTTGACATTTTGGAAGAAATTCCTGTAGAAGCAACAAAGGAATCAAATATGGAAACTGGTAATAAACAGATTCTTAAAACAAACAAAAAAAGCACCCACCAAGATCCTGGCTGCTCTATTTAAAAAACAACAACAACAAAAAAACAAAACAAAAAAACCACCTCCAAACCATTACACATCTGTTAAGATAAAACAATGGTAACAAAGTGACCTGCTGGTTTCTTTTAGTTTGGTCACTCCCAGAAAGGATCTAGGATTAAATAATCTCCCTACAAACTAGGCTTCCCTGCAGATGCTGTCTCAGATCTGAAGAGTATTTTTTAAATGTGCTGCCTCCTCTTTGCATGCTACCAAAGGAAAAAAAAAAGATATATTTTATCACTTGTTGTGCTGGAAGTCTTGGAAAGCCTCTTGCTCACTCTTCTGTGAGAATGACTTAAAATGCCTAGAAAGCAGCACTGGGAAGAGTCTGGACTGACTTGGCAAAAAGTTCAAGTTAATCCCTTGTGCATCTCAAGCCAAACGTTAACCATGGAGGGTGCTTAAACCACAAATTTAAAGCTGTGAAGCACAAATAACAAGAGCAAAAAGCTGGGCTACATATAAAATCTTAATAGGAAAGTGAGCAGTGCATTCCAACCCAGCAAAAGGGAGTCACCAAGGCTGCAGCATACCTGCAGCCTCACTGAGTTTAATGGGATTACCATGCTTTTATTTCACAGCACACACTTAAGCATTTCTCTGCCACAGATCACAGTGCCTAGGGGAATCATCTGCTACCTGCAGAGTAACTTAGGAATCATTTGGCAATTTTTTAATAACAAATAACATATATTGTTATTTATGAACCTTTTATTTCTCTTTTAGCTAGAAAATGGACATTTTCTCATTTTAAAAATTTTAGGATATTAACAAATAAACCAAGATTTTGCTTCCCATAAGGGACAAAGACATCTTGAATAAGAACAAAAAGAACCCAAGAAAAAAGAGGAATTTCTTCTTCTGTAAATAAACTTAGTCTACAATGTATTATAAATTTCTTCCCTCCTGAAATGGAAGCATTTGGTTAGGGCTCAATATTTGATAAAAAACTCCAACTGAAGAATGGACAATTGCAAGGAAAGAAAAGCTTTTCCATCTCACCAAGGATGTCTTTTTGCTACTTTTCTCCTTTTTTTTTTTCAGCTTTCTATCTTTGCTTCTGTTCAGCCCTCTGAACAGAATCTGACTTTTTTTTTTGTTTTTCTGCTGCAAATTAGGGCAAAATTTTGAACATACCTGAATCCTTGTTTGGTTCTGTTTTCACTTGAACAGGAGGAGTACTATAAAAATAAACAAATCAAACAGAATGACATTAGCAAAAACAAACCTTAGATTTCTGGGAAGTTCTTCAATCTTTATGGCTTGTTAAGTAAAATCAATCTCTCAGATTTTTTTCTAACAAGAACAGGAAATTTTAAAACCTGCATATTGGCTTATCTGATTTTTCACAAGTGACTTGCCAGCAATCTCCTATTTGTACATTTTTTTGAGGCATACACAATATTCAGATAATGTTTGGCATTTAAGGAGAGGCAAACACAGAAGCACAGAAAACTGATCCCTGTTTTCACATTAATAAATTTTGATGTATTACAGATACAGTATCTTCATCTACTAATTTCAAAAAATCACTTTTTCCAAATTGAGGAGGAGAAAGAAAGCAACATTACATCTGTTCTCCATCACTGCTGTACCATAAATCATGGCAAACTTATTCCTGACTAACAGACTGTGAATTAAGAATATTGTGTTAATTAAAGCGAGGGGAATCTTTGTCATTTGTTTAACTTGCAACAGTTTCCTCACAAATAAAGGTCAAAAGAAAGAGAAGATGGAACTTCATGCTTTTTACAATGCCAAGCAAACAAAAGTTATTGAAAGGTCAGATGTGCAGAAAAAGCACATTAAGACAAAGATAACAACATGAAAATAGATGGCTGATTTTTAAAAAATTTACACTATTTTAAATTCACCTTCCACATGGAGGTGCAACAGGATGTGAAGGATGTAAAGGATCTGTCATATCAGCTCCTGAAAGTTAAAAGACAGTATTTGAATTTCCTGTACTCCATTTACTTTAAACACAAATTGAAAATGTGACATTTATTTCACAAAGCAAAAGCCTGTTCACATTTTACAAGCATATATGCATATTTTCCTTATTCACAATTCCTTATTAGAGATAATGAAAGTGCCCGTTAAACTGCACCTAGACACAAAGAGCAAGCACTTTTAGAATGACACTTAGCAGACTGAAAACCTACCTTGTTTTTGATAGAATTATATTATTGCCAGAATCTCTGTAATACTCCATCTCTAGTCCTTAACCTGAGCATAGGCAACATATCTCTAATTTTAATACTCAAGCATCAACTTCTGGCTCTTTCACCTAAGAAATTAAACTTTTCCCTTTTGACTACATTCCTACAGAGATTACTTCATCATTTTCATAAAACAAACCCTCACACTTATACATTTAGCAAGTAAAGCAACATGATACCAGAAAAGGAACAGGAGAAGGGATTTCTCCTAAGCTAGAAGTGAATCTCAGTAGAGTTTTACAAAACTCACTCTAGCTTAGAATTTTTAATATATAGAGGCTTTCATAGGAACTACAACACCTAGCCACTTCAAAAGATTAAATTACTTTTAAAAATGAAATATAAATGCCAAAATCAGCTGCGTAGTGGAACAGAAGTACCAGAAAGTCTTGGCATCTTCTAAAAACTGAAAGGAGTTCTTCATGAGCCCACTTCTCCTTCCCCTACGATACTATACAATTCACATTAAATTTAAGTTCAGTATAAGGACAAAGAATGAAATAGAATGAACTTGATCAAGACAAAGAATGAAACAGAATTAATTTCATCTCCGAGTCACTCCTGGCAAACTCATAAAGGAAAGGGTTATAGCCACATAAGTAAGACAACTCACAGTCTAGAGATTTCTGCAGTTTGCCACTTGGACATGACCAAATGTTCTACATATATTGCTATCTAAACTGAAATTCCAATCTTCTTCTGTTTAGCCTGAATAAGCATTAACTTACCTATGTGCTTCACTGGTTCAAGAAAAGGTCTGTGTGGAAATATGGGAAGAAAAACTCAGTTTTAGCAAAGACATTGTTAATTACTTGGTAGTGTACATTACAGAGAATATTCATGTTTAGGAGAAACAGTCTGCAACATTTAATTAGAAATTGAAATTAATTTTACTTAAATTTAAAACCAAATTGGACAGACTAGAACAAGAAAGAGAGCAAATAACCTGTTGATACTAAATGAGATCTCTGATTTGTTTTCCAAAATCCATTTCAGGGTGGAAACATCATAATTTGATGGATGTTGAAGTGTGAGTCCTTCAGGCAGGCCCTGCACTATCACAACAGACTGGTTCCTCTGAATCTCTTCGTATGGCACAGGTACCATCATTGACTTTCCTAAAGCTTTACCTAGAAAAACAGGAGAAGGTTGTTTTGTTGTTGAGACTGCTGAAGTTAACAAAAGGATGAGTCCCTTGTAAAACTTTGTAACTTTGGGTAGGACTGGAGCAAAGGCAAAGTGTGGATGCAAATCTTCTCAGAAAACCAAATACTGCTGGCACTAATATGCACTGTGCAGTAATCTCAAATCACATCCCACAAAACACATCAAGGAAAAACACTATGTGTATTTTTTTGGAAATAACTACTAAAAGTTTCTAAAAATAGCAGTGTAATTAGAAGGCTAAGATCATGCAGTTTTTTCCTCCCAAACAGAATAAAAATTCTAAAATCTAGAACAGCTCTTCAGAAGAATTTAAAGCACCTACCATAGCAAAAGCAGAAAAAGTCCTCCACGGACTTTCTAAGAGCTTCCAGGTCCACAGCATCCACCATCTGTCTGTTCACAGGTGGTGTAGTCCTCCTTTTCTGCAGTTCTGCAATCCTGTCCTCTTCTGTAACACCTGGCAGTTATTTATAAAAATAAGACAAACATAAAATAGTAAATTATTAGAAGTGCCTAGTTCCTCCACTTTATAGTAGATTCTCAAGAATGAATCCTGTCAGGAAATTGTAAGAATTTACTTGTATTAGCACTTATCTATATACATAAGCAATGAGCAAATTTAAATTTACACCAGAATTATTATATCCTCCCTACAATCTTTGCAAATATCACCCCCTGAAGAATATGAATGACAAATTAAGAGATACATCCAAAGAGGCTCTTTTTGGCATGAAGATGTAGAAAATGCTATTAATCTCGTAAAAGGATAAGACAATAAAAATAAAAGGCTAAACTGCCAAGAAAAGAAGGACCAACAGAGTCACCAAGAAAAAGCTAAAATGTGAAGGGTCCCACAGCTCTGTAGTCTCTGCAAGACATCTTACACAGCAATTCTATTATGTCCTGGTTTATTTGTTCTGTATGCACTTCAGAGAACATTTTACAGGAGGGATCTGACTTTTGCCATGACAGCTCATCTCTTTCAAAGGACATTTTAAGTACACACCTCTTACTGCTGAATAAGAGGAGCTACAAACAAGCCATCATCACACAAAACAGAGATTTCAGCCCTACATCTTGTTCTAGTTTCAGAGCAAAAGGAGTGAGGAAGAAGGAGTAAGAATACTTCCAGTATTAAAACGCAAACAGAAGTGATGGTTTCGGGTGGAAGCCCTCCTTTCACATAATTCAATTCTTGCTAAGATTTACTGAGAATCACCCAGCAAAACCAGAGGCAAACAACAAAGATATGCTTGCCTACCTGGAAGGAAAGGCAAGGGAGATCTGTGTCCCTTTGTGCAAGAGCATGATCAGTGCTGAAGCTGTGTCATGACCTCACCACAAGCCAGCACAGCAGTTAGACTGAAACACTGCGATGTGCATCACCAGGACTACTGGCATCAGAATTCTACACTGAGGCAAGAGAACAAACATCAGTTTGGGTCAGTGACTGACAAGACAGACTTCAGGGAATGCCAGTGCTGAAGTCGATTTATTGATTACAAAGCTCAGTTTGCACAGCCTTACAGCTTTGAATAGAGTTTTCTACTGCCAAGCAATAACCACATTGTTCAACATGCTTGTTATCAACAAGCATGTTAAGCATGTTATCAACATGCTTAACTGCAATCTTTGCAGGTGCAGTTTCACATGGCTACCTAAAAACAAAACACACCATTCCTTTCCTACCTCCCTCAGATCTCTGTCAGAATTTCACATGGTTTTTACCCCACATGAACCAGGATGTCTGGCCCATCCATCATCTCCACAGAACTCCCTGTTCCACTGCTCAGCTGCCACCCCATAAGTTTGAACGACTGATTACAAATGGGCTGTGAAATGAGCTGAAGCAGCAATGTTTTTAGTAAAACCAAATTTATCTGAAAAACTCAGATCTTCATTTAAAAGAGAATCTCATCCTTCCTCTGCAGATCATATGTCTGCTTCATACCCTGGAAACCTACCTCCATCTGACATTTAGCTTGCCAGCTCTTCAGGCTGGAAACTTTTGCTTTCTCTGCAGTATGACCTATCACAACAGAAAAAATAATGCTAAACTGGAATATTGTTATATACCTACACCACAGGTGCTTAATCAATGACAGCTTTTAACATTTGCTGGGGACTTGGGATAAGACATCAGTTTCCATTTACAGCTACATTTTTGTAGCTTTTTGAGAGGGCGTTTTTCCCATGTAAGAAACTGATTCACTGAAAATGCCTTTACTGCCAGCAGCTTCAGAACATGTACTCACAGTTTCTAAAAATAATAAACAAACTAAAATTAAGATGATAACACTGCCCACTTCATATGAAAATGAAAAGCAGACAGAAAGAGAAATTTTCTTTCTTAACTAAAAGACAAAACCTTATGAGGGTTCTTTATTACATGATTTTTATGCATTTTTTTAAGATCACATTATGCATCTGCCTCCCAAACCCTTCCCACAATCATTGGCTGATTTTAATCAAGACTCAGATTAAGTTCAAGAAATAAGATTAAGTTTCAAACACAGCAGGATCTGTAACAGCCCTGCACAACTGATCAAACCTAGCAGGCATTCACTTCAGCGGGCACTACTGCTGGACACACGAACCCTTGGAGGTCACACAACCTCACAGGCATCTCCAAAGCTCTTGCCACAATTACTGGAGCCCCAATCAAGATTCAGCTACATTTGGGAGGGGATGCCTAGGACATGCAACAAGATCTGGTGCAGAAGAGGGATGAGGGGGCTGTATTTACAGGCTCATGAAGGGGAGGAATGGTTATATGGTAAAAGAATAGCGTTCTGCACACTTGTGAGCATCCTACAGAACGAGTTTCGCTATTTTTCTGGATTCAGCAGGATTACAACTACACAACTCCCAACAACCTTCATTTTGCAATGACAGTCAATGCCTTCACCACACATGTGCTGAAACCCTATGACCTGAAGCATGTGATGACAATACAGTTGTCCCCTACCCAACACTCCCTATGGGAAGTGGGGTGGAAGAGACTGTTAAATCAATTACTGACAGAATATGCGGGCAATAATACAAGGGCAACATTAACAGTGGACCATCTTGCAAGTGAAGGGATGCAAAGTCAGCCCGATGACCCAACGAGTCCTATATGCAGTTTATCGATTGTCTCAAACAGGCCCTAGACTGACAAATTATTCAAGAGTGAACCAAAGATGAGTTGTTAAAAAGACTGGCAGTATGGAATGCGAACCACAAATGTAAAAAGGTGTTGTGTGCTCTTCCAACACAGCCAGAGCTTATGTCAACATAGATGATGGAGGCCTGCAATTGCCTCAGAACACCTGGACTCGCCTGTAAGGTGCAGGTGATAGCACAAGGAGTCTCACAGGCATTAGCAACAATGTGGCCCATCCTGGAGGGTCATCAACAACAGGGCCCCAGAACTTGCTATGGATGCGGCCAAAATGGACATTTTGCAAAGGACCGCCTTCAGCGAGGAGAGAAACCTGCTCCTAGGACCTGTGGGTGCAAAAGAGATTTCCGACACACCAATGATTTCGTCCTAGACAGGAAAATCGTAGCAGGAGACTGTCGGGAAACTTCAGCGGGGTGCAGGTCAGCCCCGTGCGAGGACACAAATGTTCCTGTTGACCATGTCCATCACCGAAGGACAAGTGGCCCAGAACTACATCTCCTCACAGGGCTTCCAGCAACCCTGTCCCCAGCTGTCAGGTTGGACTTGGCAAGTGCCAAGTCAGTAATAATGACTGATTACTCCACACATACCATTCCCACTGCACAGCCTGGGCCTGAAGAAGATCAGCCCCAAGAATAGCTGATACTGGGGAAATGCAGATGGAGGAATGAGGGATTGTTTGTATTGCCATCCATGTTTCTGTAACATCCAAGCAGGAGATCACAGTTTTAACAATGTGTACTGACCCACCATGCTTCATCCCCCAAGGACTGTCAATCACACAAGTGATTCTCCTCCCAGATAGCAACGAGGAAAGCGTGCCAAAGTCCTTAGTAATGTGGACAAAGATAAATAGTCACAAGCATCCACAATTAACATGTACACTTAACACCAAAAAGATTACTCTTTCAGGACTCATATAGAGGTGCAGACGTGATGGTCATCTCGCAGTCCAAATGGCCTCCTGACTGGACTCTTACACCTGCTCCAGTGACACTATCTGGGATCAGAGGCAACTGCCTTAGCATGGAGCTAATCAAAATTGAGGGACTGAAGGCCACATATTAACTCAAGGCCTTTTGCTGTAAGGACAAACACCCCCATAGTTATATGGGGGAGGGACATTTTATGCCCATAGGGAACGCGCTTAGAGACAGATTTTTAGGTGGGGCTATTGAGAGGCATGACACTCTAAAACTATCTTGGAAAACAGATGAACCTGTAATGGTAGATCAATGGCCCCTTTCCAAGGAAAAACTTGTCAAGCTCAAGTCACTAGTGTGGGAACAACTTCAAAAGGGACATATTGTACCAACCACCAGCCTGTGGAACACCCCAGGTTTTGTCATGGAGAAGCAAACTAAGAAGAAGTGGTGCCTACTACAAGATCTGCAAAAGATCAATGAAGTCATGGAGGACATGGGCACGTTACAACCAGGTTTACCATCACCAGCAACGATTCCACATGAATGGCAGCTGATTGTTATTGACTTAAAGATCATTTCTTCAACATATTTCTTCATCCAGAGGACACCCCACAATTTGCATTCTCAGTCCCAAGTATTAATCAGCAAGCTCCGCTCCAACACTAAAACTGGACCATACTGCCACAAGGCATGACGAATTCTCCCCCCATCTGCCAATGGTTTACAGTCAAAGTCCTGGATCCAGTCCACAAAGAACATACAAAAGTCCTACATTTACCTACATGGATGTTATTTACTATATGGACGACATCCTCATCACCACAGTTCAATCCTAAACATTGCATTAAAGGTGACCACCGCAGCGGTCCAGCAGGCAGGGCTCACCATGCAGAGGAGAAAATTCAAGATGTCACCCTGGAAATATTTGGGATTTCAGATTCACTCCCAGATCATTCAACCTCAACTCCTGCAACTAAACTAAAACCCCCGGACACTCCATGATCTACAAAGACTACTTGGAACCATCAACTGGGCTAGACCCCTACTTGGAGTCACCGGTGAGGATTTAGCACCATTATTCAATGTGCTAAAAGGAGACACAGAGCTAAATTCAGCAAGACATCTAACCCATGAGGCAAAAGATGCCTTAGAGAAAGTGTCTTAAGCCATTTCAACTTGACAAGCTCATTGAACGAATCCTAATTTGCCTTTTTTGTTAGCCATTCTGGGGAACAAGTTTTAGCTTTATGCTTTAATTTTCTGGTGGGACCCTAAATTACCAGATCTTTTGTTGATTTTAGAATGGGTTTTCCTACTCCATCAGCCAGGGAAAACGTTAACAACTAAATCAGAAATTACAGCTCAACTTGCAATACAAACCAGGTCACATTTTAAGTTCTCTTTCCAGCAAGGATTTTTCTGTAATATTTATACCAGTAACTATTTTATATTTAGATTGGCTAATACACCAATCAGAACATTTACAAATTGCATTAGAAAATTTCACTGGGCAGATTTAAATTCATTTCCCCAAATACAAATTATTACATTCCTCTTTTAATTTGATCCCTAAGCCACTAAAAAGTGATGTAGCCCTTGATGCACTGACCATCTTTACATATGGATCAGGAAGGACACACAAATCACTAACAGTGTGGCAAGATCCCATAACACAGGACTGGAAGTCACATATTGAGACCGTGGAGGGATTGCCACAAATAGCTGAATTGGCAGCAGATGTCAGAGCATTTTCTAAATTTGCAGATCCTTTGAATTTAATAAATTCTGCTTAAGTTTCAGGAATCATGGAAAGGGCCAAAAATCCATTTTTGAAGACAGTTTCTAATGATCAGTTATATTCTTTGCTTAAAAATTTAATTTCAATTCTTTCCCAGAGACAGCATCCTTATTTTGTTATACACATACATTCACACACTTCATTACCAGGATTCTCAGCTGAAGGAAATGCACGAGCAGATTCCCTTGCAATGGCTGTGCAAACAAACCTTCCAAACATATCTGAGCAAGCACACCTAAGTCATTCTTTTTTCCATCAGAATGCTGCTGCTCTTAATCAAATGTTTAATATTACAAGGGACCAAGCCCAAGCAATCATTGCCATGACTGCCAGAAGTGTTCTCTGCCATCTATTAGGACAGGAATAAATCCTGTGGGCTCTGTAGCCCACAAATTTGGCAGAGTGATGTCATGCACTACACACCTTTTGGCAAATTTAAGTAGAGACCCTAGCAACAGTTGAAAGACTTGCAAAGGCTCTCTAAGTGTTTCATTTTTTGAACAATTCTTTCATGGAGACTAATCCACTGATAATCAGTTCCAATACATCAATACAGCACAAGCTGTTCCAATACCATACAAGCACAGTTAAAAGAAAGACCCCCAGTGTTACTCAAAGATCAAGAAACAAGCCAAATTATAGGACCTTTCCCACTAACCACCTGGGGAAAAGGCTATGCTTGTGTTTTAACAGGGGGAGGACCTTGGTGGGATCCGGGCTAAGAACATCAAGCCATACCTACAGCTGCGAGAAGAACCTCTAAGTGAAGAAAAGACCAAGCCATCCAAAGAAAGATCCATAAATAACAAACATTAACTGTTTGCTTATTGATTTGTAACCTTATTTTGCACTCAATAAAACTAAACTAAACTCCCGGACATGACCTTTAAAAGACTCCTGCTCATCCTATGCAGCTTCTTTGAGATCCTGCTCCTCACCAGCAGCTGGACAGTCTCACTGCCAAAACAAAATGTTTGGGTAACTCTAGCTAACATCACACAGCAGGAAACCTTGTACCTTTCTGTCACCAGCCCTGATAAGCCCTTTTCTACCTGTTTAGTCAGGTTACCACATCTCATAAACCCAAATACAAGCATGGATGAGAAGCCAGTGCTTCCCACTGTACAAAATTTGAATTAGAGATCCAGCCAGGAGATCGAATAGCAAATCCCCATAATTTCAGATTCCCTACTAAGAGATGTGTCCAGTACACAGTCCCTGGTATATCAGGGCCCATGATACCATGGGCCCTGATATACCATAAGCATATACCATAAGCATATACATAAAGCATAGTACTTAGGATGTCAGGAAGTCATTTAAGCAACAAAAACAAAACAAAAAATAAATCGGGTTAAAAACTGAACTCCCTCCCCAGTACTCAGATAGCAGTGTTGTTTTCATTAACAACAGTATCAAAAGATTGTCCCTGTAAAAAATGAAAGGAAGAGGAAGAGTAACTGATTCATGTTATACTTGATTCCTCTATCAGGTTGCAATGCTACATTTTGGTATCAGTAATCCATTACAACCCAACATCTTGATGACTTTCCTTGGAGTAAATATGTGCACGGAAAAGTCACTGTCCACACAAGTAGGAGTGACAAAAAATATTCAAAGCCCTACTATAAACAACTGACCATGAGACAGAGCCTCCAAGAGAATTCTACACAGCAGCAAAATAATTTCTGGGAGTCTTTCTGTCACAGACTAAACATAGCTGCTTTCCAAGCAGTATTTAACCTGACAACAACAACAACTTGATAGCTTTTTTAACTCCTCCTCAGACTAATTCTTCCATCATACTCTACCCTTGACCTGCATCAGCTCTCTTTCTCTAGGCAAATAAATGTATATTTTGTTATTTATAAGGCAATGTCCACCACCAACACTTTCCTAAATAAGTGCATCAATGCTCCCCTAAATAGTCACTGAACCTTTGAAACTTATCCCTAAAAACACTGCCCTGTATCAAGTTTTATGAAAACAAAAGTTCCACTGTTTTACTGTAAAAATGAAATAAACCACACCCTAGATGCACTTAAAGCAGTACAAAAGTAATGCAGATGAAATTTTAAGTAATTATGGTACAGATGCATACTTCTGTCTACTAAATAAAACTGCTATAAAAAAGCTACATGAAAAAATACTATCTTGTCAAAACTGTGCATCTGCTTTAGCAAGGCATGAAGTGATCTGAAGAACCAGGACCACACCAGGAGCTGACAGAAGTACTCCTCTACCTGTTCAGTGCTATCCCTCAGTCTTCCTGAGTGGAAAAAAGGGTTTGGAGGAGGGTATACAAAGAAAAATTAAAACACACTAGACAGTCTAGTACTTCTTATTGTAGTAATTCGTCACATTATGTAAGAAAAAAAATCATTTCCAGCCATTGTAGAAATAACACTCCAAACAAGACCACTGTTACTGCTCATTTTTATGTTCCTAAACAGCTTGATTTGCCACAGCCAACATAATTATAGCATGCAGCCATGATAGACAGAATTTTGCTCCCAAAGTTACTAATATTATGCAATATACATTATACAGCTTGTGACATACAAAAACAAAACATTGAACTTACAGTATTCAATAAAATCCGTCTTGATCTCTTCCCTGGAGTTGACAAAGGCTTTTCCTCTCTCAGTTCCGACTACAAAAACATTTTTTTCATATACACCAATACAGGCAATTTCTGCCTTGGACTTGGCAAGTTCTTTACACTAGAAAAAAAAAAAAAGCTTTTATTACCATAGTTAAGATGCAGTTAATAAAAGTGTATGTGACATCATGTAAAACAATTACTATACTATTGCAAGCATCCACCCTTCAGAAGGTACTGTGAGCAACATATCAGCCAGCAGCAAAGCACAATTTACACATCTGGAATGCTTCTCATCAGAAATCTTAAAAGAATTGTAGATTCATTAGCAAAATTAAGGTCTTGTATAGACTCAGACATTGTACTGCTTTTAATTAAAATTACTTATGACATTAATCCATGTTAAATTATCACTTCCATAGCGATCATACTGAGTGCCTTACTCCAACTTTCAACAAAGCATGCAGGAGTTCTGCACATTCACTGCACACTTCTCTCACACCATGTTCTGCTCAGAAAGGTGTGGCTCCAAGTAGGAGGGCTCCCTGTAGTCTGCCCTGTCCTGTCTGCTGGGCCCAGGCTCAGGTGAATTCCCCTGAATGGAAGGCTTGTACCATGCCTGCAACCACCTACATATGTTCTGCCAGGAGAAATTTGCTGGCAAGAATTAAAGCAGGAAGCCTATGGGAAAACAAGGATCCCAAGAAAACTGGTGAGATGACCAGGTAGTGATCACAAAAGGTCAGTCTCTCTTAGGAACTAAATCAGAGTTTGCTACAACCTATAAAAACACCAACAGTTGCAGCATGGAAGGAAAAAGTGACACAAAGACTTTAAGAACCAAATATATCCAATGGAATAGAAGACTTGAAATATATTCTTATAACTATCCCACTCAAAGTTTCATTGCTAAAAAGAAAATGCTTGTTCTTGCTTATCATTAAAAAACTCCAATTTTAAAGAACCAAATCTTGGACAGTGCCTCAACTTCAAGGAAATGGGACAGACATTTCCACACACAGCCCCAGCTAACCATAAACACAGCCACACAATTGAGTAACTTCTAAAAAACAGATGGTATGCCAACAAAAAGAAGTATTTTCTGAACAAGTTTTGTTGGGTTGGTACAGCAGCTGAAGACAATGCATTAGCCTGAAAACCATTTATTCAGTCTACATCACATATGACAAAGACCAGAACACACCTTTGCCCTTCAACCACGCTGTACCTAAGCAATCAACAAATATTTCTGATTCATTTGACAAAACAATTTTTAAAACAACCACACCACAACAAGAAACAAGATTACTGATAGCATAATTTATCACAAGCAAAGGTAGAGTTACAGCTGTTTGGACAACACACAATACTGTACAGATGCAACAATCCACCTTCCCTGCTGCCCAGCAGGAAGCAACACACTGATGTAATCCTGCAAATACCAAAACACATATACAATGCAGAAATTTAACTTTTCTACTAACCATTGACTCAAGTCCTGACATGAGGAATGTAACCACCATTCTGCTTTCCAAGGATTCCTCAACATGGAGGGACGCTGCTCGTGCTATAGTTTGAGCCATTTTTCTCCTGTAAAATGAAAGGAGAACACTTTGTCAGATACATACAACAGTGCAAAAAAATTAACTCTCTCTTAAGCAAGCAAAGAAAAAAATAAATTCAAAATCCCACAGAACACAGCCCACTACACATAAGCAACCAAACAATTAGGTAAACTAACAAGAGAAAGTGCTTGTTTTTCTATTCTTTCATGCTTCTTACTCTTTCATCCAAAATTGGAGCTAAACATAAGATAAAATGTTGTATCATGATCAGGCCACAAACTGTGGGCAGAAAAATGCATTTTAATTAATTACCTGAATTTCCACTGATTTTTCTTTCTAAGCATGTCTAGATAAACAGCAACAAACACTGGTATTAAACAAATGGTAAATCATAATTATGACCCAGGTATTAGAACCACCTGACAGTGATTGAGAGATGGGACTCTGCTTGATGTAAGCAAGAAGCCAAAGCAAATTTATTGATCCCACAGCTCAGTTTGGGTAACAGGCAATAGCTGTAATATTTATGTTTCTTAGCAACATTGATTAACCACACCTGCACACTTAGCAACATTGATTGCACCTGCATGATTTTTTTTAGACAAAGCACAACAATCCTTTTATTTCATCCTACACATTTCTGTTTGAAGTTCCCAAGGCTTCTGGCCCACCAAGTGCAGGATGTCCACATTATCCATCAACTTTCTGCTCCACCACTCAGATGCCCCCCTACAATCATCTTTCCTATAACTATGATGGCCTCATAACAAGCTGTAGCATAGAGGTAAAACTTTATAAAAGAAAGGCTTTATAAAAAATAGTTCAGGCCTTGCTGTTCTGGCTAAGCTAGCCTGTTAAGTTCCCATGAGAAAAGAAATCTAAGAACGAGAATCAGTTTGCATAACAATCTATTCTTGTGAGAAAAATAGTTCATACCTGCAAAAATAGTAAGTCTACCCCAGAATCCATGAAGGAAATACATAAACTATCTAGAAAGAGAAAGATTTGATGGACATGTATATTGCCCATTTACCAACCAATGAACTGAGTTTCAGTAGATTGTCAACCAATTGGATTTAACACGGTGCCTTCTGATACCCCTAAAAATAGGAGCTATGTGAATAAAGGTTCAGCTATTCTGCATGAAGAAACGAGAGCGTGTCTCATCTCATTTCTATCTCTAACACAAGGTCTGTAGTGACCACAATCACCACCCTGCCCCAAAATCACAGCCTCAAAGACTACTGTAACCAAAATGTAACATTCTTATTTGCATATTTTTCATCTGTGGGATTAACTAAAAGCTAAGTAGTCTCAACTAAGGTGCTAAAATTAATAACTAAATTTCAGCAGTGACACAAAAAACCCTTCTTTCTGTAGGTCATTCAGGAGATTTTCAATTAATTCAAGACATAAGTAATGATCAAGACCTGTTTATACAAAATTGATACATAAGAGAATGAAGTTTCAGCAGCTTCTAAGAACACATTTTTCTACTGGAGTATTGCAACTTCTAATGTCTACACACATCTAGAGCAATAACCTGACATGTCTGGAGGAAGAGAGAACTGGTAGATAATTTAGCTGTAAAAAGTCCACATGCAAGTCAAAAACCAAAACAGACAAGGCATATCAGATAAACAAGACATCTCACAGGCTGATGAGATACCTTGCTGTTCCTGTAGAATCTGCCACACAATGCGGCTCAAATTTTTGAAGGTGACATGACAGAAGCCCAAATGACCAACACTGCAAATTCAAAATACATGTAATAACCTTCTGGCTCTCAGGCACAGGCCAGCAAGCTGCATTTTGGAGGAAGTGCATTCTGGATAAAGTGGCAAGAGAGGCACAGTCAGCAGCTGTTGGAGGATGCTAGAAATGAAGATGCTGAACACTGGCACCTGCTACACTGAGGAGAAAGCAAACAGGTCCTTCCCCAAGTCAGATGTCCTGACTGTGTCTTCCCCAAGTCCTCGTGCACCTCCAGCCTCCTCTCTGGTGGGGTGAGGAGCAGAAAAGCCTTTAGCTCTGTACAAACACTGCTCAGAGCTAATGAAAACATCCCTGAGTTATCATCACTGTTTCCAGCAGAAATCCAAAACAGGGCTCTATACCAGCTACTAGGAAAACTATCTCAGTTAGAACCAGCACACAGCCTAAGGAGAAGACCACCACAATACAGTGCTAAAAAAATCCCTGAATTTTCCTTTTAGAAGGAGAAAAGTGAAGACCAAACGTTACAACCCACCCCTGAAGGCAGGGTAAATGAGACCCCTGGGGGTCTACTAACCCCTGGGGGGATTACCCAGGTTACAACCCCTAGTCTAACAGCGAAAGATCAGTGTAAATATATATATATAAACAAAAAAGTATACATAAAGTATAAAAGTATAAATAAACATATATATTTATTCATCTACGTGTGTCTTAGTTTAAAAGACAACTGTCCACAAAGGAAGGTGGGAACCTCCCTTGGAATGGAGAGTATGACCTCCTTCCCTCTGAATTACTATAACTTTGAAATTAAGGGGCTTTCAGGCAAAGATGTGAGAAAAGGAATAGCAGTTCCTTATCAGTATATGCACCAAGACAAACAAACAGCAGCAGCAGAAGGCAGCGCAGCCCTGTCCCGGCTGCAGAGAGCAGGGCGCTGTCCCTGGGTGCAGTTCCGGGCGCGGCCGGCAGGGGCGCTGCGGGCTCCCGGCGGGCAGGCTGCGATGGCTCCCCGCGCCGCCAGGGGGCGCTGTGGCGCGGCCCGGGCCCCACATGGTGATGGCGGGAAGGGATGGAGGAAGGGATGGAGGGGGATGGAGTGGAGGGGATGGAGGAGAGGCTTCGCTCCACAAAGCCCCTGGGCAGCCGAGCCCGCTGCCACAGCAGGAACCTGGGGAGCAGAAGCAGGAACGGCAGGAACGAGCTCACCCTGGGTAGCAAGAGGCAGCAGAAACTCGGCAGCTGTAGCTGGAACTGCGTGCTGTCCCGGCAGGCAGGGAGCGGGGGCTGCAGTGCAGCAAAAACCCGGAGCAGTGGCAGAGGCAGGGCGGGGGCTGAGCAGCTGCAGCCCGGATCGGAACAGGCCCGGGGGAGGTTCCCTGGGAGGGGAAAGGAGCTCTGGGATCCCGGGCTTTCCCCTGAGGCATCCCAGCAGATGGTGAAAGTCCCTGTTTTAGCGAGGCAGGGTGTTAATAAGGCCCAGTGCAATGGCTGCTCATACGAGCAGAGCTGCACTCACGATAGAAGAAAGGCAGAAAACAGAACCCGCAGTGGTGGGGAACTGTCCCCACAGTGACCCCGGCCTGTCTGCCCTAGGAATGCTGAGAGAACAGAGCCAGCAGCTGCCCCAGCCCTGTTCTCCCAGTATCTCTGAAGGAGAGAAACCATGAGGTAAGAGTGCAGCCAGGTGCCCTCCTCCCCCGAGCTTGGCAACTTCTTTTGTCTCTCCTAAGTACTCGGTCATTCTGGTTTTTAAGCAACAAAATGGGAGAATATTCCCAAAGAAAAAGTAAACAAAAGGAAAACCCCTAACTTCCAACAATATGATATGTTTCTTTTAGAACAAGTTGCTTGCAGTAGAAAAGAGTGTGATAAATGTGATTCATGCTAACTAAATTTTAACTACATTAGCAAAATTGTACTCATATAATTGTTACAAAGCAAAAAGGGAAAGGAAATGGTGAGACAAAGCAGATGGAATCCTTCAGATGTGGGAGTAGTAGTATGTTTGATAAGCAGCATCTGGAAATAAAAAGTTTCTACCTTGGTATTGGCCAAATTGGGATGACTCCAGGCACGGGACTTGAATAAGGTTGTATTGTGGGAACATATGCTTAGTTAGATAACCCCAAGCTTAGTGCACTTGCACTACCTGCAAGGTTACACAGCAGACACGCTGAAGACAAAGAGTCTTCATTGGAAATAAAGACTCCCAAAAGCATGAGACACCCCTAACTACCAGTAGAACATGTGCAACACAACATAGTAACGAAGATTTTAGGAACAGAAACTAGGAGAGGCTTTCCAGAAAATTCTATATTAGTATGTATTAGCATATAGTATATAAGTGGGATTTTTGGCTTGATTGTTTGGTATGTGACAAAGGGTGGGCCCCTCCCCGTAACCGGTCAGTTCTGCTTATGCTTTATACGAACCTCAATGATACTAAATTACTCACTGCCAAACTTTGTATATGCATCTAATATATTTTCATTGTATTCATTTATATACAATTGTTGCTATGAAAAAAATTGCTGCTAAATTTAGTTTTGTTATTTGATAAATTGGACAAATAGAACGTCATTCATAATAAGATGAATGCAGCTATTTCAGTTATTATCTATAGTAACAATATAGAAATACAAAGACATCATTTAAGAAAGTATATAAGGAAAAGAAAGAAAGGGGAAGAAAGGATAAGAGTAGATAATGGAGAGTAAAAATATCACCACCCATGGATCCAGCAACAAGACTTGATTATTAGAATTTAGATATCCATTGGTCAAAGTGATAGCCACAGTCCTGATCTGTCAAGGGCAGCAAAAGCCCATGAAACAGAGTTCAATGGGTTAGTATCAGTTCAGCTCAGGTGGGAACACTCAGATGTCTCCTCTGAAAGGAGATTTACAGTGTCTGCTGCAACATTGTTGGTCATGCACAATCTAGCTGTCCTCACTAATGTATTATTATATTCAACCAAATGAACCAGGACACTGATTTCCACGGAATTAATCACATGTGCTCTTCCTGGCACTAAAGGAAGAACATTGGTCAACCCTATTATGAGGCTCTCTTCACCCAGAATTGTTATAGTGTGTTTTTTCTTTAATGGTTTGTTCCTGTTCCTCCCCTATGTTGCTGGTTTAGCCTAAGCTGTGTCTGCCTACCTAGTAGCCTGTCATCCCCAAAGACCTGCCCCTTGTTGTGCAATGTTCTTTGCCCGTCCCCCTGGCAAGCTGTCAATCCCTCCTTGTGCCACCCCCCTGCTTGGAAATCCCCTCTGCAAATCCCCAAATTGGTTTGTTTAAATTGTTCCCTCCTCCTGTGTTTCTTCATTGGGTTTGTATTGTAGGCTCCACCTTGCACTCCTCCCCAGCCTTCCCCCCTATTGGTTGAGAAGTTGTACCTTCCCCTAGAACCTCTCCTGTATAAAAGTCCCTGCACACCCAGGATCTTTTGTGCTTTTTCCCTGGACTCTCCCTGATAATAAACCTCCTTGGAAACCATATGGAAGACCTGTCCCTCTTCCTTGCCTCTGCCTCCACCTGGGCACCACATCAGGCTCTGTGTCACAGAATAAAATGTCCAGGGACCAGAAATAAAGGTCAACTCGACAAGCCAGAGTCTAGGAATGTGCCGGTAACTTTTTCCTCAGAAAATTACAAATACACAATCTTCTCAGAGGAATACAAGCTTCTATGAAAAGGTTGTCATGTTCTGATGGATAAGGAAAAAGGTTACCAGTAGTGGTACCTCAGATGTCCCTAGGGTCCCCTATACCAGGCTGTTTAGGAGATAAACTTTTCTGCCATCTAATTTACATAACAGAATTACAACTCTATTTTTTTTTTAGTTTCTGTTTTCTTTCCTTTAAAATGCTTGATTGGATTTTGTTATCTTAAACCCAGACTTAAAGTTATACAAGCAGAAAAAAATATGAGGTATATTTAAAAAAGGAGTCTAAAAGTTGTTCCTTATCATGAGATACTGAATTAAAGACTTATACACCGACAACTCAGCTATATGATCAGCTTACAGAGGGCAGCTGCACTCATGAAATAGTCACCATGCAGATGTTTCTTTCAAGCACCTCACATACCAGACCTTTGGTAAAAGAAGCCTGCAAACAAAGAACTGGCAACTCAACAGGTGATATCCAAAATATTGTGATAATTGATAAAAGATTCGTGTTAATCATAGGAGTTTTGGAGTTTGTATAAACCAGAATATTTAGGTGAGGCATGGACCTAGATAAAGAAAAACATATGATTTAACCATTCTGTTTTTAATCCCCCTGTTATGAATATTATGTTTTCTAAATGAGTTTTATCTACTACCAGTTTGCAAAACAAGACTTTCCCATAGCCCCAACAGATTTTGATACATCAAATTTCCTGCCTTTGTGTAATCAATTGGTGCCTATCCACTAAGACCAGACTTTCCTTATTCTGCTGGTTTTTATCTACCAAGACCAAGATGGTTATCTATGAGACTTGACAAATCCCACAGAGACTGCACATCACCCAGAGATCTCATGGATGTTTTCTGACCACCACAGCTTACCTGGCAAAATTATGACAGCAAAAAAACAACAATTATTGATTACTACGAGAAAACCATACTATAAAGAGAAGCTGCAAACCAAGGTTCGATGGAGCGTGGAGTGGGCAGTGACCCCTCACATTTTCCCCAGCTCTGTCTATAAAAAATAAAGCAATCTAAATTTTGCTGAATATCGAGACTTTTTGTTTCTCATTTATAACAATATTTTGTGATTAAAAACGTTGTGAAGCCAAGAGAGGCTACTAAGGTTATATGCCCATACAGATGTACAATTATATGCCACCTCTCTCGAACAGCAGGCTGACAGGCTTCTGCAGCAATTCTTTGTTGTCAGCTGGAGTTGCTCTTCACTAGTGGCCATGCTGTTGCACAGAGGGCAACTAAGATCATTAGAGAGATGGAACAACTCTCCTAAGAGGAAAGGTTGGAAGAATTGGGATTGTTCAGCCTGGAGAAAAGAAGGCCCCAAGATGACCTAACTGTGGCATTTCAGAACCTGAAGGCAGCCTACAAACGCGCAGGACAGGAACTTTGAACAAGAGCCTAGAGAGAAAGGACTAGGGGGGAAGGACTTCACACTGACAGAGGGAAGGGTTAGACAGGATATTTTGAGGGGGGTGATGCCTACATACACAGCTTGAGTCATAAGATATCAATACAACCTGATATATCTACATAACCTGATATCAATACAACCTGAATTATCTATATAACGTGAATTATAGCTTTTATACCTATATAACTTGATATAAAATACTTTCTACACAATGTAATGGTTAGTATATAGTTAACTAGTTGCTTCATGCTGAATAGATACTAAAGAAGGAAAAAACTCACCAGGTGGATAACTTTAGAGATAGATAAATATAGTACTAACAAAAATTGGCAAGCGAAAAGCCAATTAGGCACAAAACAAAGAAATTAGGACCAGACAGACCAAGGAATACCTTAACTATGCATGATCCGAAGACAAAGTTGAAAAGTTCAGATGCAAAGAAGATCTTGAAAGCCTTCATTAACAACCCTCAAAAAAACCTCGAACTGGGGAGGCACAAGCACAGCGCAAAAGAACCATCTGATAACCATGAGCTCACACTATGTAAATTAGTTCCGGCGCACATGTGATGATCTCATAGTGACATAGTAACACTAAGCAATACTTACTGTATAAATATACCACAGCACTCGACAAAAGTGGGTGAGTTAGGTGGAGATATCCTCCTCACCACCAGCACTGCAATAAACAAATTCCTGCTCTACAGACATCGGTCTGTGGGGATTTAGTTCCGGCCTTTCTTTCAGGCAGCAGGAGGGACACCCTGGCACAGGCTGGCCAGAGAAGCTGTGGCGGCCCCATCCCTGGAAGTGTTCATCATCAAGCTGGGCAGTGCTAGGAGCGACCTGGTCTAGCGCAAGGTCTAGACAGAACTACAAGATTTTTAATCCAAAGCTTTCTCTGATTCCATAATTTCTACCCAGCAGCATGCAGCCTAGATGCCAGTGCCTGCCTTGAGTACGGTGAGAGCTCCTCACGTCACCGCCGCGTGCTGCCGTACACAGAACCCAGCCGGACTCAGGCCTCTCCCCTGCTCGCAGCCGCACGAGAACGCCCGGCCCGAACAGCCGCGGGCGCAGCGCCGGCCCAGGTGCCACCACAGCCCCTCACACACCCGCTCCGCTCCGCTCCGTCCGCCCCTTCCCTTCCGGGCCCGGCCGCCGCCGCGCGCACGGCTCCGGCACGCGCGCGCCGCCCTGCCAGCCAATGGGAGGCGGTGGCGCGACATCAGCGCCCCCTGCTGCCCGCGGCTGGGCCGGCGCAGGGAGCGCAGCCCCCGTGCGAGCGGCGTGAGCAGCGCCCCCGACCGCCGAGCGCCCTCAGCCCCTTACAGCCCCAAACCGCCGAGACCCGCGTCACGGCCCGTGCCTCGCCGCCCCCGCCCCGCCGGGCCCGGCCTGCCCTCCCACTCACCCGACCCGGCCGCCGGCAGCCCGGTCCCTCTGGCTGGAGACGCCGCTCGGCTACGGCAGGACACCGGGACAGCGGCGGTTTTTCCGCAGGCTCTCGGCGCTGTCGAGTGGCCGCGCTCCTCGCGCGCGGTCAGGCCGACCCCAGCGCCGCAGCGGGCGGGGAAGGTTCGCTGCGCAGCCGCGGGGGCACAGGCGCTCGCAGGGGCCGCCGGGAGTCGCAGTCTCGGCCGGAGCTCCCGCCGGGCAGCGCGCCAGGGCCACTGCCGGGCGTGCCCACCGCGCCCCGCCTGCGGCCCCGGCCACTCAGCTCCCGGAACTGCTCTCCGGAAACAACAGCAACACCCCCCGACAGCAGAAGGCCTTACTTAGCGTTAATCACGACCTTCATAGCAAAGCAGTGTCTGGAAAATTAAGCCACAAACAGCAGAGGTGTATGTCCAAAAAGAGACAGAGGGTCCTGTAACTTTAGTCGAATAAAGAGAGAGGCCATGGGGCATTCCCCTGAGGTCTCTCAAATTTTTGGAGGACACAGCCTTCTTTTTATCCTAATTTCCCAGCCGCATTCCCCTCTCTCTTTCCCCCTTGGCTGAAGTACTTGAAAGGTAAGACTTCCCAGAATGTGTGATACCTAAGATTCCCCTCTAATGCATAACCCTCCCTTTTAATTTTTAATTCAACTTGTGATAATTGATAAAAATATTCATGTTAATCATAGAAGTTTTGGAGTTTGTATAAACCAGAATACTTAAAAGAGGCATGGACCTAGATAAAGGAAAATATATTATTTAATCATTCTGTTTTAAATGCCCCTGTTATGACTATTATGTTTTCTAAATAAATTGTATCTACTACCAGTTCGCAAAACAAGACTTTCCCACAGCCCGATAGATTTTGATACATCAAATTTCCTGCCTTTGTATAATCAATTGTGGCTTATCTACTAAGACCAGACTTCCCTAATTCTGCTGGTTTTTATCTACCAAGACCAAGATGGTTATCTGTGAGACTTGACAAATCCCACAGAGACTTCACATCACCCAGAGATCTCATGGATGTTTTTTGACCACCACTATTTACCTGGCAAAATTATGACAGCAAAAAAACAACAATTATTGATTACAACAAAAAAAAAGCATACTGTAAAGAGAAGCTGCAAACTGAAGTTCAATGGAGCGTGGAGTGGGCAGTGACCCCTCACATTTTCCCCAGCTTTGTCTATAAAAAATAAAGCAATCTAAATTTTGCTGAATATCGAGACTTTTTGTTTCTCAATTATAACATTATAGAATTAATGGTTTTCCCCCATTGCTTCTTTAATCTTTCAATATCCAATTTCATTTATCAGCAAACCTACAGTTTGTCTCTAAAGGCCAATATCTTTTTTCCGTTCAACAATCAGTGGATTCCTTCTCATTGCTTCTTTTCTCTCTCAGTGCTAGTCTTATCTATGAGCAGACACACAGCTTGTTTGTAAAGACAAATCCAGCAGTCTTTTTTCATTTGCAAAGATGTTAAGCATAATGGATGCTATCTATGAGATCTTTTTTCCTGGCTAAAAAGAGTCAAATGCTTTGTCTGATATCAGTATTCCTTTCCTTTGAATTTAGGTTCAATGTAGTAAAGGTGGATGGAAAGTTTTCCATTCAAAGGGAAATGCTACATTTCAAAATTTGATCCCAATCAAAAGTACTTCAATTAAAACCAAGAGATTTTAAATCGAACTACCATTTTCACAAATAACATTATATTTACAGTGTCTAGACTCCCAAAACTGCTGATGTATTTTCAAAATGTTCACAATGTGCTTTGGAGTTGGTCAAGAGTAACCACCTAACACTACATCTTTAAGTAAATTTCATTTGTAAAGAAATTAAGCATTCAGCTTTCTCCTAGTTGTAATAAATAGCAAGAAACCTGTCTGGGGAATAAAGCTCAGAAGCTGGGAAAGGGCCCTGCAGGATATGCTTTGGCCATTGTACCATCACTGGAGGCTGTGGACGTGTGCAAAACAAATACCCAGCCGAAAACACTGACCAGAGTACCCTAAACAACTGATCTGAGTCATTCAAGATATCGTGGCTCTTGTGGTTCCTTGTCCATTCAGTTGGATATTACTGTCCTCATCAGTTACACTGTGGGAAACAGAGGCATTCTGCAGCAGCCTAGAAACACAAATCCCAACCCCAACCACCAAAACACTTCAAAACCTTAAAAGGTTAAATATTATCACCACCTTAACTGAAACCAGTAGATTTCACCCTGCAGTATTTGGATGGTTCCTTTTACAGACCTTGTGCAGGGGAAGGCATACCCGCTGGTGAAGAACTTCAGCACAAAGGACACCAAATCTTTCTAAGCAGCCACAACTATTTACTGTATCAATTTGCCACTTCCCTTGCTGTTTAGATGGCATTTTCAATAGAAGGCATCCATAACTTCATGCACCACCATATCTTCCTGCTGCCATCTCCCAGTTGCACCTTACTGCACACACAGCCAATACTGACCATTTCATACAGATTTAGATGTCATAAATACACCCTGCTCAAAAGTTACTCAAGCAAATCCTTCTGAAAGACCAGAGAAGTTTACTTGCCTG
This sequence comes from Muscicapa striata striata, assembly GCA_030060385.1. Classification (NCBI taxonomy): domain Eukaryota; kingdom Metazoa; phylum Chordata; class Aves; order Passeriformes; family Muscicapidae; genus Muscicapa; species Muscicapa striata. The sequence continues at coordinate 2,007,227 of JAREIS010000032.1, read as the reverse complement.
CAAAATGGGAGCTCACTGCCAGGACATCATTCAGTGGCTGTGTCCTGACTGTTGCCCTGCAGGCATGGACTCTTCTGGGATTGGGGGGGGAGGTGCCTTTTGATTACACAACATCACAGTCATGATCCATTTTGAAAGTTTTATGTGCCAACTGCTTCCTGTTGGTAAGACCATTATTGCTATGACATGGGTCCTCAACAGAGTGGAGCTCTGGTATTTCTCCAGGTCAGGATTCTTCCCACTCTTCTCTATCCCTCTGTGTGAATTAACACGTACGAGTAACCAAGGATAACCATCAAAGCACACCAGGGAAACTCAAAGAGTACTTTTGTCTTTGACAAAGCAGAAAATGAGCAACATTAAGCATAATAAATGGAGTTCACTCACACCAACATTTCTAGCATTCCCAGCTGCAAAATCACTTTGATCAAAACCATTCTCTCCTCCTCACCAAACCTTCCCGTTTTAACCCTTTCCTCCCAACACACCTCCTCCAGGTGAGCTGTGAAGCTGGTAAAGTTAACTGAAGTCACAGAGTTAAGTCACATTTCATGTGGAATAGTGTTTATCCAGCGTGATTACAAGATGACAAACTGAAAAAATAGTTTCTTAAGACTTCTAAATCTACCCAAGATATTTGCTGTATGCTGTAAATCAATGTTCAGACTAGAAGAAACTTACATATTTTTAGCAGATGGAGTAATTAACAACTGTAATATATTACCATGGACCATAACAATTGCTCCATCAGTTCAGAGCCTGGAAATTAAGAACTTCCTTCTAGAAAAGATGTTCAGTGTAATATACAGCCTCCATGGAGTTTTGCTGTCAGATTCTTGATCCAGTATTATATATATAAAAAACCTGACTAATTAATCTTAGTGTTCTTTCTAGATTTAACATTCAAGAATAAGCCTTCTGGAAGAAAACATTTTCATCTAAATTCCTTAGTTTAAAATATTTAGAATCACTTTGCTTCTCTACTTCTACTAGTTAACCACCTGAGCTCCAACAACAGATTGAATGAGGTTTTCATGTAACTGGCTTTGTACTTGTAACTTTGTGCTTGAAACTCTTCTAAAAGAAGAGAAAAGCATTTTAAAATAATTTACCTTTTCTGCTGGAGGGTTACAGTGACAGAAAATAAAATTTTTCCAAAGTTCACAAATAAAATCCCTCAACTTAACGTGCTAACCAAAATTGCAGGCAGTAGTAATACCTCATGGGACCCCTAGGTGCATCTTCTTCAAGCACAAAAGTTTAGGAGAAAACCACTCTAGAATGAGTGTTTCCTCTAAAGAAAAGTGTTCCAGCAATCCCTTCCAACCAATAAGAAATTAATATTAGTGCATGAAACCGAAAAAAAACCCCAACTGTTTATTGACAAAGTGCCCACATGGCACGGGAAAAAAGAAAAAAAATACTAGATATTGAATTGTCAGAACTGTACCCCACCCCTCTACTCCCAACACTGAAACAAAAAAATTGCCCAAAATGCCAGTGTAAGGAAAGATGTGTGCTAATGTCTTTACAAATAATGTGATAAGTGAAGGTATAGGTGTCAACAACTTGAAATGGGTGTTAATGTTTCTACTGATTTTGGGCAACAGGTTTGTTGCAGAGCCCAGTCCTCCAAGAACTCGAGAGAAAAGCCCATAAATATGTGCCCCGGTGGCCTCTTCCCTTTATTCAAATAGAGTTGAAGGACTCCTCTGTCTCCTTTTTGGACACAAACCTCTGGCGTTTGTGGATTTTCCTGACACCAGGGAATGAAAAGAAAAATAGCAGCCGACCATGTGGCAGAGAGGAGGAAAAAAAGAAACGGCAATGACTTTTGTCTCAGGGAAGAAAAAAACAAAAGGTACATGCAGCAGCTTGGGGAAAAAACAGATAGGAACCTGGTGAATCTCTGATGTTGGTCTTCTCTTGACAGCAGATGAAGCTGGTGGATTTAGGATCCTTTCTTTCGCTGAGCCGGCTTTTCTGAGGTCTGGGGCTGGGATGGAGCGGCCACTCAGCTCCCTGCCAGTCCCTGTTATGATTTGTCTCCCATCGATTCTCTGATCTTGGATCCAAACCAAACAGTTGAAGAAAAAACAAAACAAAACAAAACAAAAAAACCGAAAAACAAAACAAAACAAAAAAAACCGCCCTTGAAGGATTGCCTCTGCAGCCTCCAAGGACAGGGAAAGAAAAAAAACTTCCTGTCTAAACTAGCAAAAAGACAAGCTAGCTAGCTTGTAACCACCGTCCATACCACACCACAACACCCAAGAAAGAGGCTGGGAAAAATGACAAAGAAGAGCCCCAAGGCTCCCTCCCAGGGTGGTCCCACCTTAAAGCTACAGCAACCATTGCTGGGCATAGAGCAGATGATCAGGGAATAGGAAACCACCCCAAGACACCACTGCTTTGAGTCTCGCCATGTTTCTCCAGGTTTCATAAGAAACACGGAGACCTTTGTACCATGACTGCCTAGTAATCACTGAACAATGTTCTGGCAGACTTGATCTCAAGAGTGATCCCATGCAAGACCCAGAGCTGGACCTGCACACCAGGTGGAGCTGCAAGATATGACATGGAAGATGGGCAGCTGGGTATGCAGTGGGAATTCCAACCCAGGTAACAGAAACCCAGGCTTTATCTTCTAACATATCAGCACAAAAAGCACAATTAATGATCTTACCTAGAAATCACTGATTTAAAATATGAGTTTTTCTAATAATACACACCCTTGAAACCATGTTGAAGGAAAGGGAACTGTTATTGGCACAGAGGCCTCCTATAACAGAGAAAATATTAGTCACCTACAGCAGTGCATAAAAGCCAAAAACTGTGATGCACTGTAAAGCCCATCAGTTTGGAGATTCCCAAGCTAGTACAGAGAATCAATTAGCTGACCAAACAGCTAAAGAGGTTGCTGAGAAGGTAACCTTGTGCTAATAATTAGCAGAAAGTGGAATGTCTGGTCAAATTGTAGTTATCAGGACAAGCCCCATCATTAGGAAAATGCCAGCAGATGATTGGTGATCTCAAGTGGACAGGTAATTGTACCTCCACAATTAATGTATAAGATAACACAACACATTAGGAAATAGAAAATATAGTGACTAGTTTGCAAAGTAATATAGCAAGCACAAAAATGACACAAATTAATGGATCAGTTATTGAAAAATACGTCAAGCAGCTGCCACCCCTTGGAAAGGCTCTAGTGTGCACTGTAGTGGAGAAAGTCCCTGCACAGAAATGAGCACTTCTCACTGGGATCAGAGAAAATGTTGTGGGAAATGGTGTGGGAAAGTCCTGCCGTGGCCAGGTGGGTGGGGGTTGTATGGAAGATCACGCTATGAAAAGCCAGCATCCATAAAGGAGACTGAGGAATCTTTCACCTTTATTCAAATAAAGGGAGAGAGGCCTTGGGTTCTTGATCTCTTGAGGTCTTGGAGGGTGCAGCCTCTTTTTATCCTAAACTCCCAGCTGCATGTTGCCCTCTTCCTTTCCCCATTGGCCGGTGCACTGGGAAGATACAACCTTCCTGAACCTCCTACCATATATGCCCCCTTGAACCTGTCATTTTACCCCAAAGATCAGAAACTCAAGCTTGTGCAAACCCACTTGTCTGTTTCAGGAGTCAGGCTGTCTGGGCTCTGCAACCAACCTGCTGCTTGAAGTTAGTAGAGACATTAAGACCCATTACGAAGACGTTAACACCCATACCTTCACCCACAGAACTGTTTGTAGAGACATTAGCACACACCTTCCCTATCAAGGCTGACCTGAAGGGCAGCACTGAGCCCTGGCTGGAGCTGCCTGGGAACTCTCAGGGCAGTCAAGCTGTGTCATAACTGGGATGGAGTCTCTCACAACCCTTGAGCCTCCATTCCATAAGCTTTAGCCTTGGATAAGCAGCTTGCTTTAAGCTGTGTGGGCTACAGAGAGCTACAGGCAATATCTGTGCAGCCGTGCTTGCTTTGTGCACTGCTGGAAGGGTATGGAATCTGCAGGAAGGAATGGGTTGTAATGACCACTGGAAAACAGTTTGGAACTTGGTTGCAGCTAAGACAAAGTCTTACTTTGGCAACAGCTGAACTCTTCAAAAGTATAAATAAACATTTAAAAAAAAAAAAAACAAACCCAAAACAAACTACCCAAAGAAGGAAGCAAGACCTTGCTTTTGACTGCATTATTACCTTCCCAGCCTTTCCCTTGTGTCAGGGGAAGTAGGATCCTGTGGAGGCACCCTCTGGCCATCCTGCCCGACGAGCTGCATCGCACAACCTGGGATTGATCTGGAAGGCATTGCAAAGGGATTCCTCAAAAATGCATTCAAGCTTCTGAATAAAAGCACAGATGCTGTTTATGCTGTTCTTTAGCATCTCGGTGCACTACATTTTTTAAAAATTATTTGAATCAAAGCTCTCATTCTTTAATTAAACTTCATTTAGTTGCCATCTGCCTGGGATAAAAATGGCTTCATGTTTTGCAACTCTTAATGAGGATTGTTGTTGGATTTGTAAACACATAAACACCAACCACAGCCCCCTTCAAAACACCAGAGTTTGAAAAGTAATAAATGAGAAACACAGCTCAAGCGTTAAGGTCTGCATCTTCACTCATTTAATTGTAATTGTCAGAAAAATTAATCCACAAACACCAGAGATTTATGTCCAAAAAGGAGACAGAGGAGTCCTGTAACTTTATTCGAATAAAGGGAGAGGCCATGGGCCATCTCCCCTGGGGTCTCTCAAATTTTTGGAGAATGCAGCCTCCTTTTTATCCTAATTTCCTGACTGCATTTCTCTCTCTCTTTCCCCATTGGCTGAGGTACTTCTGAGGTACAGATTTCCCAAAATGCCTAAAACCCAAGACCCCCTTCTGATATGTAGCCCCCTTTGTCTTTTCATTGTGTCACTTAGTGGAATTCCTTATGGAATTTATGGTTCTTCCCATTGTTTCTTTCAGTATTCAATTTTATGTATCAGCAGACTTACAATTTGTTTGTAAAGACAAATCTCTCCTTCCATTTATCAATCAGTGGAATCCTTCCCTTTAGAGACCTTGACCCAAATGCAATGAGTCCACATGTGTTCAGCTGTCTTAACAGCTGTTTCTGTGGTCAGTAACACTTGGTAAGGTCCATGCCACTTTGCCACCAGTGGTGCTTCTTTCCATTCCTGGGTCCAGACTAGGACCCAGTCTCCTGGTTGGATGTTAGGAACAGCAAAGGCAGGGTCTGTGCTAACTGGGCTTTCTGTCAAAGATATTTCACAGGAGACAGTATCTTGGCATATTTGTCTTGGTATATTGTTTAAAATATACATCACTTATTTACACACACACACACCCCCACATCCACACACACACCCGCACTACATTGAGAATTACAAGGGTAAGGGAGATAATTGAGTATCTCCTCTGGGTCTGGCCCTTACTCTTGCCAAAGCTAATGGCAAAAGCCACACCTATAGCATTTTAGTTTCTATCACCAGCTTCAAAAGTTGTTTCTCTATTTCTCCATTCGTCCGTTCTATTTGACCTGAATTCTCAGGATGCCAAGGGTTATGGGGGTCCCACTGAATTCCCAAAGTAGCCATAACCTCTTGAAGGATCCCCCTGCAAAATTAATCCCCCTGTGTAAGTCCACTGCCCTCACAATCTCATTTTCAGAAATAATTTGTTAATTTAGTTGCTGAAGTGATTAGATAAACTCCTCTGGCCACCCTGCCAGCCGGCATATCACTACCACTATTTAAACTCTCTTGCCTAAGGCATCTCAGCAAAACACACTCAACATCCCTGGAAAGGACATATAGCCCAAGGTCATTTCCCCTGCCTTACAATCTCCTCTGCAGGCTGGCTGTCATCTTTAGCCAAGCATCCCTCAATAGCTCCTTTTGCTAAAACAAAAAGACTCAAGCGGTCCTCGAGACTCCCAATGACTCCCCCCACGGAGCTGTCTCAATATTTGCAGGCTCACAGTTCTTGGCATCTATTGTTTACTGTCCTTTGTAAACCAATTCTCCCCTCTTTCTTCTACTTCACCATCTTTAATTATATCAAGCTCTGGTGGAAAAGACACCACCACCACTTTTGTTATAAATGCATGACATGTTGTTGGCTCTTTGCAAGTATTGGGATAAATGCTATATGTAAAATGTTAAAATAGCATTTGTATATGGATATGGTCTTTGTTCTTCTTTTTCTTCTCTCTGCTAATAGTAAGTTTGACATAAGTTTTTTAGAGATAGTATACTTAAACTACCCGCTTAGTCAAGATAACAGCCTGTGAACATGTGATGGGGACCCTGCAGCTGACAGACAATTATCAACACTCACCGGCTGCAAAAGGCCGGGACCACCACCCAAATTAAAAGGTGATAAGAGGAATAAAACCACAAGCCAAGAAACACGCACGCTCTAAAAAGGCGGACCCAGAGAGTGGCCATGCTAAACAGTTCCCAGAAACAGCTGACTATGCATGAAGGTCTTTGAATATGTAACAAATTGATGAATTGTAAAACGTATTTAAAGAGGTGCTCCCGAAGCAGCAGTGTGTTCTTGGCACCATGCCAAGCACCCGGCCGTTTTAACCCTTTGCTTTATGCTTGTCTCGTATTGTCTTTTTATTAAACCTTTTAATTCTCCCAAGACAGTGAACCGTGTTTTTCATAACTTTCCCCCCTTCCCCTGGCAGCAGCTGAGCCACAGGGATCAGGGAGGATTCCAGAGACCTCTGGCAGAAGTGCTGCTTTTTGAACATCTCCATTGATCAGTTGATTACCTATTGTCTCTTCTGAGCACTCTGCCTAGTGTCCCTTAACAGCTCTTTCTACCTCTTTTTGCAAATTCACCACCTCCAAGAAGTGATTAACTGAGCTCACATGAGCAGACCTTTTCCCTGCAGATAACAAACCTCTTTCCTCCGGGCTGTTTTGAATCAGCCCACGCCGCAGTGGCACAGCCAGCCTTCCCTTGCCCCATCTTGCTCACCAGGCTCTGAGCTGGTGATGCTGGTGCGGGGAGAGTCTCTGCTCAGTTTCCATACCCCCATAATTTACAGCCTTTATGATTACATTCAGCCCTCTGAACTAAATCGTATGTCCCCAGCACAGTTCCCATGCTCTCAATTTAACTCCACTGCTTGCATTCACCTCTGCCTTTTGGCAACATCATCAGGGCCTGTGTGGGTACAGCACTCCAGCCTCCCACCCTGCCAGAGCCTCTGTCAGCAGCCTCAAACATTCCTATCATTACCAAACCATGCTAATCCCCTCAGTGTTATGGCATTAGACTTTTATGTCCTTAACACAAAAAAAAAAAAAAAAAAATATAGTGAGTGTGCCCTCTTATGAGACATCTACTGGGGGGGTAATAATCTGCGAATAAGCCCCTTTCAGAGACATTTGGTAAGAGAAAATGAGTTTTTATCTCTCAATCATATTTCCTAAATGGAGATGCCACAGGTCTGAGAATCGAGCAGAAACAAAGACTCAGATTTTGATGCCAGCTACTCAGATGTTTAACTGTATTTCTAACTGGGGTCATTGATACAGCGATACACACTCCGCCACTTTTGCGCCTGTGCTGGTTTGGCACTAAAGACAACCCCCTTTATCTGAAAGGAGCAGCCAGGCTTCCTCTATGTCTGACAAAAACCAATCAGTGATTGGTTCTGAGAACTGACAACCGGTTAAACCACTGAAAGAGATGGACACGCCTCTGTAAAATTCACATTTTAAAACAAACAAACACGGGGAAGCTCTTCGGGCCTCCCAGAAGGTGACTGCCTTGGTGGGGCCAGGCCTGGCTGGGCCCAGGGCCGGGCCGGGCCGGGCCGGGGAGGGGAGGCCCTTGGGCCGCTGAGATCCCGGCTGCTTCCCCCTCCCCTCAGTGTGGCAGAAGTGCTGCCACTGCTCACAGCGCGGGAGAGCAGCTCCGGGCAGGGGCTGCCCTGCTGCTCCCCTCCAGCCCAGCGGGGGCCAGGCCGGGCCTGCCCACCACGGCCCCTGCAGCCGGGGAGGGGGAGCTGAGCCGGCTTTCCTCCCCTCAATGGAAGGCAGCCAACACTCCGCCATTTCTGCTGGACCCCTGCTCAGATCCTTGTCCAGCCCAGCACAGCTGCCGAAGAAAAGACTCCGATACCATAAAATAGCTCCTGGCCATGGCCCAGATAAGATCACACGAGCATCTGCAGGCCAAAATATTAACTCCTTCACTGCCCTGAATGAGGCTTGCAGACACTGCTCTCTCTCCTGAGTGAAAGAAAAGGACTGAGATGAAGATAAGCACAGAAGCAGCATGAAAACACCGGGTTCAGACAGAAAAAAGAGTCAGGTTCCAGATGAGGGAAGGAGGAGAATCATGGACTGAAATGTCTTTTTTAAGCTGTGGAGAAAAGGCTCTTTTTCCCAATAACTCATAGAAGTGCATTATGGGATGGATGAAAATATTGTAAATGTAGACATGAGCAGAGGCATTTGTGCTAAAGTAAGCAGATGATGAAATGGTTGTGGTCCCATAGGTTTGAACAGAGAAATTAAGATCCCTGCTGCCCCCCAGGGAAGAGAAGAAAGAACTCTGTTTTCAAAGATGAAGAAAGCTTTTGTTTGAACTGTTATTATCCTTAAAGTGTGCCCCATAAATTGACATGGTCCTCAATAACGACTGTGGGAAGACTGTTAGTGGAAGAAGGGACTTTTACACAGTGATCAGATTCTCCCCATCAGCTGATTCACTGTGACACTGAGGCCATGAGAAAACTGTTTATTGAGGAGAAAATCTCTACAGACTAAAGAGGTCTCCTCTCCCAAGTAAATTGGTGAAAGACTATTTTTAGAGATGGTAAACTGATTGATTTGTTTCTGTATGTTGTCAGTGTGAAAGAAAAGAAGTTGTGGGCTCAGCAATGGTCAGCTCACAGTGACACCACGTATCTCTGTTTATAATGATTCCAAAACTAGAAGTCCCAGGGCTCTTGCTTCACTGGTGGCTCATGCTGGGCTGCATTTACACACCAAGCCAGGATGTTTCTTCTTCTTGGTTTCTTGCACTGACATTAGTTCTCACCATGTCTCACCCATGCATGGCTCTCAGCAGGCACAAAGCACAAGTTAAACACATGCAGTGGAAAGTAACAGTCACTTCCATTTGCTTCTGCTGCCAAACTCCAGAAATGGAATGGAAATATAAGGGTAGGAATTTCAAATTATATCCCTCAATTTTATTTTTTTTGTTTATTATGTGGGGTAAAGTAGTCCAGGGTACATGGAGGAGTCTAGGGCCATCCCTGGATGCACTCAGCATTGCCACTTGCAGTCATCCAGTGTTATGGAACCTGTGTAGCATCAGTGTGATCACCCTGCAGAACAGGAGGCTCAGGGGGGATGTTCTTGCTTACAACTACCTGAAAGGGTGTTGTAGCCAGGCAGGAACCGGTCTCTTCTCACAGGGAACAAGTGACAGAACAAGAGGAAATGGCCTCAAGTTTTGCCAGGGGATGTTTAGATTTGGTATTAGGGAAAAAAATATCTTCACCCAAAGGGAGGTCAGGCATTGAAATAAACTGTCCAGGAAAGTGCAAGCATCACCAACACCCTCCCACCATTCAAGAAACATGTGGATGTGGTCTTTAGGCATGTGGTTTAGTGGTGAACATGGCAGTGCTGGGTTAATGGTTGGACTCAATCTTACCAATCTTTTCCAAATTAAGCAATTCCACAATTCTATTGTGGCAGCTTCCTCCCCCAAAAGGCATCAAAGCCTCCCATAAAATCACAGAATAATAATCATAAAACCATAAATCATGAAGGACTTCAGTGGCCAAAAACTTTTCCTGGTTCAGATGCCAGTTAAATGCATGCAATCTAATCTGCCTGTGCCTTTCCAGATCTGGGATGGCAGGAGACTGAACACGGGAGGGCTTGGGGGGATCTCACCTCTTAGGGGGCCTGAAACCTCCTTCTCCCTTAATCCAAATGCACTTCAGCTTCAGAGCCAACAGAACTCATGGGTGAATGTGACTGATGCTTGGGAGGGCTGGTTCCCTCCTCTGTCACCACTGCAGCTTGGTGCCACTCCTCTGGCAGCTCTGTACATAAATTTTTACACCTTTGAGCTAAATTAAATGAAGCATTAAAACATTTCAGACCTCTTGGCTTCAGACACTGGGGACACTAAGGATTTACTGAGCAGCCAAAGCTAAAAAAAGGTCTGTCCAAGGGGTGTCCTTCTGCCCTCATTCTTACCTATAAGTGTTATTTATCAATACTATATGTAATAAAAAAACTACTTTTAAGAGCAAGGCAACACTTTTTATTTTTATTTAAAAAGGCCTTGATGGCAGGAATATAGTGTAAAAATCATTGGAAAAACTAAAAGGCATCAATACATATTGGAATATACACTTTTTACATAAATTACATTTATTTATTTTTTCTTTCATTTGAGGTTCTTATTTGATATTGAGGTCTAATAGTTAATAGGTCCTGGGATCTGGACGTTTAGACCACCATAGTCTAACATGTACATGTTCATGGGCCATTGCTGAAAGAGAGGGAGAGAAAAAGAAGGCAAAAGTCTCTGTTAGGATACAACACAAAACCACGCATACATCAAATCTCTGACATGTTCCAACAACTGGCTGTTACTCCCACTTTCCAAGTAAGAGAAAAGAACCAACCCCAAACAAAGAAACATTAGCAAACTCGACAGAAACCTGTTAAAGTTTATATTTCTCTTGTGCATTTTTGGGGAGGTTTATTTGGTATCATCCACAACTAAAGCCAGGCCCTGAAGGAGTGCAGTTGTATGCATCATCCTGATTTTGTCTCCTATTTTTCCCATTTTGTGGCATTCTAGAGCTCTGCACTGCTCCCAGAACTGAGCTAGAGGTACACCCAGCACAGTTTGGACTGTGAGGAACCATCAGGTTCTGCTGAGAGGCACCACAGACCCAAGGTGCTGTCACCAGCACTGGAGTGGAGGGATTTGCTTGAGCCTGGCTCATATGCAGCACCCACTAAAGATGAGCACCCCCAAGGCACACTGCAGGAATGCAGGAGAGCCCCAGGGGGTGCTGGACACTTCACTCATCTGACTTCCCCCAGACAAACCCTGCAGGAAAAGAGCCCCACAGGTGTGTCCCCTCCTTCACCAAACCTGCTTGTGCCATTTTACATCATACTTTATAGTGTTTGTCAGGTAGAGGGAGGTGGTGACAGCTCCAGGAGAACAGAGAGCAGCATCCTGAGGCAGAAAGATAGGTAGGCAGTAACCCCCCTAATATCTGGAAGGCTTTACCACAAGCGAGATCTGATTTGTTGATGATGTAGACTCCATATTGGAAGAAGAGGAAGAGGAAGAAGAGGAAGAGGAAGATACCGAGTTCCCTTCGGAGATCCTCTTCCGCTTCCGTTTGGGAACACTGATGTCTTTCTCTGCAAGGAGAGGGAAGGCATGAGGTGTCTGAGCCCTGAGAGAGCTCCCTAAACGTGGGGACTCGTCTTGCCTTGCACAGAGCATCCCCCTGCAGTGTCTGCTGTGCTGCCATTGCTGACACAGGCTTGGTCTCCATGGCGTGGCACAGAGCTGTCAGCTCTCCTCACACTGCAGGCATGCTCTTGCTTCCCAGATCTCCCTTCTCCATTCATCCACCTCTTTTCATAAAACTGACAGGATTGTAGTTATCTCTAGGACTGCTAATTCTGACACATTCGATTAAAACTGTCTGAGATTTATTGGGATGATGGGACAGAGAGAGAAGAACATTCCCAGTGATGATAGAAACTTTGTTGCCTTAGAAATTCAACTGCTAAACAACGGCTCAAATTAAGGGTTTTAACCAGGGAATAAATTGCTCATGGTGAGTAAACTGTTAATTGGGAGAGAGATAACCACATCCTCCAGAACATGCTGGAAGTTTGAGCACAAACAGCACAGTCAGTCTTCCCTCAGCTCACAGAAGTAGAATCCTCCAAGAGGATAGTTTACTCTGGAACACATGCTGAGCCTAACTTTTTGTAGGTAGGATCTTCTCCCCATCCTGCCCTGGGGATGGGGGAGGTTCAAATGCCACCTCACAACTCCCATTCATTTTCTCTCCCACAGTGGCAGGAAAGCCACAGTTATGTCCTAGCCCTTCCCTTACCTGTTTGTTTGGCCTCGGTGCAGATTTCAGCAAATGGCCTGTGGAAGAGACAAAGGATGAGTCAGTTGTTCCACCTTGTGTGCCTGCCTGTGCTGGGACACAGCCCAGATGCTGACCCTGAGCTGACACCTCCAACACCCCCCTTAGTGTGGAGAGGGGACTTGGAGCATGTCCAGAGCATCCTGGAGAGAAGAACCTGAAAGAACTCAGCTGGGTCTCTGAGTTACCAGCCCCCATGTCACATCTCTTCTCACCATCATCATCCCAAATTTCACAAGAAAGGGGGGACAAATCAGCCCTGCTAACCCTTCACTGTGCCCCCAATGTCCAAGTACCTCCCTGTGGCACAGGACAGTGGATGCCAGGGATGGAGCAGGTCCTCCACAGGTATGTGGTGGCTGTGGTGGCCTCATGGTGAGTTGCTCTGCTTATGGCTGAAGAAGCAAGGACAACACTTAACAAACAGAAACTTTCCCCATCACAAAGCTGGGAGAACTTACTGGAGCTGGTTTATAATCACTATTCGGATGCTCTCCCGTGCCTTCAGGATCTTCTCCAGCCGATGAATGTCATAGGTATTGGGATTCCTGAAAGGGATATCGTCCGGCAACCCAGTAACCTCCACAGACTCAGGGCTGTCCCTGATGAGTTTATAGGGCACCATGACAGGCCTGTTCAAGCCCAGAGCCTCTCCTGTAATGGCAGAACAGAGGACAGCACAACAGCTTTACCCTACAGGGATCCAGAACCAACCAACTGAAGGACCAAGAGCCCTGGGGGACTTTGGGCACCCATGGCTGCTATGGTGCCCAACCTTTGCTGCAGTCACATCCCACCCAGCCATTTTACATGTACCTGGCCCAATTTTTTGTCTGCTGTGTTAGTTTCCATTTAGAATTCTGCCAAGAGCCTCAGGTGAGTTCAGAACACACACAATGCTGCACTTGCCCAAGACCATGGCTGGACCAGCAGCAGCATGCAAGACAGCCCAGGACAGAGGGGAAATGGAAGAGATTTGCCCATTTCCTCTTGCCTCTGTACATCAGCAGGTCTAGGGGGTCACTGGGGTGGAGATCAAAGCCATCCTCATCCACATCACATCACATCCATCACATCACTCATGCCAATTTCTTAAATCCATTTATCTCTTTGTTCTCCACAACATCCTATGGCAGTGATACACCTCAATTTAATTCCTCGCTGCATTAAAAGCCCTTCCTTCTGTACAATTAAACCTGCTGCTCACTTCTCTGGTTACCCCTACATTTCCTGCTCACTGGGGAGCAGAGAACGTCCCTCACTCCTGTGCTGTTTCTGACTCTAAGAGCCTGGTACCACCTTGCATCTCTGCAGCCCCAAAACCTGAAGCTGTTTGTCTTGGGTTGCAATACAGGATGTGACCAGAAATGTGTATTCTATCACCATCTGTTGAAGCCGCATGGGGCAGTGACCTGTGGGAGATATTATCTTCTAATGGGACATCTTTAAAACCACATGGGGCAGTCATCTTTATCTTTTCCACAGCCCATCCTCCCTCCAGGAAGATATCATCTGCTTCTGGGCCATTGAGTCCCACTGTATGACTGATAAAATTACATCATCCCACTGGGAGATGCTCCAGCCAGGGAGAGGACCCAAGCCTTTCCCACTTAGATAAAAACTGAAATTCTGAACACTAAAGCAGCCTCTTCCACTGGATTCCAGAGGAAAGCTGGACCTTTGCACATCATCCCTGGACCTTCAGAGGAAAACTGCACCTTCTACAGAAGCACTGCTTCAACAGAACCACATCTGCCACTGCAGGAGGATCCAGCCACCATTTAAGGGGATGGCTACCAACCCCCTGACTGACTGAGTGTCAGGTTGGATTCTGACTCTGTCAGTGTTTTGGGTTTGTTCTTTGTAATACTGTACTTCTATTTTAATTTTCCTAGTAAAGAATGGCTAATCCTAATTCCCATATCTTTGCCTGAGACCCCCTTAATTTCAAAATTATAGTAATTTGAAAGGAGGGGGTTTACATTCTCCATTTCAAAAAGAGTCTTCTGCCTTTCTTAGCAAACACCTGTCCTCCAAACCAAGACATTGTTAGTGGCCACACAGCCACATTTCTGGCTTTCCTTCCAGAGAGTTTGTCCTATCAAAGGCTGACATCAGACTAAACAAATCCTGCTACTGTGCTACATTTTGCCATATCCCTCCCCCTCTCCAAGGATGAGCTGTCAACAAGAAGGTAATGGTCCCACCTGCCAAGAGTGGGACACAGGAACATCCCTAGGGTCAGGCTGTAATGTGGAGCAGCAGGACAATATCTGTGCTGCAGCAGCTGCCATGTGCTTGGGCTATAAATAGAGGCCTTTGTGGAAATAATTTTAACTGTGGCTGCTCCCAGCAAAACCAGCCTCACCCTATTGTGTGTACAAGCGGAGCCTCACCGTATTTTTCATTGAAAAGCTCTTTCACTTGCTCTCGGAGAATCACCTTCTCTCCAAGCCTGTTGGCATCATCCTCATCTGCAAAAGCAAGAAAGAACAGTGGTGAACTTAACTTGTTTCCTTCTGAGCCCCTGGAAAACCAATCTCACTGCCATAATGCAGGACAGTATCCATGTCCCTCTGCCCCAGCGTGGCCTGGGGACACCTCAGAGGTGCTGCTCTGTGCTTGCACCCTGCAACACCTCTCAGAGCTGTGAAAGCAGCTCTAAAATGCTGCCAGATCTCCATTTGCCATGTGCTGCCACAGCTAAAAGCATATTTTATCTACTTTGCAGGGCTGGAAATGACTAGAACAAATGCAAAGCAATGGAAACTCAAGCCCTCAGTGTCATGAATGCTCCCACAAGTGATATCAAGGAATGAGAGAGCACTTTTTCAGCTAAGCTCCTAAGTGAAGTACTGTTTTATAATATGCCATATAATCAGCTAGGCTTTACTAGCTTTTTAAATTATCCTCATTGTGCTAGACAGTTCCTCTTTCATTCTCTCATTTCAAATGATGTGTCTAAGTCAGTAGATTTTTACACTCAGCTGTTTAGTATCCTCAGGAGGCTCCAGGACAAGACTGGGGTCATGACCCTAACCCTAACCTGTCCCTTTCAATGCCTTTTTTCCCCCCACAGGTATAAAGTACCAAGTGAACACCCCTTCTCTGACTCTGGCTGCAGTCACCCCTCCAGCTCCCAGCCAGCTGGGGTGCACAATGCAGGACCAGCTCAGTGGGGTGGACTCCCCAGTTTCTCCCCTCCCAAAGAAGATCCTCACTGCACCCAAGGCAGGCACTGTCGGCCAGGCTAGCAAGCCACTGGGTAAAAATGATGAATGGTTTGGGTTAAAAAGGACCTTCTAATACCATCCAGTTTCAACCCCCTGCCATGGGCAGGGACACCTTCCACTATCCCAGGGTGCTCCAAGCCCTGATAAACCTAGCCTTGAACACTTCCAGGGATGGGGCAGCCACAGCTTCTCTGGGCACTGTGTGCCAGGGTCTCACCACCCTCCCACGGAAGAAATTCATCCCAATATCCCATCTAACCCTGCCCTCTGGCAGTGTGAAGCCATTCCCCTTTGTCCTTTCACTCCAGGCCCTTGTTGGAAGTCCCTTTCCAGCTCTCTTGGAGCCTCTTTAGGCACTAGAAGGAGTTCTAAGGTCTCCCCAGAGCCTTCTCTCCTGCAGGTGAACACCTTCAGCTGTCCCAGCCTGTCTCCAGAGCAGGAGTGTTCCAGCTCTTGGGTAATTCTGTAGCCTTATTTGGACTCATTCCAACAGGTTCAGGTCTTTCTTGTGTTGGAGGCCTCAGCCAGATGCAGTGCTTCAGGTGGGCTCTCACAAGAGCAGACAGCTGTTCATGGTGGGTTTTTACCCACCAGCATCAAGATGATCCCTGCAAACCTTGGCATGAGGGATAAAGGCACCCTCTGCCCCCAGTCTGCAGCTATTCAGTTTCATTTTGAGCAATCACATGATCATGATTTTTTATTATTTTAAGCAATCATATGATTTTGTTTTGGTTTCAAGCAAACACATAGCTTGAAGTTTTGTCTAAAATGCAAGGTGAAAATCCACTGCAAGTCTCTGTCCCCTGCATGAGATTGATTTCAGTGCTCAGCACTCCAGGCAGAAAGACCCCTATTCCACATCTCAGCCACTCTGCTGAATGTTAAACTGGCAACCTCAAACCTCAGCACCAGCCTCAAAAAAGCCTCCTCTTCACCTGGAAAATAATTGCTTTGTCTGGATATTACACACACATACACCAGAAAAAAAAAAAAAAACCAAGCCCAAAAAAACCCCCCAAAAAATCAACCCAAGAACTTTCTGCAAAGAGCTCAGGGGCAAGTTGTGCTTCAAATCCAGAAATGGCAACAAGGCAGCTTGAATGGCATGGAGCAAAACATAAATGCAGTAGATGAAGATTTCTAAGTGATGCCTTGTGGTGCCACTCTGGAGGCCATGGCAGAGCAGAGGGGACAGCCCTGTGGGCTCCCTCTGTGACTTCCTTGTCATCAATGCTCAGTTTGTGGGCTCTATATACATACCCGTATGGATGTGTAGATGGTAGCAGACAAAGACACACCAAAATTCAGTGTTCTCACTCATTTAATTCTCTGGGACTGAAAAATGCAACAGGTCTTTCCTTTCTACTCATGCCCCAAGTGACCCAAGTGCAAGAAACAAGGTCCCAAGGGGATCCCAAGGGATCTTGTTTTTTCCACCTTGAGGTTGGCACTACTCCTGAATTCCCATCCCAGGACACAAACCAATGTCATGGAAATCCTGGAACTGAGCATGCATAACAGTGAAGCCAAAGAGGAGCCTCTGGCCGGTGGCACTGCTTCCCAGGGACTTACCCCTCCGTGCCCAGGCAAGAGGGATCTCCATCCCCCTTTGACTTTACCCATTTGGGTTTGAGAATTAATCAACTCAAGGAGTAAATTGAAGGAAGGAGTAAATCAAGGAAGCCACTAGTGCTCCTGAAATGTGGTGAGTCCTTCCCATAAATCAAGTTTATCCATGCTGGTGGTGCTGGCGTCAGGTCTGTGTTATCTTCTTTTTTTTTTTTTTTTTTTTTTTTTTTTTTTTTTTTTAATTAAAATAGTATCTGGTTGATTAACTTTTTTCCCCCAATTCTGCTTGCCTGAAGTCAGCACCTCTGCACTCCACAGGCATTTACATACAAGTGGTCACATTTTTAAAGCACCACTTACTTTTTTTCTATAGGGCTTGTCAGAGCTTAACATTTCTTTGAGAGACACCAAGCTACTTTTAGTAATTATTAAAATTAAGGTTTAGGTGTCTGCTGTTGGGCAGTAGAATCCAAACTACTGCTTATTCTTCTAGTGACTCAAAAAACACACGTAACACCAAATCCAAGGTATCCCATGGATAAATAATGGTTCTGTCTGTGCTCATGATGTCATGTGCAGAACCTTGATCTCAGGGTGAAGCCACAGCATAGTTGGGCAGGATACCCACCCAGTGGAGCCTTCTTCCTTCCCATGGCACCACCTGTACCCTCAAATGCTGCTCAAGGGGATGCCTGTCCTCCACTCAGCCACTGCTCATGGAGTAACAACCTCCTGTTACCCAAAGACTTGTTGTGAAGCCCATTTCATCAGGAAACCTGTCACTGCCCCACACATCCCACTGGGAACATGGCTCAAGATCCCTCTGCAGACAATGCCAGATCATCAAAGAGATACTCAGCCAGCAGGCTGAAGGCAGGCTCCTTACAGCAGCTGGGATCTGGCCCTGACTCCTAACAGGATTCTTTCCCCTTCCAGCTTCCAAGGCTGCAATTGAGTTATACCCCTGTGTAAATCTGGAATAAACGTGCTGACTTTGCTGAGGCTATTCTGCAGTAACTCAGGTTTAAATGCAATTTGAATTAGCTTCACATATGCATGTTTTCAAAGCAGAGCTATAAACTTGTGAGCAGCAATTAACACCTAGACCCACAGCCACAATCCCAGCTGCTGGCACTAAGGCTAGATCTGCTGTAGCTGTGCTGTGCCCTGCCACAGGCACAGGCAGGTGAGCTTTTCCTTACTCCTGCACATCAGTCCACATCTTCCATCCCTGGAGCCTTCGTGACTACACACCAATCCTGACCCAGAGTATGTGCTACAGCAAAGCAAAAAAAAAAACCCAACCCAAATCCATGGAAGCTCTCCTTATAAATGGCAAGTGGATTTGTAATAAATTAATTGCTGGGACACATGGATGAAGGATGAGAAGAACATGGCAGGTTTGTTTGGCTGGAGTGATGGCATCGATGCTAAGGGACCACAGCAACAGTGCTTAGAAATGCAGAAAGGATTAATCACAACAATAAAACACTGTATCATTCAGTTCTGGATATCACAGGGAAATCGAGCAACGGGGAAAAAAACAGTACCTGAAATTTGGGGGGGTTTAGACATTTTCATTCCCATATTAAAAGACAAATGCATTTCTTGTCTGCTACCATCTACGATGCATCAACTGAGCTACGTACCATTCAAAGCAGCATAGGCTTTTTCCAAAGATGTTATCCGTCTAGGGGCTACAGCGCAATTAATGGAAGACAAAAAAAAAAAAAAAAGAGAAAGAAAAAGAGATCCATGAGTGCTGCAGCTTGTTTTCTTGGTCACAAACAAAAGCAAAACCCAGGATTAAAATTCCTCCGGTCCCTTGGCACAGAGATATTTTGGTTGCTAATAACTGCTGGGCAAGTTATTTACTGGTGAGCTGGGCTCTCCACCTCATAGCAGGACCTGTTTTGCTGGAATGTGCTTCAGCCTGCAGCATCCCTTTGGCTGTGCCACTTTCCTGAGCAGCTCAAGATCCACATGTGCATAAGGATGGATGGCCAAATGGCAGCATCTATAGCACATGCCAGAGCAGCAGCAGCTGTGTTGCACAGCTGTTCCAGTGCCAGAGGAGGGAAAAAAAAAGCTCAGGTTAAAAGCAGATGAAAAGCAAACAGGGAAATTGTGTCAGTTCTGCATAAACAGGAGAAACAGGAGCAAAAGGAATCCCTCAGGAGAGGCTGGTGCTTGCCTCTGACTCCAAAGTTATGAGTGACATAAAAAGAAATTAAAAGAAATAATAGAAATTAATAAAAATAAAGATAAAAGGAAATTAAAAGAAAATAAAAACCATAAAAATAAATATAAAAGAAAACCAGCAGGGATGAGAATATGGCCAGGATTTGCATGATGGGCAAAAGGAGGAATGAAGTGGCTCATCCTGTTGAAGTCAACAGCCACAGGGAGAGCTGGTGGGGAGGTCAGGGCTGCAGCACCAGGGCAAGGAAGGGGCTCTGAGGGGAGGCTCTTGATACCAAACTGCAGTGAGCTGACACCAGCAAACTGAAGGGGATTTTGGGAGACAGCAGGAGCATGTGTCCAAATTTCCTAAGCAGAGGCATAAGCAATCTGAAGCAGCTGCAAATACCTAGCTCAAGATACGTGTTCCCCATCTCAAGCAGGCTTAGGAAAGCAGCCACTGCAGCACAGAGCTCTGCTGATGCCCTGCACAGGGGAGGAGAGCCCTTCAGTTCAGCAGCACAAAGGAACAGAAAAAACATGTGGTTCTGCTCAGGGCACTGAGATTTGGGTGCAGACCCACATGAGCTGGGGCTTTTCACCCCTGAGCTACAGGAAGGCAAACTCTGCCATAAATAGTTGCAGCAGTGCTGCTCACTGCCATGCTGCAGGATCCCTCCCCAAAATAAGAGATGATCTCTGCAGCTTCGTCCCTAAATCACTGGTGACACCCTGTGGGCAGCACACTGAATACTGATGCAAAGGGGGAGAGATACAGATGGGTCATGCTGGGGCTGGGAAAGCCAAGCTGGAGCCCAGGCCAAGAGGGAGCAAGGTCCTGGCAGGGCTTCTATCAAGGAGGAATGCAGGCAGGAGCACAGGCAGACTGCAGGCAGCAAGGGAGAGCAACATATGGCAGGATCTTTCCAGTATGGCTCAGAACTGGTTTAGAAATGGCAGCATGGCATTTCCTTTGGTTGGCAGCAACTCAAGGGGTTTTGCAGCATTTCAAGGTGCTGTTATGAAATTACCTTAAGAAAGGTAATTCAAATTTCTTGTCCTGCTAACTCAAACCTGGCATTCAGCCTTAACCATTGCAGCTGTCCTGCAAGGTATGGAGTGCATCCCAACGTGCTGCACTACAGCCAGGATGGAATGGCACCCATCTCAGTCTGATAAGCACCCTGAAAAATGGGGGCTGGGGTCTCTGAAGGACACAACAGGGTATGAGGGTGGTGGAGAGCAGGAGGAAGAAAAGAGCAAAGTGAACACAAGGGCTTGGATGAGCTGGGTGATGGCGCTGCCCTCTCGACAGCGAGGATGCCACACACAGAGGCAAATGGGAAAAGGAGACCAAAGCTAGGGAAAGAAAAAGTGATTTGAATCACAAACATGCTGATAAACAGGCTTTGAAGCTCCACAGCTATTCACATCTATTTGAATTTTAACCTTCATAATTATCCATATATTAAAATATATATTTTTATACACACAGACACATATATTCAACCTGCCTGAATTTTCACCTTAGACTAGAAACAGTGACAAGTTGAAGACTCAAAAAATATTCACCCTGGGCCTGGCTGGTGGGTTAAAAAGGATTGGGGGGTGAAGGGAGATGGATATGGACCTTGAAAAGCAACCTGGTGATGGAGCAAGAATTGCTCAGCATCACAGCTTTCCTCTTTTCTATTTTTCTTGCTAGGAGTTTCCAATGCGAGGCACATCTCATCAAAGTCTTGAGGAGGATTGTGCTCTTGTGATTGAAAAAAAAAAAAAAAAATATCTAAAGGATGCCTGGATGTGTAGGGTTTTTAATTAAATAACACTGCGTGCCCTACTTTATTAATTGGAGTATGAAAAATAATCTATCATGGTGGTAGGGAGCTTGGGGAATAGGACAGATGGAGCTGGTCTACATTTTCAATCAAAGCACATAAAAATTAGCATACAGAAAGATTTTTTGTGTGTACATGTATGTGTGTGCTAGATTACTTATGCTTGATAGCATTTTTCAAAGGCTCATACGAAGCCAGTTTTGTATCTGTGCCGCAGGAAAGAAAACACAAAAGACTTAGTGCAGTGTTTATAGCACTAGAGCTTCACCCCTGCTCACTGACTCCTGTTCAATGCTGAAAGATCATGCTGCCATCTAAAAGGGGTTTTGAAAGGGGTTTTGAAGGTCTCTTTTGCAGAGCAGACCAGCACCATGGAGAAGAGGCACTGGAAATCAAAAGGGATGCCAGGAGGGTTGTGCTCCTGGGTTAAAGCCATGCAGGTGAAGTGCACTGGTGGCCTCAGGGCCATTGTCCCATCTTTGAGAGGCTGCAAACCTGCACTGCTGAAGGGTTTTTTTCCAAAAATGAGCCTCATTCCCTGCAAAATCCACCTCCTTCTGCAAACAGCAGCCCTGCAGGCACACAGCCCCCAGCTGCTTCTGCAGCAGCAACTCCCCCACCTCCCATTGGAGGAAAAATACCATCCCAACACACTAATTACAGATTATCTTGAGAAAAAAGCACACGAGGCACTCAGATTATTGAAATCCTTTTACCTGTTTCTGTTAACACTTAAAAAATAGGTGTCCCCAAAAGAAAGAGACATGTGGGCCTGCAGTTACTGGGAATGCTCCTTGCAATGTAGAAGGTGCACAACTTCAAAGCATATTAAAACCCCATAAAGGTTTAACCTAAAAGGTTAAAGGTTTAACCCAAAGGCAACTAAAACCACTCCAAAGTGATTTTTTTTTCTTAGAATTACATTAAATTTCCCTTTTTCCTAAACATATGTGCTCTTCATGTATTTTTTTAGCCAAAATGATCCACAAAATCCATTAGCTTCCCTTACATTTATGATGCTACCTCCTGAGCTTTCCAGCTTTTAGAGACCTCTGCAATGCCATACTTGAGAGTAACTACTGCTTCCATTTTAACCCTCCCCTACGAAATAAAAGTGATTTTCATTTTTCTGCCAAGCATGCTGCTCTTCACTTTACATGACAGGACTTCACTACACAATATTGAGGTAAAAAGAAGACTCTTTAATTTAAATTTTTAGTGACCTATGGCTGGCTGGAGATCATTCATTTTGTTAAGGCAGATGAAAAGCAATCAAAGTCAAGGCAGTGACTGCATCACTGTATTGCCACCAACCACTTTGGTGTAGTGGGGTGGAAAAGCAAACAAGGGGTTAATTGCTGCCAATGGGGATTAAGGAGGGGCAAAATACAATCAGCTCTTTTCTGGAAGAGACATTCCAGTGGTAATCTGACTATTAGAAAATATGAGTCCTGAAACTGTCTCTGAAGATTTGGCAAACATGGAAAATAACAATATATAACAAATAGAGATGTCAAGTAAGAAAAACCCCTCACCTGGATCTTATTTAAAACCTCAGTGGGAGAAGAGGGAGTAAAGGACCCAGCCTAGCAGGGATGCTGTGACCTGCTGAGCTCACAGACACATAAAATACATCTTTGGGTTTGTGCTAGAAGGCTGGTGTGTGAGGGGAGCATGCAGCTGGAGAAGGAGAGAAAAAATGTTGGGCATTGAAAAGAAAATCAATTTCCTCTACATCTCTTTTTCCCAGGCTGTGTCTCCCAGCCAGGTAGCAGCCTGGAGTATTTGCCTTTGTTAATGGTGTGATTTGTGTTAGATCAACATCTCTTAATGTAATTATACTGTTCAGAGCAGGGGAATGGGAAGATAAGATGTGGCTGGAGGAACATGTACATAGCCATGTTATTCTGTGGAAAAGTAGAGTTCTGCAAAACTTGTGCTTCAGTGATGGCTCATTTTAGGTCCAGCTGATGCAAACTGCTGCTTAGGACCAAAAGATACAAGTCTAAGGCCAAGTTCCACTGAGGTCTCAGGCAACTTCCCTGTCATGGGCTGGGCCCTACACAGGGATGCAGAAGTGAACATATGGACCATGCCTGAATTTTCCTAGAAGTGAACACATGGACCATGTCTGAATTTTACTGACAGCTCACCTTTTGTTAGAGCTCTAACACTTCCTGCTATTCCCAATAAGGGCATATAAATGTTTTCCTGTCTGTCATATTTGTCTTTCCTAAATTGTGCCATTGCCATGGAGGCTGGCCAAGCAAATGGGAAGCCATGAATAAAGATGACAAGGTTCTTTGCACCCATCTGTGCTCCTCCAACAGTTGTAATTACAGACATTTAAAACACAGGCAGGTTTTTACCCAGGTTTCTGACAGGAGCTCTCTTTTCTGAGCAGCCAAGAAACATAAGCCAGCTACAGCAGGGACTCCCAGTGAAGGACACAGCTCTGGGATGATGATTTGAGCAGTTTTGTATGGAGCACACCCTGGACATCCTCTGCCATGTCTCCCCTGCTATATTTGCCTGTGGAATGTTCATA
This sequence comes from Muscicapa striata striata, assembly GCA_030060385.1. Classification (NCBI taxonomy): domain Eukaryota; kingdom Metazoa; phylum Chordata; class Aves; order Passeriformes; family Muscicapidae; genus Muscicapa; species Muscicapa striata. The sequence goes on along the minus strand of JAREIS010000032.1, from coordinate 1,983,671 downwards.
AGCTGGAGTGGACCCTGCCATGCTGCTGCAGCCCAACCTGGACCCTCATGGACAATCACCCCTTACCCCAACCTTCTCTCACCCAACCCACCAGCTCATTACAACACAGATTTATCTTAAGAAAACACTTAGGAAAGTGGGTGCTTTCTTAAACACAGAAAACAGATCTCTGCCCTAGATTAGCTCTTGAAAAATGCCATCATTTCAAGGCAACATGAGGCAGCCATCAGCAGCAGTACTGATGGGTGATGCTGAGGCCAGCTGTCTCAGGCAACACATGCACCAAACAGCAACAAAACCAAAGTGGGAAGCCCAGGAAAGTGAAGTCAGAGCAGACTTCCTCCAGCTGATAAAATTATTGTTAGCCATCCACAGTTTACAACTCCCTGACCACCACTAAGCACCTTGTCAATACATTGCTTAGGCAAAAAGGTAAAATCTCTTACCAGGTTTGGGGATGAGTCCTTGAAAAGGCCTGTGAAAAATAAGGAAAAAATGAGATTTAAAATGAAATGGTACCAGGAAGCAAGCATCCCTGGGCTGAACACCCTCTCATGACCCATGGAAGGCTGGGGATCAGCCTGTCCTTCACACAACTCATGTGGGACCACAGGAGCTCTGTGGGGTGAGGTCCCTGCTCGGGGCAGCATGATGTACCTCATGCCCCACTGATAAGAAGACAAACAGCATGGTCCAGTAAAAAGGTGATGGAGCCACTCTTAAGCCTGTTTTGTTCCTGACTCACCTTAGAGTGAAACATAACTCAAGTGCTTTTCCCTTCCCACTTGTGTCCATTCCCTTTGGCTGTGAAATGCAGAGGACCCCAAGAACAGGGGGTGCTAAAGCACAGCAGGGCTCTGAGCACTGCCCTGCATCAGTAACAATCTGTCTCAAGCCTCCTAAAAAAGGGGCTGGGACTTCTCTGCATGGAGATCAATCACACCAAGCACCTTTTTGTCCTACCACTGCCTTCCCCATCATCTGCTCAGGCAGTGGATGGGAAGAAAGCAGGAGTGTCTGCTTTATGGTCCCCTCCTTTCTGATGAACCCTTAGCTGCCACCTTTAATTGCTGTCTAGGGGGACAGGAGGCATTTACAGAGCTGCCCCAATGGGGCTGCAGAGCAGCATTGAGGTGGGGTCCCTCCTGTTCCCCTCTGGCTCCACAGGATGGCTGACAGCTTTCACCACATACCGAGTCACAGTGAACTTGATTTTATCAGCGACGGCCAGAATCCTCTCCAGGTTTTGGGAGCCAAAGGTGCAGGGCTTCCTGAAGGGGATCCCAGGAGGCAGGCCCTCTATGATCACCGAGCCTGGGTTGCTCTTTATGCGCTTGTATGGCACTTGCACAGGGTATTTAATCCCCAAGGCCTCACCTGGGAGAGAAGTGAGTGGTAATTAAGTAGTCAGTGTGCAGGGGATGCCGTTTCTGCTGCAGCTCTGGCTTTATCCCCAGCCCTACCAAGGCACAGCACAGTGTGGGGAGGCTGCTCAAGGCACCAGGTCAGCATTAGACCAAGGACCAACATTTTCAGTGGGGGTCCAAATAGAGGCACATGTATGCAGCAGAACTCATGGGGCTGAGGAAATGAACCATCCTGCAGGATGATGCCCATGCACTGCACTGGGAGGGATGAAAAGCTGCTGCTCTTTGCTTTGGGATGTTATTTGGAGACAACTCCATGTTCCCTCTCTTAGGCTGGCTGTGGGATTGATATTTCCTTGCAAGTACCTGGACAAGACTTACCCCTGCCTAGAAAATGGTGTGTCCTGGTTGTGGCCAGGACAGGGTTAATTTTTGCAGTAGCCTGGAAGGGGTATGGCTGGGACCCAGAGGTTATTAGGTACAGAACCACTGGTCACAACGTTGCTTGGCTTGTTCACGTGGCTGTGGTACCTAATCCTGTACATGCTCCCATTTAGGAGCCATGTGCTCCTCATGGTGCTCCTGTTCAGAGCAGGGAGAGGGCTCAGGATTGCTTTATTGCTGCACTGAGGGATGGCAGCTTGTAACAGGGTACCATCAGGGGTCATGAGGCTCATTTGGGATAGGTGCTCAGTGCTGTTCCCCTGCCCTGACCTTGGGTGCTACCTCTGGGAATTCACCAATAATTGTACCCAGCCTGTAGGGGGGAAACAGGGCAGGATTATTCTCCCCAACCTTCCACCTCCTTTTTCTCCTTCAGGCCTGTTACAATTGTATGTTAAGAAAACCATGCACTTGCTGCTGTCTCTGCCAGGTCTCTTCAGTGTAGTCCACACCATGTTTAGAGTAAAGAAAGAGATTTCTAAGGAAGTTATTCAGAGATCTGCCCCAAGGATGGATAGTCATGAGTGGCATGGAATGTGGTAGAAAATGGACTAAGTCTGGGGGAAATTCTTGGCTCCAGTGGTTTGGAAGTTCACCCCTGGACAACTACAGGACCCTGATGAAGTGACATGCCACTGCCTGTGCCTTGAAAAGCAGATCCTGTGGTAACAGGGCACACTGAAAGAATTGAGCTGGGCAGTGGGACTCATTTCAAAAATAGCCTCGTTGACACTTGTGCCAGAAAGGAGAGGATTGAGTGGGTGTATCATACTCCCCATCACAGAACCAGAGAATTAACTAGATTGGAAAAGATCTTTGAGATCAAGTCCAACCCATGACCTAACACCACCTTATGAACTAGACCATGACACTCAGGGCCACATCCAATCTTTTTTTAAACACATCCAGGGACAGTGACTTCACCACCTTCCTGGGCAGACCATTCCCAGGTCCCATCACTCTTTCTGTGGAGAATTTTTTCCTAATGTCCAGCCCAAACTTCCCCTGGTGAAGCTTAAGACTGTGTCCTCTCATTCTGTCAGTGGTATCCTGGGAGAAGAGACCAACCCACCACTGGCTGCACCCTCCTGGCAGAGAGGTGTAGAGAGGGATGAGGTCTCCCCTGAGCCTCCTTTTCTCCAGGCTGAACAATCCCAATTCACTCAGCTGCTCCTCCTTGTGCTTTTGACCCTTCACTAGCTTTGCTGCCCTTCTCTGGATACATTTGAGCATCTCAATGTCCTTCCTATACTGGGGGACCCAGAACTGGACACAACACTCAAGGTGTGGCCTCACCAGGAGTACATGCAGCAGCCTCTGGAAAAATTGAATAACAATGCACTGTTAAAATTCCCACTGAAAGCAATGCATGGGGGACCTTCAAACATTGGGATCTACATTTATCAAAGGCCTCCTGGTTAGTTAACACCTGAGGCTCTACCAATCAAGCTGGCCCTGCCCAATAGAAGAGGATAAAGTCCCCATGGTGCATATAGAAAATGTGTTAGGGAAGACAGTTTGGATTAGTCCTGCCTCAAGCAAAGGCAAACCTATCCATGGGATTGTTTGTGCCCAAGGACCTGTGTGCACTTGGTGGGTGATGCAGAGGGACAGGGAAACATGGGTCCCTCCAGGGAATTTGGTTTTTGGATGAGAACAGTTTGTAGTGTTGAACTGTACAATACTGGTTATTAAGTGCCACTGCCACTGTTTGCCATAACTGCCATGGCCAATGAGGATGGATTGCTCCAGATACACCAGCCACGAGCTTGTGATGCAGCCAAAAGCACAGCAGCCCTGTGGAAAACCTCAAAGATGGACAGAACCCACAATCATGGACAAAATGAACTCAACAAACGTCTTGGAGGGACAGCAGTGACTACAGAAATGATATCTGTGCTTGTGTACACACACACACACACACATGCATATAGTTGGAAAGTGTAGAATTTTGGTGTCATGTAAATGGTATAGAATAAGGGGTTCTGGCCAGGACAGGGTTAATTTTTGCAGTAGCCAGGAGAGGGCAAGGCTAGGAACTAGAGCTTATTCTATATCACCTCACATCATTTTCCAGGAATGAGGGAAGGGGTCCCTTCTGGTCAAGTAAGTGTGGCAGAGGGAGTGGTCAGGTAGGGCTGGCTCCCTCTGTCATTGATATTGTTGCTGTTACTGTTTGTTTTCTTATTCCATTGCTGTGTCCAGTAAACTCATATCTCAATATATGATTTTTACCCTTTGTGTCTCCAAGCGTCCTCTCCAACCCACCACAAGGGGAGGGAGAGGGGAAGGACAAGTGAATGAACAGTGCATGGTTTGCAGAGCTTCAGTGTGAACACTAAACTGGGTGTTTATAACATTCCTAAACCACAACATGGGGATAATAGCATTTCCCTGCTCTAGGAACAGGAGGAGCAGCATCTTCCTGTCCCCCAGCAGTCCCTATAGCCTGCTCCTATTCCCTTCCCAACCTCCCACCACTCCTGTGTTCCCACAGCTCCTGCAGCAAACAGCTCCAAATACCAGATCTGCCATTCCCTAAGTGCCAGCAGCTCAAGGGGAAGATGAGATAAAGTATCTGGCAAGAAGGAATCAGGAGCAGAGGGGAGAAATAAAGAGAAAAAAAAATTAGGAGGGAATAAGGGGGAGAATAAACCAAGCCTGGTTTCTCACCATATTTCTTATTGAACAGGTCCTGGACTTGTTCCCGTAGCGTATTAGCAATGTCTATTCTGGAAAGCCTGGCATCATAATTTTCTGTAAAATAAAGAAACAATTATAGATTTCTGCTGGTATATTAAAAGGCACTCTGTGACTTTTAAGTAATGCCATTTTCTAATTATAGGAAAGCCCTTATCTAGCAATTAGCTAATCTGTGGAGTGGGTCATTCAAAGTCCTTAAAAATAATCTAAACAGAAATATGTTGGGTTATTTTTCCCTTGCCTGTTTGCTAAGAATAAAAGCCACGTGAAATTGAAGATTCAGTTGTGATAATTACTGGCATTAAAATATAACACACTCCAAAGCCTCTCAGAAAAGCCAAAGACTTTGAAAAAGCTCCCCATCCTTGTGCAAACCTGCACAGGCCCCCAGGGCCCAAGAAGAGCAGAGTAGCACTTGCTTGTCCAGCACACAGGCTTCCCACCATCACTCTGTCCCCCATGCTGGGGCCAGCTAAACTCGAGTGGCATTTATACAAACACCACACAGGTGGAAAAAGCCCCAGAAAAGGCAAACCCCTAGGCTTGGAAACTTAATTATGCATCTCACAAGGTCAGACAGGGAGATAAGCCAAGCTGGTTAATTAGGGCACCATGAAGAGCGCTTCAAACCTCTTCTTGTACCTCTGGGACTGCCTGTGCATCTTTTCTTCTCGTTGTCTGTGCTTTGCATCCTCTCACCCCACCTCCTTCCCTCCTTCTTCCCTGCCTTGTCTTGCTCCTCTGCCAACCCACTGAGCCCCACCACCTGCAGGACTCCCTTCCCAGGTGTGTCCCAGGTGTGTCCCATGCAGCTGCAGAGTGGGCCAGGGGCTCTGCTCAGCCCCAGCCCTGGCTCCAGCCCCACACCTTGGAAGCCCTGTCTCTTCACAGCGTCCTCCAGCAGCGCCTCGCTCGAGTCCCTCTCGTCGGTGGCTGAGACAGGGGACAGAAGAGCAGTTAGGATCCACAGTGCTGCCACGGGGGTGCATGGGAGGGGTTTCCAGCCAAAAAACAAGGTGGGGAGGAAAGGCTGTAGGAAACCACTCTCACCCCTCTCCTGCCTAGACCTTACAGCCCAGCTGGGGTCTGAGCCTACCTTTGGCTGCAGGGCTGTCCGACACCGACTCCTTGACGCCCTCCGCCAGCAGCTCCGGTCTGGAAAAGGGACAGGCAGAGGGCAGGTGAGTGAGCTCCCTGCCCAGCATCCTCAGGACACCACTCCTACCACCACAGACCATTCACTCTGTCTGGCTAATGCCATTTAAAAGCTCCTGCAACCCAGCAGGAGAACTCTGGACATAGTTTTCATGCTGACAGACTCTTTAATGAGCTGATGTGTCACTCCTTGGGATGAGATTAAGCAGGTGATGACTGAGCAGCTTAAGTCAGCAGCCACTGATATGGTTCTGAACATTTTTTAGGGATGGGAGAAGTTGTGCATGGCTTCTTTCAACTGAAAATTGACCCCAAAAATTGCCATTTGGATACCTAATACTAAAGCTGCATAGTGAGGTCTTGTTAACAGGGTGCACTGAAGCTGTGTCACAAAGGAGTGGATCTGAGATCAGGACAGGAGGAAACCCCAAAATATGGTTGAGCTGACCTGAGAGCTGCTGTTCTGACACTACAAAATCTCCATGCTCCCAATATTTATTTTCTGTTTCAGTCACCTGCAGCATTGGTTGTGCCAGCATTTGGGTGAGAAACTGCCCCCAAAATACCTATGACATCTTAAAATCCATCTCTGCTGGATCTGTTCCCTCTTACAGGGCAATGCTATTGCATTACATTGGTTGTGGCTTTTCACAGCCCTTCCACAGTTCTTATGACACCCTCAGCCTGACCCCCAGCACAGGTCAGCATCTTTCCTCATGTCTGCAGCATCCCATGCACACATATGCACAGCTGGAGCCATTTTCTGTAGGAAAACCCTCCAGGGCTCCCAGCCCCTGTCCTTGCTCCACATCAGGGCACCCTGAAGTTTAAAGGCCTCTTCACCCATCCTGCTGAGGTGGCCAAACCTTTGCAAAAGCAGGTTAAAAATCCTAAAGCGAGGAAGGGACAGATGACAACACCATCACCACCTCCCATGGACAGCTCCAACACAGCAGCAACCCTTGTCTACTTCTAATCAAGCAAATTTATTGGAGTTGACCAAGTGATGGGTGTTCCCCAGGACACTGCACAGCAGCAGGAGCTCTGAGCAGACACATCCCCCCAGGGGACAGCCACCCCACCTCCTCACCTTTTAATGACAAACTGGATGTTGTTGCTCGCTTGCAGGATCTTCTTCAGCTTGGCAATGCCAAAGCAGTTGGGGCGGCGCAGCAGGATGCCCTCGGGCAAGCCCACCACAAACAGGTCCTCAGGGTACATCAGGAACTTGGAGTAGGGCACTTTGACTGGCTCTGATATTCCTATGGCTTTCGCTGCATGGGGAGCCAAGCGCAGTTAGTTTGCTGGACCACTGTGTCAGGTGTAAGCAACAGCAATATGGTGTGTTGGGAGGGACTGAAGAGGTTTTTGGGGAGTTTGTGGTCACTCTGTGCCTCATGGGGATGTCCCTGACACTGGCAGATATGAGGGACACAGCCATGCAGCCACCTGGAGCTGGCTTTTACATTTGCTACATTATGACAGGCTGCCTTCCCATAAAGGCTGCAAGCATCTCCACAATGCAGTGGAACCCCACATCCTGACTCCCATGGAAATCCCTCTGCTAAATGAGGGGACAGGGAATGTGCCTGAGGGTGCCCCATCAGCCTGTGCAGCCCAGCACAGTCAGGACTGCCCTTGCTCTGCTAAATACTGCCAAAAGCAACCAAACAGCCCATGCCAAGCAGTGCTGTTTGGACAGATAAAAACAGGTTTGTGTTGATTTGGCACAGCCTGGTTTCTGGTAGCAGGGGAAGGCCACAGAAGTGGCTTCTGTGAGAAGCTGCTGGAAGCTCCCACCATGTCCAACAGAGCCAGTCTCTGATGGCTCTACCAGCCCAGCTATGCCCCCAGCTTTTGAGGACTGTCAGGCAGAGCCACATCTCCTGGTCCTAGAAGTGGCAGAAACTGTCTACCAGCTCTCAAAATGCATGTGTGACCTCGCTTGTGTTTCCTCTCACTTCAATCACCTCCCTAAGAAGAGGTGAACAGAGCATGCTGAGTGCCAGCCCCCACCACCACGGTGCCACCAGCATTCCTGAGCCATGCAGTGATCCCTGTGGTGGAAAACACTCTCTGAGACTTCAAACAAGTGATGGGGGAACCACTCTGGACCTTCCCTCTGCGAGATGAAGGCTGAATGGCACGGCAGCAACTCCTGGGCTGCAGCCAGTGAAACAACTTCAAGGAAACCAAGGGGAAGAGCTGCAATAACAAGGCTGGAGGAGGTTTCAAATGAATTTGTGAGCCCAGCAGATGAACAAATTAGATTGCACCTTCACTCAGCTGCTGGTTTGGATATGGCTGGTGACAAAGACAGCACCTGGCATGATGAACGTGTGTTAATCTTACCATATCGGGAGTTGAACAAAATTTCAACTTGCTTCCTCAAATGACTTAAAATGTCCCCTATACCATCTGAAAAACAAATCAAAACAACAAAAAAAACAATATAGAGAAATGCTCTGAGCAACCAGCTGCTTCCAGGGCAAGCACTGTGCAGGTGAGGAGCCCCTGCCTGACCTCTGGCAGAGACAGCCATTCACCCTCCATGCCCTCAAATCAGTGCTAGTCCTCTGACAGTGGCCTCCAAACTGATCTCCTAACAAGGAAGGGCAAGGATGCACCTGCTACAGAGCCATGCTAGCAGTCAGAAGCAAAAAAAAAAACCAGAAGAAAAAATAAATTCAAGCACAAGAGGAGAGGACAGAGCCCAGGAACACAATGGTGCCCTTCTGTGGGCAGAGGTTTCAGAGGCTAAAGACTAAAAGCTAAAGGCTTTGCTGATAACAAAGGAAGCTCACAAAACCCAACCTCAAATACATCTGTGTGCATCCATCCTTCCAAAAACCTGCAATGATGGGCAATGCTCAGAGCTCATCATATACTCACCTGATCCCTCCATCTGCTTTTCTTCGTGTCGAGACTCCTCACTGGACCCCTTCTCTGTCTCTGCTGAGGAACATGAGGGTTAGCAGCAGTAGCACCAGCAAAACCAGACAAGACATGAGCAGGAGCCCTCCAGGTGCCCTGCAGCCACCCAACCTCCCCTCACTGAGCTCTGAGCATGTGTCCCAGCAGAGGCTGGGCTGGCAGCAGCGTGCCAAGAGCTGCAAACCCAGTGCTCCCATACAAGAGAGCTGCCACCCTTCAGCATGGGCTCCCTGGAACAGGAGCAAGGGCAGCCACAGGGCCAGCATACACCCTGCAGGTCAATTCCAGGTGTGCATTTGGCAAAGGGGCTTGGGTTTGCAGCATGCTGGAGCTGAAGAGAGGATGGGAAGGAGCAGCAGTGCCAGAACACTCAGCAGTTATTCTATCAGAGCTCCCAGCTGGCCTCATTGAGGCCAAGACTCTGGAACTGGTCAACTTTGGATCATAAATAGTATTTACTCATTTTTGACAGGTGCATGAACACCCATCCTACCTTGCAGTCCCCCAGGGACTGTTTCATCTCTGGTACCTGGTGCTGTTTCCAGGATGTATCTGGATTCATCTGAGGCCACATGTGTGGGCACTGGGTCGTGCATTTCCACTGAGCCAGGGGATCGGTCTGCAGAGAAAAACCCATGGGCACCTTCTGCTCTGATGCCACTGTCCCCAAAACAGTGTTCAGAGGGTCCTGGCCATCAGCAAGGACTGAGCAAAGGGCCCCCCATTCCCAGGAGCCCCACACACCAGAAAGTGCTCTGGGGATGCATTTGCCTTCTTCCTCCCAGAACCACCCAGAGCTCATCCCTGACACAGACCTGACCTCTCAGTCTGAGGGAAAGAAGAAAAAATCTCTTCCTAACCTCCACAGAAGGTGAAGAGCAAAACTACTTCAAATTATTTACTTGGCTTGATTCCATCTAGACACTCAGTTTTGACTTAAAAAGCTAATGCTGCTTGATTTAGCTACTATATGGGGGGAAACAGTTCCACTAATGCTGCAATCCTCAATAAATTCAACCCTCTTTTGGCTTCCCTTACATTAAACCCAAGTGGCAATCTGTCCAATGCCCTCAAAGACCCACCCAAAGTCAGCTTTAAATGAAGTTTCAGCTAGTTTATGTACTTCCATCAGGTCACTTCTAACTCACAGGATAAATAATCCCAATTTCACCAATTTCTCCCTGCAGGTGAGCACCTCTTTTCTATTAATCCTTCTCCTTGCCTTCAGCTGTATTCCCTCTGATTGAACTTGATCTTCAAATAAGGCAAGAAAAGGTGGACTCTGGACTTGAGGTATGATCTCCCTGGCACTGGACAAGTGGTAATTCTTCCCACTCCTCCCATGGGCCTCCAGCTTACCACGTATCAACTTTCTTCTCTTCCATTAGCTGCCAAGTTGAAAAAGAAAATGTTTGATCTACCACTACAGCTTGTTCCTTCTCCTTGCCCTATAGTAACCATAGATTAGTTTATTCTACACCAATCCTGGAGTGGCTCCTCAACTATCACCTCACTAAGGGGGCTGCTGCAGTTTGGGTTCAACTGGTGTGGTGGGGCCTGGTGTCACCACTGTCCCCAGAACCACTCACCCTCAGGCATGTCAGAGTTCTGTCACTGCCCTCATTCTGTGGAGCTTGTTAATGAATGGTTGTAAAGCACACTGAAAATGCAAACTGCTAACAACCCATCCATTAAACCCCGAGGACCATCCTATCATTTGCTGCAGTCCAGCACAGCTAAGTGGAAAACTGACTCTCCCAGCTGTTCCTTTAAGCATCTCCATCACAACCCATGGCCACTGAGCTCCCTGGGCAGAAAGGTGGGGAATTTCCCCCATCAGTGTCAACAATTCCAGCACATTTTTAGCATATGTGTAATATTAAACCTGCCTACTATTAAACCTGGTTTTATGACCTCTTCAAAACCAGGCTGGTTTTCCCAATGAAGGACCTCTTCAAAAGCATCCTGTACTCAATACCTGGGGATGCTCCACATAAAGCAAAGCAGCAAACCAGGCTCACTTTCTCCAGGGGGAAGGCAAGATAGGAAAGCAATGAAGGAGAGAGGAAAAACAACAAAGAGCCCTAAAACACCTTCCAGTGCTCCCAGGAAACCTCACTATGTTCCTATGTCAGTAAGGAGGACCATTGCAGGGATGTGAGGGAACCTTACGTGCTGGGAAACACCCTGCAAATGCCTCCTCTCAAAGCAAAATGTGAAACATGATGTGACAGCCCTGCAGGGAGCACTGCACAGGGGGAGCCCAGCAGTACCTGGAACGGTGATCTGGATGATGTTCAGCTCATCTGGCTCCAGTTTGATCTGCCTGATCCCCCCCAGCTCTCCTGAGGTACCTATAGGGAAAGGCAAGGGAGGCAGTGGCCAGAGGGTCCAGCAACCTGCCCAACACAGCACCAGGGCAGGGTGTCAGAGCTGGAGACTTTAGAAAGCTTTTAAGATGCTGTTTATTGCATAGATGAGGTTACAGCAGTTGTGGGTTGTGGGTGAGTCTATAGCTGCTGCCTGTAGGCAAGCTGTGTGTCTTGAAGTTTTGTTTTATTTACATTACCAAGCATTATAGTTCCTTTTTTGCTGTGTATTTTATTACATAACAACTAATTAACATTTTTACTATTACTTATAGCTTATTCTAACTACTAACATTACTATTTTTTAATGACTAAAAATTAGTTTGTTACAGTTTAAGCTAGAAGTTGTTTTTTAGTTTTTTTACAGTGGAAAATTTTGAGATCTTTCTTTTACTTGCAACATTGGTTTTCTTGTTTGTGAAAATCTTTTTGCTTGGTAAAAACATCTTTTGTTTGAGGTGGATTTATTCTTTGCTCAGAGTCATAAAAGCTCCCTCCAACTTACTTGCTCTTTGCCTTCTTAGTTAGTAAAACCTGCTCAGCAATTTTTTTTCCTATATCAAAACTTGCTTTCATTTCTATTCCTTCTTCAGATTTTACATCCAAAAATCTTTCTGTTACACATACATATTTGTGAGACCTTCCTGTCAAATCTCTATCCTTCCCAACAGCAGGGAAAGTGTCACCAGCTGCCACTTCTGCACCAGCTGAGCTTGCCACAGCAACAAGGCTTCAGTCAAGTGGCCCAGCAGCATCAAGCCCACAGCATGCAGGTACCCAAAGGACACCTGTGGGTGTGGTTCTGCCAACAGCCTGGCTGGCAGCAGCTGTTGGTGCAGCTGGACCTTGTTAAATGCTCATTTCCTGACTTTCTTCACTTAAAATGAACTGGGCCACCAAGAGGTGTTGGTGGAGACACCAGAGGAGCTGTCTCCAGTGGGTGGCTCCCTGCAATTTTAATGTTCCCAAACCCATGGCTGGAACTTGCCCCTGTTCTGAGAGGGCTGAGTGAAGCAGCATCACCCCAAGATGAGACCAGCTGAACCCTGGTGAAATTCAGTGTGGTTTCAAACCCAGCAGATGAAAGCCTGTGCTGAGCAGCTGTCCCAGGAGGAGGCTGCCCACAGTCCTCAGCCCAGCTTCCTCTTCCTCAAGATAAATTTCCTCCCTTAGGGTGGGATAGATCCACTGCAAGGTGCTGAGTCCCAGCTTGCAGCTTGGACAGGCAAGGCAGCATGGCTTGGAGTGGTGTTTCAATGGGTCCAAGCCCCTAAATCTGTGGAAAAGCATTTCCTTTTCATTCATGGTGCTCAGAATACCAACACTGCAGACTTCTCAGTGGTGGCTTTCAAAGGAACTTGGAGAGTGAAGACTTCCCTTAGCTTTGCATTTAAGCCCATGCTTAAGTCCCATTATTTTAATTTACACATTTTTAAGCCCAAGCTGGAGGGTCAGAGGCTAAGAGCCTTCATCTCTGCATCAATCAAATGGGGATAAAGTTCCTTAGAGAACTGCACTGTGGTGCAATCAGACAACTAGTGTCACACATTCAAGTTACTTTACAGGCATGTTTCTCTAGTGTGCCCCCCATAACACTGTCTTGCAAGAGAAAATGAATTATTCCTCACCTGGTTCACAGCCTTCAGAAACATTACACTTCTCAGACCTGAAAGGGAAAGGCAGACAAGAAAGGTGGTCATGGTGTAAGAAAAGAGAGAGCTTAAAACCCAGTGGTGTGTGGAGTGATCCTGGCAGGAGGGAGCAATGCTGCCTGGTCCCAGAGGGGTCCCCAGGGTCACTGCACCCACAGTGGTCCCAGCAGAGCATCCATGGCTGCAAGGTCTGCTGGTTTCTCTGCAAATAAACCCAGCTCCCAAACCCACCCAGATCCTGCACCCTTGCTGAAGGCAGCCCTGCCTCTACACTCCTGAAAACTACAGAGGTTGTTTTTAAGCCCAAAACTTGGTTGGTTCCATCCCTCTGTGACAGAGAGCAGTGCATAAGTATTACTACAATGTGGTTACTCATGGAGGTAATAAAAGTAGGGGAAAAGGAAAAATCAATTGATTTGGTAAATATTTATTCTGTTCAAAGCTTTTCTTCACTGCAAACTGGGCACTATCCCAAACTCTCATCTACAGTTAACTTCACATGCTCAGGAATTGACACAAGTTGTTCTGCATCCAAATGAGATTATTGTGCATTCTCAGGATGCATATGCTTTCTTGTCTCTCTCTTGAACAAGGACAACCACAGCTCTTTGGTAAGGGACCCAAGGAACCACTCTGGAAAATGCACTCCTTCACAGTGCTGGTCCTCCAGGGGGAAGGAAAATCCTTCTGAGCCAGCACCTGTTGGCTCAGGAGGATGTTCAAAAGCACTTCTTGCCTGCCTAAATCCACTCAGGAGCATCAACAGAACAAACCACAAAACAAGCCAGGAGTGCTCTTGAAATGTTCTTCCTAAATGTGGAAAGGCAAAAAGGATCATTGGTCTAGTCTGCATATACTACCTGGGAGCCTTGGGAAGGGTTTTGAACTCCCCTGCTTCAGGCCAAAGTAAACCTTTCACCAAAGAAATTTGGAAAATTTTAATAATTTAGACAGAGGGGGTTTACATTTTCCCTTTCAAGAGAAGCTCCTGCCTTCTTTAGCAGACACCTGTCTTTCAAACCAGGACAGACTGACAAGTTACCTCATTTCCCTATCCTGACCTGCACAGGCTAGCAGCCACACAGCTCTGTCTGAAGCCCCATCTGGTGGAGCTGTCAGTGCTGGGCAGTGAGGCTTTGTGCCAGAGAAACTGAGGAGCATTCTGCACTCCATTTTTGTGAAGCAAGGCTGGGAGAAGGTTCCCTCTCTTATAGCAGTTCATAATCCTATAAACTACTGCACTGACTCTCTTCCTTAAAGTGATTTTAAAGGCTAAATTACACTTTGCTTCCACTGAATTAGGAATGAAGGAAACTGGGGCTCTAAAGAGAAAAGCACCTCCTGGATCTCCCAGCCTGGGTTGGAAAGCTGTATGATCTGTGATATAGGCTCCACAGGTGCTGCCAGCATGTTTTGGACCTGTCTAGCTCATGGCACAGCTGTAACAGAAACTCATAAAAAACCTCCTGCCCTGCTGGGCTGCATAACCCCACCTTTACTGAATGCACTGTTAGGTTCCCTGGGAGCTTTCTAAACAAGCAACACTTAATTAGCAGGATGCTGTTACAGTGTGGGCTGAGGGTAAATCCTTTAGGTCATGCATTAACACCAGAGACAGTTCCAGCAATAACCTCAGGCATGGCCCTCATTTCACCAATTTTGCTCAAAACTAATGATTCCAAACTTTTGGCTTGCAAAAAGACAGGGCTGCTTGGCCTCCTCCTGTGCTGTACCATTGCAGTGATATTTTAGGGAGGCAGGAAAGCAACACCAATTTAGCCACTCACCTTCCCATTATGGACTTACAACATCTGCTGATGCTCCAGCTTAGTGAATGGCACTCATGGCACCCACTGGACACTGCTGATGAGCACACCAGTAACCTGCTGTGTGCACTAACACCCCAAAACAACTCCCTGAGGGATGTCACTTCACAGGGGCAGGGACAGAAGCCCCACTTACCTGCTGCTGGTCTGAGAGGTCCCCACCAGCTCCAGCGTGGCCCCACGGTGAGGCTCGGGGGAGATCTCCCGGGGGGGGCTGCAGGGCTCCAGCTTGGTGGGATCTTTGGTAAATTTGCTTCCTGTTGCCAGGTGTGCATGGCGGGTTTTGGGAGAAAAGCAAAAACCAGGATTAGCAAGTGGACATGCCAATGTTGCAGCTTGTTCCCCTCCTAGTCCCAGAGCTGAGGTCAGGGTAGGGGAGGAGGTTTCCAAGTGTCACCTGCTTGCAAAGACAAGGATGCCAATTCCATTGGGGTCCCATGTTAAAATATTAGCAAGACATTTTCTTAAACCTCTCTGCAACTGTGTGTGTGCTGGGAAGCCCTGCCAGGAAAGAGCATCTCCAGAAAGGGCTGGCTGAAGGACAAGGGTTCCAAGAGGCAGGACTAAGGTCAGAAAACCCAGGGCTGTGGATCACTGCTGTAGGAGCAAGCCCCAAATGGGGAGAGCCCTGTCCCAAGGGAGGGGATGTGCTGCACTGGATGGGAGCTTGGCAAAACACAGAGTAGCAGAGACACAGACAGCCCTGTCTCACAGCTCCAAACCCACCCAGCAGCAGGAGAAATCTGTCACAGTGACACAGAGAGGGATAGAAGCATCCTGCCACCATGAAAAACTTCCTCTCTCCCTTCCCTATTCCTCAGCAACCTGAAAGGAGCTGAAATGAAGCCTCAGCAATGACCTTGGAGATGGAAAGAGTAATCTGAAGGCAGAGTAGGAAATAAAATCAGGCAGGGAAGGTGAGCAAAGAGCTGAAGAATGAGGGCTGGGGGAAGGAGGGAGTGAATCTACATTGTGAGCCTGCAGAAACCACAAGTTGTCTTGTTAAACAGCTGCTGTCAAACACCCTTTGCTGATCTGAAAGCACCATCACAATATCCTCACCATTCTAAAACATATTCCATCTGTGGGAACCTGATGCCACTTTCCTTTTGGTTCCAGCCTGCAAGAAAGGGCAGGGCTCTGGCAATAGGATCAGCAGAAATATAGAACCTTAAAGACACTATTTATCTACTGACAGTCCAAAAGGCTCCTTTTAATTTGTGCTTTCTATGAACCAAATCTTATTCTTGCATCAGCAGAGCCTGCCTGAAGCCACTACCCAGGGGAGTAACAAAAATAGGTTTCTGAGCAGTGGTGGGTATTTTAATTAAAGGGTGAGCAAAACTTTATGGGGAAGCTTTGGGATACTTCGTAAATGGCAACTTAAAATACAGCTCCACTCAGAAAATAATGTCTTTGCAGAAATGGCACCTCCTGACTCAGCAGATGTGGGGTTTTTTTGCACAAGCTGATGTGCTGACACAAACCACAGAGAGCCAGGTTTAATGGGTTTTGCTTCTGGTAGCCCTGCAGGGACTTGTCACCCACCTCACTTCTGCTGGGTTTGCTTTGCTTCCTCATCTCCAAATCTCCACCTGCACCTCCCTACCATGTAACCCACAAGCTCACAGGACAGTGGTCTCCACCAGCAGGTCCAGAGCTGATGTGCAGATGCACATGATGCCTCCCCCAGATGTGGTGCAGCCATTATGCAAGGAAAACCCAAGAATCCAAAAACACAGTTCAGTGCTCCATCCCTTGGGGATGGTCTAGAGATTAAAGAAATCCTTTTTTGAGGAAAAAAAAAAAAAGCCATTAATGGCTTTGGACAAAGAAATCCCCCATGTAGGTGGGGCCCCTCTGGGTTCTGCTGGAGGTCCCCTCTGGGTGGCTCCAGTGTCAGGAAGCACTGTCAGGGCTGGGGCCAGAGTGCCTGGCAGAGATATCTGGGAAGAAGGTGTCTGGAGAGCTACCAGCATGTGTGGTTGGCAGCTCAGGGGGAAAAATGAACCAAAACACCACCACAAAGCATGTCTTTACTTGTGAGCCAAGCCCAGGACCCAGGAGTGATAAATCTGGATGCAATGGCACATTCCAGGTGTGAATGAGGGAGATGGGATGAGGGCATTGCTGGAGGGTGGGCTGTGCCTGACACCATGGGCACCTGTCTGCTTGTATCTGCCAAGAGGCACTCACAGAATGGTTTGGGATGAAAGAAACCCTAAAGCTCATCTTGTCCCACCCCCTGCCATGGGCAGGAACACTTTCCACAATCCCAGATCACTCCAAGCCCTGTCCAACCTGGCCTTGAACACTTCCAGGGATGGGGCAGCTGCAGCTTCTCAGGGCACCCTGTGCCAGGGCCTCCCCACCCTCACAGTAAAGAATTAGTCTGGCTTCTCCAGCTCAGAGAAAAAAGGAGTAAAAACACAGAGCAAAGAAAGTCAAAGAACTCTCTCCCCATCATTCTGCCACTGAAAAAATTAACTTTTGTTATTTTTTTAAAAAACTGGTTAGCAGCTGGATGATGCCAGCACTTCCCAGTCAAAAAAAAAAAAAAAAAAAAAGAATAATAAGAATTTACCAATGAGGAACACAGCAGTGATTTCCCTCCTCTTGAATGTACACATATATACCATGCCTGTACTGTGGCTCCTGATTCAGGAGTCAGCCCAGCCTCACACACCAGGAATTCTCACTTAAACCTTCAAAACTCAGTTTTTAAGGGGAGTACAGAGCTTGCACTGACACCAGGCAAAGGCAATCTCAGCATGTCCTGGTGTAGGGCACAGACAAGGCTTCTCCTTTCTGAGCATAACTGCATGTGTCCTGCACTTCCTCTGCTTGCAGGTAACATTATTTCAACCCTGCTTCTCTGGATAACCTCTCAATTTTGTGGACAATAAAACAAAGGACTTGGAGAACGTACCTGTAAAAATTCTTTCATCAAACATCCTAGGAGAAAAGGAAAAAAAAAGAATTAGAAATGGATGCTGCTAATGATTGAATTGGAGGTTTAATTAATGAACAGCATAAACCAAGTCAAACTAGTAATTTTTTCATTCTCTAAAAAAAAGGGAATGTTTTTTTCAGTTAAAAATAGGCCTTTTAACCTGTTGTGCAGCCAAACAACCTTATGGCATATGCTTTTTAACTAAAGCATCTCTAAATCTGCTTCTAAGTCATTGTCTTAATTTAACTTATTAAATGAGGCTGCAATAGGCTGGGCTTTACAAGAAGAAACAGTGGTACCAAAGCAGCTGTTGCTGGATCTTCAATTTCCAATATAGGTGTTGACCATGATGTCACCTGTCTCCTGAATATTGTATTTTGCTGCTACCCACAACTTTGCTTGTAGGAGCAAACTATGTCCAGGGCACACCCCACAGCCTGGTACAGCCTGGACAAAGCAGGACAAGGTGGTTCCTCTACCAACTGACACCAGGAAAGCTAGTTCCTTTTAGGATGCCTGAATTCCATCAGTGTTGGTGATTTTAGACCCCTTGGGAGCCTTGTCCAGGATTTTTCTGCACTGTGGTTTCACTCCTCTAGGAAGGGAACAACACAAGTGCTGCTTAGCAGGGACTGGATAAACCAATGTATGATAGAGCAGATTTTCCTGACAGAGAAGCAGAGAGAGATTCCAAAGCACAGTGATAACTGGGAATACCTCCACTGCTCCTAGCCCAGAGGAAAGGCAGACACCCAGACACAGTGCCTGGCCTGCAGGTGATACATTCTCACCACCAGACACAGAGGATGTGCACAAGTGATCAGGGAAAAACAAGGCAGACAGGAATCCCTGTGAGAATATGGATGTTCCTCCCTCCACCCAGGGGCATTGCCCCCATCCACCAAATGTCATTGAAGGTGCTGTAAGCACCTTCAAATGTTTGGGGGGCATCAGCAAAGTTTGGTGCCCATGATCACTTAGAACAGGGTGGCAGAGCTTGGGGTGATCATGGGACAGCCAGCTCTGCCACATCCTTGCAAAAAGAGAGAGAGATGAAAAACAGAGGTTTGCAGGGGGAAGGAGCTTTCAACTGTCTTTTATGGAAGAGGGTCAAATGAGTTTTTTGTGTCAAAACCAACCCTGTGAGCATGGAGGGAGCACAGCTCAAATCCCTGACAGCCTTGAGCCATACAGCTCCTTTTGCTTTCCTTGGCACCCACCTTTTGATGACAAAATGGATGTTGTGCCTCTCCTCCAGTATCCGTTTGAGTTTGGGAACACCATAGGTGCAAGGTCTTTTGAAAGGGATTTTGTCTGGGATGCCAATGATCTCCACTGCCTCAGGGTCACAGGCAATCTTCCTGTATGGGACAGGGACCATGTGGTCTAACCCTAAGGCTTCAGCTGAAAGATGAACACATGGTTTTCACTTACACAAGTGCCTTGTCTTTTACAGATGCTAAAACAAAGCTAAACGCAGCAAATGCCTTCTGCCCTCTTCTCTGCTTGTCCCAGAAATGAACCCCAGGAGCAGCTCTCCCATGAAAAATGGGACAAAAAGGAAAGCAGCAGTAAACACAGCTAAGTGTCTTCCAAAACTCCCAAACATGCCCAGTGATGCTCAAAGCAGGAGTAAGCTGGCCCAAATATCATTCCCAAACTCCTTTTGACCCACCACAGCAGGTTTGTGAGCTCTGTGATTCACTGGCTGCACAGCACATGGAATTGTAAAATTGTTAATGCAGGAAAATCCCTCTAAGATTGATTCCAGCTGTTGACCCAGCAGCACCATGTTCACCAAACCATGTCCCCAGGTGCCACATCCATATGCTTTTTTTGAACATTTCAAGGGATGGTGACTCCATCACTACCCTGGGCAGCCTGTGCCAGGGTCTGACCACCCTTCCAGTGAAGAAATTTTCCCCAGTGCCCAATCTAAACCTTCCCTGGAGCAGCTTGAAGCAATTTCCTCTAATTCTATCACTTGTCACCTGGGAGGAGAAACTGAGTCCCACTTGGCCACAACCTCCTTCAGCTAATTGTAGGGAGTGGGAAGGTCCCCCCTGAGCCTCCTTTTCTCCAGGCTGAGCCCACACAGCTCCCTCAGCTGCTCCTCATCAGACTCCTCCTAAGGCTCCAGACTCCTCCTAAGCTCTGTTACCCTTTGGACACACGCCAGGACCACAAATACAAATCACAAGTTAAAGGGCTTGTCTCAAGGTGGCACAGCACACATCTACAGCCCACCTGTAACTCACAAATTATACAGTCTGATAGGGATGGCACAGCTGAAGAGCCCACCAGCCCCAAGTGATTCCCCATTCTTCCACCTGCCCAAATGCCCAGGAGCTACCCCAAAAGCACTGCCCACAGCAAAGGGAGCACCAACAACATATGCAAGCTGTGCAGATGGAGAAAAAAGCAGCTGCAACAACAACCACCTTCTTTTTACCTGTCAGTGTATATAAAGGGCCCCATGCCACCACTCCTGCTGTCCAAGTACTATGATCCAGCACACCATATTCCCAGAGAGGGCTGCTTTACAGCCCAGTTATAAATTCCTTGACAATGGTGTGGGGCTCCAAACAGAAATATTGACATAACCTTCAGGAGACTGGGAGCTGCTGAGCTAAATGTGTTAGGAAGAGCAGGGAGCTCTAGCATATGGCTTCTGCTGCTGTGTTAGGGAACAAAAATGATTGCTATATAATGATATGCAATCCACAAGCACTGCAGATGCATAATGGGATATTAACTCCTACTCACCATATCTGCTGTTAAAAAGAATTTGCACGCACTCCCTAAGGGTGTTGATGTCTTCAGTTTCTTTTATAAAACTGTCCCACTTATCTATCAAAACAAAATACAAGAAATAAGAAACTTCCATATGGTTCATACACAGCAGATGCACTTTTCTCCTGCAAAGTGCTGTGAAGCAGGAACAAGACTTTAAAAATTATTTCCCTGTTCCTGAGTGAATTTTGCCAGGCTGGCAGATAAGGTCTGGGCTTCTCCAGCCCCAGACCTGAGCATTCTCCTTGGCATGTGCAAAGCAGATTCCTAAGAAATGACCCCATAACATTTCTGAGCCCTGCAATGAAAGACCCTCTTGGACAGAGCCAACTCCAGCTGGAATGAACCCTTGAAAGGTACAGCCCTTTCACAAGTGGATCTTTTCCATCTTCTCCTCTTTCCCAACCTTCCCACCCATATTTTTTTCTCCTCTTTAAGGCAGATGCATGTTTTAGGCTGCATTTCCCTTGGGTGTGGTGGAAGTGGGGAAATGGCAGTCTCCTCCCCACTGCTGATCCCCCAGGCACTGCTGCAGAATCCCACTGAGACAAGTGGGTTTCAGACCTTTTGAAATAATGCCAGGTTTTCAGCAGGTATGTGCTGTTTGCAGCTGGGACAAGCAGCCTCTCCCAAAGCCATGCCTTGGTTCCCTGTGCAGGAGGCAGAGATGGGAATTCCCAGCCAGCCAGCAGTGCCCAAGGACCACCAGCAGCACCTTGGAATGGCAGGGATGGACCTGGCAGAGATGAAAGTCTTGGCTCCAATGCATCACCTCCAGCACTGCCAGGTCCCTGCAGAGTGTGGAGAGGGAAGGGACACTGCTGGGGAGAGATGTGGAGAGGGGAAACCTTTCACTAAGGCTGCCTTGACTGCTGGAGAGGCACACAGACCTGTCTTGTCATGGACGATGGAGAAGAGGATGCGCTTGGAGGAGTGCACATTCTGGATGAGGGGACCTCCAGAGACTGATGATTTCTGTCCTGGACAAGAGGGGAGACAAGGAGAAAGGGCTGATGAGAGCCTGACCAGTGCTGCAGGCTCCACAAGACCCTGGGTGCTGTGCCCCACCAACCCTTCCATCTCTCCTCCACGCACCCTGCCTGTGACACCTGGTGCTGTGCTGGCCAGACCAACCCCTGCCTCCCCACTCCGGCTGCCCTTCTCACCTGGCTGTGCAGCATCTGTCATTTTGGGGCAAAACCAGAGCTGTGCCCTGCCAGCACCTTGCAGGCACCCAGGGAAGAGCTGGGGCAGTGCAGCAAGGGCTCTGCTCATTTCCATAGTGGCCAAGCTCTGCACTGGTTTTCATCTAAGTGTCCCAGGTTACAATGTAAAGATGTGCCCAAGAGTCTGTATTCTATCACCATCTGCTGAAACCAGCTGGGGCAGTGATCCTGATCTCTGTGGGAGATACCCTCTGCTAATGGGCCAGCTGTTAAAAACCAGGTGGGGCAGTGTTCTTTATCTTTCCCACACCCATCCTTCCTCCAGGAGATATCTCCTGTGAATAAGCCATTTAGTCCCAGTGCATGACTGATAAAATTACATCATTCCACTGGGAGATGCTCCACCCAGGGGGAGGAGCCAAACATTTCCCACTTGGATAAAAACTGAGATTTGGAACACCAAAGCAGCCTTTTTCCACTGGATTCCGAGGACAAGAGCTACCAGACCTTTCTACAGGATCACTATTTCAACAAGGCAACTTCATTTGGGCTGCTACCACCACCCTAACTAGCAGGGTGTCAGGTTGTATTCTGACTCCGTCAGTGGCTTTTCTTTTGTACTGTTGCATGTATTTTATTTTTTTTCCCCCTATTAAATTGTATTTCTGACTGGGGAGTCTCTCGCTGGTTTTGCTTTCAAACCAATACACCAAGGAGCATCCAAAACCCACAGCCTGCCCCCTGCCAGGGGTGTGCACTCATCCCAGAGCAAACTCCAGGCTATTACCACAGCAGTCGCTGTACTCCTGTGAGGAAGGCACCTTCATCTCTGCCACGGCCGCGGGCCCTGGCAGGCCTGGGGACAGCTCCTGCTTGAGGTCGATGGTGGCAGGGGCGGGCAGCGAGACGCCGTACAGGAAGTTGGTGATGGCCATGGCGGAGGGGCCGTCCTGGGCGCTGGCTTTGGCCACAGCGCCGCTGGCACCAGAGTCGCGGCTGCCCTTGGAGGCGAGGGAGGAACAAGTTAACTCGATGTTGTTGGGGTTGGGCTCTCGGCTGGGCTCATCTGCTGGCCTGAGGGGAAGGAAGGGAGAAGAGCAGGGAAAAACAGGTTCCTTTGAGCCCATGGCACTGCTGAGCTGCAACAAGCAAGGATGTGGATGGGCAAGAAGAGCCGTGCCTGGGAGGGTGGGACACGCTGCACCACCGGCTGCCAGGCTGTGTGTTGAGGAGTGCCACGAAGGCCATTACAGGGTTAGAGCACCTTTCCTATTTGGAAAGGCTGGGAGAGTTGAGATTGTCCAGCCTGGAGAAGAGAAGGCTCTGGGGAGAACATACTCTGGCCTTCCAGTACCCAAAGGTACTGGAGAGCTGGAAAAGGACTTTTGACAAAGGCAGGGAGTTACACGACAACAGGGAATGGCATCAAACTGAAAGAGGTTTGGTTTGGATTGGGTATTAGGAAGAAATTCTTCCCTGTGTGGGTGGTGAGGCCCAGACACAGGTTGCCCAGGGAAGCTGCCCCATCCCTGGGAGTGTTCAAGGCTGGCCTGGATGGGGCTTGGAGCAACCTGGTCTAGTGGAAGGCATCCCTGCCCACAGCAGGGGCTTGGAATGAGAGGGTCTTTAAGGTCTCTTCCAACACAAACTATGCTGTAGTTCTGTTCTATGCTTCAGAAGCTACATCCATCACTCAAACTCCTGAGCATCTTCAGGCACCTAAATGGTTTTTGTCTTCTTTAAGTGGAGCTGGTTATTCTTACAGCAGTTCAAAGCATTTTTATTAGCCAGCACTATGCCCAGTGCATTTAAGGGGTAAAACATTTTATGACCACAATCACTTGGCTCCATTGCCTATGCCAGTCCCCAGCACCCGTGGCACATTCAAGGGGGAGCTCAGTCAGCCCACAAATGAGTTTCAGACTAAAGAAACCAACGTGCTCCACATGAGACAGGGAGCCACAAGCTCACAGAGAGCTCAAATTCTGCGTGTCCTACTTTCAGCTGTCTCAGCCTGATTTTCCAGAAGCATCAAGCCTTTAGAGGAGGTATTTGGTCATGCTCAGCATTTTTCTGAATGGATCTGAGGTGCTGCCAGCCAGGCAAATGCAGGGGAAATGCACCTAAAAGTCCTGAATCCCTTGCATAAATGTGGCCAAAAGGGGGAGTTTGCTCTGCTGCAGTCCCCCACTTCCCTCCTTGTCTGGCATTACAAAACCCATTTCAGCCTGGGAAGACACTTGCAGCATTTACCCTGGAAATCCCTCCGGAGACAGAAAAGCACTTAGCTTACCGCAGTGGAAATTTTGGCAGAGACACATAAAAAGATGCAGTTAATGTGTATGTTTACACACACTTTTTATAGAAATGAGTCTGAAATGGACTCAAACCCCCCAACACCAACAAATCTCTGTGCAAGGCTGGATTTGGCACAGCTGGACCCAGGTTTGTGGGAGAAGCTGGGACATGGGAGGGACCCTCCTGCCTGTGCCACACAAAATCATCATCTACCAGTGCTGTAAGATACACCATCCCAAGGGCTCACTGCTCTCTTGCTCATTGGAGGTGCCCAAAATTACCTTTTTAGCCTGAAGCGGATGCTGTGGCTGTGCTCTAGGATGGCCATCAGGGATTTCACATCATACTCCAGGGGTTTCTTAAAGCTGATGCCCTCAGGCAGGCCAGTGACAGCCAGTGAGCCTGGCTCCTTCAGGAACCTCTCGTAGGGCAAAGGGACCACGCTGCTCTTCCCCATGGCTTCACCTGGGGAGGGG
The DNA here is from genome assembly GCA_030060385.1 of Muscicapa striata striata. Classification (NCBI taxonomy): domain Eukaryota; kingdom Metazoa; phylum Chordata; class Aves; order Passeriformes; family Muscicapidae; genus Muscicapa; species Muscicapa striata. Next base: position 1,959,535 of record JAREIS010000032.1, on the reverse strand, counting down.
ACAGAGTCACACACTGACAAACACCCTGTGCCCCTGAGCACAGCTGAGCTGGGCTGGAGCAGCAAATGCAAGAGCAAGAAACACCAACAGAATCATTAGGAGAAAAACCCATTCCTACCTTTGCACTTAGCATGCAAGGCACTCCAATTCCTTTCTAAAAGCACTAATTAATAAAAAGCTCATAAAAGCCAATAAGCAGATGTCTCATAATTCAGGTTTCACAGCAGAATCCTCAGTTGGGGTCACTTGGCACAAACCCACCCTTGGGAGTGCCCAGCCATATGCCAGTGAGGTACATGGCCATCAGCAAGGTGGGAAGGAGCCAAGGGCTGACAAAGAAGGCACAGGAGCTTGCAATGATTTTTATCTTATGCTTACTGAGATATTCTGGGAACCTCATTTCTAGCCAGTTTTCTTATTTTACCTCCTGGAAGAACGGAAAGCAGTTTGATTGCTGCTGCTGTCAAGCAGCTTTGATTCACTGTGACAGACAAGGAAAAAACCAAAACCAATAATCTCCCTCCATCCCACTATTCACAGGCAGCTTGAACATCAATACATTTGACTGCACAATCACCTCCAGCTGCCCAGAACTCTCACCTGCTCCCCTCAACACTGGCAGCATAATCCCACCCTGTCCCCACCATGTGCCTCTGGCTCCATTTTATCTCTGACACCAAAATCTCCCTAAGGAGTCAGGTACAAATTGCTTTCCCTTCCCTGGCAACAGCAGACAAGCAGCAAGCATTCCCACCACATAGGAAATTCCTAAACCAGATAAAGAACTTCTGTGCCCAAACCAGAACTGCCCTACTATGCTTTGCAGGCAAAACACCATCAGAAAAACAGCCTGCTCTGAAGGTTTTCAAAGAATGGCCAAAATCCTCAAGCTACTCTCTGGGGAAAAATTATTTTGGAAACCAACCCAAGCCACTGTGATCAATTAACATGGTGCTGAAAGCATGAAGCACAAGAAACAGCCATGCAGGAATGCAACCTGTCTGGCAAAGCAGTGTCCAGATGCTGAACATCTGGTGGCATGATACAGTGCCTGCACCTTCACCTCCAGGCTGAGGGGCAGACAGAGAAGATTATGGAACCTTTAAGTTGTTGAGGGATTTTATACTGTGAATTTTCTTCTCACTTTTATTTTTACTCTCTTCTTAAAAAAACAACAACAACAAAAAAAAAAACAACAAAAAAAAAACCAACACCAAAAAATTTTACAGAAACACTGCAAATCTTATGACACTGCCAGCAAGTCCTTATAAAAGTGATTTCTTCAACATGCCCTTTGAAGGAATGCATTATAACTAACAATGTGCAACTTGCACGAGCCACTAAGGCTTCTTATAGGGAGGATTGATAACATTTTAATTAAGTGAATAACCAAAGTTTCAAAATAAGCCTTTGAACCTGAGTTTACTTTCTACAAGCTGACAGTTTCCCTGCCCCAACATGCTGGCTCTAGCAGCTTTCCACCTCCCTTCACCACCTCTCTTCATGACTGGGAGAACTCCAAATGCCCATAGTGGCTCTTATCAACCCAATGCTCAAGAAATCCCCAAACATATTTTTATGGGGATCATGTTATTGTCAAGGTGACCTTCAGAAGCCTCGTGCTGCTGCACAGAGACTCATGGTTTGGCTAAAGAGACAATAATCATCATTAATGCCTGTTTAATAGAAGCCACTGGTAATCAGTCATCCTGCAGAGATTACCTGGTTCTGGAGGGAATCCTTTTGACTGAGCATTTTAAAAGATTTTTTGTTTCCAATCCTTATTGATGAAAGGATAAAAAAAAAAAAAGCCCAAAGAATCACAATTGTTACTCTCCCAGTCGTCTCAGTGTTACAAACAGAATCACCCTGGGGCATCTGCTGTCTCCTGTGTATTTGTCCCCACTCAAGCAGGAGAGGCTCTTCCCAGTGGGAGTGAAGGGCAGCAAGCAGCTTTGTCAGGTTTTGCCACAGAGCAGCTCAAGGATGGATACAGCTGATGTTACTGAAGCAGCAGCAAAGGCAGAATTACAGCCAGTGCCAAAGCCAAAACTACTGTCCCAGGGATGCCCAAACTTCTTCTGCTATGGCAATGCTGGCTATGCTGGGTTGAGGATGTGGCCAGTGTGTCCCCACACACCTCCATTCACCCTGAAACTGTAAAGAGCCTTGCTAATCATCCAGTGGATGGGCTGCCTGGTTCATAAACCCCATGCAGATGCACCAAGATCAAGCTTTTCTAATGCAATTATATATTTATTCCATGTCAGGTTTTAACAATTCACATATTCCCAAGAGGACAGCAAAGTTTGGCACTGTCCCAGCAGCAGACAATGAGACTGGCAGCTTGGAGAGGAATTCACCAGCAAAATTACCCTTTCCATTCTGTTCCCTTGGCTCTTCTGCATCACCCCTTCCTTCATTGTTGGGTCCAGCCTTTAGAAGGCAGCAATAGGATCTGATTGCTCCCACTAATGGGAATATTGCCTCTAAGTCCTTTAAGTGGCTTCAGAAAATTTCAGTGACTGTCTGTCCCAGGGGAGAAGGGATGCCATGTCCCTTTCCTGCCTGTGAGCCTGTGGAAGGTGCCAGCAACAGCCAGCAGCAGCAGCTCCTGCACGTGAGCTGAGGTAGCTCCTGTTATCCCCCTTGTGTTGTGTAGGAATGCCCATCCCAAGTCACATACACAAGCAGGGGCAAAGCCTGCACCTTGCACTCAGGGACACCTGCAGAGCCCCAGCAGGGCTCCACCAGGCCCTGAATCTCAGCTGGTGATGGGGAGCTGCAGCCAGAAAAGTCAAACACCCAGTTCTGCAGCTGGTCCAGCCACAGGGCCTGAACTCCCCCAAAGCACCATGCAGAATAACACAACCTGCCCAGCAGCATGGGGGAATACCTGGGGCTCTGTTTTCCCCAGTGCTGCTTTTCCTACCCTGACTAGCACAGCTCTAGAGGTGCTGCCAGGGCATGAGCCAGCAGCATGGCCACTACTGCCAGCTGCTCCATGGGCTTCCAGGAGATCCCTGTGAGTGAGAAGGTGCTGCTGCTGCTCAAGCCACTGCAGATTGGGCCTGGAAGGAGCTCTGCAACCCACTGGGTTCCATACCAACAGCCATATGGTCATCTATATTTAATTGCAGAAGCTTTATTGCTGGGGATGATGCATGTGCTGGAACAGCACCACCTCGAAATCAAAGTTGGGGCTGCAGGGCCACGTGCTAGAAAACAACCTGTTTTCTTTTTAAATAGACCTGCCAGGGAAAAGAGGGAGTGAATCTGCAGAGCTCCACACAGTGCTGTGGAAGAGGTGCTGTGGATGCAGTGGCAGGGATAAAGGTGTGCTTGGAAATCACATTCAGGGCATCACAGAGGCTTCCCCTGGTCAGGGGAGACAAAGGATGCTTCATCCAGCACAGGGGGTTTTTGGCTCAGTTTGGGGCCACTGGAAAACTAAGCAGCAGTGGCCAAATCCCATCCCAGTGCAGCACTAGCTCCACAGAGGAGCACATTTCACCATGCTGCCCCTGCCAGCAGTGCTGGGCAGCTCAGTGAGCCCCAGGGACATTCCACATCCCCAAAGGGAAGCATGAAGGTTCTTACTATAAAGCACATCAAACACTTCCTCTACCATCTTCCTGAGGAGGTACACATCTGATCCCTGGTCCGGGGACACCCTGAGCACCCTTTGCCCGCACTCCTTTGCCTTCTTCTGCACCTCTGCGTCCTGCTCCTTCCTCTGCTGGATTCCTGCGGGGACAGGAGAAAACAGGAGTCACTGTGGTGGCAAGGGCTGAGCAGGCAGGTGTCCCCAGGCTCCCACCCACCTCAGGGCCCAGCTTGCATGAGATCACTCTGGGCTGATGCCAGCAGCCCCCAATGTGCAGGGAAAGGCACTGGCAGTGGTGCAGGTCACTATCCGGTGCCTGCCCCCTTTTCCCTGGCTTTCCACACCCAGCCACACTGGGTAATGACTGATTGGGCAGCCCATTTCTAGTCTCTGGTTTCAATCTGCTTAGCCTTCAATCTCTCAGGAAAAGAAAATCTGCCTTTCTTGGAGGCTTTCTTACCCTTCAGCATCACGTAGCTCAGTAATACCAGCTATTTCCTGCTAATTTCCCCCATTAAACTTCAAATAAAGCGTATCTTCAGCACTGACTTCTTTGCATCTCTAAATGCACAGAAAATTAAACACTACAAATGCATTATTGCTGTTCTATCCACAGTAATTTGCAAGGGATTTTTGGTGACAAAAGACTAATTCCTTCATCATCCTCGACAGGCTCTTACTGGCAATCAGGCCTGGGTGCTCAAGAAGGGGCTCATAGATCCTTCTGTGGATAAAGGACATCACAGGAAATGGGTCAAGACCAACATGGGATACACACGGAACTAGGCACAGGGAAGTGAAACAGGCCCTAGAAAACTTTTTTGGGGTGTTTTACCAAGGTTGTGAAATGCATCTGCATCCTCCAAGTTCTGCCTCTCCCTCCTCCAGTGACATTAATTCTATCACTGTCAATTCCCCACATGCATCAAGAAAGGCAGAACCAGAGACTCAGATAAAGGAGGGTGCTCAGGCGAGGTCTGCATCCCAGAGAGATAAGAGGCTTCTTACAAATCCAAGTGATGTCTGCTTCAGACTAATTCAGATCTCTCTAAGAGGGCAGCAAGAAATCAAAGGCACTTAAGGGATACTTTCCACTGTGTGCCAATTGTGAGGGCTTTATGGAGTGGAGTTGAGGGGCCTATATAACTCAAGACAGAGTTATCACATTTCAGCCTGTCTGCACCATCACCCACTTTGCTCAAGATTTTTGTTTCAAACCAGACATGACGATTTCTTTTTGACAAAGGTATAAATGAAACCAAAGAGAGGGGAATCAGGATCTAGTGCCATGTGCATTGCTCCTGTACAGTGGCAGGTCATCAACCAGGATATATAATGGAATCAGAGAACAGTTTGGGTCAATAGAGACCTTAAAGGCCACCTGATTCCACCCCCCTGCCATGGGCAGGGACACCTTCCACCAGAGCAGGCTGCTCCAAGCCCTGTTCAACCTGGCCTTGAACACTTCCAGGGATGGAGCAGCTGCAACTTCTCTGGGCAACATATCCCAGTAGCTCATAACACTCAAAAGAAGATTCACAACCAACATCTGATCTAAATCTCCTCTTCTAGTAAGAAACCATTCTCTCTTGTTCTATCATTACCTGCCTGGGCAAAAAGCCGCTCTTTTTCTTTTTTATCAGTCCCCTTTAGGTACTGGAAGGGGCTCTCAGGATTCCCTGGACCTTTCTCCAAACTGAACAACTTCTATCAGAGGAAATACAAGGAAGTTCTCTCCCTTTGGCTAGCCCACTGCCATCTACAACTTGGGTGGTGGGAAGGGAAAGCAGAGTTGCCCATGAATATAGGAATCCAGTGCAGGATAACTAAAGGCATCTCTTGTGAGAGGATGGAATAGTGGAGTTGGCCAGCAGCTGCCCAGGGCAGCAGGATGAGGGGTGGGCAGAGCCATGGCTCCTGTAGAGTCAGGCAGAGAACAAGCAGACAAGACCTGGAGCTTCATAGCACCAGGAAAAACAACCCTTCCTGAACAATCTCTCCAATGGATAAAACAACCCTTCCTGAACAATCTCTCCAATGGATAAAACTCCTATGTGCTTTCTGTCAGCACCATGTATTTCTCTCCATTGACATCCCACCACAGAAGAGATCTGGATCTGGTGTCCTCAGCACCACCAAAACCAGATCCCATTCCAGCTTCTGCACTGAGTGAGGGCAGCAGCAGCATGCTGGGGCTGATGCTGTCTAAGAAACAAGGTCCCCATTCACAGAATGTCACCCCCCCTCCATCCAGTTCCCAGACTGCTCTTTGGAAACTGGCAGAGCTACAGAGCTGGGACAGCAGGCTTGCAATACACAGGTATCCCTCAGATACTTGGTGAATCTGATCTGAGACTGGGGGAACACAGTCCCTGCTCAAGGTATCCTGTCACCACTGTTCATCCCTCAAAAATATAAGCAACTCCACAACCAACACTTCCAGCTACCAAATATATCTCTGTTTTTCCAAAACTAGGAAAAAAGCCTTGGACCAAGAAAGCCCTTCTGCTCCTGGGAGGATCACTAGGACAAACTATTTCTGCCAAGTCCTCAAAAAACACTCCAGTGCTCTGGCAGCACTGCTGGAGGCTAACAGCAGCAGGGCACCAGAGCAGCCACCCAGCCCTGAGCCACCTTTGGGAGAGAAGAGGCAGGGAAGGGAAGAGGCAGGGAAGAGGCTGGCAGGGAAGAGGCTCTGCCTGCAGCTCCCTCCCAATTTCCCATCACCCCAAACACCGCTCAGCACTGACAGACACCCCACAACCCCTCTGTGCGCAGCAGGACTCACAGCTGGCACAGCTGGAGCCCCAGCCTTGGCACAGGAGGTGCTGCAGGTGCAGATACTCACTGCAGAACTTCTGGAAGTCAGCCTGCAGCTCCTTGCGGGCGCTGAGGAAGAGCCTGCCCTTGTCAGTGCCCAGCACGAAGGCGCTCTCCTCGTGGACAGCGATGCAGGCGACCTCCGCGTTCAGCTTGGCCAGCGCCGAGCACTGCGGGGGCACCGGGTCAGCACAGCACAGCACAGCACAGCACGGGGGAGCATCCTGCTTCCCACCCATCCCCATCCCCATCCCCATTCCCACCCCATCCCCATCCCCATTCCATCTCATCCCCATCCCCATCCCCATCCCCATCCCCATCCTCATCCCCATTCTATCTCATCCCCATCCCCATCCCCATCCCCATCCCCATCCCCATCCCCATCCCCATCCCCATCCCCATCCCCATTCTATCTCATCCCCATCCCCATCCCCATTCCCATTCCCATCCCCATCCCCATCCCCATTCCATCTCATCCCCATCCCCATCCCCATTCCCATTCCCATCCCCATCCCCATCCCCATTCTATCTCATCCCCATTCCCATCCCCATCCCCATTCCCATACCCATCCCCATCCCCATCCCCATTCCCATTCCCATCCCCATCCCCATCCCCATCCCCATTCTATCTCATCCCCATTCCCATCCCCATCCCCATTCCCATCCCCATTCCCCACTGGGACTTTTTTCTTCCCATCAAAAGATTCTCCCATCAAAAGCGGTGCTCTGGTTTATGTCAAAATTTCATGGGTTTATGACATCCCCTAAAAATTTCGGCTGCTTTACAGCTCTACAAAAATATCCAGCTGGAAAACAAGAACTGTTTACCCATCATTTTATTTCACTTTTTCCTATCCTAAAAATAAACATTTCATTGCATTTCTTTAAAAGAAAACGTTCCTGTAAAAAAAAAAATCTAACAAAAAACCCACACCACAACCGATAACAATTTGCATTTTTCCACCAGCTCTAATGGAATAAGGAACACAGGAATCTTATTTCAGCTGCAGAACACTAATATGGTCAAAGTCCAGATTAGCTGAACGATTCTTCTTGTACAGTTATGCAAAACAATAAAGAGATGGAAAAAACTTCTTCCAATAATCCATTTTATGTAACATTCCCTTCCTGCTCTACATAATACAAATGTATATGTATTTTTATTAGTATTTTCTATATTATAATAGTTACTCAGTGCCAGCAGCCTGAGTCATATTCCTACAGCTGCAGCACTGGTGCTAGGAAGATGCTATCCCCAGGTCATGATTTAAATGGGTAAAAAAAGGGGAATTTTTCCAGCATCAGCCCTGGTTAGACACATCAACGACCCCACAGAGGAGCTGGAGGCAGCCAGGGAGGAGCAGGACAGCAGGGGGGGTTACAGGGACCAGCCCCCTAAGCTCCCTTCAGCTCCCTGTACACAGGTGCAATGAGCTTCATCTGTGTGAGCTTAAACCAGCTTCTGTACCAGGTCATTTTACCTCCTGTTCACCTTCTTCGAGGAGGCAATGAATCAAATCCCCCAAAACAGATCTTTTTAAGAAACCGCCTTTCAAAACGCAATCTCAAGGACAAGTAAAAAGTTCAACTCTTAAAAAATAAACACAAAAACTAAGGTATGTGAGATTTGGGTGCAGAACAAATCCAGACCCTAAGCCTGCTTGGTGACATGCCCTGTGGTTTATTTACCAGGCAGCTAGGTTTCAGTGAGCACAGAGCCTGCCATTGGTGAAGCACTGGGATAAAGGCTGAATTTCAGAGGCAGCTTGGCTCCCTGGCCCCAGTGTAAGCACCTAACAAGGACTGCATAATAATGTATATTCATTAAGAAGCCAAACTATGGTAACATAATTTGCTGTACAGGATGGCATGTATATAAATCATCAAAGCTGCTTGGGGTGTGTAGGCTCCAGGGAACCTGCTCCTTAGTGGGGTGGTGATGTCAAAGAGAAGGAAATTGGTATTAATGAAAAAACCTCTACCCGCATAGAGAGGAAAACATATCCTAGATAAATGCATTACATATGACTTGACTTTAAAAAGAGAGAGCTATTTAGCACATCTCATTGCATTAGACATTTGTTACTACACATCCGCCTTCCCTTATTGATCACATTCACAGTTAAAAATAAGATTAGCTCTGGTCCACGAGACTTAATCCAGACAGCTATCTTGTTTATGTAAGCACGGCTGACTTAGGCAAGGCTTCCACCGGGAATTCTACGTCAAAAGATATGAAAGTTATTTTCTTTGTTCTCAGAGATAAAAAGCCATTGTTCTGCTGTTGTGTAAATGTTCACGGTAACATTGGTAAAACAGCAAGAAAAAAAAAAAGCAACCACCCTACAGCCAGTTGATACCAACATAAATATTAATGGGAAAAACAATACACATCTGAGATTAACTTGTGCTGACTTTATGATCCTTATGGCTGCCAGGGCAGGAAAGGGTTTTTATTTCTCATCAGCTCCCTGGGCTCTCCAGCAGCAGAGGGGAGCAGAATGAGCTCACCAGGCATCCTGTGCCAGCCTGCACCCAGACAGCCTGGCTAAATGGAGGCCAAAGGAGGGAGGGGGATGGGGACAGGGGTGCCACTGGCCTCTTACCATGGAGTCTAAGGCAGACACTAAGCTGGTGATGACTTCGTCTCTCTGGGGAAAAACCATGTTCCATTGGTCAGCTCTGGAGGTGGTGAGTGTCACATCTAAAGGCTTCCCTGCCAAGGCCATATTCACCTGAAAATAGAAAAAAAATGCAAGAGCTATGCATCACAGTTACTAACAGAGAGCTGGAGCTGAGCATCACCACAGAAGCCCCACTGCCATCATGTGCTATGGGAGCAGTGCTGGCACAGGTACACAGGGGAACCTGAGGCATGCAGAGCAGCCTGAACCCCACAATCCCCACGAGTCCTGTGCTAAAGGCAGGAAACTGCAGGAGCTGTTGAGCTGTAATCAAACAGCTCAGCTGGAGCTGATGTTGCATGTACCAGCAGTGGCCAGATCATCTCTGCATTAGGAGCTCACCCCAAGGAGATGCCACCACTGTGCAGGGGCCAGTGGACCAGCTCATGGTGGGACACCCCAGATGTCCAGCCCGTGGCCATGCAAGCCAGAGGATCCTGTGCCCAAGCTCTGATGGCAGCTGTGAGCAGGACTGATGGCTCTGTCCCCACCAAGACACTCTGCTCACTGTCCTTGTGCCTCCCGCTCTGAATCCTGGGCAAGAGGACAGCCTGTCACCCAAAAGTGTCCCTGAAACAGGTCAAAGTCACAGTCTCTGCTTCCACCCCAAGGGAGAGATGCAGCTCATGGCCAGGGATTCCCTAACCAAATCACCCCCTCTGCAGTTCTTGGTGTCAGGGGGAACAGGATGAGGGCATGCAGGGACCACGTATCTGAAAGAGGCTCAGCCCCAGAATCTCCATCCCTCACAGCCAAATGGAGAAAAATGCTGTGACCCAGCTACAAGTGCAGCAACAGCATCAGGTTTCTGTGCCTCAGTGCTCACATCTCATCTTGACTCATGGTAATGCCTGTGCTGCAGGAAAACTAAGGCAGGGTCTCACCCTGCTCAAAACACCCACACTGGAGACAGCATCACCCCAGCACCCAGCACATCCCCCCCAGCCATGGCCCCTCTGTCTGGAGGGCAGCGTGGCACCACCCAGCTTTAATCCCACAAATAAAGGGTGCCAAGTTAGCTCATAAGCCACTTGAACCAGATCATAAATCATGTGCTCACAAACGGAGGAAAGAGGCTAGAGAATCCCTAACAAGGCTGGATGGGCAGAAGGGAAATGAATGAAGCTGCCTGCACATAACTCAATTTGCCACTCAGTCAATAACCACAGCTGCCCAGCTGCACTGAAAGCACGGGTTAAAGGCAACAGCAAATCCCCAAATTCACCTTCCTGCCCTAGTTTGCACCCGTGTCCAAGCAGAGGGAATTTGAATGCAAAGCAGAGCTGTACTGCCCCATGAAAGTGGGGAAATTGTGGGTTTGGCCCAAAATAACAAGTTCTCCACACTGGCATCTCTGCAGGTGCCTGAGCACACACATATTATGAAAGAATCACAGAATAGTTTGGGTTGGAAGGGACCTTAAAGCTCATCTCATTCCAACCCCCTCCCATGGGCAGGGACACCTTCCACTGTCCCAGGTTGCTCCAAGCCCTGTCCAACCTGGCCTTGGACACTTCCTGGATGGGACAGCCACAACTGCTCTGGGAAAAATTTTATAAAGGCCTGCAACAAGCTAATGAAGAGGGGAGACAAATCCCACTAAACAATAATGACTGAATTTCAGGAATTGCTCGGGATGAGCCTTCCAGGTTTTCCCCATGTCACCAGCTCCTGAAATCAGCCAAGCAGTGCTGGGGCTCCACTGGCACCTGCAGACAGCAGAGCTGGAACCTCAGCCACACTAAGAGTCTCCCAGGAAAATCCTCTTCCACCCATCAGACACTTTCTAACAAAGCTGATGGATATCTCCTCCAAGATGGTCTTGGGGAGAAAGAACCTGGCCTAACTAGGCATCAGCTTGGAAAATAAAGCAGGAAACTGAACCTATGGTCCTGCAGCTGGGCACAGACCCCAGGTGTGGGGACAGGTCTCTGCCAAGCACCTCCAGCTTCACCATCACAAGAAGCTGCAGCAACACCAGGAAGGAGCCTGCCCTGCTCCAGCCCTGCAGTTTGTGCAGGCATGGATAGGTGGACAGACAGACAAGAGCCCATTGCATCTGCAGAGCTTCCTGAGTACAGCTCTGCAGGAGCAGGCAACCTGAGATTCTGTATTTTCATGGATGCTGTGTTAATAAGAGGTGCCTTGCTGCAGTTGGCAGGAAAGAGCAAGGTGCTGGTGATGCCAATACTGGGGACCAATCTGAGCTGGGCCCAAACTGAGCTGGACACAAGCTGAGCTGGGGACCAAGCTGAGCTGGGCACAAGCTAAGCTGGGGACCAAAGCTGAGCTGGGGACCAAAGCTGAGCTGGGCACAATCTGAGCTGGGGACCAAAGCTGAGCTGGGCACAAGCTGAGCTGGGGATCAAAGCTGAGCTGGGCACAAGCTGAGCTGGGGACCAAAGCTGAGCAGGCACCAAAGCTGAATAGGGGAACCAAGCTGAGCTGGACACAAGCTGAGCTGGGCACCAAAGCTGAGCTGGGCACAAGCTGAGCTGGGCCCAAGCTGAGCTGGGGACCAAAGCTGAGCTGGGCACCAAAACTGAGCTGGGCACAAGCTGAGCTGGGCACAAGCTGAGTTGGGCACCAGCCACTGCCTTGCTCCAGGGAGCATCACTCCCTTCTTAATCCCCCAAGCACTTGCTTAGAAAACAGCTTTACTTTGATGCCTGTACATGTTTCTGAGTGCCCTATTTATTACTGAATAGGGCTGCTATGACATGGACACTCTGCTGTCTTCTAGCAGCATTTTGGAGAGCCAGTCCCTGCCTTGGTGGGGCTGGTTGCATCCACTCAGAGCTCTAGCTGCACCAACCTGCTCAGCCACGGCCTCCCACAGCAATCAGCACTTCCAGGGAAGAGATGCTCCTCTCTTGGCTGCAAAAAGCAAAGCCACAAGCTGGATCTGGCTGGAGAGAGGGAACCAATAGGAAAGACAGGGACAACATCAATGGGAAGTGGGGCAGGATCCCTGCATCTTCTTCCTATCCTGCAGGAGATCAGGATAAAAATAATCCATTTTCCCTGGCTGATTGTTTAGAAAGTAAAAGCAAGAATCACTCAACAAGGAAAAAAGCCCAAAACGTAAGAAAAAGATGACCCAAGTAACACAATGGGATCTTAAGGGATGGGGGGACAGTATTCCAGTAAAGCTTTTAATTATTTGTGGTCACAAAGAGCACGACAGTGGATTTATGAAAGGGTGGAATAAAAGGGAGGAAAGAAAACTTCACTAGCAAGTGCTAGGCTTATTTAAATCAAATTAAGACATGGAGCTTGAAGTTGTTTGTCTAATTAAAGGGGAAGTACTCCTTAAGAAAACTAGGGTAAACCATTCTTGGAGCAGTTTGGGCTGGCAGCAGGGAGCAGGGTGGGTAGGATGGGTGCAGAGCAGCCTGCCTCCCTTCCTGGGGCTCCACTGTGCCTGTCCTACTGAGATCCCTCCCTGGGACACCACCAAAGGGCTGATGTCCCTCCACAGGGCTCCTGCTCCAGCTACAGCCCCATCACACCCCTGCAAACTGAGACTCAGCCCCAGGAGCAAAGGTTGGCTCAGGGACCATCACACCACTGCCACGGGGCCAAAGCAAACACTTGCAGATTGTTTTTACATGTTTTAGTTTAGTTTTTTTTTTTTTTTAAGTTATCGAATTGTATTATTTTTTCATTAACTCTTGTCCAGAGTACTCTCAGGGGAACAGGGTGCTGTGTAACAGCTGGCACAGGATGTCATCTCCTGCCTGGCTCTTACGACATCTCCCTTGATAATCCTGGGAAAGATTAGAAACTTGGCCCGGGGCAGTTTCACTCATGAATCACCTGTGCTGCAGCAAAGGGAAAACCAGCCACATTGGGAGGCTCAGGAACTCCTGGGGAATGGATCAGGGATCAGCCCCCAGCCCTGCCCCCACAGAGGCACAGCCCCTCACCAGCCCCCCTAACACTTCCATGGGGCAGCATCTCACCAAGATCAGCATCCTCCAGCCATGCATCCCACACTACCATTCCTAAACCCCATGGAGCCTACAAAACAGTAAAAAAAACCCCACCAGTAAGCCAGACAGCCCTCCAAAGGAAATTTCCTGCCAGAAAGCTGTTATTATACCCCTCAAATTATAGAGGTGCCATTAGGAGAAGTAGAGGGGGTTTATGTGATCCAGCAACTCACACAGTATGCCCCTGGCTCATGCAAAAACTGAATTTGCAGGGTACTCCTGCTGTTAAGAATAGGAGAGTTTTCATCCTCCTTCTTTATATTCTGAAGTCTTGCAATGATTTTCAACCCCATATCACAGCCAGAAGCAACAGCATCTTATTTATTAGGCTGAGCTGGTTTCCACACTGCCCTGGTCCTTGAAACAGACCCTCCACCACCATCCTCCCCCTGCCCCTCAACTTGCTGTGTGTGAAAGCCTCATATAGCATAAATCCCCAAAAATCCCATTCCTCAAGGAAAGCTGAACATTTGTCCAGGACTTTCAAATCTGGACTGAATTACTGGCTCTCCCCATACTTTCACTCCTCTGGGCCACCCTTGCCAGCAAAAAAAAAGGCAAGGCAATGACCCCTTTTTGGGAATTATCCAGGGCCAAACCCAGTGCAGAGTGGGAGATGCTGTGAGATGGGAATGACTAAATGCCCAGGAGGGATGGAGCACATCCCACAACTGCTGCTTGTTACACTGACTTCTACCAATATTGGGGTTTTGCTACCAATACTGAATCACAGAGCAATGGAATGGTTTGGTTTGGGAGTGACCTTAAAAGTCCATCACATTCCAATCCCCTGCCATGGGCACAAACACTTCCTGCAAGACCAGGTGCTCTAAGCCCTGTCCAAACTGGCCTAGAACAGATTCAGTTTAAACTAATTAATTTGTTTTTTCCTGTTGGTCTACTGTGTCTTACAAATATAACCCTGTCCATTCCCACCATGTGAAGCATCTCTTGTACTGAGGACCTGGGAAGGACATGAGACCTCAAAACCATCTCAGGGAAAAGCATCCTCAGTGTGGCAGCCCAACCCAAACCCATTGGTGGATGTCACAGTCACATATTTCACATATTCCAGCTCAGCCCTTAAACTGAGCTTAACTACACCCAAGGGCAACAAGTGGAAGAGCACTGGCTCAGACCCAGCACTCAGCAAGGGAGAAGCAAAAAGCTAGGGAACATCACAGAGAGCCCTAAAGAGACCCTGCCAGTGCTGCCTGCTTCTCTCTGGAGTTCCTAACACCCCCATGAAAATCCCCCCATGCCTCCCCACCCATGATGCTCACAAAGCCCCTGATGGTGTGGACAAATTCCCTGTTCAGGAAGCTAAACAGGAATCAAAATTAAGGAGAGTTTTGGCTATTCAGCACACTGGGAGTTTAAAAAAAAAAAAAAAAAAAAAAGAAAAAGAGGAAAGGAAAAAAAATTGACCATTGCACTGATCCTGCCCAAAATTCCACACAATAGTGGCAGGAAATTATCACGGATGCATTTTTCCAGGAAAATGTTACCTGTTGCCTCAGTGGTTCTGATGAGATGATGGGAGGCCCTAATGAACCAAACACAGTTCCTTCCAGCAAAATAAAAATTAAAAAAAATATTATATATATATATATTTTAGAGGTCAGTCTTCAGATGGGTTACAGGATTACAGGCCCTTTTAGGGTAGTGGAAGGGCAGCCTGGGGATATATTGATATATTAGAGCAGGGGAAAGCACAGCTGGGGGTGGGAGACTTTTAAAGGTGCTTGGATTTTTTTGGCCACCTGAAATGTTTGACCACAGGATGTTGGGCACCACATTCAGCCACCTCTATCCTTCCAGGACCAAAGGAGCAGGACCAGTGCCCTCAAGCCCACCTGCTGGGAGGACACAACCAGCCCATGAATATAATGACAAGATGACCATGATTTTATTTGTAATTGCCTGTTACTCCATAAGGGAACATTTAAAGGAATTTTTAAAGCTTACACTGGCTCTGGAAGATACTTCAGCAATTAGCCCTGGCTATCATTGAACATGTTTAAAATGGATCAGGAGTCATTCTGATTGGAGCCAGAGGATGAAATAATGTCCTTTGCTAGCACCAGGACTGTGTCCCTGCTCCAGGTGAGGGGCCCATCCCTGTGTCCCATTCAGGACACCACTTTGGGCAGGACCCACACTAAGGGTTGCCTCACCAATGTGACCCAGAGGGTATTTCCCAGTTCCACTCCACCCCAGGGATTTTGGAGGTCCCTTTTTTGCAGGTAGTTATGATCAGTGAGGTGTCTGGTGAGCTGGAGCCATTTGAGCAAAAAGCCCTGGAAACCACATCAGCCACAGCAAGGGCAAAAGCTAGGGCAGGGACCAGGCTTGAATTTCCAATTGTGTTTTGTTTGGTTTTTTTTTTTTTTCTAATTGCTTAAGCAAAAACCAGTATGAGTGGAGCAGATGTGACCAAAGCCATCCTGGACACAGGAGCACTGTGACAGTCCCATGCTTGCCAAACAGCTGTCCTTGGATTTCTGCTGCAGTGCTGATATACCTGCTCCACATGGGCAATGAGCTTTAACCCCCTGTCCTGCCCTGCTAACCCTAATCCCTTACACCTAATTCAGAGCCAGCCTTCAGCCTGTGTGGCCACATCATCTCCATCTCAATCATGCCCATGCCAGGATGTTTACTGTGTCCCTAACACGTGGCTGGGAGCTGCTCCATTAGCACCAATGTCAGTGGTACAGCAGAGATAACTCTGGACCAGGGCACTCACACAATGCCCAGAAATACCCTCAACAGTCTAAACACCCTAAGCTGCTGAAAAGCCTTAATCCAAGCCCTGTATGTGGGTGCCCCTGCAGCACAGCTCTCCTGGGACAAACAAGGAGCTCTGGGTTTTGAGGGACATCAGTGCCATGTCAGAAGCATCTGCTGAGGACACATCTGATCCCCTAAACATGAGTCTGTGCACCCCCAGTGCCAAACCTGGTCCTGCTGCCCCATAACTGCTACCACATCTTTCCACATATTCAAAAATTCCCTTTTATTTTGCTACTTTCACAGAATCACAGGATGAACTAGGTTTGGAAAAGACGTTTGAGATCACCAAGTCCAACCCAAGACCTAACGCCTCCTCATCAACTAAACCATGGCACCAAGTGCTACATCCAGTCTTTTTTAAACTCATCCAGGGATGGTGACTCCATCACCTCCCTGGGCAGACAATTCCAGCACCCAGTCACTCTTTCAGTGAAGAATTTTTTCCAGATGTCTAATCTAAACTTCCCCTGGTGCAGCTTAAGGCTGTGTCCTCTCATTCGGTCAGTGGTGCCTGGAGAAGAGACTGAGCCCCACCTGACCACAGCCACCTTTCAGGGAGTTGTAGAGAGGGATAAGGTCTCCCCTGACCCTTCCTGTTTCCAGGCTGAACAGCCCCAGCTCCCTCAGCCACTCCTCACAGGGTTTGTGTTCCAAGCCCCTCACCAGCCTCGTTGCCTCCTCTGGACGCGCTCGAGCGTCTCAAGGTCCTTCCTAA
Organism: Muscicapa striata striata; assembly: GCA_030060385.1. Lineage (NCBI taxonomy): Eukaryota > Metazoa > Chordata > Aves > Passeriformes > Muscicapidae > Muscicapa > Muscicapa striata. Next base: position 1,942,918 of record JAREIS010000032.1, on the reverse strand, counting down.
ACTGAGGGGCCAGAACTGGGCACAGCACTCAAGGTGTGGCCTCACCAGTGCTGAGTGCAGGGGAAGAATGACCTCCCTGCTCCTGCTGGCCACTGTTCCTGGCCTTTCTGGCCACCAGGGCACACTGCTGGCTCATGTTCAGTCAGCTGCTGAGCAGCACCCCCAGGTCCCTTTCAGCCTGGCACTCTGTCCCAGCCTGTAGCACTGCAGGGGTTGTTGTGGCCAAAGTGCAGAACTCGGCACTTGGACTTGTTAACTTCATCCTGCTGCACTCTGCCCATCCATCCAGCCTGTCCAGGTCTCTCTGCAGAGCTCTCCCAGCTTCCAACAGATGGACACATGCTCCCAGCTTAATGTCACCTGCAAATTTACTGGTGGTGGACTCAATCCCCTCATCCATCAGCAAAGATGTTGAACAGAACTGGCCCCAGCACAGATCCCTGAGGGACACCACTGGTGACTGTCCCCAGCTGGATGCAGCACTGTTCACCAGCACTCTCTGGGCCCGGCCATGCAGCCAGTTCCTAACCCAGCACAGAGTGTTCCTGTCCAAGCCACAGGCTGCAGCTTTTCCAGGACTGAAAGATATCAAGCTGATACCAGTTTTTCAAGGTGATACCTTTCTCCAAAGACTGAAAGCAGCAGAGCTGGGGGCAAACACCCTCTGGTGCAGTCTGGGCACTGCTTTGTGCCTGCATCCCCACCGTGCCAGTAACTCTCACCTCGCTGCCTCTGCTGGCTCTCCCAAACCTTACATCTCCCCTGATTCCTTCCAAGTGGGCAGTACAGGGCAGAGCAAGCTCTCATGACCAAACATCTCCTTCCCTGTTTTATTTTACACACAAATCCCAAGGCACCTGCTGGAAAACCTGCTCACATACACACTGGCACAACAACATTCACCAGCATTGCTGCCTCGGCTCCACTTCCCTGGATAATCTGGCACCTGCTGTGGTTTAGTCCCACTCATAAAAAAAGCAAAGAACAAACTAAGGGCTCCCACAGGGAAAAGTGTCTACCACAGGAATTTCACTTTCCATCTCCAACCAGGGCATTGCATTCTGCTGCCACCTTGATTTCCTTAAGCCTAGCCCAGGTGCATACCTTAACATAATACAGTAAAACTACAGTAGGCTTCTGCCTAGTGCAAAGAGAGATAGAAGAGGATCAAGTGCCCTTCAGAAGCTGTATCTCATCTCCCCCAGGATAAACACTTGCATGGCATGGCAGCTGCTGGGGGATCACTGCCTGTGCAGCTCCTGCAGCACTGCTCTCAGCTCCAGACAAGTTTCCATGCTGCAATCTCACGGCAGGCAGGCACAGAAGCTCTTGCTTCCAGCAACTGCTTCTTCATTTATTAAAGAAATTTCAAAGAAAAACAAGGAGGGGGGGTGGGGGAAGAGTTAACTGGAGCATTCCCACCATAGCAGGAAGGGATGCTGAAAGCACCATGCATGGAAAGCTGGATCCTGCCCTGGCAGCCCCACGTGAATGGTTGGGGTCAGTGAGGCCAAGGGGAGCTTCTTGGTGAGCAGAACCACCCAGCCACAGGGACTTGGTGCCTGTACAGCTCCCAGAGCTGAGCCTCCCTCCCCAGGGGGATCCCCAGCCCCAAAACCCTGCCTGCACCAGGGAGCTCAGCACCCCTTCCTGTACAAAAGCACGCTTGGCAGTTCCTAGAAGGAGAGATGCAGATCTGGCACCTCAAATGCCAGGGCTCAGGTTGCACTTCCCAGAAGCAAGAGGCATGGGGAAGCCAAAATTAGCAGGCTGATAATTCTACCCCTTGGTACATCCCACTGGTCTAATGAAAGGTGTCCCTGCCCATGTTGGGGTGGAAGCAGATGACCTCTAAAGTCCCTTTCAAACCACAAGATTCCATGAATCTGTGATGATCCCTAGCTCCTGCATCACCATGACTGCTGATTATTGCAAGAAGATGCTGGCAATCCCTTGCTCAGAGAAAAAAAATGGGATGAAATGAACTCAGAAGCCATAGGATAACCTGCAAGGCAGGTCCTGGGATTGCACCAGCCTGGGCTCCCAGCCCTGCACCCCCTGCACCAGCACTGGGGTCCCACCCTGCACACTGGGTGGGTGCTGGAGCAGGGCACTCTGCTCCTGCTCTGGCTCAGCAGAGCACACACTAACACTGGGGTTATTTAAAGCCTAGTTTTAACAGCATTCAGCTACTGGTTGCGTGATCAGGATAAAAAATCGCAATCCTAATTCCTGGCCCCCGGTGCCTATGGCAACTGGTATCCGTCTCCTTGGAAACTAATCTCGTGGTATTTGAACAATGTACCAAGGGCCTTTAATCTCCCAAAGACTGTAAATCTTTATTCTAGCCTGCTCTCCTCCTACCCCAAGAGCCAATATAAAAAGCCTGTTGTTTTCCATGAAATCATTAGGAGCCTAACTTGAATTTTATATTACACAGACAAATGCTTTTTCACTTTTAAAATATATTTTTTCTCCCCACTAAATTAAGGAAAAATCCCATATATATGATGCCTCTGGTGTTGCAGCCCTGACCCCACACCCTGGTAGGGGGTTTGCTTTCTCTGAACAGTGCTCAGTGCCCTATCCAGGCTCTTGCCTCAACTGGCATGTCCACCTTGTCCATCTAACCAGACATTGCTCCAGATTATTATTATTATTATTATTATTATTATTATTATTATTATTATTATTATTATTATTTATTATTATTATTATCTAGCAAAAGGCTATTCAAACTGCAAATATACAAAAGCCTAGCAGCAGCAACTCATTGCTGGGGACAATGAGGCCACAAGGGCTGAGCAGAGAATGCTCCATCCCAGTCCCCCAAATGCTGTTGGGCTCCTCATCTTGCTCCTCAGCACTCAACCCCAAAGCTTTTTTCTTTTGCAAAGCTGCTGTTGATGGCACCAACCCCTCCCCAGCTCCCAGACACTGCTCATCACCCACTTTCTGCTCTGCACAGGCAATTAGTTTCCTCTGCATAAGGTGGTCCCTGACAGAGAGATACCACATAATCTCATTATGTTTAATTTTATCTCTGGTATTTCTCTCTGGTTACTGGTGTCTCAGTACTGACTATTCCATGTTACAGGATGGGCTGTTTGCTAATCCAGGCTGGCTACATAAATAAACTCATTAAAAAATATAAAATGGGTTTTTAAAGGGATGAAAGGAGGCTCAGAGATGGGAGCATCCCATGCCCTGAGTTTCCCACTCCTGTCTGCTCCCTGCTCTCTTCTCCCTTATTTTATTTTATGGGATGAGTCACAAAGGTGAGAGCAGGACCTGGGTGACCCCAGCCCCACAGCTGGGAGCATGTGTGTGGAGTGCCAGCAGCTCCTTGCACACAGAGCCCCAGTGCCCAGAGCTGGGCACCCTGCACAGGGCAGTGACTCACCTGGCACTGGAGCAGCCTGGGCTGGAGCCAAGCCCCACCCTGCTGTGACCCGGCAGGTGGGGCAGGTATTGACAGTGCTGCAGGGAGGAGCAGCCAGCCAGGATCCCCATTTCCTCCCCAGGCAGCCTCTGGCCACCACACCAGCCCCAAAACCTGCCCTTTCCCATGCAAACCCTGCCATCCTGCCAAGGCTCAGCACTGCTGCTGCTGCCAGACCAAACAGCTGTGTGCCAGGGCTCCCTCCAGCCCCAGGCAGGGACAGGGACATCACCTTCCATGGGAAGCCACTGGGGATGGCAGTGGGGCTGTCCAGCATCCCAGCAACACGAGCTCCTGCCCTGCAGCCCAGGGACCCCACTGCTGCTGCAGCCATGCCACCTCCAGCAAGGTGTCCCCACCAGTGTGACCATCCCCAGAGCTCCTGTGGGGAGAGTCTCCAATGTCTAAAACATCTTGGGTGTACACCCCAACATTACCCCCACATCCACCAAGGCTTGGCTTTTTTTAACACTGAGCCCTGAGCCCCACAAGCCTTGCTGTGGGACAGGGACAGACAGATGGGACAGATCCACACCCAGAGACAGCTGCTGGTTGCAACCCCCCAGCAACACCCCTGCCTCTGGGGGCTCTGAGGAACTGCACAATCAGTGCCTCCACCTGGGCAGGGCAGCACAGCATCTTGAGGGGTTTGCTGTGGTGCCAAGCTCTCACCTGGTGCTCCCAGAGGGATCTGGACTGCAGTGGGGTGGGGAGTGTGCCAGCCTAGGGCAGATGCTGTGGGAGTGGTGCTCTGATCCCAGCCCTAATTCAAAGGGTGCCTGGGCTGGCCCCAGGGAGCCCTGCTGGGGTGGCTCCAGGCTGGCCAGGACCTGGCCCCAAAACTCCCACGTGTTTCTGCTTGGAGTCACGTCGGGACAAGGTGACCTAGCTGGTGATACCTCCTCCTTCCCAGGACTTGTCATCACTCCAGCTCGAACATGGCAGCTTGGGACAGCACTTCCCTTCCCTGACACCTCAACCCAGCCCAGAACACAAGACCCTTCTTTCCCAGGAAGAAGCTGACCCAGATCTGCCCTGGTCCCTCTAACCCCTGTTCACCAGTGGGTCAGCTCAGCTCCCTGAACCTGCAGCCACCCAGCCCTGCCCCTGTCCTGCTCACAGTTTCAGAAAGGATTACCCAGGGAAATCACTGGCAGAGATGTCCCCCAATACCATGGGGCCAGCAGGGCCCAAGGTCTTGCAGAAACACATGTTCCCTCCTGCTAAATTCCAGCTTAATTCTCATTTCCATTGTGTTATGAAATACATTATCTATTGAAACTAAGTCAACAGTTGTTTGCATTTACATGTAAACACAGTGAATATTAGGAGCGGGGCCAGCATTATATTTGCATCCAAAATGCTGCCTGCACTGCTCTCTCTCCCTGGCTCTTCTCCATTTTTGCAGCTAAACACACAAGGATGCAGGAGATGGTGAAACCCAAGACCAGAGCAGCCCAAGAAGCAAGAAACCCCTTGTTTTTCCCCTCTATTTTTTTTTCTGCAGCAGGAGAAGAAACATCCCTCTAAGCCCCCATACCACAGTGACACACACACCCCTTCATCTCAGGGCTAAGTTGAAACTGCTTCAAATTCCCAATGACACACATATCTTATCAGAGCTGCTTTGCATAATGCATAAATATTTATTTGCTTTTAATCCTGCAAAGCAAACCTGCCTTGTGGCACGTTTCCCTTAATCGGCAGCTCTGGCGCCCGACAAAGCGTCCCAAATTCAGAGCCTACTTTAGATGCAAGGGCAGGGAAATCAGCACCCAAGGTCCAGTACCCACCCCCTCCTGGGGTGCCCAGGGCAGGACAGGGGTGCCAAAGCAGCCACAAAGCACCCTGGCTCCTTGCCTCCAGGCAAACAAGAGTTTGGCTCAGGCACCTCATAAATAACAGAAATAAATATATCTGCATCGTGAAACCGTGAGAGTGTGTGAGAGGGGGCTTGTGCTGACTTAGCTCCTGGCTGGTGATGCTTCCAGGAGATGTTATACCAGGGAGGGAGGGTCTGGGCCCTCAAAAATGAGATTTTGGGGGCTGAGTAAAGGAAGAGCACCTTGTGACAGGGAAGGCAGAAAGCATATGGCTTATTTTTGGGGTTTACAGCTTAGTTTTTCTACAGCTTAGTTTGTTGAGTTAAAAAATAGGAACCCTCCAATGTGATCATCCATGGGGTGGGCAATGAGGGAATGCACCTCTAGAAACCAACTCACCTCTCCATCACCCCAGGTCAGGACACTGCTGAGCACAGACTCAAACCCCACCAAGACCCACGCAGCCTCATGTGCTGCAAAACTTGTAGGAACCCATAAAAAATGAGAATTTTCAAACATTAAATCACCCTGATACCAAAACCCCCTGATCACCTCTTGCTTCAGCCAAAAGCACAGGAAGCAGCACACTCACCCTCATCTGTCCCCTCTCCACAGCCATCACAGCACCCACATCTGGGCCCTTGGGATTCTGAATTCATTTCTCAATCAGCTCCTCTCACATGGGTGGGAAGTAATTAGCAAGGGGTGCAGCAAGGGTGCGAATGCTGTGCCCAGAGAGGCAGCGAGCACTCAACCAGCACTCCACTCACGTGAGGTAAACACAGAACTGCTTTAGAGTGGGCAGGTAAATATTTAAATAGGATTTATTTCAGCCACTCTGCCTCATCATCTGGTAGCCTGTTGACAGACAGAGCCCCAAAAACTGATTGAGAGCAAAATGCTGTTTTTTCTCAAGATGAGAGGAAGCACCTTAACCTCAACCCAGGGCCAGTGATTTGGGACTGGGAGGAGAAACCAGCCCAGCCACCCTGAAGGGGTTTTTCCCAGGAGCTGAATGTGATCTTGCATCTCTCCTGCATCTTCAAGGAGCATTTCTCACAGCCCCAAACCACTCCCCTGGATATTAGCACCTCCAAGGAGGGATACTGCTCCATCCCCATGAACACCTTCCCCAGCCCCCATGCCCACTGCCTTGCTACTGAGGACACAAAGCACCCCAAAGTGGAGCCTGTCTCTCTACAGCATCCTCCAAACACCAGTGGCACTGCACTGACTCAAGCAGAAAGCAAAATCAGTAGTGGGAAGGAAGGTTCTGGGCTTAAATGCATATCTGGAAAAAGTGGTTTAGTAAAAAGGAGAGGACAGAAAACCCATCAGCACACCCACAGCACGCAGGGTTGAGAGGAATTGTGTTTGCTGGAAAGTTTTCCACAGGGATCACAATGGCTTTCAGGCAGGGAGCACACACTGGGGGTACAGACCCAGCTTGGCACTCCCTGAACCAGATCCAGGCACAAACAGTGTAATGGGGTGGAGGAAGAAGAGAGAGATCCCAGCAATGTGTCCTGGCTCACAGACAAGCAATGTTGTATGCACCAGTGGCTGCAATTTTGGTTTTGGGGAGTGTGGAGCCATGGGGACATGGGGCAGCAAACCATCAGCAGCACCAGGAAGAGATTCACCCTCCCTGCTCTCCTCACCTGCAGCCCTGACAGGAGACATTTCCCCTTCTGCTCTTCTGCTCCTGCACCATGTCCCATGGGGACAATGCCACAGCAAAGTCCACCCAGTCTGGACATGGCTGAGACCCCCACAAGGTGCCAAAGCTGCATTCTGCAGCATCCACAGCAGCAGCTCCCCACAGCACAGACAATTCCACATTATTTTGAATGATGGTGTTTAAAATAATAAAGGATGCCTACGTGCTCAAGTGCATTGGTGGCAGCCCAGCCCCAGCCCAGCAGTTAAAAATAGCCCTTTGCAGGAGTGTGCTGCAGCCTGGACCACAGGCACCCCTGGCCCTGTGGGACACACACTGTCTGCTCTGTCCATCAGCATCACCACAAGAGGGGCATGGCACACACAAAGGCCAGCAAGTGGTGAAAGATGAATCTTGCTTGCAGAAAAAATTAACCAAAAGGAGAAAAAATATATTCAAGGACCCTATGCTGCTAGGGGAGAGAGAAATAAAACAAGATGGGGAGAAAATTGATTAGGGTTCAAACCCCAAGCTGAGCAGCTGATGGTCAGAGAGCACTGAGGTGAGGTGCAGAGGGGAGCCCAGTCTTGCCAGATGTGAAAATAGAGGAAATCTTTGCATTAGAGCAGTGGTGCTGGAGTTGTCTTTTATCATGGAGAGCCTCGTGCAGGCAGCAATAGGGCTGGATTTCTGCAGGTGTAATTCCCACAGAGATAAAGACCTTGTTTTTCAACAAGCAGTGGTATTGTACATAAATTACAACAGAAAATGTGGGGAAACAAAGAAGTTTTCAGGAGAGCACATAATCTTCAGATGGGTGGCATAGGGAAAGCTGGTGGGTGGCTGTGGGAAGACAGCACCAGCGAGAAGTGGGGCTGATCTCACTCTTCCACCCTCCAAAGGAATAAACCCTTAGACAGGTGGGGGGGAAAGTCAGCCCACCTAACCAATAAGTATTTGAGGGGCACAGATGCAGGTGGGAGCAATGGATGCAGCAGGATCCAGCAAGGAAGGGCACAGGTGGATGCTGGATCCATCCCAGAGCCAGGTTTTTATTCTGAGAGCACATATGGGAAGGGATGCATCAGGCTGATCAGCTCATGACACCAGTCATACTTGCCACTCTTAAATGTCTTTTTTCTCCCCTCTAATTTTAAACAAACAAACAAAAAACCCCAAAACACCTGACACTAATTCTGACAGGTTTAATAAATGTTTAATGTCCTGTTAAAAGTCACCACCCACTGGCTTCTGCCTGTAGATGTGCAGTCACAGCACTGGGGCACTCTGCTTGGGCTGTGCTGCTCCACAAGGGTCCTGCTGCCCAGAGTGCTCCTTCCCAGCATCTCCCAAGGAGCTGTGGGGCAGGGGTCACTGGCACATGCAGTGAACCCCAGCTAGCCCCCCAGCTTTGAGGGCACAGGGTGCCCAGAGCAGCTGTGGCTGCCCCTGGATCCCTGGAAGTGCCCAAGGCCAGGCTGGATGGGGCTGGGAGCAGCCAGGGACAGTGGGAGGTGTCCCATCTGGAACAAGATGATCTTTAATGCTCCTTCCAACCCAAGCCATTCTATGGCTCCATGATTCAAGATCCTGGATGAACTTCATCTGAGGACACGGAGGTAGACATGTTTTGGGGAGCAAAAATACCAAACTCTAGCTCAGGGTAAAATGGTGTAATTTCACTTAAAGGGTTCTGGGCATTTTTCCCTAGAAAGACAAGATGAAATTACAGCCTAGCAATTCCCCTAAAGGGTGCAGAGCAATTTATTTCCAGTGATCCTCTTCTAATGAAGCCAATTTTTAACCTTGTCAGAAGGTGCATGCAGGCTTGGGGCACTGGTGCTCCCTTCCCCCCATGCCTGCCTTTCCCAGGATGAAAACCTCCAACCTAAACCCCAACCAGGATGTTTATTTAAGACCCAAACCCCAAAGGCATTTTAAACAAGCAAAGTTCCTCACATATTTCGCCGACCAAGTGCAATCCTTCGTGCCAGTGATTGCAAGTTTGCACCCAGGGGGGTGTGGGGGTCCCTGCTGCCACCAGCATGGGTGGAACAAGGATGATTCTGTGGGACCCAGGGACCTGGTGGCACCTTGTGGTGTCCTCACAGACCAGAGCATTCCAACACATCTGGGTCTCCACAGTCAGCAGCGTGGTGGCCCAGTTTTTGGGAAACTTGCCAATGACCCCAGCATCACCCCAACAGCCTCACTCACCCCAGTGGGAGCTGGTCCTCACCAGCTGGAAGGGTTCAAAGCTCATATCCCAGCTGGCTAAGAGGGAGGAAGCCATAAGAAAAAGCCCTTTCTCCATCCATACCTGGCACTCGTGTTTCTGCTAGGACACATCTGACACCACAGCAGGAAGAAGCAGGGGAGCAGCAGCACAGCAGGCAGCTCCCACTGCTCCCTGCAGCAGCTCTTCAGCAGATGGTGGCTCATAACATCATTATGTTTACCTAACAAGATTGCTTTATTGTAGCCCTCCAACAATAAAGCCAGAGCATCTAAAAGCAGTGGCCAATGCCTGGGCTTTGACAATACTGGTGCCAAAAATATATATATATGTAATTTTAAATCTCTATATAAATCATGATTTTAGAGGTCACAGTAATACACTTAATTTTTTTTTTCCCATACTAAAACAGATGTGACTCACATGCAAGCAAAAAGACATACAATTCAAAGCTTTAAATTCTTTTAAGTGGGGAGTTGCTGTAGCAATTTGGGTAATGCCACAGGCACAAAGAACTCAACCCCCAATCTACCCAGAGCAGGACGCCAGAGCCAACGTTCCTCCTGGCAAGAACTGTCATTCCCTTCTGCACAGCAAACAGGGTCCCAGCCTTCCAAATAATAATGCAATACAAATAATAAAAGATAATTCCTACATATTTAATCATTACCAGAGCTCTGGGAAGAAATGATAATCAGGCCCCTACTAATTAGGGAGACATAATCCTGCCTTTCCTACAGGTTTTTCCATCCCTGTCTCCTACCCTGCAGTGAAACAAGCAGAAATCCAGCCCAGTGGGAAGGAGTGTAGCTTTGGTGGAAGCCTCAAACAGATCCCAGAGCACAGCCACAGTAGGTACAGCCCCATGCTACCAGACACACCAAAATACCCATCCCACTGGACTCAGCATCCTTCATCACACCCACCATGGTACCCATCCTTCATGGTACCTCATGTAAAGCCCAAGCAGCAGCATCCATCCAGGGAAAACCCTACCCTTGCCACCAGTGTCCCTGTGGGATGCCAGCCCTGCAGCAGGGATGGACCAGCAGCTTGTCCCAAGCCTCACCCAGAAGCTCCCAGCAGCCTGCAGTGTTCAGTGCCCGTGGGCAGGCAGGGAGGGCAGCACTGCCTTAGGGCACCAGTGCCATGGAGGTGCCACTCAGCCTCCTGCCACTGAGCCCCAATGAACTCACAGGGTTAATATCTGCCACGAGCATTGCTGCCATTAGCAGGGCTGGGCTTGACCCTTTCATCTGTGCATCCTGTGGGAGCTCTGCCCAGCTCCAGGAGCCACCTCCAGCTGCCTGAGATGGTCAGAGCTGTCTCCAGTGCCCAGGGCAAACCCACTGGTGCTGCTGGGCTGGAGCAAATGGGCAACCTGGCAGCCAGGGCCTCAAGGCAAGGTCACCTCTCAAGGTACTGAGTAGTAGGTGGAGCAGGTCTCCTCCTTCCCAGGCAGCAGACACATCCACACAGACACAGCTGGAGCTAAAGACAGAATGTGATCTCTGCCAAAACCTGGGCACAGAGATGCACTCATCCCTTAAAAGGTGGGTGAAGCATCTTCCAGCACAGCAACCAGATAAAACCATGGAGATTTTTTCTCACCCACTGCAGTGTTTTCATTTTCCAGTGTCATCTTGCTCTGGAAGACTCCCACTCCATAAGTTTTCCCTAAGCCAGACCAACTGTCTCTATGCTCTTCTAAACAACAGTTACCTGTTGAAAAGCTTTGATGGTTTTTTTACCTTTTTCTCTTTTTTTTAGCAAGGGAGAAGGAAGCCAAGGCCCCTACACAGCCACACCACTGCCACAATCCATGGCAGGCATCCCATGTATCCATCCTCCCTCATCCAGGATTTGGGACTGAAAAGTCTGCTGCTGGCCATCAAGGCCCAGGCATCATGTTTTTCTCTCAGAAGCACCTAAGTCTGTGCATCCATTGCAGGGGGAGGTTTCTCCTCCAGGCTACATCCAAGCCAAGCAGGACCCCGGCAGAACCAGCATCCACACACATTAAACCAAAACATTCAAGACCAAAAAGTTCAAGAAATTATCAAAAAATTAAAAATGGTTTAAAAACATCCTACCCACCAGTTTTCTTCCCAGCCATCTCCAGAGGGATCTACACCTCAAAGCACCCTCTGGGCTCCCAGGTTTTAATCTGACTGTGGGGCTGTGGGAGCAGATCAACAACAGGTCTGTGGTGCCCACCACAAGCCTTTGCACACACCTGGAGGGCTCAGGGGCCCTGCCAGACCCCAGCACACCCCACAGGGGATGCCACCCATGGGCAGGAGGCATCTGGGCTCGTCCCTTCAATCTCCTGGGGCAGAAGTCTCAGGCATGCAGGTGGGCACTTGCTGGCACATTCCCAGGACCCATCCCAGGTCCACACCAACCTACCCACTGGCACTTGCTCTGTTTGATGGTAGAGATGTAAAGAAAATTAAGATGGACATCTCAGCCCTCATATGAGAGATGGAGATTGGCTTTGAGGAGGGACATGCTGGCAAAGGACAATGACATCCTGTGCAGCAGCAGAGGGATGCTCCTTGCTGGTCCCTACTCATTCCACTGAGATTAATTATCTTTTAAAACCAGCTAGACCAGCACAGAGCAGAGACAAGACAAGCCAGAAAGCTCTGACAGAAGCTGTTTGCATGGAGGAATGTAAATACTGCTCAGCACAGTCTGCTCCAAGAGGGGATGCACATACCCAGTGCTTTTCTCCACAGCATCCCACCTCAAGGGATGCTTTCCCTCACTTCCAGAGCAAGGAGAGCCTTGCTGTGCTCTAGGTAAGTTCCTAAGGTGGTGTTTGGCACCAGCTCCTGGACCAGGATGGGACAAGAGGTGGTCCCACATGCCCCAGCTGATTTGGAGGGGTCTCTGGCAGAAACACCCCACCCAGCCCACTGCCCCACCAATCTTGGGATTGAAGCAAATTTAACCAAGGGGGATGCACCAAGAAATCATCAAAATGTCAAGTCAGAAATCCCTATGGCCATAATTCCTAAAGCCCACCTGGGGCCACCACAGCTTCCTGCAGCTCTTGACTGCTTTTTAAAGACAACATTTCAAGAAATGTTGTCCCTGTGAAGGGACAGGGCTGCCACAGGGCAGAACAAAGTCCTGGGAATGCAAAGAGCTGCCACCTCCTCTGCAAACCTCCAGCTGGGGCTGCTCTCTACCCCCAGCCCCACTGCTCTGGCCACAGTCCAGATGGACACCAGATGCCCTTCCCCATAGCTTCCAGCTGGGCTCTTCCCAAGGAACACAATAAATACACATTTAGCTCACAGATAGCTACCTCCATCTCGGGAGGAGATCCCAGTAGGTCCTTTCCTCTCCTCCTCCCTGTCCTTGAGAAGGTCTCTGGTGGTGGCAAACCTCTGGTCCTGGCTCAAAGCCCTGAAGAAGTTTTGTCATTACCAGTAAGGTGTTAAAACAGCCACACATGTGGCTGGAGGAGCAAAGCAAGAACAATAACACAGCCCCTGGCCCACTCATCATCCCCCTTACCCAAACCACCACATGCAAGTGGTAACTTGCACCTCAGCCCAGTTGTTCTGGAGCAGCAGGATCCATTCACACATTCTCTTCCATGACAAACCACCACCACCACCTCCACTCACCACAGGCATCTGCAAATGGATGCTGGCAGCTCACAGAATGACCATGGCCCAGCACCACTGCCCAAGATGGGGACAGCCAGCACCAGGCCCTGCACCCACCCCAGGGGTCAGCCCTGCAGGGAAAACCCAGCTGGAGTCCCTGTGCATTCCTCCAGCCTGGCTGCTGGGGTGCTGCTGACAAAATTCCTGAAGGAAGTACAGGGCATTGATAATTGCCAAAAAACATCTGAGCTATTTCCTGTGGGAGAAGCAGATGGGAATCCCCCATTAACTCCAGTAGCCAGAGGTCGTGTTTTGGCCTGGGACTTGGAAGGTTTGGTATTTTTTCCTTCCTTTAAGCAGAGCATCACTCCAGTTACATGGGATGCACACCTTGTGGGACAGCCAGACCTGTACTCTCTGTTCTGGCCCCAAAGCCACCTCTCTTGTCACCTCCTGCCCCCTGCAAGGACCTGCAAGGTTCTTAGAAAGAGCTGGGCTGCCAGTAAGGGCACTCTGTCTTTCCCAGGTGGATAGAGCCAGGTTGCTAAACATGTCCTTGAGCAGCTCCCTGCTCACCTGTCCCAGCTTCTCATCAGCAAACCTGAACGAGCAGCAACCAGTGGCAGCACCAGCAGCTGCTTCGGAGATGGGAAAGCCCTCTCAGGAGGGACAGCAGAGCAGGCAGCCATGGCCACCAGAGAATGTCCCTGGCATCATTCCTCAGCTTCTGCAAGCACCATGTGAGGGCAGCTGCCTGACCCCTTCTCCTGTCTGCAGAGTGCCAATACATCCCTGGCAGGTGTCACCCCAAAAACGTGGCTTTGAGAGGCCATGCCAGCTTGGAGAGCCAGGGTGCATAGGAAAACCAGAGGCACAGCCCCAAAGCAGGGCACCCTGCCCCTCAGTGGCCACTGCCACCAGTGGTCACGGGGACTCTGGTTCTGCAAGGCTAAAGGGAAAAGCCTTTCACGGGTGTCCATGAAACCACCCTGCCCTGACACACGATCCTGACACGCTGCTGACACTGCTCCCAAGGCAGCACGTGCTGCTGTGCCAGGGCTGGCTGCTCTGCCTGCAGGGGCTGCAGCAGAGGCACTGGGACATGGCTCTGAGCACCCTGGCTGCCAGCAGGGTCAGATCTCATCCTGGTGGTCCCCACTCTGCTTTCTCATCTCAGAACAAACGTTGCAGCACTTTCCACAGAAGGGGATTCTGCAGGCTCAGATGGGCAGCAACCAGCTTAATGGGTCTGGGTGCCTTGTTGGGCACTCTGTGGAATTAAAGGCTCTCACATCCACAATTCCCATCTCACATTCACATTCCCCAGCTGCAGCACTTCCGACAGCTCCTTCAGTGGGAGCAGCACGAAGAGCAGACACCCTGAAGCCGAGAGCTCCCGTTACACAAGGCTCCATGCTGATGTCCCCAGGTGGCTCCAATGTCCACAGCTTGCACACTGACAGGAGAGGGATGTGGCAGCAGGATGTGGCTGGGTGACCAACCCTGAAGTGCCCACAGCACCCAGTCCTGTGGCTCTGCCATGGTGTCAGTGGCACCATCCCCTCCCAAAGTGCCCGAGCCTGGCTGTGCCCAGAGCCCCCACAAACACCCAGCACTACCTGCACAGCCCTGCCGGGTCCAAGGCTCACTCCTGCACAAGAGCATTAATAGGATCACTCCAATTTGCAGCTTATCCCAGATAAACCCACTGCCAGCCCCACACGCTGGAAGGACAAGGGCACCTGCTCCTCAGGGAGCAACTTTCTCCCTATCACAGTCATCCCTTAGCACCAAAATCCTCCACTTGCCCCTGCAGAGGATGCCTGTTCCTTTGGGCCATGGGCCACAGTGCCAAGGCCAGTGACCAGCCCAGCCGAAGCCCCAAGCGCTTCACCAGCTCCACACCGTTTCTATTTCCAGCAGCACTGCTGCCAATCCCCACAGCAGCGAAGAGGAGGCAAGCTCCAGCAGAGCCCTGCTTCCCTCCCTTCCTTCCTGGCACCGTCCAACGCAGCCAGGGCAGGTGGTGGTCCCGGAACTGCCTTCGGGATTCAGGCCACCACCGAGGGCCAGCCTGACCCTGCCCATCCCCTATCCAACGCTCCCAGCAGCCCCCCAGCTCCACTGCTCCCTGCACCCCCCTCTGCAGCACCATCACCCCCAGCTCCTGATGCCCTCCCAGCCTTACTGCTTCCTGGCACCCTTCACAGCCCCCACGGATCCCACCAACCCCAAGGCCCATCATCACCCCCAGCATTCCCCCTAATACCCTAATGAACCCCCCAGTCCCAATGAGCTCAACACCCCCATCAGCTCGAATATCCCCAGCATCTCCAAGCCCTACAGATCTTCAATATCCTTCCCAACCTTAATACCTCCAGAATCCCTGCCAAGCTCTATTGCCCTGCAGCATCCCCCAACCCTAATGCCCTCCCCCAGCCCTAATGCCCTGCAGCATCCCCCAACACATCCGATCCCAGTATTCCTGAACTCTCCCACACTGATGAGCCTGGCATTCCTCCCTCAGCATCCCTCCAGCCCTAACAATCTCAGCATCCCCCCCTATTGCTCCCCAACATCCCCCCCCATGCCTTGATGCCACACTGCACCCCTATAGCCCCATCAACCCCCACCAGCCTTAACATCCCTCCGAATCCCGCAGCCCCACCATCCCCCCAGCATCCCTCAGCCCTAAAGAGCCCAGCATGGCCCCCGCCCCACTGTCCCCCAGCCCTGCAGCCCCCCATCACTGCTCACCGGCATGCCCTGTGCCTGCTGTGCTTTGGCAGCCCTTTATCGCCCCTACAGCAGTGCTGCTGCCCCTCCGCATCCCCCAGCACTCACCCGAGCCCCGATGTCCTGCGCTGCATCCCTCAGCGCCACCCCCGATCCCTAACGCTGCCCTGCACACCGAACCCTCCCCGGATCCTGATTCCCCCTGCATCCCTCAGCCCGATCCCCCCACCCCAGCCCCATCCCTCCCCAGCGCTCCCCAGCCCCAATTTCCCCCTGCGCCCCACCGCACCGGCCGCCCCCGCAGGGCCGCGGCTGTGGCTGGGGAGGGGACCCGGCAAGAGGGGAGGGGAGGCCAAAACTTTTCCTTACCGCGGGCGGCTGGGGCGCGGCGCTGCTGCCTCCCCCGGCGAGGCTGCGCGGGAGCGGCGGGAGCGGCGGGGGCGGCGGGGGCGGGCGGGGGCCGGGATGGAGCCGCCTCCCGCCGCCTCCCGCCGCTTCCCGGGCGGAGCCGGTACAGCCCGGCGGGGTAAAGGAAAGGAATGAAAAGAACCCCACGGGGGTGTCGTTGGTTTTTTTGCTGGGTTTTTTTTTTTCCTCCGCCACCCCAAATCGGGCAGGGAGAGCAGTTCTTTGTTCTGTAATCCCAGTAAAAGTGCCAGCCATTCGCCCCGCCGCTAATCCCAACCCCGCGCAACGGCCGCATCCATTGGCTGCCCTTTACACACGGGATTAGCCAGCCCGAGATCGGGAGGGGGGGCTCGGGAAGGCGGCGAGCTCGGAGCTCCGTGCGCGCCGCGCCGGGGGCGCGCAGAGCGCTCCGGGCCGGGCGGGGGCCGGGGTGCCCTGGGCTCGTGTCGCCACCTGTTGGTGTTGGCACGGCTGGGTTTGACTCGCTGCGCTGTGGATTGGCACCTCTTGGCGTGGTGCGGCACGGAGTCACAGGATGCTTTGGGTTGGAAGGGTTTAAAGCTCACCTTGTTCCAACCCCGCTGCTATGGGCAGGGACACCTTCCTCTAGATTAGGTTGGTCCAAGCCATGTTCAACCTGGCCTTGAATGCTTCCAGGAATGGGGCATCCACAGCTGCTCTGGGCATTCTGTGCCAGGGCTTCCCCACCTTAAGAAGGAAGAAATTCCTCCCTGCCCTCTGGCAGTGTGAAGCCATTCCGCTTTGTCCTTTCTCTCCAGGCCCATGTTCAAAATCGCTCTCCAGCTCTCATGGAGCCCCTTTTGGCACTGGAAGGGGCTCTAAGTTCTGTAGGGTCTCCCAAAGCGTTTTCTTCTCCAGGCTGAACAACCCCAGGTCTCTCAGCCTGTGTTCCTTAGCAGAGGTGCTTCAGAGGCATAGCACAATCTCAGCATCCCCCCCAGCAGCCCTCTTGCACCCCAACATCCCCTGTGCCTTGATGCCACCCTGCACCCTACAGCCCTGTCAACCCCCATCAGCCTGGATGTCCCCCAGCCCTATTGTCTCAGGGTCCTTCAGCCCTAAAGAGGTCAGCACAGTCTGTCCTGCACAGCTCAGGTCTGCACATCTTGGTTAGCACAGCATAGCTTGGCATGGGAAAGGCAACCCATCAGGAATAAGTGATGCTCTTGTGAGCTCCTTGCTGCATGTTGACGAACGGCAAATTAAAATGAATGAAAAACTACTGAAAATAACTTGGCAATATTTTAACCTCTCAAGTTTGAGAAGTACTGACACTTTTCCCTGGAAGTATGTGTTAGGCAGCTGCTCCATTATCTGCCCTCTCCAGGGCCACGGGGAGAAGAAAACATTTTAAGAGGAAACACTCTTTTTCCAGTTTCTGGAGGAGCACAGAAGGGGGTTTTTCTGTGCCATTGAGCAACATGCAAGCAACCAGCACCTCATGTGTCACTCCCCATGTCACCAAGTCTGGCAAACTCATTGCACTCAAAACCATAGGCTGAAGGCTGCACAGGGGCCCAGTAAATCCCAGTAGGTTTCCAGTAGGAATTCTCAGGGCAAGACAGGTCCCACTGGGGTGGTCAGAGCTGGTTCCTAATTCGTACCTGTGGTGCCTGGGGCCATGAATGGTGTGTGAGAACACACTAGCTGACAAATTAAACAACAGATCTTACTGTGAAGAAAGAAATCAGGGCATCTTTTGGCTAATTAACTTTAAGGCAGCACCCCACCAGAAAAACAACCACCCACCAAAATTAATTTAACTAGGTCACCAAGAGCAGTATGGGGGAGCTGCCTGCACAGAGCAGGCAGATTTCCATGTCCCGCTTTTGCTGGTGGCCTCAGTCACTTCCCCCAGCACACTGCCTGCCCAACTCTGTGAACTCTGAGTGGGGAAATCTGCATGATTAATAAAAAAGAGGGTGAAAAAAATGTGTGTTTTGATGCAACATCCCTGTGCTGTGGCTGTGCACATCCCCTGTGCTGTGCCCTCAAAGCACTGTGGCCCCACAGTGCCCGTGGCAGCAGACAAAGGTTTGGGTGGCACAGAGCTCCTGCCTGCAGCCATCCTTGAGTCAGGCTAATGCCAGTATTGATAGGAGCATTTATGGATCAGCCAGAGGAACGTGATGGTGTCTGTACTGGGAGAATGAAGTGTCCCCCAGCATGTGTTCAACTCATCCCCACTGCAAATAGGCTGCAGGCAACACTTTTGGGATCCTTTGAAAGGATGCTGCCCCTCTGACCTTGGCAAAGAGAGGCTCCAGGGTTCTTGGGCCAAAGACAAGCAGCTGGCTTGCTTTAACAGCCCAGGGGCATTTTTTGCCCTTTGCCTTGTTGCAGCAGAGCTGGTCCCAGATCTGGGAATGCTGAGATTGGGGGATGGCTCTGTCACAGCTGGCTTTGGGGTCTCATTTTTCTCCTCACCATTGGAGCCCACGAACTGAAACGAGGATGGAGGGCCATGGGTGCCACCTTTGGTGACCAGCGTATGAACAGGGAGCTCAGTCCCAACAGCTCCCAGCAGAGCCTACTCCTGCCTGTATGAGAGCTAGGGACAGGGAGAGGCCAAAATCATCCTGAAATTTAGAGAAGAAGCCTGGGAAAATGGTGGGAAGGGGAGCAGGGCCACTTGAGGAGATCTCCTGGAGCTGTTACCAGCTGGGGCTGTGCACTTCAGGGAGGAGGTGGACTGCACGTCTAGTGGGACTGCAGATGTTCCACAGATGTTCCACTGAAACTGAATCCACTCAGGTTAGCTCAGCCCCCCATCCTCTGGGGATGCTCATGCTGATGAAAAGGACACCTGGTCCAGCTGGGGGACAGGTGCTATGGCTCAAACATACACTTGCATCTCTTTCCCATCAAGGAAGAAACCCGTCACAAAGGGTAAAAGTGGGGGCAGGATGCTTTATTTGGGGACCAAAAGAGTGAGCCACACTAAGCCATCCAATGTGAGAGGGATGGTTTAATCTGCTATATCTCAGCAATAAAGAACTTCCTTGTCACAGTGCCAACAAAAGAAAAGGCAACATCACCAGGAAACAATCCTATCTGCAGAACTCTTTTTTTATATAATTTGTTAATTAATGACTGCTGGGCATCACAAGGATTGTTGTTTTCTCTGATATGCTGATTTCTTCTGTCTCGGTGGAATTGGAGATCACAAAAATAAAAATTAAAAAAAAAAGAGAAAAGCTGCTTCTTCAGAAGAGGGAACAGGGGAAAAGTTTTAGTAAAGTCAGGAGAAATTTAATTGAAAGAATGAGTGTATTTCTTCTTCCTGAAGGGGTATTGTGTTCTTTTGCTATAGCAAATTGCTGGTTAAAGCGACCAAGACAAAACAAAATGGTTTTTTAATTATAGATCAAAGAGCAGGACGTTTCTGGAAGCCTACCCCAACTCATATTCCCAGGCAGGTCTCTGGTGAGCAGTGTGGCTGCAGGGGGCTGGCGTCACCCAGAGCAGGGCTGGGAGAGCAAAAACCACATGAGGAAAAGCCTAGAGGAAAAAATACTGGGATCTGCATTACTGGGTGGGAGTTTTGAGGTTTGTGAAGGGGGGAAGAGCTTCTCCAGCCATCATTTTCACTTGGAAGAGTAAGATTTTGCACTCAGGAATTGACCATCAGGTTTGGGGCTGTATTTGTAGCAGGTCCATCCTGTCCCAAACCAGCCCCTACAAGCAGAGCCATGCTTCAAGCAGCCCAATGGAGTGTTAATTCTCTTGCAAGGTATATGCTACTGAGTAAAAATCAACAAGGATTCCCTGCAAAACCCCATTTGTTGGTCCCAAATATATTTGTAAGACCAAAAAAATGCCCACCCTCTCTCCCTTCCCTGCCCACTGGGGCTCAGTGATGGCTTACAGTGATTATTGCTCTGCCTACCTGTACCTCACACACCTCATTGCCCACTAAGTGCCCACTGCTGTTTTTCCAAGCTGTACTGCTCTGTTCCAGTGCAACAGAAAAAAGGCTTTTTTAGCTGTTTTGTAGTCCACTGAATCCCTCCCATGCTATGGAGAGACAGTGAAGTGCTACTGAACCAGAGCCTCTGAACAGTGTCCTGGAGAGCAGAGCAGGGAGATTTCCACGTTCTGACTTCCCCCATCATTCTCATCTTCATGTCACCTGGCAGGAGTAAAGGGCCCTTTCTGACACCACTGGGGTTTGTTTTGACTCAGGAGTTCAGGGG
Source organism: Muscicapa striata striata (assembly GCA_030060385.1). Taxonomy (NCBI): domain Eukaryota; kingdom Metazoa; phylum Chordata; class Aves; order Passeriformes; family Muscicapidae; genus Muscicapa; species Muscicapa striata. The sequence goes on along the minus strand of JAREIS010000032.1, from coordinate 1,922,773 downwards.
ATGGAGAACCCTGCACACCCCCACCCGAGTACCAGCAAAATCCCAAGGGGACCCAACAACCCAGCCCTTGCAGGGCTCCCCTCTGCAGAATTCAGGCATTGAGAAGGGACAGGTGAGGCCCAGCCCACGGAAATCCCACTCTATGAGGTGGAAAGACAGACTTCAGTCTGTGTGACTTCAGTGTGTTTATCCACACACCATGTTTCGGCTGAGAGCATCACCTCCTCCCCATGGCAAGGGTCTAGGGGGTGAGCCTGCCTGAGCCCTGCCCAAGGTCAGGCTGTTATTCATCCATTTTTAATCAAATCTGCAGCTGAGGTTACAGCCTCAGCCTTTGAAATCACTGCAGAATTTCGCAGTGTGGCTCCAGCTTTGCCTCTTGCCACCTTTCCCGTGGGACTGCAGCCCCAGCAAAGCTCCTTGCTCTCCCCTTCAAGGCTGCTTTCAGCCCTTGATTGCAGCCCCCTGCCATTGTCCCTGGCTAAGCCATCACCACTGAAAGCCCCATGCCCTCACCATCCCCCTGCTGCCATGCTGGGGATGAACTAAGGGTGTCTGCTCTCTGCAGGCTGGGGTTTGGGGCTGGCACCCCAGTGCTGCTGCCTGGCACAGCCCCCCGAGTGCAGCGTGGGGCTCCCTCCCACCCGCTCGTGCCCTTGCAGGCTGGTGCCAAGGGCAGGAGGCATTGACATTCCCCCAGGGTTCTCACAGTGTAAAAGTAAACTTCACCATGTTATCCACTGATCTGGTAATTAATACCCTGGATTCCTTTTATTGGAATGAGCAAGGGCCAGAACATGCTGGGGGTTTTAATTAAGAGACGGGCTGGAGAACACTTTCTCCCAGTTTACCTGGGAAGGGACTGTACTGGGTGGAGGGTTGAGGTCCAGTCTGCATGGTGTGTGCAGTGCCCCGTGTTGGGTGCCTCTGGAGTGGTCCCAGCCCTGCACCCACCATACCAACCCATACATCTGCTCTACCTACCCATGCTCTACATCTAAGTGCCATGCCAGATCCCACTGGGTCTTTTTTTAAGTGAAATACTCTCAAGATCATTAAATATTAGGCACAAAATATTTTCCCTGCACTGTGCTCTGCTCCACAGCACCCATCCAGGGCAGGGAGGAGGAGAAATGCTCTACCCAGCAGAACCAAGGATGCCAGGGTCGTTTTGCTCCAAAACTGCTGTATCTGTAGTTGATCCCGCTGCTATTTTTAATACAGATGCCTTATTGAGATTCAAATGAATGTTTCAAATCCTTGCTCCTTTGCATAATTCTTTTTAATTAACACTTCAAAGGTTTGAACACAAGATCCATACTATTTCCCTAATGAAGTTGACTGAGCCTCCTTTCCCCCTAAGCTTCCCCAACACCCTGAGGGATGAAGTTGGGTTTGGGGCTGTCCCCTGTGTCCCCTCTGCAGGGGCATGGTGGCATTTGGGATCAGCCTCTGCAGAAACAGGAGCTAAAGGAGTAGAGGGGTCGATGACTACAGTGGCTACCATCACTCACCCCTCTAACCAGCTTGATATACCCTGGGCAGCCAACAGCCTGAGCTTGGCACAGGAATCATGGGGTTTGAAGTGAAAATGGTCAAGTTCACTGCTCCATCATCCCCTGCCCCAGCATCAACTGGTGCTCTAACACATTTTCACCCCACATTGAATAAAACCTCCCTAAAAGGAACATCCCTTCTCCAGGGTCACCTTTTGGTCACATTTTCAACTTTCCTTGCACATTTCAGAGGCACATTTCTTCCTTCTTAAATTGTATTTTAAAAATAAAACCTGGAATTTTCATACAATTGCATTCACTGGGAAGAGCTGTAGCTTTTCCTCAGCTGTACCAAGAGCTGGGAATGATAAAAAGTCCCAAGTATATAACAGAGACACAGGCACAAAAAAACCAGCCAGGTCCCCATCCCACCTTTCCCCCCATTGCCATACCCACAGGGTCTCCTTTTTTTGAGTGGGAGCATCCTCACTTTGCAGGATAGGGACTCCAAAGAACAGCATGGTTCAAAACCTAGGAAAATAAGCTTCAGCTTTAATTTCTGCAAGTGCAGAAATGATTAGACACAACAAATTGCATAATTAGCAGGATTTAATAAGAGACTGTCCCTGACATGCAAAGGAAGTGGGCCTTTGTTCATCTACAAAAGACATTAATTTGCAAATACTCTCAATAATATTTTTTTGTTATTTAGACTGATATTTTGAAAGTCTCCAATAAAATGAGAAATCTGGACTAAGCATTCCAGTTGCCCTTCCGAGTGCAGGAATCCAGCTTTGATGTTCTTCTTGATAACATCTTTTTAGAACCTTGACTGCATCAAATTAAATTCTGATTACCCTGATAGTGCAGTACAACTTCCAAATGTATTCAGGTAACTTTGTTCTGGAATGAAATAAGCGATTTTGGCAAGGATGCTTGCTAGGCAGCAAAGGGGTGAAGAGGAAGGAGCCCTGCCAGGGAAGCAGCACATCCCCAGACTCAATTTCAGCCCCAGCAAGCCAGGTCATTGGTATTGGGGGTTGTAGCAGGGAGGGGGACACAGGCAGACTCTGCAAAAGCCAAATTACATCTTTGGTGATTCACAAACCTCCCAGCACCAGAGCCCTGGACCATTTGCCTCTTCCAGAAGGGACATCCCAAAGGGATATGCCCTGGGGTGGTGGGTCCTCAGGGCATAGACCACAGCTGGCCACAGGACATGCTGTTAGTGCAGGACAGACACATCTGTGCACAGAAATCACCTCTACATGCAGAAAGGCACTTCCTGTGTCTTCCCTGCCTCAGTCCTGCTAAACTCAGATTTAAATCACTGATCTAGCTGTGGGCACAGGCACAGCATCCAAGGATGTCCAAGTGATGCCCAAGGCACAGGCTGGGATGCCTGTGTGATCCTCACCCAGTCCATTAGCAGTAGTGCTGCTCCCTGGCCCAAGCTTCACTCCATGGCTGGATGTTAGGATGAAAATAAGTGCAAATATTATTGTTGGCAGAGATTATCAACTCCCCACTGTGATTTAGGCATCTTTAAACTTCATGTTTTATTAATCCTCACTATACAATTAATGGCATCAAAATGTGATGTCTGCAAACAAAGGGATGCGCTGCAGCGTTATCTCTGTAAAATACAGGACTTGGGCACTTGATTGTAAATATGGAGGTTAAGGCATTATGTAATGGGGCTACACAAAAGATGAAGCTGGGGCCACCTGAGCAGGGATGTGGTTCTTTTTGCTTCCTGCCCATTCATATTCCCCCCAGGGAAGGGCTGGCTCCATGGAAAACTCGCTGTTTTCTCCCAGCTGTACTGGATAGCACCTCCTGTCCCCAAAACCTGTCTTTTCTGATTAAGGGTTCCTGTAGGACTTTTGCTGCCTAAGGAGACTTTCTTGTTGACCTGGAAGCTGGTGTGGGGACAGCTCAACAGCTGCTGCTGGAGCTATCCTCTCCCTCAGCAGCCAAGGTGGAACAATGGAGCAGAGGGACAAACTTCCTTGAAGCCACTGTTCAGGGATGAGCTTTGTTAAGATCTGGTAAGTGCCAGATGCCTCTGCCCAAATTAAGCTGGAAACGAGACCATATTTGAAAGTCATTAATGCAGGTTTTATTTAACAATAATTGTGAGGTAAAGAAACAGAAAAGAGGGGGGGAAAGAAAGGGAGGAGAGAGGGGAGAGAGACATCAAGTAGAATACAGTCACCACACATGGACATCATCTGTTGGTCCTTCTCCACCCTGGGCTTCACTGCCCACCAATGGGAGCAGCCAGTGCCTTCAGCAGTCAGTATAGAAATAAACCACACCGTGCCCAGGGCCCTGCAGGGGCAGTATAACCATACCTGGGTTGGGGTCTGTACCACTTCTGTAACCTTGTCTTCAGTTGTATTTATATCAATACCATTATGTGTGACAGCCCCTCCATCTGTCATGCTACCGTGGTTGGTCACAGTGTCACTTGCTGCATCTGATTGTGTGTGTGTAAAGGGAAATGTATCTGTGAATGTACATGTGTCACAAGGGAATTATTATGAGAAGTCACTGCTATGGAGCTAACTAAAAGCATTTTATTAGTGACCAAATTATGATCTAATGGTAATTAGTCAATGACTGAATGAAAATCAGAGACTAATCAAATAGTGAGTAATCAAGAATTGAATATTTGTTATACAGGGATTTGACCGTGAATTGAAGATTACTTAAATTATAATACAGACAATGATTTAAATTATTATTTACATGAAAATTTAGACAATGATTTAGTGCTCAAACACTCTGCTACTTACTCCACTTGTCATAATTAAACTATAGCTGGTTATGCAGAACTCTCACTAGCACACAATAGACTTTTAGGCCTCATGTACATTGCTCACATCTTTATAGATCCTAGGTGTTGAGCAAGGTCTCTCAGCCTCGAGGAGCCACCTTGACTGCTGGGTCTGCTCAAGGGAGAGCACTGCCATGCAGCTGCTCCTGTACAGGACAACTCAGTGGGCTTGTGGGGGCTACAGGTGTCTATAGCATACAGTGAGGGACTCAGGGTCGGTCCCCCTTTGGGCTGTGTGCATGTGTGCAGCTAGGGCAGTTTTAGTTCTGTCTTGTCCCAGCTCAGGCTGGAGGCATTGTCTCCTCATGAGAGATGACCAAGATTCCTTGTCTGACCTTGATGAGATCCTTGCCTTCTGCCAATATTTGCTGGGAGGTGGCTGCCCCAAGGAGTAAGCAGTAGCAGTGGGGCTGAGGGATGGAATGACACTGCCCCTGATGTCCCCAGCTTGACCACCTCCCTCAACAAGCTCCTGCACCTTTTAGAGCACAGGGCAGAGGGTGGCTGCAACAAGGAGGAAGTGGTAGCAGTGGATGCTGACATTGGTCGATGAAGAAAACACCTTCTCTGTCACTCTTGATGACTATGACAGTATCATATCAAGGGGTCCTCCTGAGAATACCTGCTGACAGGTAGATATAACTGCTGAGTCGTCTACAGATCTCACAGCTGAGCCCTCTGGCTGTCCCCCCATGCCCTGCATAGCACAAGTGGTGGAGGAGGCACTGCAGAGGCAGCCCAGGGTGATCCTGTACTGCACACTGCTGCCACTGGGCACCATCTCCTGCTGAGGGGTGCCCAGCCCAGAAGAGCAGGCAGCAGGCAGGCCAAGCACCTGCACCAGCCAGCACCCCAAAGGAACAAGAAATCCCTCTGTGTTCAGTACAGACTACGTGGGAGAATATGATAGCTGTGCTCTCCCAGGTGGGGAAATAAAGGCACAGAATAGAGAGAGAGGGAGGAAAAAGAATATCACCAGTCTGTAGATCTTGCATTGGTCCTGCTACATGGCATGTCCAGATCTGGGGTTGAGAGACGAAGAAGAGACAGAGGAGAGGAATGAGAGAGACAGGACAAGGGGGAGGGGAGGAAGGGGACATCCATTTCCTTTTATAATTCACCTGGGTTCATGCCTCTTATGCAAACCAGATTTTCCAGGCTGTTTTGTGTTTGTGCACAGCCATTCCCCAGGTAGTGACTTGGAGTTGGGGACTGAGCATGACTCTCAAGGCAGAGCAGGAGGCTGGCTCAGTGCTGCGCCACCTCTGCAGGATTTTCACTTTCCATCAGAACTTTCCTGTGTGAACAGTCAGAATATTTGAGATAAAACATGTTCAGGCCTGGCCATCCACTGTCCTGGAGCACCTTGCTTAGGATTGCATCCAGACAGTTCTGGAATATTTCCAGTGAGGGAGCCTCCACACCCTCTTCTGAGCAACCTGTTCAGGGCTTGGTCACACAGTAAAGAAGTTCTGCCTCACATGCAGGTGTAACTTCACGTGCATTGATTTCTGCCCATTGCCTTTTTCTTGTTGCTTGGCACCACCAAGCAGAGGCAGACTCCATTCATCCTCCTTCCTTATCAAGAAAACCTGCTCAAGATTAATTTCCTCCTCATCACTTTCTTTTTAAGTGGCTATTTTCCAATACCATTAACAGACAGAATTGTGATAAATTCCTGATGTCAATACATAGATTTCAAAGAAGAGTCTATTTTACAGCAGTAAAGAAACTGAATCCAAACAGAAAGGAAGAAAAAAAGCCCCTAAAGCTACTACTACTGCAGCCAAAAGTATGAGAGGTGCCCTCACGCATTTTTGTTTCTAATGACAAGTAGCTTTGAAATAAACTAATCACAAAAGCTTTAAATGTTTTCATAGAGGGGACAGGGCTTGCTTCTGACACCATTTTTTATGTTTGCAAGTCAGACTAATTAAAGGCTACTCACAGAAGGGAGGATTTTTTAAGGGAAAAAAGGACACAAACAGCAAGGAAAACATGAATGGGACTCCAGTGAAACAAGAATATTTGAGACTGGGAAATACAAACATGTACATTCCTGACCCACGAAGCTTCAACACAGAGCCAAAAAGAAGAAGTATAGATTTTGTAATTACTAGTATCTTTTTGACAGATAATAGTTTTAACTGTCTGATATTAAATAATATTAATTTTATGTTGAGTTAATTGAAATCAAAATTGTATTAAATGTCATTAAACTTTAAATTTGAAGTAACACACAGCTCAAAAGAGGTCTGTAGTTTCTGCTCTAATTCCAAACTCTACCAAATCTTGCTGGCTTGACTAGGACCCATGCAGCCCTGAACACAGTTATTCCTCCACTCTTAGCTGGCAAGAACTGAGCCTTCTTCCCAGGCCAAGTGTTGTTCCAGACACTGGGACCATCCAGAGGGACAAGTGCATCTGGCACCTCATGGTCACAGGAGCTGCAAGAAACATAACTATAGAAAAAACTTTTTAAAAGTTAAAAATAACCAGCTGCTGCCCTGGGGTTAAGGATGTGAAGCTCTTGATTGTCCTTTGTGCCCCAAGAATGATTTTTGTTCCCATTTAGTGATGTACAAACACTCTAGGGAAGAGATGAGCTGTACCTGCTGTCTCCAGAGCCTCTCTCTGGGTCAGGGCTCAGTCCCACATCTTGCCCTCCCATGGCAGTGTCTGTCCTGGGTACATCTTACATCATTTGGGGATGGTGGGCTCACAGGTTCACAGAGCTCTCAGTGTTACAAATGGATGTGGGGGTTTAGACAAGTCCTTGCCTTTTGCCCAGGCCTCTGGCAGCAGGCAGTAGCTTTATTGAGGCAACCAGCACCCCAAAACCCACTCTCATTCACAAGTTCTTTAATAATGGCTGATTCAGCCTATTGTGAAATGATTTATTTATTTAATAGACATAAAACTAACAGGCATAAGACTTAAACCAAACTAATACTACACAGGAATAAGGACAAAAAGAGAAAATACTAGTAGATATATACAGTGTGAGGTTAAAGGTACCTATTAACGTTACAGCTAGCAAAGAAAAAAATATAACTTAGGATTCAATGTATCTAACAATCCCAATGTTGGTAGGGCACACATTGAGATCCTTTCCTTCAATCCCCAGGGAAGCAACCATGGATTTATGTCCAAAGTCCAGGGAGAAGTCTTCCACATTTTCAGGGGGTGTGTTTAGAAGACTTCTACCGCTGTGATAACTCGTGTGTCTCTCATAGTTTGTAAAACAGCATTTCTCAGTCAAAAATATTTCTTTTATCTCTTCCCACATCTGCTCTGCAGACTAAGATGTTGATTCTTAGCTGAGACCTGAGCCCTTTTGGTGCCAGAGATGACCCCTTGCTGGGCCTTTCAGCCCCTGGGTTATCTCTTCGAAATGCATCACCCATCTGTGGTAGAGAGGAGGGGGGTACGACGTCCTGCCACAGTCAGCAAGGAGCAAAGAACACACCTGCTTTTCTCCTGAGACCACCTGAGCAGGTGATGCTCTGCCAGCATCCCAGCCCATCTGCATGGGTGTCTGATAAGGCTGTGCTTGCATTGCAAAGAAAGAACCTCACCCTTAAGGAAATTGCATTCAGTTAATGACATTTTCTGATTCAAGGGGGATTTTAAAACAAAATTATAGAAAGAAAGGAAAATTCCAGCTCTAGCCCTAAGATTTAGTGAAAAATCCAGGACCTCAAAGATATGGAGCCGTTTAATTCCCATCATTATATATTTGGCTTGCAAAAATGAAGGACAGAGCTTGCTAAAACCAGTGAGGAAATCGCTGGAACAGCTCACAAGAGGCTGCACATGCCTGGAGGAGAAAGGTGAGAAGGGCACGGTGATGAAGACGTCCAGCCTTCATCAGGGGAGCAGCGCGGTGCCTTCCTCAGAGCCACCACAGCGAGCGCTGCTCCTGCGCTTCGAGTATGTTAATGATGTTAATGATGAGTTCTAAGAAATAGTTTACATAACCACACCTTTTCTGAGGGAACTATGAATATGCATGGAGTAACCATATATTGTGATCTGCTGCGTACCGGTGTGCGTGAGCTGTTAGCAGGAGTGATCCCCGCACCCGGTGTGCTGAATAAAGCAAATATTACTTCAAGTCCGCTTCTTGGACTGGGTCTCGGAATTGTCTCTTGGCCCGGTTTGGGGCGACTCAGTGGCCGAGCCCCCCAGCCTGTCCCGAGGGTGCGGGACAGCCCCACTACACCAGCCCCTTTGTTCTGATGCCTGTCTAACTTAGGTCAAAGTTACAAGGTGCTTATATTGCTTGAGTTATATCAATATAACCTGATATCAATATAGCCTAAATCATGTTTTTTTAATATATCTATGTAACCTGCTACATATATAACCTGAATCACGGCTTTTTATAGCTATATAAACTGAATCATGGCTTTTATACCTATATAACTTGATATAAATAACTTTTTGTAACAGTGTAATGGTGTAACAGTGTATGGTTAACTAGTTGCTTAATGCTGAATAGATACAAAAGAAGAAAAAAACTTGCCGGGTGGAGAGCTTTAGAGATAGATAAATATAGTACTAATGAAAAACTGGCAAGTGCAAAGCCAATTAGGCACAAAATAAAGAATTTAGGCCAGTTAAGACCAGACAGACCAAGGAACACCGTAAGTGCTCCAAAGACAAAGTCGAAAAGTTCAGATGCAAAGAAGATCTTAGACCTTCATCAACAACCCCCAACGACCCTCGAACTGGGGAGGTTCAAGCACAGTGCAAAAGAACCATCTGATAACCATGAGCTCACACTATGTAAATTAGTTCCAGCGCACGTGTGATGATCTCATAGTGACATAGTAACACTAAGCAATACTTACTGTATAAATATACCACAGCACTCGACAAAGGTGGGTGAGTTATGTGGAGATATCCTCCTCACCACCAGCACTGCAATAAACAAATTCTGCTCTACAGACATCAGTCTGTGGGCATCAGTTCTCAGTGTGCATCACCCACTGCAGGGAGCAGCAGGGACAGGCGGGGAGACCTGAGCCCTTGCACAGCACGGGAAAGCCCAGGGGGCCCATCCAGACCTCTCCCCACCCTGCTGCCCCCACCTCCCCCTAACACTGGATCAAGATTTGATAAAGATGGCAACCTGCTCACCCTGCAGCAACTTCTAACTCAGGACTTGTTATCTTTTGAAATCACTTAGGGAGTTAATATAATTGTAATGGCCCAGGCCTGGATTTCTATACCTTCTGTGAAGGGAAATTGGCAAATTTAGGTATTGTTAAGTTTCCTGCAGGTGACTTAGTTGTTGTAGTAATTATAAGGATCAGAAGAACATAATACGCCTTATTACGGATGTAGTTTTCTTGTCAAAGGCAGCTGAGAAACTTTTCTCTGTGTGTCATTTTGTAAGTGAAGACGTAAATAATCTACAAGAAGTCAGTATGCTTGCATGCCATTTCAGTTAAGAAAACTTCTGTCTCATTTTGAGCTTCTGGAAATTACTTAATTTGTCCCTTAGCGTCTTTGTAAATGCAAACTATTAATATTAGAAAATGGGTTTTACTGAATCATGCAAACATTTTTTGCTTTTATTAAAACTGGCTTTGTATTTTCAAGTAAACTGCAGATTCTGACAGGACTTTCTTAGAGAAATCTAAGGTTAACCATGTGATTGTTGTATGCTTCTGGATCTAGATAGCATTATATAATTCCTTACTTTAACACTGCTTAGCAAGATCTAAACTCTTCAGAGGAAATACTCATGTATCATATAGTTTATAAAACTTGACATGTAAGATGTATAACACCTTTTCAAAAACTTTGATTTAGAGTTGTTGAGGGTTAGGTTTCTGAGTCCAACCATGCCCCCAGCATTGCCAAGGCCACCTCTAACTCATGTTGCAACACATGTGACATCTACACATCTCTTAAACCCCTCCAGGGGTGGTGACTTCACCTTTACCATGGACAGCCTCTCTTTCAGTGAGAAATTTTCCCCAGTATCCAACCTGAGCCTCCTGTGGTGCAACTTGAGCCGTTTCCTCTTGTCCTGCCCCTTGTTTCCCCGGAGAAGAGCCCGAGCAGCTCCATCCCCGGCCGCACCCTCCTGTCAGGGAGTTGTAGAGAGAGGGAAAGTGCCCCCTGAGCCTCCTTTTCTCCAGGCTGAGTCCCCCAACTCCTTCAGCCGCTCCTCATCATTTGTGCACCAGAGCCTTCCCCAACTCCGCTGCCCTTCGCGGGACACGCAAAGAAGGGCACACATACGGTAGTGGGCTGAGAAAACCTGGGAAAAAGGGAAACATCGGAAAACCAACGTGAAAATTATTGTTTGCAAGCGCAGGCAGGTCCAAGTGCGCTGGTGCGAAGGGCAGGCGGCGATGACAGGAATTGCTGAGGCTCTCTGACACTGCCCAGGAGCCAAAGCGCATCCCCGCTCCCGCGGCCGATTCCACCCAGCCCCGGGAGGGCTGGGGCTGCTGCAAGGGGCGGAGGGGCCGCCCCGATACCGGCCCCGCAGGCGGCTCCCCGAGCGCTGCTGCCGGCTCGGTTCGGGTTCGGGGCACCGGGCAGGCGAGTGTGGGGCTGGTGGCCGGCGAGCTCCGGCATGGAATTCCCAGTTCCCAGTTCAGTCCAGTGGGTGTGAATTTTCAAGAACGATCTTCCTGCCCCGTCCGTTCCCATCCCGCGCACAGCGACTTGTATTTCAAATATTTTATTCAGTGCTAAAATAACTTCCCACTTCACGAGCAGCCGCGCCTTCGCCAGGCTCGATCCCGGACTCGGCTGCGGGGGGAGAACGGGGCTGGGGGGCAGCGGGACTTGGGGATCAGCAGAGCCCCGGGGCTCCACAACCACCAAACCTCCATGCGAGAGGGGTGCCTCACACCCCTCCGCGTGAGAGGATCTCTTCAACAGGGTTTTGACAAGCAGAATTTGAAGAGCCAAACTGCTGATGTCACGTTTGACATGATACTAAGAATCGGACTGTCATCATACACTGTCTATTGCACCAGCTGGGGGACTTCAAACCTTTAAGAGTCCCTGTTAGAATGAGGAAATTTTGGGGGTCCACTGCAGTTTCTGATTGTGATGTCATATTTACTGTGTAACAGAACATGAAGTCTAGTGTTGGCTCTGGATGCATGGTATAAATTGGGAGCATTCTGGTTTTGTGAAGTGTCAGGGTAGATGAGAAGAACAATTTTCCTCGACCAAATAAACATGCACAAGGTAAGTGGGTTTGAGAGGAAAGATATGTGCTAATGTCTTTACAAATAATTTAATGGGTGAAGGTATGGGTGCTAAAGTGTTTGATATGGGTCTTAATGTCTCTACTGAATTCAAGCAGCAGGTTTGTTGCAGAGCCCAGAGAGTTTGGCTCCTGAGATAAAAAAGGGTCTGCACAAGGCTGAACTCCTGAAGTTTGGGGTAAAACAGTAGGTTCAAGGGGGGATATGGGGTAGGCAGTCTGGGTAAGCTGTACCTTCCTAGTACCTCAGCCAGTGGGGAAAGGAAGAGGGCAACTTGTGGCCGGGAGTTTAGGATAAAAGGAGGCTGTGCTGTCCGAAACCCACAGGGAGAAAATTCCATGGGTGTGTGCCCCAGTGGTCTCTCTCTCTTTATTTGAATAAAGTTGAAAGACTCCTCTGTCTCATTTTTTTGACATATATGTCTACAATTGGTGGATTTTCCTGACAGGTTCGTGTGTATTTCACTGTACAAAAGACATCACTTTTTATCCCTTGGTGTGCTTGGTTTGTGGAAACCAGTCTGCCCCCTGCAGAGAAGAAACGTCTTCTTTCTTAAAACAGAGTGAGTGTGTTTACAGAGCCCCGAAAATTGACAACAGCATGAGGGTACTGGTGGTAATGAAGATGGAACATGAAGATCCAGGGACAGACTATGAAGGGGGTAAGAAATACCCCAGAGAGGGGCAGGTTCAGGTGGCTCCTTACACACTGGTGTGGGCCTGGAGCTCCATCCATGGCTGCTGGAGGTTCCTCAGCGTTTCTCTGGGGCTGTTGGTGTCTTGGCTTTGTCCTGGGGCCTACACAGAGAGGCTGTGTAGACCCTGACACGGAGGGATGAGGGACACCCTTCCCTGGAGGCCCTGGGACCCCCTGAGGGGCTGTGGGGACCCTCACACGGATATGGAGGATATGGAGACCTTCCTGTGGAGGTTGTGCGGACCCCACACAGAGACTGGGGAAATCCCCCCAGGAGCCCTAGGAACGATCACATGGAGGGATGTGTGGGACCCTCCCTCACACCAAGGGATGTGTGAGGCCCTCCCTCATATCGAGGGATGTGTGGGACCCTCCCTCACACAGGGGCTGTGGGGACGCCTCTCACACGGAGGGATGTGTGGGATCCTTCCTCACACGGAGAGATCTGTGGAACCCTCCCTCATACAGGGGCCGAGGGGAATCCCCCGTCACACGGAGGGATGTCCCTCACACAGGGGCTCTGGGGACGCCTCTCACACAGAGGGATGTGTGGGATACTCCCTCACACGGAGGGATGTCCCTCACACAGGGGCTCTGGGGACGCCTCTCCCGCGGAGCTTTGCGGGCTCCGTGCGCGCAGCGGGCCCGGCTGTGCGGGAGGCTCCGGCCGCGCGGGGGCGCTGCCCGCCCGTGCACGCCGGTTTCCCCGCAACGCGGCCATGGCGGGCGCGGCGCGGCTCGGGGTAGCGCCGTATGCCGCTCCCGGGACCCCGCCGTGTACCGCTCCCGGGACCCCGTCCGCAACCTGCGCCTACGGTGAGCGTCTGCCCGGCCCCGGCCCGCCTCCGCTGGCCCGCAGAGCCCTGACGCTCCGCTCCTTCCCCGCAGGGTCCGTATCCAGCGGGTCGCGCCGGCCGGGCCTCTCCTGCCGCGGGCGCCGGCGCCGCTCGCCGGCCCCGAGCGCCCGGGCCGGGCCGACCGCGCCGACAGTGAGGGGGCGGGAGCGGGAGCGGTGCCGCTGCGGGTTACCGCGGCCTCTCGCGCAGGCGCCCAGAGAACCCCGGAGGACGAGCAGGAGGAGGTCGAGGTGGGGTGGCAGGAGAAGCTCTTCAGCCAGGTGGGTGCGGTAAGGAGGCAGGAGGGACTTGGCGGAATGGGTCAGATCGGAGGGGATCACTGGGGTCACCCAGTCCGACTCCCCTGCTCCGGCAGGGAGCCCAGAGCACGCTGCTCGGGCTTGTGTCTAGCTGGCTTTGAAATACCTCTAGTGAGGAAAACTCTACGGCCTCTCTGGGCAGCCTGTTCAGTGTTTGGTCACCGCACGGGGTGACCGCAGAGTTCTTCCTCGTCTTCAGGTGGAACTTTCTGGGCATCAGTTCTGCCCATTCCACTTGTCCCATTGCTGATCCCCATGGAGCACAGCCTGGACCATACAGGGATGAGGTACCCTCTCAGTGCCTCTTCTCGAGCCTGAACAGTTCCAGCTCCCTCAGCTTTTCATTGTCAGAAAGGTGTTCCTTGATGAACTTTGTCACCCTCTGCTGAACCTGCTCCAAGAGCTTCATCTGTCTCCTGTCCCGTCCAGAACTGGACAGGCTTGGGAGAGCTTCCTGACACCCCTTTTCTGCACCTCACGGTGGGGTTCCTTGTTTCAGGGTGAGCTGCTGTGCCCAAGGCTTTCCAGGTGGGCATTAGTGGTGCTGCTGGCTGCCACATACCTGAGCAGTGTTGGAGCTGCTCTGGAGCTTGGGTTATTTGCTGGCATTCCCAAAGGGTCTTTCCTATGGGGTGGCTTTGCAAAAAAACTGAAAAATAATTGTGGCTTTGCCAAAGCTGGTGAAAGGCAGCCATTGTGTGTTATCTGTGGTGCTGTCAGTTTGAGGTGGATCTGTACCTGAACGAGTCAGCCTGCCAGACTCCCCTGGACTGGCAGTACCATGAGGAGATCCAGAAACTGGAGAAGGCTGGAGGTCGGAAGAACTGTCGCATCTTCACCTACACTGACCACGACCGATTCACCAACCTAGAGGAGGTACCAGCTCTTAGTTACTCAGTGTCTGTCAAAACTTCCAGTCCTGCTGCAGAGGGAACATTTCTTGGTTCTCAGCCAGACAGATACTCTGAGTTCAGGAACACACACTGCTGCAAAGCAGTTTCCCCTGGTGCCCCAGACTTGGGGTGGGATGTCCCTGGTTCAGAGCAGTGGTCAGGACAGCCAGAGGGACTTGGCTGTCTAGGAGCACTGCTCCACAAGAAGCTTGCTGGGTGGAGTGAGCTGTATTTTGCCACCAGAACAGTGAAGGAATTCTGCAGTCATTTAGCAATTTGTCCTTGCATGTTGTATGCATATCTGTTCCCTCCTCCAAGAGGAGAGCTGTGTTTGGGTCTTAACTGTATGTCCAGTTAAGCTAGTTCCTGTCTGTTCTTCCAGCTCTGCCAGAAGGTAACAGACTTGGATCATGAAGTGCCATCGTATCTGGTCGAGAGGATGGCCAATGTGAGGAGGAGAAGACAGGACCGTAGGCCTGTGTGAGTTCAAACTCAGGCTTGGAGCTTGTTCATGCAGGTTTTGTGCTGCTGGTGTCCCAGCTGTGGATCAGCCTGGTCCGTGGGAGCTGGTGGCTTGTGCAGTTTCACACGTGTAATCCAGCACTGTGACTCCTCATCATGGTGGGTTTGGTGCTGCTGAGATGAGCTGTGACTGGTGCTGTTCTGTTGTTGACAGAGAAGCAAGTTCTCTGAAGTCAAAAATCATCACCTGGGAACCTTCAGAAGAATTTATAAAGAACAATCATGTAATTAACACACCTGTCCAGACCATGTACATCATGGGGGACTTGGGACCTTATGGGAAGTAAGTAAAATCCTGAAGTAATCATGATTTCCCAAAGAGAATCCATCTTCCCTCCTTACTCAAAACTCCTGTTTCTTTCATTAGTTGAGAGGGGAGAATTCCAAGAGCTCAGTAACATGGGCTGCAACTTCTTTCTGCTTCCTTCTTCAGTTGGGAGGTAGCTGAGTGTATACTTCCAAAAGGCTTCTAAACCAGTGTAGGAAAGTGTGTATGTGTTCTCTTCTGTACCCCCAAGTTCCTTTACCAGCTCTGCTGTTCCAGAGCATGAGAGTGTCCGTGTTCTCTGTTTAGAGTGTGTTTTCCTGGTGTTCCTCCTTCAGGCTTGGTCACAGGGAGTATGAAAATGTGCTTTGCATGATCAAGGTGGATGGCAATGGGGTGATCACAGTGAAGCCTGACTTCAGTGGCACCAAAGGAGCCTACCGGTGAGTGGGACAGGGCTGGGGCTCCTCCTCCTGGGGCTGGGGACTGAAATGGCTGTTTCCTGGTCACCTTTGGGCAGGGGATCAGCATTTAAATTGAGAAATATTTCATTTATTTCAGGGTTTTTAAGAAAATATTATTGTGTGCTTACACTCAGTGTCACTCTGTGTGTGCTATGTGGGGCTTTGGTGCAAGTCTCTAGGGATGCAGGTCATCACGGAATCATGATTGGGTTGGAAGGGACCTTAAAGCCCATCTCATCCCACCCCCTGCCATGGGCAGGGACAAATTCCACTAGACCAGGTTTGTCTAAACTCTGTCCAAACTGGCCTTGGGCACTTCCAGAGATGGGACAGCCGTAGCTGCTCTGGGGAACCTGTGCCAGGGCCTCACCACCCTCAGAGGGTAAAGTTCTTCCTAATATCCATCTAACCCTGCCCTCTGTCAGTTGGAAGCCATTCCCCCTTGTTCTGTCACTACATCCCTTGTAAAATTATGTTATGCATACGGTGGATACAAGCAAATCTTCCATTTTGAGGGAATGGTGCTGGCGGGCACTTGGGAGTGAGGGGAGGGCTGTGAGTGCCGTTGTCTCACTTCACTGGCTGGATAGAGGGGACACTGCTGTGTCAGGAGGGCCCCATTCATACCTGTCCCTATTCTCTGCATAATGGGGGAGTTTTTCCCATGTGTTTTGGGACTCTGCAGGATCGAGCTGGATGGAGAGAAGCGAGAGGTGTGGGAATACACTATTGAGAATGCATCTGCCCAGGTGCAGCCAGAGGAGGAGGAGCGTGAGCAGCGTGTGTTCAGAGATGTAAGTAGTGGCCATGGAGCATATTCACTAGTTCTGAGTGACAGAGGCAGCTCAGATCATCATGGAAATGTAACTGCTGGTGTTCTGCACACCTGAAGTGACAAAAGGTCACTGCTCTGAGCCTCAACATGCTCAGGGAGCTGAGAACTACAGCAAAGACTCCCTGCTTCATCCCTTATTCCTTAAAGAGACCTTGTCTGTAGTTGTCTGCCTCTGGCTGCAGTGATTTAGGGAGTGAGAATTGATGAAAGAAATCACCCAACTCCATGCCTTCCTAGTGTCACCTGCCAGTGTTTTTCCTTCCCTTTTGAGCAGTGGGAAAACCCTTTCCCTAATCTTTCTCTTGTTGCCTGTATATTTATTAAATGATGTCTGGTTACCTGTAATGTCCTTGGATATTGAGATCCCATTTCACATCTTGATTTTTCTGAATTGCCTTTTTGTCTCATGACAGTTCATGAAAGTACTTTTTGGTTTAGGCTTTTATTTGTGCATTTCCTTACTAGTTTTGTGGTCACCAAAGAAATAATGATTTCACTACACTGATCTCTGCCTGGCCATTTCCTTGGAGTAGTTTGTACCTGTGTTTTTCAGATATCATTTAAGATTTGATTTTTCAGAGCTTCTTTTCCTTTAAAACTGGCCTTGGAGAACCAAAGCTGAAGTTCTGTGCAGTGTTAGCAGTTATGCATCTTTGTTGTATTAGATACTTCTATTCTCCATATTTGTTGTAACAACCTTACGTGTGCTAAGCCTAGTAATGATTTGAGTTTAAATTATATACAGTTTAAATTTTGCAGTACATAACAGCAGATATAATCAAAATGCCACTTTTGTTGTTGTTGTTGTGTGTGTTTGCAGCTGTACGGGCGGCACAGGGATTACCTCAGTGAGCTCGTGGGCTCAGACTTTGAAATGGTGAGTTCCAGAGGCACTGGCAGGGGCTGGGGCTCTGTTGTCTCTGGGGCCTGGTGACCTGGTTCACACAGTTACCACTTGCAGCACAGTCTCCAAAGACTGTTTTGCTGTGGAAGGGGGTTGGCAGCTTTTACCATGTGGCTCTAAGCAGAAAACTGGGTCAGAAGGGACAAGTGGCAGTGGATTTGGGGTCTGCAGATATCCATCCTGCCCATTCAGGGCCTGCTGAACACTGCAGTATCTGTGAGGCAGTGCCTCAATGCCTGTGATTGTAGCACTTTGAGAAGGAAGGAGGGTTTATGTCTTCAGGGACAGTGATTGCTGTTAACTTCTTCAGGGTCAAACACTTTGTGCAGATAAACAGCCCCTCTCACAATCAGATTCTTGCAGTTTCCATTCTCACTGAATTATGCAACTGCAATCTTTTTTTGCTCAAATACTGTTTGCCAATACAGTGAATACAAATCAGTGAAATACAATACAAAGTGAAAGTTATGCTTTCCAGTACTTTGATAGAGTGTCTCAGTGCTTCCCCCTGCTCCCTCATCTTGGGCAAATGCAGGAACATGACAGAAGCAGGACTGTGATTGCTGCAAATGACTTCACACAGTATGTTACATCAATTTTGACATCTGTAAGAGACCTGTTTACAGAACAGTAAATTCCTGCGGGCTGAGTTTTGAGGGATTTGGTCTCTTTAGAACCTCTCTCCAGAGGGACTGTTCACTTCTGGAAGTGATAGGACAAATTAAACCTCTTCCCTGGCCAAAATGGTAAATCATTCATGTCCCAAAACCCATGAAATACCTGTGTGAGATACTGTTGGGAAGGGACTGTTGAGGTTGCACCAGTGGTTGTTGAGCTCTTTATCTTGTTTATCTGCTAATTTTTCCAGCCTCTTCCTGGTACTCTGAGACTTTTCATAAATGGAGAAATAGGTGAGTCTTTATTCTAGACAGTAATAGGGGCAAATGTGGGTGTGCTGGGATGGCTGAGGGTATGATCCAAGGATTCTTGAATCCCTAGATTCAAGAGGCCTTAGAATCTTTTACTTCCTTCTTCTCCTCTGTTTCCTGCAGACTAATCCCTTGAGAGGCATTTATAGGTTGGAGGTTACAAATGCTGTAGCTGTTTTAAGAAGGCGTAGATGTGAAAAAAGGAGAGCAGATTGCTATAATCTCTATTAACTTCCCAAAGAAACCAATTAAATGTGTGAATTCCCTCATCTGGTTAGGGATACAGGGACAGGGCTAGTCTGGAGAAGGAGTCTTCTCTGTGAGTTATCTCCTTGCTTTGAAGATTTTTCCCAGCTTCCAGCAGTAACTGATTTTCCTTGAAGTTGTTGGTGGAGGCTCTCCCAAAAATCTACAGTGAGTGTTACAAGAATTTGTGTGGAATCAAAGAGCTGAAGTTCATTCTCTCTTCCCAGTTTCAGCTCAAGGCTATGAGTATGACAACCTTTATGTGCATTTCTTCCTGGAGTTGCCTAACCGTGAGTATTCACATTCCACCCGCATTACAGCAATTTAAGAGATGAAACAGGCTTTGGCTGGTCCATCAGACCAGCTCTGCTGGGAGTCAACAAAAATTGATGTTGAGATGTTGAGCCTGGGATCTAGTCAGGGGCCTTCAGAGCTTAGATGGCAGAACTCAGCTCAGGCTGGGATGTAGAGGTGGTGGTGACCAGTCTATCCAAACTTCCTGATTTTGCAGAGAACAGCCTTCCTGTGCTCCCCACCACAGTGACCTTATCTGATTTCAGTGCTTGCCATTATGTTTTGTGCTGATACTAACATATTAAATTTTGATGGATAAATAAGGCTCCCAGCACTTACATGCATACCTGTTGCATGTATAATTCTCCTAAAGCTATAGCTCTGCCTCCCCTCTCTGTATATATCTGTCAAGATACCACTTCTGCTACTGTACATTTAGATAAGGCTCTACTTTTCTCTTGACATGAGTTGGTGCTTTTCATGGACAGTTCAGGATGTTCTAAAGAGCAGTGCCTGGAACTGGATAGGGAAAAATCATATGAGAAACAGAGAGAGCTGAGGAGGATCAGTCTGGAGGAGGCCTAGAGGGAACCTTCTCACTCTCTACAACTCCCTGACAGGAGGGTGCAGACAGGTGGGGGTCAGGCTCTGCTCCCAGACAAGTAACAGGACAAGAGGAAACAGCCTCAGTTTGCACCAGGGGAGATCTGGGTTGGACATGAGGAAGAATTTATCTATGGAAAGGGTGGTCAGCACTGGAAGGAGCTGCCCAGGGCAGTGGCAGAGTTTCAGGTGTCTGAGGAATGGCACTCAGTGCTCTGGCCTGGTTGACAAGGTGGAGATTGGTCACAGGTTGGATTTAATGATATTGGAGGGCTTTTCCACCCTCAGTGGTTCAGTGATTCTCTGAATGTCAGGGTGGGTGATGTTACTTTTTACCCCAGTCATCAGGGACTGACATTCTGCTTTGAGCTGCTCTAGTTTGTGAGTTTGGCCTCACCCCAAGCCTTCATCTTTTCCTGTCCCCCCCCAGAGTGGTCAAGCTCTCCTTTCCAGCAGCTCTCAGGAGTGACGCAGACCTGTGCCACCAAGACAGTGGGCTGGGTAAGGACATTTTCAGACCTGCAGAGCAATTTGAACAGGCAGTCTCTGGAGTGGGACATGTGTAACAAACTACAGATATATTCAGCAAAGGCCCTGAGTTGAGGACTCCCTTCAAGACCAGAGCGTGTTTGGGTTTCTCCTTATTCTAATTATACTTGTCATTTTTTCACCGTCTCCAAATAAAACTAGACCAAATAAAACTATTCCAAGTCATTTTCTGGAACCTCACTTTTTTATTCATTCTTGCTTTTATTCATTCTTCATCAAAGCCTTTGGAGCTTTGATTTTTGTGTTCTCTAATGCTCTGAGGTAACCAAGCATTGTTCCAACTTGCCTGGGGCAGGAATGTGCAGAGTCTCTACATTGACTTAGAATTTTATAATCTTTTAAATGTATTTTGTAAGTTTTCATATTACAAAAACAATTATCATACAGCATTTCAGTAATACCACTGTTTGAGGTACTGTGCTTGGTTGTAAAGTTTGAGACTGCCCTGTAGTTATGCAACTGACTGAATTTTGCTTTGAGGTGTGTCATTCACCTTTTCCATTATTTTCAACATCCTGTTCCATTGATGTGGCAGTAAGGAGTGTATGCAGGTTCATCCTGCAGTCCTGTGTTTGTTAGTGGGATGTAATTGATCTTTTTGGGCAGCATTACCTGCTTTCTACCATTAGTTCCTTTCTCCTAGCTCTCTATGCCCTCTGCAATGCTGGTGCTGAATTCTCTTGTCCAGGAATGTAACCTCTGCCCTGTTCTTTTTCTAGGATAAGGTGGCATACTTCTGCTACCCCTTCACTGTGGAGATGTTTTACACACAAGAAGATGAAGGTGTGTTTCCTAGTTACTCTGAAATCCTTTGGTCCCACTGTAGCCATCATGCTGTCTGTCCTGTTGGAGATGAAATGTTTCTGGTTCAACAAAATTCACCCTGCCACCGCACAGCTCCTGGACACATCCTGTGTTTGCCCAGGAATCCATTAGCATTTTTATGGATTCATTGATGTTGCCCTGTTTCCAGGCTGTAGGCAGCTTTATCAGGTTGGAAAACTGCTTGGATCTTGGCTTGTCTCTTTAAACATGGCGTGCAGGGCCGTGTTGCTGTTCCTGGTATGCTGCACAGAGCCCTGGGATGCTGCAGCTGAAGAACCAGGCAGCTTTTTTATACACAACTAAAGCTCTATGCTGAGTCTTACATTTGTAGACGTGCTCAGTGACCTGTATAATCCCTAGATAGTTCATGTCACTTTGAAACTTCAGCTCTATTTTAAGCTGGGCTTCTCTGCTGCCTGTTCCTGCTGCTTCCTCACCAATCCTATTGCTCTGTGGATACAATTGCTAGGGACAGCTCTGTGGCATGCCTTGCCACTTGAATCCAATGTACACTTTGGATCTGGGTATTCAACCAACACTAATGAATTTTCAGACTAGAAGAAACGCAGAGAGTTTGTTTCACTGTGGAAAAAATAAATCCTTGGAGAGATGTAGGAGAATCCAAGTTAATATTCCCGCAATAACAGTGGGAAAGGTCAGAGATAAACAGGTTCTGCTGTTTGGCTTCAGATCATTCACAAAATGTTGTTTTGTCTGCTCAAAGATAATTGACAGCCCAGTCTGGACGTCCTCTTAAAGAATTTTCCCCATTTTTTTTCATCAGTAATTCTGTTTTCAGCCTCAAATACGAGGGTTCAACTTTTATAGGGGAAAGCTAATCAACCATAAATCTTTGTTAGTCATTGTAGGAGAAATACAGAAAGGACTGTGGTGGAAGGGTGCTGGAGTGTGTCCAGAGAGGGACCAGAACTGGGGAAGAGTCTGGATCACAAGGAATAGCTGAGGGAGCTGGGCAGGCTCAACCTGGAGAAAAGGAGGCTCAGGGAGGACCTTCTCACTCTCTACAATTCCCTGACAGGAGGGTAGAGCCAGCTGGGGTTGGCAGAACAAAAGGAAACTTCAAGTTGCTCCAGGGGAGGTTCAGGCTGGACAGTAGGAGGCATTTCTTCACATAATTGGTGTCAGGCAGTAAAAGGGGCTGCCCAGGGAGGTGATGGAGTCCCCATCTTTGGAGGTATCCAGGGAATGACCGGAGGTGGCACTCAGTGCTCTAGTCTGGGTGACAAGGCGGGGATTGGTCACAGGATGGATTTGATGATCTTGGAGGTCTTTTCCAAGCTAAGTGTTTCTCTGATTCTTTGGCTTCTTACTAGTGGAGTTGGGCATTTAGCATTCTTTTTCTCAATGATAGTCTCCTTCTCAAAGCTGTGACCTGCTCCCCATCTTGCAGACAGTCTCCCTCAGTGGCCTGTTCTCTACTTTGAGGTCCTATCCCTGGATTTCTGGCAGAGGTATCGTGTGGAAGGATATGGGTCCTTGGTGCTGCCAGCATGTCCAGGTAAAGCATCCTTGGGACATTGTGTTAATTGTCTGGGAGAATGAGTTGAGTGGTCCTCTTAGGAAGTGATTCAGCCAGTCCCAGGGATTTGGTGTACTGAAGGGAGCAGTCAGCTGTCTGGGATGCAGCAAAGAAGGATGTGAGGTGCATGTTGAATTGCTGTCCTCGATCCTTTGATACTGCCATGACAACATGTGGTGTGATAAAGCTCTGGGGTGATGCTGTGCATCCATCTTTACAATGGCAGTAGCCCTCTGTGTCCCACATGGAACCTCTGTGTGTTATGAGGAGATGCTGCTGTTGGGCAGAGGATACTTTCAGCATTGGGATGGGCTGGCTCAATGGGAATATGCTTTTAGAACATTTCTGATACTGTGCAGTGTTTCCATTTCCAGACAGCTCTGTGTTGGGTCAGCAGGCATCCACCTGCCTTTGCTGTCCTCTGTGTCTGAATAAATCACAGGTCACAAAAGCTAAGCTGTCCTCTTGTCCTGGGCCAGGTGTCCACATGCTGACCATCCCTACCTGGCGTCCTGTGGGTCTGGGAACTGTTGCTGAAATGAGGAGGTTTTTCATCGGGGGATCTCCTGAGCTGGAGGACTTAACCTACATCCGGACACCATCGACCTTCAAGGTGGGCTCAGCTGCAGAGTAGCCTCTTGCCAGGACGGGGTGCATTTTGCTCTTGGGTTCAGGTGTCCATGGTCAGCCTGGACCAGATTTGAACAAGGATGAGCTGCTGGTCCTGTCTCTCTTACTAAAGAAATGTCTCCTCTGTGAGTCTTGTGATCCTGAGCAGAGGAATGAGCAAACACTGAGGCAGAGCTGTGCCTTCTGAAGAGTGAGCAGGTTAGGGAAGTAGGGGAGCATGGACCAAGGCCTTGGCTTACCCCTGCCTATAAAGTGTTTGTGATGTCAGCATTTGGTACCGGCTGTGGACTTCTCCTGTGAGGAATTTGGACTGGAACAGCTTCCTGAAGCAAGAAGCTCATGGATGTGAGGCAGGTAGAAACTTCATGTTCTTCAGAAAGTTGCAGAGGTGGCTGCTGGTGTAATGAGCAGGGTGATGTTAGTGGCAGCGTTGTGTGGGAACAAGTCTTGTTGAAAACCTGCCCCAGCACTGCACTGCACTGTCAGCTTGCAAGTGTTTAAGTCCTGCCCTCAACACAGCCTGGAACTATGTGCTCTTCTTTCTGACCTTGCAGGGAAGAGAAGACTGTGTCCACAGGAGTTTGTGCTCTGGTGGAACACGCTTGTTTTCACTGTGGGGTTCTCTAACCTGTGCCATCCCTGCAGGGAAAGCGCTTGAGCCGCTTTGGTTTCCGGACAGAAACCACAGGCAGCGTCACGTTCCGGCTCTATTGCCTTCAGCAGTCCAAGTGAGTGCAGCAAAGGGAGTATGAGCTCTATAAACCCCATCTCCTGTGCTGGTTTTGGCAGCCCTGACGTGCTGGTGTGCTTCTGTGCAGAGCCTTTCTGGAGAACAGTGCCCTGAGGCAGCGCATGCAGAGTGTGCTGGACCGACTGGGAGGCTTCAGCCAGCAGAACTCTGTCTACAATGTTTTGGGTAGGGCCTTCAGTGTCATTCTGTCTTGGTGAGCTTTTTTCCCCCTTTTTACAGAGTGGGCTGGATATTTCAGGGTAATCCATTTCTGTGGAAGTAATTCCCTTCCCTGTGAGCTTTCCAAGTCTGTGGCAGAGATTAAATGATCTGCTCTGAGCTGGAAGCTTCAGGAGGCATCAGCTCTGAGGAGGTAGAAGGGATAACCACTGTGTGAGGGCACAGCCTGGACTGGGATGCCCACTCTTGCCTGGCACTGGGCAGATCTGGTGGCACTAAGGCACAGGCTGTCTCTGATTCCATTGTGTATAGAAATAAGAGAGCAGCAGGTGGGCAGCACCGGGTGCTTTGGTGGTGTAACCTATTCATAGGAAGTGGGATCCTATACCAGGAGAGATGATGTTCACTGAAAAGACACACTCCTCCCCTTCCCTGAGGCTGTTTTATGCATTCTGGCCTGTGTCACCTGTGTGTTGTAGAGGCTTTCCAGAGGGCACGGCGCCGGATGCAGGAAGCACGGGAGAGTCTTCCCCAGGACCTCATCAACACGTCTGCCTCTACTGTGCTGCAGCCACCAGAGCCATGAGCATCACCTCTGCTGCTTGGAGCACTTGGCACCCTCCCTCCAACATAAGCTCCCACTCCTTAGCAGAGGAGTCCCAGTGCTGGGGCCTGGAAGCTTCAGAAACCCTTCCTTTGTTGTTTAACCTGGATGAGAGAGAGAACTTGTAACACTTCCAGACCCAGAATTTGCATTTCCACAATGGAAGGAGCCCTGTTTTTCAAGGCCCTTTGTTACCAGGCTCTAACAATGCAGCGAATTTTTCACATTCTACCGAAATACTGAGGTGTAACCTATGAACTCTGTAACACCTTTTCAGGGATTGCAAAGGAAATAATGAGAAAAATTGACATGACTTGGTAAATTTAGTTTTCTTCTTAGAGAAGAGGGTGATGTTGAAGGTAAAGGCATGGATGCTGTTTGAGATTAATGGAGATATTCTCAAGATAACTTCTTGAGAAATGCTGATTATTGTTGTTAGCTGTTGTGTACAGAGCAATCAATAGTAAAATGAATCCATCCACCTCTACCTAAAGATTGATTTATTTCTATAGAGAGAGCTCTCTGCTACATGTAATATATGAAATTAAAGCAGAGGAAGACAGATGGAGAACTGGATAAAAGGATTACATTCTGTGTTTTCTTGTGTGTGCCCATAAAGTCTGGCTCTGCAGTGGCGAGCAGGAAGTTTCTTTGTTTAGGAATACAACTGAAAGCACACCTTCCCCTTAGTTCACCACAGGGCTTTGGCTGGGGCTGGAAGGTTTGCAGACAGTGAGAGCAGTTGATAACATTTGCACAGCAGCTGAACTTTGAACTGTTCAAGCTGTTCATTTGAGGTTGATGGTTGTTGGTGGCTCGTTGTTGCATCTCTGCAGAACACTGTGGTGCTTCCTGGAAAAGCTTGTGTTTACTCACTCTTTACCCTGTTTCTTCTGTTCTTTTCTCATTTTTTCCTCTATTTTTATTTCTGTCTCAAGTTCAGAGGAACATAGCTCCCTGCAGACTGACAGTGCTGTGCTGGTTTGTGCACTAATAACATTTCCATGTGTTTTCTGTTCCAAAGGATGGGAAGAAGAATCTCAAGTTCAGACCATACAGGTTTGAATGTGTCTGTGAATTTAGGATTCAGAGGCAGGATATGAAATATGAATTGGCCATCCTTCTTCTGCTCTGCATTTTCCTCCTTCACAGGGAACATGAGACTCATGGTTGCAGCCGTGTGTGTGGTTGTTAGAACATCCCCTTATTCCCTGGTGCTCCATTGTTTTCCTCACTCCCTTCTTGCCATTTTGATGTTTTCCCAGTCTTCAATGAGAAAACAAACTCCAAAAAAGAGTCAGCAACTCTCAGAGTTTGTTCTTCCTTGATGTTTGCTGTAATTCCTAGATCTGTCTGGCAGCTTGAATCTATAATTTATAATATATATATATATATATATATATAATTTATTGAAACCTATAATTTCAATCATAAGGGGACTTTTGTTCACCTTCCTTGCCTGTTGCCCCTCACTTTGATGGAGGAGGGTACCAGGATGTGTTGGAAGTGTGGCCTGCACAGCAGAACAGTGTCCTTGGCCTGCAGCTGGGTGATGTGCCTGGTGCTGATGTGATGGCTCTGGAGCAGCAGAACTGATCTCTGTGCTCTGTCATGGTCTGTAATGACTGACCCAGGATGAAAAGATTCAGTGGGTATGTAGCACTCATCTCTTTATTTTAATGGTTATTCATGTTGTGGCCTTGTGTGTTTATCACACCCTTCTGGGTGTTTTTGTGGTGCTTATCACCAATAGCTGAACTGCATCTCTCTGAAATGCTTCTCAGGATGGAGTTAAAAGGCTATGATAATAATTTTTTAATCAATAAAGTAACAAAACACCTTTTTAATTATTATTATGGCAATGGCAGATCCTGTTAGAGCGGAATTTTCTGATGAGGTCAGGTTCCTGACTCATTGCCCAGTTATTACAGCAGGATTTAGTGTCCTGACTGTGAGATGCACTAAGATTTACATAATTATCTTACTTTGCTACTTAGAACTCTGGATAGAGAAACTCGAGAGGAAAATTTTAAAATTAAAAAATTACTAGAACCAAGCAAGCAATTCTTCCAAAGTAAGAGACTGTTTGCAGTTCTTTACTGTTGTGCTTGCAGCCTCCTTGGCCTGACAGAATAAAGTGGTGCTGGTAAAAGCTGGTTTGAAGAGACCCCTCAGCAAATGTTCTTTGAATTTGCACTTTTATAAATTAGCAAATTTCCATATACATGTACACATATGAAAATGTCACTGATCTTTAAGTCACAGCTGGCATTTGTGCTCTGAGCCTGCGGAGGAATCCAGCCTGGAGAGGAGGTGTGCACAGCTGGAACTGGAGATCACCAAGTTGATTGGAGGGATGGAACACCTTTCCTACGAGGAAAGGCTGTGAAAATTGAGATTGTTCAGCCTGGAAAAGAGAAAGCTTTGAGGTGACCTAATTGTGGCCTTGCACTTCCTGAATGGAGTTGCCAAGGAAGATGGAGAGAAACCATTTACAAGGGCCTGGAGTGACAGGACAAGGGGGAATAGCTTCCCACTGACAAAGTGAGGGTTAGTTGGGATATTGGGAAGAAACTGTTCCCTGTGAGGGTAGTGAGGCCATGGCACAGTTTGCCTAGAGCAGCTGTGGCTGCACCATCCCTGCATTTGTTCAAGGACAGGTTATACAGGACTTGTAGCAACCTGGTCTAGTGGAATTTTTCCCTGCCCATGGCAGCAAATTGGAATGAGGTGAGCTTTAGGATCTCTTCCAACCCCACTGTTCCATGAGTCTATGATTCTGTGGCTGGACTGGGGTCGTGCAGTTACCAGGTATGCACAGGTGGGGAGGTTGAACAGGAGATGTGCCTGGGGACAGGCAGGAGGGGAAACCAGTGTCCTCCCTGGAGCTATGAGGAGGTCACTGTGTGGAAGTGTCCTTAAGTTCTCACTGGAGGGGTGCCCATACAGGGAAACCAAACAGGAGGAGTGGGAGGAAGGACTGTTGTTGGTGTACAAGAACTTGGGATGGGTGGGCATGAATTAACGAGACAGGGGAGCCCTGAACTGAAAGGGAAGGGCAGGAGGAGCCTGCAGCAGGCACAGAGCAGGAATTGCTGCAGATCCTTGAGGGTCCCAGAGTGGGTCTAGCAGTGAGATCTGGGGATCTGTGCATGGCTGGCAGCCCCCCAGCTCTGACTACACCAGCTGCAGCAGCATAGCTGGTTTCTCTGGGGCTTTGTCTGCTCCTTCCTTTGAGCAGACTGGAGCTATGATGGGTTTTTGAGAGCCAACTGAACTTCCAGCTGAATGGGCATCTGTCTGAGGCTGAATCCAGCAGCCTTACAGTGCTTTGGGCTGCATGGGGGCAGGACTCAGCCCAAAGGCCCTCAGGGCCTTCCAGGGTCGGATTAAATGAGCTGTGCAAACAAAAGGGAATGGCAGGAATGATAGCTTGGTTGAGGAAAAGGCTGTGGGCAGTTAAAAAAGCCTACATGATACAAATCAGCATCCAGTAGAAAGTGTAAATGTAACAAAAAAATCCCCTAGAGATGAGTCATTCACGTGATTGGAACAGCTTCCCACCAAAGTCAGACTGCAGGAATGGGTTTTGGTTTCAATGGAGGAAGATTTGGGCTGTGGTAACTCCAAACTGGGGACTTGCCAGGAAATCTCAAAGGGCACTTTAGCTTGGCCCCATCCCAGGACTGGGGATGTGCACCAGGAGTTGCATCCCTCCTTTGTGAAGGATGCTGGGATGTAGAGATGTGTACCAGGAGGGGATTTTGGGGAGGACACTGCAATGTGCACCAGTAGAGGTGCTTGGGAAGGACTCTGGGATGTGTATCAAGAGGGGTGTTTGGGAAGGATGGTGGGAACATGCACCGGGACAGGTATTTGGGAAGGATGGTGGGATGTACACCGAGACAGGATTTGGGATGTGTGGAGCTGCCAGCTCTGGGCAGGAGGAGTCCTAAAGAGATTTGTCCTGCCCCTGGCTGGAGTGTGAGGAGGGGAGGAGTATTTTATCTGCACCTCAGGGTTTAAGTGGTCATTATTAAATCTCTACTGGAGGTTGATTGTTGGGTCAATATGTTTTAATTTTAGCCATGGGATTGGAGGAGGGCTCCCAGCAGCAAAGGGAAGTTCTGGGCTGCTTTGCCTCTCACTCCCTGCTGCTGTTTTATTAATGCTCACTGTTCTCCCAAGGTGCAGCCCACGTTCTCTGCAGTTAATGCCAATATTTCAATGCACAGCAGAGTAAAGCTGACCTGAGCAAAATCCCACTTCATTGGATCAGTCAAGAAATAAGTGTCCATGTGCCCTGTTCCTGCACTGAAACGATTGCTTTGGTTTGATTGAATATCCCTCACTGCTTTAGTTCAAGCAGGTTTTTAAATGAGCCCTAGTGCTGTGTAGGCTGGAGATGCTTCCCTTTCTCTCTCATCTGTCAGAATAATTTTCTAGAGTAATACAGAATATCAGAAAGGACCGATGGAATCAGACTTCTCTATAATTTATTCAGAAGTTCTTGTACTTAAAATCATCTGAATTTCACAACAGTTGGCAGGATTTCTACAATGCGTGAAAGTGAAACTTGGCTTGGAGGTGTGCAATTCCAGGTTGTTTCAAGCTTTCCAGATCTGAGAATGAGAGGATCAGCTTTTGGGAAGGTGGGAAAGGTAGGTTTCCCATGACTTAATGTGACTTTAGCAAGCCAGTAAGGTCAGGCTGAATATCAAGGTCTAGCGCACAAATTTCTTCAGGCAGCATAACAGATGATTGATGCTCATCTGTGAAAAACTTGAGAAATGTTTTTCAACTTCTTCCTTATACAAAGACAGAGAATACAGATCATCCCTATCATATGTTTTCTTTTTTCTGTAGGAAATTTTCCTGTGCAGGGCACTAGCAGTGGCAGCTTGCGCCTGAGCGTGTTGTCAGGCTGCTGCTGGAGGCATGAGGAGGTGGAGAGAGCCTGTGATTCTTTTTAGATGATTATTGTTTCTTTGGAGGGTTCCTATCCCACTCTGCCATCCCCTGGGAGATCTTGTTCCCTCTGCTCATGTTCTTCTGAGAGCCATGATGCTCTTACATCCATGATGCTCTGGCCATGGGATCAGGAATGAGAGATGAAATGAGCAGTAGACAGGTAAATGTCCACTTTTCCTACTCACTGGTGGAAATAGAGCCCTTATAATGTCTGATTTTTTCCACTACAGATATGTTCAAAAGGCTGAATTGCCTTTCCTTCTCCTTGGTCACCTCTCTTTTTCCATTGTTTACCTTCTCTTGTCCCATTTTGACTTTCTTGGCCACAGCTCTTCCCAGTTTTCAACCCCCATCCGATGCCTTTCTGAATGCCTTGCCTCAGCTTCTCCAAGCCATGGCACAGTTCCCTTTCCTCCCAATATCATCTCCCTGTTTGCTGATATGAACTTTCCCCAGAGTGGAGTCCTGTCCCTGGAAAAACCATGGGGCAGCATCTTCCCATCTTTAGACACATGGGATTGCAGCCTGTGTTAGCTGTCCAAAAGCAACTTTTGATGGCTGTTGGCATGGAGACAAGCAGTTGGAGCAATGGCCACTGATGTACCTGCTTCCCTTGAGTGGGGAGAGGGAACCTCCAGCTGGATCCACCTGTGACTATGGTCATATGGAGCTTTCCCTCCTCTGCTCCTGTCCTCCCTGGCATCTCCCCGTGGGCATTGTGTGGGATGAGGGGTGAGTCTCCCTTGCAGGGAGGTGATTTGGAGTGGCCCATCCAACTCAGCCCTTCTTTGCCTCTGAGATGCTATCTCTCCTGTGCCACAGGACCTGTATTCTTGGCACAGAGAATACCTCCCTGGCTCCCTCAGCACTGATGTGCTCTGTCACTCTGGTCTGTTCCTCCATGAACAGCTTTCCAGCCTAATCCTCAACAAATAACTTCCAGCAGCTGTTGCAGGATCTGTCTTTTGTCCCTCCAAAGTGAATAGTGTCCCTGAAGTGACAACAGTGACTGAAAATGAATGAATGAGCAGCTTCAGGTGGTTTCTGATCCACAGCCAAACTGCTGGCTCAGGACTGCACTCTGAGTTTCCACCATGTTTGCACTGTCAGCCTCACTCTGAGCCCAGCACTCACTTTTCTGTGTTTCTGGTGAGGATTTATTCTGCACCTCCTTGTGTGTGTCTGAACTCTTCCATTGGCAGTTGCAGTTCTGTCTCTCCTGATGGAGGCAAGTCCTTAAGAATGACAGGATTGATCTTGGATCTGCTGCAGCTGCACCAGCCATCCTCTTCAGCCTCTGCTCAAAACACCTCTGTAATTCCTCATGTGTCCTCAGGTTTCTGTGCTGCATTTTGGGCTGCCTAACACCTGAAACTCCATCCACACACTGAGTGCTGCAGGCATAGGCACTGTTCCAGCAAGCTGTGCCTCTGGCTCCGTGGATTTGCAAGCCCCTGTTGCTTGTAGCACAAGTGAGGAGGTGTGTGACCATCTCCATGAGCCCCTGCATGCCCAGGGCTCTTGGCAGACTGGTCACCCCATAGCCATGTCTCAACTCTTTGGGTCAGATCCTGCTCTGTCCCTCATCTCAGTAGAGCCCTGAAGTGGGTGATAGCAGTCAGCACAGAGGGGACCTGCAGGCCTTCCTGGACCTGGAAAGCTGTAGGGTCTGGAAATGTAAAATGCTGTTGTGTAGCAGGCAGAGAAATTTTCAAGCTGGGAATGTATGCTTCCATAGCACTCCAAGGAGCTCAGAAGAGGAGGAAGATGTTTATTCATGAACCTCTTGATGAGATCTGGCTAAGAAGGTCCTTCACATGGAGACAGGATGGTCATGCTAAAGGTCTGGGGTGGAGGAGGGTGTGGACCTGTCCTGCTCTGGTAGCCCAGTGTTAGTACTGAAGATCTGCCCAGCATGCTGAGCTGTGGCAGTATGGAGAGATCCAAGTATGGGGCCACAGCAGTGGCACAGGCAGGATGAACTGTCAGCCTTAGCTCCAGTATAGGAAGGTGCTCCAGTCTGGCAATAGCCAAAAGCATGGTTGGACTCATTGCCAGTCTCAGCTGAGGCAGCCAGAGCATGGTGTCCTGGCTCTGTGGAGTGACAGAGAGCTGTGTCTAAAATCTTCATCCTTCTCACTTGCCTTGTGGAAGACTGAACATGGAGTGTGGGACACGTGGGACCATCTTGGGAACAGCCTCTTCCCTTGACAGGGTGCTGAGAGATATCAGGGGAGGTGAAACCTCATGGTGGGCACTGGAAGGCTGCTCTGACACCAGACAATGTCTTTGCCTTTGCAGTGTGGTGGCTTTGTACATCCTTCCATGAGTGAGACCATCCCTGGCACTGGAATGATTCACAGCAACAAGATCTGTGTCCCCCTTCTCGGGGTGGAGTGAGCCTCTGCCCTAACAAGTTGCAGTAAATAAGTGCAGCACCAACAGGAGAAATGCTGTGCCATCACCTGAGCTGTGCCTGGCACCTGAGCTGTGCCCAGCACCCAAACTGTGCCCAGTGCTTAAGTTGTACCAAAGAGACCTCCCTTCACCATGAGATCCTGCTCCTGCATTCCCAGCTGAGGTGCCCACAGGTGTCCCTTGACATCAGAGCTCTCTAAAGGTGCCTGGATAGTGGTGGCTGAGAAACCCATTCCTGTTCCACTTCTTGGCATGCAAGGAGCTGGTTTTCAGGCTAATACATGTATGTGCTGGGAGCAGGGGTTTCTAATGTCTGGGAGGGAGTGATCCCTTCCCCTGCTGGAAGCCTTTGACCCTGATGGTCCCAGGTCTGCAGGAAAGCCCAAGGGCAGCATCAAGCAGAAGGATCCAGGTTTTTGTGAGGCAGTGAAGCAGCTGCCTATGAAGAGGAGGAGGCTCCTCCTGGGGGCATTGGGCTTGGGTGGGCATGAGAAACCACGAGCAGCTTGTGGCACATGTGCTATGCCGAGAGCCATCTGTGAGGATCCCAAGGGCAGTTGGAGAAGGTGCTGAGGCTGAGCAAGTGTTTGAGCACTGAGGCACTGGCACCAGACAGGACTTTGGGCAATCTGCACCCACTGCTTCAGCTTCTTCTGGATTAGAGGGAGGGTTGTGTCTGCAAGTATGGCCTTGGGGATGGAATTTGCACTTGAGGGGAGCTGGTGGCAGGAGAGACAGCTCCTTGATGTGTCCAGCCTCCACAGCAGGGAGAAGTGGGCTCCCAGTCTGGGCTGTGCAGAGAGCTCATGGGGGTGACTGCAGAGGGAGTGATGTCTCTTTTGGAAGTTCACAGTACTCCTGTCACTTGGGTGAATTCAGCCAGTCTCTGGCACTGGGAACTATGCCAGTGTTGGGATGTGCAATAAAGCTCACCTGGAAGGGAGCATGGGAAGACACTGGTGGGAAGGGCAGCCCAAATAGTGCCTGGCTGGGTCCCTTCCAGGACCAACCACCCCCACCCAAGTCCCATCCACACAAGCCTGGGGGAGCACAGAAGCACGAGGGTAGATAGGGACCCAAATGGGGCACTCAGAGGAAGGGACACCCTGTCCAGGTAGAGCCTCAGCCCAGGGCCCTGGTGTCAAAGCACCACTGGAGAGAGAGGGACTATAGCTGTCTGGAAGAATGAAATAAGTTTGGTATGTGGAGGGCTGCACAGAATTTATTATGGGGTTTAGAGAGGAAGCAAAGGTGCAAAAGAGATGGATATGGGTAATTTGGGGACGAACACGCATGGCATAATATGGGAATGTTGGGGCAGCCCTGGTGTAATCCAGCAGTGCTGTCCCAGGAGGGATGAGCTTTCCCGGAGGAGCGGGAAGGAAGCCGGAACCCCGCCCCAGAGGTACCGAGGTACCGGCGGTACCGGGTGTACCGGGGATACCGGGTGTACCTAGGTTCCGAATGTACCGGGGTTCCAGGGGTGCCGGGAGTGCTGGGGATACCGGCGGTACCGGGTGTACCGGGGGGGCTGGGGGTACCAACTCCGCAGGTTCTGTCTGGAGCCGCCAGGGGGCGCCGCGCCCCAGAGCCGCGCTCGGAGCCCCGGCCGGGTTCACCTTTGGGGGGGGAGGTGGGGGACAGTGCGGGGTTAATGGGGCCGTGCGGGGTTAGCAGGGTTGTGTGGCGTTATGGGGCCGTGCGGGGTTAGCAGGGTTGTGTGGCGTTATGGGTTGTGGGGCGTTAATTGTGGGCCGGGGCCGTGCGGGGTTAATGGGGCCGTTAATGGGGCCGTGCGGGTTAATGGGGCCGTGCGGGGTTAGCAGGGTTGTGTGGGACAATCGGGGCTGTACGGGACAGTGCAGGGTGTGTGGGGTAGAGTGGAGCTCTGCGGGGCGGGGGAGCCGTGCATGGTGTGTGGGGCAGTGCGCGGTGAGCGGGGTTGTGAGGGCTGAGAGGGGCTGTGAGGGGTGAGCGGAGCCATGCACGGTGAGCGGGGCTGTGAGGGGTGAGCGGGGCTGTACACACGGCGAGCTGCGTTGTGTTTGGCCGAGACCCTCGGCCTTTGCAGCAGGTGCACCCCAGCACTGGGCGCGCCAGGAACGCTGGACACAGGGCGGACTGCGGGAACCGCGGCCCTGCGGCTGGATCCCATGGCCCAGGAGCTGCAGGCACCTGCAGGCCCCAGCTATGGGAGATCCCGCTCCTTTTTGTCCCTGGAGCGAGGAAGGACAGGGGTGTCTCCCCAACACTGCCGGTTTCCCCAAACTGGCAGCACCTGTCTGAGCCCTGCTGGCACTTTTTGCTCCCTGCGAGCCTAGTTTTGGGGTCCTCAGGGTGGCTCCCCCAACATGCCCTGCTTGTCCCCAGGCTGGGGGGCAGAGCCAGTCCCCAAACCTTGCTGTCTCCTGGACCCCCAGCACCGCTGCCACCGCCCCAGGGACACCCAGCGGTGTCCCTGCTCTTGGGGCTGCCCTGCTGTGCATCCCTCCACACCCCGAAGAGCATCGTGATGTGATGTCCCACAGGTACGGCCTCCCCAGGTGTCATCCCTCCCGATGTTATTCCCAGATGTCACTTTCTCCTGTGCCCCCCACTAAGAGTCACCCCCCCAATGCGATGTCCCCAAGCGTGAGGTGCCCTGGGTGTGACCCGCAGCTGTGACCTTCTCGCGTGGACCCCTCCCGGTGAGACCCTTCCCCGAGATGTGACGCCCCCACGTGTGAGTTCCCCTGGGTGTGACCCGCAGCCGTGACACCTCACCTGCCCCCCAGCGCGACCCCCTGGTGCCATCCCCTTGCAGCTGTGACCTTCCCAGCTGTGCCCCTCCCCTGCCCCAGTCGCGATGTGACCCTCCCCGTGCTGCGTCCCCGCAGTTTGACCCCGCGGTGCGAGTGTCCCCCTGCCGGCGCCCCCATCATGGTAGGGTCCCCCCGGGGTCCCCCCGCCCCTCTCGCCCCGCTCCACGCATGCTCCGCGCCCGCCCCTCCCCGCGCTCTGCCCGTTCCCAGCGGCGGCGGCAGCGGGGCAAGGATGAAGGACCGGACCGGGGAGCTGCGCGCTGTGAGTGCGGGGCGCAGTCGGGCATGCGGGGGATGCGGGCAGCCCTCTGCCTCCATCGGGGACCGCCCCAAGCCGTCTCGGGCCCCCTCCCTGGGCAAGGACCGACCTGCCCTGATCGGCGGCGGTGGCGAGGGGGCTGGGCGGAGGCTGGGAGCAGGGGATGCGCCCCCCGGATATCGCCGGGATGTCGGGGTGGGAGAGGGGGTCCCCCGGCCGCGCTGTCCGCACCCCCGCGGACCGCTCCGGTTGTCCCCGGCGCCGGGCGGTGCGAGCGGCGATCTGCGCGGTACCGGGGGCCGCGGCGGCTGGGCAGCATCGCCGCCGGGAGCCCGGATACAGACGTGTATTTGTACCGGTGCATTTGTAGCGGGGCGGGCGAGGGCCGCCTGCGGGCGGCGGGGCCGTGCCGCGCTCAGCCGGGACCGTGCCGCTCCCGTTTTGCGTGTTCATCCTCCGGCGCAGCCGCTGCGGCGGGGCCGAGCGGCGCCTGCGGCCGCTGCACCGCGGGGACTCCAGCGCCGTGACCCGTGTTGTGCGGGAGGCGTCGGGCTCCGTGTGCGGCCGCAGCCGGGGCGGAATCCCCGCGCCCCCGCGGTCCCGCAGCGCGGGCGGTGGGAGGCGGCGGCGCGTGCGGAGCATCGGTGGAGGAGCCCCCGGTGCCCCCGCTGCCCTTCCCCAGCCCCTGCTGCACCCTCGGGACCGCGGTGTGCCGCTGCCCACGCCTGGGGCCGAGCTCCAGGGCCAGCCGCGGTGCCCGGAGGGGCAGAGCCCGAAATCCTGGAGTCGTGCTCCAGCCCCCGCCCCGTACCACCCCCCGGTCCTCCCTCTAGTGCTTTTTCGTGTTTGCTTAGGTGTTTTTTTTTGGTGGATTTTTTTTTTTTTAATTACTTCACGGTTGGCGCTGCAGAGCCGCCTGGGGTTGCGAGGGGGGGTCTGTCCTGTGGGGAAGGCTCTGCCGTAGGGCGAGGGGCAGTGGGGACCAGTGTGGGTGTCCAGTCTGGTCGGGCATCAGAGCTCCCACCAGCATCACTTGGCTGGGAGTCAGGTTTGGTCTGAAAAACACCAGGAGGATGGAGCTGTGGTGATGCCAGCAGAAGGCTGAGGAGGTGGCTCTCAGGGATGATGGGGTGGCTGTTGGGGTGATTGGGCAGCTCTGAATGCCCAGGGCTGACTGTGGATGCCCGGGAGTGGCTGTGGATTCTGAGGGAGGAAGAGGCTCCCCCAAGAGCTGCCCCCCCACTCTGCCTGGAAAGCACCCAAGCATGGGGCTCTGTCTCCACCACCAGCACAGGCTGTGAAATGGGATTGGAAAACAGGCTTTTTAATAATAATAGTAAAAAGAAGCCTCATGAATGTCCTTTTGGCAGCCAGTGCTGGCTGAGAAGTGATGCCATGTAGTATTTTAAAATTTCTCTGTTCCTTTAAATATGCCTTAAGAGAAATAAAATGTGTTTTCACCTCACTCCTGCTGCTGCTCCTTATTCATCAGCCTCATGCTGAGGGTGCAGCATTCTTCCTGGGGACTCCTGGGGATGGAGGAATGCTTTTGAGCATGCAGCTGCCCCGAGTATGAGTGGGTCCTGGCAGGACTGCAGTGAGTGAGGCAGCATGGGTTTACACCCTTGGTGGTGGCAAACACCGGGGAGGAGCGAGATGCTGCAGTGGACACAGAGTCAGGAGCATTTGAACTTGTTTCCTCTCTGCTGCCTCATTAATAGCCTGGGTCGATTCTTCCCGTGTTAATACAGTGTTTAAATTCTGCCAGGGATGATAAAAAAGAAGGATTAATAAAAAAAGAGCTGGCATTGTTGGAGTAGAGGAGGAGAGGCAGGGCGGTCACTGCTGTACAGAAAAGGAGCTCCATGTCTTAATGGGATTTTTGAAATGGTACTTGAAATTCAAAATGCTAATCCCAGCTCTTTTCTGAACCTCGGCTCTGGTTTAGATCAGCCTTGCTGGAGCTTATTCAGTGCCCTTGTGGGAGTAGTGTCCCCAGGTCTGCTCTGAACCAGGGACAGGCAATTTAACTTACAGATGAAATGTGTCCTCTAGCTGTGGAGGAGAGCAGATGAGGATGGGCCGTGCAGGATGCCTTGGATGAGGCCAAGCAGAGCTTTGTTTACAGCGGCTTCTGTGCAGGTGTCACAGCTGTAGCTATGAGTCTCTCCTGCCCATCTGCAGTGGGTCTGGAGCTGGTCCCATTCCCCAACGTCCCCAAAAGCAATCCTGATGAGATGGTGTGTACATGCAGGCTTGTGAGAGTCTGTCCTATGATGCTCCATCCTGCCATGGAGCTGACAGCTCATTTGAGTGAGACATTGGGATTTCCAGGTCCAAATGGTAAAGTGATTATGAATGGTGTTTTGGGAGTGGGAGGAAGTAAGGGAGATGTGCCTGTTTTACAGGATCACAGAGTGCTTTAGGTTGGAAGGAACCATCCAGTTCCACCCCCCCAGCCATTGGCAGGGCCCATTTTTGGTGGTGCGCTTTCCTCCTGTGGCCATTGTTCATCTCCAGCAGCTGTTTTTGTGTGCATTTCTCCAGTGATGTTTGTGTGTTTGTGCCGTGCCACTGCCCTCTCCAGCTGGCTGAATCCCCACTCCTGACAGCCAAGTCACTGCTCCCAGCGCTGCCTCCTGCCAGTGGGAGTTGTGGGAGATGGGTGTTAAAAATAAAAGGAGAGAGGAAGCAAGGTGGGCTCTAGGTCCGGCTCTGTGGATCCACCCCCACCCCTCCTGTGGCAGTGAAATCTGCAGCAGTGCCCCAGGACTCACAGCGTGACCTCACTCCATCCCTTCCTCTTAATTCCAAACTGTTCCTACTGAGGCTTTTTCTCCTGGGGGCACAAATGTGAAGTCGACCACAGTTGCTCTTTGCAGAGGTCGGGTCTTGTGTATCTCCATCTTTTCCAGCACCCCCTGGCTGCAGAAGTCCCTGCAGACCTTGGAGATGAATATATTTACTCGTTCAGATGCCATCTTCCTTTCCTTTTTTAACCCTCTTCGTTGCCGTAAGTGCTTTCGAGCTCTTCTGTTCAGCCAGAAGGGTCACGTAAATAATTCAGCTGTCCTGTGTCCCTGCCAGTCGGGAGTGGGGCTGTCACATGGTGGGTGACAGCCGGTGGCTGTGTCGTGTCTGTGGCTTGCTGCCGCCTGCTCTGGCTGAGCCTGACGGGTTTTAGCATTGGTGAAATGCTCATTTTTGGGCATGGGGAGGAGCAGAGCTGCTGTGGCAGGTCAGACATCATGGCTGCCCTTAAAAGCATTCCTGGTCCCACAAGCACTGGGGCAGGGAAGCTGCTTTGCCTGCTTCCTTGGGGTCCTGGAGCAGGAGGGGTGAGATGCTGGTGAATCTTCACTCCTGGGGTCTGCTGGGCTGGGCAGCCGGGACAGAAAAAGGTGACAGGAATGAGGTAGATGAGCCCCACATGCTCTTGTGTGAGGTGTTTGTTCTCCCCAGCAGCTGAGGGGTCCTGGATGTCCCTGTGCCACAGGGATGCTGTTCACAGCAGTGGGGTGCACACTGTGGTAGGGCAAGCCAAAAACTGGGAAAACCCTTTTCTATGCTTTAAACATGGCTGCAGGCAAAGCCCAGACTCTAGGTCAGCTTTGGGTGGTGTGTCATGTCCCCAGCCTGGGAGGGGCCTGGTGGGGTGATGGACAGGGTTTGAGGGACAGACAGATCTCAGAGGCTCTGAGCCCCAGGGTCCGTGGGTGTGTGTTGGGGAACTTCAGGTCTGGTGCATGGGTTTGGTGGTCACACTGAAGTCAACTGGAATACAGGAATATTCTTGGCCCACTGGGACCTGATGTCAATCTGTGGGCACCAGAGAGTGATAAGAGTAATAGTAAGTGCAGCCAGATACATCAGCTGTGCATGGGATGTCTGAGAGCCAAAAGGGTTCAGTCTCATCCCTGTTGTTTTAATCGAAGTGGCTTTGTGTGTGAGCTGCTCGGAAGCTGTACAAATGTTTGTTTTGCCATGTATCTCCCCGTTAACAAGATTTCTCAGGAAATATGCAAAATTATCACTACAGGCAGAACATGTACAGTAAGGCTCATTAAGCTAAGTACTGTGATAAATTGCTTCTTCCAGAAAATTATGTATATTAGCAAAAAGGAGGAAAGTGAGCCCGGGTGGAAGACCAGGAAGACAGAGTGTGTGGTATTGTTCTGGCCTGGCTCCAGGTGACCTGAGCACACCTGCCTCAGGGGAGTGTCCTTGTGCCATGGTGTCTGCAGGATGATCCTGGAGGAGATGCCTGGGGAGGGGAGGGCAAGCAGAGGACAGCATCGGAAATGGAGATGGAGCGATGCTGCGTCAGGACCAGACCAGACACCAAGCCAAAGAGGCTATTTTTGCTTAGGAAGAATATGAAACAAGGCAACTGTGGGGGCACAAGGAGTAGAAAGTTTTGCTGAACTGAAAGAAGGGGAGAGGCCAGGGGTGAAGTGTCACAGGCTGCTTGCACCTCTGCACCTCTGCCTGAGCCCCTTGCCTACAGTGGCCAGAACCAGGGCTGGTGTTGGAAGTGTGGGAATTGCTTTTGCCCCCCTAAATCAAGGAGCAGACATGGCTGTGAACAGGGGACAGGCTGTAGCATGTGGTGTGTCATGGGCTCACTGAGTGGTTTGGGTTGAAAAGGACCTTCAAAGACCGTGTGGTTCCAGCACCCCTGCCATGGGCAGGAACACCTTTGGCTAGACCAGACTGCTCTGAGCCCTCTCCAGCCTGGCCTTCCTTCCTCCTCCTTCCGGGGATGGGGCTGACACAGCAGACAGACTTCTATGTGCTCAGGTCCCACATGAGAGATGTTCTGAAACATCTTTCAGCCTTTTTCAGTGATTCTCTGAGTATTTTCCATAGTGATAGAGCTGCTCTCCCCTGGCAGGAGGGTCTCTTCCTCCGTCACCTTTTCCAGGAGTGATGGAAGTAGTGAGTAGAGCCCAGGACATCTGCTGGCCAAAAGCTCTTCTTGGGGACATCTAGAGGAGAACAGGAAGTCCTTCTGCTCCAGCAGCCCTGGAGAGCTCAGGCTCAAGAAAAGTTTCCCTTCGATTGCCAAGAAACCTTTAGAGAACCATATCATCCAACCCTATTGCCATGGGTTGGGACATCTTCCACTAGACCAGCTCCTGACTGGTTGTGGAATTCCAAATCTCCTCCCCAAATTGTGTTCATTTGCTCCTAGGCCAGCACATTCCTTCTACAGGAGAAGGTTCATCCTCCCTGCTGCCTCCTCCTCCTCAGGCATCCACAGGCATCTCAGGATACACTCCAGGGCAGGGGACAGACCTGGCTGTGCAGCATCAAAATCTGCTGCAGGGTGGGACTGAACTACCTGTAACAGTGCAGTTTTCCAGATTCTAGTGAATATTGCAGACCTAGGTTTCTTTTAATGGGAAATAACAGAAAATGAAGTTTTCTGCTCACTGTCCTGTGGGTTTTCAGGAGAGCACTCCCGCTGTGACCATTTCCATCCTGCTGTACTTCTGCTTGTATTGGTTTTCCAGAGGACCTTTGCCTTTTTTGAGTGTTTCACCTGGATGATGCTAAGGTTCTTTCACAAGGTCTAGACAAAAGCACCATAGAAATGTCATAGAGCTTTCATGACCATGTGAGCAACTTGGTTTGGTGGAAGGTGTCCCTGCCCATGGCAGAGGCTTGGACTGGAGCATCCTTGAAGATCTGTTCCGAATCAGTGTAATCCATGAGTTGTAGGTGGGGTAATGGGATTTGAAGGATAACCCTTTTGCAGACTGTGTTGATCTCACAGCCAGGGGAGTTGTGGTGCTTCCTGTGTCATCTTCTCTGCCTGAGGCTTTCCTTCTTTTCTCTCTGACAGTTTCCTAGGACACACTGCAGTGTCACTAGTGGGCATCACAGGGCTTGGTGGTGTTGGCAGACACCAAAGCACGGTGATGATCCCAGCACAGACCTCTCTGAGTGCTGACCCTGATGAATGGAGTGGAGATAAGAGATGAGTGCTGTGCCTGCAGGTCCTTCTTCTGCCCATGGGGAGCTCTGGTCTGCACAGGAGCTGTAACAACGATGATGCCACTTAGAGGATGTTAAGAAATTAATTCCAGATTATTTAAGTCTGTTTTTAACCAAATTATTCTTTAGCCATGACTATAAATTTTTGAAGTACTGGCTGTAAAGTACAGGTGCTTTTCCAGTAGGTGATAGTGGTGCCCATGCTTCAGAGCTACAGGTGGAGGTCAGTGAGTTCAGCTCATTGCCCTCTCCAGGACTGGTGGCAACTCTCTAACCTGTGACGCTTGTTCCTCAGAGTTCAGGAAAATTTTACCTGTTTGCTTTTAAAACTGATCTTAAGAGTGGTCATGGTTCTGATAAAAGGCTTGGGCTTTGTGCCAGGGGCTGGGAATTATTTTGCAGGAATGCAAGCCAGCGCCTAAGGACAAAACTCTTGGAAATCATGTTCTCCCTTGCACTGCTAGTGTTGGAAATTGGAAATACCACCTGACTCATGCAGATGTTGCTGAATGCTGAAGTCAACTTTTAATAATAAACAAAGTTGTTAATGGGAAGGTGTGGGCTGGTTTTGGTGAATATCAGAATTGCTTAGGTTAGAAAACCCCTCTAAGATCCAGCTGTCTTTGCAGCACTGCCGAGGCCAGCACTAACCCCGAGTGCTACAACTACGCATCTGTTAAGTCTGG
Organism: Muscicapa striata striata; assembly: GCA_030060385.1. Taxonomy (NCBI): domain Eukaryota; kingdom Metazoa; phylum Chordata; class Aves; order Passeriformes; family Muscicapidae; genus Muscicapa; species Muscicapa striata. Next base: position 1,881,191 of record JAREIS010000032.1, on the reverse strand, counting down.
TCAGGAATGGTGACTCCCCCACTGCCCTGCACAGCCTGTGCCCTGGCAGCTGGGCTGGACAGCCCTTTCTGTGAAGGATTTTTCCTCAGTATTCGACTAAACTTGCCCTGGCACAAATTGAGGCGGTTTCCTCTTGTCCTGTCCCTTGTTCTGTGGCAGCAGAGCCTGACCCTCACCTGGCTCCACCCTCCTGTCAGGGCACTGTAGAGATTGAGGTCCCCCTGAACCTGAACCTCCTTTTCTCCAGGCTGAGCCCCACCCCAGCTCCCTCAGCTGCTCCTGGTGTTCCAGACCCTTCCCCAGCTCTGTGCCTTTCCCTGGACATGCTCCAGCATCTCCATGACCTTCTTGTTGTGAGGGGCCCAGAACTGATCCTGAGGTTTGTGGTGCCTTCAGCAGTGTCCAGCACAGGGGGACAATCCTTGCCCTGGTCCTGCTGGACACATTATTTCTGATACAAGCCAAGTGCCTTTGGCCTCTTGCCCACCTGGGCTTATGTTCAGCTACTGCTGGCCAGCACCCCGAGGCCTTTCCCAGCTTTTCAGCAACTCTGTCCCCAGCCTGGAGCATTCCATGGGTTTGTTGTTACCCTAGTGCAGGACCTGGCACTTGGCCTCATTGAGTGTCATAGAATTGGCCTTGGCCCATTGATTCAGCCTGTCCAGATCAGTCTGCAGATCCCTCCTGCAGGTCAACATCTCACCCAACTTGGTGTCTTCTGCTGAGGTGCCCTCAATCCCCTTGTCCACATCATTGATAAAGGTATTAGACAGGAGTGGCCCCAGCACTGATCCCTGGAGAACATCACTGGTGACAGGCTGCAGCTGGATTTAATACTGGAATAGACACAGCTGAGTTTGGGGCCTGTGTGCCATGGATTGTGGTGCACAGCTGTACTCTATGGTCTGCAAAAAGGGCTGAGGGTGAGACCATGGGTAGTTTAAACGATGGTCCTGGGTGGTTCAGCTCTTCAGGGCTGTCTCCTGGGAGCATATCCTCTGGCTGTCCGTATCCTCACCGTGACACCACCTCCCTGGAAACCTTCAGGAGCAGGACTTCAGCCCTGCCTGAAGGGTTTTTTTTTGGCTGCAGATGCCTAAAGCAAATCCTGAAGTATGGGGAGGTCAGGGCAGCCTGAGGGTGAGGGACTTGTTTGGTGGGTGGGAGATCTGTGGGTGCCCTGGACCTAATCCAGGTGAGGCTGTGCTGAGTTACCCTTGTGCTGCCAAGCATCCCAGAGCCAGGCTGGGATGTTTGCAGAGATCTGGGTGTCTGTGTGCTCTCCTACGTGTCCTTTAGGCTCTGTGAGATGGCTGGGATGTCAGTGCCGCTCGCTGCTGAGTTATTCTGACCTTGTCCTTCCTTGCACAGCTGCATGCCAGAATGAGCTGCCCTGGGAGCTCTCGGTGTCAGGAGCAGTGCCCTGGGCTTGGGGGTTTGGACATGGGGAGCAAGGTGACTGCTGTTGGCTGTTGGACCCCAACTGTGTGGGGACACGATCCCAGACGTGACCCAGAGCTGCTCAGGGGCATCCCCAGGAGCAGTCTGTGCATCCCACCGTGTTCTGGTCTTGGTACAGGAAGGACATCATTTTACAAAGCAAGTCAAGCCCAGATGGCTGGAATCTCTTCAGCTGGGCAGAGCAGCACGGAGGTGTTGGTAAATAAAAACAAACAGATGCAGCCTGGGAGTGAAGCTGTCGAGCAGCCTCCTGCATCTCAGGGATGAGCCTTTCTTTGCTTAACTGAGTGGTCCCTAAAAGGGGAGTGGCAGCTGGTGTGTCTTTTTCTTTCCCTTGTGCTTTTGTGAGGCTTGCCTTGTCTCTGGTAGGGTGGGAGGCAGCATGGCCTGACCCCCACAGTCCCATGGGGTGCTGGAGGCAGGCAAGGGCCCACTGCCTGTTTGAACACAGATGTCTCCTAGGAAAACGTGCCAGCAGGGCTTGGTAGAGGGATGTGTCTGGGTTCAGATGTGCCCAGCAGTGGCTGAGCCCATTGTTCCTCTGCCCTGCCTCTGCTGCCTGCACCAGCTCCCTGGACATGGTCAAATCCATCTGCAGCACTGACAGGAGAGGACAGGAACTTTGGGCTGCATGTGGCTACTTGTGAGGTGACAGAGGCCTGGTTATGTCCTGCACAGCCCACCCTGTCAGTGTTGCTGTTTGGAGGAGAGCAAGCATCATTTTCAGGAGTTCTGTTGCGTCTTTCAAAAAGTGCTTGGATAGGGAATGGGGTGGGTTGAAACCACAGGAACATAATTTCCTCAATAATAAATTTATTAGCATGTGCTGGTTACAAAACCTACAGAGCCAAGATGCACCGGGGCTCTGGATGTCTTCCCATCTGCTACTCCTTTTTGTCAGGGATCGTTTCACAGTTTGCCTCTGCCTCCACTTGGGATTTTGGCCCCTGTGGAGGGCACTTTGAACCCTGTGAGGCTCTGAAAGTTGCTGGAGGAGCTCTGACTGACCTGCTCTCCCCATCTAGCTCCTGCTGCTCAGCGCCACTGAAGAGGCAGCAGCTCCCAGAGCCATATCAGCTGCTGGGGCAGGGCACATGTGGTGCCACTGGTTGGCCTCTGGCACACTGGAGAAATAAAAACCTTGCAAAAGAAGGGTTATCCTCACCTACCCTGTGTGGGGGAAAAGCCTGGAAGCCCTGGGTCCTTGCTGCTGCCTGACAGTGCCTGAGGCATACGTGGAAGGGCACTGGAGGAATATGTGCCTGGCATTGCGAGTTCCCAGGCTGGGGAATGGTTTGCTGCTTGTGCTGAGCAGCACCTGCAGGTAGTTTTGACTGAGACAGGAGCTTTCCATGTGTGTTTGGAAACCTGGGATGCTCACAGCTGCATGTGTAAAGCCAAAATGCTGGCATGCTGTGTGATGCTTTATGTTTTCTTTGGAAAGTTTTGGTCTCATTCTGATTTCTGCACTAGAATTAATCTTGAGGGGACACCTCCAGCTTAGGGTAGAGCAGTGAGGGCCAGAGTGGAGGGAGATGCTGGGAGCAGCTGATCCATCAGTGCCCTGCATCCCTTGAGCTGCTCTCCCAGTGGCATCTCCTCCGGCTCCAGTCCAAGTCACCCATTAGAGGATGTGATTGCTGCTTGCCAGCTCAGGGGCTGGGGGTGCTGGGCTGGGATGCTCTGCCTGGCACGGGGGGTCAGAGGCAGCGTGGCACTGAGGGTGTTTCCAGTGACGTGGGTTGGACAGATGGTGCCCTTCTCCAGCCCGGAGTGACAAGTGACATGTGCCCTCCTGACCAGCAGGCTCCATCTGTGTAATTTCCTCTTCATGGGGCTTCTGGCTGGGCTCTGTGCCACTCTATCCAGTGCCTGCCCTAAATAACATCTCTCTGCCTGTCCATCAGCCTCTGTGCTCCCAGGACTGGTCTACCCTCAGTCATGAGTGCCTCTGACAGGGCTGTGTGTGGCTTTGGCAGAAACCCCTTCCATGGGTGGTGGGTCCCTTCAGGATTTCTGGGTATGGCAGCACGGATAGGACTAGGCAGGGGTGTGGCATCCTTTGGGCAATGAGCCAGGCCTGTTTCAGATGTGGAAGGGACAAGCAAGAGGTGACTAGGAGAAGAGCATCTTGGCAGGTACCCTGCTCTCCTGCTGCTCTTCCTCTGCTGCAAGTCCCTGGCCTTCCTGGTTTATATACAAGCCTGCATTTAAAATTAACAGTGGGAATACTCTGCTCACAGGCTACAAAAAGGGGCTCAGAATTCTGGCAAATTGAGATCCTGTCAGAATGATGGCAAGAAAAGCTAGATAGGCTTGTGGGGAAGTTGTGTTGAAGGTGTGTTTTTCTATACAGGGCTGCAGGTGCTGATTGGTGTTTCCCATCCAGTTCCACCCCCTGCCATGGGCAGGGACACCTTCCACTATCCCAGGTTGCTCCAAGCCTGGTCCAGTCTGGCATTAAACACTTCCAGGTTGGATGGGGCAACCACAGCTTCTCTGGGCAGCCCACCCTCATGGTCTGACATTTCTTCCCCATGTCTGCCCTGACTCCACCCTCAGCTCAACACCACTGTCCTGTGCTGGGACCCCAGAGCTGGGGGCAGCTCCAGGTGAGTGGAGCAGAGGGAGAACATCCCCTCCCTCTCCTGCTGCCCACAGTGCTGAGGATGAGCCCAGGAGACATTTGGTTTTCTGTGCTGCCAGTGCCCATGGCAGGGTCAAGTCCCATTTGTCACTCCCCAGAATCCCCTGATCCATCCTCACAGGGTGCTCTCAACCCCCTTCCCTTTGACTCCTTCTTGGAGATCCTGTTGGGTGCATGGTAAGGTACAGGAGCTACAGACAGGACATGTGTACAGGCCCTCCATCTGTGGGGGCTCGTGTGGATGTCCTTGTCCCTGACATGGGGAGGCTTAGCAGGATGGGGGAAGAACGATCCCCTGACCTGGCAACACACGTCCAGGGTGGCATTTTCATTGGCAGGTGCATCTTCCATCACTCACAACGTGTGTCCCCAGGATCTGTTGGCATTATCCAAGATCCTGGCAGGTGTAGGTGGGGGGCTGTGTTGTAATTGCCTGTTCACTGGGCTCTCGGTACCACCCAACAAAGTCTGTGATGCTTAAAAGCTGTTGATCCTTAAAATCAAGCACAGCACACACCTAACAGGCATGTGTAATGTGTAAAGTGGAACATGAACATGGATGGTACTTGCATCTCTGCAGAAAAGATCTATCCGTGCATTCCTAGCTTTAGGACATGGTTCTTTGTCACCTCCTCAAAGGTGAGCCTTCCTCCCATGTGATGTGGGTGCTATGGGAGTGCTTGGGATGCTCTGGGAGTATATGTGGACATTGCTCTGGAACCAGTTGTTGACCCCAAGTGCACCTGAGCTTTCAGCCAGGCTTGCTGCTGGCTGAAGGAATGGCACAGTCAGCATCGGGGTTGGGACTGGGGGGTGACAACTGTCACTGTGCTCAGATGGCTTTGAGCAAGGCTGGAACAGTGATGACAGGGGACAGGAGGAGGGACTGGGCTGTCTGGTGGCACTGGTGTGCAGGAAGGATTTGAAAGAGCCCACGGCCAAATCCTGCCCTTGGCTCTGGGCAGGGGTGGGAAGTGTTGGATGTTGTCATGTATCCAGCTCTGCCCAAAGCCTGAGCACTGCTCTGGCTCTCAGTGCCAGACTGTGACTGCTGGAGGAGGTGGGAGAGGTGGTATGGACCTGGTGTAAGCAAACTGCAGAATTCTGGAAACAGAAAGCTACAGGGAAAAAGCTGGCCCTGCCTGATGCAGAGGGGGCTGTGCAGCCCAGCTGGTACCAGCACATGTGGTACATGTGCAGTGGGACCAGGACAGTGACCGTCTCCCAGGACAGTGACCATCCCCCAGGACAGTGACCACCCCTTGGGCTGGGCACTGCTGAGGCATCTCAAATCATGGGGGCAGTTTTGGGCCCCTGGAAAAGGAAGACAGTGAGGGGCTAGAGCATATCCAGAGAAGGGAGCAGGGCAAGGGAAGGATCTGGAGGACTGAGAATGGCTGGAGAAGAGGATGCTCAGGAGGAACCTTCTTAACTCTCTGCAACTCCCTGACAGGAGGGTGGAGCCAGGTGAGGGTCAGGCTCTTTTCCCAGGTTCTCAAGGGACAAAACAAGCAGAATTGGCCTCGAGTTACTCCAGGGAAGATTCAGGTTGGATATTAGGCAAAATGTCTTCACAGAAGGGATTGTCAAACCCAGGAACAGGCTGTGCAGGGCAGTGGTGGAGTCACCGTCACGGGAGGGATTTAAATGTACCAACCCATTCCCAGGCTGGCAGCTTTGGCCATGCCCCAGCCTCTCTGTGCTGGCAGCTCCTGGCCTGAGTGGCTGTGCTGCAAATGGGCACAGTTTCAGACTTCAGGGCACAGTTTTCTGTGCCCATAGATTGGTGGACAGCACCATGCCTCTTTTCCTTGTCAGGATGAGATTTTCACCACAGTTGTGGGGCTCTCTGATCACAAGAGCTCTGGATAACCATGAATGGGATAACTGTTCATGACTGAGTTACCCAGGCAAAAAGTGCCGCAAGTTGTGGCAAGGCTGAAAGCTGAGAATTCTGGATGACACAGCCCAAATCAGTCACTGTAGGGTGGAAAGATTATTCTAGGGGGTAGGATAGATATTTCATCTGGCTTATTTCAGTGTGAGAGGGCTCTCTCTGGAGATTGTGGTAGCTGCCTCTCTGCAGAGTGCAGAGGGGCCATGGGGTAATGTGTTAATGTCTGCAAAAACTGCAGTCATCATGAGATGAGCAGAGGCAGTCTTGTCTTAAATCTCCATTCCACTGGCTTCTTCTCTCTTGTAAAGATGGAGTAAGAAGAAACTTTTCCAATCTGTTAATTTTCCATTTCCCTCCGTCATGTAACTGCTTTGGATAATAATATTTTAAATGTCTCCTTATGTGGAGGACTGTAATTTTTCCTTCCCTTGAGAGCTTGCATCCCCCGCCTTGCTGGGACAGGAGGTGTTTTCATCTCTGGTGACAATGACACACATGCTTCTGCAGACAAGGACAACCCCTCATTTGCCTGCTGTGACTTTACTAGTTCTGCTGTATTATCTGTTTGCTCCCACCTTTCCTGCACTCTGCAGTGCTCCTTTTATTTTCCCATCACGGCATCCCTTGTGTTTCCCATCGCACCTTCCTTTGTGCTTTCCCATGGCAGCATCCCTCGTGCTTTCCTGTGGCAGCATCCCTTGTTTTTACCATCATGGTATTCTTCATGTTTTCCTGACATGGCAGTCCTCATGTTTTCCCATTGCAGCATCTCTCGTTTCCCATTGCAGCTTCCCTCCTGCTTTCCTGTGGCAGCATTCCTTGTGTTTCCTGTGACAGCATCCCTCATGTTTCCCATTACAGCATCCCTCGTGTTTTCCCATCATGGCATCGCCCATGCTTTCTCCTGTGGCAGCATTCCTTGTGTTTCCCATGGCAGCATCCCTCGTGTTTTCCCATCACAGCATCCCTCGTGCTTTCCCATGGCAGCATCCCTTGAGCTTTCCCAGTCTCAACATCCCTTGTGTTTCCCATCATGACATCTCTCATGCTTTCCCACTGCAGCATCCTGGTATTTCCCATTCCTGCTCCTTGCAGAGCCAGTGTGCTCACTCAGGGCCGAGGGTGCCCTTGGAGCTCCCACTCCATGGATGGGGTGTCCTTAGCTGTGTCCCATGCTCACTGCAGAGGTTGTGCCATGGGGCACTGACTGCTAAGATGTTTTGGCTGTCCCTCGCTGCTGGATGGGTTTGTTCTCTGCTCTCTCAGGGTCCTGGGGGCTTGAAGTGGCAGTGCCTGGTATGTTCCACACTCTGGCTAGTGTTTGCCCCAGCTCCTTGGAGCAAGTGAGCACTGGAGAAGGGGGAGATGCCTCAGAGGAGCTCCTGAAATAGAGCCCTGAACTCTGCAGCAAGCAGTCATTGATGCCTCTCTCTCTCTGTGTTGTTGCAGGCAAAGGACAGTGATGATGATGATGAAGTCACCGTCAGTGTGGACCGGGATCGTTTCATGGATGAGTTCTTTGAGCAGGTTTGTTCCTTCAGTGCAATTTGAAGCTGGTTCAGACCTTTCTGCAGGCACCAGGACAGGTTGTGCACAGTCCAGGCTTCCTGCAGCTGCTGGGGGTGAAGGTCCTGCCCTGGCTGGTGCTGCTCAGCTGATGCTTGTGCTGAGTGCTGAACATCAGGAACCTGGCTTCCCTGCAGACCTGAGGCTGTGCTGCCCTATGGATGTTTTCCTGCTCCCCCTGCTCCTCCAGAGCCCAGTGAGGCTGTTGCCCAGGCAGTGGGAGCAGGGAAGCCTCACATGCAGCCCTCAGGCCTTTCCCCAGAACACCTCTGCAGAGCAGTGGTCTCTGCATGGGATTGATTTAATTTTGTGCCTCCCATTCCCAAACAAGAGGTTGTCTTCTGGCATGTGGGTGGCTGTAAGATCTGCTTGCGGATTTTTAGCACACCCTTAGCATGGCATGTGTGTGGGGGGTGTTAAAATGGATCTGTGCAGGCAATGGAGTGGGAACTGGGATAAATCTGATGTGCAGGTGGAGGAAGATGAGCAAAGGAGTGGTGTGAGCCGAAGGAGAAGACTGAGTTAGAGGGTAAGCAGCCTGGCAGGCAGAGAACACAGGAGAGGTTTCCCCTCTTGGGAGATGCTGTTGTCTTCCTGTAGCACAGAATTGCAGGGAAAATGCCAGAATGGATCTTTTGGAAAATGTGGCCTTCCTGGAACAGGAGGGGTGAGGATCAAATTGGGCATTTCTGGAGCTTTTTATGGAGCAAGGAGCCATGGGCAACTGAGCCACAACCAGCCTGGCTTGTGCAGTCTCTGCAGAGTTCTGCCAGAGGCGCAGGGTTTGGGAATCAATCTTATGCTGGTTTATATAAATCCCAGTAGTTTCTCAGTGTATCACAAAGAATAGAGGACATACAGTTTGTATTACACTGCTGTGACTCAGAGCTGGCTGGTGGGATGGGGAAGGTATGATTCCACAGTGGTGCTGTAGTTTCAAGCTGGTAAATATTTATCCAGGAGGATGTTTGCTGTGGTTCAGACATCTCGTAGTTGCTTTGGAATAGAGTATAATAATCCCTTCACTTTCCAAAAGTCAGTCTGTTGCAGACCACCTGTCTTGTCTCACTTCACAGGTGGAAGAAATTCGAGGCTTCATTGATAAAATTTCGGAGAATGTGGAAGAAGTGAAAAGGAAGCACAGTGCCATTCTCGCTTCACCCAACCCTGATGAAAGTGAGTGAGCCGTGAGCTGTGTGTGTGCTGTGGGCACGTGGCTTCACTGATGGGGTGGCTGGAGCCAGGCCAGTCCCCTGTGTCTGCAAGTGGCCATGGCTGGATGGTGAGGGAGGGCTTGGACTTGCCTGGTGACTGGTGGCTTTGAGACCTGGAGAGATGGTGAGAGTCCAGTGAGGCTGCCAGAGGAAAATTTCTGGAAGGATGGAAGGTGTGGAGGCTGGGAAGGGCAGGTGGCTGTTTTTGTGGTGGTTGGCTGTTGTCTGGCCCTGGGCTGCCTGGGAAAGTTTGTGGATAAGGCAGAACAGAGCAAGTGTCACCTACTTGGCCCAGAAATGTTAGGGCTCTTCTTTGAGCCAGAGATGGGCAGTTGGGACCTTGCATCTCTGTCCTGGGGACAATCTGTTGCTGGCTGGTCAAAGAGACTGTCCCTTCCAGACTTCTTTCTTCACCAGCCTTGCCTTCCAGAGAAGAGGTTTGCTGCCAGGAGCTAGAGTTAGGGATTTGAGCACCCAAGAGGTGGCAACGTTTGGGTGTCTGGGGGATCTGGCAGAGTTAGATCTGTGAGTGCTGTGGCTCCCTGTTCCCAGGTGGGAGCAGTGCTCTCCCAGGGGAGCAGAGGAGCCTGCTGTGAGGGTGGTGAGCTCAGCAGAGCTTTTCCACCTTCAGTGTCTGCAAAGCCATTATTGTGGAACAGGAAGATCCAAGGGCTGGGCTGTGTGGGGAGAGTAGGGCTGGGCACTGCAGAGTGGGGCTGGACCCTGCCCAGGCTCACCTGCTGAGGGGCAGCACTGGAACAGCTCTGCTGCCCCAAGCTCCACCTTCAGTGTCACACTGAGCCCAGGTGACTCTCCTTTGCCCACCTCCATCGTGATGCTGCTGTCACAGGGGTGTTGGATGCTGCAGGTCTGACCCTGCAGGATGCCTCCAGGCCATTGGCAGCCCTCATTTTGGCATTCCATGGGCTGTGCTCACAGTGCTTAGAGGCTGAAAAGCTGAGACCAGGTCTCTCTCTGGTTACCCTTCCCCATCCACTCTCATTTGCCCAGTGCAATTCCATGTCTGCTTGTGGCATTGTGCCTAGAGGTCCCAGAAGGGTGCCCACACACACATTGCCCTGTGTCAAATCAGTAGATACTGTCATTTCTTGAAAGGACTGGCCCTTCCTAAATTGTCTCAGGCTCCCCTCTCCTGGCAGCTGCTCCTCAGCTAAAATTTCCTAGGCCAAGCCTGGAAGCGAGGGATTTTCTCAAGGGAGTTCACATGCCTCAGGCTCAATCATCCTCCAGGCACTTGTGCTTTCACTGTACGATGTTGCAGTTTTGGGGTGTTCAGAGAAGAGCTGCTGTGCTCCTAGCTGCTGCAGTGGCATGGAGTCCACTTGGGGCTGCAAAGGGCACTCATGGCCTAAAAGCATAATAATCTATTTGAAAGTCTGAGATCTGCAGTGAACAAAAAGATATGGTGACCTTCCCGTGACTTCCAGAAGCATCCAGGACATTGAAAGTGTTTCTGGTTTTGTTTTACGTTACTTTGCCTTGATATTGTAGAGGATTCAGTTCGTCGTACCAAGAATTGTTTGGACAGGAAGAGAGGAGCCCACACATTAATCTGAAATGAGTGATTTGTAGCATTGTGGTGTGTTCAGGAGGTGGACAGACTCAATCACAGAGTGCTTTGGGGTAGAAGGGAACTTCAAAGATCATCCAGTTCCACATCCCTGCCATGGAGGGAGGACACCTTAAATCTTCAGCAGTGAACCACTTGCTCCAAGCCCTGTCCAATGTGCCCTTGAACACTTCAGGGCATGGGGCAGCCACAACTTCTCTGGGCTTTGTCAGCCCCTCACCATCCTCATAGTCTGACATTTCTTCCCCATGTCCAATCTGACCCCACTGCCCCTTGTCCCAGCCCTTTGACCATTTTGGTGGCCACCTCTGGACCTGCTCTGCCTGTGGCTGTCTGTGCTGGCAGCCTCCCCCCGCCATGTTCCTGAACCCACAGAGAACCTGCTCATTAATGCAAAGGCTATTTGTAACCCAGGGCTATGAATTTATTGAGATTAATTTGGAAATTCAGAAAGAAGTTCCCATGAGGCATGAGGATGGAGCCAAGGCATACTAAAATGTAGGTTGTGAGAGGCTGATTTTGGGATGTGCTCACTGGGGTTTGCTGTTTAACATGGCAGGGAGTGACACCTGGTATGGCCATCAGGGCGAGATGTTGCTCTCTGCAGGGATTTGGGAAGCTGCTTGTCCCCTCTGGAACAGCACCTTGCTTATTTCTCAGTGATCTCCAAGTACTTCAGCATCATGTGGAACCTTCACTGCAAGATGATGGGAAGTGTTCCTCCAGGAAGCGAGAGAATGTCACGGACTTCTCATCCTTGTCTGGAGGCACATGTGCTGTGCAGCTTGGTTTGGTGTGGGTGTAGCTTCTCTGTCAGAGATACAAACTCCTTAAACACCACCAGCAAGTCCCTCCTGGAGCTGGAGGACTTTGGAGTGGGGCTTTAGGCTGGGACAGAGCTAGGCTGGCAATCTGGGAAATGTATGGGCAGTGATTGGCATTGCTGTTGGAAGGATGGATGGAGGGGAGTGGCTGCTGGTGAATAGCTGGGTCAGTAACAGAAGAGAAGAACTGCATGGGCACAATCCCACTGGAATCTGCTTTTTAGGTGGCTGTGCTTAGGCAGATGCAAATCCTTGGTGTTCTTTGTTTGCAGGAGAAAGGGAGGTCCAGTGTGTGTGTGACTGGATTTACCCACCTGCCTGGCATGTGGAGGGGCAGGATCCGTGTCTCATGGAAGGGCTTATCCCTCTCTTCCTGCTGATCCCTCTTCTGGCTGCACAGGCTGTTTTTGAATCTGGCTTGCCACTGCTGCCTGGGCTTATTTTGGAGCCCAGTGGGTGGGCAGCTGGCTGGCTTTGCACTGAGCCAGTGAGGTGACAGCCTGCAGCCCTGGCTGGTTTGGGTCTGGCTGCAGGGGCACTGGGGGGTCTCCCCACCCAGCTGGGTGTGATGGGACTGGGGTGGGCTTGAAAAGCTGAGGGACTGTGTTCCTCCTTGGGTTGGGGCCATTGCTGTGCTGCTCCAGATTTGAGTCACAGCTCCTGGTAAGCCCATTCCTAAAATCCTTCCCAGTGAGTGCTGCGACTGTTGTTGCTGCTGGCGCTGGAATCAGCTGCTCCTCCTTGGTCCAGGCCACATCCCAGAGGAGGTGGCTTTGGGTGGCATTCCAGCCAGCAAGGATTGAAATCACATTTGTTGTTTTCCAGGAGTGGTCAGGAAGGGCTTCTCTGCCATTCCTCCTCTCTGAGCATTGCATCCCTCCAGTGGCTGTGCTCCACGGCACTCCAGCACTGCATTATGTAACCAAGGCTGTTTGCTCCATGAATTGCCTCTGGGAACAGAAATCTTCAGATCCCAAGTTGTGTCTCTCAGCCTGTCAGCTCAGCCCATCTCTGCAGGCTTTGGGAGGCCCAGTAAATATTTCAGACCTGGAAGTAGGTCCATGACAGCTGCACCAGGACAGAAGGAGAGGTTCCCTTCCATGGATGCTTGACTTCTGGCTTCATCATTTTAGCTGTGCAGGCTCAGGGTGGTGGTGTTTGACACCAGGGCACAGATGAATTTGTTCAGTCTTTTTGGCTGCAGGGAGTTCCTTGGATAGTGGCCCCTATTATTCCTAGCACATCATTTTCTGGTGGAGAGATGTGTCAGGTAGGCAAGCTGTAGTTGCTCACTTCTGTCTGATGCTGTTGAGGTAGCACTGGCCTGTGTGAAAAGAAACAATTTGGAGCTGTCTGGGTGCTGAGGTGCTGGCTGGACCCCTCTGAGCTGGCTCTGTGCTCTGCTGTAAGGACCTCTCAGCAGGTCCTTTGGGAGTGGGTCGCAATGGGAAGCCCAGTGCTGCTCTGGTGCTGGTGGAGGAACAAGGCTGGAGCTGCCCCCCTCACACATGGGTTTCTGTGCCCTCTCAGCTCCACTTACCACCATGCAGTGGTTTTCTGGGGCTAATTTTCCCTGGTGCCAGGTCCCACCAGGGCAAGGAGGAGGTTTTCTTCAAGATCAGGGGTTGCAGTAGTGCTTGTTGAAGGCTGCAGGCTCAGGACTGTGATGCTCCTTTGGGAGGAGCAGTGGAGAGGACACATGAGGGTGACTTTGTTCTCCTGTTCTCTTTGCTCCTTCCCTCTCCCAGCTTCCCTCAGATGGGAAATCAGAGAGCCCAGACTTCATCAGACTTTGAAGGTGAAGCAAGTTTAGCCCCAGCAGAGCAGGGGATCTGGGAGAAGGTGTCTGGGCATGTCCTGGACACAGAAAGCAAAAGGAGCATATCCCCCCTGTTCATCTTCTGCTCACACCCTTCATCTGCAGCCTGAATGAGCTGGCAGCTGCCCCTGCCCAGGCAGTCTGGCCTGAAGCAGGGATACATTCACAGGGTGGCTTGGACTGGAAGGGACCTTAAAGCTCTTCTCATTCCAACGCCCTGCCATGGGCAGGGACACCTTCCACTAGATCAGGTTGCTCATCAAACACTTCCAGGTTGGATGGGGCAACCACAGCTTTTCTGGGCAACCTGTGCCAGCCCCTCATGGTCTGACATTTCTTCCCCATGTCTGCCCTGACTCCACCCTCAGCTCAACATCACTGTCCTGTGCTGGGACCCCAGAGCTGGGGGCAGCTCCAGGTGAGTGGAGCAGAGGGAGAACATCCCCTCCCTCTCCTGCTGCCCACAGTGCTGAGGATGAGCCCAGGAGACATTTGGCTTTCTGTGCTGCCAGTGCCCATGGCTACGTCAGGTCCCATTTGTCACTCCCCAGAATCCTCCAGTCCTTCTCTGCAGGGTGTTTTCCATCCATGCCTTCATCTTTCCAGCCTTCCCCCAGTCTGTGCTGGCACTGGGGATTGCCCTGACCCAGGTGCAGGACTTTGTCCTTGTCCTAGTTGGATGTCAGGGTGTGGAGTGGCTTTGATGGATATAAAATCATGAGTGGCCCAGGGAAGCTGATGATTCTGGTTGTTTCCTGCAGCTCCTGGAGTGAGACAGGCTGGAGGACACACCAGTGCAGCTGGTGCATGTCATGGGCCTCACCAGCAGCCTCAGCGGGGTGGGAAGGGCATGGTGTGGCAGCAGAACCACAGCAGAGCAGGCATTCATGGGGACAATGAGAACAGGTGTCATATGCTCCTGTGGCTCTCAGCTTCCTGACTCTGCTTCCTGCTTCTCCCTATTCCATGCAGGTCCCTAAGGGAATGTGTTCTCAGCCTGTCTCAGCCATGGTTGGTGCAGCTGTGGCTGCCCCTTCCTTATTCCAAACCTGCTGTGTGTTTTAGGACTGGAGGGATGTTTGGTGCAGGGGTGGGGGGGTCCAGGATCTCCCAAACTGTCTCAAATACATCACTTGGCCTGGCCATCCCTAGCAGCATGGTGCTAATGTTCCCCATGGCCCTTATGGCAATGCCACACTGTGCTTGGGTTGCCTCAGGTGGCTTCGTCCTGTCCCTGTGTCACAGAGATACTTTTGTCACCCTTGCACACACTGCTCCAGCTCCATCTTGGAGGAGTTTTGTTTCTCCTGCCAGTAATCCTTGTTGAAGGCCCTTGTTGAGGGCCACTGAGGACATACCCTCCAGTGGTCTTCTCATTTCCAGCCAGAGTCTGTTTCTGATCAATTTACATACCAACGTCAGCCCAGGAACAAATATATTTTGCTTAAAGAGCTGTTTGCCCTTCTGGCTCCATCCTGGCAGGTCACCACAGCAGCTCAGATCTTCTGTGTAGGCTTTGCACAATCCCAGCCTTCCCAGGCCCCAGCACCTTACCCCAGCTTTGGTTTTAAAGAGGCAGGGTACCCCATGGTATCAGGTTTCCAGGGCTTTAGACCTAGCTGCTAGTCAGTGTTCCATAAGCTTTTCAGACTGGGTTGCCCTTCACTTTCTCTGTAGAAGTTGAGATCTGTCTGTGTGGGATGGGCTGGGGGTTCCTGTGTTTGGGTGGTGGGTGCTGGGCTTGGATAGCCACAGGCAATGTGTGTTTGAAGGACAGAGCGAGGGCTGGCAGGTCATGGCAGCTCCTCTGTGTGTGAGCAAGGACTCAGCTCTGTGTCAGCTTGTGGACACAGCTGTCCAGGGAGTGATCAGCTCTCCCCATGGGTGAACAAGCTGGCAAAATGCCACCCTTCACTTCTAAACCAGTCCAGTTCCTCCTGGCACTGGTCCAGTGGGTGCCATGGGGTGAGGGCAGAACAGGGGTGAGCATGGTCATGGGTATGCTCAGGCCATGGGTGCCAGGGAACCAGGGCTGTGAGTTTAGGGGTGCTCAGACCATGGGTGCCCGGGAACCAGGGCTGTGAGTTTAGGGGTGCTCAGGCCATGGGTGCCAGGGGTGCCAGGGCTGTGAGTTTAGGGATGCTCAGGCCATGGGTGCCAGGGCTGTGAGTTTAGGGGTGCTCAGGCCATGGATGTGGGGATGCTCATGCTGTGTGGATGCTCGTGCTGTGGATTCAGTGATGCTCATGCCATGAGTGCTGGGATGCTCAGGTCATGGAAGCAGCAGCTCTCATGCTGTTCCTCACCTTCCCTTTGCCACCACCTGTGTGAGGCTCCCACAGCTGGATTGTGCCCAGCGTGGTGGCACCCACTGCCAGCCCCTGGGTGCTGCTCACAGGAATAGGGCTTTCCATGCATCATCCCAACGCTACAGTGAGGGTACCTGGGACATCTCTGTCCTCTCTTCCTGTGCCCCTGTGCCTTTTTTTCTTTTTTTTTTCTCCTTAATGTGTTATCCCAGGTGATATTCCCTTCTCCCATGCAGTTCTCCTGCAAACCCCAGCTCCATGATCACCAGCATCCATTGTCTGCTGCATCACCCTGAGCAGCGCTGGGTGATCACCACGCTGAGTGCAGAGTAAATATCAATTTACTGGAGTCTGATTCATGGCAACGTGAAAAAAGAGAAAATCAGCTGCTCTGTAATTATTTTGGGCTTAATTTAGCCCAAAGGATTAGTGGCACTCCTGGAACCTATGTTATTGCTGCTGCTGGAAAACTTTATCTCCTTGGGCTGCACTCCCTGTTGCCCCCAGAGCCTGTTGTGTGGTGGGCAGTGAGGAGGTGACTGTGGAGCAGGAGCCCATCCTTACTGCCAGAGGTGCTGCTGCTGCCATCTCAGTGCAGGAGGGACCTGTGGCTCCTTGGCTTTGTGTGACTGGCAGCAGTGTCACCCAGCACAGCACCTCAGTCCCTGTTGTTCTGTGTGCTGGGTGGCTTGGGATAGAGTGGGGGGCAAGGAGTCCTGGAGGTGAGTGGACACGAGGCCATCACTGCCCTGAGCTGTGCTGCCTGTGGCAGCCTCTCTTGCTGGTTCATCTTGTGTGTGTGAATTTGGTCCCACTCCTGTTGGGTTTCCAGCCTTGGCTGGTCCTGGAGCCCTGGCTGGGATCCACATGGATGGATGGGTGGGCCGAGCTGGCTGCACCGTTTGCCCTCTCCTGAAGCCAGGGAGGCTAGAAAGAGGGAGGAGGGAGGGAAAGGAGCCAAAACGTGAGGGGGCATGGCAGCTGTGCCCTTGCTGTTGGGACTGCCAGAGCTCAGCACCAGTCCAGGCTCTCCCAGCCATCACTGGATGCAGTGGCTGGGGGGCTGCCTGTGGCGTGTGGTGTCCTCAGGCTCTCATTGCCTCTTCTTGCTGGATTTGGAGTGGTCCCCAGCTGGGCCCTGTACATCAAGGAGAGAAGAGCCAGAGCCCCCTCTGCAGCAGCCAGGAGCCCTGCTCTGGTGGGCTGTGGTGTTGTTCCCAGCAGGTGGGGTGCTGGGTGGCATTGGTGGCATCAGTGGTACAACTCTTGGGTGTCAGAGACACTGGTCTGTGGTTGAGCTTCTTTCATCTTCTTCCAGCAGCCAGGATCCCCCCATACCCTCCCCATTCCTTCAGTTCTCATCATGGCATGAGCATGGCTGGGACTCCTCATGCCTTTGGCTCTCAGGTTTGACATTGTCAGGGTGGGGGGAGGTGGTTAAAGGGGTGTGAAGACCAGTGGGTGAAGAGCAGAAATGTGGGGCTGCTCTGGAAAGTGCTGGGAGAAAGAAACAGTGGGATCAGAAGTGGCAGCATCCACGAGGTGAGGAGGCCAGCCCTGCCCTGCACAGCTGTGTCACAGTGCTGGCACTGCACTGATACCCCTGACAGCCACATCTCCTCTGGATGGCCATGTCACCCAGCATGTGGCTTCACGGGGTGCTGCCTGTGCAGGCAGAGAGGGGCAGGGACCCCAAGGTGGGGAGTGGGCTCTGCAGCAGCTCCTCTGCAGCCCCAGCAGCGTTTCTTTTGTAGCTGGAGCTCTGCCTTCTCCTGCTGAATCATCATTGTCTTGGTGCTGACACTGGGGATAATCCCTTATCTGCAGAAATGGGTTTAGGAGGGCTGAGCTGAGCAAACCTTAAATCCCTTTACTCTTTCCTGAGATTATTCTGACGTGTGGGAGACTGGTGCTTTCTAGGCATGCTGAGAGCAGGAGCAGCAGAATCTGGTCAGTAGAGCTGGGCAGCAGCACAGGCAGGAGGAGGACGGTGGCCAGGAGTCCTGGAATCTCTGGGACCTCAGAGATCCCACTGTGGGCACACCGGGAGCTCCTGCTATGGGCACATTCCAAGAATTGACTCTACAAAGCTACAACTAAAATACTGAGAGGGAAAGAAGTCAGGGATAATGAGTGGAAAGCTGCTGGGAATAGCTTCAGGAGGAATTATTGGTGAAAATCCAGTTGGATCTGGGAAGGCAGTGGCTGTGTGTGTCCCTGGGTGACTGTAATCACATGCAGCAGGGAGATATGTGGCTGTGCTTTCGGTGGGAGGAGAGGGAGAAGAAGTCAATTAAAAATGGAGAGTTCAAGCAAGCAGTCTGAGGTAGCCAGAGCAGGAAATCTGAGTTCTGAATGAGCCTGGGAGCTCTCACAGTGGGTGTACAGGGGCACAGAGGAGCACAGGTGGATTGGGTCTGGTGGAGGGGTGGAACATTGCTGGGTGGGTGCAGGGCACCTCTGACTGGGCTGGTAAGGTGGGTGCCAAGGAGGGGAGACCGTGGCTGCAGCAGGGAGACCTCATGTTGGGCAGGGCTGGAGCTGCCAGAAATGGCTCCTCTTACCCTGGAGTTGTGTCGTGTCTGGGCTGCATCCGTGGGAAATGAGGGTTCCCTGGATTGGTGTGGGGTCCTCTGGTGTGACAGCTGCAGGTGCTGTGCTCAGTTTGGCTGCCACGGTTTGCCAGCATCAACTGATCAGACATTGAGGAGAAACTGGGAGAGGATTGAGAGGTGGACAGCCAGGATACCCAGTGGGAGACGAGACAGCCTGCTGGGAGAACAGGTTGGATGGTGATGCAAGCAGCTCCAAAACACTCCTGGAGCCCTGACAGTCCTGGGCAGCAACCAGGTGAGTCCAGCTGAAGAGTGGGTCTGACATCAGGGTGGGAATGGGTGCCTGTCCCATCCCTGACTGATCCATGCAGAGCAGAACTCCTCACAAAATCAGCTCAGAGACCAGTGACCAGTATCTGAGGGAATTGGCAGAAACTGGTGGGATGAGCTGTCCTGCCTCAGCCTGGGGCAAGCCTGGCACTGTGCACATCTGCCCTGCTGTGCTCTCCAGTGCCCTCCCCACCCCTCTGCAAAGCTGACTGTGTTCCTTCAGGAATGGGGCTACAGCTGCTGGAGCTCAGGCCAGACTGAGCTTCTGGAGTGTTCTGAGATACATGGGACCTTTTTCCTGAACAGTGACAAAACAAAGACTCCTGCAACAGGATGTCCAGTCCAGTGGTGCTGGCCCATGGCATGGCTGTGCAGCATGTGGTTCTGCATCCAGTGTTCTAAAAACAGCACTCAGCCTGCAGAAAAAGAGGTTCAGGAGGGACCTTCTTGCTCTCTACAACTCACTGAAAGGATGTAGCAAGATCAGAGGAAATGTATTTACAGAAATTGTGGTCAGGCAATGGAATAGGCTGTGAAGGGCGATGGTGGAGTCACCACCCCTGGAGGGATTTACCAGATGTGTGGATGTGGCTCTTGGGATTGTGGTTAGTGGTGGCAGTGCTAGGTTAACAGGTGAACTCAATGATCTTGGAGGACTGCTCCAACCTAAAAGATTCCATGATAATTCTGTTCATTTTTAGAGACAGTTCACACAGTGCTGCTGTATGTTTGACAAAATCACTGCAGTAACCAAGTGTTTGACTGTCGTCCTAAATCTTTGCAGTGCTTGTTTCAGGAGAAAACATTCAGACAGCAAATATCTCCAGTTTCCCCTTGAACTCCCCCCAAAATCCCTGTGTTTTATAGCCTCACAGCACCACCTACATTCTGCATGAGGCTCCAGCCCACTCTCTCCAGGTCTGTGCCCACTGCCCTGCTGCTGCCCCCGTGGCTGATCCAAGGTGCCCCAGCTGCCAGGCTGCCGTGGTGTGTGGGTGCAGCACCAACTGCGAGGAGGGCTGGGAAGTAACGATTCCCTGCATCCCAGGAAGATGATTAATCACCGTGGGGGCACTGCTGCCCGTTTGCTGTTCCTGGAAGCCCTGCAGAGAGCTGGTTGCAAGGGCTGTGCCTCCTGGAAGTGCCTGGGAGCTGCTGATTCAGAGAGGTTGCTGCTCTGGCAGCTGCCAGCCCAAACCCTGCAGGCTGATCCTTGCTGCCTGCCCAGAGCTGCCTAACTGCCATCCAAGGGCTTGGAATCCCACTGACAGAGCTGGCACACTGGTGCTCACCAGCCTGGCCACCCACACACAAGCACATGGCCTGGACATCTGTGGGACATTCTTAAATATTCTTGGACCTCCCATTTCCTGAGCTGGGCAGTATTTGGTGTCATGAGCTGTTCAAAAGCTGAATCACGACTTGGGATTTATTTTTGTTTCCCCTTGTCAGGCTCCTTTGCTGTCTCCTGGGTTGTCCCCATCCCCTCTGCCCAGCTTGAGCTGTTGGCAAAGGGACTTAGGGAGTGGGAGGACCTAAGATTTGACTTCATGCACATTCCACAGCCCAGACCAGTGTCTTCCCCACCATGAATGTGAACTCTGTCTAGCTTGTCTCAGGTCCTGGTGAGGCTGAGGCTGTTTGCTCAGAGTTTGGGGTGAATAGCAGCTTGTGTGGGTGCTATAAAGGTCTTTAATGGCAAGGGCTGGGGATAGTGTGAGTGGGCAATGGTTCTGGGTGTTAGGGCAACAGTTAGAGCTTCAGTCTACGGACAAGAGAGAGCCTGCTCCAGCCTAGGCTCTCTGTGAAGTCACAGCTTCCTTATGGAGATGTTCACATGCTCTAGTGTGGTGTCCTCCACGTCTGCAGGGGAACGTCCTGCCTCACCATGGATTTCAGCAGGGGCTGCAGGGCAAAGCTCTGCCCTGGTGCCTGGAGCACCTCCAGCCCCTCCTTCTGCTCTGGCCTCAGGGTTTGCAGGGCTTTTGCTCTCACATGTTCTCGTTGGTCACTCACAGCTGCTGTTGGACATTGTTTTGTAGCCTTTATCTGAGGCACTGTCACTGATGGTCTCAGCTTTGGCCAGCAGTGTCTGTTTGGCAGCTGTTTGGCACTGGCTGTGCCCTGCAAAGGGGCAGCTCCTGATGAGGGTCTTCTCACAGAGAACATCCCTGTAGCTGCCCTGCTGCAAGTGCCAGCAGCTCCCATTGCACTGGGTTTGGAATTTCATGAAATCATGGATTTGCAGAGTGGTTTGGATTGGAAGGGACTTAAGGGCTGATCTTGTTGCACCTCTTGCCATGGGCAGGGACAAATGCCACTAGACCAGCTTGCTCCAAGCCTGGTCCAGCCTGGCCTTGAATGTTTCCAGGGATGAGGCAGCCACAGCTGCTCTGGGCAACCTGTGCCAGAGTCTCACCACCCTCACTAGAAAGAATTTCTTCCTAATATGTAATCTAAATTTCTCCTCTTTTAGAGACTACAGAATGTCCTCCATTCCTTCTTCCATCCTTTCTGCATCTTCGCCTGTTCTGTCTTACCTGCTGCAAAGTATTTTATTGGGCAGAGTTGAAAAGAATTCTGGAAAATTAGGAAAGGGTTGAGTCAGCATCTGATGTTTTTGTTCTTGTTTTCCACAGCTTGAATCAATAAGTCGCAATGTGAAACTCTGAGCTCTGTTTCCAAGAATAAATGCCAGCCTTTGGGAACTGAAGGACTGCACAGAGGTCACTGCTGTCCCAAGTCTCTTTTGGCAAATGGGACTTCAGCTGGAAAGTCCTTCTCCACAGAGCTGCTCTCCATCCATCCATCCATCCATCCATCCATCCATCCATCCATCATCCATCCATCCATCCATCCAGTGCACCAGTTTGGACACAACCACCCCACTGTTTCCTTATCCATCCACAGTCTATTCATCAGACTCTTCTCTGTGCAATTCCAGTTTTCTCAAGTCCCCTCAGCCTTCCCTCTGGCAAGAGCTCCTCCCCAGTGCCTCCAGAGCTCAGCAGCCATGCTGGAAGCTGTTTTGCATCCTCCAGTGTCTGTCTCATTTCCGTACTGGTTTGAACCTCCAAGGTCATGGCCAAGCTTCCAGCAGGCAGTGAGGAGCACAGGAGAGGAGCTATTCCCATCAGGAGCAGAGTGCTTCCCAGTTCTCCAGGGGAAGATTTAGCCTGTCAGATAGCCAGTCCCAGGACAAAACTGCTGTCTGCACAGCTGGGCTGTGGCTCCTGCATCCCTGCTGTACTGGGCCCACAGATGTGTGTGGCTGCCTACCACAGCAGCAACCAGCAGCCTCCCCCCCTTGGGTGGTGATTCTGTGGGTACTACTCATGGATTTTGATCCTTCAGTTAGAGCAGAGCTGTGGGAAAGGGCCTTGAGGTATTTCCAAGTGAATTCAGCAGGCAGGTGTAAATAATGAGATATGGGGAGCAACTGGAAAGTGAAATATCATGGAAAGGTGCTGCCATTCCAGTGTTGGGATGTTGCTGCTTATGAGCTGGAAATCATGCAGTTGAGAAAAAATCCCCTGATGTTTCACTTGGCCTCCTCCCTGCCACTTTGCTGCTGAATTATCAGTGCTGGGGTCCCCTGCCTGCAATCTGTGTGTGCTCACCAGAGTGTGTTGCAGATGCTGCACAGCTCTGTATGTTCAGGGTGGGATGGAGCCATGAGCTGCACCCCAGGGCTGCCCACACCATGGATACCCCATTGCTTAGCTGGGGCACTCAGCCTGCTGAGGCTGCCCCAAAAGGGATATCCTGGCCTGGGCATGGGGGTGATTCATGGGATGTGGTGATGCTGAATGATTTTTCTCACACCCGAGACCTTCTACCTAACGTAGCTCAGGGATGCAATTCCTGCATCAGTGGAGTGCTGGGCTGCCCTGTCAGGGACATGTCATGTTGTTAACACGCTCCAGTTCCTCTCCAGTTGGTGATGATGTGCTGTGTTTGGACCAGTCTCCTCTGGAGACGGTGCCATGAGGACACGTGGGCTGGGGAGGTGTTCCTGTAAATCCTGGCTTGTGACTGAGACATGAGAGATGGGGGTTTGGGTTGATATTCAGCAGCTTGAATGAGAGATGTTTACAGCTGCTGGCTGATGGGGACAAAGAAATTAGTCTGTTACTTCAGTGGCAACACATGCACCGTGTTAGTGACAGTGACAGGCCATGGCTCAGGAGGAACCTTCCCACTCCCCACAACTCCTGACAGGAAGGTGGAGCCAGGAGGGAGCTGGGCACTGCTCCCAGGGAACAAGGGACAGGACAAGAGGAAACAACTCCAAGTTGCACTAGGGGATGTTTAGGTTGGCTATTTGAGGAAAATTTCATCATGGAAAGGGTTGTCCAGCCTTGGCCCAGGCTGCATAGGGCAGTGGTGGAGTCCCCATTCCTGGGTGGATTTAACAGATGTGTGGATGTGGCAGTGGTGGTCATGGGTTAGTAGTTGTGGCTTTGGCAGTGCTGGAGGAGTGTTGGACTTCATCCTCTTTGAGGGCTTTTCCAGCCTAACTGATTCTGTGATTCTGTGGCTGGGGAAATGGGATGAACTACTGAGGTTTCAGGCATGATGGCTTCAAAGGCTCTGGCTGGGCAACACTAGGGCCAAGCACTCTCAAAGGAGTAGCTTGTTAGTGGCCCTGTCACTTCTCTTGTGGTGACATCTCCTGTGTCCCTGGAGCCCTTTCCACTGATCCTGCCTCAGTCTCTGGGGTCTGTTGGAGAGAAATGATTTTTGAGAGCAGGCAGCAAATTTTGAACTTGTTTTTAATGCCAGCAGAGCCTGCTTAATAGGTTTAAGCATCTTATCTCTCAGCACTGTTAATGAGTTTCTAGGCCCCACAGAGGTGGAGCAGAGCTGTATTTTCCTAATCAAGTTATCAGTTTATTAGCAAAAATGCAAATAAAAGAGTTGCTTTGGATGCAACTAAAAAAAGTGCTGTCTGGAGAAGAACTGAGCATCATGGCATGGATAACAGGATTGAGGCAAGGCCCAAGAATTTGGCCTGATAAAGAAGATGAAATGCAACTGGGACATGGCCTCTCAAATGTCTGGGGCTCTCTCATGGAAGATTTTTCATCTTAATCATGTGAAGCTCTAAGTGGTGGAAGCATTTATTGAGTCACTCCATGAATGTGCCCTACTGGTAGAAGAGCTCACCAAGAGTTAATGGATGATTAATTAGCTTTGAGGTAAATAATTAATCAAGGGGTATAGAATCCAGCAGGTCAGGACTTGGCTTCTGATCTGTAAATACTGATGTGTGTGCAGCTGAAGGCTATGTTGTGCAGATATTCTTTATTAGCAGCTTCCTATGAACCACTTTTAATAAGGGGAGTGTTCCATCATCGTTCAGGTAACTGCCACGGGTGGTCAGGACTAGGACCAACCTGATCTAGTGGAAGGTGTCCCTGCCTGTGGCAGGGGTGGAACAAGATGAGCTTTTATGGTTGCTTCCAGTCAAACCACTCTGGGTCCTTGATTCCATTAATCTGTGAAATGCTCTTGATGCTGTTTTAGGAAGGTTGTGCCATTTTTCATAACCCAAAGGTTTCTTTTTTGGTTTCCTGTAGCTGTCACCTCCATGGTCCCAATCTGAACCTGGTGGAAGCCTTTTCCTCTCGGGTCTGGTCACAAGTGGTGGGTATTATAGAATCATAATATCACAGAGTGGTTTGGGTTGGAAGGGACCTTAAAAGCTCTCCTTGTTCCACCCCCTGCCATGGGCAGGGACACCTTCCACTATCCCTGGTTGCTCCAATCCCCATCTGACCTGGTACCAGATTTGAAACTATTTCCTCTTCCATTTGAACCACAGCCATGAAGGGAACAGCTTCCAGGGAAAGTTATGATGGAAAATAACCAAATCCTGACATGTCCACATACCACAGAGTGAGTCTGTGTCAGTTCCAGCCTTTCTCTAGTGCCATGATATGAAACGATTCCTCCTTCTGTGTCTGTGGGCAATGGTTTGAATACTCTTTGACTTTTTATTGCAATGTGAAAAGTTTTTGAGTTGCGTCAATATTTCAAAAATTCCAATAATCAGTTGGGTATTACAGCTGGACAGGTTGTGTCAAAGGGTTCCAGATCACTGTTTCCAGTCAAACAATTATTGATCTTTAGTCTCTTAAATTAAGGGTTGCCTTAAAAGATTGGTCATACAAAGGCTCAGGAGAAGGAGGACCTTAACCTTAGATAAAGAGCCCCTGGGTTCAAGAAGGGTCTCTGGACTCAGAGCTCTGGAGCTCTGAGGGCAGTTGAGGCAGCATAGGTGCATTAGCATTTATCTAGAGCAAAAAAGCAGAGATGAGAAGACAGTGCAGTTTGTATCTGTGGTTACTTCAATTAGTCAGTGGATAGAAACCTACAGGTTTCTGCTGAAAAGTTTCTGGGTTGAAAGCAGAACAGGGGCAGACTGGCTGGAAGAGTTTTTCTGTGCTGCCTTTGCCTTTGGCTTGTTGAGCAAGCAAGCTGTGGTGCTGCCTTCTCTCAGCTGCAGGGCACTGCTGTTCTCAGACTGACAGGTGTTCTCTTTGAAGCCTTTTGTTAAAGAAACAAGGCTGAAGTTCAAAGTTCTCTGTTGGCCAGAGCCACTGGTGAGAAACCATGGCTGGTATGACCTCCAGCAGCCCTTTCCTTTCTTGTCCTTTTTAGCATAGTGAGAAGGTTTTGAGGAGAGGTGGCAATGTTAAGACTTGAAAGGCTCCTCTTTCCGTGGGAGGAACAGCAGAGCCAGTCAGGTGCTCCATCTGCTCTCTGAAGGCAGCAAAGCCTCATCCTTGTGTGGTGGAGGACATTGTCCCCATTGTCCCCACACACCTTGTGTGGCAGAGAACATCGAAGGAGCACAAAGTCTCTGTGGCACCTTGTCTCTGTTTTGTGATGAAAAGCAATTCAAACCTCATGCTGATACCTTGTTTTTAGGACCAGGTCTGTCCTGAGCTCAGAGTCTCCTGTAACAACATCCTCCTGTGGTGATGGTGGAAGGTGACTCCGCAGCCCGTTGGGCAATGAAGTGGGGTTATGTTTTTTTCCATTGAGGGCTTAAAAGTTTATAATTATGATGATAAAACCAGCATGTTCATGTCTTTGTCACCACTTCCTGATCAGGTTGGGTGTGTGAGAGAGGAGGTGGGATTTTTCTGTACAGGTGTGGGCTTTTAGGAGGATGCAGCTGAGTGACTCATGTATGTTCAACCCAAGTCAGAAAGTAGGACACGTTTATGCAAGGCATGTTAACATCTCTTAAAAATGCCTCAGCTATAAGAAGTGCCTTATTCTTGGCATCCATCTGGTTTCTTGCAGAGACAGTTCTTAGAGTGGGTAATGGCACCATGTGTGGATTATATCTCTCACCATGACCAAAAGGAATCTGGAGCTCCCAATCTGGAAGATAATTCTGTGCTCTTGAGACTACTGCAAGGGCTTTTAATAGCTTCTGGTGCTACAGGAAGGCAGCCTGGTGGGAAAGCAAGTTGGAGAATGTAGGCAGAACATCACCCACCTTATTTTCTTCTGAGTTTTAAGAAGATCCTGCTTAGTTCCTGCTGTTCCATTTCTGCAGTGGTGAGCCACATCAAATGGAGCTGCTCTCAAGATTTAGTTTGGGAAGGATGTGTAAAATTTGCTCTTAATTGAAAAGAAAATTAAGTGACATTTAGACCCTCAATCTTGTTCTTTTTTGTTTTCCCTATTGTTCCATTTTACATGAAAAAAAATGCTGATAAAAGGACTTTTCAGTGTTTGCCATTGTAGCTCCATTTCCAGCATGTACCAGCTCTGAGCAGGGTGCTGGACACAGCATCGAGGCCCTGGGGAACTTCTGTTCTCTCTCTAGAGAAGCTCTGAGCTTCTGCTCTCTCACTGGAGAGCTTCTCACTAGAGAAGCTCTTTCCAGCAGCCCAAAGTGAAAAAACTAGTCATTAACTTTGCTGATGAAGGGTTTCCTCTCAGGACCAGCCTCTGATGGGAACCCACCATTGATGGGAAGGTGGTCATTGATACGGATGGAACAGCTGGGAATGACATCCCATCAGCTGTGAGCAGCAGAAAAATGGGAAAAAATAATCCATATTTTTATGATTGAAGTAATTTGTCATGGGAAGAATCCAAATTCTTGTGATGTAAGCAGGACTTTCTGAGCCCCTGGTGGGGTTTTCTTGCAGTCAGCTGGTCTGGCACCTCAGCTGTGGGGAATGCTGCTGCTGCCTTGCTCCATCACAAGCAGGAGGACCATAATCCTGTGATCCCCTGGGGTTGGTATTCCTATTTCCAATTTCAAATACAGTAGGAGACCAACTTGAGTTACCTGAAGGCATCAGGTTCTGAACTGTCCAGGTTTGTCTCAAGCCTGACCTGGAGTTTTACACAGCAATTGTGACTTGATGGGATGTGGGACTTGGAAAACTCTCCTTCCTTATGTGAGCCTGGGGCTCCTAATTAACATTGCAGGATGAATGTAAATTGAAAATACCTTCCTGCTTTGCATACAGGCAGAATTGTGCCCAGCAGGGCTGAATCAGGACAGCCCCATGCTGGCGGCCCCCTCTGCCCTGAGCTGTTCTTGCAGGCTGGGTTCCTGGTGCTCAGGTGTGCTCTCTGACCTCATCCACAGGGAAATGTGGAGGAATCAAAGGGCTGGAGACAGGCTGAGAGCTGGAGGTGCTCAGCCTAGAGATGAGAAGGCTCTGGGGAGAGCCTGACCGCTTTCTGGCCTAAAGGGGGCTTGCAGAATAGAGGGAGAGTGACTTTTTATGTGCAAATAGTGACAGAACAAGGGAGAATAGTTTTAAATCTAAAAGAAGGGAAGTTTATATTAGCTATGAAGAAGAAATTCTTACCTGTGAGAGGGAGGTGAGGCCCTGGCACAGGTTGCCCAGAGGACCTGGGGCTGCCCCATCCCTGGAAGTGTCCCATGCCAGGTTAGATGGGGCTTGGAGCAGCCTAATCTGGCAGAAGGTGTCCCTGTCCTTGGCAGGGGGTTGGACTGGATCACCTTTGAGGGTCCCTTCCTGCCCAAACTGCTCCATGGTTCTGTGATTCTCTGAAGGGCTGTGCAGGCCCTGGTGCTCTGCTGAGCTGCCCCTGCTCTGGCCCAGCCTCAGCCTGTGCCTGTCCAAGCTGGGATGGATGGATCTGGCTGCCTCTGGAGGTGGTGGAGGGGCTTGGCAGGTCAGGTTTCCCTGTGTGGGGTGGTTCCATGTCCTCCTCCAGGACAGCTCTGTGGAATTTCCCAACTGCCCGGCCTGGGGCAGGCTGGAAGCAAAGCCAACCTTCACTCAAGCAGCCTGTGTGGGGCAGTGGCCTCCAGGACATGGGTGGTGATGCTGATCTGTGCATTGTCTGGGAGGCTTCTCCTCCTGCATCCCCCTTGCCTCCCCCTGCCTCTGGCTGCCTGTGCCAGAGCTCTGGCAGCCAAAATAGCTCCCATAGAGCTATTGAAATATCAGGATGGAGCAGGCAGGGCTGGGCCACAGTGCTGACAAGCTGCTCTGTGTGTGCAGTGGGACAGTGCCCTGTGCTGTGGCATGAAGGTGTGGCCCCTCCTTAAGTGTCAGTAGAGCAAGCCCTGGGGAAGCAGTGGATAAAAACTGCTGCAGAGCTGTCACCCTTGCTTGCCAGGCATCTCCTGCTGGCCAGCCTCTCATTGGGCAGTCTGGGGAAAGCACTGGTGCTGTGGGAGAGGCTTGGCCTTTCTCTCTGTGTTGCTGGTGTGTTTGGGAGCTTCATCTGTCACATGGCATCTTCCACAGCATGAGGGCAGAAGTTCCCACCTTACCTTGGCAGGAGGGAGATACTGAGACAACTAGGAAGAGCTTTGGAACAAGCTATTCAATCCTTGCAGGTTCCTAATATGTAAGAATTAATAGTAGGAGGAAATGGACTTGTCCCTAGTGGGATACTGGTTGTGCCAGAGGGAAACAGCTTTGTGGCCAGTATGTGTGTGTGTGCAATCCTGCTGAAGGGCAGCACCAGCCTGAGCTGTTACTGCTTGGTGTGAAACTGGTATTGCTTTCAAAGGCTGGGATTTTCTTCACAAAAACTTGATGGGGATTAATCTCTCAGAGCCATCTGACCACAGCAGCACTGCTCCAGTGTTGGATTTTGACTCTGATGCTGTTTATTCCTGATTTTTCCTGGGTCCTTATAGTGTGTCTAGGGGGGAGATTAGGAGCATCCTGTGTTGCTGGACGTGGACAGGCAGGCAATTCAGAGAGCAAGGCAACTGACTGGTGTCCTCAGGCATGGGTGGGGGATGGCTGGACCCAACCAGACCAGTCCAGGACCACAGTTCTACCTGGAACTCCTGTGCTATGAGCTGGGTGTGTGTCCTGGTTCTCCCTACCACTGGACTTTGACAAAGGAGGGGGTCCAGGAGTTCATGGTTTTGATGAAAGGACGTGATGCACACTGACCAGCTCTTCAGTTTCCAGCATTCCCTCCCTGTAAGGTGAGAGCAGATTGTAACAATCATGCCTGTGGGATCTGTCTGTAAGGGATTTTCTCTTGTTCTTGAATAACTTTCGCTGTTTATGCCATCTCCTTGCTTTCCTGGGTCTCCTCTCAGCTGCTTCAGCCAGTGTCCAGGTGAGGAATTTCCCTTTGTGTGTGTCCAGCAGAGGTGCAGGCTGTGCCCCTTAGCTCTCCTACTCCAGCCCTGTTTGGGAGTGCTCCATGTCCCATTTGCTTTGTGGGACAGGTGCTGTTCTGCAGCCACATGACCTGTGACACCCCAAAACACAGCATAGAAATGTCTTTCATCTGGTCTGATGCATCAGAGGGCACTGTAGCTCCTTATTTCTACAGAAGCTTGGTTGAAGTGGGAAGTGACCTTTGGGAATCACCTGGTCACCTGGGTGAATCTGGGTCACCTGGAGCAGGTTTCCCAGGGTTATGTCCAATGGTATGTGAATATCCCCAAGTGTGGAGACTCCACAGGGTCTCATGTGTAACCTGTGACCAATCACTATCATAGTAAAATCCCATTCCTTACACATCCACAGGCTGGTTGGTGTTGGCACACACCTCTGCTCCACCCCTGGAGGCTGTGGGTGGTCAAAAGCAGGAAAGACTGAAATCCTGCCATGCCAAAGGCTCAAGTGATGTGTCCTCTGTGAAAGGGATGAGGCCTCAGTCAGTGGAGATTGCTGACAGCCCAAGTGCAGATTGGTCCCTGCTTTGGTCCAGAGAATGTGAACTTTGGGTCAGAGGTGGCTGCTTGGGAGCACAGACCTTCACCACCCAGTGGACCATGTCCATTGATGGTCAGTGTATGGCTCTCAGATGTTCAGAGACCATTATTAGCTCCTGGGGTGGAAACCAGAACCTGTCACTCCTGACCACTGCACCCTGGTGTGGTACCTGGAACAGTTCCTGCCCCAGTTCCAGGCTGGCAGTGCTGTGGCATCCCTGAGCCTGGAATGGGAATCCTGAGCTTCCCTCAACCCAGGAGGAGATTCTATAACCACAGACTTCAAGAAGCTGGCAAGCCAAGCTCTAGGGATCACCAGCTTCTGGAAAATTGGATTAACCAGATGTGCTGACAGTGGGTGGTGTTAGGTGCTGTGTGTGTGGGCAGCACCCACGTGCAGCAATCAAGCAGAATCTCTAAGCCTCCCTTGGGCTAAATCCTGCTTTCCAGCCACTGCTGCACTTGATTTTCTCATAGTACATCCTTGTCTGGTAAGTGTGGAAGCACTGTGGGGACTCAGGGTCAGTGTTGTGTTAGGGGCTGGGGTTACAGACCCATCTGCCTGCACTGCCTGTCCTCAGCATGGTGCTGCATTGAGCTTGGGGAGACTCAGATTTGCTCTTTTGCAAGGAAAAAATGCCTTTGATCCCCACACATACATCCTGACATGGGCTGCAGCCTTCCTTGGGACCTTCTGAGCCCGGTGTATGAGCAGATACAAGGTTCTGGAATTGTATTTGTTAGATTATTGTTATCCCTAGGACCCAGCTGGGACTTGTCCTTCTCCAGTATGTCTGTAATTGACTTTAGCCTGGATTTGTAATTAATCAAGTGTTCCTTTTGATCAGATGTGTGAAGCCAGCACAGCTCTCCTGTGCCACCCCTGCAGGCTGGTGGGTGGGTTTTCCTCTAGACTGTAAGCTCTTAATGAAAACACTGAATGGCACTTGCCCCAGGATTGAGCCCCACAATGGGACTCATACATAATTTTATTCCTTTCCCACCCCAAGTCTTTAATCATCTGGTCCCTGTGTCCAGCTTGGTAGCATGGGTGAGATATACCCACTTGTGCCTGGCTACTGTATCCTGCCATAAAACCAGAGACACTCTGCTTCATGCTTTTCCTTCCCTGCACATCTTGCTTTAGGGCACTGCAAATGTGAGAAAGGATAACTTGGAAAAAGGTGGTTGTTGGGAAAAGCCTCTCTCTTGGGGGATGGCGAGAACCAGGATCTACTGTAAGTGTGGTGTACAGAGTGCTCTGGGTACAGCCAAACATGGTTGGAAGATACCCCAGTGCAAGATATCCCCAGAGATTCCCCCCCAAGAATATAGATCCTGTTCTCTCAAAGGTAGAAATACCACCCTGCAGAGTGAAGGACATCCCTTCCTGCAAACAGGGGAGGAGGAGGAGGAGCTGTGTGATTGTGTTGGGGTTGCTGATGTCTGGGGGGTAGATTCATGGAATCATTATGGCTGGAAAAGATTTCCAAGATCATTAAATCCTACTGTTTCCCCAGCACTGCCAAGGCCTACCACAAACCCATGTCCTCAAGAGCCACATCCAGGGATAGTGGCTCTGTCACTGTCCTGGGCAGCTGTGCCAGGGCTTGACATGCCTTTTATGAACAAATTTTCCCCAATATCCCACCTAAATCTCCCCTGGCACAACTTAAGGCCATTTCCTTTTGACCTGTCCCTTGTTCCCTGGGAGCAGAGCCTGACCCTCAGCCAGCTCCACCCTCCTGTCAGGGAGCTGTAGAAAGCAAGAAGGTCCCCCCTGAGCCTCCTTTTCTCCAGGGTGAGCCCCCCAGCTCCCTCAGCTGCTCCTGGAGCTCCAGACCCTTCCCCAGCTCTTTAAGGTCTTGTTTGGGGTGCCTAAAACTGAACCCAGCATTGGAGGGAATGGGGAAGGCAAATCGTGGCAAAGGAAGGAAGGAATCTGGAGAATAAATTGGCAGAGGAGAGTGAAATCCAGAGTGTGAAGATGGAGCCATAATTAAAGGAGACAGACAGCAAGAGGATCCAACATGAGAGGGGGAGGAGGGCTTGGGAGGAGGCTGCAGGGATGTGGGGCCAGGAGAGAGTGGAAGAGGAGGTGCTGAGGGTGAAGCGTAGGGAGCACCAGGAGACACTACACAAAAATGTTGCCTGTGCAAGAGTTGGGCAGGGCGAGTGAGTCCTTGGCAGGTGTGTGCAATGCCAGACCTGCATCCTTGCTGTTTCCCCCCTTTTCTATCCAGCCCAAGCACATCCTTGCATTGTTTTGCAGGAATTTGTAGTGTCTCTGTTCTTTTCTGTTCGTTCCAGTTGTGTGATTTCATCTTTCTTGTTGAAGACATGTTTGGGTTTTCTCCCACACACCTCCCTCCCCCTCCTCCTCCTCCTCCTCCTCCTCCTCCTCCTCCTCCTCCTCCTCCTCCCCCCCCTCCCCCCCTCCTCCCTCTTCTCCCTTCTTCTGTCAGGGGTCACCTGCCTTGCCGAAGAGCACGGAGCAAGGACACTGTGGGAAAACTGGGGGTTGAAGCAGGAGAAAGCAAGGCTGGGTGGTCCATTTGCTTTTGGGATTGCCCATTCCCTGCTCCCCAGGCCGGGAGGTTTCCCTGCAGTGCATTCCTGAGCAGTGCAGGAGGAGCAATGACAGCACAGTGACGCTGGCAGTGATGCTGTGCTGGGAGGAGAGGGAGGCTGCAGGAGCGTGCTGAGGAGCACGTCTGCACTGCTGGGCACTGCCATGGCTGCTGGGATGGCTGCTGGGCTTACAGCTCCCAAACCCCTGCAGCAGAACACAGATTCCATGGCACACAGCTCCCAGGGTATGTGGCTCACATGGCACAGGGGTGCCATGGCACACAGCTCCTGTGGCACACAGCTCTCATGGCACACAGCTCCTCTGGCACACAGCTCTCATAGCACACAGCTCCTGTGGCACACAGCTCTCATGGCACACAGCTCCTGTGGCACACAGCTCTCATAGCACACAGCTCCCATGGCACACAGCTCCCATGGCACACAGCTCCTGTGGCACACAGCTCCTGTGGCACACAGCTCTCATAGCACACAGCTCCCATGGCACACAGCTCCCATGGCACACAGCTCCTGTGGCACACAGCTCCTGTGGCACACAGCTGGCTCCTGTGGCACAGCTCACAGCTCCCATGACACACAGCTCTCATGGCACAGAGCTCCTGTGGCACACAGCTCTCATAGCACACAGCTCCCATGACACACAGCTCTCATGGCACAGAGCTCCTCTGGCACACAGCTCTCATGGCACACAGCTCCCATGACACACAGCTCTCATGGCACAGAGCTCCTCTGGCACACAGCTCTCATGGCACACAGCTCCCATGGCACACAGCTCTCATAGCACACAGCTCCCATGGCACACAGCTCCCATGACGCACAGCTCTCATGGCACACAGCTCCTGTGGCACACAGCTCTCATAGCACACAGCTCCCATGACACACAGCTCTCATGGCACAGAGCTCCTCTGGCACACAGCTCTCATGGCACACAGCTCTCATGGCACAGAGCTCCCATGACACACAGCTCTCATGGCACAGAGCTCCCATGACACACAGCTCTCATGACACACAGCTCCCATGACACACAGCTCTCATGACACACAGCTCCCATGACACACAGCTCCCATGACACACAGCTCCCATGACACACAGCTCCCATGACACACAGCTCTCATGACACACAGCTCCCATGACACACAGCTCTCATGGCACAGCTCCTCTGGCACACAGCTCCCATGGCACACAGCTCCCGTGGCACAGAGCTCCTCTGGCACACAGTTCCTGTGGCACACAGCTCCCGTGGCACAGAGCTCCTCTGGCACACAGCTCTCATGGCACACAGCTCTCATGGCACACAGCTCCCATGGCACACAGCTCTCATAGCACACAGCTCTCATGGCACACAGCTCCTCTGGCACACAGCTCTCATGGCACACAGCTCCTCTGGCACACAGCTCTCATGGCACACAGCTCCCATGGCACA
Source organism: Muscicapa striata striata (assembly GCA_030060385.1). Classification (NCBI taxonomy): domain Eukaryota; kingdom Metazoa; phylum Chordata; class Aves; order Passeriformes; family Muscicapidae; genus Muscicapa; species Muscicapa striata. The sequence goes on along the minus strand of JAREIS010000032.1, from coordinate 1,847,763 downwards.
CAGCTCCTCTGGCACACAGCTCTCATGGCACACAGCTCCTGTGGCACACAGCTGTCGTGGTACAGAACTCCCACAGCAAATTACTGCCATGACACACAGTTCCCACACAACTCCTGTGGCACACAGCTCCCAAAGCATTCAGCTCCCACACTACAGTGCTCCTACAGCACACAGCTCCCACGATGTGCAGCTCCCATGGCACATGGCTGCTGTGGCATAAAGCTCCCACACAGCACCCAAAACATGGAGCTCCTGCAGCACAA